>CM074777.1:1390855-2662131 GCA_037355735.1 Pseudo-nitzschia delicatissima | reverse complement strand
CCTAACCCTAACCCTAACCCTAACCCTAACCCTAACCCTAACCCCTAACCCCAACCCCAACCCCAACCCCTAACCCCAACCCTAACCCCAACCCTAACCCTAACCCCAACCCCAACCCCTAACCCTAACCCTAACCCCAACCCCAACCCCAACCCCAACCCCTAACCCCAACCCCCAACCCTAACCCTAACCCCAACCCTAACCCTAACCCCAACCCCAACCCTAACCCCAACCCCTAACCCCTAACCCTAACCCCAACCCCAACCCCAACCCTAACCCCAACCCCTAACCCCAACCCCCAACCCAAACCCTAACCCTAACCCCAACCCCTAACCCAACCCCCCAACCCCTAACCCTAACCAACCCCAACCCGGACAACCGTTGGACCATATCTTATAAGACGGACAACGGAAGGACTATGTCGATCACACGGGTAACGGAAGGACCATGACATTCAACACGGGTAACGGAAGGACCATGTCATTCAATACGGACAACGGGAGGACAATGTCATTCAACACGGACAAGGGAAGGACCATGTCATTCAACTCGGACACCGGAAGGACCATGTCATTCAAGACGGACAAGGGAAGGACCATGTCATTCAACACGGACAATGGAAGGACCATTCTAATCATTCGGACAACGGAAGGACAGTGCTTATCATTGGCTGACGGACGGACAATTGAACAGACCACGACTTAAAAATCTTTCCACACATAAAACGGAACCAAGACTCGGTGTTCGGAAGGTTGTATTCTTTCATGTTTTTGTATTTACAAGAACACATTCTCAGTCTCATCAGCAACAACTCGAACGACGTGACGTGACGATAGAAATGAAAAATGGATACTGCTTCACTTTTCGCATAAAACCGAAATCGATTACTGTTGCACTTGATCGTTGTGTTTCTGACATTCTGTTACAATCTCATATCATTGATAATCAAAATGGCGACCACTGCTAAAAGTTTATGGATGGTTCATGGAATTTGCATGGGGATGGCATGGGGTGTATTTGCTCCGTTAGCTATTGGTTCTGTGTTTTTGCGTAATCACGTCAATCTTCTGGAAAGCAACGCCAACTGGTTTCGAGTGCACCTTTTTCTTGCTATTCTCGTTGCCGTGCTCACAGGGGTCGGTGCTATTGTGGCGATCGTGGCCGAGATTAGAGACGAAGACGGAATGTTCGAAAAGAATGAACGTTTTGATGACGATGATCATGAGGGCATCGGTTATGTCATCGTAGTTGTGGTATTACTTCAAGTCATTGCTGGATTTGCTCGTCCCAACAAACCTATTGGGTCGACCAAACCTTCACCCACCGACGAAGATAACGATGACGACGATGACGACGACGATAACGAAGGCATTTTCGTGGACGAAGAAAAGCATGGAGACGGATTGACAACCAATGAGGT
Source organism: Pseudo-nitzschia delicatissima (assembly GCA_037355735.1). Taxonomy (NCBI): domain Eukaryota; phylum Bacillariophyta; class Bacillariophyceae; order Bacillariales; family Bacillariaceae; genus Pseudo-nitzschia; species Pseudo-nitzschia delicatissima. The sequence goes on along the minus strand of CM074777.1, from coordinate 2,660,711 downwards.
AGAGCCAACGGATGAGAACAGTACCGGAGGTACCGCTAACACTATTACAAAATCCAAGACTTGCACTGTTCGAAAAATGTGGGAATACACCCATCGTTTGTTCGGGATTCTGTTGTTGGGCCTTGCCTGGTACAATTGTCACTCTGGTATTTTTTTGTTCGCAGAACACTTTGGTCCAATTGACAGATTGGTGAAACTCTTTTGGGGTGTAACCGGATCTCTCTCTGGAATTATTTTCTCCGTCGGATGTGCACTGAGAATGTTGTAATCCTTGTGCTAAACAAGAACACTGACATTCATCATGCTGCTGTTGTTTTTTCGAGTAGTGGCAGGACAACGATAGGAATAACGTAAACGTAATACTATGATTCATTTGCCAAGTATTCATAGTAGTGTTCGACTTTTAGCTACGGGAAACGTAAAACGATTACTAATGTTACTGCAATGTTACTGTAGTAGCGATCTTGTTCACGCAGCAGTCAAGAAATATGATACCATATCATTCTTTCGACCATTCTTTCGACCAAAATAAAAACAATTCTGGCAGTCACGATACAATAATGTAGTGAGCAGATTTGTCCCGCATAGATTCAGAAACGCTACATCCTAATATCCTCCTGCTTCTCGTCAACAAGACGTTTTTCATTCAAAGATAAAGGACAATGGGTTGTTTTGTGACTTGATGGTTTTTCGCTGCATTTGCGGCATTTACAAACGTCGTTTCTCCCCGCATCACCACACCCCTTCCGCCGTGTTGATGCCCCGACAAAACGACCTTGGGTTGCACCCTGTCGAGTATACACGAACGCAACGAATCACATCCTCTCCCCTCATCGACACACCCACGTGCTGGACAATGCGAGACAACAATATCCGTATCCAAAGGGATCTGATCAAAGTACGGATTATGTCCCTTACATGGCCAATTGAACATTGTACCAAATATTTTGACGGTACGCAGCGTGCCATCCTTTCGTTGTACCGCCACCTCCACTTGTTCCTGATGCAATAGGATTGCATGGGATAGGATGTCCTTTGCCTCCTTTTTCCAACTCGCGTTCTCCTCGTGGTTCCCGTGCACAACGATCTTATAGGTATAGGACAAAGTGGACAACCAATCGTCAAAATCCTCGGCATGGGCACGATCACCGTGGAGTGTGTAATCACCTGCATGCAACAGAATGTCCCCTGGTGGCATGTCGATCCGACGATGATGGCCATGCGTGTCGGATAAACACACGATCTTGATCCTTTCGTCCAACGAATTCGTCGAGGATGACTCTGCATCAAGGGACAATTTTGTCCATATTGCCTTGGCCCACTGAAACCAGGAATCAGTAAATGGGGCCGTCCCTACCACGTGCGTTAGCGTGGGTAGTAAATCGTGTTCTTGCTCTTTCATGGGCGATTCGTCGATGGGATTCATTGTAGACACTGTTGCTGTCATTTTTGTTCTTCTTGTTGCTGCTACTGTTGATGTTTGCCTCAATTTCAATGTTTCAATGCTTGGTTACTCGGCACCCTTTGTTTGCATCTCTTTAGAAAAAATACTGGAGAAGAGGTCAAGACGACATGAACATGGTACAGGTTCAACACCATTCGGCCGAGTCTTGTTTCTCGAAACCTAGCAAAACTTGAATCGATTCGTGTCGCAACTTCAACGCATCTCTTACAATTTGCAAATGAAATGCTGTGTTTTCTTTTAGATGTAGAATTTCCGATGCTCTCACAAGGTAGTCTATCTTTCACATGTACAGTAGTAACATCACATCACATGAAGACGACTTTCATCGTGTTTTTGGCAGGTAGTTTCAATAGTTTCTACGCCGTCTTCCACAGTCTTGTTCGGCGGGATTTTCCATTATTGTTTCTCAAGAAAAAATAAAGAGCCATTACGAGAACACAATGCGACGAACAATCATTGTGATGTTCAATCATTCAAAATACAATTGACAATCAACAATGATATCAAAAAGATAGCATTCTGCAATCGAACGCTCTACCTCTGAGCTACGAGTGCCGGTATTAGCGAGCACCCGACGTGAATCGAACACGTGACCATTCGAATTCTGCAATGCGTGTTACGAAGGAGCAAAAATATAATATAATAAAATATGACGTGCGAGAACTGAGTTCATCAAAACCTGATTCAATTTTTATGATCATGCTACAACTTTTATTTTAGTACATACACACACTATCCAATATTATATTTTTCTACAACAGTCAAACAAATGTGCAACAACACTCGTATTAGCGATATTGTTCCATAGGTTTAATATCGTATTCAGAATTACTGGGCTTTTTTTATTCTTTTCATACGCCATAAATTTCACGAAAACATTTGTATGAACTTCCATTATCAGGCTTGTTTGCGTCACAACTTTACTTCTAGTGCTCCTTTTTGAGTCATACAAGGCTTGAAACCCATACATATATATTGAGTATAGAAGCTTTTCGTTGCCTTTTTGGAAGAATATGGAAGGAATTGACTAATTCGTCGCAGACGTGATGCTTTTCGACTCCTCCCATTTCCCCTTGGGCTGGTGCAGGCTGTGTATCGCTGTAACTTTGATTCCAGAGCTAGTAAATTGACACTGTAACTTTCTAAACCCGTCTCTTATGCGCATAGAACATGTTCGAATCATTTGTTGAGGCACAAAGAAGAAATTGCAAAATTTGTCGCAGTCGATGTTTTGCGACCCCTCCGATTTTCTCATCGGCTGGTATAGGCTGCGTATCGCTACTATATCTTTGCTTCTAGAGCTAGTTATTTTACTCAACAACTATGGAAACGCGTCTCCTATGAATATAGAACATGTTCGAATCATTTGTTGAGGAATACGGATTAAATTGACTCATTCGTCGTACGCTATATGGTTTTGGACTCCTCCCATTTGGGCTGGTGTAGGCTGTTTATCGATGTAACTTTGCTTCTCGACCACGTAATTTAACTCTGTTACTTTCAAAACCCATCTCTTATTAATATGGAAGCTTTGCGAACCATTTGTGGAAGAATTGGAATGGAATTAACTTATTTGTCGCAGAATTACTGATTTTTTACCCTTACATTTCGCATTTTGGCTGGTGGAAGGCTATTTTCGCCACAACTTTGCTTCTAGATCTATGAATTTAGCTCTTCAACTTTCTGATCCCAGCTCATGTCAATATTTAACACTGATGAATCATTTTTTTGAAATAATTGGGTGTAATTGACTCGGTTATCGTTGTATTGATGTTTCTGGGATCCTCCCATTTCCCCTTGAGCTAGTGCAGGCTGTCAATTTTCGTGTGCCTCAGATTTAACTCCTTCTATATTTCGGCCCTGTTTGGAAACCTACTATAACTGCTGTCGGCGAAACTAAAACTACTACCAGCAAAACTCGCGTCTTCTCGTTGTTCGTCGCGGGACGTAATGTCATCTTCTGAAGGATAGTGGAGGGAACTGTCTTTCGATGGAGAGTCATGATAAATAGAACTGTCTTCCTCGTTGCTTCTGACGATGTGACTAATGCGATCGTGTTGAATTTGCATTCGTGTTCGCTGTGATATTCTAGAGCTTTCTTTGCTTCTTACGGGTGGTCGCTTTGGAGGGGGAGCCTTCGAGCGCAATTCTGCAATGGTAGTTTCACGGAGGGCAAGACGGGTTTTCAGCGAGGCTGTTTCCTTTTGGCTTTCTTCGTATTTGATCGAAAGGGTATATAAATAATCCTCCATGGCTCTCATCTCTTTCTCGTTGCTGTTTCGGTTGCTATACATGTCACGTTGATTGTTTTTTCCTTGGTTTGTCTTGGCCATCAATTCCTCGCATTGTGATTCGAGAGTGTTAAATTTCCGAATAAGGTCGATATTGAGTGATTCAAGTTCTTCGTTATGCTTCAAGAGTGCATTCTTTTCACGTTGGTGTTGATCTCGAGATACCAACAGTTCTTTCTGAATCGCCTTGAATGCTACGTTGTCCTCCTTTCGTTCGCGACGGAAGTCATCCAGCTCATCTTTTAGTTGCGATTCTCGTTCCATGGTAAGTTTCAGCTCATTTGAAAGATCCGAGATCAATTCAGCGGCCTTTGCGGTCGAGGATGTTTGATACGCAACCGATCCCGTCGATCCATCAATGCATTCCTTCTCCACGCTCAGATTTTGTGCGTATTCCTCTCTTATCCGTTTGGTCTCTTCCTCAAAATCGGCTTGGAGTTTTTGTCGTTTGATTTTTTCGATTTCCAGCTCATTTTGGAGAGTTCCAATGGCTTGCTGGTGTTTTCTGGCAACTTCCTCCAATTCTCTTGACAGCTCTTCCTCGAGATCGGTTTGGAGTTTTTGTCGTTTGATTTCTTCGACTTGCTGGTCTTTTTGGAGACTTTCCATGACTTCCTTGTGTTTTTTTGCAGCTTCCTCCAATTCATTTGACAGCTCTTCGACCTTGTCCGACTGGCGCTTGTCACGATTTTCGAGGGTCACCATAACACCCCTCATGCGTTCTTGTATTTCCTCGGATATTGCCAAGTCCGCTCGGAGTGACCGATTTTGTTCTTCAAGCGATGCCGGATCCTCACTTGTTGCACTCTCCTCTTGGTTCATGTTTTTTCGTGGAGAATGATTGTCTCCTGTCAAAGTTAAATCGTTGTCTTCTGAAAATATTGAAAGATTGGTGTCACCGCCATTTTTGGTAGGGCTATCATAAGGGTTGCGATACAAATCTTCGATATCGTCGGACCGATGTCCATTTTTGTCTCCTTTTTTCCATCGGGAACGGATAACATCGTTTTCCGTTTCTAGGATCCATACCCGATTCATCAAAGATACTATTTTTTCTTCCAGACGAAGAGTCGAAATCACTACTCGATCATCCTCCTTTACTTTATTCGAGGATGAACGAGATGGCGAATCCGGACCTCCATCTTCGTTTTCGATTTCCTCCGCTCCACATTCGCAGATGTCCTGCGTACCCAATGGTCCGCTGATGGTAGGATGCAAAATTGTTTCCTTGTCATCGTTGTAATAGGATGCGGAATCGATCGAATGGAGATGGCTTGGTCGATCTTCTGAACGATCGTCTTTTTCGTTATCGTCACACGAGGAAGAGCTCGAGTAATACATTCCGATAAAATAGTAATAGCCTGACAGATTTCTGTGTTGTGTGTTTCGCCTCGTCACCTGGATGCCGATGGAAATGCAGCCGTGACTGATCTACTCTCTATTCGGCTGACTTTCGTATAATCACTCTATAGAATCACTCTATAGAACCACTCTGTAGAATTCACTCGATCCACAGTGATGTCAATGCAGATTCTATTCCAGATGCTGAAGCTGAAAGCCGCACTAAATACAACATTAAGAAAATTCACATTCGCCCACTTTTTGATGTCGTTCGCAGAAAATCGAAAATGTGATGGCGTTTGTGCTCCGCCGTCTCGCATCCTCGCTCAAACTACCTTTGTCGTACGTGCGCGTTTTCGCGAAAGCCTGCCGTGATGCCAGAATTCACAAGCGAGTTGCTTGTGGTACTACAGTAGCGTCTTGCAATTGCGTCTTTACTAAAAATTGCATTCGTGGTTCGGAATTTTCCGTGAAACATACCGTTTTTCGGTGTACGTATTTTGTGACGTCAACAATTGCATGCGACTCCAAACCCACTCCGCCCACTCCATAAATACTCGAGCAGTTGAACAAAATTATCCAATTGGTGTGCCGAAAAGTTCAACAGCGAATCTTCTCGCGAATCAGTGGAACATCCAAACGCATAACGGGGTTCGTAGATTGGTTGGATGACTTTCGACCGAAGAAAAAGAACGCTTTCGAATAAGTGATAGCGAATTCTGATCGTGTCGGTGATGTCGTGACTTACGATGCCGTGTCACCCCATCCGATGAAGTACGATAGATCTACGTAGAAACACCGTAGGAACGTATTTTATTAGCGAAACCGTTGAGGTCTCAACCCATCATATCACCCAAAATCGGAAGCACACGGCGGAATCGCGGCGAATTGCATTTGCCACGATAACTTCGTGATAAAAATTGGAAACTTTTTTCATCACCTTCGAAAAAAAGGGACCTCTCCAGTCACATCTCGCACAGTCTCGTGTTGTTTCACAAATTCCGATCCATTCCCACATTAAACGCCAAAAAAACAACACAAACATCCTCCGACAGAACAAATATCCATCTGAGATTTTTCTTTGACTAACAAGCCGCAATTCACTATGAAATACTCAAACGCTATTCACACTATCTTCTTTGCAGCTATTGCAGCCTCCCCCATCCACACGGTCTTTGCTGTTCCCCGACCAGGGCCGGCTTCTAAGGACCTTCCGCCTCAACAGCGCAGAACACTAGAGGATTCTCATTCTCATTCTCCTTCGTCGTTTGGACTTCTCGTAGACCGAGAAGGAAACCTCTACTCTCCTCGCACTACGAAGGAAACAGCACAGAAAAACCAGGGCAAAAATCTTGCTCTTTCCCTTCGAGGAGGAGAAATCTGCGTGGACAACGAAGGGAATTTCTATACCCCAGCGCCACAACAAGTAGCTTCACAAACCAAAACCCTGCGAGACGAAGCTCCTTCCAAAAAGACTCCATCTTCGGTTGCTCTTCGTGGTGGAAGCCACGACAACAACTTTCTGGGAGGGCTCTCTGTTGACTCGGAGGGCAATCTCTTCGCTACCCAAGGTAAAGCTTCCTTGTCCGATACTCCCGAGACCGCTAGCTCCAACGCCCTCTCACTTCGGGGTGGATCTCTTTGTGTTGACAATGAGGGCAACTTTTACACACCTCGCAGCCTTGATCAAGGAAAAGAAGGACGTCAAGGAAGCCTTCCAAGCAACCGACGACTCCAGAGCAACGGTACCGAAGATGCAGTCCTCCTCACAAAGAGCCGGGTCTCCAAGAAAATTTCCTCTACCGTCAGCGGTAGCAGCGCAAAGGCCAAAAAGTCATTGACTGCAAATGATCCCATGGCCTTCATCGGCTACAACAATGCCCTTATGGAAACGTAAGCAAATGAGCGAAAAAGAAAAGGTTCTCTCGTCACGAAAGAACGCATAACCACTGCAATACAGTTACCACGCAAGGCACGACAAGAAACATCGAACACACAGAACACACAAAATCACACAGATACAGGCGCAAGCACTAATATAAGCACAATAAAAGCACGATTCAGAAGGGATGCCAGTCGACGACATAAAGTACAACTCTGTCGATGCTCCCGTTCCGCTTCCACCCCGCTCATAGGCTGGAAGTCGAATCACAATTTTAATGAGTACCACATATATACATATAATACACGTATACAAATCCACTTACACAATATATACATCTATAAATAACACACGAACATTGTAAAGTACTACGAATAAATCAAATCAGCCAGAAAAGTATCCTGGATTTGATCCTTCTCTTTCTATTTGGATGTACAACGTGTACTTCGTACTATGCACTAGAAGCAGTCCTACTACTGTTTTATTCGTTTCACAAACTTGATTTTTCTCGATCTTGTTTCCGACGTACTGACATCGGTAACCATCTCGATGCTCAAAAGTCGGGCTTCCAATCCAAAGTGGGGTGGATGATCACCCTTGATGCGGGATTCGTTCCACGCTCGCTCCTGAATCGCCTGATCGAAATCGGCCAGGTCCATGTAGGGAGGTTTCGTCTCTGCGAACCAACCACGAGCCTCATCATTCAGTAAGTTATATTGATATTCCACATCCTCATCTGTTCTTGCGTCGGGACCAAAGGTCTTCCAGACTACAAACAAGGAGGGACCCGAGAGGTCTCGGAGGTCGTCCAATAGATCCAACAAAATATCGGTGGAGTTCCAAATTTCTGTCTCACAAAGCTCTAGGGCTTCCCAGATCCCATTCGATATTACCAGGACACTATATTCGCGCTTGAAGAGTTCTCGATATTCGTCGAGGAACGATAGTGCCGAATAATAACACTTCGAACTTGCAAAGTCAAACTTTCCCGTAGCGTTGTCCAGGGCAAATTTGGACCACGTCGCTATAGTTTGATTGATTGATTGATTGATTGTTGTTGTTGTTGCTGTTATATTTGCTGAGCAAGTTTGATTGGACCCCTTTACCTGTCCCAGATCAGAAAAAAAGAACTGTTTCAAGGACTCCTCATCTACGATTGATCCCTCGGGTGGAACTTGACGGACGGGACAGTGGAATGGGTCCAGGATTTTAACTCGTTTGCCCCTGTTTTTGCTCCTATCTAAGATCTGTGGTGACAAGTCCAGGCTTTTTGTGTGTTCGTGTTCATCGTTGGTATAGATCAGTGCGTACATGGTTTGATAGTCCTGTCGAGCAGTGGAATCTCCGATCCAAACTGTGTTTTCGGAAAGGAATATTCGTCGAATATCTCGAGGAGTGCTATACGAAAGACCCATGGGTGGAACCCACCGATTCGAATTGCCTTTCCAGGTATAATTGTTGATTATGGTTTGCAGCTCATATGAATGAGCTGTTGTTGCGTTCATGTATGTGTTGCTGTTACGTGTTACATCATGCTTGAAATTACTGTTACTAAATGTGGGCAAACTTTGGTGGAACAAATTGCTCAATACAAATAAAGAAACTATGGCCAGAATTGGCAATCGCTTTTCGAGACGTTTCATGAATGGATGCATGGTGGTTTTAGAACGTTTTAGAACGATGATAACAGTAACATGAACGACGGAATAGAAATGTGATGACTGGTGTTGTGTTGTGTTGTGTTGTTGGTTGTCATTGTGTTCCCTGGGGGTCAATATTATTTGATTGAAGATTATTGCAATTATTTACGTAAGTGTACACATTTAGTATTGGGCGATTTTGGTGGTTCTGTTCGAGGCACTAGCTAGAGGCAGTAGTATTCAATTTCGAGAATACAACCAGGGCAATGTACTATAGATACCATGCATACCCTGAATTTGAAACATGACCCAAGTAATGAGTCGTGCCAAATTGAGTTTTGAAAACAATTTAATCAATGGAATAAAATACCAGAGCACCCACTGGTCGTGACTGGCGATTTTTTGCCATTTTTATAGAAAAATAGAACTCGAATGAAACTCAGGTATTGGTCTCTCGTAACTCCTGAAACTCCTGAATGAATCGTGATTGATTCAGGAGTTCAGGAGTTATTTGAATTCAGGAGTTCCGGAGTTAAAATTAATACGACCGCTCCTGAATTAATAAGAGACGGCCACCTTCAATGGCAATTTCTACCTTATTATCAAGTCCTCTATTCAAAGTTTAGAAATAATCCATCGCTACCAATAGCGATCATGGAGAGCTGCATTGCAAGTTTACCGAGAATAGATTCAACCGCATCGGTCGTCAGCGATGTAGTAATTTTTCGAAGAGTTTTACTTTGTTCGCATATGTGGGCGACACTCAACGATCGGATAATTAGTTCGAGTTCGAACAATGGTGGTTTTCGAAAAAGTTGGTGCAAACTCCCGAACAAATATGATCATTTCCCAACATATTATCAGCAATAACAAGAATGATTCTGGCTTTTTCTCAAAATAAGACGAGGTTTCACAGGGAATGAATCTGTGTCCATTTTCCACCAGCCTCAATCATAACTCCTGAACTCCTGAATTTATGAATCACGAATTCAGGAGTTTTCAGGAGTGAGACTCCTGAATTTCATTCGAGCTCTCAAAGAAGATAAATAAATCCGTCTCAGGGTTAGGGTTAGTTTGATTTAGTCGTGGGTACAGCTGCGATAATCTATATTTTATTTGTGTTTTTTTTACTGTGCTGCTGTTCTCGGCCGGATTTCAGCTAGATTAAAAATTACCGAACTTTGCTGGATTATAATGGCGCTCCCATATCGACTGGTACGATTAGAAAGGGAAACGGTATGTGAAATCCGAACTGTACTATACGTACGTAACGTTCCAAATAATAATGATTGATTGATTCATTCGATCAGCTAAATTACCGAACTTAGCAATTCATAGTCAATTGCACCTCGGGAGTGCTGTGAAGAATTATCAATCGTAAGCTGTAGCATTAATTGATTACTAGAAGTAGTACAGTATATTATTATCTAGAGATTACCATCGCAATCGCAGGAGCGATAGAAGGAATCCGATGATATAGGTAACGTCAGGAAAGGACTGGTTAATATTGTATTGTGAACACAATACAACGATCATAATCAAAATGTAGTCCTACAGATACAGAACGACATGAACAATGTCAACCTTGGTTGCAGTGACTTGTATCAATGGACTAGTTTACATTTGTTACAGCAATATAAGTAAAAAACATACGAGTTTCTCTCGGAGTTTCTCTCGGAGTTTCTCTCGGAACTTGATCCTTTTTCTGTTCGAATGAATGTGGAGATTATAATCTCCGGTTTGGTTGTTGTTGTTGTTTTGCATTGCAATGCTTGATACAGATTGATCGATACATGTTACATCTTACATGATTGATTTAGAAATCTTGAGACGACTTGGACATCTTTGACTTCTTGGGAAGCAAGACAGCATGAATGTTGGGAAGAACACCTCCAGAAGCAATGGTCACATTGCCAAGAAGCTTGTTGAGTTCCTCATCGTTCTTGACGGCAAGAGTAATGTGACGGGGAATAATACGGGACTTCTTGTTGTCACGGGCGGCGTTTCCGGCAAGTTCGAGAATCTCGGCACAGAGATATTCGAGAACCGAAGCCAAATAGACGGGAGCACCGGCTCCCATACGGGTGGCGTACTTTCCTTGTCGGAGGTAACGTCCGATACGACCGACGGGGAATTGCAGACCGGCCTTTTGACTGGACGAGACAGAAGTCTTCTTGTCTCCGCGTCCTCCCTTTCCTTTTCCTGTAAATGAAAATAGTGTGATGGTAATATTATGTTTGTTAGATAATGATAATAATGTACTGGGTGAGAAGCAAGTTGAAATGGCCGATCACGATCATCGAGAAGCACTCGAAACACTCAACTCAACGAACCCGAAGCACTCCGTACAACTTTAAGAACACTTCGACATCGACGCACCTTTTCCAGACATGATGAATAAGTTTTAATTACTAGTAATATTGATTGATTGATGGATTCAGAGTCGATTAGCTCGAATTATGATGTCAACACGATTGTATCGCTATTGTTGTTGGCGGATTCTTGTTTTGAATCAATCCAGCTTCCAAGAGAGCTCGTACTGTTACAGTTGTACAACAGTTGCCTGAGAAAGAATCAGGCCCAACGGAGCGAACAATCGATTGGAAAATCGTATATACCGTGCTTCTATCGTACATCGTACATCAAACCACAGTACACGTCGAACTATCCGCAAGAAACTCGGGTCGTAGATTGGAATCAAAAGGTATTTTCCGGGTTCCCCCGCGCCACAAAGGACGAAACGGGTTGCGGCAAGACTCTAACATGCTCGACTGGTTCGCGCGTGCTTTTTGGCATGAGCGCGACCACAACATCATACCGTATTTTCAATTTCACGAAAATCCATTCCCGATCACAATCACTCATTATTCGATCTGAGTTTCTTTCGACACTCTTGTTGTTGTTATAAGGAAGAAGGAAAGTCCCCCTGCTGCTGGAGAAAGAATGGGGACCCTCTGCTCAAATGATTGACATTTTAGAAAGTGTGGCTATTCAAAGAAAACCAATGGGAAGCTACGACAAACACATTCTGATTTTTCCACCACCAGGAGCATCGATATTCATATTCTTATTTCGACGACATGATTGTTGTACGGACGACTATTGTATAGTTACTATTCTTCCGAGAACTTTCTTTTTCTCAATAATTTCGTGTAATGTACTCGTAGTAATCTCTACTAGTCCTATTATTATTGTACTAGCTAGAGTGTGCTATTGGTATTTCTGGACAATTTCGCCAAGTCAAGGGGGCGTCTCAATCCAAACTTGGGGATTAGAAAAATGGATCTCGCAAACCCGATTGAGCGTTGGTTCGATGACAAGAATCGATGACGAGATAAAAAACAAAAAGATCGTGTGCCTCCGTTCATGTTTCATTCAATGTTGAGTATTTACACGTGCTTGAAACAAAGATTATGAATAAATACGCAGGATTCTTGAGGTTAGCGACTTTCAGCGATGGATTCATCCTATTCCCACTGCTATATTTGGTTTTTGCGCGCGCGCGCTTGCTAAGTAACCAAGTTACTCTTCACAAATTCAAGAATCAGAAATATCGGTCATCGAAATACTGTGTTGAGATACAATCCAATCGGAGGAAAGAATCACCATACACACAACACCCGATTGACCAAGGAGTGCCAGTACCCCAGGCAACTCAAGATCTCGGAGTGACACACAACTATTCCAACGATATCCAAGTCAACAACGCAACAATTACAATGGCATCAGAAGAAGGTGTAGAAATCTTGTCCCCCCACGCCGAGTTGCTCTGTGCCTTTGCGACTCTCAAGAAGGAGAAACAAGCGCTTGTGGCATTGACAAGCCTCCAGAAAGACGACAAGGAGAAGCTCGCAAAGTTGCTAGGGGAGGAAAAGTTGAAAGTTGCCGAGTTGGAAACAAAGTTGAAATTCAAGCAAGTGTCTGCCGACTGCCAAATTGCCGAGGTCGAGAGTTTTTCCAAGGAAACAATCCAAGATGCAATCGAAAAGAATTCCAAATATTCCGCAAAGATTGCCGACTTGGAATTGACCATTGCACAAACCAAACAAGAAAAGGAAAAACTCCTACAGCGAACAGCAGCATTGGCACGACGGGATCAACTCCAAAAGGCCTCCCTTTCCGCAATGGCCGAAGAAATCAGCCTTTTGACCGAAAAGGTGATGGAATTCCAGACCCAATTCTCAACCTTGGCAACACGCTCGGTCGCAATCTACAAGGGTGACGTCGAGACACGCGAAGGAGCTGAATGGATCGAAGAAAAGATGGAATTGACCGCCAAAATCAACACCCTCCAGAGCTCGTGCGACAAGTTGAAGCATTCGGAAGAAATCATGAAGGAATCTTACGTTCAAACCCTCACGAAGCACAAAGAGCAATGGAATACCGAAAAGAAGAAACTCCAGAAACAGGTCAAGGATCTGGTTGCCGAAAAAGAAACCATCGAGACCCAGATCGCGGAAATTGCAGAATTGCTGGAAAAAGACAACCAGGAGCGTAGCGGAAAGCCAGTTACCGAGGTCGTCGAAGAGATTGTACAGGATCCTTCTGGAGTGAAAGAGGCCGAGGTGTATGACCAATAGAGAGTGTTACGCGAAATGTTCATTCGATTGTTTCTTACGAGACACGCAAGTCTTGACTTTTGTCAGTATGCGTCCAGGTAGCGAAAGTGAACCCACATTCGGTTCTCAAATACTAGTGTTGTGACAGTTACTATTTGCTTGCTGAAGATTGCCAGCAACGAAAAGTACAAAGTAGTAGTACCTTACCAAATACATTTTTTTCAATTAAGTATTTTCTTTAAACAAATATGGTAGTATTGATCGTCAGATTATAGTGCTTCATCGAAAGAAAAGGTCCGAGATATTGTTATCACTCTTACGAGTCGTGTTTTTCCTTGTTCGATATCTAGCTAGTATTTCTTGGGATTTTCCCACCACTTATCTTCTTCTTCGTCGCTGTTGCCACGATCCATGCCGATCTTGACGGGGGCAGAGGCCAGGGGTTGTCCTTCCTTCATCTCCACGTCCATTTGTGACGACGCACATCCCATGGCAATGAGTTTCACCGACCAAATCCCCCTCCAGCAGGTGCGAGCACAGCTAAAGCATGCACTTGCAGCACGTCCACCCTCTCCGCTGCACTCCTGTGCACCTCCCGAATCCGGTGCGCAGAAGCCGACGCAACAACTGGAACAGTAGACACAGCAACCCAACATACAGAGTTGCGATGCGAGTGTGGAAAAGAAACCGATGCAGTTGTTCAGCCCGATTCTCCAATGGATCATTTCCCAGGTTGCGTTTTTCCTTGATCATCCGGCGATTGACATCGAACGAACAGCAGACGCTCCAGAAGCAACCCAGACAGCAGACCTCGGCTGCCAAGAACGTATTGGGGCACTGGCTCTCACCATAGGTACCACTCTCGATCGTAAAGGGTGCTCCCGGACAACGCCTTGCGAAGCAGACGGGACCGTCGTGGTATCCCTGCCAGAGTTTGTATTTTGACATATCACCATCGAGCAACTGTCTTCGCATATGCCACTGGCCGCACGGGGCACATGCCGTATAAAAACAGCACTTGAGGGGGGCACGGATGGGTGCCGAGATCATGGCAAGCTTCCAGCCTCCACCGGGGGGATCCGTTTCGGGTCCACTATCGAAACAAAAGACAAACGGAAAGGCCAAAGGACTTCCGAAGATCCATATAACGTCGGCGAAATATTCCATGCATGGATTGATCGTCTCGAGGCCATCGGCAACGACACCAAAACAACGATCGCAACCGCATCCTTCCGTCCAACAGTCGCAGCAATTTTCGTTGACGCAATTCTGAGCAGCTTCCATTTTGACGTTTTCTTTTGGTATTTATAGTAAATACTGAGTATCTCGAGAGGAAGGAATTGAATTAGTTCTTACTCTATCGCTCCTGTTGCTGCCAATGGATTTCATCGGATCCATACGACAGAAAAATGAATTTCTGTTTGATCCGCAATGAATGAAAACGCTTTTGAGATTCTTTTTGATGACCAAGCATGATTCACAACTACAATTATTTGTACGCCTACTCGCACTGGGATCTTTGACATCATCGAGGCATAAAAACCCAAAGTGACCTTACTTCATATATAGGGTTAACGTTTATGGTGAAAACTGTCACCAATAATTGAGCTTAATCTACACAACAACCAAGCACGACTACTTGTTTGCATTGCTCCTTGTGGTTATTGAAGAGGAATCGAAACCCAAACACGCTACCAAATTGATTGAAACCTGCACAAAAAGAACATCTTTCACCCGTGGCATTTTTGAGATCAGACAACCATAAATACTAGAATACATATTTGGTGGCTAAACCCATGTTATGAGTAATTATGAGTGTATCTCGGGGTACCCCCTATTTGGGCATTATTTAGTTTCTAACAATAACTACGAACCATATCAAAATCTCAATTCCGATGACGCCGTCTTGCATTCGACAGAAGTGTCACACCACCAGTGAGCTTGACTGAAAAATCGGACCGAAACCAAGCTACCAGTACCTGTCACACTTTGAAATGATCGCGCATACAGTGAAAACCAATAGTAGCGCCATCTGGAGGTATGTTTTCACGATCCACGTGGTGATTTTTAAAATAAATTGATTGGTCTAGACCCTAAAACGATCGTTGAAGACTCACCACCCCAGGATCCGAACCGTTGACACCAGCACCTCTGGAAGTTGGTGGAATGGAAGATGACGGGGAGAACGAAAAAGTAGTTTCTTGGAGTTAAAAAAAATGCGCGCCTTTGGATACTGCGACCTCCCTTTTTGTTTTCCCAACTGAGGTGGCGAGAAACGCTTTTCTCGGAACCACCATGGAAGTTCTTTTTCGTCATCAAGAGAAGGGGTTCTTTGTTGGGACAGCGCATCGCTCGACGTGTTATCCTCGCTTCGGCCGTTGAGACCTATTGCGTTCTAGACCGTGCGTGCCAGCGTTCGGTTTTTCGCCGAGAACTGGCGGTGGCTACCAATAATTGGCTGGCAGCCCAATACGAAGTACCATAGTTCGCAAAACTGTGGAAGCAGGAACGTTGTTTCTTTCCATTCGATGAGTTGGCTCAGTTAAGCTTACCACGAATGGAAACTCCACCCAGGCGTACACTCTCAAGTCATTTTGAGAACCAGAATTAGAATTGTTTCGCTTTTGATGCAAGTTCTAATCTAAGGAAAGGAAGTATTCGGCGACGATAACACCGCTATTGTAGTAGCGTAGTAGTAAGAATGAATAAGTTTGCAAAAACGTTTTTGGCTAGTATAGCTTTAGCGTGAAAATTAGTGTTTTGAGGAATGGAGTTTACAGTGATGTTGTGGTGATGTGTATCGTTTTGATACGATAGCAGTAGTAGCAGCAATATAATGTGGCAGATATAATAGCGCATGTTGGTAGTCCTAGCTTGGTAGTGATGTGTATGTTTATCGACGCTTGGCAAAGGCGAGACAGTAGTAGTAATCTTCTCGGTAACTTCGATTTCGTTCGATCAATGCCTTTTTCGCTTCGAGTTCTCGGCTTCGTTGATCGAGTTCTTCCTTGGTGCAACCGGCTACATCCAGCAGCAATTGTTTGCGCGAGAGGTAGGACCGTTTTTGACATTTGCCTCGATGTAACGTGTTGTCAAGGTGCGTGTTTTCGTTTGCGTCATCGCAATACTCCCATCCTAGTTCGATTGCAAGCCCATCATCGCAGAGCGGATGGTCTCCCAACACCACCGAGTAGGTTCGGACATTCGGTGAGGGTGCGAACCGGACGCTCTTTTTGGATGACGTACTGGTACTGTCAATACTTGATACGGATGTTGATGTCGATGTGGATGTCGATGTCGAAGCAAAGGTTGATTCGGATGTAGACATGGAGAGTCCCATCGAAGCATCATCGTTGATAGAATTGTAATGTGTATGAGAACCGTATTGTTGTTGTTGGCTGCAAGATTGTGTTGACCTTGTTGTTGTTGGCGATACCAGTTCCATCATATTGTGTGTGTACGATGACGTCGAAGAATCGTCTTGAACGACTATCGACAGATCGGACCAGGAATAGGATGATGTGGTAAGAGGTCGCTCTATCACAATGCCCTCCATCCCATAAGAAGAGGAGGACATTGTTCCAAAGAGAGGAAATTCGTTGGAGGAAGCCGTATCAAGCATTGTTTGAAACAGAGGATGTTGAATATTATGAATATGAATTCAATGAATATGAATTAACAATTCAAACGTAACAATATTGTTATTGTTACTGTTACGAAATGGAGGTTGTGATGTGTTGAATCTGCAACCTCTTTGTTTTGTGAATTAGCAAGGAAGTGTCAACCGTGACTACTGTTTAGCGGTAGAATAATAACTCCTTACGGGCAGCTGGTGGGACGAAACGAAACTGCCGTTTTTGGTGTCTGGGAATGGTATATTTTTGGTTGGAGAATCACCTTGCTGCCGAAAAATCCGAAAGCTTCTTGAAGTCGTGCACTTTTATGCGATTTATGTGCGTACTTTCGTTCGTTCGTTCGTTGCAAATGCATTCTCCAAAACCTCGGGCATGTCAAATGCACGTGCAGTGCATTTGTATTGGGTTATGAGTTGTGCGGGGTCGTCATTTTGTGTCCGGGTTTGCAATTCTACGATTGACCCACGAACAGAATGTACTGGCGTCTACGTAAGGCCGGCGTCTGAGTAAGTCGTACATTGATTAGGGCCGACCGGCCTCGTTGGCGAGGATGGCGTCAGCTAAAACGTAAGCCCAAACACGAGAATTCTTTCTCACTTGCGCCCGTGCGTACTTAAACTAAGAATTCGTACGAGCCTGCGTGTTGCATTCGTGTCGAGGTCGGAATTCCGAATCGTTTTCAAAAATGAAAATACCCAATCAACCTTTCCGAAGACTAGAAGAATGTAGAAGCTCGACGAACACTCTCCATGGAATGTTGACACGCAAAAATGCTCGAACTTTGTATTCTCGAATTTACAAAGTGCTGATGGTTATGAATGGATCGATTGAATCGAATCGAATCGAATCGAATCGAATCACACTCGTGATGAATTTTAACAAACGTGACTCGCCACAAAAAATCACCACTACTTGAATAAAGAATTCGATTAATCTTAAATTTACGATCGCTCGCATAACTAAATAGCATTCTTGGAGATTCTTCAATCCGAACTTCTCTCTGCAGCTTACTAATACGGTGTGCTGAATTGACGCCTCACAACCAGGTTGCGGCGTTTCTATCATCGTTCACTGCCTCGTGATAACTTCTTTAGTAGTCTAGCTCTTGCAGCATCTTATGGCAAAAAACCTTCTCGGACTTGCCCAACGCGATGCCTTACCCTTTCTTTGAACTTTTCTGCTTTTCTAGGAACTAGGGTGGGGATGCTGTACATAGGTACCTGGAACGATTGGATCCTCTTGGATCCAAACTCTCCGTCGTCTTCCAAGAGAATTTTCCCGACAGATTCGTACTGCGAATCATCAACTATGAATATCCTATACGACCCGTCGCTCTTGATTCCGTCGCCGAATTGGTCGTAAATGATAAATTGGTACGAATTGCCCACTGTGAGCTCAAAAACCTCCCGAATTTTGTTTTCGTATTTGTATGATCTATACGGGACGTGATTCACAGTAGCTTTGGTATCCACTTCGATGAGTGTCCAGGATGTCTCGAAGGCATATACGTCCAAAAATATTTCGACGGCAACTTCAATTTTCATTGGTTCTTCCATTCTGCTTATAGGGCCCGCGGAAGCGTCGTTAACCATGGCCAGTGCTTCGTTTCGAATTTCGGCTGCTAGTTTGTCATCGCTTGTAGTAGGACTCGTCGATGGCGCAGGCGAAAAGGTATGTTCGTCGTCACATTTCAAATATGAAGGCGCTGCCTCTCCATCGATAGAACAAACACGATCGCGTATCCAGTCATATGCCACCGATACCCTCGAAGCAACTGCAGAAAGAGATACAAAATACAGTGAGCAAACGAGAGCAAAACGATATGTGTCTGACAAAGGAATGAGGAGCTTTACGTACCTCCCGGAAATACATGATCGGCACAATCTTCACCCCATGAAATAATTCCGACCTGCATGAATTCGAATTCTGCATTCTCTTCATCCTTATTGTAATTTGGATTATCAACGACAATGGGCCCACCGCTGTCGCCGTGGCAGGTATCCATTCCCGATCGCCAGGTGCACATCATGTCGTGTGTAATGCGGTTGTTGTAGTTCACATAATCGCTTTCTTTGGCCTTTTCACAATCCTCGTTTCGAACCCAGTTGAGATCGACCTCCTTGAGAAAATTACTGGGATTTCCAAACTCTCCGTCGGCCGTGTGGCCCCATCCCAAAGCTTTGAGTTGGAGATCAGTTGTTGCCGGCGGTGGTTTCTTGCCGAACGACGAGAATCCTCCCGAAAAAGACACCAATGATCGAACGGAATTGTTCTGTATTTCATTTAGCATTTCATCCAGTGATTGGTCTCCGGGTGAGTGGAGTTTCATGTATGGAACGATCGGGGGAGATACCTCAACGCCATCGATTTCATTTGGTGAGCTTTCGAGAACAACCAACATGACATCGTTTTCTAGATTTTTTCGATTGTACTTTGGGTGCAAAATTTCTTGCGTGGCCTTTATTCTTATTTCTTTTTGCTTTTTGTCCGCCGAGGTGAATCGCAGGAAAACAGCTTCGGTTACGAGAGATATTTCGCAGTGACCCGCTGCCAACACTACTGTTGGACTGATGAGTGTTCCCCCACATTGTAAAGAATCTACGCGATCCGACAAAAATACTATAGAGCGCGGAAAATCTGTGGCTCTCTGTCCGCCAACAATCAGCGAACGAGAGTCGTTCTCGGCGTGATCAATTTCCCCATCGATGTTGTTGCCGAAAGTATTTCTTCCTTGTTTGGAAGTCCCCTGTCTAAGATTGCGTCGATGCCGAACAACCTTTTCGTCTGTAAATGTTGCCCTTGCTGTATCGAGCTCCAGTATGAGTAATTGGATGTAAGACACAAAGAACAAACACGACACCGACACCGAAAAGCAGTTCATGAGTCGAAACATATTGCCGTTCTTTCAAGTTGCGCAACGACAATTGTCAAAGGCACTTTTCGAGGCTCCGAATTATGACGACGACGATCTTGCATTATTGTCCAACCAGAGCTGGCTGCGAACTTTTCTTGGATTTGCTTAGAGGGGAGTTTGCTTTTCAGTGCACCTTCATTTCGGATCGAGCATCTAAAAAAATCGATCCATCCGGGATACGTTCTACTCTTGTAGTTTGACATAAATTGTGAGTGGCTTTCACGTTGTATTACATTGTAATACATTGTATTAGTGCCCAATCGTATTTAAGAACAAGCATCCGTTAGTCCCAGTTAACGTCCTTTATTGCGCATGCGTTGTGAAAAACGAGGTATGTATTTCATCCTTTTTGCGCGCACTCTCTGAAATTGAAATGCATGTATTTCACAGACGGACAAGAATTTCTACGTTGTCGGCAAAGAGAGGCGTGCCATGGGAAATAAACATCGAATAATGCGATCAAAATGACCAAGTCGATCAAAGTCGAAATGTGACTTGGGTGCTACCCACAACATAATAATATGATACATGAAACTTCTTCTCCGTCAACGTGTCTTCTGCGACCAGCAATACGCTAAGTGACCCTTGCAAACTGACTAAATTTGAAGATTACTATGAACGCCAGACACCAAAATAGTTAGACAGGTGAGAAGACACTTAGAATTTGATAAAGTTCGCAACGTCGAATCCGACGACTGTCATGCTCGGTCGTGAGCACATGTTCGTCGAGATGTTTCTAGATATGCTCGATAAATTTGGAGAGGTTCATCAAAAATTCTCAAACTTCGAAGTTTTACGAACAAAATGCACCGTAGAAAACGATTCTTTGTAAGGGTTTCGTCAATGAAAGTTTCTCGACAATCTTGCCGCTTACATCCAGTACACAACAAAAGTATTACCAGAAAGCGCCACCATAGGTCACCTCATAATCAAGAGTTTGGAGATTGTTTTCTAAAATCCAACCAGCACCCTCACCATGATGAAGCTCTCTTGCCAATCAATTGTGCTTTGCGCCCTCCTTGCTGCCGCTGTCACTGCCGATGTGGCGGATCGAAGTACTGTCCGAAGCGGTCGGTTCGAGCGAAAACGGCAGCTGATTAAGGTTGGCGAAGAGGTGGAAGCACCTCGGGCTTCCGAATTCGAAAATGAGGAATCCTTTGAGATCGAGGATTCTGACCTCGCCCGAACATTGATGGAGATGTCCATGTCAATGTCGATGGATATGAGCATGTCTTACGTCGACGAGGAAGGTGACAGTAGTGTCGGAGACGACGATGACGACGACGACGACGACGATGATGATGACGAAGATGACGAAGAAGCCGAAATTGACGAAAGAGATGGGGATGATGACGACGATGACGACGATGATGAGGAGATCGAAGGTGAGGAGCCAGAACAAAAACTCGACGAGGTCGATGAAGAAGAAAGCTCCGCTTCAAGTAGAAACCTTGCGTTCGCCACCGCCACAGTTGCAATGGTTGTTCCGCTTCTGCTGTAATGAGACATACTTTTTTTTGGACTTCCTGCTCCCATTCGATACTACGACGTTGTCGAAGATAAATTCGACACATCACTAGTGTATATCACTAGTGTATGATCACAACGGCGTCATCTTTCTTTTGCGTTTCTTGTGCAGCGCAATGAGAGCACATCCAGCAGGAGTCGACCACAGTTCTTGCACATCCACCTCCCAGAATCCCGACACATTTCTTCGATGTTTTGTATAGTCTACAACTAAAATAATACCTGTTGTTCAATTCTAATGGCGATTTCCGAACTGTTCTGTCGTCGTCGGCCTAGCTAGTCGTAGTGTACGTCAAACAACAAAACTCTTGTGAGAAATCAAACTTCCTAGAGTCGTACTGGTTCCTGGAACAGCTATTAAATTGACGGCACGACGGGACGATGCAGCAGCAAGTAACAGTCTCCCTTTGTTTTGTTTTATCCACCGACTTGACTGACGAGGACAGACGGTTTTCTTCAGTCATAGAATTCTAAAAAAACCGCGCCACATCAATACGTGCTCCCCGTAGAGAGCGTACGAGAACCGTCTTTGGTAAATAACTGTTTCACTTTTTTGTTTTAGTCGACGGTTCAACCGACAGGATCTTAGAGAGATTTAGAGTGGCCGACTCGGGCGAACGGTTTCAATGCCAAAGAAACATTCCCCAAATATGTGCATAGTTCCGAGTAAGGCGACAGACGAGTGTACGATTCGTTCCAAATTCGCCGAGACAAGCCGAGCCGAGCCTACCGTGCAGCTTTACATTGTATCGAAAGTTCCGTGTCACTTATCATGTGCATTAACAGTAATCACGATATTCAAATTCCACCAAAAATACGTAAAGTTACTTCACATCGTTGTCAATCTTCTCTCTACTAGCTACAGAATAGATCACCGAGACAACTTGCTGCAACAACTTCAGATACCAATACAGGATCTCTCGCACCTTTATCTTCAGACCAAAGAAACTTCTTCGAGATTGCAGAAGCTAGACAGTTCGAAAGGAGTTCCTCGATTCATATTCATAAAGGGTAGGATAGAACATCAATTCACATCACGATGATCCGATTCCGAAGCAACAGTGGTTACAAACAACAGGCCGATGACTCATCGTCCTCTGGCTCGGATGGCCAAGGGGCGAGTCCATCGGCATCTTCTCCTTCTCCACCTCCATCTCCTCCCCCACTTCCACCCACGGAAAGATACCAGCAACCGGAGTCACAGCTGCAGGTGGCTTCGAATGCAGATACCATAATGGATCTTGCAGCAACAATACCATCTTCCAAAATCTTGTACCAGATGGAAGAGAAAAAGAACAATTCCGTAGCCGAAGACGAAGAGGTTGAACGAATTGTTTCCGCTGTCACGAAAGGTTTGAGGAGAAAGAAATCATCTTCAAGGAAGTCGTCCTCCAAGAAAAACGCGAGCGGGAATAAGACACCAGTGAGATCATTGAAAACAGCACTGCAAACAAAGCTGAGCAAGAAGAACTTGGTTCCAAAGGAAGAGCCTCTCGTTCGAAATAGCAGCATCGACCGAGCACCAAATCAAACGAAGATAGGCTCGTCACCGATGGGTGTTGAGGTTGTTCCGGTAATCTCGGACGATGACAACTCGAAAGACAAAACTCCAAAGCGGAGCCATCGTCCCAAACAGAAAAAGCAAGAACCAGTGTACTCTCGTAGCAAGCTGGTCGACGATTCGGTGGCTTCGAGCGCATTTACCGATGAGGTTGATTACGATTACAACTACATCGACGATGAAAGCTACGGTGATAGCTCTAGCTCATCTTCTTCTTACTCATCGTCAGATTCATCGACAGACTCGGAAGGTGATGATGACGACAGCGAGAGCAGCGATGAAAGCACGGCATCGCTCACGGACGAAGTCGACAGTTCTTTCGACAATGTCATGGAATCAAAATCCAGCGAGGACAAACCTCACGACGAAAAAAAGGATACCTACCGCGCCGACAAAAACGCTCCGCGTGGCCTCGATATTGTAGGTCATTTGCTCGCTGGAGCAACAGAAATTTCTCTGGACGCTCACTCCATCATGAATTCGGGTTCGAGAGGAACCTCGGCGCAAACAATTGCAAGGCACGTATCCGAAGCACTTTCCCAAACGAATAATCTCCAGAAGGTCTCATTCTGTGGGCCATGGAAGGGACAATCCAACAAGGCACGATTGGTCTTGGAAATTTTGTTTGATGGACTTTTGACGAACACGTCGGTTCACACTTTCGTTTTGAAGGACAACCACTGCTTGGACCGATACGCTGGGTACGCATTTGGGACATTCCTCAAGGCCCATAACGCGAACGGTGGAAGCATGCAAAAACTCGAGATTGTCCATTGCAACTTCCTCGGGTCGGGGTGGAATTCCTTGTTTTTGGGCCTCCAGCACTCGCCCAGCATCAAACGACTCTCTGTGGTAGACTGTGAAAACCTTTCTTCTGATGATTTCGACTGTATCACCTCGACGATACACTATCTGAGTTTGGAACATCTCAAGTTGTGCAACATCAACCTTCACAAGAGCAACATTGAGAATCTTTCGTTCTTGTTCCGTGCCATTCAACAGACGAAAACCCTAAAGGACGTCGACTTGTCGCAGAACAACCTAGGAGGCACCCCTAGGGCAATCCTTCTGTTGTCTCGTTGCCTCTCGGGAGATCCGGTATGGATCGAGGCAGGCGGCAGCAAGGAGAGCGAAAACTTGCCGTTCAATTACCACCATCACATCGAAAAACTGACTCTCGTCGATTGTGGTATTGCCGACAAGGCCTCTGTCCGATCACTAGCTAAGGCCATGGACAGCACTTTGACCAAGCTGGACGCAAACAACAACGAACATAAATTGGTGTTGCATACCGTTGATCTCGGAAAGAACAACTTTGGGAATAACGGTGCCAAGATTTTGCTGAAACTCCTCGAGAACAACGCATCTATCACTAGCTTGGGCATGGTTGGCTGTGGTGTGAGCACAAAGAACCTCAAGACTATTGCCGATCGACTTCGTTACAATAATTCCTTTTTGCAAAAACTTGGATTGAGCAGCGGTGTTTCTCTGGCAATTCTTGATTCCATGTCGGCTGTCGAAAACGTCTTTAGTGGACGAAAAACAACTATTGAAAGAACCGAGTCCATAGCAATGGCAGATGAGGAGAACGATAGCGACCTCGAAGCAAGCTCTCGAATGAGTGCTTGTGGTGGATGTTGAGGGGAGTCGTGGAGTGAAGTGAAGCGGCTGACCCAGCGAGTGAACTGCGTGGGTGAACAACGTTTTTGTGCTCAATCGAGCGCCGGACTATCAAATTCTCTCAAACGAAACAAAGCATTGCGAACAACAGGATGATGGATGGAATCATGTGAACAGGAGCATGCCTTGGAGGGTGTTGGAGTTGCATGCAATGTCGATTCGAAATTGCGTAAGCAAGTGGCAGACAGCAAATAGTACTGTCAAAACTATTGTGTAAACTTAATGTTAAGAATTTAATGCTTTATCCTCCCATTGCGTGTACTTTGTATTGAAGACTTTAATGATTTATCCTCACATTACTTCGTATTGATAGAAACACTTTCATTGTCGATTTTGATCAAAATCAGGTTGATTCGAAATCCTGATTTGCATCATTTCGCACGGTTTGTTTAAGGATCCTGCCTCAGTGGGTCACTAGGACAGCATTTCACTGAATTCGAGTACAAAGAATTCAAAAGAACCCGTAACGAATTGCATCGAAACTGTCTCATTCCAGCAGGTGATGACATTCTACGATTACAGTTTGCTCAGAACGTATTCCTCAAGTGTGGATGTAATTATGTGAAGAATTTTTCTCGATTTGTTCGCGAGAATCGAACCGATTCGGATTTTTCATGCGTGATGGTAAAAATCTCCCCAAATGGCCCTGAGCTCGAGTCGTGGCTTTTCTTGCGTGACGTTTTCATGCGAGATTCAACCCAGTGATAATCAAAATTCAATAATGCCTGCAATTTCACGATCTGAGACATCAGAGTAGCCACCAATGGAATATAGAAATCCATAAATAATTCATGAAGGATTAAAAAATCATAAGCCATTTGCACCAACGAGGAAGGCTTCTCATTATTCGGTTTTGGTTGGGCTACATTCTTTCCAAGATTTGGCGAAGGCCACATTCTCTGATTTCATTCTTGGATAACACCACAATCTTCAATTTCGTTCGTCGTCGTACATTCCGTAATATGGTACAAGCACTGCAATACTCGCTTTCACAAGCCCTCGTCTCATAATCCCCAATCTCGCTTGCAATGAAACTACTAAAGATTGACATTTTTTTCTCTCTCTCAAGTTCTTCTTGTTTCCATCACCAAGATGACCGGCCTATTCGATTGCTCCGGCATCAACGAGTTGGTTCACAGTTCAGCACTGCTACCATTACCACATGCTCCCACGAGCCCCAAAGGTGTCGACAACTTTCCAGATGAGAAAATCGAAACACCACCCACGAGAAAAGATAGCAGAGTCAAGACAAAAACCGTCCTCTTTTGCTCCAGGGTACGAATTCGCCGCACTATCTCCCGCCATAATATGACCTCCGAGGAGATCAACGTCTGTTGGTACCACGACGAAGAATACGATGCGATTTGTCGAGAGAATGCCGAGACAGTCCAGCGCTCCCAAGAATCTCCTCACGTATATGACGAGGACTGCTATGAGAACTATTGTATGCGTGGCCTCGAACATGCCTTTGGACATCCACTCCGTAGACGGCAATCCCTCCGAAGCAAATCCGTTACACGGGTATTGGAGGAACAAGACGAACAAGAAAAAGCGGACGTGTATGACGACGTTTCCATTGCCAAGGTGTATTCCAAAGTCTCCCGCAAGTGCCGTTTCCGGGCACAGGTTCGTGCCCTTCGCGATCATTCCGAGGTGGAAGATTATTTAAAATTCGAAGAAAAAGAAACGCAAACGAGGGAGTCCGATTTCGAGGACTCTTTGTTGCAGGGATTGGACGGTCTCAAAAGCAAGAAAACACAGAAACACAACTCCGCAGAGGGATTGGTTCGCAAACGCGCACGAGAGATAGAGGAAATACGATGATATAACTTTATAATTCCACGATTTCGATTCTATTGTGTGTAGTCCTATTTCTATAACCATGTACAAGTCCCAGTACTTCGTATTATACACTCATGGCCGAATTCTCCTTGAATGCCTTTCGGTGCCTCAACAAATGTTCCCTCAATTCGGGAACCTTGGAGACGACGTGTTCGTCGTAATCCCTTGATTCGTAATCAATGTGAACAAAACACCGCTCGACCTCTTCGCGGGCTTCGATTTCGTACTGGAGTTCCATTCCCAAATCGTGCGATTCTTTCAAAGGCGTATCCATGGGCATGACCACCTCGAGCTCGACCAAAAACTTGGGTCCAAAATGATAGGCCCGGCAGGTATCGACCAACAATCGTTCGTCAAAGTGTTCCGCCAAATCCATGAGTTCCTCGATAAGCTCGGAGGGTGCCGATTTTCCCGTCAAATGTTCGATTTGTTCCTTTCCCGTGTGGTACCACGAGTGAATGATATAAATGGAAATGAAAATCGCTCCGACACCATCGCACCACCACAGAGATTTCGAATACAAAGCCAGAAGTAAGGCAATCGCCGAAACCCCATTCGACAATGCATCGTTCCAGTGATCCTGGGCGACGGCTTCCAACGTGGGATCGACGCAGGCCAGCTGAAGACTCTTGGCCGACGACGCATTATTGTTTTCGTTTTCGTTGTTGTTTCCCGTAACGGTGCTTCCGTTGCTGCTCTTGATATTGTTTCGACGACTGTTGGACGCCGCATTACAGAGCCACAACAATAATAATTTCAAAATGACAATAGCTGCCATGCTCAGTGCCGAATGAAAGCCATCCTCCAAATCCATATCCACCAACGAACTGTCTTTATTGATCAAAGTCTCAAAGGATTCTTTCAATACTTCAAAACTGGCCATTCCCATGAGTGAAGCACACGTCAAGACTCCAATGGGTTCCAATCGCGAGGCACCCGCCGGATACAATGCCGATGATCGCTGCATGCTCGAATGCTTTTCGGTATAATTCAGGACCAATTGCGAAACGACATCCAATAAGGAATCCAGCAAGGCCGCCAGAACCGAAAGGGATAGGGTCTGGAAATAGGCCACCAGTTTGGTAATCGTAATAAAGACATTCGAATACAAACTCAATTCGAGAGCGAGCTTGCGGAGACTCCAGTTTCCAATCTTGGTGTCGTTGCTGACAATGCTTTGTATGACACTGGATTCTTCCGTGTTGACAGACCCGCTTTCGTTATTCAGTGTGTTGTAGTGCCATCCACTGGAATTCCCTCCCAAGAGACTCGCTCGTTCCTTTTCTCGTTCTCGTTCTTGAAGAGCACCGTAGTTGTGTTTGATGAAATCGTTAATGTTCAGCGAAGAAGCATAGGAAGTTTGTGGAGTACTTGTACTTGTAGTAGTAGTAGTAGTAGTAGTTTGCGAAGGAGTTTGTGGAGTACTTGTACTTGTAGTTTGAGAGGAAGCAGGAGTTGCAGTTGCTCTTGGTCGCTTTGTGATTGGTGTCGACGTCGACACTGTTGTCAATTCCGACATGATGAATGTATTGTTGTGTTGTTAATAAATTGGTTTGTAATTCCTATTGTTCTATGAATATGGCATATTCAAATATGGCAAGTTCAAAGTTGTTTCAAAACAACAATTTATGAATTATTTCATCATCATCTAATCGATCATTGATGATTGAATCCGTGTGAATCTCGGCACTTATCATTTCTTTCACATCGCTTATTGTAGAGTATTCTTATTCGAAACTGCAAATCGATTGGACAAAACTTAAGCAAGCCAGCATTGTCACTCTCGTGTGACGCGACTTTTAAGTTGTTCCGAAATTCGTGTTCCGCATGCCATCAATGCAGGTGGTACTGGTACGTGTGATGAGTCAATTCGGGGTTGACGACTAAAGTTTCGGGGGAAAGAGTGAGTCAAGAGAGACCTCTCAAAACGTCTGTCCTGCCTACCTTCTTACTACAAAAATGGTTGGATGTCGTTGTGATTGTCAAAATCACAGCGTCCACCGAATACTTTTGACACAAGTTGAAAAAAATTATATGTGTGATTTTCCTTATTGCTTCTCATTTCTATCGAGATCGATCTACTCGAGGATCGATTACTGTTCTCACAAAATTGAATAGCAGTCAATCAACTACTACTGCAACTGATACTGATACTCGGTATTTGTCCTCCTTTCGATTCAAATATCGAATCGAAGGATGTTGCTATTACAACGAAGCAAACAACGATGAAGGCAAGGAGATGAAAAATGAGAAAACACTATTCACATACACACAAGCTGGTATGGAATGATGAATGATTTCGAGAATGGTGCGTTTTTTATAGCAACTATTTGTTGCGAAACAATACAAGTGATGAGCTTTGTTCCACATTACGCATTGCACATTACACATTGCACATTGGACGGTATACTTCAATGATCGATTAATCATATTTGCTACTCTTGATCGAGCGACCATCAATCGACTCATGACGACAGTATTATCACCAAGATCGCTGAGAAGAAATTCATCGAATCCAATGTTGATAGATGGGATGTATGTGAATGCATGTTTTACATTTAAATTTACATTTACATTTGCATGGATGGTGTTACATTGAATCATTGTCCGGTGAATAATAAAAGCGAGTGTTGTTGAACAGTACAAGACTTTCAGGTATTGCAAACGATCAAAAAGCGCGATGATTGATGTATTCCCATAAACGTTTGCAGAAACCGCTGACGAGGCGTGAGACCCTCTGTCCTGGAGCTAAATCACTTCCTTGGATGTCTGAGTGCTATCGAATCTTTTGCAATATACTTCTACTGAACTGACGAGTACACGTACAACGCCATCAACATTTACTATTCACCACACCCGACAATGATATTGACAATACATAACCAACACCCATCGGTATTGCATCGTCTGTTTCAAATTCAATCAAGCTCACATCATATCGTTTATTTGGATTATTTCTTATTTTTTTGCAGAAACAACACCAGCATCAGCGTGATAGAGTCAACAATTTCGTACAAGACAACCACGCACAGGCAACATGCAACATGCAACACGCTACTTGTTCTCGTAAGTTGATCGAACCAGCATCCAACACTATTTATAGGAAACGCATCGCTCTCCCACCCACAACCACAACCCATAACTGCAGTTTGTGCGAATGACGAATATTTCTATTCCTGAGGGTCTGAATTTGTGTGCTCACTATGTATATAGTGTCACACTATTGATGCGACAGTTGAAATTCGAGCTTTTTAACCCCGACGTACAACATGGATTGTGGTTATATGGTGTGGAGCAGGGACGATGGCTGCCAACTATTTTAGTTGAGCGAAATGCAATGATATGCTCACAAACGTCTTTGCTCTGTTCTGCTATCGATTTTTTGCAGACGACGGAAGTGACACGAACAAGATCCCAATAGACTTTTTAGAAATACAGCACGTACAATAGACAACAACGATACAATACAATACACCCACGAAAGAAATCAATCCATGCCCTGGATTTTGAAAGTTCGTTCGACTAGAAAATAGAATAAAACAAAATAGAAAATAATTCTACAACACAAGACTGACTAAATATTCGAATATGAATATTAGTAGTAATCGTTCTCCTCTCATTCATGATGTCTCTACAACAATGAATGAAAAATAGAGCAAGTTTGGGGTATCCCCTGTGACAAAACAATGCGAAGCACATGTTTTGCAAAAACAGTCAAAGTGCAGGGTAGTGTAGGGTAGTCTTCCTCCTTCATCTACGGAATTGTTCGCAAGATGTGCAAATAATGATCAAACAAACTATTGCTGAAATTACCATTAATTTCTAATAGTATAATGTTTTGTAGATGCATGAAACCTTGATACTTCCGTCAGATCATATTGTAGCACGCATGATTCGAGTGGACAACAATACTTTTGTCGTCCACCAAGACCAATCCATGCTACCGCATCTTAGTATTTGTATTTCTATTCTATTTCTTCATGTCACATCCATGTATTAGTGTCTTTCCCATAGTGACGTGATCCCAATCGTCTTCTTTCGTACTATAGTTTCATCCACATCCGATCTTCTATTCGATTCGTATAACCCCCCTTTCCCCCTTTTTCGACTCGATTGGTTTTTCGTGTTATCCCGTGTTACAGGAGAGATTGCGAGAGCTGCCTGTCATTATCTTCGAACATCATAAACGTTCGGATGTGAGCAGTCTCTTCCAATCCAGGAAAAAAGGATTGAGCTTTGCACGTCGATTCAAATTGTACTTTGGGTGGTGAGAAAGAACTCTGTTCTGTTGTTCCGGATCCAGCATTTGCTTTGAGAGCCCGCCGAGAACGTCGAAGCGTCGAAATCAGATCATGGTGGTCTTCGAAGGGTTGTATATTCTCGATTTTCCCCCATTTGAAAGGTTTCTTGCTGCTGTTGTGGATTTTCCCCCGCTTCGAAACACGTTGCTTGTGATCGTTGTGGCGATTGGAACCGTACTCTTTTGCACGGAAATTGATGATTTTTGGTGGCAGCAGACTCGAGAAACCGTCATCTTGCTCTTCGGAAAGGTCTACCATGATGGTTTCGACGGTACGAGAATGGCTTGCATTCGAATCCGAATCGGAATAGCTTTTGCCCTGTTTGGTTCTGCCCTTTCTCATCTTGCGAAAGTCTTTGGGCGAAGTGATGGAATCCAAATCGTATATTTCCCCATTTTTCTTGCAAGCTCGTCGGTTCTTGGCTTTGAGAATGTTGGCGACGTATGCGTGTGGATCGAAATCGGTATCGAGGTCGTCCAGCGTGTCCCATGGAATAGCCGTCGTCTTTGCGTTTTTGTCCCATGGGACGGCCATCGTCGTCGCGTTTTTCTCTCTCGAAAGTTTGCAGCCCATAGTGAAGTGTACTTTTGCTATTCTGTTGAAGAGTACTTTTGTTATTGTGTCACAATCTGGTGAAATGTATGTGTGAGCTTTTGCATAATTGGAAAAGTTACTATTGCTTGTTCCTTTCGGCAGTAGAAGGAGTGTCACAAGAGTATTCTTGAAATCCGATTATTTGAAACATCGCAAATAATGATGGTTGTTGAGTTTCTGCGGTCAACAAAAACAAAAAGATTGTTCCTTTCTACTAATTTGACCGTGCGGGCGATTTGCCATTATGTATTCGGTTGGTTAGGCGATTTCGAGGAAAATTCCTGACATTGCCGGCTCGCGGGTAATCGCACTTAGAAACTCATTGCGTTGGGTTTGGATCGTTGGAGTCGGTACTTAGACGCGTTTTGCGTTCAGCGGTTTGATTGAGAAAAAAAAATCGACTCAACAGACTTCAAGCTGCGTGCATGCCCTATTTTTCAAGTCGAAAAAGGTCGAGTTTCCAAATTACCGCGAAAAAAGGTCGAGTTTTCAAATTACCGCTCCATTCCTCAGGAACTCTCGAGGATTTATAGGAGATATAAAAATCGATCATGGGGGATAGGAATATTTCTTCTTATACGAAGAAATCTATTTCAGTTTGGGGAAGTTTCGAAACCGGGTCAATATCAGTCGATTCCCGATAATATGCGTGATCAAAATCGTCACGACTAATCGTGACCCAGATCTCTTCGATATCCACGTTGTGCTCTTAGATACTGATGCGATTCTATGGTTTAGTGACAGATAGCAGTCCTCAAAGAAGACGAAAAATGAAGAAAAATCAGAAAGAAGAAAATAGTTACAACACGCAAATTTCCCGTCTAAAATGAGGAAGAGAGCTCACCCGAAACAAGAAACTAGGGTTAGGGTTATACGAAACTGGGGGCGGAATTTGAAACTGGGGAACCAAAATTCCGAAACAAATTCATTACCTCTTCACAACAGTTTGAATGTCCTCAACAGACCCTCTTCGTGACGATAAACCTTATTACAACTGTCGACAACATTTCTTTACAATATAAAGACGATTCGTGTTGTGCACTGCCATTATTAAATACACTTACGGTCAATATCCATTCGATCCGAAGTAATGATTTGTTCGAATTGGGGGGTTCTTTCAACCCCAGTTTCACATTTTCCTTAATTGAGGTCAGAAAACGGTTCCCCCAAACGAAGGAAACTTGCTTGATAGAGAATGGATTGTGAACGAAATAACTCTTCAGTGACGATAACCCTTACTACAACCGTCGACAACACTTCTTCACAATATAAAGATAATTCGTACTGTTCACTGTCATCATTATATTCAGTTACGGTCAATATCCATTCGATCCGAAGTAATGATTTTGTTCGAATTGGGGGGGGTTCTGGCAAACCCCAGTTTCTTATTCCGCCGACCTCTCCTTCAGATAGATTGGAGTTAGGATTATAGATTCCTTATTTGAGGTCAGAAAACGGTTCCCCCAAACGAAGGAAACTTTCTTGACACAGAAAATGGATTCTGAAAAAAGAAATATTCCCTCACCCCAAGAAATTTGTACGTGTTCAAACCGAATTCACGATGGCTCTATTGAAGATAAATTTGGTATTGACCGCAAAAAATCATGGCAATGCGTCCAAGGTCGCAAAATCGATGATTCAAACCAACCGGAGATCATCATCTCCATCTTCAGACAATGTATTTTTTGTTGAAAGACTATGTTTTGAATTGGTTCGATATACTTGTAGTGTAGTACACGTGTATTAATATTGAGAATAATTATTTTAGTACGTCTATGATAATGAATAGAATAGATCCATTCATCCATTGTAAAGTTGTAGTTTAGAAAAACATATCGTCTTCCACGGCATCGTCAATACCACCCAAAAACTCGCCCAAGCTCCCGGCGACGTTCGTCGACGATTGTCCATACGACGAAATGTCGGTATTCGTGATGGGTGGCGCCTCCATCATGAGATCGAGCATACTCTTGGATGCGTTAGGATTTTTCGAAACCTTGACCAACGCCTGGAGCAATTCTTCCACCTCGGACACGTCTTGCAAATAATTTGCGGCCGACGAGGGTTTCTTTCCCACCGTACACGTGAAGATCTCGGCTTCGTTGCTAACGTTCGGATCGCAGGGAGAGACAGTCCACCAATCGCATCGTCATGGGCAATTCCGAAGGATTTCCCCCGTGAACACGGTGTCCAACCTGTCGCATTACGCTCAGCATGGGTTCGTCGCAGTGATCGTCTCCCAACACTAGGGCAAAGTCAATGACATTGTCTGCTCCCGTATTGTTTTCGTTGACCAATCTGTCGTAGGTGCAAATGGCCTTCATGGCAAAAACTCCCTTGTTGACGCCCTTGGGTCGAACCTCGACGTATCCACCCTCTTCGACTCCACCGTGAAGAATATCGACGGCGTAGCTTCGAAGGACATTGGATAAATGATCCTCCAACTCGCGGGCCTGTAAATACCCAAACTCCAAATCAGGCGTCACGGTACTGCCAAAGAACCTTCATTTCGGTTTCTTCGATATACGAACCATGGGTTCGACTCGCGTAAACCTTCCATGATGCTCATCGTCAATGATCTCCACGTGCGATCCGAAATTGGCACCAAAGTGTCCCAATGTCGTTTCTTCTTTCTCGAATGTCCCGAAAGGGGTGTACTGCTTCCGGCTGCGGGCCACGAAATAGTACATGCCGTGCTCCGCCGCCAATCCCAGATTTGGTAATGTGTCCCAGTGTCTTGATCAACGAGTGTCGTTCCTTTCCACTCACCACAAACACCGTGTTTTTCTTGTCGTTGCACAAATCCTTGAATCGTCTGGATCATTTCCGGCTGTCGGTTCCGAGTGATGACTCCTTGTTTTGACCATTCGGAATCGCGACAAATTGTCCTAGATTTTCGTTGCTGGTAATGGTTCCACCGTAATCAAACAAAATCAATCGATTGCTCGACATTTTGTAGGCCTTGGCAACCGCCTTGAAATTGAGCGATTCGAAACCAACATCCATACCCAAAAGACGGAATCCCAATCCCAAACCTGCCCCGGAATACTGAACGGGATTGACGCTCTTGTGAACTCCCTTCAAATCGAGCATGACCGCCAGCGCCCAGCGCTGCGTGGTCACACGCGTCACAAATTCACTGGCACAGGTCACTCGCTTCAATCGCTCCTCGTCCGACATGGTCAATGCCTGTTGAAAGGCCTGGGCAATTTCGGAAATCTTCCACGGATTCACGTGCAAGGCTCCTCGCATGACTCTTGTGCACGAGGCAAACTCACTCAAAATGACAAGACCCCGGCGGCGGCCTCCAGTCCGCCTGTCGGACGGCGGGAATCAATGCGTCCTGGTGGGCAATCGTAAATTCGAGGGGAATGAGGTTCAATCCATCTCGAATGGGTGTCACCAACACCACGTCCGATGCCTTCATCAACGACATGCGCTGCTGGAGTCTCATCCTCCAGTCGGGTGCTTCCTGGAACTGAATGGTTCCCGGCCACATTTCGTTGATTCGTTGGACCTGTTCGGCCACTTCGTTGCGTGTCTTGATATAATCGTCTCCTCGCTTCCCACGGCGGTGATGCCCACTTGAATCAGAACAATCTTTCCAACCCATTCGGGGCATCGCTTCAAGAAGCGTTCCATGGCCAGCATCTTGACGGGAATTCCCTTGAGGCTTTCCAAACGGTCAATGGAACAGAATATTGTCTTTCCTGGATGTCGGGCACGAATCATTGCAGCCTCCCTCGAGACGCTTTCGTGTCGAAGAATCTGGTTGAGGACGGGAGGTTCGATGCCGGCGTGAATGCTGGTAACAGCCACGTGTCCTTCCGTTCGTGTCGATAGCAAGAGTGTATCCGCCATTTCCAGAAGCGTCGGGAATCATTCCGTAATTCAATCCCAAGAGACGACGGCAGCAGGTCAAAAAGTGACGTGCATACTCAAAGAGGTGAAATCCAACCTGATCGGCATTGAGCATTCCTCGCAACAAATCTTCGCGGCACCACAAGGTCCGAAAGATTTCGGAACTGGGAAAGGGTGTGTGCAAAAAGATTCCAATCTTGGCCATGGAGATGCGTCTCGTCAGATACGAGGGCAAGATCAATAGATGAAAGCCGTGAATCCAAACCAAATCTCCCTCGTTGAAGCACTGAACCACCACCTCTGAAAACTTGCGGTTGACATTGTTGTAGGCAGCCCAGAGTTCCTTTTCCCGACCACGTCCGCCGTGGAATGGGTCCCTGTTCGACGTCATCTCGACAAAGCTCGGTGAATTGTTCTTCGTTGTTGCTTCCGTATTGATCGGCAGATTCGGCATCGTCCTTGGAGGCGTGAGACGCGTACACCGATGTCACATTGTGCAAGACGGGCCACAAAATGCCCTTGCAGAATCCATTGTACCTAAACGTGTATTGATAGAAATAATATGATAATAGAGAGTTGGTTAGTAATGAATGGATGCAATTCGTTTTCGTTTCATTTCTTCCAACCATACACATTCATTGCATTCGTTTCATTGCACTTACATTTCTCCAAAGACCAGTGGATCAATCCACACGGGAACACAGTTAAAGGGCCTCAAACACTCTTCGACCAAATGACGCTCTTCAATCGGAACTCCAGTAGTGTTCCGATTGTCCCTGTTGTTCTTCCTCGTTGTTGTTGTTGTTGTTGTTGCTAGTAGTAGTTGTTGGCATTGTAGTTTACCGTGCCATCCCTTCCACTTGACGACACCCACTCGCGTCACCCTCAAGTGTGTCTGCATGCTGAGCAGTGCCTCGTAATCCCAATCGGCGCTCCACTTTGGGGTTTCCGAAGTCTCATCGCGGTGAACGACTACCGGCAAAAAGGCACTGACCACCACCAATCCGTCCGTCGCATTCAATTGGACGGCCTCCCCAAAGGATTTGCGGGCAGTGTTGTTGTTTGCGTTCGCATTCGTAGCAGTAGGAGAAGTCTTGGTGTTCAAGTTTCCAAAGGCCTGTTTTCGGTGCTGAGACGGAGGAGGCACCGCAAAGCCCACAGGATTTCTTGTTGGTGATTTGCGGTGTCGGAGCCGCCGATACTGCCGCCGTGGCACTTACAGCAGCAGCCATGCCTCCCGAACTACCGACGCTTTCACGGGGGCACGTTCCGCTGCCTTCCACGCCCACGTATTCGTGGTTTCCAGTGTGCAAGGTCTTTTTGTGATAAATGTCGGGCTTTTGTCCCTTGCGCTTGCCCAAAACATCATTGACAATATACGTCTCACCGGGATGCAAGAACCTTAGAGGCAAGACGTGGTAATCCAAAGAAGTCTTGGCATCGTCCAGGACCATGGCATCCGATTTAATGGCCAGAGCCGTGTCACTGTCGGTATCACTAATATTACTGTTACTGTTACTGTTACTGTTCGGATCAGGATCAGTATCATCGTGGTGGGCATTGACTTCGGTATTGACCAATGTGTTTGGATCTTCTTCGTTGGAAGTCGGACAAAAGTTTTCGTCCTCGTCCGATTCCCATCGATGAAAAGGCACCCGCCCGAAAGACAGCATAGCGGTATCGGAATTCTTTTTGTTGCGACTGTGGAGTTGGATTTCTGTACGCATTAAAGAGCTGTCTTCCCGGACTATTACCGGATGCAGCAGCAGCAGCAGCAGCAGCAGTGGTGCTGGCAACAGAATTCTGTAGAGCCACCGGCATGGCAAGACTCGAAAGAGTGCTGTACCAGGGATAGGATTGTGCCGTTGTATACAAAGGAATCATCTTGTGTCGATGGGCAGGAGAGGGAGGAGGAGGATTGCCTTTGGTATCGGTTTCGTTATCATCCAAAGGAACCATGTACACGTCTTCTCCATGTCCCAAGGTTTCGCAACGGGCCTTGAAATGTACCGAAGCGACGGTGGGTTGTGGAAGTGCACTGCTGGCACTTGCATTTGTAGTAGTTGTTGTAGTGTTAGGAGTAGAGGCAGATGGATTTGCCATTCTTCCTGCGGAAGAAGAAGACCTTCTCATTTTGATTGGTGATTTGTATTCCTTCTTTTTTGCTTCTCTTTTGCTTCTCTCGGTAGTTTGATCGTGTTTCTGCCTCGAGCTTTGTTTGCTTCTCAATCGAGTGTAGAGATGTTGTGAATATGTATTGTCAACTATCAGTTATCAGTAAGTAGTTATCAATTATCAGATAGTAACTTGTCAACATCAACTGCGACTCAAAGGGTATGCTATTGTTATTGATTTTGATACAGTGCAATATCACGTGACACTTCGCATCTCATCGCATCGCATCAATTGTCGATCTTCCCCTTGAACTGTCAGAGAACGATTGATCTGTACTCGTACTCTACAATCATACTTCTTCTTGGAGACTCGTCAAAATCGTGCGTACCAAATTAATCGCATGACGCCTAATGGATCTCTCGCGTAAAAAGTGTAGTAACCACGAAAAAGGGGATGCTCGCGAATGACGTCGAATGAATCATTCTACCTTGTTCGCTAGATTCTTTCATATGAGAGCCCGCCACACAAAAACAGTACCATATTCTACGTGAGCCGATTTTTTTCAAATTTTTTCAACTAGATTCCCAGAGCTTCTAGATAGCACAGGCTTGTAGAGTGTAAAGAGAGGATACTACTACCAGAAGGAGGACCTCTGAAAGTCGTTTTTACTATCTCAAATTCACCTCACAACTTGGTCCGAAACACCACACAAAATGGGTAGGAACCAGAACCTCCGTGGAAGATGTTTCGGGCGTTGACAGTTGGAAGCACAAACGACCGTTAACTTACTTAGACAAACGCGATCTAATATTTTCGAGTCATTTATACATGAAATCGAATGATTTTAAAGGTTTCGAGCACTTATAGAAATGAGGTTGTTTGTTTTTCATCGATACCATCAATATATATGAATGAGGTCTAAAACTATATGGGAATTGCCTTTTGATTTCTAGAATGGACATAATGTACAGAAAATCGAATCTTTATTGCCTTCAGTTTATAGAGACCCACATCCATGAGTTTTTGGCGATATTCTGACGTTGCAACATGTGCGCGCGCATACCTCTATTTCTAAGTCAATGTATTCTTAGTGAGCAAACCACGCCTGGCGAGCGTTAATTTCGAGGGAGACAGATTCCCAACGGACGACATTTCACTCCTAAGACGAGAAACAACGTAGCAGTCTAATGTAAAAAGATCAACTTCTTTATAGTCACATGCACCATCCGACCGATCTATTAGGGGAAGCATTGTCTTCCGAATCCGTTGAGGCGAGTTAGACCTTACGCGAAGAGAGTCATTTTAATCGAATGAATCGTAACTTCCACGTAGAATATGTAACTGTTTTTGTGTGGGAGGCTCATGATTTCATACGTTGATATGCTTCATATATACTACTTATTACTATGACATTGTTTACCACGCACGCAAATCAATGATGGATGGTGATTGGTTGGAAACGGGAGAAAAATAGATGTGGATCTTCCTCTCGAATTCTTCCACGCTTCAACAATACAGAGAATATCCAAAACAAAAACGCCAACGGTTGTGGTAGATAATCTACGAAGACTTCTACGGCAATGAAACAACAAGCCATCTTCTCGGCAGTCAACAACCCTTCTTCCTTCTTTTTGTTGACAATGTCAATCCATCTTCTATCGAATACTCAATACTAATCATAGTAATACCAATACTAATAGCAATACTAATACTGGTATTCATCACAGTGAGGACGAAAGAAGTGTCAGTCATTCAGAGAACTCTTTCGTTGCCTGTATTATTTACAACCAAAGAAAAAAGGGAGAAGAAAAAGATCGAATCGGATTTCAATTTGTGGCCATCACGACTTGAAAAAGAAGAAGCAATACGATATATCAACACGATAATCACACCATGACTCATCAAACTTCCACGATACAGCATCAGCATCGGCAACAGCAACAGCGAAATGCCACTGGCCGTCGGCCAAGACAAGCGCAAGCGCGATATCTATTTACATTTTCGACCGTCGTGACGTTTTGCTTCTTGTCGGCGAATCTTGCGACTGCCTTTGTTCCACAATCCTCGAGCTCGAGAGGATTAACAACCATCAACATTAACATCAATACCAAATCAAATCAATACACAGTCACTTTCACCAATAGCAACATCCACAGCATCGTCGACAAGATTGTTTGCCGGGATCCCTTTGATTGACGAATGGGAGGTCCTTCGATCTGGAGCCATCAAGGGAACTATTTCAAATCATCCAGAACTTCCGGATGGATACGAAATCACGACCTCTCCAGTTGGATGATAAGAAATCCGTCATCAAGAACAATTCCGTTGTCGTGACGGCCTCGGGAAGCAAGTATCGATTAAAGACACAGCTTCCCGTCAAGGAACGGCCGACGTTGAATATTTTTGGCGGAGGTTCTCCTGCCGCCAAACCAAAGGCCAAAGCCAGCAGCGGCAGCCAAATCGAAAACCAGTGGCAAAACCCACACCCGAAACCAGGCACCCAAGCCAGTCGTTGCGAAAGCAAAGCCAGCACCCAAACCCGTTAGCCAAAAAGCCAGCGCCAAAAGCCAATGATTGCCAAGAAAGCCCACTATCGATTACAAGCTCAACGGCAAGGTTGTCGGCAGCGGTGGCAAGAGCGAAGATATCTACCTCTTGGTGGGAAATCTCATTCGAAGTTCTTCGAGACGATCCCAGATTTATTATGCCTACAAGGCCGGACAAGGACGGAAATCCCTCGGGCCCAAAACTCACCGTCAAGCTCACCAACTCGGTCGAACGCTTGTCCAGAGAAGACCAAAACTACAATCGCGTCTTTAGCAAGGGACGCGTCTTGTTTTCCCTTCAGGGTTCGGGTTCCTGCTATGTCAAAAAGGTGGCCTTTTTCCCCGATGTCGACTCGTCTCCGTCCACCAAGGGGATTTCCAAAGGCAATTCGGCACTCATTTTGGAATCGGGAGATCAAAATTTAAGAGGTCTACCTGCAAGAATCACGACAGGGCTTGAGCGGAGGTGCTCTCCGAAAAGCCGCCTGTCAGTGTCAGTCGTTGTGTTGAGGCCATGCACTCGAGCGGATTGGTCTGGACCGATTTGAAAGCGGAAAATTTTGTCTTGGTGTCGAGTGGAAGCGACACGGAGGTCAAGGGCATTGATTTGGAATCTGCCGTCCCAGCAAAATCCAGCCCCGAAGATTATTCCCCCGAGGCCTGTCCGCCGGAATTTGCGGTAGCGGAAAAGGCCGGAAGGGGATTCGAGTTTGAAGTTCAAAAGAATTACGATTCCTGGAGTCTGGGCATGTTGTTTTTCGAACTGGCCACGGGCAAGAATTATTTTGCCGGACAATCCGAGAATGCCATTTTCAATCTCTTGGCGGATCCCCAAAGACTCATCGATCCCAATGATCCCGAAACCTATCAAGGGACTCGACGCTATACAAGACGATCGATTCCGGGATTTAGTCAGAATCCTGTCTGAGCATGAATCCCAAGAAACGACCGTCGATCGAATCCATCTTGTTGCATCCCTACTTTTTGACGACGGGGCTTCGGGCCTCTGAGTTTTTAAAAAAAGAACAGTAGAAAAGTGAAATGCTGTAACCGAATAAATATAAAGAAGACGATAATGGAACTACAATACAATGAAACAATGAAACAATTTCATAGAAAATCGATATTTTCATCTAGTGTTGTTCTAGTCGTTGCTACGGTGAGGACGGATTGTATATTATTCAGTAGAAGTCGCAGTGATGTTGTGTTCAAATATATAATTCTGTGTATCTATGTATTATAATGTGTAGAAGAAATTCATGTATTTCATGTATTAGAAGAATATAATTGCGAATGATCACTCGGGCACTGCGAGTCCATGCTGTATTGATGGAATATCTTGTTCTCTTTCTTATTCTGTGATCCATCGTGTCAATGACTCGCTGTCGTATCAATAGTTCGTTGCATTCAACAGCTGTGCGTGACCATTCGATAGTAGTATGTGTAAATTGTGTACACATATATCAATGTAAAGTCATGTAGGAGAAGACGTCGAAAGAGAGGTGTTTCGATTTCATTCATGGAGCAAAAGAGACATATAACATGCATTTAACTTCGAATTGCATTGAGTGACAATGACTCGAACGATAAACTTCTTGAGATTGGATTGCTCAGTATGAAAATGCAGTGTTTCGGTGACTGCTATGCCATGTAACGTTACACAAGGATGAGCTCATAGGAGCGTCGGTTGTGAAAGACCGGATTTTTGCTCTTGGTTTTGCCTTCCAACAATTCCACAGTCACCCAACCGTTTCTCCATCGGAGTACGGTACCAATCTTGGATTGGTGAGGCCCCTTCGAGACCATTACTCTTCGATTCTGCCAGAGATCGGTAGATAGGTCACTGAGAGCGTTGGGAGATCGTGGATCTACTGCGAGGGCAGCTTTTGATGTTGTCGAAGAACGATTTCGACGGGAAGATGAAGTTGTGTTCAGGGAATCACGTGCAAGACTTTCTTCCATATTGTTTGTATCAGTTTTCCTTGTCTTGTTCTTGTCAGTGCCAATATTATTCTTGTTTTCAGAACCCTTGAAAAAAGACGAGTGCCGATGGCAATATTCATTCCCATTGGAGGTCACAGCAGCATAACAACAGCGCTTTCCTCGCGTCGAGATTGCCAGGCAGCGAACTTCCACTGCGCCACTCCCATCTTGGTCACCGCGGTAGAGTTTGTCTCTGGGGACACGTTTTCCGTCTTGCTGCTTGGACTTGTTTCTCGTCGAAACCAATCCATCTAGTTCCTTGTCGTTCTTGTTGCTACTGTTCGTCTTTGCGGCGGCGATGGATTCGTTTTCGTTTCTCAGTGGAGCATCAGGATTGATTCATTAGTACCTTTCCACATTGGCAATCGCGGTATCACTGATGCTTACTTCGTTCTTGCTATTCTTGGTGGTTTCCTCCTGCTGCTGTTGTATCGTGGACTTGTATCTTGGATCGAAATAATGAAGCTTGCAATAGTTGCTTCCATTATAATTAGGTCCCCTTCGGCAAAAGGATTGCGTGCGACTCGTTTTTCCATGGCATCCGTTCGGTAAGGGGGAATCGAGTCTGGGATGCGACATTCGTTTGCTCTGGCGATTTGTATCCACTACAAAAGCTTCGATAGAACTAGCAATTGCACTATTCTTGGATCTTCTGCGCGTTTGCATGGGCTCGGAAACGATTGTCTTGGCCTTGATTTCTTCGCATACCAACAGCTTGGGTATTTCTTTTGGTACTAAAGATACCTGTCGTTCTTTGAGAGTATTGGGCACGGGTGTGATACATGCAATTCCTTTATCGAGAATGGAATTTACGCCGAGGGTTGGCGAGGTGACCATTGTTTCTCTTTGCGAAGTGGGAGAAAGACTAAAGGATCGATGATCATCCTCTTCATTGTCGGAAATAATCACAAATCTTCGTTTCTTGAAAGGGAGGGAGAACGACGACGAGTCGGAAAGAGATCTTGATCTTCGTTTGAGCATCTGGATTCGACTTGTGATGGGCATTTGCATAGAAAGCGCAGCTGGTAACTGCGAGATGTTGCTTGTCATGGTGAAGAATTGTGAGTCAATCGTATAATCGAAACAACCAAAAGATGTCAATCAAAAGACGTCGTATGACGGTGCACGGTTCTTGAACAGTATGTTTCTATTCTTTCAAGGAACAAGAATGTTTTCGATTCCGTTCTGTTCTTCTGGCAATATATCGATTCACAATTGATGATGAGATTGCTATTGCTGGTTGTGAGCTAAAGAATACTTGTCATGTTTCAGTAGTATTTGTATGATTGAAGATTATTGCTTTTGCTGCAGTATGCAGGAACACGAAAAAGAAAAGGTTTTTCGAGGATTCCTACTACGGAAGCCTTTCTTGATTGTGGAATACACGGTTTCAAAGAACAGTTTGTACAGCTAGCTGCAGTGGTGCGCATACTGCATTATATGCTAGCATTATATGGAATAAACATCGTGACAGGAGATGCATCACGTGGTTGCTTTTTAGGCCTTTTGCGTTCTCTTTGAATGTGTCCAAGATTCCTTTCGAGGGAGAACACACTAAAAACAAAAACTCCCAGTCGTCACACGAAAATCTAGGATTCCCAACTATTGGAAGCCACTGGTGAGTATTGGAATCTTTCAGTGGCCAATCATTATTGTACAAAACACTAGGAAAGGTGAGAGGGACATGCTTCGATTCCTGTTCTTTTCCGCGCCGACTCATTTTTGTGTCAGATTCTTCCGCAATTTGTAAAGGTAGGAAAACAAAAAGAACAACCGAATCAAGAACTACACTAACACTAGGAATTGGATTCCGATGATCGGAGTCGTCAGCTTTCTTGGGGAAAACTACGGCGTCTGATTGGCGGTCGCACGATCGATGGTATTTATGATGGGTAGAATTATGCCCTTCGACTTCCACATGTCATACCCTTTCCTGTGTTTAGTCGAAGTAGTCATTCAAAATATCAATCAATCACGAAGAATTACCAAACTATCGAATTTGTCAAATTCTTCCTCTAATAATTTGTCGTAAAATTCTATGATTCTTGCTGCTTGCTTTCCCAGGATTCGATTGCAAGCTGTCGGAGCGCCTTGCTGCTTTCGGAACCCGTCGCATCCACCAGCTGTGAAAAGATCCCGTCAGTCTTTTCTAAAAGTTTTACCGGGGCATCGAATTCGGCCGCCTTTACCGGCATCCATGACCAAAACGCAATCGTAGTCCATGATCGTGTTCAATCGATGGGCAATCGTCAGCAACGTCGTTTGGGGAAATCTCGTTCGGAGCATCTTTTGGATGAAGGCGTCCGTCT
This sequence comes from Pseudo-nitzschia delicatissima, assembly GCA_037355735.1. Classification (NCBI taxonomy): domain Eukaryota; phylum Bacillariophyta; class Bacillariophyceae; order Bacillariales; family Bacillariaceae; genus Pseudo-nitzschia; species Pseudo-nitzschia delicatissima. The sequence goes on along the minus strand of CM074777.1, from coordinate 2,616,665 downwards.
CGCCGTCAATGGATGCGGTGGCCTCGTCGAGCACCAAAACACGCGGCTGCGAAAGCAAGGCACGGGCAAGATTCAGGAGTTGTCGTTCGCCGACACTAAAGTTGCTTCCACCCTCCTCCAGTTTGGTGGCCAGGAGTGCCTCGGGAGTGATGGCATCGACATTCCCAGCAGAGGATGAATAGGCAGAATTCGAAACTCCCATTCTCACGGATTCCAGAGCTTCTAGAATTTCGGCATCATTTCGTGACTCAAAAGGATCGAGGCATTCGCGAAGATTGGCTCCCGCCAAAAAGGGATCCTGTGGAATAATGGACATTCCACGTCCTCGCACGTCCGACAATCCGATTTTGGTGAGATCGATTCCATCCAGCAGAATGCTTCCGGCTTCAATCTCCACCAATCGAAACAATGCCACGGTGATGCTAGATTTTCCAGCGCCGGTTCTCCCCACAATACCGCAGGTCTTTCCGGCGGGAATCGAAAAGGACAAATCGTTGAGAGCGAGTGGCAATCCCTCTCGATAGCGAAGCGAAACATTTGCAAATTCCAGCAAACCGTGCTGTGGCCATTCTGGAGGTGGCTCGAGTTCCTTGGAAGTTTCCATGGGTTTTTCCGTCGGGAGTTCCGCCATGGCATCAACACGTTCAATCGCCGTGATGGCAGCCTTCTGTTTCGGAAAAGGTTTGCACCAAAAAGTTGAGCGTAATGGTGAAATTAGCACTCCAGGTAATGAGCAAGCCCGCCAAACCTGCTGTCGTTTGGAGTCTGTGGTTGAGGCACACCACCATGAAGGATGTGCACATGATCACAATGACACCCAGCATTTCCATTCGGGTGCTGAGCCATCGCTGAACAGAGATATAGTTCAGCAAAGCGCTGCTGTTGACATCGACAATATTCTCGAATTTGTGGACAAAGCTGGGATCTTGTTGAAAGACGCGAATGCTGGTCGATCCCTCCAGACACTCGCTCACCATGGATTGCATTGGTGATCGACTGAGGGCATCGATTCTCTGTAGATCAGGTCCCGTCATTCGATAATAGTGCATGAACAATAGGTACATTCCGGAAACGGGGAAAGAGCACCAATGCCGCCCACGGAAGGATGGAGATCTGGACACAAATGCTTGCCACGTACCAACTGCAACTAATGATGAACATGGAAATCATCTGCGTAAGTGTCACATCGTTCACATCCGTATCGTAGGTAAATCGATTCAAAATTCGTCCCATGGGAACTGTTTCAAAATACGACATGGGTGCCCGTAGAACACTGCTCAGCATGCTATTGAAAACGTTCTTGGTAGCACGAACACCTCCCGTGACGGCGAATTCGGATCGAATGGCTGTAAACATGATGGAAACAAAGTTGATGGTGAAAAAGACCTTCAAATATTGCGCCTGAGGCAGAATAACCTTCGATTTGGGCAGGAAATTCAATGCCCAAGATCATCACCGGCTCATAGGCACCGGTAGCCCAGCTTGCCAGAAACCATTCAACTGCTACGTAAAAGAAGCGATCGAGGCCCATGAGCACCACAATGGTAGTACCAAACCACCATCCTCCGGCACGTTTGAACCACAAGAGCCATGTCTTCATGCTGGACAAACCGTGTTCACGCAGTTCCTTTTGCATAATCTTGTCCTTGTCGGAAGAGTGTGCATTCTCATTTGTTTCGCCCTGCTTTTTCGTTTCTTCGGTGTCTTTTTCGCCTTCATTATTCTTGTTTTCTTCCTCCGCATTCTTCTGTTTTGCCTCTTCGTTGGTGATTTCCCGTACCTGCGATTGGATGTGATCGACAGCACGGCGCGTTTGTTCGTCGTGTTCCTCGTCGTTGAAGGTGGTCAATTCCTCCCAGGTTCCAAGAAATTCGTTCTTTCCGTTGACCATAAGCAAGATTTTGTCTACCGCAGTGTGGCTGATGAAATGGGATGCGTGCGTCACCAACAGAACTGCAGAATCCTTTAGTAAAGCATCGGGCGCTGCAATGAGCTTTTCAAAGACAATCTTTCCCGTCCCCGAATCCAAAGCCGAAAAGGGATCGTCCAAAATCACACAGGTCGATTTTCCTTCCGCCTTGTAGGCAGCTCGTGCCAACGAAACACGCTGGCGCTGTCCCCCGCTCAACGTGACACCACGTTCGCCAATCTGAACCAAATCTGATCCACCCAGCTGTTCAATATCCTGGCGCAAGGCGCAGGCGTCAAGAACTCGATTGTATCGTTCTGTATCAAAATCTGATCCAAACAAGATGTTTTCCCGCAACGATTGATTCAAAATGAATGGATCTTGTGGAGCGTACGAAATTCGACCACCCGTTTGTACCATGGGTGTTTTGGACGCAGCCGAATCTTTCGATTCTGTTAGGAATGGAAGTTCCTCAGCTTCCTCCAAAATTCCGTTCAATAATGTGGATTTTCCCGATCCAACCGGCCCGCAAACAACCATGACTTCCCCCTTGCGCAATTCGAAATCGAATTGACCCACCGTAAAGGAAAGATTATCACGACTTCCTCCATTTTCAATTCGAGAGGTAGCGTCGGTATCGGCCAAAGATAAATCCGTAACATCCGCAGCTGCAGTTGCCTTTTCATCCTCGGTTGTTTCCTCGACATATTCCACTTCCGACGGAGTTCCGACGCGGAATCGCGCGCGGGTCAAGACGAGAGGAATGGGAAGCACTGTCGTTTGTTTTCCTGTTCGTGGCTCTCACTCATGTCGGTGTTTTCTTCACTCGTCAACAACAGCAATTTGGAGTTCTTGCGCAAGGGTCGCTCCAAAAAGACGACAATTCTTCGCACGGCACTCAACGCCTGGGCAGCACTGCCAATGAGACGACCCGCAAAATTGATGGGAAATCGCAGAGCTCCAAACAACAACAAGACTCCAAAGGTATCCGCTGCCGTCAGAATTTGTGGACGCTCCTCCGTCGATGTCAGCACATATGTACAAAAGGTCAGCGCTGTTGCCAACACTGGAGAGCATACCGTCATCAACAAGGTTGTTGCCCACCATGCCTGTTCCTTGGCCAAGAACTTTAGTTCTTGTTTACGAACTGCCTCAACGCGCTCTTTGTATTTTGATTCGTATCCATTGAGTTTTGTGGTTCGCATTCCCAGAAGCATCGAAACGGTAATCTCGATGCGCTCATCAGCTGAACTTGACGCGCTTGGCTCTTGCGTCCGTCATTTGCTTGGTCACAACCTTGATGAGGGGCAAAAAGGCAATCAAGACGCAGACACCCACCAGCGTAGAAGGCCCCATGATCATGCACAAAAACCACGTGACGATTGCTACTGACAAGGGAAGAGCCCATATCAGATGTCCCTCCTGGGTGACCTCGTAGAGTTTCTGGGCATCGACCGCCACTAAATTATTGATTTCTCCCGACGTGAGTCCCTTCTTTCCGGCAGGCGACAGCATGAGAACATGCTTGTAAATAATGTTGACCATGGCACTTCGCATGGCCACACCTGTTTTGATTGATTGGATGGCCGATACCGCTGCGTGGCAAGGCCATTCACCAACGTCATGAGGGTGAGCACAACGGACCACTGCAAGCCTTGATTCACAACGTCGACACCTTCCTCCAAAACAAACAAGAGACGTCGTACCACGAGCGGCATGCACGAAATAACCACCGTCGCAACGAGCTGAAAGATACCAGCGGGCACAAAGGTCGGAGCTGCAACCCTCCACAGGGATTGGAACAAGATTTTCTGGGTAGCTGCATACTTTTTCTTTGTCGGCTGTCATTCTTTTCTATCTTGGTAGAAGCCTCGTTGTTGCGTCTCTGCCATTCGGATTCAAAACTGTGAACCAATCGTGCCGATTTCATTTGACGTGGAACAGGATACAAATCGTCCGAGGTGAGATGGATCTTGCCTGTCGTCGTCATGATCACTCTCCATGGTCGATTCGCTGTCGTCGCTTTTGCTGGATTTTTGAAAGGCCTTGTTGGAGGCAGCTCCCTTTTGCAGAACAGTGTTCATATAGGAATACGTCCAGTTGTTGTAAACACGACATGCCCATCGTCCCAAATTAGAACCGGTAGCATTTTGATCAATGTCTTCGGGCCACGAATCGAGTGCCCTTGAAACAGGCAAGTCCTTCGTCATGGTAGTGGAAGTGGTAGCTTTGAGTTTGGAATCTTCCGTGCCGACTTCGATGCCATTTGCATCACCCTGGCTGGCGACAGTCACAATGATTTGTTCACTGTGTGCCTCTTGGGCGGCATCTTCATCCGATGTATGGCTTTCGTCTTTCTGACTCATGGCGGAAGAACTAAATTGAATATCTTTTCTATTGTCGTCGATCTATTTTCAAACCTCACAATAGTATTGTGTACCTTTTCTGCTTTTTTCCTTCTTTGAATCACACGATATCTTCTTTTTAATGATGTGCAATTTACAACGATATAGAGATTACAGGACTGTTTACTCTGATGAAGAGAATTTTCACAAGTTTCACTTGACGGATGGCTGTATCTCGCAACCTCGCCGAGATGGGAAGTAAAACTTGATCTCATGCAGAAAAACTTCTCACCCACTCATAATATCACTTGCGGTATTTAAGGCGATCGTCGGCGTCTCATTAAATCTAAGACGCGATGATCTCGGATGATGATGATGTAAGTCAAATTCCGCACGTTTCACACAAGTGAGTCGATGGTACAAAATTTACGTTCCTTCTTCACGTTCAAACGTGCTGACTGGACCCGTCATTCATGTGAGGTTTCGGGACTGATCAAAATGCTTCGATCGTATTCTTGCATACCGATCGGGCACAATAAAAGCCACGAATCAATCCCACCTTTTCACATGTGTACATACCGCTAATGAAAGCAAAGAAATAATATAGCTCAGTACGTTTGACGTCGTCTTGCATCCTCAACCTACCTCAATATGTATTATTCCATACGTACAAGTGGGAAAAAAGGCTGTGGGAAACTATCTGAATCAAATAAAAATGCTTACAATCAAAATAAATTTCTATGAATGCCCAAAAAACGTTTCGGAAAAAATCTAAATTCCATTGAGTCCTACTTTGTTCTCGGACGCCTCTGTCGGTATCATTGTGTCGTTTTTTTCATTCATGGAGCCGGGGAAAGTCGAATACACGTTGAAAAACCTTGAAGTTGCCCCTATTGATTTGCATCCCTTCTGGTGATTACGAATAATCGATTTTTAAGATTGCTGAAAACTTTGGCAGATAACCAGACGAAAAGGAGGAAACGTTTAGTAATTTTTACGACGAAGATGAGACTTTCGTTTGTGAGTTTTGAGACGACTACAGCAGTCTGTTGTCGAACTTCATCGTTAAGTAATACAAGTGTTCACAATTGTGTACAATTGAATGCAATGCACAAGCAATAGGCGGATAGTTGAAAACTTTCGCTGATAACAAGACGAAAAGGAGGAAACGTGTAGTAATTTCAATAGGTAAATGAATTCAATTTTTACTACGGAGATAAGACTTTCGTTTATGATTTTTGAGACGACTCAGTTTGAATCGAAAGGATGCACTTTGGAACAAAAGGATGAGCATACAGGCACAGCCTTTCCCTGTCCAGTATTTCAATTTTCGTTGAAAAAAATAATGTACAATACCAAAAACCTTCAATGCTCTGAATGGAGCCTACTAAATTTTATTTCTTATGTGTGATATTTTTTCTGCTTCTGTAGGAATCTTTTTTCGTCGTACGAATTTTTTTCTATATTTTCAGTTTTCCTGCAGATCCTTTTTCGTCTTTCCGTCGACTCTATCTGTCATTTTAAACGACATCAGAGATCGTCACAAGAAACCGTCAGAATTACCTCAATTGATGCAATCAGTCGACTCGTTAGATTAGAGCGTGGTCTGGTCTTGCAAGTCCTGCTATGATAAGATTTATTCTACTTGATAACGTAAAGAACTGTTGAGAATTTACTTCTAATATGATGTCTATTTAAAATCAAGTGTAGTTGTAGTAGCGGTGACCAATCATCGTGGCTCTTCCACTTTCTGCTTGTTCTAGAACAACTTTTTCTGCGGAGATTTTTCCTTCGAATCGCCCACCACCCTTCGGAAAAAGGAGGTTGACGGTTTGTTGCTGCTTTTATCGTTCGCATCCTTTTGATCCAATGACTTGACCGTCTTGAAGGGAGAATTCGAGAGAGCCCCCAATCCCGAAATCGCATCGAATTCCTCTTGCGGAATGCTCAGGGAATTTCCATTCGGTTGCTCGGCATTCGACAGAGGTGCTCCCACCGCCAGGTCGCCGAGCTGATTGGAATCTTCACAAACGCGGGAATCCTGATCGAAACTGAATCGATTGTCTTCGTCTGTCTTCTCATCAAACCCACGGGACAAACTCGGTGCCAGCGAATAGGGAAAGGTAAGATTCGTCGCAAGGCCTTCCGTCTTGAGCAAATGGCTAGGAGGCGGAGAAAAGGGTGTGGGAATGCTGGTGGTAGCACCAATCCCGTCGTCCTTGAGGAGAGCACTGGCCCGCAGGGTGCGCAAACCGGGTGAAAGACCAAGCGGGCTGCCAAACATGGACGACGAAGACATTCCCTTTTTGGGTGTTTCGGGATCTCCAGCAGAATTTCGAAAGAACGAATCGGCCTTCATTGTCTTTGTTGGACTCGGCAGAATCTTGGGAGCGAAGGTTTTTTTCGAAGGGCTGGGCATGCTCACCGCATCGGCATGATTCGACGAACTTCCCAACACACGCGCCAAAATACTGACACCAGACTCATCCTTGGAATTCGATTTGGAAATTTCGTTGAGCAGGGATAATCCAGTAATGTTCGAATCGGAATTGAGGAGATTCGAAAATTCCGTGCCTCCCCGACCTGGACTCTTGGCAAGGTGGGTCACAATCGCCTTGGCAGCCTCGCTCTCGTCCTTGTTTTCCATCATTTTTTGCATTCTCGACAATCCCTCATCACTGCCTCCGACAAAATCCATCAATTTCTCATAGGCCTGTCGCGAGGTGTCTCCATCGGCACCCAGAGCCGAAAAATCTTCTCCCACCATTTTCGGAATGTTTTCCAAAAACGATTTGCTATTGGGAGTGTCCAGATCTTTTGGTCTTGCCATATTTGGCTTGGGCGATGCAATCGAAATCGGTTTTCGATCCCCAGTGTAATTTGGCGGTGGATGATAATACGCCGGAGGAATGGGATGGGTGTTTTGGGAGGAAGCTGCTGGACGATTCTTGCTGTTCTCGCCCGGAGGAGGATGGTGATGATAAGGGTAACCAGGATGGTGATGATAAGGGTATCGACCATTGTATCTATTGTCATACACATACGGATAGTAAGGACGTCGAGGATCCGCCTGAGGCATGGCAGGATGGGCATTCGTTGTACGGTTGCCATCTTTTCCCCGTTGCTGTGCCTCCGGGTAGGCAGTTTTTCCATCCTTCACCGCAGGAACAGGAGCCGACTTCGCGGCAGAAGTTTCCGTCGTTTGTATTTTGGATTGCTTTTCCGTTTCCTTTGGCTTGAGGGTAGCCAGCAAAGCAGCACCGCTCTCAAGGGACATCATTGGTGACGTGCTAGTTTTCTTGTCCGCGTCGGCATTCTTGGTTGTCGTATTGCTAGTAGAAATTTCAAGAGACGCCTTTTTCCCCTTGCGTTTGGCAGAAGTTGTTTTCGAAGCTGTCGTTTTCGCCTTGGGTGGCGATGGAAGTTTCTTTTCCTTCCGTGCAGGCGACGAACGTGCCTTGCTGGCTGTTGTTGACTGCGCGGAAGATGCTTTCATTCCCGTTGTGGAAGAAGACGTGCAAAGAGTCGCTTTCGTCTTGACGGGTTTTTGAACCTTGACGGGAGTCTTCGTTCTGGCTTTGGTGGTGCCCCGGCGATTCTCGTTTCGTGCCTTCTCCTTCTTGCCACGGGTGATTGTGGCTTTGACGCGTCCGCTCCAAGACCTGGTATCGCTTTCGAAGGTGACCTCTGTCTCGATGAGGAATGAGTCTTGCTCCTAGCTCTGCCCACATGTGTCCCATAATAGGCACGGCTTTGAGAATGGTCAAATCTTCTTCCATTGACCAGCGATGGACGTTCAGAATTGCGGGAGGTTCCACCAGTTTCAATCCGACGGCTTTGACCTTGGCTTCGTCAATGTCGTCCACCGATTCGTGTTTCGGAGGTTCCAAAAGATTCCCCATGGCATCCACATAAATTCCGTGCGCCTTGTAGAGCATGACACAGAGCTTGGAATATCGTTGCGAAATAATATTCACCGATCGATCCGGAAGATAACGATCGCCAATCAATATCCATTGCTTTTCCCCATATAGATTGACTCCCCTCAACACCAAATTGTCCTCTCCCGACGTGAACAAATTCCTGATTCTTGCGCAAAAACTGTTCCTGTTCGATTGAACACGGAGGCTTGAAATCATCCCCGAGATGCTCTTCGAGCTGCGAAAAATTCTCCGAAACATCCAAAACTCCCGGCAGCAATGCCTCTTCGACATTGGCCCCAGCATCCTTCAAGACATCCCGACACGCCTGAGCATGAGAAAAAGCCTCCAGAATATTGACCTTTTTCCCATTCGTTGCTTCTTTCTTGTCTGGTGACGATTTTGGCTGTTGCTGCTGAGGCGCAATATTGACGCTGTCGTCAATCGTCGAAAAGGTTTCGTCGAGTTTCAGCAATCCTGGAATATCAAATGCCGTCCGCTTGGATCCAACAATCGGCTGCGCTTGGAGTTTACGAAAGGCAGCACGCGTCAATCGTCCGCTTCCTCCCTTGATTCGAGGGAGAAGGAGTCGATTGGGCAACCATCGCTTTGCTATTAGCGCTGTTGCTTGCTTGCACATTGCTTTCGCTTCCTTCGGAAAATTGAGACAATAGCGATCGCCGTGCTGCCGGGTGCTGTTGTTCCTGTTTCGCAATAGAGTTGCTGCTGCTATTTGTACTGTTATCACCATTCGCTTCGATTTTGACAGTCTTGCCATTCAATTCAGTTTTGGCATCGTCACTCAACAATCCATTCCCACTGCTCATGGCCAATTGAATCGAAGTTCGAATCGCGTCCTTGCGGTTCTGATCCAAATCCTGGAGCATTCCCACGGCCAAATCGAGAATTTCCGTCAGATCCGTTTCGTTTTCTCCACACAAAAAGTCGTTTCCTCCCCAACTCTTGGGTGGTGGAATAGAGGTTGTCATTGTCGTTGTGGTTGCTTTGGATGGCACCAAAGCGGCGGAAGTTGTAGGCAAACGTTGGTGACGACGATGATGCAGATGTTGTACCCGTGGCAGAAACTTGGTTTCCCGATTTGATGGAATGCGCCGCCCGAACACTGAGAATCGCCTGCTGCGCAAGGAGCTGATAATGCTTTTTTCATGAGTGTTCGAAGCTGCTGCGATTGTTGATAGGTGACAGTGGCCGAATTTCCCTGTCGTGCCGATTCTCTCAATGGTGTCCCCGGAGCATTGGAATTCGAATTGCTATTGGAAGAAGCATTCGCTTCCCGTTCCTTGCGCTTGGCCTCTGCTGCCAACGTGGCTGCCGTTACGGGCGTCAACGATCCAGTTCCAGCAGTGGCAGTGGTCGTGGCCACAAAGGCACTCGCCGGCAGAGCCTGCTGCCGCTGCTGAAGCTGTTGTTGCTGTTTCTTGGTGAGTTTTTGCTTTTTCTTTTTTGGATCCTCGTTCGTGTTGGAAACAGACGCGCCCTTGCTTGTATACAAGGATCGAACGGCAGCCTCGAGTTCTTCTTCCAACAAGCTTCCCAGTTCCTCCTCTAAGTCCTTGTAAAAGGCTCCACCGTCTTCTTGGTCGTCGTCCCATCCCGGAAGATTGAGCGATGGAGAGCCTATCGCTAGAGATGGTGATTTTAACGACGGCGTTGCGGGTTTGTTCGTGGCAGGAGTAATGGTAGAAGCAGTGGCTTGGATAGTGCTTGGAACAATTGCAGTCGTTCCAATGGTCGTTGGCACTGCAGATTGTTCCTTCTTGTCAACGTCTTCTTCCTCATCGTCATCATCATCTTCCTCGTCATCATCGTCGTCGTCATCATTATCGTCATCATCGTCGTCGTCGTCATCTTCCAAATCCGAAAGACGAAATTCTTCGTCATCCACATTGTCCAGATTGTCCCAAATCGAAAAATCATCCAGTTCCCCCAGTGACTGAATCATTTTCAAATATTCCGGATCGTAGTCCTTGTTGATTTGCAATATTGTTGGCGAATTTATTGCAGTTGCAGTTGGATTTCCCGCCTTCAATGGACCACCGGCAAGTATCACCGATCCTTTCGTTGGCAAAGAATGAGACGTTTTTGCTGTTGATGGTATCGATATTGTTGTTGCTGCTGCTGCTGCTGCTGCTGCTGCTGCTGCTGCTGCTGCTGCTGCTGCTGCTGCTGTTATTGTGGACTTGGTTTGCCCATTTGCAGTAGCAACAGCAGCAGTCGTGGGTTTATTGGGCATTCCTCCCGAAGGATGAGTGGGAGTTGATCCCGTGGATACGATTGCGGCAGTAGTTGGCGGTGCCATTGTTCTTGGCCGTTTGTTTGGATTTGATAGATTCGAATACACAATTGGCTTTTTCGGCAGTTTTGTTTTGGAAGAATGATGTAAATGATTGATATGAATAGCTGTATGACCTGCTTGCGGTGCAATATTCAGCTTTCGTTTGTAGTTCTTTCCCTCGTTTGTAGTACCACTGAGAGCATACGCTCGAGCTTCGGCCTTGAGTTTGGCTTCTCGTTCGGAAGGGGAAGGAGCATTGTTTGCTTGCATTGTTGTTTGCATTGCTGTTGTTAGATGTGGGTTCCGCAATAGCGGGAGCCGAGGCAGCAGGAGCACATTCCGGAGACGTGTGGAGAGGCGCCTTGCTCTCTTCCATCGTTGTTGTAGAGGCCGAACCTCCATCCGAAGCTTGTGTCATTGTAGTGAATTGAGTTGAAATTAGATGTTGGAATTCAATTCAACAATAACTTTGAAAGAAAGTTTTTTCACTCAATCGCTGACTGACACTCTCTCCAATTACTCAATTCAATGGAATTGAATTGCAACGTAATTTCCTACGCTTTTCTTGTACGACAGAGTAGAAAATGGCGCGCCGTTTTTCTCCAAGTAGGGTTTAGTACAGTTTCTACGAAGGACCTCGACCACGGCGATATTCGGAAGACGCCTTGTATGGAATCTCGGCGAGTGCTGTGAATGAAGTCGCAACTTAGTCCACACTCCAACTCAATCCAGAGCTTTGATGTTGATAGAGTTGAACCGGAAGAAGCTTCGATAGAACGTTGCTCGTTCGTTCGTTATCTTTCAAGCTGGCAGGGATTCGAAAAAAGACCCGCGCCGAAATAAGAGGTTGTGTTTGTTGGAAGTGTGTGTTAGTTGTAGTGTAGACTCTCGAGCAGCCAGTTATTTTTGGTGCTCTTCTACGAGTTTGTACGGTAAAGCACCGCTAATTTGGCGCGCCAAAATGAAGGCTGCTGCTGCAGCTATTATGGTATCGCAGTACTACTACGATACTTGTACGAGCAACGCAATTGCAATGCCGACACGAAAAATGCGTGTTTGATGCATGTAGGAGGCCTCCTACCTGATATTCCAGTATGTTTTCTACAGAGGGCGCGGGCCATGCTTTTACGCCTTCTAACGTCGATTCTTGTTGACTTGACACGAGCCGTAGAAATTCCTACGTGGTAGGATGAATTCATTCCCATCGTACTAGAAAAGTCTCCAAATATCCACGTCTGGAATCTCAGTCGTGCACTATTTATATCCTTAATCCCAAACAAAAATAAGGCGCGCCAAGGGCGGCGCGGGAAACCGGGAATGACCCCGACCAACATACCTCCACACGACAACAAAGGATTTCCCGCGGGTCTTTAACCGATCAATAACCTATGATTGGTAATCACAACGTAAAACAAGCGTTACCAACGGTTATCTTGATCCACATCAAATGCCGTTCCGTGCTGACAAATCGTATGTGCAAAATCCAACAAAAAGAAATCTGTGACTCGATAGAATCTTCCCTCACAATTCACATCCGATGCCAATGCTTTTCACGACTCTTTTCACATGAAAGAACTTTCCTTTTATTTTTCCCACCTTGGAAAACAGGTTAGACTTCGAATAATCTTCCTGCTTAATTCTTGTGAGATCCAAAACTAAAAACTACATCGAATATCCGATCGATTGGAAGCGATTGGAAAATACAAATACACAACGCAGTACAGTAGATTGTAACTGTAACGACAACAAACAAGTCTGCTCACCATCAAAGATCATCCATCGTGTTCTGACTGATAAGGATGACAACAGCAACAACGACGACAGCAACAACAACAACCATCATGGAGCAACGACGAAGGAATCGCGTCACGGAATGGGATCACGAACAATGCCCAGTCTCCATTGACAAAACCATTGTCATCGGTGGTGGTGCCATCATTCAATCCAGCGCCTTGCAAGTCAATGGTGTGCAATCCATGCCATTGGTTTCGACCGTCGAAATGGACTGAGAGCACGGATTCGCCCCACACAATCTCCCACTCATTCTCCCACATCTTCAGCCAACAAACTCGCCTTCGCAATCTCCTACCTTCCATCCTTCGTCTGGGCCAACACAGGTGTCCACAAAAATCGGCCCTCATCATTTCTTGCCACTGGATCTTCGATCTTTGGATACAAGAAGTGATCGATCTGTCTTTTCGAAAACACAAGATCTCTTTTTGCATCGACACACGGAAGAAATCTTGGAAGATACGGAATTACGAGGCAGCGGTTGGTCAGCGATTTGGGCATTCCAAAAGGCCCGATTGGAGCAACTGATAACAACTCGGATTACAAAATGGGATTGGTGTCGATTGCAATCTGCGTTCTGACAGTGGTGATTGGATTGGTTGATTCTGTTGGCAATTGCTTGGAAACTCAATTCCAAGAACCGAAAGCATCAACACAAAACAATCCGATTCGAGAGCAGCCATTCTGTGGAATCAAACCAAAACCAAACCAAAACACAGCGCTAGAGCAACCTATGCAACCAGAGGAACAGGAGCGCGACATTAATGAGTGGTATCAAGACATTCAACCCCAAATCGAAATCGGACAATGAAGAGGAAAACAACGCACCAATCATATGCATGGAATGCGAATCTGCGGCATCTCCCCGATGGATGTCCTTTCCCGACACGAGTTTTGCTCTGGAATCCGTGAGATCTTTCTTTACGAATACATCCCTCCCTCGCCTCGCAGGATGGAAACAAGGAAGTTTCCGCTTGGAAAAAGAATAAGAATAACAACAACAATAACAACAACAATGTGAGCATGGAAAGCAACCAATTGTTCTACAAGATTGGTGTTGTTCGTGACGGAAGGGTAGAGGTTGCCTCTCCCGACGATAGTTTTGTTTCCGCTCCCTCAATGTTAAAAGAGGAAAACTCGGGCTTGCCCTGGAACGAAATCCTGGGCAACATTTTTGCGGATATTTTCGGATGGGACGACGACGACAACTATCAACACGAGAATACCAACAACACCTCGTTTGTTTCGGACAACACCAGTGACACCAACGGCAGTCCCAACCAGGACGACATTCTGCGCGATTTAGAAGAACTGGAACATCAAGTCAGCAGTCCAAAGATCATCACGCGATAAGAACAATGTTAGCGTAGAACTCCAGGATCTCCTGGAACTCGAATCGGGAATCGCTCGAGGCAAACTGGAGGAACAGCTCCGTAGAAAGCCAAAACGATGCCTCTACCATTTCTTCCCTCTTGACGACGGCCGTCCAACAAAAGAACCAAGAAGACTTGCTCCAAGAAGAGGGAGTCGAAATCTGGTACGATGCCCAAAACAAAATGTTCTTCAAGAACGATCATACCTTTGACAACAACAGTTATGCACAGTTCCAACCTTCTTCCGTGTCTTCTGCCATGGCAGGACAATCGATTGGGAGTCGCGTAAAAGACGAACACTCCAATACCCGCAAACGGTCATTCTTTGGGTTTTTGCCTTGGCCTGGCTTGGGCTTGGGATACAAATTTCTACAATTGCCAGAATCGGATTCCGTCTCGGATGCAACTCCCAAAACACGAAAACAAATGAAACAAAATCGAAACGATCCAATCTTGTATTCACAATCGCAAGTGTATTGGATGAAGTTTGGCAGACTCGTCTTCTTTTTCTCTGGAGTGGTTATAATAATTAGCTCCATATCCATGGCGATATTTGGTGCCAACACACTTGCCAGGGCTTCGGCCAGTGGATCATCCTTTGTGCAAGATGCCCAAGCACTAGCCCTCGAAGGAAGCAATCTCGTCCATGATTTTGTGGGATCCTCGTTGAATCTAAATTCCGAAAACAACATTTTGTCCTCTTCGACACGAAGCAGCAACACCATCCACAGCAACAGCAGCCTTTTACGACTGTATTTGATACCATCACGCAGCAGTTGTATCGAAGCACGAATGCCTACTGCGATTTTGGCAACCAAGATTTGCCCGTGGACGATGCGCTGAATTCGATTGTGGACATTTGGGATCAACACATTCTCGTGCCATCGCCATCAGAAGGAATTGTCCAAACCCAAGTCGATCGTGACTATTTTGACAAAGATCGAAGATTTCCAAAAGGATCTTTTGAGTGTATCGAATACGACGGCATCTCTCGACGAAACATGGTTGCAACCATTCAATGTTGTTGTTCTGCTTCTCCGTGTTGGAAATTCTCTCCTCGGAGTTTCCTGCCTATTGCTCTTGCTAGGTTCATGGAGGCACTCTCTCGGGCATCCAAAGTACAAATATTTCAGTTATTCCGCTCTACACAACACTCGTAGTGATGAGCTTGGTGGCATGCCTCACCTTTCTGATGGGATCAACGACCCTTCAAGACGTTTGCGGCGCAAATCCCGATGATCAAGTTTTGGAATTCCTGTCGTCTTTTGAAACTGTGGAAGTGAATCAACCGTGGAGCGACAATGATCCTTCGGAAGACAAAGCGTGGTTGTCTCTATCGCACGGCTTGGCCAAGGAATACATACAGCAGTGTCCCTACGGTGAAATGGAGGATGTTCCAAGCACAGTAGAATCCATTGCGGAGCGTGGATGGGAATTTTCGAGGGCACTCTGGGAAGTATCGGCACTATTGACAAACAATGGAACTTGCGTCAACGAAAGGATACCTGCCCTTGTCGACGATAGCGGCAGAAGCCCTATCGTTGCAATGGGAGAACTTGTAATGCAAACTTCTTGCAATTTTTCGGTGTTGCTGACGGAGCTTGTAGATGTTTTCGCATGTGACAATTGGTAAGTGCAAATTGCAAAAAACGAAAGGGAAGAGAAAACATTCTTTACGACAACAAAACACTCACACCCATTATTTTTCACTTCAACCTCTAGGTATCAATTGTACGAAGAAGCAGTTCACGAGACAGCTTGCACTTTGGGGCGATCGGGATTTGTATGGGTGACAGTAACGCAGTTTTTCATTGTGGTGTTGTCCCTCGTGATGCTCACAGTGCGTGTCATTATGGGTTGGCCAGACAAAGACCTCCTTGATAATGCTCTCACGAATGCACAGAACGAGTCCAATTTACCGGATAAAACAATGCTCATTGAGGAAGAAGACGATTTCAATAACAGCGGTTCCGTAGAGGATCCCTTTGCATCTTTGGATCGAGACGATGGCGCTGATTTTTATCGTGCGTCGGCATACGATAACGACAATCCGTTTGCCGAAGAACCAAACCAGATGATTAAAGATCCCTATGATAGATCTCCGGATAGAATATTGCGAAAGAGTCCTCAACTCAACAAGAAGAAGAAAAAGGGTGGCAACTATCTTGCATCGATGGCACTATATTCGATTGGAGGTGCCACATTTGAAGCTGCGCACGAATACGAAGAGGACTACGACTACGACGACGACGATGATCCCAACATTGAGGTGTGTCTGCACCCGTATGGAATTGGTTGTCGCAGCGAAAAGAAGCGTACAGAATCCATGACCAAGTCGAAAATAAAATACTTCCATACAACCTGTGATGAATTGTTCGAAGTCTCTGACACTTCCTCCGCTGAAGATTATGATGTTGAAGTCGACCGGGTACGATCACGCCTTGGGGGAATCCGGGAAAAGAAAAGAAAGTCAACATACAAGTTGGTTGCAGAGGATACATTTGAATAGAGGATGAAGACGAACGTTTGTGTATCAAAAAAAGGCCACAAAACTTCGTTACAGCGAGCATGTAGGGGTATATATGTTGAATGTGGTCGAAACATCGATCTCAAAATAGTTTGAATTAGTAATGTAAATGTTTTGACGTAGTTTCTTGCCAAGACTGTTATTTATTATATCATTTTTACCCCATACGAGTAGCAGAAAATACCATTCATTTCATGTTTCGACTGGAAGGAGCAACGTTGTTCTTTCGTTCGATATTGTGGCTGCGATTGGGAGGGAATCTTTCTTGTCGATTTTGTTTTCGCCGACAATTTCTAGTTGTAGTTTGTGCCAGTCTGTGCTAACAAAGACAAATATCAATGATCCGTTGATTCCCAGGTAGGCGAGGTTCATCCAAAACCAAGCATCTTTCAAATTCCCGTCCTTGCGTATAGCAATTGTGTAATAGATGGTGGGCATTCCAAACACCCACAAACAAACCGCGTTGATCATTCCGAGAACCCATTGCTTGCCCAGACCAGTGGAAATCCCCGCCAAAATCCCAAACAAGGCAACATTCAAATTAAACAGGGAAACCTCGGGCCAGATTGATTCCGCAAGATCAAAAGCCTCTGCATCGTTATCATTGTACTCATCATTTCCACTATTCGGATTTACAAAGAGACGAATCAAAAAATCCTTGCACGCATATAGCAATGCCGATGCGATTCCAAATATGATCAAAGATGCCCCCACTACGCCTATCGCAATGTTTTGCGCTGTTTTTACGCTGTTCGGGAGTGTGATACCGATTCGCACCGCGAGGGCAATTCCACAGGCAATCGGGAGCGTGGTGACATTAAAGACAATCTGCGTCGGAATCGTGTGTGCCGTCATGGCCACAATTCCCATCTTTCCAACCACTAAACCCAAGCCCTCCCAAAAGACCCATTCGCACTGTGCCAAGACGCCACCCAATCCCAACAGCACAAACTTTCGTATAGCCATGGTGTCCTGAATGGATGATTTCCAAATGTTTGAGAGCTGCCAGGTTCGTGCATCGTGGGGCTGCCAGACACAAACCCACGCTAGCAAGAGCATCGACTGAAAGACCCAAAATAGCACATAAGCCACCGCTGTTCCCTCAAATCCCATATTGCTCTTGGCACAGACCTCCAGCGTTGGCCAAATGAGCAAAGTAGCAAGAATGGATACCCATACGACGGGTTTCAAAATGCGTTGCACCGTCAAAAATTTGCAGAGACTCTGATACACGATGGAAAAGGGAAGCGACACCACAAAGACATTGTACCACCGGCTTGCATAGTGTGCCGCATCATGATCTTCGCCAAAGGCCACCAAAATATCTTGTAGATATAGCACCAATAAAATATTGATGGGAATCAAAATGACAATCGACACCACGACTCCCCTCACCGCCAAAAAGCCGACTTGGTCATATTGACAATTGCCCATGGCCTGCTGATCCCGAGCGTGTCGATAGCTCCAAAAATGCCAGTCACAAAGGTTTGTGTACACAAATTCCCCATGAGATTGGCCAACGAAAAAGCACTGAGATACGTTGGACCAAACCATCGTCCCACGCAGCTGGCCGTGAGCAGCGGGCAGGTTGCAAATCCCATGTACATCAACGACGTGACAATGGCCAGTTCCAAGAAGAGAAACGTTTCTTTTTGAATTCATTCCGAGTCGAGTCATTGTCGAGTTGTTATCTACTTCATTGGTGCATTGTTCTGTATCGTCTTTGTTCGATGCCATTGTTTCAATGAGCGAGAGGTGCGAAATCTCGATCGATTAATGTTGTGTCAAAAGAATTCCACTACGTGGTCATTGATATTGATTGATTCCAAACAAAACCAACAGCAGAGGGTGACATCCTGCGAACAGGTAAAGCGAAAGACACTCGGAATCGATGATGGTCTGTGGATTCTTTACTTGCTGTTATTCATGGTCTATTTCAAAAGACGATTATGATGTTGATGTTGATTGTTGTTGTAAAAGAAAAAGATATAGTGAAAGAATAATAATTCTTCGTTTGTTTGGAAAACTACATTAATCGAAACCGGTCGACGGCTGGACGCTTGTAGCAAGCTGTCAACTCCGATTTTTATTGATTTATTCGACTACTTTGATTCAAATTAGAAAAGCAATCGAGAACGGTTGATGGCTGGACGCAATGTCAACTCCGATTTTTGATTTGATTCATTCGACTACAATAGAGACGTTGAGGCAGGATGAGCATTGCTCTGATAGTCGGTCTGTCTGAGTTAGTTTCTTGTCTTTGTTTTTCGGCATCCGTTTGAACGGTATGTAGGCGTGAATATATGAAATAAGATAGCGAGCGATAACGTGATCATGGTATGAAGTCGATTGGAAAATGTCGATTTTGACGACTTTGAAATCGTGGTTCACAAACACGACAAAAGGAAGCAGGTCTGTCTATCTATTGATACCATTACCTTGTCTATCTTTTTCAATTCTTTGATAGCATCCTTGTGCAACACTTACAGTTAGAGTAGCTTTAAGTTTGCTGAGGAAAAGAGAAAGGAAAAGAGAGAGAAGCAAAGAAAGAGAGACCGGACATTATTCAAGTGTTGGAATCACAAATATTTACAACGATTCGATTTTGAATTGTGTTGTTCATTCATATATACGTATTAGTTATCAATCTTTATTGAGATTACAAATCTCTACAACAAACTCGAAACCATGGTCTTGACGAGGGATCCTCTCGAGTACATTCGGTAAGTCTGGCATGTCTTGAATAAAATGAAAAAGCAATTGAATTGTTATGAACAAATCAAAACAAAATATATATCTTGGCTCTAACTCATTATAGTCTATCGCAATCACAATGCAATCATCAATGTAATATACAACAATCAATGTTCAATATCAATCAATCAATACAAACCATTCAATCTATAGCATGGCATGCGAAGTCCATTTGGGAGTTGCACCCAACAAGGACTCTGTTCGAAATATTTTTGGAAACCGCCAAAGCCGAACAAGATTCCGCTGCTGCTGCTTCCAATAATATTACTTGTCTGTTTGTGTGGATCGAGGGATCTACCGGCAAGTGTCGCTATCGGTGATACTCTTCCGGAACGCTACGAGGCGGGAGTTGCCTTTGTCGGAAGTCCTACCAAGCAAGAAGAAAAGACTAGTGAGGAAGACGACGAAGATTCGGAGACACGTGTGGTGCGTCCCCAGATTCCACTTCAGTGTGTGACGCTTCAGCCCGCGGCAAGTTCCATTCCCATTTCCGAGTCCAAGGACGAAGATGGCAAGGAAGAATTTGCAACATCCGAAGCTCCCAGTGCCCAGGCAACTCTGTTATCGGCCCTTTCCCTGTATACGCGTCACTTGTTTTTGCCAGCGATTTCTTCCACATCTCCAGACGCGGAAGAGGCAAAGAGCACCGAAAAGACTGATCAAAAAGCAAACAATAACACTGCAATTCTTCAGGACAAGATTCGAGAGCTCGATGTTGCGATTCACCAATCGCAGCGATCGGCAAGATTGCCCCACGTGACTCTAAGTGTGGATCCAGCAATTTCCAAGGTGGTCGAAGTTACTGGGCTTGCGGAATTTTCGGGCAATGTCGATTGGGCGTCTCTTGGTCTGGAAGGAAAATTGACGGACGACTGAATACTTGAATGGCTTGCAATCGGGAGTCAGCGGGTGGATTGGACAGATTCGCAAGCTTACCGTCTTGCCAAGAACGACTCCCTTTCCCATGATTCGTGACGACGACAATTCGAATTCCAATGGTGCCGATTTGGAGGAACTTGCCTTTTGGAATCAGCTCAATGGAGAGTTGATGAATGTAAAGTCGCAGCTCAAATCTCCGGGTGTTGAATTGACTCTGGCCATGCTGCGAGAGGCCAAGCGTTTCGTGGCAACCCTGGCACTCCAAACCAACACGGGCCTCGATTCGGCAACCGCCTATGCCCGTGACGTGGAACATTTTCTCAAGCCATACCCAGTCTCGGAATTCGTTGCAGCCCGTGATTTTGACAAGATTGGTGTGGTACTGAACGGTGCCTTTGATCATTTGCCCAAGATTCGACAATCCCGATATTATTCGTTGGAACGAACGGCACAACTCTTGTCGGCAACCACTCTGACCATGCGCAAATCGATGGAACGAATTTTGCGAGAAAACTATTCCAATACACTCTTGTTTATGGACTACAAGGAATACGAAACCAGCGTGCGATACCCAACCCAGGATGTCTTTGTGCAGTTTGATGATCGCATGGAAGAATTCAAGGAATTCTTTTTGGAACAGGGCAGAAGACGCAACAAGCTCAACCGCAATTCCAAGAATGATTTGACACCCTCGAAAATTTTGGAAAAGCTTACACTCTACCAAAAACCATTGGAAGCACGTCTCGATCAGATTCACGAATTTCGTTCGGGACACGAACGCCTCCGACAGGTCGTTTTGCAGGTTCTCAAGCGCGAGGCAACAGAGGCATTGGAAGAAGTCAAGAGTGATGCCGATGGTGAAGAAACTTTGGACGAGACGGCCAATGCCATTCAAACGGTCGAAAACGCTCCACGGTTGTTGTTTTCGAGTCTGGATGTATTGGATCTTTCTCCGGGAGGAACCAAGGCTCTGGAATCTGCGTTGGAAGAATACGACATGAAAATGGATGCCATGGAAGAACGACTTGCCAAGTTGTTGCGCGACAAGCTTACAGGCCTGTGTCGATGCCGAGGGCATGTTCAAGGTCTTTGCCCGCTTTAATCCTTTGTTGGCACGAACGCGTGTTCGCATTGCTGTCAAGGAATTCCAGGTGCAGCTCATTGCTACCGTTGCCAAGGCCGTCGAAAAACTCCAGAGCAAGTTTGTTTTGAAATATGAATTTTCCTCTGCTGCCCGCTTGTCCAAAATCAAGGGCATTCCACCCGTTTCCGGAAAAATTTTGTGGGCCAAACAGATGGAGCGACAGGTTCACGCGCTTATGGAGCGATGTTCCCAGGTTTTAGGGCCCAATTGGGGTGCCCAGCTAGAGGGACGACAGCTCCGCAAATCGGGTGACGAACTCTTGGCCAAGCTCGATGCCAAGGCATTCTTTCGAAATTGGGTAACGGCATGGGAAAAGGAACTCACCATTCAGGCCAGTTCGCGCCTCAACTCGTACCCGATTGTCGTTGAAAAGGATGTCCGAACCAACGAATTGGTGGCCACCGTAAACTTTCCGGAAAAATCCGAAACTCTGGCCAAGGAAATTCGCCAGCTGGTATGGCTTGGCTTTGAAAAGGAAATTCCACGCTCTGTCTTGGGTGCCTGCGAGGAAGCCAAGCAGCGATATCCCTTTGCCATTGCCATCAAGACGGCACTCCGCTCCTATCAATCCGTTCGAGGGCTTGTTGATCCCTCCCTCGAGCCTCTCGTCATGCCACAGCTCTTGGATGTCCGCGAAATCATCTCGGAGGGTTTTGAGGTCAAGCTTGATACCTCCAAAAAGGTTGCCAAGAAGAGACGCATCCGATGGGATTCTTCTTCGGAAGAATTATCCTCGTGGGTTACACGTCTTTCGGATTCTGTTACAAAGCTCGAGGAACGCGTGGAGGAACTCTTGCTCAAGTGTGACAAGATTGAGGGCTTGTTGAACAAGCTAACAAAGGTCGATTACGATTCTGCCAAATTCCAAATCATCATGGGAGCCATTCAGAAAATCATTGACGACATGTCTCTGGGTGGATATCCACAATTGGCTGGCTGGGTCAAGAACTTAGACGATCGCTTGGCCAAGATCTTGGCAAATCGTCTTTCGGAAGCCCTCGAGAGATGGAATTACACATTCCGAACCGTAGAGTACGATAAGGATGGAAACGAAATTGTCAAGAGTGATGTTTCGAAGGATGCTGCCAGCAAACCGGTTGTCCATGTCCCTACTATTCCGATTGAAATTCTCTTGAGAAATCAAGAAATTTCGTCGGTTCCTGCTGTTCCTACCTGCCGAAGCATGGTTCTGAATCGATTGCATTCCTTCATTGGCATTGTCTGCAACCTTCCGCGTCCCAAGAGTGGACGTTACGAGGTCTTTGACAATGACGGAGCGGCAGAAGCCAGCGAGGTGGCCACTACCTTTGAGCGTCTCATCACCATGGTGCCTTCCGCGATTGTAGCCAAGGCCTACGAACTCGTCGAAGCTCGTGTCATTGACATGGCAACCTTTGTCGATCAAGTGGTTGGCTTACCAAACCCTATGGGACACCCAGGTGGCAGACGTTGCCACCTCTGTCGGAAAGGACATTGAAAAGTGGCAAGCGCTCTTGCTCGAGTCGGCAGAAGCCCGTTCGGCAGTCGACATGTCGGCAACCTCCTCGGAATTTGGGCCCGTGGTAGTCAAGTACAACAAGGTTCAGTCGCAAATCACCCTCAAGTATGATTCGTGGCAGAAGGAACTCCAATCGTCCTTTGCTTCTGTCCTTGGCCAGTGCATCCAAGATTCCCATGGCAAGATGGAAGATGCCAAGCAGAAACTCGAAAAGGCAACCCTCGAATCCTCCAGTGGCACGGAAAATATTGTCCTAGGCGTTACGTTTATTCAGGAAATGAAGACTAACGTCGGCACCTGGGCTGCCGAGCTTGAACAATTGGAAACCTCGGAGCGTCTCATCAAGCGTCAGCGCTTTCACTTTGCAAACGATTGGATGGAATCTACTGTTGTCCGTGGACAATTCGATTTGGTAAAGCAGGTATTGAGCCGTCGAATCACCTCCATGGAACAACAATTCCCACTTTTGCAGGCACGCGTGTCTGCGGAAGAAAAGGCTGCTGCCAAGAGGTCTGTCGATCTGGTTGCTGCCTGGGGCAAGGACAAGCCCCTTCGTGGAAACATGACACCAGAAGTAGCCATGAATCTTTTGGCCAAGTTTGAAACTGGTTTGAGAAAGGCTCAAACCCACCAGGAGAATCTTGTTCGTGCAAAGGACGCTCTCGGATTGGAACACACGGCCGAAAGCAATGCCATTTCCGAGTGTGTCGAAGAACTCGATGATCTCAAGGAGGTATGGAGCGCAGTGAGTAAGCCCTACGACAAACTCCAGACAATCAAGGATCAATCCTGGGCATCTGCAATCATGCGCAAGGTTCGTCGTTCCCTCGATGATTTGCTGGCGGAGATGAGATCGATGCCCAATCGTATTCGTCAATACGAACCTTTCATCACACTCCACGACGAGGTTCGTGGTTATATCAACGGACATGGCCTCATGACAGAGCTCAAGACGGAAGCTCTGAAGGAGCGTCACTGGAAGACCATTCTCAAGACGCTTGGTACGCCTCTTGTCTACCAGCAGCTAACTGTTGGATCACTGTGGGACAAGGGAATTTTGAATCGCAAGAAGGAAATCGGAGAGATTTTGACCGTTGCTCAGTACGTATCGACAGATCATTTTGTTTGTCCAATCTTCGTCGTACACGTAGCAAATTTTGCTATGATTGAACATTCTTCCTTTTGCTAACTCTTTTTGCTTCTTCGTTGTTTCCCTTTTTCTCGATTGATTTAACAATAAAGAGGTGAAATGGCTCTTGAACAGTTCCTTGCACAGGTTCGTGACCGTTGGATGAAGCAAGAATTGGAATTGGTTCTCTTCCAGAATCGTGTTCGATTGATCCGAGGATGGGATGATCTTTTCGATAGCCTCGATGATCACATTAGTGGTTTGGCTCTCATGAAGAGCTCTCCATATTACAAAGCTGTGAGGGAATTCCAAGAGGAAGGCAAACTATGGGAAACTCGTTTGACGCAACTCCGTGCCGCTTTCGACGTCTGGATCGATGTACAGAGACGATGGGTGTACCTCGAGGGTATTCTTTTTGGTAGCTCTGACATTAAGGCGCAGCTTCCATCCGAATGGTCTCGATTCAAGAGCGTTGATTCCGAATTCATTGCTCTCATGCGCCGCATTACTGCTCGTCCGTTTGCAATGGAAGTCCTCAACATCGAAAACGTACAGCGCACTTTGGAACGTCTTGGCAACCTCATGACGGTAATCCAAAAGGCGCTTGGAGAGTACCTCGAGAAACAACGTCGGGAATTCGCCCGTTTCTATTTCCTTGGAGACGACGATCTTCTCGAGATTTTGGGTAACTCTGGCGAGCCCGGAAAGGTTCTTGGTCATGTATCGAAGATGTTTGCAGGAATCAATTCCTGTCGATTTTCTACCTCTGATCTTCCCGAGGAGACTCTCGCTGTCCTCGATGCTATGGTGAGCAAGGATGGGGAAATCGTTCCTTTCCACGAGCCAATTACCATCATGCAGAACACGAACGTTAAGGATTGGCTAAAAGAAATTGAAGCCAAAATGAAAAACACGCTTGCTCTTCTCCTTGATCAGGCAATCAACGAAGACAAGGCCGAAGCGACGGACACGGAGGCCTTCGTCAATTGGGCTACGAAGTTCCCTGCCCAGGTTATGATCCTAGCAACACAGATTAACTGGAGCATGGGAGTGGACGAAGCTCTCAAGAGCGATGATACCGAAAATGGCTTGAAGGATCGTCTGGCGTCTCTTGAGGGAAAGCTTGCGGTAATGGCTGAAACAGTCCTCAAGGAATTGCCAGCGGATAATCGCAAGAAATTCGAACAAATGATCACGGAGCTCGTCCACCAAAGGGATGTCGTGCGTGATCTCATCAAAGATAAGGTGTCCAACCCCACCGACTTCAAGTGGCTCTACCATCTCAGATACACTTACAATCCTGATGCGCCAGAACTCACGCAGAAATTGAAGATATCGCTCTCGAATGCAACCTTTTATTACGGATTCGAGTACCTTGGAATCGGAGAGCGTCTTGTGCAGACTCCTCTCACAGACAAGGCTTATCTTACGCTCACACAGGCACTTCACTTCCGAATGGGAGGTTCCCCCTTTGGACCTGCCGGTACAGGAAAGACGGAAACAGTCAAGGCTCTTGGAGCACAGCTCGGTCGTTTCGTTCTCGTTTTCAATTGCGATGAAGCGTTCGATTTCAGCGCAATGGGACGAATTTTCGCAGGTCTTTGCCAGGTTGGAGCATGGGGTTGCTTTGATGAGTTCAATCGTCTCGAAGAAGGTATTCTTAGTGCCGTTAGTCAACAAATTCTTGGCATTCAACAAGGGCTGCTCGACAATTCGTCGCATATTGACTTGCTTGGACGAAGTGTGAAATTGGATCAAAACATGGCAACCTTCATTACCATGAATCCAGGATACGCTGGTCGTAGCAATCTTCCCGATAACCTCAAGACGCTATTTAGATCTGTGGCTATGGTTGTGCCAGATCGTAAGCTGATCGCTCAAGTGATGCTTTATAGTCAGGGTATCGTCACAGCTGAAGCGCTTGCTCCGAGTGTTGTGGATTTATTCCTTATGTGTGAAGCGCGCATGACGAAACAAAGGCACTACGATTTTGGGCTTCGTGCATTAAAAACGTTGCTCGTAAGCGCCGGTGGCCTTAAGCGAAAGGCAATTGAAGGGAAGGAAGATTTCGACTTGGCTATGGAAGAGAAGCTTGCCCTCATTACAGGAGCTTGCAACAACATCCTTCCGAAATTGGTAGCCGCGGACGTTTCGACATTCGCTGAAATCTTGAAGGATGTGTTCCCTGGAGCAGAGATCTCCTCGATGGAAGACGATGCTCTTCGGGAGCATATGGTGCAGATCAGCGAGGAGAAGGGTCTTGTCGCCAGCGAAAACTTTCTTCAAAAGATGTTGCAGCTCAACCAGGTGATTGCCTCGAGACATGGTGTCATGGTCGTAGGAAATAGCTGTGTTGGAAAGGTAAGGTTTATTGAACGACGTGAGGGTTAGGTTGATTTTTCTTTGAACGGCACACAGATTTTTTATATTTTTTCCGTTCTTCGTCCTCTCACATGATAATACGGTTTCTGATGATTTAAATATTTGCAGTCAACCTCCCTTGAAGTTTTGCTCCAAAGTATGGAGAAGTTGGATGGAATCAAAGGAGAAATGTACAATATCGATCCAAAAGCGATCGATAAAGAGAAACTCTACGGAGATCTTGATGGCACTACGTTGGAATGGACTGATGGTATTTTCACGAGCATTCTGAGGAGAATTTTGGACAACCAGAAGGGAGAATCCGAACGTCGCCATTGGATCGTCTTTGATGGTGACGTTGATCCAGAATGTAGGTTTCCCCGGGGAGATATTGGTTTCGATTTAACCTCTTCATCATACGTTGGAATCAGCTCACCTAAATTGCGTCGTCTTTTTTCTTCTGTTCATAGGGGCCGAGAATCTAAACTCTGTGTTGGATGACAACAAGATGTTGACTCTTCCTAGCGGTGAACGCCTTCGTATTCCCAGCAATATCCGTATTATCTTAGAAGTCGATAGTCTCAACTTCGCAACTCCAGCAACTGTCTCTCGATGTGGTATGGTATTCTTCAATGATAACACTATTTCTACCGAAATGAATCTCCAGTACCTCATGTCGTCGTTGAAGAAAGCTGACTTGGGAAGTGGTTCGAATGCAACTCAAATCCAGTTCTTACAGAGTATTCAACCACTCGTCGTCTCTGAAAGAACTTCTTCTCTTGTCGTCGATGCACTCGATTTCGCTATGCAAGAAACTCACATCATGGAGGCAAGTCGAGGTCGATCATTGCACACGCTGAGAACACTTCTCTTGCAAGGTATTGGTATGGCAGTTGAATACGACGAGAATCATCCAGACTTTCCCCATGACTGGTGAACACATGGATAAATTTGCTCGAAGATGGTTGCTGCATTCTCTCATGTGGTCCTTTGTGAGCGGGGCTTCGTGGGATGTTCGCAAAAAGTTTGGAGACATGCTTCTACGAACTAGTGGCATCGATCTCCCTTCTTCCGAAAAATCGGTAGTCGATTATCGCGTCCGAGTTGAAGATGGAGAATACGAACTTTGGAGCGACAGTGTTCCAAGAATGGAAATCGAAAGTCATAGAGTCAATGCAACAGATCTAGTAATCACAACAACCGATACAGTTCGTCACACGGATGTTCTTGGGGCGTGGATGAATAGTCGAACGCCATTGATCCTTTGTGGCCCACCCGGTAGTGGTAAAACGATGACTCTCACGAGTGTGCTCCAGTCTATGCAAGGCGTTGTCTTCACAAGTCTGAATTTTTCGAGTCATACAACTCCAGAAATTATTCTGAAGGCATTCCAGCAATACTGTAAATACGTCCGCCGTGGTAAAGAACTCTTCCTAGAGCCTGCCGAAAGCCTTGGCAATGATATGTGGCTGGTTGTCTTTTGTGACGAGATCAATCTTCCGGAGGAAGATGCCTATGGCACACAACGAGTTATTATGTTCATGCGGCAACTTGTGGAGCAAGGAGGATTCTGGAGAGAGGATAACGTTTGGATCAAAATCAATCGCATTCAATTTGTTGGGGCATGTAATCCTCCAACGGATGCTGGTCGTGTCGAAATGTCACATCGATTCCTGAGACATGTCCCATTGCTTTTGGTCGACTTCCCCGAGACTGATTCTCTCATGCAAATTTATAGAACTTTTAACGGCGGAATGATCAAACTGTTCCCGAATCTACGAGGAGAAACCGACGCCATGACAGAAGCCATGATCGAAGTTTACTCGGAAAACCAGAAGAGATTTACTGCGAAGCAGCAACCGCAATACATCTACTCCCCTCGCGAGCTATCGAGATGGGTACGAGGTATTTATGAAGCTGTGGTTCATTTGGACGTTGGACTTTCTAAAGAAGAGCTATGTAGAATTTGGGCGCATGAAGGCCTGCGACTCTTTTGTGATCGTCTCGTGGAAGAGGAAGACAGGAAGTGGTGCCATGACAAGATTGACGAGGTAGCAAGAAAATGGTTCGCGGGAGTGGATTTTGATGCTGCTTTGAAACGACCAATCTTCTACACTACCTGGTTGAGCAAGGAAACAAGGCAGGTTGGACGAGAAGAATTAAAAGAATTCCTTGCTGCCCGATTGAGAGTATTCTACGAAGAAATGCTAGACGTAAAACTAGTTGTCTTCGATGAAGTGTTGGAGCATATCCTTCGAATCGATCGAGTGCTTCGACAGCCTATGGGGCATCTGCTGCTTTGCGGTGACGCAGGAGCCGGAAAGACCGTTTTGACAAAGTTTGTTAGGTAAGAAGAGTTGTATTTGTGACAAAAAGATGGCATCGTTGTGCAATTGATATTTTTCGGAAAAATTGTTCACTCATTGAATTTTGGCTGGCATTGTCTATTTTCACAACAGCTGGATGAATGGTTTGAACGTCTTCCAAATCAAGGCACACTCAAAGTACGGATTGGCGGATTTCTACGAAGATCTTCGAGATATCATGAAGCGTGTAGCATTGAAGGGCGAGAAGATTTGCTTCATTTTCGACGAAGCGAACTGTCTCAACACTTCTTTCATCGAAGCGATGAACGCATTGCTTGCGAGTGGTGAAGTTCCTGGTCTTTTCGAAGGCGATGAATATACCGCGCTCATGAACGCGTGCAGAGATAGCGCCCTCAAAGATGGCGTGATTCTAGATAGCGAAGAAGAGCTTTGGAATCGATTCACCAATATGGTCCAACGCAATCTCCATGTCGTGTTTACTATGAATCCAAGTGGTGGTGATTGGAAGAACCGCTCGACTACAAGTCCCGCTTTGTTCAATCGTTGCGTTGTCGACTGGTTTGGCACGTGGGGAAGCAAGGCGATGGCCGAGGTTGGTAAAGAATTCACTATTAAGATTGATATGGGCGATCTTGGTGGCTATTCTTATGGACTCGGTGAAGGTGCAGCTCTTATGGATCGCGTTTCGGAAGTATTTGACGGAAACGGTGGCTTGCGTCAGGCAGTTGTGGCAGCTCTTGTCGATTTGCATCTCATTGCAAAGCAGACCGCTGAAGACGCGTCTACCCAACCAAGCAGTGTTAGCAGAACGTTCCTTTCCCCAAGAGATTATCTGACCTTTATCCAGAATTTCGTTTCTTGCTTGAACAAGCGGCGGGCAGAAATTGAAGATGAGCAGCTTCACGTAAATGCCGGTTTGCAGAAGCTCGTGCAGACACAGGAGAATGTTGCGGAACTGAAGATAAGTCTAGGAGAGAAGACAAAGGTTCTCCGTGAAAAGGAGAAGTTGGCGAACGAAAAACTCCAGCAGATGGTTGCTGATCAGAATATTGCAGAAAAACGCAAGGAAGAAGCCGAGAAAATGAGTGAAGCTGTGCAAAAGCAGCAGGCCCAAATCAACGAGCGAAAGGCCGAGGCTCAGCGTGATCTGGATGGAGCTGAGCCGGCTCTTATCGCAGCCCAACAAAGCGTGCAAGGTATCAAGAAACGTGACCTCGATGAAATCAAGGCGCTAGCACGTCCTCCAGACAACGTCAGGTTGACTCTTGAATGCGTTGCTATTATGCTCGGCGAAAAGAAGACAGAATGGGCTTTGGTTCGCAAACTCTTGGCCAAGTCAGACTTCATTCCAAGTATTTTGAATTTCAATGCTGATCAACTTACGGACAAGCAAACTAAGATTGTTCGTGAGAAATACTTGGATGGAAACCCGGATCTCACCTTGGAGAAGGTGAAAAAGAGTAGTAAGGCTTGTGGTCCTTTGTACGCATGGGCTGAGTCTATGGTGAAGTATTCGACTGTTTACAATCGAATCCAGCCACTTCGTGACGAAGTTGCACAACTCGAGGAGGACGCATCTACCGTGAAAGTTCAACTGGAGACTGTTCAAGCAGAAGTTAGCGAGCTCGAGACATCTATTGTCCAATACAAGGAAGATTACGCTACACTTATTCGTGATGTCGAAGCCCTCAAGAGTGAAATGCAAACAGTTTCGACGAAGGTTGACCGTGCCGAAAGCTTGCTGCAATCGTTAGGCCACGAGAGCGAGAGATGGGAAAAGAGTGCGGAAGGATTTCAATCGATTTTGCGAAGTCTCGTCGGTGATAGTCTTATCCTCGCAGCCTTCCTTACCTACTCTGGTTTCTTCGATTTTAAGAATCGGTTGGTGATGATGGACAAGTGGAAGCATACGCTCGAAATCCTAGGTATCGAATGTAATGATGACATCGGTATTGTCGAATCGTTGAGTACAGGAAAACAAAGAGTCGAATGGAAATCACAGGGATTGCTTGATGATCAACTTAGTATGGAAAATGGAGTGATTTTGGATCACGCCGTTCGATTCCCACTCTTGATCGATCCTTCTGGAAATGCCATCAACTTTTTGATGAACAAGCTCGAATCCAAAAAGATTCAAAAAACCGAGCTTCCTTGACAAGGCATTTGTCAAGACTCTGGCCGGTGCCGTTCGTTTTGGAACGGCATTGCTTGTCGAAAACGTGGAGCAAATTGATCCAATTTTAAATCCGTTGTTGAACAAGGAGCTGCAGCGAACTGGAGGTCGAACTTTGGTTCGAATTGGTACCGAAGACATTGATTACAGTCCCGATTTCATGATCATTTTGAGTACCAAGAATCCAGCTGTGCACCTTACTCCAGACGTTTGCTCTCGTGTCACTTTGGCTAACTTTACCGTAACTCCAGCAAGTCTCCAGAGTCAAAGTTTGAGCAAGGTATTGAGTTACGAGAAACCAGAACTTGAAACGCAACGTGCTGCTGTCCTGAAACTCCAGGGCGAGCAAAACTGTGAAACTCCGCGAACTGGAAGATCAAATGTTGGCAAAGATTAGTGCTTGTGAGGGCAGCATTCTGGACGACGATGAAGTTGTCACCGGAATGGAAATTCTAATGAAGGAGGGGGCGCAGGTGGAAGAGCAAATCGCACAGAGCGACAAGGTCATGGCACAGGTGCATCTTTCTGTTGGTGAATTTGAGCCTTTTGCGGAGATTTGTCGAAAGGTATTTATCTTGCTGGGAGCTCTTCGAGGAATCAGTTTCCTCTACGAGTTTTCGGCGAACACGTTCATGACCATTCTAGCACATGTTTTGGAAGAAAGCAAACCCAAGAGCGGAAGTGGCGAGTCATCCGGAAAGCAGCGACTCGAGGAATTGAAGAAGGCGCTCTTCCTCGAATTGGTAGCTCGCGTTGCTCGTGGGTTGAAATCCAACGACAAGGTTGCCTTTTCGGTTCTCTTGGCTCGTCTATTTGCATCGGATGATTCCATTGCTGGCACGCTTGCAGGATCAGCAGACGATTATATTTCGGCTTACATGCAGGTCTTCGGTGACGAATTCCAGTGGCAAGGTCGAGATGAACTCCATGCGGTAGTGGAGGAGATCGATGCAACCTCCCCTCTGCTGATTTGCAGTGCCGCTGGTTACGATGTATCCGGAAAGATCGAAAGCATGTCCCGCGAGCTTGGAAAAGAACTCAATTCGGTTGCGATGGGAAGTGCTGAAGGTTTCGATACGGCAGAATCATTGGTAACTGCTGCTTCCAAGAGAGGAACCTGGGTTATGCTCAAGAATGTGCATCTGTGCACAGATTGGTTGAACGAAACGTTTGTGAAGAAGCTGCAAACATTTGGCCAGTCTACTAACAAGGACTTTAGGTTGTTTGTTACAAGTGAAATCAGCCCGAAGCTCCCAACGGCTCTGTTGCGTTTGAGTGACACGATTGTTGCCGAAGCAAGCAGCGGTATCAAGGCATCCATGATGAGATTCATGGCATCGTTTACGAAGGCTCGTCTTGAAAAGAGTTTGATCCGAAATCCGATTGTATCTGTTGATTTCGTGGACCCATGCTGCCCTCGAAGAACGCGTTCGTTATGGCTGGACATACGAGTTAGCTGAAGCCGATTCTAGAAATGCTCTCAAGGTCATTGACGATTTCATCGATGTTCAGATGAAAGATCCCGATCAAATTCCATTCGACGCCCTACGCACTACGCTTCGAGTGGATGTCTTTGGTTCTCGAATCGCCAAGACGGATGATCAGGCTGTTTTGAATGGCATGATCAATTCAACGTTTACCAAGGAAGCCTTTGATTTGCAGTTCCCATTGGTTCCCGCGCTCGGAGCTGGCGGGCCAGTGCTCCCCGATTCTTCGTCTCCAGAGGACATGACGGCGTGGATTTCGAAGCTCCCTTCGCACACTCCACCCACATGGGTGGGGCTAGGAGAGGATGCAGAAGAAGCACTCGAAAAGATCAAGGCGGAAACCATTTATTCGACCGTCGAGACTGTTACTGAGTCAATTGCCGCTACCTCAAGCAAGTAATAAAGTTCGATCACACGAAGAGAAAAAAGATAGCAACATAATTGTTTTACACTAGCATTATTTTGATTTATGTGTACTTGTATCAAAGTTCTTGTATCCTCAGCAATCAAGGCATCATTCGAGGAACTAATCACTTCTATTTTGTTTGCTCTCATTTGCTGTATTTGTATATTTTGTGATTCTATTGTTCTATGCCCATCTTTATATTCATTCTATGCGTTTTCACGACTTTGTAGACGTTCTTCGTTGCAGTTATTGTTGCACGTAAAGTAGTCGTTCGTTGCAGGTGGCTGTGCATTCGGTGCTGTTTGTCGCTCCACGTAGGTTGCTTTTGCAGTCTGCAACACAAGTTTCGTTTTGTGTTTTGCACACGTCTTGGCAGCTTCGGACACAATCGTTCTCGCAGTTCAAATACGAAACACCGTTTGTTTCTTGGCAGGCGTCGCTGTTGCCACAGGTTTTGTCCCGATAGTCCTTGTAAATGTCCATGCAGCAATCCAGGCAGGTGGAAGTGGCGGTTGAGTCCCCGTCGACCAGAGAACATAGCGGATATGCGACAACGATCGGCGCAGCAGAACCACCACAAAACGTGTTCAAGAAAAATTCTTCTTTGTATAGTTTGTCATCGTAATCACATAAGTTTTGTCTCTTTTTCGAAAATACTTCCAAGATCCACAGTTTTGTGGATCCCTCCCTTTTGTTCGCAGCACAAGACTGCTTGGCTTGAAAGAGAAAGTTGCAGTGTATTCGATGTTGATGATGCGGAAACGATTAGAGAGAGTGTCAAGATTGCGAAAGTTAGTTTCGTGATGCTCATATTGTTTGATTTATTTGTCGTCGGTTGTTGATTTGTGATTATTTGAAATTGTGAGACGACTGCATTGTTATTGAATTGATACATTATCTTAAAAACAATGTAATGCCAATCACGTCAGTAAGTTAATGCAACGGGATGGGAATCAAAATAAAATGGGAGATTGCACAGATTGAATTCAAGCGAAGATTCGAGGTTTCGAGTGACTAAAATTTTTGTCGACTGGTCGCGGGAGCTTTCATGCGTGCATCGAAACGACCAAAACTTCTCTTACGGCGATTCGAACGCCGGATGCTTGATTCAAAGTCAAGAGTGATAACCACTTCACTATAAGAGAACCTTACACCGAATGAGGGGATCGAACCCTCGACCACACGATTAAGAGTCGTGCGCTCTACCAACTGAGCTAATTCGGCTTGTTTACATCCGACTAAACTTTGATATAATATTATTTACTCATTTTGGGGATGTTTTGAAGACTTTCTTTTGCAATTGATTTTCAGCACCCCGTGATACAACATCAACGGTTTTGAAAGGAAGGTGCTTCATTCGTACGTGCTGCTCAAAGAAAACTACACTATTGTACTTGTGGAAGAAGTATTCAAGCAGCAAGACGAGAGAGTCACGACAACACTTGAGCACGAATTTGACAAGATTGAAGAAGAACGGCACATACAAAAAGTAAAAGAGAAGAAGGATTGTTAATCTTGAAAGCTAGCTAGCTTTCTAAGTTTTCAATTATCTGTCTTGTTCTGGTCGTAATGATATTCCACCATTGACATAGCCTCGAAGATGAGGAACAATTCGATTCAAGTTCTTGATTAGGATGCAAAAGAAACTTAATGCAATTGAAATGCAATCGTGTCAAATTGAAACGAAGCACCAATCAAATAGTGACAAGTCTCGAATGGGACATAGAAAGAAGACGATAGAACCGTCGAACAAAAGAAAAATTAGTCTTGATAGGTCTTGATAGGTCTTGAAAGGGCCGGAACCAAACCTATTCTTCAACTCCCCACTATGAAAAATCCCCCACTTAGCGCCATAGAACAATTAATCTTCAAGTCTCCAATTACTATTCGTCACCATTGCAAATTATTCAAATTCAGTGGTACAGTAGCACGTTCCGCGTGCAGTTTGCCAGTGCTTACGTCAAGGCTTAATGACCAATGACGAATGACCCCTTAGTTTTTAGAAAGCGACATACCACCCGTAGTCGTGAACGTAGAGTTGTTAGAAATAACGCAAATAGAATGCTTCTGTTGAAGAAATAACGGGATTGTGCATCAACACGACCAGACGGAAAAAGCACGATTACTTTCACTGGTTCAGGGATGAGAAGCAGAACTTTTACCAATAGTCGTGATACAGTACGCTGAGCGAGGTGCGCAGTAATGTTTATGGAATGTTTTCCGAAGAGTTATTTTGTTATTTCACATGCTCTTTCATAAAACAAAATTCCGATCAAATTGAAACAATAAAGAACCAATACATCACGATCAATCACATCCTAAGAATAACAACAAAATGTCCTTCCCAAGAACCATTATTCAAGAAAACGACCAAGAACCTTTCCTCGTCGAGCAGGTAGCCTTGTGCATCCCCTGTGGAAGCGGTATGAGCATCGCTGGAAACTCTTGCGACGCCAGCAGCCTCGCGAGCTGGGAATTGGACGGCGACATTGATACATCCTTCTCGTCGAGGTCTTATATGTCTCCAATGGCCAAGGCACTCGATATGAGCGAGCGATTACCACTGCAATTGCCAACAGTTCCTTTGACGAAGAAGAAAGGAAAAGGAGGACGCAAGCAACGCAAACAGCGTCCACAGCTGACACCCGAGGAAATGGCAAAGCTCCCGTGCCGATTCTTTCAATCCAAGAAAGGTTGCGGGAAGGGAGCGTGCTGCCCATACAACCACGCTACTCTATAAAATCAGCATCAACACATCATGATAGATTTGGGGAACTGCAAATCTCATTTGCAGGGGGAAATAGAGGAGGGTTTATACGAAAGCTCTCGATTGTATCAACATTACTAGACGTGTAATCCAATGTAAAAATATTAAGATATAATTAATTACGAAAACGAACTGAATTCTCAAACAACTTGTAAATAATAATCATAATAGTAGCGTTCTATAGTAAATTATCAACATCACACGCAATGCCTGTATGGATTTTGTGGGTCTTTGGGAATTGCGGTATCGTACCCTAGACTTGGGCGGCGGGCAACAGCTCGCGGTACTATTGGTATAGATTCCGGGGCAGACGGCGTTAGCGTTACCTGTTCGGGTGCATGTTGGGTAAGGTCTTCTTCGGTGGCATCATCATTATAGTTGAATATCATGATGTAAGAAGGAATTCCCCCGGGTTTTTCACTCTTTTGCAAGAAAGAACTATCTTGATCTAATCCTCCGGAATGACGTTTTCCTGGCCGGAAAATTGATCTTGGATCCATCCCCGTGGATAGGCTTGGTGTGACGGATGGATCGCCAAGAGGCATCATGCTGCTGTCAATGCTATTTCGCAGTGCGTTTCTCGTTTGCTGAGCTTTTGGTTTCAGTGCATTCTCGAGTGGGCTCTCAGAAAAAGCCAAACTATTCCTTCGAGCATAGCCATATTTTCCTAGAGGAGTGGGTGGGCTGCCACCGAGTGGTGCCATGCTGCTTGCAAAGCTGCCTTTATTCCTTTCAAGAGGAGCGGTGCTGTAGTCTTCTACCTCTGGCCCTCGACGTTTGGGTGTTGGGCTTTTGTAGAAACTCGATCGATGGGGTTGCAGTTCACTCTCTGATAAGGTCGGTGTACTCTTGCTTTCGGGAGTGCTCTTGTTCTTGCTTTCGGGAGAACTCTTGTTGGTGCTAGTTGGAGTAGTCTTGTAGATTGAACTGTTATTGTAGCTGCTGCTTTTTCTTTTGTTGCTGGTCGAGGTACTGCTTTGTTTCAAGCTCATGTATTCACGGCTTAAGCTCCAACTCGTCGTTGCTTCGGAAAGGGTACTCGGACGAATGTCCGGGGAGTATGACGGAATAATGTCGGAGGAAACAAAGAAAATGTCCTCGAGAATCTTCTTGCAAACAAAACGAGAAGTTTTCGGAGGGGCAACAACGGTGTGTTTGTCCTCTTTTTGTTCTTCCTGTCGATTCTCGTCCACGTCACCCTCCTTTACCTGCTTTTGTGACTGATCCTTCTCAACCGAGGGAGTAAGTGTGTATTCGTCTTCAAAGTCAGTCGTCAATTCCCAAATTGTGTCCAAAAAAGCTACCGAAGAAATTAGTAAGGGTTTTGTTTTTGCTTCTTCGACCCGACGGCGGAAAGAGGATTAATTCTTCTTCCAATCGTTGATTTCGTTTGCGAAGGCCAGCGTTCTCAGCCTTCAATTCCTCTTTTGTTGGACTGTAGCTTGATCTCGAAAGACTGTCACTGTATTCATCTCCACTGATATTGTTGGTGTTCGAGAATGTTCTCCACACGTGTCGCATTTTGGAAGTAAAGATAGTGAACAAGACGAAAACACAAAAGAAAAATGAAATGGTGGCTTCGACGAGGGCGCTGGTGATAGGATCGTCTCTATCCCGAACCACAAGCATGATCATGATTCCCAATAAAGATACCAGGAGGCTACACAGTAATGCGTTGAAAATCTGTGGCCTCTCGCTCGGAAACTGCGAAGATTCTTCTAGCTCAGGAATTTCGCTCAGACCAGGATCGATGTAGGGAATATATCAGGACGGATATGTTCCAACACACTAGCGGGATCCAGAATTTGTGGCGATGGTCGTTTGTGAAAATACAGGACTCGTAGGCAAGGGCACCATCACTCGAGGGATCTTCATATGGAATTATACCGTAAGTGACGGGATGTAATGCCGTCATGAGGGATAAAATCAGAATGTTGATTATCAACATAGCTGCCAACGGTAAAAGAAAATCTATTAATACCCTCGCACGAGCTGTTTGGTATAGCTTGGCGCCACACATCACCTATTCGCATTGACAAAAATGAATATTACATTGGCTGGTTAGATTCTGAGTCCATTTCGGGACAATAATGAAATAATTCCAGTCGTTTTTCTTACCTTGTCCAATCGATGAGTTTTGGAAAAGAGCGCCGATATCACGATAGCGTAGCCAAGCGTTCGGAGCCAAATGGAAAGCGAACAAAGGTTGGCCATTAATTGACTAAATTCGTTGGAAATTATCCCGCTGCCATTTCCGGTGTCATCGAGTGCTCCCGACGTGCCAACGATGGAAAAGGGAAGTATTGCGGAGGCAAATATTATCACACCGCAGCATATTAAGTAGAGAAATAACTGAGAAGATAGTAAAATCCAGTAAATTTCGAATGAGCAAGTGAGATGACTGCGAGAAAAATTCAATAACCTGTCAAAAGATTGCTCGAGAAAAACTTACTGGTTTAGAAGCCCGAACAATGGGTTGATTTCGACAACTGTATGTCCATATTACACATCCCAGTGCAGCTGTTATGGATAGTACACAAGATAGGCCTTGGATGAGGCGAACGAAATCGTTTTCGTCTATCGATATTGGTGATGTATATTGAGTTTCGGATATTGGTGGAGGTTGTGGTTGTGGTTGTGGTTGTATAATATAAGGGATATCAGGGATATCGGGGAGCGGAGGAAGTGTGCTACCGTTATTGTTCTCGTTGTTCGAATCGATAGACACCCAGTGCTCGTCATTTCTGCCATTGGTTTCTTCCCCATTGGTTGCTACAATTGGTTCAAGCAGGGCAACTTGCTGTTTCCAAAATCTTGTTTTTTGTATTTGTTGGTCGACGAGTACTAATTCTTCGGGAATCAGATTTTTTATCGTGTAGAAGGTAGAATTTTCAAGTCGAGTTCCCGTCTTTGGGTCGAGAATCACTGTTCCGCTGATACCATCGATAGTAGTGTCTACCAATTCATTCTGAAAGTCCTCGCTATCAACAAACAGAAGTGCTGAATTTGTATTTTTGCTCTTTGTATTCTCCACACTGTTGCAAAGCGCGAGTCCCCGCCATAATCACCGATTCGTATTCATAGGGAATATCGTGGGAGAGGAATTCCGGGTGCAAGAACGTATCATCCAGTAAGAGTTCTTCCCAGAAATCCATGGCAAGATCCTTATCCCCGGGATCTGAAACCATTGTGTCGAAATAGACGTCCATTACGCTTCTTGTTTCTTCGTTTTCACTATACTGACGAGTGCTTTGAGTCACTATTGGAGATTTTTTTCGTAATTTCCGATCGGAGCTTTTCCGCCTCTTTGTCGGAGGAGAAGCATTTCGAACCGAATCCGTCACCATTCGCGAGGATTTCAGAGTATTCAACTGTTTGGCAAATTCCTTGTATTTATCGTCTTCTGAGTTTATGGCAGAGCCTCTCCCGCTGGCAGTGAATATACCGGTTTTCTTGTAGGCATCGACCAGGGGATTGGAAGAATCGAATATCCAATCCTTTGGAGCCAAGAAATCATCCCCAAAAAGCCAATTGATCTTTGATTCGGATCCAGCAACATCATGTGCAATTGCTTCCTCCATAATAGAATGGTTGTTGAGATATTCCCCGTAAAATACCACAAAGACGTGACGAAACCCAGTGTTTTTTACAAATTCCATTGCCTCTGGCAGGTTGGATAGGTCTGGTAAAAGGGAGAATGCTTCCAGATCGAATTTATTGTGTTTGTCGCCTCGAATGCCATTGGTTTGAATGTCTCCAATAGCCTCCGTGAGATCCTGAAAATAGTGATATCCATAAGGATCGGCAATGTAAATCAGCGCAAGCTGGTCTACGATCAGTTCTTCCTTGAGGTAATGAAGTAGTGCCTTTGAATGTCCTTTGGTGGAAGGAGTCGTCCGTGAAAACAACGGGTAGTCATCTGCATCGTCCAAAAAGGAGCTCGTGCTCGTTCCCGAGATCTGCGGATACCCATTGGAGGCAGTGAATTTTGAGGTTGTGGCCGAGACTATGCTCAAGTAAGATCCCAAAAAGACACACGGGGGCACGTCGGTATTGATCATCCGCCTAGCCAACCGCGTTGCTGCTGTCCCAATGTTCAGCTTTGTATCGACAAAATCTATCCCAAATTGTATCGGACATCGGTCGTTGAGTCCGTCAATATTGGAAATCAGAGAACCGTCTCCGCTGTTCAGGTGTTGAATGGCCAAAATTTTGGCCAGAGCAGACTCGTATCCCCGTCGAACGGCAACTTTCGAATCCGGCGATATTTCTTTCAAAAAGGGAGTGAGAGAAACCATGTTGCAATCTGTCGATACGCCTCCATCCAAGATTATCCGTTGTCCGCTGAGCAGGTTACCCCTTCGGGAATCTATCGAATCCGTCATGGGAACCTCCTCCTGCGATATAACCTACTCAACGCGATGCGACACCGCCAAAAACGGTTCCAACTGCGACGCAGTTCTTTCTTCTTTCACTACCCGTTTCGATACGTTTCCTCTTAGCACGAAAGCATTATTTCTTGTCGCATTGTTGTCGGTATTGAATCGCTGCTGGCCATGTATTTCTCTGCCTTTCCGGTTCTGTAACAATAATATTCTTGTCGTTCTTGCAATTGCTTCGGTTTCTTTGCTTCTTCTTCTTCCTCTTCTTGGTTCGAAATTATTCCGTCATTGTGGTTCTATTCAATGGAAGAGCTCAGGCGTATTTGATTGTTATATCGGAGTGAAAGAAGGAGTATATGTCGTTCCCCATGGAGCCCTCTTATTTCACATAAAATTGAAACAAAATTCATTCCACATTTAATCCTCTTGGTCCAAATTTTGTTGAGCAAAACTCGGCCCATTTTGAAATTGATGGAAGCTCACCAAAGAATGTTATTATCGGTGTGAAGAAATTGTTCATTGGTATTTCATACAGTTAGAAACAGAAAAGAAAATTCTACTTGGTGACAGAATTCTCTATTTTTCCGTTGTCAATGCTAATTTTTGTCTCCCAAATTCGTCGACCTCGATTATCCGCGCCCTTTCGAATTAGTCGAGTCGGACGTTCTACGATCCGATACTCAGGTTAGGGTGAAGTCGAGAAATTAATCAAATCAAATACTTTAGCAAGTAGTGTTGTTGCTAGCTTCTCGTTCTAGGTCACTCTACTATTTTATTATTTTACATTAGCACTTTTCTCATGATTGATTGTGATCCTCCTAAGCCGCATCTTCTTCTTCCGACTCGATATATTTAATGGTGGCCTTCTGGCGACTTCTGCGTCGACCCCGAGACTCACTCGGCAACGCATCGTTCTCGTTGTAGTTGATCTTCTTTTTGTCGCGGCTACTACGTCGGCCTCGAGACCCGCTCTGCGAATCATACAAGGCATTGTTGAGAATGAAGGAATTGTCCCCAGCGGTAGTTTTCCCGGGAGTATTGTGAGGGGCCAATTCCTTCAGAGCCTTTTGAACGGATGCCGGAAGGAACGACGGGATGACTCCGTCGGGAGGCGAAACCTTCTTTTCTTCTTTCGGTTTCAACTTCTTGTCTTCTTTTGGTTTCAAATTCTTCTTGTCTTCTTTTGGTTTCAAATTCTTCTTGTCTTTTGGTTTCGAAGAGGTGGACAAGGAGCGATCGCCCGACAACTCCGGAAATAGATCCATGAGGTCTCGGGAAGGTCGTTGGGCTGGCAGAGAAGATGATTTCTCTGCCGATTTCTGGGACTTTCTTCTTCGCTTCCGATCGATGAGTTTTCGCCTCGTAGCCGCGCTGTAGACAACCTCGACAATATCCTTTGCCTTTTGAGGCGATTTTGAATCACCATCCTTTTTTTCTTCTGAAAGACAGGAATGGTTTGGAAGTCTCTACTTGTTTCGTGTCTTTTTTCTGTTTGGATTTCAACAGCGGTAACTTCTTTCTGATATTCTGTTCAAATGAGTTCTTTGCATGTTGGTTCTTCTTTATTGGTGTCTTTGCATCTGCTTTCTTTTTCGGTATCGATAATGCCTCCGTTGTAACTTCTTTCTTCGTTTCTTTCTTTGGTTCTTTCCTTGTTGGCAAAGTGGCAGTTGTCGTGGACGAACCCAAAGGTTCGAACTTTTCCTGCGGTAGGGACAATTTTGTCGGCAATTTTCGAGCCATGGGCAATGGACGTTTTCGTTTGCGACCGTTAGCATTGCCAACTGTCGTCACGGAAGCTGGTTGTTCGTGCTGTCTGGTTCGTCTGGATCGTCGTATGGCATCATTTTCTGGTTCTGTGAATCCCAGAACCGAATCGAAATCACATTCACCCTCAGTAACATTTCCGGCACTGTTAAAAGGCGCAAGTTCCTTGAGTCGGCGCTTGGCAGCAGCGCTGAGATTGCTTTTTTCCACATTCCATTTATTAGCTTTCGTGGATTGTTGCTGTTGTCCATTAGTCTTTGGGGGCTGTTGTTGTGGAGGCGGAGAAGTTGGCGCTGTTGTTGGTATCATCGAGAAGGGATCTCCCAAGCTGTCTCCGCCGTCACTTTGTGGTGCGTATTCGGAAATTTCGGTGTTTCCACCGACAGCACTGGAAATCGAAATTTCTTCCAAGCCCTTTTTTCCGGTCAGGTCAGCAAATGCGAGAGGTTCCGATAATGGTTGCTTCGTCGTTCCATTCGAAGATTTTGGTTTTTTCGTCGTGTTGGATTTGTTTCGTTTTGGTTTTTTGGCTTTGTTCTTGAGCGGCTTTTTCTCTTCGATAGCAGGCTCTGTTTCATCCTTGGACAAATCGATAAAGTTCATTTTCGATCCCTTGACCTTTCCGTCGTCGCCATCGATAGGAGTTGTTTCCGTTTCCAATTCTGTAGCTGACTCGGAAGCGATGCGAATGTCCTCCATGATTTTACCAAACTCGCCAAGGTTTGCAGGAGCGAGCGTTACAAGGGGATTCAAGTTGCGGATGATGTTGTTCCGATTGTTCCAGTTGTTTACAGCAATCTGCGGCAATTCGCTCACAGGGTTTGCATCGAGGAGTTTCTGACGATCGAGGATGCCCTGGGCCATTCGAGCACGGCTGATCGGATCCAGAACTTGCCCATTTGCCAACACCCTTCGGGCTTGTTCTTGCTCCAGCTGTATCATTCGTAAAATTTGTTGCTGACGATGTTGCTGTTGCTGCTGCTGCTGAATCTTTAGGACCATCAATTGCTGTTGTCGTTGTTGTTGCTGCTGCAGCAGGAACAAATTTGCTGCTTCCCGTTGCCGCCCCTGCTCCTGTTGCTGGGAGGCAAGTGCCTCACGATATCTCCTCATTGCGCTTAGATTCATTGTCATCCCCACTTCTGCTTCAGAATGCCTTTTGTATATTCTTTTGGGCTTTTCAAGGGTACCTGCGCTTAGATTCATTATCATCCCCACTTCTGCTTCAGAATGCCTTTGGCATGTTCTTTTGGGCTTTTCAAGGGTGACATTTTGCACATACTCGTTCATATCTTTTGTATGGGATTGTGTTTGCTTCCTTGGTTTCGTCGAAAGGGGCCCCTTTTTCCTTTTGATCTTTGTGTCGTCCCTTTTGATCTTTGTGTCGTCGGTTTCGGCATCTGCAATAACTATTCTGTCGCTTCTGTCGCATTCGTTGACAAGACCTAGAGACGACCGAATCAGCTCGATGAGGCGTTCTTTAGGCGGCAATCCCAGTTTTAAGTCTTCCGTGCAGTTCTTCAAAAGAGCTTTCATAGACGGTTGATACAATGGGCTCAGCCTTGGCTTTGCCAGCGCCATCACCATCGGCCTCGCTCTTGTCAAAGGTCTCCCGGTACTTTGCCGCATGTTCTTTGATGATCTTTTGAAACATTGCCAATATTTCTGGCTTGAGGTCTGTCATCACCAGAGGCTGATCTGACGGGGAAGTGGTTGGAGCAGTTTCTTCATCGCGTTCGTAAACCGATAAGAGCTGCAAAGCCGTCTCCGAAACCGAAACTGGGGGCGCTTGCCATAGTTGTTGCTGTTGCAATAGAAGCACCCGACGTTGCTGCTCTTGCTGCAGTGCTTGTTGTTGTGCTTGTCGCTGAAGGATGACTTGATTTACGAGGGCTCGCTGTATCAGCGCACCATTGCGTTGATTCGAAAAAGGAACTCCGTACATGATTTAAGAGTCTGTCCCAGATCTCGAGATCAATTGTTCCTCGCCCTCCGAAGAAAGTAATCACACTGTTATACGATTCTTTCTGACAGAAGCTTACTCTGCGCCTCTGCCGATGACTTCAGTTGCTTTTTACAACTGGCCTGCCAATCTTATCCTGTTGGGATTGACTATTGTAGTTTCTGTTGATACACTTATCAGTCGAAGTAAAGTTAGGAAATAAAGAGAGAACTTTACCCATTATTCTTCGACGAAGGTCGAGTGATAGCTTACTTCAAGCGAGTTGGTTGACTTTTTTAGTTTTAGTCGGTTGGGCGTTCGATGTTCTTTTTTTAGGCCTTACCTCACTTCTTCCAACGCAAGGATTTTTGTAAGTCTGCGCGGTTGTTGATACAAATCCTTCAAAGTGCGTACTATGTTTTCTTTTGTAAGGTGTAGCATCTTTTTGATTGGATAATACGTTCAACGGGAATAAATTCGGTCGTGAATCTTCGAAAAATGTATTCGATCGAACTCCAACCCCTGTGTACCACCACCAAAGGCAGTAAGACTCTCGAACACGGAAGATGCTATTGGAAATTCCAAATGTAGGGCTACGTAAAATTCTACGTACATACAATACTGTCTCTGAAACATGCACAAAATGAATTTTGTGATTTTTTTCAAAAAAGTTCTCATCACACATCATTATAACACAAAATCAATATTCATTCGACAATCTTTGGAAGCTACAATCTCTAACGTAACAACTCTTGGTACTGAATCTCTTTCAGTCAAGCTTCAATCACAATGTCATCATCATCAGACAACAACAGCGATTCCAGAGATCCATCGGGCTTTCTGAAATTAGACTCCTCTGGACGACCTGCCCATTTGAACGGAAACGAGGCCCCGACGGTCGTAAAGATAATTGGGACAGCCCGGGATGATTTGAATGGATTGTTGGGATTCTGTACGGCCTACAATCGGGATCGTGAGCGCTATATGGTCACTATGGCCAGTGTGGATGTTTCGACGTCCCCCAACGCAACCGTCATGGCCCTCAAACCGGACAACCTCACCAAGGCCTCGACCATCGAGACCTACAAGGCACAGTTCCAGGCGCTCCGGACGGATCCGAGAGTTCGTCAGCGTCTCACGGAATACTACAACTGGGCCGGGAAATATTGCCACCCCTACAAGGTCGAGCACGCAGCGGCAGTCCTCGCTGTCTTTATGGTGTTGCTAATGTACTTTTTTGGATTCACCAAGACTGTCATGTTGGTTTCGGCGGTGGTCATGGTCTTTTGTATTTTGGTCGAAGACGTCATTCGAACCCGCAAGCCGTGGAGGGAAGTCGTCCGAAATTTTCCGTCGCGCTCAAAGTCCGTCATTGAGAGGCAATTTCCCTTTTTGAGGGGCAAGCTCAGCGAAAATGTCGCGGCAGGCCTCGTGGGTGTCCTAATTGCCTTTACGGTTCAATCCGTCTTTTTCACCAACGCTGGCAGTCGGGGAGCAACAACAAGCTATTCGCAACAACCGCCACCACAAGCGTCGAGGATTCCGCAACGATCCATGGCTTCCGTCTCGCAACTCCAACACCGGGAGCAACTGGAAGAAATCTACCACCT
Organism: Pseudo-nitzschia delicatissima; assembly: GCA_037355735.1. Classification (NCBI taxonomy): domain Eukaryota; phylum Bacillariophyta; class Bacillariophyceae; order Bacillariales; family Bacillariaceae; genus Pseudo-nitzschia; species Pseudo-nitzschia delicatissima. The sequence goes on along the minus strand of CM074777.1, from coordinate 2,571,878 downwards.
CGGTTTTCAGGATTCCCTGGATGGAAAAGACCGTGGCCACTCGCTCGCCGCCAAACTCGACGCGTTATTGGCTGCTACTCCAGTCATGGAAGATCTGGATCCGATTCCCGAAATTCCGTATAGTGCAACACCGCTGACGAGGCCACCTCCTCCCAAAACGTTTGCCAATCGGCTTTTCAGCATGCGGACGATGGGTTCCATCTTTTATTTGTATAGAATGGCCATGCAGATTGGCATTGATCCCTCCACGGGCATCTTTTCCGTTGCCCAGCTGGTCGCCAACATTCAGCACAGGCTTCCCACCTGGCAAAAGGGAATGCTGGCGTTTTCCGTGTACAATCTGTTCAGCAACCTGTTTTTGTAACAATGCAATCGATATCAATTTTCCTCGACCAAGCTATACTACCATCCGTGTGTATATGTTAAACGAATAATATAGTTTTAGTATATTTGACAAAATTTGTGATACATCAGTTTTACAGATTGAATTCTATAGTGATAGTTTTTAGCAGTTGGTAGCATCAACAGCTTTGTCGAGTTAGTCTTTCGCGATTTTGGCAATTGCTGGTGTCTCATACTATTGTGCTAAGTAAAACAGCGATTCTTAACCTCCCAATTATCAAGCATCACATCACGACCGAAACACTTTTCGGATCCTTCGAAAAGGCCATTTGAAGACTGCCACTATTCGTTTTTCACTCTTGCTGGAAGAATCGTCATCATCGTCATCATCTTTGTCTGCACGTTCGGCGCGTTCTCTTCGGTTTTTTTCGATTAGCTTCCCGCTTGACCTTTCGTACTTCTGCTCCATAACGCTTGGACTGTAGCTTGGAGCGTGAAATCGAAGTGAGACGAGCATTCCGTTATGGAGTTACACTTTTGGCGTTGCGGTTGCTTTGAAGAATGTGAAATTTGGCCAATTGTCACGAATCCGTTCGCAAACGTACGTTTCCACAACAATCATCGCTGCAGCCATGAGTGCAATGCACATGATAAGGTTATTAGGATACTCTTCTCATTGTTGATGTTATTTTCATCGCTCTGTAAGAAGCATTTAGCAGTTGCTGCTACTTCTATTGCCTCATGCCACCGATTGAAAATGGCTTTTACAGAAAACCAACATCGTCATCAAAATCGAATTCAATCTGAAAAATCAGAAAGAAGTTTCTAGACGCGCGTACAACCTGGTACATATTCTACGATGGAGGTAACTTTACGTAGTAAGAAAGGTACGAGTGAGAAAATCCCCAGTTTTGAGAGGTCAAAATTTATTTTGCCAAATAATGTGTTTCTAGATTTTTTACAAACGAAGTTTATGGTGTAGCAAAAAGTGACAAAAACGGATTAGTAGAGACTTAGATGTTCGTATAGTGCCTAATTTTTGCAGCATCGATTTAGGCGTTGTTGTTTTACACATCACTTTCTTCCCCATCGCCCGATTCTTCATTCTTTTGGTAGGCCTTGGGGATGGGAAAAATCATAAAATCCCAAGCGGCAGCCACGTGACTTCTAGTCAAACCCGAGGCTTTCATGGCCTGTTCCTCGATCCGGGTCATGATGGACATGGATTCCAGTGTCTGATCTCCCAAATAGCGCGCAGAGAAGTGATTCAAAATCAGTCGCTTCGCATTTGTTCGTTTGGCAAAATCTCCCGCTATCTGAGGTGTGGAATGCCCGTGGAAGATAGCCTCTCGATTAACGGAGTGGGCACTCGACTCTCGGTGATCATAATTTGGCAGAAATGCGTTAGTAGACTCGTGCACAATCACATCGGCGTTCTTTGCCAGCTTGTCGAGGCTCCTAGCACTGTTGGTGTCTCCGCAAATGACGACTTTTCGACCCGGACGGGTTGGTTCAACAGCTTCCTCCTGTGTGACAACAGTTCCATCCGGAAAGGTAAAAGAACCACCCTCTGGAAGATCCTTGATGACAGCCAATGCCTTCATTGGGTGACGAAATCCTGCCTCCTTGAGTGCCGGAACGTTGCGCTGGCAAATGGGTTTGACGAGTTCGTCCCGCAATCGACCTGGTCGATTGGCCTCCTGGATGACGTAGCCTACGCAGGGAACACCGTGAGACATGGGTGCTGCGTAAACCTTGACTCCGCTGCTGGGTTCACCAGTGACTGGATCGGTTTCACAGTCGTCTCCGCCGCCCTCGTGCTCGACTTCCCATATCGGAGCACCATCACTCGACAGCGGGTGATCGTAAATGGGATAAATATCACGGCCTCCCTCGACTTCTCCGTAGAGTTCCGATGGTTCAATCTCCGGGATACCCTGGTCACAGAGTGATAGCCAATCTGAGGTTTGCCCGCGCCGCCTGCGAGGATCATTCATCGATTGTTTTCGTACGTCATTGGCTGCTCCCCAGTAGAACTCGCTGTTGCGGCTGTTGGAACTGACGTGATTCTGATTCCGTGTTTCATAATAGGCAGCCTTGTTGAAATAATATTTTTCCCATTTCGGGCTGTAACCCCATTCTGGTGCCATGGCCACATCCTTCAGTTCATGAACGCGGTATCGAGGGACAATTCTCGAAACACTATAACGAATCGCTGTTCGAAGCCACAAGCGCAATCCCTCTGGTCCATAAATGTCGATTGGTGCTTTGGATTCCTTCGTTTTCCGAACATTTTCGCCATTGGGGCCTCGTTCGCCAGCCTCGTTGCCTCCCGCGGTATCCTGTCCCATCAAACACAAAAGACCTGGCAATCCAAAGGAATGATCACCGTGGGCGTGTGACAAAAAGATTTTCGTGATTTTGCTGGGACGAACAGACGAAGTCTTTTGAATTTGGAGCTGCAAGCAAATAAAAATGAAAACGGGTAAGATTACAAGGGTTGACAAAACATTTCCATTATGAATTCATAGACACAATAAACAAAAATTGTACGTACCTGTGTACTTTCCCCACAATCAAATAGCCATGTTCCTAGATTCTTCGATTGGGAGCTTTCCACTTCAAAGCGTTGTTGACCATTCATTCCGTTGGGAACCTTCATGCTCTTTTTCTTCTTGTTGGAAGTCGACGAACTCGATGCAAGGGAATGGAGGCGCAACGCCGTGCAAGAGACACCCCGGGTGATGCTGGGAGTGCAAGAGGCCGTCCCGACAAAAATGAGGTCCATGTCTCCGGAAAGAGCGGGTTTGAAGCTCTTTTTTGCGGCACTTTCAGACTCTTCCGAATCGTCGTCGTTCGTTTCCTCCAATTCCGACTCTGGAATCGCCTGCTGCATTCCCGCCTGTAACATGGGATGGTATCGCTGACGAATATCGAGCTCACCATAACCAGTTCTGTTTCCATCACGAAGATATTGGAGAGCCGGGTACTGCGCATTTACTCTCTCCCACAATTCGGCCATGGGCGATTGCCTTTGCTGCGGATTTTCGTTGTTATCGGAAGCATCAGCAGGAGTTGCTGTTGCGGGTTTTTTCTTCGGCATTGTGATTGGAATCTTTCGTTTTTGCTCTGGAATTTGTTGCGTTGGTGCGGCTGTTGCTGCATTCGATGTTGATGCTTCTAGGGTTGTCGCTTTTTCGGCTAGAAAATCGACAAGGTCTTGTTTCTTTTTCAGTTTCGAAAACAAACCCCGTTCGTTGTGACCAGAATCCTTGATAAGTTGTTTCAGATCGACGACCTTCATAGGATTCCAACTCGGATTTGCTCGGTATCGAGGAAGTAGGAGATGCTAGTGACATGAACCGAGGAAACAACGGAGTTGGATTTCGAAAATCTTGTCTGTTGATGCCCAGCCGGTTGAAAGGCAATTGCACTTTGCAAATGTATCGAACCAAATAGCAAAGTCGAACACACAATTGAAGCAGCGAGACTCCAGAAAAGCGATATATTGCTAGACTTCCTTTTCGATGCCGACGCTCGCGTCGCAGCAACGCAAAAGGAAGTATCCATAATTGGTGCCGGGAGATTGGTCCGCAGTAATCCATGTTCTTCATTACTTCTTTGTTGGAAAGAATACTCGCCTACCGACTTTTCTATCTTCTTCAAGAACATCGATTGATAATCGCCGCCGCCTCTTCCGTTGTTTCAAAACTTCCAACATTGATAGCGGCGGAAAAATGTTGGCGAGCTCCTCACCATCAGCAGAGCATTCCATAGTTGTGGATGAAAGTATGTTGAAACCCAAAATGAATCGCCGATATCCTCTTGTTCTAGTGCTATATTTGTTGTCTGTGAGTTGCCGTGTCGTCTCTGATGTGTGATGATGGCAAATTAAAAGTTGGAAAAGCCACCAAGAACTTGCTGACTGAATTGTCGTGATGGGTTCTGTTTAGGCAGCAAGAGCAGATGATTCTGATGTTGTATGATGGATGATGTGATTTATTTCTTCACTCACATCACATCATGAAGAAAATTTCTCCCGTACAACGTACGCACGCTCGACGATAAGGCCTAAAATTCACACCATGATTGGAAGAGGTGGTTCACAGCAGCCGCAGTAAAAGAAAATGAACGCAGAATCGTGATGGCTATTGGACGCAGCGCAGACGATCTCAGACGTGCGTCGCAAAAATACATTCGAAGTGAAAGCATTCTCAATTGATTTTTCGTCGTAATTAAAATCTTGCTTTAATCTTGTTTTATTTCCCTATTTCTTTACCATTATATTATCAACATTATTCTCTCAATTTAGTCGCTCTTGATTCGAACCAGCGTCTTTCCAATCGTTTGCCCCGTAAAGAGTTTCTGGAGAGCATAGGGAAACGTCTCGAGACCTTCTTCTACGTGTTCTGTCATGGTGATCTTTCCCCGGGCATACAGCCACATCATACCCAGCAGCATAAAGGGAAGCTTGGTGATATATTGCATCACGTTGAAACCCTTCATCTCGGCTCCGCGCTCTGCCAGCTTGAGGTAGTTGGAAGGACCCATGACCTTGTTTGTTTTACTGTTGAGATTTCCGCTGTATTGAGAAATCGCCCCGCAAATGACGACGCGTGCTTTGGGGTTGATCTTGTCCAAGAGCTCGTCGAGGGTTTCTCCCCCGACATTGTCGTACACAAAATCGATTCCGTCCGGGCAGGTTTCTTGGATTTGTTCGGCGAGGGGACGACTTTTGTCCTTGTAGTCAATGACGGCATCGCAGCCCAATTCCTTGAGGTAATCCCCCTTGCGCTTTCCACCGGCAACTCCGACTACTCTTGCCCCGGTGCTCTTGCATAGCTGTGTGGCAACCGATCCGACGGCACCGGCGGCGCCCGTGACCACCACCGTCTCGCCCTTGCGGGGGGCTCTGGACACATAAAAGACGCCGGCATAGGCCGTTAGCCCAGTGGTAAGTCCCAATAGGCCAAGGTTGTCGCTGAGCTTCATGTAGGGAAATTTCATTGTACGCATGACGTTTTTGCCGTCCACAATGGACTTGTCCGAGGCGCTCAGCATTCCAGCGACAGTGTTTCCGACCGTGTGTCCCGATTTGGGGCCTGCCTGGACAACTGTTCCAGTAACCGAGAGCAGGGATGGTGGCACCCACCGGAAGGCTGCCGTGATAGGCTTGTTCGTCCATCATGGTTCTCAAAAAGGCGTCAACAGAAAGAAGCTTGGGCTCGATGACAACCTGGTGATCCTCAATTTGATGTTCACCATTGGTTGGTTCGCCATCGATTGTAACGAGCTCAGCGTCGAGTTTTGGATCGAATACTCCGGCAGGACGTCTTTTGAGAATCCATTTCCGATTCAGGTTGTTGTGGGCAGCAACCATTGGGTTGATGGTAGTGGAGGAGGCTGCAGCGGACGAGAGCGACATGGTTGCTTTGTTAGATGATTAATTTGTTCGATTTTATGATTCTTGTACGATCTTCGAAGTATGATGCTTATATTCTTTCAGCTTGAAAGCATTGCGATAGGTTGTTTTTTTCTTTTGCTTTCGTCATTCGTTGCATAATGTAAAATTCTGATAGGCTTTTGCCATTCCCACTTTCTGACTCAATCGTCTTATCAAACATGCCACGAAACCCTCTTGTCAGTTGAAATCGATTGAATGATTCGACTAAAATCAACTTCGAATGATTTGACACTGATGGATGGCCAGACGATCAACAAAAGAGGACATCTTTTTCAATCATCAAGCCTCCCGCCACTCATCAAAATTGAAAAAAGTGACACAAAATCTTGTGACAGAACATTGCCTTACTACAATCATTATCCTTCGCCTTGCACAACAAAGAGAGAACGAAAGTTGGAAGTGCAATACAACAATGACCGATATCTGCACCGACAAACCCAAAAAGCTCAGTGTTCCCCCGGAAGGGTACACGTGCAAGTTGTGCAACGTCAAGGGCCACTGGATTCAACAATGCCCGGAAAAGAAAAAACACAACAGCAACAAAAAGAAAAAGACCAACCCCAACCATCTCTACCGTCCCGGAATCGATCCCTCCAAAGAAGATATCGAAAGGGCAAGAGCTCTGCAGAAGCTCAAACCTCCTATGTGTTTTTGCAGGATTCCATCGCGACTGAAAAAGGTCAAGCGGTCCTTTGCCACCAACAGCAATGGCAACAGCAACAGCAACAGCAACAGCGGAAGCAATTCCAGCAAGGGATTTGGGAATAGCAACGCCAGCAGCTATGGGGGTGGCTACGGCAAGGATGACTATTATGGAAACAATAAAGATAATAATAAGAATGATTCGTGGGTTGAGCCTGACTACGAGCAGTCGAGGGCCATTGGAAAATACTTCTTTTTCTGCAGCAAGAAAAAGGACGACCCCACCAAGTGTCGATTTGCCCGTCCGGTCGAGGATCACGAAGATGTGACACCAAAGGCCAAGAGGATATGTACCTTCTTTCAAAAAACCGGAACTTGCAAAAAGGGGGATGCCTGTGTCTTTTCCCACGAAATCAGTCCCGACAAGATCAGGCAAAGCGACAAAGAGAAAACGGGAGGACACTTGCCAAAAACAACACTAACGACAACACTACCGTTGAAGAAAAGAGCGAAACAGAAACAAAGAAACCGAAACCAGCCGATGATGTCGAGGAGGTGGATGATAGCTCGTCAACTTCAAGCTCGTCGAGCGATAGTGACAGTGATAGCGGCAGTGAAGAGAAGAGCGCTTTGAAACCTAAAAAGCTCAATTCTGGCACCAGTGGTAGTAGCAGTAGCGATTCCGACAGCGATTCCGACAGCGAGAGCGATGCAAAAGAAGAATCCAAGGACAGCAGCAGCGACAGCGATAGCAGTAGCAGTGATTCCGATTCTGACAGCGATTAAGACGTCAGCAGCGAAACAGAGGCAATAGCGGGCGTAACATTACTGGCAGCAGCAGTGGTTGCAGTTGATTCGGATTAGTGTCAGAGATCTCATAGCGAAGGAGATTGGAAACATAAAAAATGAAAAATATAACACAAGCCCAATACAGCATGGAAGCTTCAGCGACAGCGATGCCGAGGATAGTGAGGAGATGGGGACGACTGACCGCAGAGTATGTCCCGTTACAACCAGCAATCATTCGGATATTGATTCGTTTAGTGAATGGAATTCGCTGATGACAATAAAACTACGCTGACTACAACCGATGCAATAGGAGCAGGAATGAAAATCTCGCCTCCCCCGCCAGTGGAAGAAAGCAAGCCACGACGATCCTGATAACACCGGAAGTTATTAGGGTTTTCGACACCACGAAGAGAGTAAACTAGTGATTTTTGTTAGATACTTATGTGATCATTTTCTCTTAAAAGTTGCAGCTGCTCCAAATGATTCTATGAAGTTCATAGAATCATCTTCGAGTACAAGATGGAATGGACTACGATCATAATTTGATTATGTCAGCCTTCTTTTCAACTTAACTTCAACCCTAAATTTATCATTACAAAAAAAGGACAACCAAAAAAATTCGCAAGCGATGATCCGCGATTTCCATCACAGTACGTAATCGTGGTTCCTCCATACAAACCTACCGTTTTTAGTAAACCGGCGCGCGATAAAGCGCGACCAAGAATTTTCCTTGTGTGTGTTAACTTGGTAGTATGATGTAGTTTGGACGCGATCAGTATCAGTTTTGGTCTCGCAATCGCTAAGTTATGTATGAATTTTTAGGACTTATTGTGACCGACTCCTAATTTCCAAAACTTTCACGTGATCACTTTATTTTGACAATTTTTGTATCCAGAAAGAATTAGAATCGTAGAAACCGAAGCTTCGAATTGTAATCGGAGTTTAGCTTTCTGACCCATAGTGGATCTCTCCTTGTTTCTTTCTTTCGAAGTATCAAGCATCTTCGTATTCTATCCATCTACGAGGAAAGAGGAAGTCCGCACTGTGTGTTATAGATTCCGATCGAATTTAACGACCTAGCAAAGCCATTGTGTTTTGAAATATAGAATGTATTCGGAATGGGGCTACTGGTAAAGCCGTCATCGATATCGGTAGGCGGCAGCCCTTCCAACCAAGATGCAACCGATCTTCCTCTGAAAATCGAGAATTTTCCAACCGCGGAAAAGAATCGTGGTCGTAGCAAGAAACGTTGGAAGAAGAAGAATCAAACACGCCGCCGTACACACGAGACCAAAGGAGATTGCGATGAATTCAGCAGTCACCGCAGCAGGACTCGAAGCTCAGACTTCGGGACACAAAGGACCGTCAGGACAGTTCTACTCAGCGAAATATCGGAGAGCGACAGCGAAACTGTATCACCCGAGGGGATTCCGCAGGAAGAACATATCGCAGCCGCTAAAGTCAACTTACGCCGTGGTGACGAAAAAGGTGACGGTGAAGACGAGGGCCATCACAAGGGTGATGAAAAAGAAAACACAAAGGATCACTATTTTAATCGCTTATCCGTGCTTTCTAAGGCTAGAGCAGCATCCAGGTCAGCTCGTTCACGTAGGTCCACGAAATTTGCCAGAATCATCGGGAATTTTGGGCAAAATCGTGGGGTTTCGAATTCTTCTGTAAGTAACAACAACAAATGTCATCAAGAGTGCAACGAAAACTTCTGTCGAAGACCATCTGCGGGCTTGACAGAAGCCTTTGGTAGCAAATCTTCCCTTTTTGATTTTGACGAAGAGGAGGATGATACTTACGAGAAGGGAGAGATACATGGAACAGCACAAGAATTTATCAGTGGCAAAGAGGATAAGTCCATTTTTGAATTTGAAACAAACATCAATGACGAGGAACTCGATCCTATCTTCGTATCTGATGAACTCGATCCACTCGATGATGTAACACAATCGTTTGTAAATGAACGTAACGAAAATGTTGTGGTAATTCGTGCTCCCGGCGATGAGAAGTTGGGTGAAGAAAAGGTAAGAGATGAAAGCACAGATGATTGCGAAGTGAGTTGCGAAGAAGAAGAGGAAGACGAGACCACTCATTGTGCAAGCAACAAGGATATTAAGAATAGAAAAGATGTGATCAACGGTAAGAATCCTGCGATACAACCAAACTCTCTTTCAGGACAACCCGAACCTCTCTGGGTGAAGAACCGCGATAAAAGGAACGAACTTGCATGGGCTCGTTGCGCAGCGCGGAGTCGGAGACAACCAAAAAGCTTTCCAATTACTCGGGAATGTAAACAGAAGGAACCCGTCGAAGTTGCAAAGGGGGAAGATTATTCGGAAAAAATGTGCGCCCCTTGGTATTATTCTTGTGGGGAAGTCTTCGTCTTGTAGAGGAATTGCACAAGAGATGCACTGTGGCATTCATTGATGCATTCAACAAGCGTGTTGTCGTGTTCACGCTCAGAAAGGAGATGCATTTCATCGATGTTGATCGGATTGTCGTGTTTCCGATTGTTTAATGTCGTCTTTTGCTTCGATGGAAGCAATGGTTCTTGATTTATGAAGTTTGAAAATTGGGAATACATACTATTTATGGAATTAGGATCTTGGGGATGATTCTATTTATCGGAATTACAGTGTTGATCCGTTGTGATGACACTATTAGTATTAGTATTAGTATTAGTATTAGTATATATAAGTCTTTCTTACCTACTTGGCTGTAATAGTCTTGATTGAAAAAATGTTCTCCTGTATGTATGTTTTACGGTTATTTGCTCGACAATTACACACAAGATTTTGTTGCTACTCCTCACAATCAACTATTAATTCTGTACCTTATTCAAGGGGAAAAATTGATTTTCGTACTACTACGGTAGAAACTTTCTTGGTGTATGCTTTCTAAAAACTATGTATATTTTACAATACCCATTCCCCATTGATAGACAACAACTCAACCCATTGCCATCGTCGAATTTAATTTTTTCGCTCTTTTGGCTATGTGGTCGCGTGGTCATCCGACGATTCTGTTTCATCACCATTGACGGGCAACTCCTCCTTTTTGTCTTCACTGCAATCATAGCGACCATCGAAGCTTTTTACCAGGACTTGCTCATCCTGAAATTCAGTGCTTATAAACTCACTATCGGGCGTGATATCTTTGTAACTTTCTTCGATGTACTGTGCGTTGTATTCTTCTTCTGCCTTGTCAAGCATCTGTGAAACGATGGCCCGACCTTCTCTTTCCCATTGCGACCTGTTGCTTTTTGCATAGTTGAGGTTCTCATCACTAGTTGGCCCAAAAACACCACAATCACGAAGCTTCTTCGCAAGCGGAATAATATAAAAGTCGTAGAATCCTATCTCTCCTTCGTACCAACCATCTGCAGGGTTCTTATCGGCACGCCCATCGCGATATGCTTTGTAGCATTCCAGAAACAATCGTTCGTTCCACTTGCGATATAGACTCCAGTGCTGACAGGTATGCGCAATATCTGCAGCCTGGATCAAATGTTCGATAACAATAGTGGCCTTTCGGTTCTTGGCGTTGCTCAGACTTTCTTCTTGAACTTCATCACCTGTTGCAAATGCCTTTTTCCAGCGCCCATTTCTCAATTCTTTCGATTGCTTATCACCAAGATCTGTTGCCATAACACTGTTTACAACAATTTGGCGGAATCGACGAAATTCGGCATCGTTGGCACAAATTGCACTGCGAAGAAGAGCAAACGACTCGTCCATTAGCAAATCCCAAGCCAGATCAAAGGAATTCTGTTCGGCGACGCTGCGATTCTTGTAGATGCGGGAAAGACGTTCGTTCTCTTCCAGAAATCGAGGATTTGGAACACCTGGGTGATCGATATCGTGAATGAGTGCCGAAAAGACACACGCAAATCGTGTCAATGGATCACTTGTAATACCATAGGTATGGTCGTGAAGTGCCTCGTGCGTAGCGCTGTGATGACGATCGCCGTCCATACCGAGATCGACTTCCGATGCTGCCATGATTCGGGACATGTACTTTTCCACGGCCATCACAACATATGAAGCATGTGCAAAATTGTGAAACGGGTTGTCCTTGTACATGCTAGCAACCATGGTCACGTATTCCTTCAGTTGCATCATGAGTTCTGGGTCGAGTTCCAACTTGCTGGAGTTGTCGCGTTGCCGCTTGATGGCTCTCTTATCGAAGTCTGGAAGCTCGATTATTTCGGCCAACTCATCAAGGGGCATGGCCAATGGTGAGTTATGAGCCTCAATTGAAGAACAAGCATTAGTACCACAAACAGAACATGGAGTAGCAGAACCAGCACTAATCGAACGAACGCTCGAACGGCGTGTAACCATCTTCACGGTTCTGAAGCTCTCGTCAAGCAAATTCGAACAACCCCTTTGGGCCATTATCTGCTTGAGTACCTTAGATAGTACTTCAACGTTCCATTCAATCCACCGCATCTCGCTATCCTCATAAAGATCGAAATCGTCGCTTCCCCCCGATGCCATAGACAGGAAATCGGAGTAGGCGATGGATGACGCTGTCTCTTCGAAACCACCCAAATGCTTAATCCCACGAGTAAGCCAGTAAGTTTCTAGTTCCCCCTTTTCTGCGGTGTAAGGTTTATCTTGGCATTTAGTAACCCATCGTCTGCAACCGTTCTCGATCAATAAAGTCGCAGTAGTCTGGGATAAATGAATACGGTTACTTAACCCGGTATTGTGAATCAGTGTAGCAGTTGTCATCGTATCCCCAAATAGCTGGAATCTAGCCCCTTTGCCTCGTAGAAACCCACCCGTAACTGGACCGCTGTGGATACCAATGCCTTTAGGAGATGACAACGGAACGATTAATTTATGCAGATTTCGACTCGTCTCGTTTGGCTTACGATGAATCAATATAAATCGAATGTACTTACGGAGTTTCAATTCTCCAGTGTCGGGGCCAAACATGAGCTCGAGCTTTTTGGATAAGTGGTCCATTTTCTTCAATATACCGATAGCAAATCTTGCCATGATTTCGGCGTGTTTTGCCTGTGGATGTGGAATTCCAGTAGCAGCGACTGGTATAAAAGAGTAGAAGTAAATACAATAAATGGCCAACGATGAGGATTCTGGTTGTGTCCCCGCATTATGACAGGCGAAGCCTATTATAATTGTCGCGAAACTTACCGTAGCAATCACTGACGGTCTCGACTTTGAAGACACCATGCTTGTTTGCGATTTGATCAAAAGCTTCGAAAAGCGTTTCGAGTAGCCTGAATACCTACAGTGGGATGAATTGTAACAATTGTCAGCACACACCTTCGCTAGAGAATGGTACACAACATAGAAAAAAATGGAAAACTTACCTGAAGGGGTTCACGAGCAGATGACCATGCAGCAAATCCCATTACATCTGCCACAAATATTGACGAATTCAGGAATAAATCAGGAAGAATTTCTTCTTCACTGTTGTTCAATTCTTCGTTCGCGGTAAACTTTGGCAAGAAGTAAATCGCCACAGCAACAAGGATATCCCCACTTATCAAGAGACTGCTATACGCCATTAACTCTGCGGGTTGTGAGCCATCGTCCAATAGGAACAGGGATCCTCGAAAGATTAAAAAAAAAGAATGTGTATACACAAGCATTGAAATCGCCTTGGTGTCGTTTATGTCTTCTTTCACTCTGCATGCCACAAACGCAATAACAGCGGTGGGAAGGAGAATTATTGCCTGCCATGTCAAGCTCAGGAGATGCCAAAGCTGTGTACAGGATCCACAGTAGTTGATTTCCATTACCATCGTTTCTCCGCTTTCCGAGATTTCATCCGACAACTGATAGGCAGATTTCATTTCGAATGGCTTTTTGACCGTCCATACGATCATAAAGATCGATACGAGAGTGGTTAACAAGGCCACAGCGCGATAAAGTTGTGTCTTGCTGAGCCGTATGCGCTGCATATGTTTCCCTTGGGTGCCGTTGTTGCTGTTGATGGCAAATATTTTGGAAACTAAGGGTGCAAAGTGGATGGCATACCCCATATTGAGCAGCCAGGCAATACTGATACAACTTCCGTCAGTGTTGGGAACCACAAGGAGTATCGTGCCTACCGACAAGAGGAGTAATCCTGCCAAGAGGACAACAAGGCTTTCAAAGTGCGCGTAGTAAATAACTTTGGTGTTTTTCTTCATCACAATATTCACAAAGGAAAAAATCACCACAGTGGCGGCAATGCACGCCACCGCCAGGGCTCCCAAGAAGAGCGGAGTTTTTGTGTTGTCAATCTCCTCGATCAAACGAGGATGGGATTCTGGTACCCACGATAAAACTTGGTCGATATTATCAGCAACCCACTTGCATGTAGCATAGCGGGCGTCAAAGTTGTAATCCGTTTTCCGCTCCAACCACGACTGAAAGATCTGGTTCAGCTGCAAGGTGGTCATGCGATAGTTGTCGATTGCTGTGTAGGCAGGACTCTGCAAGGCCTCGGGGATGAAAGGATCGAAGGTAGTCTGGTACAAACCGTCGCTGATGAATTTCTTGATGGAATCGACAGTGTAGTCACATGCACCTCTGGGGTCGCTAGAGCTAATATCATATTCGGTATTGCACATTGATCCACGGGGAGGCCGATGTTCATGGCATTCCTGAGTTGGTTGGCCAAGATTAACCGGAACAAACTCGGCATCGGTGCCAAAAAATTCCTCAAACAACATGTCGGGTGACCACCACATAATCCTTTGCGCATAGTAATTACATGCAAAACAGGAATCAGTGAATTTCACGAATCGATGGAATATACTTTCCTCCAATCAGTCAAACACAAGATTACTTACATCACATCCTCTTTCGTGGCATTCGCCGCCCTCCAGATTCCGACTAGCTGGCTATAAGAATACCCCCCGCGGTAATCATTCGTCCCGTCGCTTCGGAGGGCAATTTGGTTGTGATATATCTGGGTGGGAGCCTGGGAGTTCCATCCACAGGGGTAATCCGTAAAGTGTCCGGTACAGGTCACGTCGTTGGGGAATCCCGTGCAGTTGTTAGCCTCCGTGTAACGAAAGTGTCCAATAAAAGAACCTTCCGAAAACATGGAATCTTCCTCGGATTCGGTGGGTGGACGCGATGCCACTCCGTCATCGGTAGCACACCCATCGAACGAAACCTCGTCACAGTATTGCTTCCAGGTGGTGGGCCTCTTGAAGGTTTCTGCCAGTTTTTGTCGATTATTTTCTCCGGCAAGCCCATAAATGGTGGTCAGAGAGGGATCTCGCATGGCGGTAAACTTGGGAATGTACCACTTTTGGGCCGTCAGCATTCCGAGTTCCCTCAATGGGCCAGTTCCCTCTGCCTTTGAGTCGACCAGAGACGCTGCTTGCCAAACCTCTGGAACAACATGGGCACACGCCTTGTAAGTTTCGGGTTGGTCTGGCCTGTTTTCAATCACTCTGCAATCGAAGACTTCACTCGAAACGCTCAACTCGGCATAGTTGGCATCGTATGTGGGGTAATCTAGCGGTGAGTTGATTCCGTAAAAGTCATCGGATTTCCCAGCCACTCCAGTTTCGATGGACACGGGAACCTGGAGGACTTCGCTCAAAAGAATCTGAAGAATCCAGGCCTGAAAATAGGATGACTCCCATCCCAGCACCAATATTCGAACTTCTGTATAGAATTCCTCCAGAGGGCTTACCCGACAGTAGCCCTTTTCGGCAGCATCGGGAGGATCCTCCGAGCCACAAACCCTTCGTGGCACCCCATTTTTCAATTTCCAGTCGTCTCCCAGCATAGATGCGAGACATCCCCCATTGTGATGGTAGGGATTTGTGCAAATTTGTTCGATGCACTTTCCACCACTCACTTGAAATGTCGTGTCACAATCCATGTCTGTGGAGCACGAGACTTGAGCGTACGTCGACGGCAGGCTCCAAAAGAGCAGCAAGCAACTGCACCAACAGAGCAACACGTTTCCCCAGTGTGTCATCGTCGTAATTGGAATATCGATCCGTACGTGTAGTTACGATCGTGATGTTCGTTTCGATATCGAATTTTGTCGGGTATTTTTTGTAGTTCCGATTTCTTCCAAATGAAAATATTGATTGATTGATGTTGTTGTCTCTCGAGAATTAGAATTAACCGATGTCAGGTATTTTTGTGGCGTTGTGATCCAAGATTGCATTCAAACGTTTTCTTTCTCTGAACTTCTTTGTACAACGACATACGATATGCTGAATGACGCCTCGGTTGTCAAAACATATGAACAAATTGCTGGAAGGAAATATATAATATGGAAAACCGGGATGACATTAAAACCGGTACTGCTAAGGCACAAAAAGCACCGTAGGTATCTTCCAACATCAGCCGCGACGATCTTTCTTCACGTCTTGGTGCAAATTTCCTTTTTTGCATGTGAAGTATTGTTTTCTTGAAGAACACTTGCAGCTGCTCAACTAGTCATTTCGATTTTTACTTAACACCTACATGGGCCACCCATCGCAAAATGGAATTTGTTTCTACGATAGGAAGAATGCAAACGCTACGGACGAACTGGGATTGGTATTCGATTCAAAGTCAACTCGGGCGCTCTAAGTACCGCTTTTGTAACTTATACCTTGACACGTACTAGGATATGGAGAACCTCAACCATTTTTCATAAATCAATCTCTGATGATAAAATTTCAACGCGCTACCTGTCATTACTCCGGACAAAAAGAAAAGCCCATTCAAAATTTGAATTCCATCATGTCTGCGCAAATTAACCGAGTTTTTAACAGTTTTGGTCACTATCAATCGTGTCTAATCGTTCTGGCAATAGATTTGAACAATATATCGTCCGAAGTGTCATCCAAGCGGTTCGGTGGAAGTCATTGGGAAGCATGGAGTAACCCCTGGTCGTAATAACAAGAAGAGGCATACTTTGAATGGCAGAAAGAGATATTCTTGATGACACGTCTCTTCAAGGCGTGACAGTTCTGATATTGCAGACATCTCAATCTTCCACAATATAGAATGCGTTGATGTCTGTGATAGATATGGAGAAGCGAGAACTAGACAGGTAGATGGAATCGGGCAAATTACGAGATGAAAAATCGTGTTTCCATTTCAAAATCGTTCGAACGAATAACGAAAATCCAACAATCAACCGTGCTACTTTTGAAAATGAGCTATCGAATTTGAAATTCTACA
Organism: Pseudo-nitzschia delicatissima; assembly: GCA_037355735.1. Classification (NCBI taxonomy): domain Eukaryota; phylum Bacillariophyta; class Bacillariophyceae; order Bacillariales; family Bacillariaceae; genus Pseudo-nitzschia; species Pseudo-nitzschia delicatissima. The sequence goes on along the minus strand of CM074777.1, from coordinate 2,555,471 downwards.
TCGAACAAAAATTTTTCCCCTATAATATTTGGTGTGAATAACGAACTCCATGATCGGCATCCTCAAGTAGAAATTGCATTATTTCCTCCGATTCATTCGAGAATGCTCCTGGTAGCAGTACTAGATTCCAAGATCTTCGTCAAAGTCCTCATCGCGGAGGCTAAAACTGTCAGTCGTGTCCACTCGGATTGGTTCTTCCCGGTCGTTATTGCGGAAATACTGTTGCTGGGGGCGACTGGTATAAGCAATAGGCGCAAAATGCGAAGGACTAAATTGGTTGGGAGCCTGGGCACGGTTGGCGGCAGCCACTGCCGCCGAAGTGGATTGAGAGAGCTCTCGCTCCTCCAAGCTGTAGGCCCACCAGGGTCTCGATCAAAGCCAATTGGTTCTGGGTTTTCGGCCATCGTGTCCGAGCTTTGGGATTCGTGCTTCCAGGCTTGTGACAATAGAACCAAGATTTCGTTTGGAACGGTCTGAACAGGACGGTGTTGCGGATAGTTTTGATGATATTGCTCTTCTTCGTGAGAATAATGACGAAAGAGAGGATCTTCTTCGGGGCTATATATTGGTCGATAGCCTCTCTGACAGACCTGTTCGCGGTACAGATCGGGCGTGGCGAGTTCCTCAAAAGGAACTTTCTGTGTCCAGAGCTCCCAGCAGAGAATGGAATACGAATAAATATCGCAGTCGCAATCATAGGAAGCATCAAGACACACTTCGGGTGCCATATACCGCATCGTTCCGATTGCCCCACGGAGCGTTTGGTGCCCGGAAGTCAGTTCTCTCGATAAGCCAAAATCGAATAGCTGAACCCTTGTTGCCGACTGTGTTTGATTTGTGGCCTCTTCGGGAGACCAATTGTCGCCAATGAAACCAATATTGGAGGGCTTTAGGTCTCGATATACAACCCGTCGGTCATGCAGATATTCGAGAGCCGATGCCAGCTGTAGGCATATATCGATTTTTTCTTTGTGACGCCGCAGCAGCATAACTTCCTCATTGCTCGAGATTGGGTCATCATACTGTTGGCGATGCCTCCGGAAGACGTTGGTTTCTCGTCGACAGACTTTTTTCTCTTCTCCAACGATTGATCTTTTGGTCGAGGGTTTCCGACAGAACGTCAATCAGCAAAAAGAATCCCCGGTGATCCCTTTTTTCAAACCCAAGTAACCCGTCGGCGTCCAATCCTCGCATCTTGACAATATTCGGATGGTCCAAACAACTCAGGATGTGTGCTTCGTAGGCCAGCTGGGATGCAGCTAGGACACAAAATTCGACGCTCTGAAGATAGGTTTCGCTCTGGTTACGATTTCGTTTGCCCATGCGTGCCACGTTTGACACCAAAATCTCTTCCTTGATCGACTTGCACGCGTAATAGCGTGGGCGATGCCCTGATAGATGATGGGAATGGGCAATATCGGGACGATGACGATCTTGTTCATTCCGCTTTGGTTCCTTTATCGTCACGGCAGTAACCCTCGAAAAGGTTCCCCTGCCCAATACGGAATGGGTTTCGAGGATATCTTTTGTGCTGTCCAGCAACCGAATCGCATTAACTTCTCTGTGTCTGCGTGGATAAGGATGAGAATGTTGTTGATGGTGGTGGTGAAAATCACGGTGATGGCGATTGTGATGTTGGTGTTCCTGATTTTCAGGAACGATTCCCTTGGCCCTGATATCATCCTGGTGTAGTGCACGGGCTACTGGTACGAGCCTAGTGCCGTCCGTCATGGATCGAACTTCGTCTCTAACCCGCTTTCCGAGGGCGGTAGCCGGGAAGCATGTTCTTGCCGATTCACAGACGTAGGATATCGGGGCTCTTTCTGTATTGCGGTGATATGGATCCTCTGTTGGAGCATTAATAGGAATGAATGGCTTTGGAGATATTCCTCCGCTTCTCGGGGACATGAATTCTTGTTGCGATTCGTGTTGATGGTGGGGAGGATAGGGCTCGAAGGCAGACGGAGGTGGTTGGGGAGGATATGGCTGATGGATCCGATGAGAATGGATACGACGAGGGGGTACTAGAGCGGCGTTGTGTTGTTCTCTTCTACTGTGGTTTTCAAAGTGTGGATAAGTATTGGATCGACGAGGAGGGATTGGCGATAAAGAGAGGCTTTGGGAGGACTGTATTTGAGGTGCATAAAATTCATGATCTGCCCTATAGTGTTGGCTCTCGTCGTAATGTTGCTGTTCCTGGTATTGATTGTAGCTCTCGTGTTGTGGATTTCTGATGCCCTCACCGGGAGCAAACGTTGACATAAGAATAGAAGGGACCGCTACCGATGACCTTTCATAGCTTGGGCTGCCCTGTTTCAGTTTTTTGGGGTGATGTGCTTCCGAGTTTGATGCGTGTTTCTGTTTGCGATCCATTGTTGCTTTAGATGTTGCATAAAGAGAGGTGCTGAGTTTGTCGTCTTCGTCTCTGACATTCACATTAGCCCTTTTTTGGGTCTCCGATGGATGTTGTTTCTGCATTTCTTGACAGATAAATTGTATGACGATAGAGAGAAAATCTCAACGCAGCACCAACGAATTACTCCACATTATAATATATCCTCTAAACTCCGTCGGCAGTAAAGCGGAGAACTTTGATGAATACACTCTATCCATTTTGGTTGTCAGCGATTATTGTCAGTTATGGATTAAGTTTTGTATGGACATAACTGAACGAGTCGTGAGTTAATTCAGTGGGACGAATATGCATTATATCAATTTCCATAATTCCAATCTTGTCACGAGAAAAAGTGGCATTGAGAAGAATCTGTGACAAAAAACAATCCAACTTGAATCCGATGAAAAAATTAATAGTGCTAAATATTAATCAGAACGACCAAGGCACTGATAAATTATGCGTTACCAAGTATGTATGATTAAGCAAGGCATATTTTAGAGGCTTCCTTACTTCCAAGACTGGCTGGCCTAGATATTTTTGTGCAAGGGCACAAAACACAGCTGAAGCTGGAACGTTCCAGAAACGCGTTGAAGACCCACCAGCTACCAAACATTTTTGGATGGGATAAGGAAGATTAGAATTTATCACACATTGAAGACAGCTGTGACGTTGGAAATACTCCAATACCCAATGGCAATAAGTAAATATACTGTTTCTTTCACTTCAATCCAATAGTGGCTTCGATATAGTTACCCCGTGAGCGCGCAGAGAGTACATTCTGGCACTGGTGACCATAGCTTTTTATCTTCAGGAAGAATGCTGTCTCACTTCTTTTTCCTCAAAATAGCTACGGTAGTGCAATTGTTGTATCATCGTCGTTCATATTATCGTGTCATCGGCAGTTCTTCCTCTTCTGCTGTATGTCGAATTTCGATTAGAAGCAGTCGATCGTAGTAGGGAAATAGTTTCGTTCGGAGGAACTCCTGCTACTTGTACCTCAAGTTGATGCTTCCGATTGGGTACTTCTGCGATTCTTTCGAGAATGCCGCCGGAAACATCTCCGGAGAAAACGTGCCCCACTGAGGGGTTGTTTCTTCACATCCGGGCTTCTATCTGTGTTTTCCACCAATGATTCCAATCCAAAGCGGTGATCCAAATCGGAAAATCCTCTCGATTCCACTTTTTCGACAATTTGCGCTTCGACTTTGTGTAGCTGGTTGGGTCCATAAAATTTCCACAGAAATTTAGGCAGCCCACCTTTGTGGTGGATTATTGCTCCATCGTTGGTTCTCGAAGTCATGAGAAATTTCATTCCTCCCTTGAGCTTCGAAAACGCCCGAAAGGACTTGATGTGCATATAATAGGCTCCGATGAGGACTTGTGGTTCGGGGCGGGAGTGCCTTCCACGAAGGATATAACAACACTCATTTTTGCGAGCGTCAAGCTCGTCGTCATCGGCATGGTTTCCATTCGTGTCTTTCTTTATGTTACATTCCACAAAGGCAGTCATCGCCGAGGTCAGGGATACATTGAAAAATGCTATTGCGGGGCCAAGATTTATCCTACCCTTTTCAAAGATTCGAAAATTTTCGGAGACTCCGTATCCATAAAACTCGTCCACCATACAATCCACCAATAGTGTTGTGTCCGGAGAAAACTCGAGAGGAGTCTGGCTCTCGTCTTGGAAGAGTATCCGGCCGAATTGAATGGAACTGGCACGACCCCTTCGAATCAGGCTTTGGATCGATTGTATCACTTCAAAGTCAGATTTGTCGATGATCGCACCCTTGAACCATCCGGGAAGACTCGGACGGTTGGGATCATTCAACCGGCACAGAAGTCCCAAGGCTTCCCATTTCAAATACGATTCTGTCACGGTTGTGCAAGAATCCATCGCCCCAATCACGCCAATCGACCCGAAATAATCCTGAACCTGTTCTCGAAAGACCATCCAAATGTCGCGGCCCAATATCCAGGTGATTTGCGATGGATCAACACCTCCCTCTAGTACTAATTGGACAATGGCGTCAATGCCGGATTTTCCGTTTCCAAACACAATGTAGTTGGTATACTTGGCGCCTTGTACGCACGATGGAATTTTGTTGGGAGGCACAAAATGCACGTTTTCGTCTACCGGAATAAGTGGCTTTCGCATCGAGGGGACAGTCACTTTGGTGGAAACAGTTACAAGCTTGAGGCAGTTTACTCTGTAGACTTTCCCGGTGCCATTGCTGACAATCAAGTTAGAAGTTGTCTTTGTTTTCGCCTCGTCCGACTTGTATTCCGCATCAAAGAAACAGCGGACACGACCAGTGGCCACAAAGTTGTTGCAGGCTTTTTGGAAATACTCGAGAATCTCGGCTCCCGTCGCCCGATCAGTCGTGTCGAACAACTCGTTTCCGGTTTTTCTGTTTCGATTCTTGCCGAGCTTGAGGGAATTCACGCCGTAATAACAGCTGGGTTGGTGGAGTTTTACGTATGGATAGGCATGATTCCAATGGCCACCGGGTTTTGTGTTTCGATCGACGAGAATCACCGTTGCAGCAGAATCTTCGGTGAGCAAGGTATCCACAAATGACATGCCGGCAGTTCCAGCGCCCACCACGAGATAATCACATTTCAGAAGCTGAGTTTCTCCATTTTCTGACACTGTCTCTGACACTGTCTCTGGCACTGTCATGACTTCGGTTGCCGCTGCGGATACTTCTGCGGATACTTCTGCGACAATCGTTGACATCATACAGATTTCTGTATGACGCAAGATTCTTCTCGTTTCATTATTTGTGTTTTATCATTGCCTACTGTTCAGGTGCAATCATGCAACATTCAATCAAAATCGATGAGCGTCGCAAAACGCGAAGGTGACAACGCAAGTCCAATCCAAAAAACAAGGATTTCGATCATTGCGGTAAATGCACAAGTTGTTTTTCGCGTATAAAGACTTTTTCAGTCGCCCTAGCTAGTCGTGAAGAAAGGCTCTCCACGTGCCCACAACATAGGACCTACGTACCGAACGCTGGGTTGTTGCATGCAATATTCATCATGAGCGCAATAACAAGGGTACGCTTGCTATTCTTCTACGAAAATAGTATGTCAATGATAGAGTAGCGTATTTAAAGATCAGAATATAATCGTATATTGAACCAGTGGTACAAATAGCGGATCGGCTTGGCGTCTTTTGTATTACACAATACTATATTTGGAATATACTATGTGTATGTAACAATCTGAAAAACTGAGACTCACACGATTCATCGCGCTCTTCGTAGCGATAAGGCATATTCTGAAAAAATAGTTCGTGCAACGCTCAAAAGAGTTCAAGACGAACAGTGTAATCAGTGATTCTCATTGCCTTGACGCTGGAACATGAAAGAAGTACTGAGAGCGTTCGAGAAAGTTCTGTTTCGGGAGACCCTCCATAAAATGAAACGATGTGACAGAACAAGAGAACGTCCTACTGGAACGTTCGATACCGTACATTTATGGCAATCTCGGATTTTCTATTCAAAAGCCGTCGTCCGAAAACGAACAGAACACGTGAGGGAGTTTCTTAAATCTTATAAGGGAGTTTGTTAATTGAATCATTTTTTCAACGCGTGATGTTTAGAGGTCTTGGTTGACCTATGCAGGCATACAAAACTGTACGAACTCGCGTTCTTTCAATGCCTCTCAATGGGATCCATGAGATCGACGTTAGACCGACGTTAGACCGACGTTATATCGACACGTCGAAAAACAATGGGAAGTACCAAAAAACTGGTTCTCGGATAAAGAAACCGAATCCACATTTGATCGTGGGGAGTAGTATATAAGAATCTCAGGTTCGCATGACCCTGGGTCAGCCTTCATTTGTGCGATCCGAATGTGATCTCACCGAATCGGTATGCAATATTGATATAGCCCAGAAACAAATAAAAGGGAACGATGTCTATATAATTTTGTCTATGGCATATTATATAGGAAACGCGGACGATCCCATGCGCCCAAAAGTCTCGCCCATTCATCCGTTAAGAGAACGAATGAAATGTTCCTTGTTGAAGTAGGATGGGTCACAAAGAATTCAATTATATCGGATAATACCTCGGCATGTATTTCATTGCGTGGGAATTTTCTATGCCGATTTTCGAAAATGCCCGGGGTCATAATCGCCAATCGGAAGCACGTAACGAACCCGAGAGAGCATATAATTAGGCGGTGAGCGACCTTAGTCGCGGTATCAGCGCCTTTCCCGTTCTCTTTGAACCTTCCTCACAGAATTATATGCTTTTACATCACGTCTCTGTGCAAACTTTTCTTTTCATGTGACAAAAGTGCAACGGCCTCTCCACGACCAGGAAACTTCCCTTCCTTTCACAAATCGTAAAACAGAAAGTTAGAAGACCAAATCAGAAAGACCACGACAGAGTTCTCAAGTTATCCTGTCGACTCTACAATTCATATATTTATCATCGCTTAGTTTCTCAGAGGGAGAAATTTACAGAGAGTTTCCACTAATAGGCCTACACATTCATCGTTCTCACAAAAAAGCAAGCATATCAGGCAAGCATATCGGTTCGCAATTTTCAAATCTATAGCAAGAATATTCTACAACATGGCAAGTATCCCCACCAGAATTATCAACCATAGAAGAAGGAACTTCACCAGCATTAGGTGTTGCTTCTTACTGCTACTAGCGTCGATTGCCGCTACAAGTTTTCAAGGGGATGGGGTTTCAATCTTTGCTCTTGCAGCCAAACAGGGGAACAAGAACAACGGGGAAAGAAGACAGCTCGTTCGAAGACCGGATGTGACAGAGATCGCAGGGGCGGCCGTCGATCAACTTCAGAGAGCAGTAGACGAAACATTGGATGTCGCAGAGTGCATAGAACGAAAAACTCAAATGATTTACATTACAAAGAAGGACCAAACCACCAAGGAGAAGACCAAGTACGAATTGTGCGACTGGGTTAGGGAGAAACCCAGTAGACGGTGCAACAAGATGGTCCGAAAAAGGACAAGAAACGATAATCCGGATATCGAGAAGAAGTTTGTCTGGATCAAACACAACCCCAGGGAGGTGTGCAACTGTATCTGTGAAGACGTGCCGAGAAAAGAACAACAACCGGAAGAACCACAGGAAGAACCACTGGACATACCGACCAAAATGAGCTGTCCAGTAGAAGACGATGACATGGAACTCAAGCTCGGTGGCAAGGGCTGCACCCGTGATGGTTTCGAAGTGGGACAAACATGTCATTATAACGGAATAGGTGTGGGATGCAACTCAAATACATTCCGATGCATGCCATTTACCTTTTGTACTTGCGGAGCGGACAACACCGACTCATGGGTTTGCGCTCTCTATCTTCCACCCGCGGATTGGACGTGTCCCGTAGCTCCTCGTCCTAGACCTCTTGATTGGGAAGATCCACCGCCCGGGCACCAGAAGAAATGTGAGCTAGCTGCTAGTAGAGGATGATACACCAGCACCAGAGGGGGAAGCGAAAATCGAGTTGCGCCGAATTAGCGAATTGCTTTCGCTGGAGTCAACCAATAGAATATTTCACTGAATACAACAATAATATACTCTAGAAACCTACATAATTCATAACTCCATTCTATTGTAAATACTTTTATGATATATAGTCTTCTTTTTTCGAACATGTACCAGCAGTTCGAGCCCGAGGAAGAACTACTTATGAATTGACACGAGGCACGATGGCGTTGCTTCTTCTTCTATCCTACCCATACTAGTATTATGGCAACAAGACTAACTAAACAAAAGAACTAGATGTGGACAGAACAACAACAACAACAACAACAACAACACAATTCAAACTGGTGTGATATCAGTCGTAGAAGCATAAACATGATCCACCTTGCCTCGGTATCATCATTGACAAAACCAAAACGTGCTGATCATTAGTACCAATGGTGTCCATTTTATCATAATGTGCACGAGGAAAAGAAGATGACGAGATATTGGCGGCGAGGAGATGAGCGGATCACCATAGTAATTCGCTGCTATGGAATATAAGCAAGAAGGAGTAGAGAACATTATTTATAGTGGGCAATACTGGACTGATATAATAATACCAGTAACATTTAGAGAACATCGCGAAAGAACAAAAACAAGTCAATCAGAACAGCACGAGGAAAAGAAGATGACGAGATATTGGCGGCGAGGAGATGAGCGGATCACCATAGTAATTCGCTGCTATGGAATAGTGAGCAAGAAGGAGTAGAGAACATTATTTATGGTGGGCAATACTGGACTGATATAATAATACCAGTAACATTTAGAGAACAAGTCAATCAGAACATATTATAATGCTACCTGTAACATTCAGGTATTATCGACGAGGAGAACAACTCGAAAGAGCAAGAACAAGTCCATCAGAACACTGCCACCACCAACAATAGACGAGAAGAAGAAGAACAACAAGCAAGGAGACGAGTGTTATGACACGAGGCGGAGAGGCGGAGACGATGGTGTGTGCTACTAGTCTAGAGTTATTTGGAACAACAAGAACGAGAAGAGATGCACATACATTGCACTCTTGTATTCTCTTCTTCTCGGCACCATAGCTTCAGCGTGTTGCATCACAACGAGGATTTTCAGTGCAAAAAAAGGACGAATCGGTGATGAAGAAAGATAACAACATGAACTTGAAATCCTGCTTGTTCTTGACCAGGTGTTGCGTATACAAAAAGAGCATTCCTTCATCGTTGGTGGTGCTCTGGGATCGGTAGGAATAGAAAAGCAGCAAGAGGAAACGCTCAGAAAAGCACAATCTTCCAAAGATAATCCACTCATGATATTGACTCGATATCGAAGTCGTATATGGCAAAGACGTTGGCTAGAAAGTAAGAATGTTGTCACTTTTTAGCCTTCTCTGATGACATGTACATTTTATGAGAGCGGCGTTCAACACAATGAAGTATTCCTCACGCATCATCCCTTCACTTCTTGCCATGACCGAGTAGCTTCTTGCTATCAACAAAGACTACGAATGCTATGCAAGACGAAGAGATAGGCATCGATGTGAAGACTTTCGAAATTAAAAATAGTTACGCAAGAAAAGAAGTGAATATTTCTAGAGGGTTGACATGTTACAAAAAATCTTCGATAGGACACTAATCGTGGGACGGAGCGTATCTGCAAGTTGCTCATTCCAGCCTTGTGCCTCCAAAAAGTCAACGAAGTTCATCTTTACGCTCAGGTGAAATGCTTAGAAAGCTGAAGAGCTGAATTCATGGCTCTAGAGAAACAAAGTCGTAGCGAAAACAGCCTTCACCAGCAACACGAGAAATGGGAGGGGTTCCGCTGTAGGGGAAAAGTTATGCGGAGGTCAATTCAACCCACATGCCTCCACAAATGATTCGGTAATGTTATAAATGAAAGATAGATGGGTTTGAAAAGTTACAGCACCAATATAATAGCTCTAGAATACAAGTTAACGCGATAGAAAGACTTGACCAGCCCAACGAGAAATAGGATGGGTCCCGCTGCAGAAATGTTTTTATACGGAAGCCCATTTCATCCTGCGTTCTCCACAAAGTCAGCAGAAAGTTTCTAACCGCACAAGAGATGAGTTTAGAAAGCCGATTCATCAAAATTCTAGCCCTAGAATCAAAGTTATAGTGATAAACAGTCCGTACCAGCCCAAAGAGAAATTGGAGGCGTCCAAAACTATTGAGCCGACGACGAAAGAGTCAATTGCTTCTGAGTCCTTTTAAAAGGTCAACAAAAAGCCTCTTCACTCCTGACAGATATATTTTAAACCTTGAATGGCTAAAAAGGGGGCTCCAGAAGTGAAGGTATGGTGCAAACTCTGTATACAATTGAAGTTGATGGGGAGCAAAATCAATTTTGATGCACGAAAAGAAGAGAACCAGCACACTAATCTCTAGAGAATCCGATTGTGAAACCTATATAATGATATCACTAATCATTACGTGTAGGTTACTAAACGGATTTTATGAAAAGTGTAGAAAAATATAGTATCTAAGGGTGTGTATTTACTAAAATAAAATTGTATTATAGTCATGACGAAATTGATTCCGAAGAGTTTTCATTCTTTTTCTTCTTCCCATCGTTCTGTCGTGTTTGCCAGTGAGTCACGAACGCAATCATGCCGAGCCAACATCAGTTTCGAACGAACGCGTCCAATCAAATAATTTCAAAATTTCAAAATTGATGTCAAGAAAACAATCATAAGCGAATGCTTCTCTTCTACTAGCAACAAAACCATCCTCATCGATGATGAGAAGGAGTCGATGAAGTACGTGAAACCTCGAAATCGCCGATGGCAGTTTCGAGAGGCGTTTCTACTGCTATCTACGTCTGTTTCAAACCAGATTCAGTCTGTTTCAAACCATATCCGTTTCGAACCATGTCCGTTTCTGGTTTTATTTCATCGCGATAGCCTCGTACGACAAAGCTGAAACCAAGTCGTCGAAAGCATCTCCTGTACAATCTCTACTGACTTCTACAGAGCGAATCGCGTCGGATGCAGCAAAAATGCATCCACTATGCCTTTTTTGCTCCTTCGGAAATCACTTTCCTCCTCTCATAATTCGCATTCGAAGGTTAGAATAACCTAGTGTAAAAGCTTGAGTACCCGCGAGTAGCAGATGGCAAGAGTGGAGGTAGCAGCCCAAGGGAGAGACGCTATAGGGATCACCATGGTGGGCGCCCATGGAGATCCCCGAAATAAGCCTGCATCTGCTTATGATCTCGCGAGGGGAAAGGGTGAGTCGAAGTAAGCAGCAGTCACTGTTCCTCCGTGTAAAAAGCCAGGAACTCGAGACCGTTGAAGTGTGCTTAGCACACGCGGAAGATCTCGACTGAGCTCACGCTACGGCGGCATGGTGCCAGGAGGAGGGGGGAAAGCGAACAAACTGTGATGCGGAAACGACAAGGCACCACGATGGTATTCTTTTTACGCACTTCGAAGATGAGGAGACAAGTGTAACTCATAAACCACAAAGGAGGGAGCAGGATGGCTGACAGGAGGGAAGTACTCAACGGAGCGCTACGGGAAAGTTGTTGTGTGAATGCAATGGACCCCGGACAAATCCCTGACGAGCCTGCGTTGATCTCTGCCGACTGGATCGTCCAAAGGACGCTAATCCGGGCTAGTTGGATGAGAACGGGTATAAGCGACAGAAGAAATCACACACAGTGGTCCCCACGGGGATAAGGCAGTGTAAGCCTGGTTAGCCGATGCCGAGGGTCCTTCGGGACCCAGAGCTAGGAACTAGGAGCACTGAACCAAACGATAATTGGCCACTGTGTGCCTGAAAATGTAGGGATGAAGCCACGAAGCTTCATTGACTGTCCATCGATACACTTGTCTCCGGATCTGCCATGATATTTCGATAGAAATTAGCAGATCCACAACCCCACACAACCGGGGAAACAACCCCCCAGAAGAAGACGCGAACTCTGTTCGATTCGCGAATGTCGCTTTTGGGGGGTTGTACGATTTTGAACCAAACGGTTCGAAATCGAACTGATCATGCAAATGATCACATAAATTCTAATCCTAATAAAATAGAACAACGAATTTTCAAAAAAACAACCAGTATTACATGTTACTTCAATGATTACAACATTCTATGCATGCTTGAAATGAGGGATGAAGCCACGAAGCTTCATTGATCTATCCATCGATACACTGTCTTCGGGTCTACCATGACATTTCGATCAAACAAACAAAAACATAGACCAAACTAAAACCATAGTAGAAATGACATTTTCTTCAATTTCGACTTTTTTTTTATCTTGTATCAGTATTAAAACATGAGGGATAAGGCCAAGAAGCTTCATTGATCTATCCATCAATACACTGTCTTCGGGCCCATCATGATATTTCGATAGAAATTAGTAGACCCTTAACATAACAAGAAAAAACACCAAAAAATATAACAGTCAACCAGTGGCGGCGAAGAGGAGTAATTAAGTTGGCGAAGACGAAACGAAATTGTGATTACGCTACTCTACAAATCGAAAGAAGGAAAGTCTGAAAGTTCGATGGTAGATCAATTTATCGATATTAGCTGGAAAAATTAAATCATCAATAATTGATGTACTCACTTTCCAAAGCTGTAGGAAAACTTGTCTGCAAAAGGTCATCGGGATCGCCAGTGACTTCGGTTTGTTCGAAACAGATCGATCGATATCTCTCGTATTCGTCCTCCGTCAGTAGACACTTATCCAGAGTTTCTCGAATGAGCTGCTGCTTGTCATACTTTCCGAATCCCAACCCGATAAAGACGACTTCTTGACGTCTGTCGCCTACCGATTCGGGAGCCCGTTCTGCCCCCTCGATTCCCTCGCTGGGGTGGGAAATGTCGTCGAAATCTCTCAAGACATATTCATCGACACCCTCTGGCCACTGTTCTCGAGGCAGCGTCGCCCACCACCGTCCCAGACACTTGTACTCGAAACTGGAACCGGCGTGGCTCCAGTACATGCTGTTAGAATGGGAATCAGCACACCAGACGAATCCTTTGGAACGTAGGGTTGACTTCAGGAGATCTCGAACAGAAGAATCCTCGTCTGTTTCAAAGAGTGGATTAACTGTTTCCTCGACACTTTCGTCGGCTTCTGGAATTCCTCTGGCAATGGGCATGGCCCTCAAAAAGGAGAGCATGCGCTGGGGGTGAAATGGGCGCCTTGCACGGTAGACAAAGGTTCCAATGCCTGCGTGTGTCGAGTTTTCTTCGTGGGAATGCGAATGCGAGTGGGTATGATCATGATCTTCCGTGCAGTTTGGATCATTGCAGGTGGAATCATCGTGCACATGAGAGTGGGAATGATCGTGATCTTCTGTGCAGTTTGGATCATTACAGGTGGTTGCAGCTTCGACTGTAGAATGCTCCTCGTGTGAGTGAGAATGAGAATGCGAGTGATCGTGATCCTCTGTGCAGTTTGGATCAGTACATTCGGTGGTAGCTTTTGGAGGAGAATGTTCCTCGCGAGAATGGGAATGCGAGTGGGAATGATCGTGATCTTCCGTACAGTTTGGATCCGTGCATACATTGGATTTCGATTCTAGAGCATGATTGTGGGAATGCTCGTGGGAATCACTGGCAGTAGCAGTCTCGTCCTTGATACCCACAGCGGCATTGATAAACTCGCGGTGGTCATCGACAGCCCCGGAAAGCGCAACACCATTTCCCTTTGCAACCCCAAGAATCGACGATAGTTCCACCTTTCCATACGAAGATTCCAAAATCGAAGTCGTCGGCCGCGGATTCAACGCCTTGACGAGTTCCCGGAGACGGTTGATCTTTGGTTCAGCCTCGTTTTCGTCGTCGCCCAGCAAATCGCACTTGTTCAGGAGAATGACGTCAGCGGTTTCCGTCTGGCCAACCAGCAACTCTGCCACACCGTTGGATTCCTCGTCGGTCGCCCCCCTGTGTCCGAGAATTGCCTTGAGGAGTTCCGGAGGGACGTCCTTCATCCATTCTTCCATTTCGAACTTGTCTTCTTCCCGAAAAAGCTCCGGGGATTGTTCCCGGGAGGCCGTCTTGTCAGACTGAAAGTGCGATTCGAACATTTCCGCGTCTACCACTGTCACCAGTGTGTCCAGCCGGATACGTTCCATCAGCACCATCCCTGCCTGCTCTGCCTCCTGGAAGGTAGCACGGATGTTTCGGGGATCCGAGACACCGCTCATTTCCACCACAATGTGTTTGAAGGGTTGAAGGTGGCCATTTGGCCCGTCACGGTTGCCGCTCTTTCGCAGATCGCTCAGGGTGACTAAATTGGATACCCCATTGAGGAGCTCGTCGCTGAGAGAGCAACAGGCACAACCATTTTCCAGCTCCACCAGACCATCCGTGCTTCCGTCCGCTTGTTCCATTGTTTTCACTAATTTTCCGTCAATATTCACATCTGCAACGTCGTTGACGATGACGCCTACAGGGCAGTCTCCCGACTTGTTTTCCAGCAAATGCTGTAAGAGAGTTGTCTTTCCGGATCCTAAAAACCCAGATATGATTGTGACGGGAATAATATCGGCGTCGTCTTCCTTTGGTGGAAGGGTTTCATCGAAAATCCCCAGGTCTTCCGAAATTCGGGTAACTCCAAGCTTGGTGTTACTAGAAGAGGAAGACGCGGTTGCCGCAAGTGCCGAGGATGAAAAGGCCATCACAGTGACTCCTCTATTAAGAGACTCGCACACAGCGACTACCAACATCAAGAAAGCGAGAGAACCAATCATAGTGGATCGTTGGAGGGCAAAAGAGCTCATTATTACTAGTATTCGTCAAAGGCTTTTTGGAAGTTTTCCTTTTTTCTATACTGATTCCAGTTTGATGTGATCAACTCTGTCTTCTTAGGTTCGATTTCGAAACTTATGCTACTATGATTCACTCCGAATTTGCGATGATACCCAGTTGCAGGGCGGAGGCCTTTTCAATTGTAGATTTGATCTTCTTTTGGATGTTGATGGGATGAAGCGACGAGAAGATTGAAGATGAGCGTAAGGCGGTTTGTTTTTCACAAAAAACGATTAGGCCATTTACCATGGAGTAGTATTTCTTTTTCCCAACAAGAATGAAGAAGGATCACTGACAGACACGTCGGCTGATTTGTTCAAAAGCTTGCTTCACATCACATACCTGCCGCCGTCATCATGAACAAACTACTGTATTAATCGATCGAGTCAGTTGAGGTTCGGATCGAATTTTGAAAATTATCGTAACTAAAGAAACTTTGAATTCGATCGAGTCGACTTCATACTGAATCATGTTTGAGGTCGATTTTCACATAGTTATGATTGTAGAGGAAAAGGTAAATAATGCTGTCTTGAAGAAAAGAATTCACACACTTGGCGAAAAAAATAGAAACACTTCCAGTGCTGCTAATACTCTAGTCCTACTGAGAAAGAGTAGAGCAGGACTAGTTCTAAAGCTCCCAGAAGCTTTGCTGACATGTCGGCGAGCAGGAGGTGCTGTTGAGGTCGTCCTCGTAGTAAAGGGTGGCGATCAAAATAGTACAAAAAGTTTATTCAAAGGTTTGTTTCTAGTTTCTAAATTGTATGGTGGTCTCTAATGGTGGTAGTGATGCACAAGATAGCAGCAGCTGTTGTGCTATTCAATAGCACAACAGCTTCTATCGGTGTTGTGAATTTCGTTAATTCGTCAATGATCTCAATATTTGTCCGTGGCGATGTTCTTGTTCATTCGTCACTGGAAGTAGCTTGTTGTTGTTGGTGCCGTTGTATAGAGTATTTTCGAACGGGAGGCTTAGGCGGAGAGTCGTGATATTTTCTACGACTATATTGTTTTGTGCTGTTTTGTTGTTCTGGCTCCTCTTGGATGCCTCTGTCATCATTACTTGGTGGTAGCTCGGACGAGTAATCATGTCTACTACTTCGTGATCCCCATCTGCAAAACTTTCCGAGGTCGGATGCCCCTGGTGGATATTCAACTTCATCATTCGTCGATGAAAAGCTATTGTTGTAATCTCGATCATCGTCAGTGAGCGGCGTGGTCGAGTTTGTGGATACGGATTTCATCGAATTATCCAAGAACTCCATCGAGGAGGAAGATTCATCCACTTCTTCTAAGATAGCCAGAGCGTTCAACAAGGACTCTTCGGACAATGGATTTCCTCGCTTCGCGTTTCCTCGTAAAACGTGGGGATGCGGCCGGCGATATATTCATGGCAGAGAAGGAAGCGTAGTGTTCTTCGAGCCCAGGGAGCTCTGGAATCATACACAGAGATTCTCTCTTGGATAGGGATTTCATCGTGAAAACGTTTCGTAGCAAGTGCCGATTGTAGTTGTAAATGCAATTTATATCTGCTATTTCGAGACTCGTCATCGAACCAGTTATTTCAGATTACGACGACGCTTTTTTCGTTGTTTCTAAAAGCAGGAAGGTCCACGAACCAGACTTTCACTGATCGAGAATAGAAAGATGATCATTTTATGATCAATATACCGATTTTTCCTTCTATTTGATGAAGTTGCAGAGTCTTGTACGCGTACAGCGACTGAACAGCGACCCGATCGTTCGGTGAAAACCATAATATTAGTCGTCCCTTCCGTTCTTGGGAGAATTGAGAGAATTTTAATATACCCCACCATATTGTGAAATTGACATTATTTCACATCACCAATTCATTGGTTACTTAAACCGATCGGAAGAAAAAATAATTAGAATTTTATCATTCGTGACAATACCAAACTATTACATTAATGGAGTAACGTGAGTGAGGTCGTACTAATCACTACCGACCAGAAACTCCGCGTATTCCATTGGGCCTGTGTTCTCAGAATCATATGGAACCGGAAAGAGAATAAAGAATAAAGGGAACATTTATTGAAATGGAACATGAAACTCTTATGGAAAAGAGAATAACTCTCAGCAAGGAAAGCCTCTCCAGTTCAACTCACTATATACTCATTGACCATCGGATAATTTTCTGGTCCTTCTCGACTCGTCCAATTGTACGATCACAACAATTAACGAAACAATCGTTTTACGGACTACTTCCAAACCCGAATTTGATTCGAAAGAGTCGAATACCGTTTGATGTTTCTAACTGTCCCTAAACCAACTGTGATAGCGCCTATCGATTTATAAATCCTTCGACTTCAAGCCTCACATATCTGTGGAAAGCAAAGGGTGTAATCGGGACTTTGAGGGGACGATGACGACCACGTATTATATCAGGGTTAGGATTATGCCGAAGAAACTATATTATCCTTAAGTTTTCAGATCGTCAGGGCCCACCTTTTCTGCCTTCGTATATCCTACCCAATTTTAGCGAGGATAGAAGAGGAAGAACGGAAATAAATTTACTTGCTCGACGCTTTTAATCTCAACGGAAGAGCTCACAAATTGGGAGAAGGAGCGAACACAAGCGAAAAAGACTGTGATCACCAGATTTGACAATCATCAGTGCACTATTTCTTCATCTACATCTAGACATTATGATTGCTCTTCCTACAACTTCTGAGCGCGTCGTTTCTTTTCTTGACGAAAACGACAAAGATGCCGAAATCCCCCGAGTCAGACGAAAGAGAAGGGAAGGGAGATCCAAGAAGAAAAAGCCAGTGGCGAAGACTGCAGTTGTTTCCTCCGACGAAGAAAGCAGCAGCACCGAAGAAAGCACCACGGGGAAGGGGATGGTTCGAACGGTCTCGTTTGACGAAAAGAATATTGAGCGGGTCGAGGTTCCTCGCATCAGTCGTAAGTATAAGGCGAGATGCTGGATAACAAAAGAAGAAATCCGATACAACATAATGATGAATAAAGTACGCGGGATGGTTCGAGCAAAGCTCATGAAACTCCTGGCACAAAACGACGAATTTTTCGTAGACGAAGATGAAACAGAAAGCGATATAACAGAGAGCGAGACTGAAGCTGTCGATGACGACTTGCTGGAGGGACTTTCGAGGCAGCACGGTGCTGAAGTTCACCGGGAAGAAGAAGAACGAATTACACAACATAGAACGATAAAATTGGCAAGGAAAGATAGGATACTACAACACCTTCTTGATTCCATCATGGAGCGAAGCAAGGAAGAAATACATTCCTTTCTGACGTCGAAGTGCTCTATCACTTTCAATACGAAGAAAAAATGCTAAAAAAAGAAGTTGGTTTTGTTCTCAAGAATACAGGATAACTACTAAAGTGTAGGTCCTCTAGTTTTGAAACAACCTTAAATGCTGGAATATCTAAATAAATCCGAGTCGAACACCGTTAATCGTAATTTCTTTTGACACTTTATGCCCAAATCGGGCGATCCCTCAAATTGCGAGGCGAATTGTTACGATTTTTAACGTGTCCGCGTGAAATTGAAACCCACCGCTTCTTATCGCTTTCCTTTTAATCCTGATTGTAACGGGACTCATTCCGAAGGCTTGTGCATACCATGCGCGGGACGACGGGCTTGCGCGTGGCGGGTATGCAAACGGTATTTTTTGGACTACACTACTGCTCATACATCAATCTCTGTTTCGTTGTTTGGAGAAGTCAATCATCTCACATGCCTGTACAATACGTATGATCATGCATGATGGGATGATTGATGTTTCGTTCTGCGAAGGAAAGCCGATTGATCCGTCTTCTATCTCTAATTGATGCCGCATCATACCTTGGAAAGAGGTTATCCAGCGCCATATCTCGTGTCTGTGCACAAAAAAGACATACCTCCTCATTATTCATTGAATCAATATTTCACACTGAGACACATCATGGCGAGAGATCTATCCAAATCGGTACCCTCACAGAGGTTTCCAGTGATTCCCCTTTGTCTAGCTGCCGCTATACTCTCGGCACTGGGAGCGATTACCCACTCGGGAAGCATACTGGGCATACACGAGGACGATGGTTTCCTTTACAATATCGTTGGCAAGAATCCCAATCAAAAATATTCCTTCCTCGACAAAACTCCAAAATTCAATCGAACCAAGTACACTTTTGACACTTTTGTTGTGGCTGGTGGGATCGATCTCGCTGGATTCGGCCTCGACGACCAAGTTAAACGCAGCAACGAATATGTCGAAAAGATTGCTTACTTTGAGCTCTTTGAAGACTTCGATCTGTCCCCAAACCTCAAGGGCGACGAAACCTGGATCGAGCTTTTGGAATATCGCCGCGATGCAACCCATCCATCTCTTAGCTTTTACGTCGACAAGGTCGCCTTTAAGGAATGGCTATTGACTTCTTATTCCGAAATCAAGATTGCTGGCCCAAAGTCCTATTTGCTCAAATACGCTTCCGAACTCTACAGGGATGTGGAATCCGTCCGACAGGCTCAAAATGCCCCACAATCGTCCAAGGGAAATCTTCTCACCGAAGAACTCCTCAAGTGGCTCCCTACAGACCTGGATTATGCCGCAAAACCAACGCACTTGTCGTGCAGTGGTGGAGTGTGGCTTGTTCACAACGATCTGGTGACCAATACTACGTACGTCGGGAATGGGAAAAAGAAAATGAAAGTCTTTGGAGAAGTTTCGAAAAACACCCATCCAGAATCAACTGTGACCGACGTTCGGAAAGAAATCGCAGAGGACCTCTCGCAGAATCTCCAAAAAGTTCAAGAAAAATGTGGACGAACGGTCATTGAATCGTATGCCCTTCGGCACGTCCGACCAGGAATTGTCGTGGAAGAACGCTTTACGCAGCCAACCATTGCCGACGGGAATACAAATGACAATGATGACGAGGCAATTCTGAAGGGTGGCATGGAATTCAAGGTCTTTACCATCTGGGGAAAGGCCTGGCTGACGGTGTGGAGGCCCGGAACAGATGGCGTAAAGGCTCTGTTTTTCCGCAACGGAACAAATCTCGTATTCGATCCACCAGTCAAAAAGACAAAACCGTCACCGTCATCTTCGCCTCCCGAGATTCACAAGCTCCCCGAATGGCTGGAATGGGACAAGGTGATCAATATTGCCGAAACATTGGGACGCAACAAGGACATGTTCCGGACGGACATTTTTGTGGGAGTTGCTGTTTCGGGGAAAAGCAGCGACGAGGAAACCATCCGATACGTCGTTTCCGAGACGGAGATCCATCCGACGCCTCTTCGGGGCTTTGAAACAGTCTTCGAAGAGGCAGGCCGATTGTGGTTGGCAGGGTATTATTATTTGTTTGCGGCAAAAAGCCGCTCTTCTCCTGCCTTCAAAGTGGTTCCCAATACGGAAGTTCCAAGAACATTCTCCACCAGGGACATTAGTTAATGTAATTGTTGCTGTGCTTCTCTCTGTAAACGAGTTGCTCGAAACTATATCGACGTAGTGTAATCCAATAAATTTTGTTATGGTTTCGTTGTCTTTTTGAGTTTTGATGTGTTTGATGAGAATAGAATTCCCGTCAGTGCACGTCTGAAATTAGAACAGAAAATCGAGACGTGCTTTATTCGATTGGGTCGAAGAATTTGGCACTGGAATACCACCATCCAACCGTTGGCACGTGTTACAACGTATAAGAAGGCGTTGGAAATGTGAACCCAATCATCGGTCGTGGAAAACACAATTTGAATAATTGAGCATTGCCGGCACGTGCTAATCATAAGTAGTTTTTCTCCAAAACTCAGGGCACGCGTCTCAGATCGTGACCGACTAGGGCTCATAGACGTGAGTCCCCGCAATCAAACTCGATTTGTGGCTCTCCACCTAAAAGTTTGGTGTTGTGTTTTGGTCCGCATGATTGCCGGCGTGAAGACCTGAGCAATAACGGCAGGCCTCAAGTATATTCCGATAAGACCTCTTTGCATTGATCAGTATTCTGGGTTCTCGCCTTGGCCTATTGATTCGTCTATGGACGCAATACAAGACGAGACTGTAGTCCCTTCTTCGCATTCTGCCTCGCATTCCGCTTCGCATTCTGATTCTCCTTCTCGCTACGATCGATTCGTCGAACGCTTCCTTCAAGACGACGGTTCCATTTGTCTGGGATTTATTCTTTTGATCTATTTCATTTACAGAGGCATTCAACGTATGATAACCAGAATGAGTACTAGATCTCAATCCTCTGACAGTAGTGGATTGAGCAGCACGAGTACAACGAATTCTTATACGAGTAGCGGGCTGAGCAGCATGGGAAGCGAGGGAGCAACGAATTCGAAATCTACACCGGGAGTTCCTCTGTCCCGAATGCTTCTTTGGTTGCTCTTTGTTTCGGTGGTTGGTTTTCTGTGGGGAACACAATTCTCGGACGATGCAGAAATGAACGCAATAATCGGAGCCATTGCCTCCCTGATTGGCCTAGAAGTAAATGATGCTGCTGTCGAACCAAATGTATCAACGTCCGAAATGAAACCCGACGTCGATCCCAAAACATCGGCACTTCTCGAGCGCTATGTGAAAGAGCAACAAGAGAAGAACCTCTCACTCCCCACTTTTGCGAGTGAAACCGAAACTGTTACTTCCAATGCGATGTATTCTTACCGCCGAAAACGTTTTGCAGAATTCCTTGTGCACCCCATTCTCTTGGCTTCGAAAAAGCCCGTTGACACAGTAGCTATTGCCGTCAATACCGATTTCGGGAAAAGCATTGATCCAAAAATGGATGGAACTAAACTGGCTAAGGCTCTGATGAAGGAAATTCTGCTCTACAAAGACGTTGACGAGATAACAGTCTTTTTGGTATCGAGCGAGGCGGCATCAAAAGAGGGTTGTCCACCCGAACTTAGTCTCGACCAGCTTGTTGCTTCCGATGAAAAAAACAATGTCAAACTCGAATGTCTTCACATCGATCCTTCTTGGGGGCATGAAAACGAAGACTACATAGATGACAATATAATTAAGGACGACGACTATGATGTCTCGATTGTCCTCTCGGGTTGCAATTCCCGGAATATTGAGGATCGTATTTGGGAGGAAGACGTGTTCGAGAACACCAACACGATTGTGAGCACCTGTTCCGGACCGATGCGACCACCTGGGGTGTCTCTGACAGGCATCGGGGTAAAGGAGCAATACCACCGCTTTGCAGTATTGGAAGAATTCTTCGCTTTTGGTATGGAAGAAATGGATGCGGAAGACTTGGGTAATTCTACCCAAAATGCAACCTCGACAGATCACTACGCTCACGTTTTCGATTACGACATTCTCGGGCTGAACATGGCCGTCGCATTCAACAAAGACATATATCGATGGCATCTAAACGAAGCAGAATACAACACCAATCTCGTGGTGAGGTTGAAACCAAATTCTTTCGACAGCCTTTTGTTTTTCGAAGCACCGGACATGACGACTCTCGAATATGCGTCCAAGCAAAGTGCCGATTCTTATTGTGCGTATCTCGAGGATCACTTGGACCCCGATGATGACGAATTTCTCGACGAAAAGTTATATTGCGAACAGGGATTTAATCCCAACTTTCAGAATATTCCTATCGACAAGATTTATGTCGCCAAGTCGGGGTCGGGAGAAAATGCGGGACGGGGAGTTTTCACGTCCGTGGACATCCTTGAACACGATACGTATGTTGGAATGGAAACGAATGTTCAAAGTGTCTTATATCCGCCCTCGTGCAAAGCTATAGTCGAAGAGGTTATGGACATGATAATATACAAGAGCTTTGACGAAGAAATAAAGGATGAGGACGATGAGGACGACGATGAGGACGACGATGAGGACGATCCTATGTTCCAACTGGGAGAATCCGACCTAATGACCAACAGACTCCATCGGGCACCTTCTACCTATGCCGAGGCCTACGGTTTCGACGACGAACCCTGGGGCGTGCCGCAGACTAGCGTCTTGTCCAACATTTTAACGTTTACGAACCACGGATGCAACGGAACTGCCAATATCGGAGTCAATGTTCCCGGCTTGAACGAGTTTACCATGGATGTACACAGTCCTGGGTTTGAAATTCCCGAAGAGTTTCTACAATTTTCCCCCGGCTATTATTTGCCCCACCGGGATCGAGTCTATATGGGACTCACGTGCACGGTGAGGGTGAAACACCCCCCTGTACTGGCAGGCGAGGAACTCTTTGACAACTACATTGAATTTGGAGGTATGAAGCACTTTGAACACATGGTCTGGGAACTCAAACGGGATTGTTCCGGGGCGATGGGTACCGTCGAAAAGCAACAACACCTTCTCAAGAAAATTTCCAAGATTTCCAAGCTTGGCAATCCCGTAGATCATCCTCACGATACGAAAGATACGGAAACCAGCGCCGAAAAAGATGATTCCGAAGAGATTTCTGAGGATGTTTCCGAGGATGAGGAAATCGAGGACGAAATTGAGGACGAAGCCGAAATGGTGGACGTTTCGGACGAGTTATAAAACAAAAAAGAAAACGCATTGCGCTACACTAGCTAGTGTTGAAAAATCGTACAACATTGATAAAGATTATATGTCATAGACTACACTCCTGCTCTTTTGTCTATAAGTCTATCAACTTGATGCTATTGGAAAGTAGAAAAATCACCCCCAAATATCGATGCTTGTCTTTTCCGTTCTGAACGAAACGAATCAATTTTGAAAAAAGGGAAATC
Organism: Pseudo-nitzschia delicatissima; assembly: GCA_037355735.1. Taxonomy (NCBI): domain Eukaryota; phylum Bacillariophyta; class Bacillariophyceae; order Bacillariales; family Bacillariaceae; genus Pseudo-nitzschia; species Pseudo-nitzschia delicatissima. The sequence goes on along the minus strand of CM074777.1, from coordinate 2,532,108 downwards.
GAAACCATCAGGTTTTCCAATGATATAGTCGAAGGAGTCGACGATGAAGCCTTCGCTTATGTACGGCATGCCCACGTCGGATATTCTGATCATACTATTCTCTTCACAACAAAGCCTCGTGGCGAAGGTGTCAATGGATTTTGCTTTTGGATACGAGTTACCGAAAATTTGTTCCTTCTTTGTTGGCACTGAACTGCCAACTGCCAACTGCCACTGCACTCTTTTCCGATAGTAAGAAGCATCCTTCCGAATTCTGTCACTGCATTACCTCGTACAAAGCGAAACACAAACCCCACAATACTCTACTAAATTATACTTGTATTATATATACCGTACAACAAGAAAACAACAAGAACAAAAATGGTGTGCCTCTTTTGCTTCTCGAAAGAACCCCTCAATGACAACGAAATCGGCAAGGGACAACACGGAGCGGCCTACGGGCGATTTGCGAAGGCATCCGACAAGTTTCAAATCAAACTATGTCAGGCTCCGTGCAAAGAACCAGGATGTTGGTGTGGATCGATGCTCTGTTGTTTGTGCAGTCAAATGTATATGCGCAAAAAGGTTCTGAACCACGTCAACCCTAATTCCGGATGGAGCGATTACAAATGCTGCCAGGGATACTACGGAGGATGCTGCTGCTGCCAACCGGGAAAGATGGGAGAAAAGGCCTGTCCCGTTCCCTGTCTCTGTCTCGAGGTCTGTATTTGCTCCGGACCTGCTGCCTCTGCGACTTCCCTTGTGCTCAGAGAAAAGTACAGACTGGGACTCGACGAAGGACGACGTTCGTTTGATTCGATGCAACAATTGTATCTTTTGCGCGTCGATTGCGTTGAGTTGTCTACAAATCTGCATCCGCAGCGAAGCCCTCGATTGTGCCGCCCAGTGTGCAAGAGTGACTTCGGACGTTGTCTTTATGTGTACCATGGGATGCATGATGAGCCAGGCACACCACGAAATCAAGTATCGAGAAGGAAACGCTGCTCCCACCCAAGAAGCCATGGAGCGTTAGAAAAAACGAAAACAATCATGGTTGTATCACTATATGTTATATCTTCAACAATAAGTCGATATGGTTCACTCGAATCAGGCATTATCAAGCAAAAGAAAAATGCAATGCAACAAAATCAAAAAGTCGACTTGTATTTGATCCAAACCCAATAATTTATAAATTCATGAAATTCCAAAACGAAAATCTATATCAGAAATAATTCTTCTCGAGAGAATTCCTAAAGCGAAAAAGACAGCTAACAAAGTATTCGTGAGGTAGTAACACATTAGCCTAAGTTTTAAAAGAATTGATTGACTTTATTCCAATGATGCATGCATCAATCATGACCCTCTTTAGGCTTCTGCCGCTTGTAGCAGAATCTCTTTATCGACAATTTTTTCTCGTGGCTGATCGGGATGTCGTTTCTGGTGACCCACGTTATTCGAATCGTCAGTCCGAGGCTTCCACACTTTCGATTCTCCGGTAGGCCTCCCAATCTACAAACCGAATCTTGCGTTCCTCCAAGAGATCTCCAAGTGAATTATTATTGGAGGAGGATTTCGAAATCGCACCGCTGTTCATGTCCTTCAAAATGGATATCACCGTGTCCTTGGCATCCCCAATATTTGTTCCAATGATTCCCGAAGGACCCCGCTTGAGCCATCCCGACACGTACAAAGGCGCAAGATCATCATTGGTGTTTTCGGCAGTTGTTGCCACCTTGCCGTGATCATTCCGTAATATCCCTTTTGCAGCATCAAAGCTGGCAGTGGTGGATTCATCAATCGGAAAGGCCCTTGTAGCCAATGCTTACCAAGCACAAATCGGCGTCAATGGCTTCGGTGATACCCGTTCCCTTGGCGGTTTGTGAACCGGGAATATCTCCCTCGAGATTGGTTCGTTCGCAGACAACGGACGAGAGCCTTCAGCTCCTCCCCCTCGGGTGTGGCCTGGAATCGAATCGGATTGGTCAAAAACCGGAGATTGACTTTTGTTGAGGACATTTCGTCTTGTTCTTGTTTTGCATGTCCCTCGAGGAGCTTGTGGATTCGCGCCCTTGGTCTAGCCTTGAGTTCCTCCTGGGAAGCCTCTGTGTTTCCCCCCAAATCAAGCTCGTCCTTTCGGACAATGAGTTGAGCATCGTCGTCATCCAAGTAGCTTGGTCAGTTCCCGAACCTCTTTAATGGTAAAGGCAGCCTGGACATGTCCCCTCCTGCCAACAATGGAGATTGATCGTTGAATGTTGCTGCCACTGGTAGTAGATTGTGGATGCAGCACGTCGAGGGCTCTCGAGGTTAGATCGGTTGGGTCAAGGGAGCTTCGAGACTTGGCAAGAATCCGAGCACAATCCAGGGCTACGTTTCCATGTCCAACTACCACAATATTTTGGATGTCTTTTGTCGAAAGAGCGTCTTGGACTTTTTCCGTCACCCATCCGTAATCGGGATGCCCGTTGTACCAATTCACAAACTCCCGTGCGCTCAAAATTCCCTTGACGCCAGAGGAAGATGCCTCCGTTGGACTTTCAATTCCATCTTCATCGAGTACATCGACTGGAAGATTCAGTTGGCGATCCGATTCACACCCGTAGGCCAGTATCACAACATCGTAGAGCTTCCGAAGCTCATCCAGAGCAACGTCGGAAGAATTATCGGGATCGCTTCCTCCAACCGTGACATTTCCGTAAAATCCAATCTTTGGACCATCGCTGCTGTCTTTTGCCATCTCGAAGAGAGCATCAAAGTCATTCTGAACAGTTCTTCACCTCTGGGTGATCCGGAGCGACACCAGTTTCTGAACTAGCCCGTAAGGCGTGGGCAATCGCTCAATGACATCAATTTTGAGAGACGACTTGGACGGGGGAAGCTTGGAAGCAGCACCTGATATTAGATACTTGGCTGTATAGCAACCCGATGGACCTGATCCAACAATGGCAACCCTCCAGGGAGGGGAATCAGAATCCTCGCTTGAAGCATCACCGAGAGTTGAAAATTGGTGTCGATCGAATAGAGGTGTTATCCTTCTGCCTGCGATTGCCCGCGCTGGAATCAAGCTCGAGTAGCTCAACGAATGCAAACTTCGTGAAAATGCAAAAGATGAAATCACTGGTTGACTGGCAAGAATACGCGTAGTGCCACTGATGCCGTGACTGTTTCTAATTCGCCGGCCTGTTCGAAGGAAAGCGTTGCAGCCAAAGGCAATCGGTCGGGAAAGATCCATTTCTAAGAGACAAATGTGTTGCGGGAAGTAAAAGGTTCAAAAACTTTGGTGACGCGGAGAATAATCGAGAATCTCTAACTCCGATGAAGCAAAAGTTGGCACAATTGTGGAGTTCAACAGAGTCGTGATGTCGAAGTAAAAGGATGAATCAGAAGTGGTGAAGTAGTATGTGAAGCGATGAATTATTTTTTGTCAACAGGTTTGGAGACTTCCCATTTTTCTCACTTGGCATCAAGAAAAAATGTTTTGGCTCAAAATTCGACTCGATCGACTCGAAAGTACGTATCAAGTCGAGAAAGGTAAATCAAGATTGATAAAAAATGCTTGATAGTAACAATGTGAAATGCAAAACTTTGTCACTAGAAGTACAATACTATATTATTCAGTTCGTCCATACTATTCATGAAGCGCTGGCTGATGCTTTTGCACGTTGTTCCAAGTGCTGCTTCTATTCTATCGTTTTTCCGCTCGTCTATTATTTTTTCTTTCTTTTTGAGCTCTGTCCATAAGCAATATGACGCAATCTACAAAACATCCCATCCGCAATCATAATTTCGTTTTGCCCGTCAGATAATCCACGAGCAAGTTGTGAAATCGCTCATCCGAGAGAATTGCGCGGTGTTCCGCGCCTTCGAGTTCTTCAATCTTAATGGTATCTAACACACGAGGATCGTTCCGGAGTTCGTTTGCCCACACCTGGGATTGTTGGAGGCAGTAGTAGGGGACACTTCCGTCTCCAGAACGATTCACTATTGTTCCACTCAATAAATCAATTTGGGGAGTTTCCGAATGCTCATAAATAATACCAGTCCTCTAGTTTGTGGCCACTCCTGCTGCTGATCATTTTTGTTGCTTGGTCGCTTTCTTCACTTTCCGATTCGTCAATGAGGATATCTCCCAAGCGTGTTTCTATGTCAATCTCGAAGCGTGGTCGAGCCAACAGTTCATGGGGTGTTTCGTCTTCGTGGTAGCAAGGAAACACGCTTGCAAACGGCGGATACGGGTGTGTCGAGGTTTGTTCCGTAAATAGCATATATCCGTTTTACGGGAGGCCTGTTGTAGGAAGACTGCCCCCGGGGATCCACAAGGATCACGATGTGCGCTGTACTTGTCACGGGCAATGGCTACGAATGAGTCCTCCAAGCCCTCAGCCAGGAGCATTGCCTGTCCCGATAACGGAGTGTAGCCGGTGTTATTGTCGTTTTCCTTGGTGGATTTCGATCTCTGGAAGAGGAGCAAAGAAGGGACATTGGAGAAAACAAGCATTCAGAGGAATTTGGTCTGGGAATCATAGCGATAGGATTGGTGAAATCGTCGTCTGCGTTGGAAGGTGGAGGATTCCCACTTGATATTGATCTTGATATCGATGGAACGATGAATTTGCCTTGGGAACCATCCCGAGAAACGTTATATCAGTTCGTGCAACGATAGGAACGTTGATTGTCAGCCCCTTCTTTCCAGCTGCTACCAGCTTTTTTACATCGATATTGTCAATCGGCGATGACATTCCTAGATTGATTTTGTATTTTCCGGCTTTTCTTGCGGTCGCGTTCCATAAAAGAGCTGCCTGAGTTCCTTTCAAATCCACCTTGGCAAGCATTCTCATTGCCTTGTTTCGGGGTTCGAGATAGTGGGCACGTGTGTCACCACGTTCGCAAATGTAAATCCGAATGGGTTTGAGTGATTCCTCGCCCTCCAATAATGAGGCGGGAGTTGGAAAAATGAATTTAGGACATGGAAGGGCAAAATACTGTGCTTCTGGATTGTCGTTTGAGCTGTTATTGTTTGGAGGAGACACCGGAATGCCCTTTCCCGACATTATTTTCGAGCTGAAGCCTTTGGTTTTCTTGTCTCCGGTCTTCTTAGCTCCATACGATACCTTGATCCTGATACTGGAAACCTCACGTGTCCCATGTTTGTTGGTGACTAGCTTTCGCACGTCTCCGATTGGATTATCTTTCGTGGCGAGAATTGTGACTGGTGAGCTTGCCCTCGCGTTTGCAAAAGATGGCCGGAATAGCGTTGCGCTTCGATGCAGGGAAGAGTCTTCGGCATCAGCCACACACCACTCCCCACTGACCGGGAAAAGACCAGACGATCCTGCAACGACAGCATTGGATCCAATGCTGCATTGAGAACACCCGAGAATGTCGTTGCTATGGTTGCGGGAACCCCAATGTGGGTAGCGCCAAGACACATGTAGGTGTGGACATGTTTGTCGATCCATTGCCTGCCAGCAGAGGAGCCCAGTCTCTCCAATGCAAAATTCAGCAGATAATGACCGGTCTTGGCTCCCATGGAATGGCACAAAAGTACTACAGGCTTGCTTTCGTTGTCCTCGTACATCTTCTCGATTCGCTCCATCGTTTTTGTAAAATACCCGTCTCTTTCTTCCAAAACTGACTGGCGGAATCCTCCAATCGTAGGGACACGCATCGAGGTTCACTCCCTTTGTGTATCCAATACCCCTTAGAAGCTTGATTATAGGACCAAAAACGTAGCTCGCTCCGACGTTAATGCTGGCAATGTCCGTGAGGAAATCCACCCCGTCGAGTCCTGAAATTGGACGAATCTCATTTCCCTCTCTCTCGGTGCACATATCGGATTTCAATGTCATGTGCTGGAGCCAGGGCGATTTGCAATCTAATTCTCTATCATCTTCCTCCTCTGAATCGCTGTTTGTCGTATCCTCTTCAAAGAATTCGGAATCTTCTTCTTGCCGGAAGGGCTTGTGGTTGATTTTCTTGCTTTCATTCTCGTCTTCGCTTTTTGTTCCTTCCGCGATTGTGAAGGCTTTTCCAAAACCCAATTTGCCTCTACCGAGTGCAATTGGGTTGAGCCATACCCGATCTCCGACATGTTTTTCGCTGACTGCAGATTTCTGGACTTTCAATCCAGAGCTCATGACTCCAGGAATAATCAAGACAGGAAGAAGATCATCTTGGTTCACAACATTACTCCTTGCTCCTTCTGTTCTTCCTATCAAATCGCGCCGTCGATGTCGACGACACAACAGGTCGTCTGCTCATTGCGGACGAATACAATCATGCATCCATCAACTCTCTGTCTTTTTCTTTCAATTGTGATGTTGATTGATTCTTACTTCAGTTCGGAAGGTGAAATCGGATACCATACTGTTCATAAATAATTCACAAGAATGAGCTTAGAATTTTTATGAAGATTCACTACGTACTTCATCACGAGTAAACTGGATTGTAATCGAAGAAGTCGACTTTCGTGTCGAATCTCAATTAATGTGCGAACTGAAATTTGATTCGAACTAATCAATCAGAATTTCTTTAGAGTCGTAGTCGAACTAATCACACACTAGTCGAACCGGTAGGATCGCCCACGGACGCGTTTGATAATTTGGGGCTATTGCAATGGGGAATACCTGACAACGCACAGTTTCTCTTCACATATTCCCGAAAGTGGTAACCATAAATATCCGAAAATGAGTATCAGAAAGACATGATTTCAACCTGGAATGTGCATAAACCTGACCGATGGTACCTGTATTTCTTTTGACGCAACGTCCTACTCAGGCGAACCTCTGGTGACATTACGTACGAAGATTCAATGGAATCGTTCCAGAGAAACAAGAACAAGAAACAAGGAAAGGGAAAACAATTCCAAATTGAAGAAAAGAATTGGAAAAATAATAATCTTCGACAATGATGTGTTTTGGGTTTACGAAGGGTAGGAATGCACTTGCCTCTTCTCTTGCTTGTGTTTGCCGCAGGAGTGCCCACAAGAACGGCCTCCAGGAGCTTGGCGCACAGTGATATGGCCTCCTACTTGAATAAAAATGACGTTGAAATAAAAAATGTGGCTTCCCATCTCGCCGCGCTCCTCGAAAAGTACGACCTCACAACCCGTGCACTGGCAAGAATGTTACTTGGAAGCGATAACCCAGCGGAGCCCCTAGATTCCGACCACATGCCCGATTATTGGCAGGCAGAGGTAGTCACTCCAATCCAACAGGGAGTCAATGGACAACTTGTTCAGGCCGTCTTGTATTCGAATGAATTTCGCAACACCGAAAACCCCCAGAGGGTGCTAGTCTTTGCTGGCGTTCAATCGTACGGTAGAGATAAAGGAGCCATTCCGGATGGAGCTTGCCTCGAGGCTACGTATGGATCCAAGGGAACTCAGGCCGAGAGCACCTGGCATATGGCGTGTTTGCAAAACGGATACAAGGCTCCCAACATGACAGAGTGGGCGATTCAAGCGGGAGCCCTGATCGAGTCGACCAAAGCAACCTTTCTAACGGGACACAAACAAGGATGCGACATTGCCAAGTCGGAAGGACTATTGAAGCCTCACCTACCTGTGGTCTGCTGGAGTGCCACTGGAAGCCTAACAAGGGCATGGATCGATGCCTATCCCGGCCTCGCCGAAGCTGTCCATGGAAAAAAGAGTCAGAACAATCTTTTTGAAGATGTTGAAGATGTTGACTCTGCGCACAGTGTATTCGATCATCCTGACCCGGAAGAAGATAGAGACACTGTGATGATTGATCATCCCAGTATGGACGAAAAGATCGACACTATGGGGATTGAAAATGGTGTTCCAGCTACCAGCCACACTGTGTTCGATCATCCTAACCCAGACGAAAATAGTGATACTGTGATGATTGAGAATGACATCCCTGCCACGAACCAAAATTTCAATACAGATCTACGAAGTAGCTGGCATCCCGAGAACCATGAGATTTTTGTCATGCAGACATTTACGGATCCAAGCTCCAACTGTTTGCTTCCACCCGAGGAACCCGGGACTGGTTTGGCCCATGTCTGCGTCTATCCGTCGGGCTCACGATGTGATCCCATCAACGGAGCTCCGAGATTTGATTATAGCATGTTTAGCCTATGTTCCGACATGGCGTCTCTTCCCATCTTGCTGGAATCGAATCTTCCGGCGATTTTTGACGACGAGAGCTGCATCTCACGGGAAGACGTCGGATCCGATCAACACCTCAGGGATTGTCCCTTTCACAATGAAAATTACGATATTCCATACGAAGATCCAACAATTACCTGGGGTGTCGATTGGACCGAAGATTATTCAATGGCGACACATTCTTGGTCTTGGATGATTTCGATGACATTGTCTCTTTTGGTCACTGCGCAATTATTTCTTCGATGATTACCTTCGTCGGATACTAGTAGAAATTTGGTATTAAGCAAATTTTGAGAAGCAATCCGATCAACGACAAAATCTTCATTCCACCTTCGATTGAAAAAAACAGGTTGTAAAATAAATTATAGTTGTACTGTATAATAACAATGGTTTCACTACTTTTGTGATTATGCTATTAGGTATGTAGGCTATTGCAGCTTTTGAGCCTACAAAACACGTTACAGTTGTTCACATCCGAAGAGTCACCATTTCTTCCGTTTCTTTTCCTAACAACATTATTGCAGCGTATCTTCCAGATGAACGTACTCAAAGGTAAATTCCTGCTTGATACGAGTGCACCATCCGGTTTCCCAGTCGAAATAAACGTAGGTTCCCTGCTCATAGTCGTCCGTCGTTACCTTCGGCTCTTCGTGACGCTGAAACCAAGTCATGTACTTTTTGTGGAATCGCCAAGATTGCTTCTTGAGCTCCCGAGCTGCCAAATACTGCTGGTAAGTTCCCTGCTTATAATAGAAAATGTAAAAGAGGGCATCGGTACCGAGCTTTTCGAAAATCGCTGGATTCTCAAAGATAGCGTTTGGAACAGATGGGAAGGATGCTGGCGTCGACGGATACGGATTCTGTGGTGCATACGAGCTAGATCGAGAGTTAGTTCTATCATGCTCATTCGACGATGGAATAGTTGCAAAGGATTCCTGCAAAAGGCTGCTGTCAGCGCCACGGTTTCCTCCTCCGGAAAGAATCGAGGCTTCACCGCTTGCTCCTCTTCGGTGATGTCCTCCCGATCCGACAGATCCAGTTGCCGAAGCTCCGCTGCTGCCCCCGCTGTTCGGAACACCCAAGGACATGCCGTTGAGTCCCGAGATAATGTCCAAACCAGAGGCAGAACCACCCGAGTTTTGCGACTTGGTCGATAATCCGTCCGATTGTTGCTGGGCAACTGCCTGTTGCTGAAGCTGTTGTTGACGCATCTGAGCCTCCTGTTGTTGGCGCATTTGTGCCTGCTGCTGTGCTTGCTGCTCCTGGATTGCCTTTTGCTTGGCTGCTGCCTCCGCTTGTTGCTGTCGGAGCTGAGCCTCCTGTTGCTGTCGAAGCATTTCCGCTTGCTGTTGCTGCGCCCGAAGGGCTGCCTGTTGCTGTTGTTGTTGGAGCTGTTGGAGTCGAAGTTGTTCCGCCGCCTGATTAAAATTAAAATAGAAACAGAAAAAGGTGAGAAAAGAACGAAGAAAAATAGAGAAAAACTTTGTCTCTCGACCAATCACAACAATAAGATAAAAGAATACGATTTTGTGCTCACCTTTTGTGCTCGCTCCTTTTCTTGTTGTTCGGTTTCCCGTTTCAAAATTGCTGCCATCGACGAGGTTCCCGTGCTTGCAGCAGGAATTGTCGTAGGCGTTGGAACCCCAACCATTCCCCTCCTTCCCTTGGTGGGGGTATTTCCATGGGAAGAGTCATCATCTCCGGAATTGCTGGCATCGTTGGGCGAATCGGAAGCAGCCCGGGATGCCTTGCTGCTGCTAGACGTCGTCTTGGTGGACTTTTTGCCCTTGCGGGCACGCCCAATTGTCAGCGGGATCATGGACGAAGCGGAAGCCTTTTTGGATTTCTTCGAGCCCTTTTCGCTGCCCTTGCTGGAACTCGAGGCAAGATCGGAGTAGGGGTCCTTTTTCGATTTTTCCTTTTCCGCCGAGGCCTGTGTCACCCGATCGACGTTGACAACCTGTAGCGTATCAAGTCCAAGAGCTTCGTAGAAAAATTCTTCGTCGTACGCCTGTTGGTAATCGTCGTCCTCATAAGAATCAATGTAGTAGTCGAGGTCCTCCTTGATGGGGTCAACCACCTCTACATCCAAAACATCGTTGTTGACGAGTCGCATGATTCCCTCCAGTTTCGTCAGATGGAACCTGTGCATGGCCAAAAAGTGATTACACTCTTCGATGAGATTCTTGTTTGTCTTTTTCCCACGCCCAGCTCCCAATCGCTCAACCTCCAGATCTTTCTCCTCTGCCATTTGCGTTAACTTTTCGATAATCTCGGTAATCCATTCGCAAGTAGCCTTTTTCGCTTCCTCCTCCGGCGTTAGCTTTTCAGCCTTGGCAAGACCCTCTTTTGAATACGTTTTCGTTTTCGTTTCCTTTTCGCAATACTTGAAGGCTTCCATTTTTGTTTCGATAAGTTTTCGGGCATCTATCAGAGGATCCTTGTCCTTGACGTCGCTGGAACCTATCCATGACTTGATTTGATCTCTCAACCGCTGAAGCTTTTTGATTTCTTTCTTAAGATCCATCTCGTACTTTTCTTTTTGGTTCTGCTGTTCCGCTGAGTAGACCTTTTCCCAGATCTCGTCAAAAAGTTCGACTCCCTCATCGACCTTTTTCATTACCCGATCGATCTCGGCTGTGTGTTTCGAAAGTTTTTAGTGTGCAAAAGACATTCGTCATGAATGGATAAAGAAACGGCCGAGAAACCAATAGTTGGAAAGGAATCAATTAACGGAGCAAGCAATGATTAGAAATGCGATTTGTGCCAAATCAATTTTCAATGCTCCTTCTTCTCCTTCGACAATGCCCCATCCGTTTTCCATCGATCTTGCACCAAACTCTGCGCTTTCCCATCGTACTTACTCTGTAATTTCCGTGCGTTCGACATGATTGATAATTGTTGTGTTTCGATGTAATAATGCTATTTTAATTTGATTGATACTGAAAACAATTCTGCCGCTAATGCTGACAATGATGATTTCAATTTGCAAATTTTTGTCGGGTCTTTCTCTGCTTTGTCCGAAAAAGACTCCTCTCCGTTTGCTATGCTTCGGAGTTCTGGTTAACTTTCTATTGACTTTTGATTGATAAACTCTCGAATTCTTCGACAATCGTCTACCAGGATCGTATTGCCGAGAGTCGTTTCGTTTCGTTTCGATTCTTGTCGTGTTGACAAAGCTGATAGTAGCCATAACTCTCCTGGTAGCAACCCTTCGTAGGCCTCTTGTTGACGCTTTCTGGCTACGTACCATCCCCTACAACGCTTGGAGCAAGCGGTTCCGATGCGAGGAACTAAAAATTGGAACCCACCAAGATATTTTTCGTTTACGTCTGTACGTCTGTGCACCATGGTAAGGGCATGCGCGTTATGTTGTCTTTTGCGCATCCGATGGACGCTCATCACGTTTTTGATTGGCTTGTGGCACACGCTTTGTGATCCGTTGGTTCCTATTATTTATCGATGAGAAAGAACTCTTGCGGTTCTCGCGCACGGTGCGGAATGAAGTGAGTCGTAACGAAAACGATTTCGTGTGCGTGATTGATTCCAGTACACGAGGAGAGAAGCATAACTAGTATGACACTAATCCTAGCAATAGGAGTATCTTAATATCCAATAGTTCATTAATATGCTATATTTTCACTCCTATTTGATGTCTCATTACTAGCACTAATCCTACTAGGGTTTCGAGTAGTAGAGGAGGAGTACGAGTGGTGCTGCTGCTGATGCGGGGTACCGAAGAAATCTTTCTTCTTTCCCTCCTCTCGTCACCATTGTCCTTCTCCTCATTATTTTGTTCTTCGTCAAGAAGAGATCAAATGAACGAAACGAAAGCTTGCCTTGAGATACGCAAAACCTCGTGTTGTTCTATAAGTTGGCAACTACTCCACAGTCGAGGAAAGCCTCCTCGGTCGATTCCTCCTTTCGTCTGCTGTGCTGATGGCACGACTTTCTTTGGCTCTTGGTGAGTACTCGTACGTGTTCCGCTTCCTTCGCCAGGTTTATAATACTCTATTGAGCAAGTTCTTCGATTTCAACTGCTTATTCGCGTTACATCTTTTGCGTTGCAATCAGAAAAATAATTTCCAAGATCTCGTCTTACCTCTTCCATTGTCTACTCCTCGTTTCATGACACCATCATGGAGTCTAGATCAGTCGAGCAAACATCAGATTTACTGTTGAGAGACAACGCCTTCCTCCACTCAAATAATCCTGTAACGCAATTTTTCCTCGACGAGCATCTACCGATTTCAGCATTCTCAGATCCTCCCGACGTATATGAAGGAATCGTTTGTTTGATCTCCTCGTCAAACTTTGACCGAAAAGTGTTCGAAACGATGGAAGTTTCTCCTCTTGCTCTTTGGTGAAGACGGTGGTTGATCATTCAAAGGAATAGAACGGAATTCTCGGTTTCATTCTTTTGATCTTTCGAATTGTGAACGTCTTAAGAATGATGACAGTACATGTTAGATGCCAGTAAAAATAATGTAAAGATAAGATTAAATTAAATTGATCGTAATTCAACATTTACTATTCGGTTACGCCTTTAAAAGTGATGAATAGAACATACGTTGCGAATGAATCGATTCTGGAATTTCATTCAAACCTAAGCTTCCCGATTACGACAGATTGGTAGCTCACTTCGATGCTGTCATCGTGAGCATGCCGTTATTGATGCTAGTCTGTTGTACATCGTTGTATTTTTTCGGATCCAGCGTCTGCCTCATGTCCCAATACAACACACGTTGTATGAAAAAGAAGGAAAGTACCGCAGATTTGGTAAGGAACTTCCGAATCGTACGCATGTACGTATTGTAAGATGAGTTTTGTGATAATTCAAGACTGAATTTTTGTCGCCGACATTGCCGAGTAAAAAATTTACACTGAACCCTTTGGTGGATTCCCCCAGAAGGGCGCTGGGATGCCTGTCCGCATGGAGAGGGCGATGTCGCGCCTTGGTGGCAAAGAAAGCTGGTGGTTATGCTGGGTGCTACCGTTGAACTCCAGAAGAAATACCTTTTACGATTCGTCGTTGCGCTCAAATCATCACCTTGCCGTCCTCGGCTAATTCATTTTCCATGACGTGACCGTATTCGTCGCTCCCGTCGGGACAATCGATGATTCCAGTCATTGACCCGCGAAGCATAGATCCATTTGGGTTGGCTGTGGGGGTCCTCTTTCCCGCGTCGGCCGCAGACGAATTTCTTCTTTTGTGTCAAAACGTTCGAACACGCCGAAGTATCAGGCTCATCCAGACCATCGAGTGGGCAATCGCAGTAATCGTCGTTCTTGAAGCCGACGGATCCGTCGCTGCACTTTATGATTTCTGGCTTTTTTGGGAGCGATGGAGTCGCTGGAGGTGTCTCCGGCCGACGAAGGTTCCGTTGAATCGCTTTTTCGTCGTCGATTTTGTTTTTCTTGCTCTTGCTAATATTTTTGTGATGAAAAGATCTCCCGTCCGGATGGTAATTGTCAATGACGCTGTGATAGTTCTGCCGGTTTTCGACTAGTTTCTGGAAAACATGTTCGAACTCGTTCTGGAGTTGGTGGTGGTAATCGACCTGCGTCCAGGAAAAGGGCAGGAGGGTTATCGAGAGTGTCGCGCTGACAATGGCAGCTGCCAGACCACCCAGGCAAAGTTTGCACCACCGCCATACGAGAGCTCTGCGGCGACGGTGTTTGACGCGTCGCTTGATTCTTGATCCCCTTGACGGCGATACCATCATGCTGTTGCGTCCCTCGAAACGACCCTCGAAACTCCTGCTCCGTTCAAAGTTTTTGGGTCTGCTGATTCCGGCATTTCCTTCCTCGATATTTAGGGGAGCCAATTTTTGGGACATTTTTCTCAACCGGAGTTTCGAATCGTCCATCGCAACAGTGGCTTAACACAACTGGAAACGATTGCGTGTCGAGTTTTTCGCTTTGGGCGATGCGTAGGGTTTCGACCGATTGTTTGAAGTAGCGTTTATTGTTGCGTCTGCAATGCTTCACCAATTGTCCCGATGCCTTATTCCTTTGTTTCTCTGACATAAGCAGCACGCATGGAGATGTCCTCGGGCTGTAGATTGCCAATGACTATCAAGTAGGAAGAGGAGTGACTAATGGAAGAATTAATCAAGATGATGAGGAATCGACATGACCAAGCAGAATTTTTCAGGTGGTGTCAAATCGGTATGATTGTTATGTGAATTTTACTACGTGGGGTATTGTACATGTACAACAAGAGCCTTTTTTCGCATTGCATGTCCCAAAAACGTGATATCCCTTCTAAATCGGCGAAAACTATAATTATGTATTACACCTAAGGTTCCTATCTATCAAACTTATGAAGTCAGAAAACAATCTAAAACCGTTAGATCTTCGTTGACACCAAAAATCGTCTCACGGCTTTGCTTCTCATTCGACGCAACGATGGCAATTGCTGCCTCCACCCAGCAGAATTCAGTTTCGTCGTCTGTTTCAAACCAGATTCAGTCTGTTTCAAACCAGATATCGTACGTTTCTTCGTACGATTCTACGAACGTTTCCGAATGGAAACAGAAAACCATGCTACAAACCTCGTATAGAGAACCTCGTTGAAAGCTGAAACCAAGCCGTCGAAAGCTGCTCTCTGTACAATCTCTACTGACTTCTACAGAGCAATCGCGTCGGATGCAGCAAAAATGCATCCACTATCCCTTTTTTGCTCCTTCAGAAATCACTTTCCTCCTCTCATAATTCGCATTCGAAGGTTAGAATAACCTAGTGTAAAAGCTTGAGTACCCGCGAGTAGCAGATGGCAAGAGTGGAGGTAGCAGCCCAAGGGAGAGACGCTATAGGGATCACCATGGTGGGCGCCCATGGAGATCCCCGAAATAAGCCTGCATCTGCCACGATCTCGCAAGGGGAAAAGGTGAATCGAAGTAAGCAGCAGTCACTGTTCCTCCGTGTAAAAGGCCAGGAACTCGAGACCGTTGAAGCATGCTTTGCATGCGCGGAAGATCTCGACTGAGCTCACGCTACGGCGGCATGGTGCCAGAAAGAGGGGGGAAGCGAACAAACTGTGATGCGGAAACGACAAGGCACCACGATGGTATTCTTTTACGCACTTCGAAGATGAGGAGACAAGTGTAACTCATAAACCACAGAGGAGGGAGCAGGATGGCTGACAGGAGGGAAGTACTCAATGGAGCGCTACGGGAAAGTTGTTGTGTGAATGCAATGGACCCCGGACAAATCCCTGACGAGCCTGCAATGAACTCTGCCGACTGGATCGTCCAAAGGACGCTAATCCGGGCTATGTGGATGAGAACGGGTATAAGCGACAGAAGAAATCACACACAGTGGTCCCCACGGGGATAAGGCAGTGTAAGCCCGGTTAGCCGATGCCGAGGGTCCTTCGGGACCCAGAGCTAGGAACTAGGAGCACTGAACCAAACGATAATTGGCCACTGTGTGCCTGAAAATGTAGGGATGAAGCCACGAAGCTTCATTGACTGTCCATCGATACACTTGTCTTCGGATCTTTGTTAGATCCTTGTTATGTTTAAAAAACAAAACATACATAACAATCAACCGGTGGAGGGGACAACTACGAGAGGAAGTCGGAAGAAAACCAAAAGACGATGAATCGAGCGAGAACGATGCGCTTTCGCCAAAGAATGAATCGGAACAGACGAAAGCAGCAGCAAACGGAGACGAATGAATGACGAATGACGAAGAAGAGGAATCGAGGGAGGACGATGCGTTCTAGTCAAGGAATGAATCGAAGACTACGAAAGAAGAAGAAGAGGAATCGAGCGAGTAACTTTGTTCGATTCGCGATGATTTCTTTTGGGTGGTTGTGCGTTTGATTATGAAAATGATCAAACACAAAACAAAAAATAGAACAAACTAATACCATAGTGTACACGTTTAGTAGAAACATCATTTTCTTGAATACGCACTTTGCTTGTCATTCAGAGAGCTAGATTTCGTGTTTTTATTAAAAATAGTTCTTGACCATATTTTTGGCCTCAAGCCTCAACAAACAGCAACTTGGCATCTCGGTCTCTGACAGAGGCGACTACAGCTGAAAATTTTTCGATCTGTCTTAACCCCAAATCGGCGAAAACTATACTTCTGGTTGAGGATAATTCCAATGGAATTCGTTCGAGTTCCAAATCGTCGCTACATGAAGAGAATACTACACAATCAGCATGATTTTGGGTCTTTAGGGTTATATTTCTTTATTGTACTATAGTTTCTATGATATGCTGTATGATCTAGCTCTTTCTGATCATTAGAGGATAGCGACTCGATACGAGTCTTTAAGTAGTGCCCGAGTTCGCCCTTGAACTTTCTGCTGCTGATCCTTTCAGCAGTCCCCCGAAATTCTTTCTTTAGTCGTTGTCTATGGACACCTTTATCGTCTTCCCCGACGAGCAGGCGGTGTCCATGCTACCCTTTTGTGATTGGGCGATGGCAAGATGATCGCTACGGCGAATTCTTTGGTGAATCATATAATTCGCATTTTCATGAGAGTGACCGACGTCACGATTGAAGCGCAATCACGCTACGCGATTCAAGTCTGGAGATCTAATGAGATGGAGACGATTGTTCATGAGGAGCGGTTAATCAATCGAATCGAGCCTCGTTTACCGCGCCTTCCCGAGAGTACACGGTGTTCTTTGATTGATGTCCCTCCAGCGCTCTTATCGTGGCAAAAGTCATTGCACAAATCGATGCGGAGACCGGAGCTTCTTTCGATAGCACATGGAGCCACATCTCTGAGACATTCATCGTTAGTCGCCCAACGCGCATTTTTGCCGCATCTCTTGTTGTTGGAGGTTTTCTTGAGCGCCCTGTGTTTTCGGTGACATCGGGTGGCGTTTCGTAATCCTGGAGGCCATCTCTTGCATTTTGATATCCAAAAGTTCGAGATCGTTTTCGATTCCTCGTTGACGAGCTTCAGCTGCACTTTGATCTGAATGTTTCTGAACATAATTGGCAAGCCACTCGGAATACTCGTTGTCGGTGTTGGGCATTTTGCTTTCGAGGAGTTGATAAGTTTGCGATTTGAGGACGGTGCGTCTCACGTTGTCGATCCTCAGCATTCGCTTGTGATTTTCTTTTCGTTCGTCCAGTGGCAAAGTCATTTTTTCGCGAACTTCGTTCAAAGCGAATTTTCCATACTCTGTTTGGGTGTACCACATCGATCGGTGTTCCAAGGGTGTGAAATCACGATATGACGGGATATTTCTGGATTCAGAATCGCCATCCTTGAAACTAACAGTCTTTCCGCTTCTACGCGAGAAAGATTCTGTCATCTTTGGTTTGCTCATTGAAGCGTGTTGTAGCAGCGGGAGTTCTTGATACAAGTTTTTCATTATTTTTTCTTTAGTCGATGAATTGATTTTATGATATCCTTGTTTGTTGGATCAATATTTTGTTCGATTTTGTGATCACCGTTGTGATATTATTGTGTTTTACCGAAGGAGGAAGAAAAGAATTCGATGGAATCGAGAAGATTGGAACGCCATAACTCTTCTCACGCTAGAAGGCGCTGAGGCATTATAAAAATTATAAAATACGGTTTTGAAGATGCCGAAAATTGAAGATGGTGGCTTGAAATTGAGGATGAAGGTTGTTAATTGGAATAAACTGGCAAAATAAAATTGTCCGTCCTTTCCATCCCAAGCATTCCATTTCAACTTTTTTGTTTTTTTTAATCGAGAATGTTAAACATTTCCTTTCCGTTGTAGTAGACGGAAAAATGCACAAGCAATCTGACTCGTATTTTATACATGCTTTGACTGGTACGATATTAATACATTCCTTCAGTGGGCGTTCCTGATATTTTCTATTTGTTTCCTGGATCGTCCTTCGATATATATTTAAGTCTGATTTGGTATGTATTCATGATGAATCTTGGAAATGTCGGTCATTGACTTTCAATGCACAGAATTCTAGCGAGTTCTCTAGTCCCAAGTGTTGGGGAGTTTTGAGAATGATTTCTGGCACGTCTGTCGAAATCATTCGAATGAATTCATACGGACAAGAAGTACATCTCAAAGCAAGAATGCAATATAAATCTCGGCTTACGTAACACAAAAATGATGCATTTTCGTTTTCGAAGTCAATGTTTCTGCTTCGATGGAAGTCAAATAGAACAAAACGCATTTTTCGTTCTCGAAGTCAGTCTTGCCAACCGCCATATATTTTTTTTCAACCGAATGCAGAATATACATGGTGTCGCTGGTTGTACAGGAGGCAGCGGTGAAACCAACCACATATTCGATAGATGACAAAAGGCTGGTTGTGATATGCGTTGAAGGGCTCGCCGCATGCTATTGCCACCAGACGAAAAACGAGTGATGTAACAAAGTCGTAAAATACCACCATTCATAGAGTAGAAATGATTCAGATATCTTTTTCCATCTCGTCCTACGGAATATTCGGGACCTACGATCACACCGTGTTAGATCCACACCTTTCGTAATCAACTAGAAATACAGTAGACCCTCGGATCACTCCGCATCTCGTCTTGACAGTATTGGAGGGGAGCATTTGCCGGTACCATCAAGTTGTGATGTCGAAGAAACTTCGTGCGTCAGTCGCCGAGGAGGGGAGGCTCTACGACATCAGCAGATTTTTCGAGAGGGGTTCAAACATCAATCTAGAAAAACGATGTAGTGTAATTTTCATTTGTGCTATTGAACCGCCATCATTTTGAACTTTAGATCTTGTTTTGATGTTTCAGTGCCATTGCCGCACTTGTCGAGGAATCGAAAATGAGAAGGATGCTGCAACTTGTATGGGGATCACGATTGCAGAGGAAACAAAAATACGAAAAGTACGATTCAAAGAGTTTTTTAGTCGTGACGGTTTTTTAAAGGAACGTGCCCAAGGCATGCAAACTGTATTTAACGACAAAATAGCATTATTTTCTTAAGTTATTCTGAAAAAATACCTTGATGGCGGGTTCTCTTTCAGATTTTAATTTTTTGCGCCTACCGGCATTTTCGTAACGGTAACATTTGACTATCGGTAGGAAAGATTATAGAATAAGCTTCATCACTGTATATATATATGATTAAAAAATATCATGCTGGCCGACGTCACAAATTCAATTCGACATCACAACAAAGAACACGATACTAACACATGATTTAGCAGTTATCAGAAAAAGACGAAGTGGCTATATCGCAGAGAGATACAGATTCCCCTTCGGTAATTGTCGCTTCAACATCTCGATAACAGTAATTGAAACAAAAAAAATCAACAAGAGACGTTACAAAGAAGGCATACGAAAGGAAGGAAAGCAATTTTACCATGGGGATTTTCAAAGAGATAAAGGAAAGATCCCAAAGGATGAGGTCGTCGATTCGAGAGGCTGCAGCGTCTCCTACGAACACTGTTGACAGTCATTCTGTGATGGAATGGGACAAGATTTACGTCGAAATTGATAACGATGCCGGTACGGTTTCAGACCAGAGTCGTACGCAGAGACGTAGAAATGTTGACGTGTCGGAGCCTGAGCCCCCACCAGTGTTTGACGTATCGAGCATTGAAGCCAAATCGATTGCGTTGATTGGGCATGTAGAAGACGAAGTGGTTAGTCGTCTTGCTCCAGCTTGTTCTCCCGTTGAAAGTTGTGCTCCCATCGATTCGGGGAGTTTTGGACCCACAACTTCCAACTTTGATAACGGGACCAATTATGACACGACAACTGTTCATAGCGCAGATAGCAGAACTTTTCTGACTCGGAATCCATCCAGTGAGAGCGAGAGCATAATTACCAGAAAAACAGATATCGAAAATCCTGTCGAAACTTATTCCATCACAAAAGATGGAAAGTACTTGGCAAACAATCACTTCGCAAACGCTCAGCTGATGAGATGGAAAAGCTCCTCGGAAGAAGGGCCTTTTCTTATCCAGAAGGCGGTAGTTCTTTCTGCCATGGGTGCGATCTTCACGACTATCTATCCCCTCATTGTTTATGATCAGTACTGGAAACTTTCATCCTTGATTTGTGCCTTTCATACAACAATGTTGAGTTTCCTCATCATTATATTCGAGATCCGTGTGTGCGGTACTCGCAATCCAACAAGCTCTCGGGCAAGACTACGAAGTTTTTTTGTTCGTCACCTGAACGTTCTCAGATTGTTTTGGGGTCGCGGATTCCTCTACATGTTTGCCGGATCGATGAACATTACAATGCTTTTCTACCCCTACAATTACATCACGGGAGGTATCTTGATCGCGCTAGGCATCTTGTCGGTCTTGATGGGTGCCCATGCTTCTTATAATCTCGAACGCATGCGCCTTTCCCTAACTGACGCTTCCTATCTTTGGGGCAAGTTCATTGATTACGATTCTGACGGCGACAATCTCGTCAACATTGACGATTTTTCGCAACTGATTTGGAGCCTAGGACTCGAACTCGACGATGAATATACGTACCGGGCATTCCTGGAAATCGACCGTGATCGAGATGGGCTCATCAATTTCAATGAGTTCAAGTATTGGTGGATCGCTAGCCAAGACGATGACGGAACGATCATGTCAAATAAGAGCATGATGAGCAAGTTGACCATGGACATGGGCAAGGAAATGAGCAGGCCAACGAAGACCAAGAAAGTGCCAAAATCAATAAGGACGAATGATAACACAAAACGATGAGTCACTCCGATTTATGGAGATCGCTCATTCTCCAACTGATTCGTGATCCTATGAAAATATTTTTATCGAAAAATGATTCTATCCTTTGCATCGTTGTTGAGATCGCAGCTCCAGCACTAGCAAATGCATTCGGCCGAGAGATTTTTTCCGAATTATACTGTTGTAAAAGTAATAAACATCTTCATATGCCGAGAAGTACATGGATTCGTATTCTTGGAATTTGATTAACAAAGTTTGAAACACAACCGAGATGTTGCAAGACAATAGTTGCAACGAATTAGAAGACTTTCTAATCATAATAGACCTATTTATGGGTAATAGGTCCTAAGTATTGATCATATGCTTAGTATCGCGTACAGTATTTGCCGTTGTTTCGCAAAACAGAAAAACAATCAATAGCCGTTAGATCTTCGTCGACACCAAAAATCGTCTCACGGCTTTGCTTCTCATTCGACGCGACGATGGCAATTGCTGCCTCCACCCAGCAGAATTCAGTTTCGTCGTCTGTTTCAAACCAGATTCAGTCTGTTTCAAACCAGATACCTTACGTTTCTACGAACGTTTCTACGAACGTTTCCGAATCAAAACGGAAAACCACATTACAAACCCCAGTAAAACCTCGTTACAAGCTCAAACCAAGCCGTCGAAAGCTGCTCTCTGTACAATCTCTACTGACTTCTACAGAGCAATCGCGTCGGATGCAGCAAAAATGCATCCACTATCCCTTTTTTGCTCCTTCAGAAATCACTTTCCTCCTCTCATAATTCGCATTCGAAGGATAGAATAACCTAGTGTAAAAGCTTGAGTACCCGGCGAGTAGCAGATGGTAAGAGTGGAGGTAGCAGCCCAAGGGAGAGACGCTATAGGGATCACCATGGGGGGCGCCCATGGTTTGATCCCCGAAATAAGCCTGCATCTGCTATGATCTCAAAGGGGAAAAGGCGAGTCGAAGTAAGCAGCAGTCACTGTTCCTCCGTGTAAAAAGCCAGGAACTCGAGACCGTTGAAGTGTGCTTTGCATGCGCGGAAGATCTCGACTGAGCTCACGCTACGGCGGCATGGTGCCAGAAAGAGGGGGGTAAACGAACAAACTGTTACGCTGAACGACAAGGCACCACGATGGTATTCTTTTTACGCACTTCGGGGATGGGGAGACAAGTGTAACTCATAAACCACAAAGGAGGGAGCAGGATGGCTGACAGGAGGGAAGTACTCAACGGAGCGCTACGGGAAAGTTGTTGTGTGAATGCAATGGACCCCGGACAAATCCCTGACGAGCCTGCAATGAACTCTGCCGACTGGATCGTCCAAAGGACGCTAATCCGGGCTATGTGGATGAGAACAGGTATAAGTGATAGATCACACACAGTGGTCCCCACGGGGATAAGGCAGTGTAAGCCCTGGTTAGCCGATGCCGAGGGTCCTTCGGGACCCAGAGCTAGGAACTGGGAGCACTGAACCAAACGATAATCGGGCCACTGTGTGCTTGAAATGAGGGATGAAGCCACGAAGCTTCATTGATCTATCCATCGATGCACTTGTCTTCGGATCTTTGTTAGATCCTTGTTATGTTTAAACAAAAAAACATACATAACAATCAACCGGCGGTGGCGGAGGCAACAAGGTAAGTCGAAAGAAAATAACTCTTCTGAGATTGGGACGGTCACGACGAACAGAGGATCGTCGACCTGCTGGATGGAGCCCGCGAATCTCTGCCGCGCTTTCGAGTACGTTTCTCTCTCGAGGCAATGAATAAATCGAAAGCTACGGAAGCGGCAGAAAATTCAGCAGGTGCTCTATCCACAGGTCGACGACTCGGCTCAGTCAACAATCCTAGGATTGTTGACTGAGCGCGAAAAGTCTGCTGCTGATTCCTTGAGAAAATGAGTCGAAAAAATGCGATCAGCAGCAGCAGATGCTCCATGCCGTGGTTGCTCCATTTGTCGACTCCGAAAACTATCTCCAGGCAAGTGAGTTATCGAATCTAGCAAGACTCGAATTCTTGCTTGGTTGCAGCTGCCTCCGTCGCCGGTGACGTTTTTCGCTTCTATCTGCAATAATGCAGGCGAATGAACGAAAGAATGAGGGGGCACTGGAACTTATCTCGGGAACGAATTCGAAAGTCCTTCCACTTTTGTTATTTTTTGTTGTTTTTGGAAAGTGCCCTCTCAAAGATTTGAAGGACTTCCGTAAAATAAAGGGGGAAATTCTCCGTCGATTCGTTCTTTCATCTCAAAAAAAAAAAAACAAACAAACAAAAAATAACAATCAACCAGTAGCGGTGAAGGAGATCGAACGGGGAAGGAGACGAACCTCGACGGTAGCAAGTCGGAAGAAAATTGTTGAAGGAGGTCGGATGGGGAGAATTCGAGGTTGTGGAGAAGACGAACCTCGGCGGACGAAACCGGAATCTGATCGCTTATAAGCCATGAAATCCCGTAAGCCATCGTAAATTATAAAAGACGAAAAATGGGAATTGATTGTATTATTATTTTTCAAATCAACGTCGTGTCGCTGTTGAGTTCTATTTCGTATGTTTTCATAGTATGCAATAATTATATCGCTAGATTCTCGTTTTGTACGATATCCGCTTGTATCAAATGGAACGTCACGATTCGTCCATTTCCTTTTTCCTAGGATAATGCGTTGTGTCAGCCCATCCTATTTTCCTTCCATCCATGTTTATTTCGCCGCAGTGGACTTGAGCTTGCTTCGGAAATTCATAAATTCGGGAGTTGGATCGGGTTTCGACGGCTCGTTCATTCGATTCGGTATTGTGGTCTTACGAAGGTTTGGTTTTTCAATTGAACTGAGGGCGACAGCTGGCTTGTCGTTGGGCGAAACCTTGGATTTCTTGAGACCGTTCTGGTTCCAAGTAGTGGGAGCCTTCGACGGGCTATCGTCGAGGTCTTTGAGTTTTTGCTTTTCGTTCGCCAAGATATTCTCCATAGCCTTGTTGGTAGTGGAGGCAGATTCCTTTCCAAGTCCCTTGGCCTTTGCTTTGAGGGCAATTTCACCAATCAGACCCTTTCCGACTCCCATCCCCGTCGCGTGTCCGCCAAGCTTAGAGATAATGCTTCCGCTTGTCTTGCTGCTACTGCTACTGTTGGGAAGTTTCAATCCCGGGGACAAGGATGGTCGGTACATTCCCTGGAGAACCTCGACACACTTGGGGGCATCCACTCGTTCGAGTTTGGAACGAAAGTCTGCCTCGATCTTTTCCAGCAAAGATCCAATATTCTGAATGTGGCTGGCAACGGGAATTGCCTTGGTTTGTTTTTTGTTCACCATGAGCTTGCAAACCTTGGCTGTGTCCTTTGTGTACACCGCGGAAGAAGTGACCACCTGCTGGCACGGGCGCAAGCGATTTACCGACCTTGCTCACATCGGCATCACCTGCCTTGCTGTGGTTACTTTTGCTGTCCCAATTATTGGCGGCCCTGTCAAAGATTTCCAATCGAGAAACGTCCAGTAGCTTGGAATTGGCTTTCATTGGCGATGTTGCCTTTTTCTTGGGAGGCGTCGCAGCTTTCTTTGGTCGCTGGGCCTGTGGGACATCGCCGACGTCCTCATGGCTGGTATCGGCACCAAACTGCCGACTTGATTTTGTATTCACAGGTTCCCTCTTCGAAATTTGGAACCTCAATGGTAACGGTGTGGACGCTATCCCACCGGGCAATCTCGTCGCTCCCATTTTCACCAACGCATTTCTTTTGGATCCCAAAGAGAGCCTCCAAAGCTCCACCCTTTTTGGCCTTGGCATCACTGCCCTTTCGTTTCACAAAAACACTTCCGACGGCATCGCTCCCGTAATACAATTGCCGATAGGCATCCCAGACCTCGTTGGCCGTGTGTTCGAGCTCAATAACATCGGCATCACCAGACGACTGCTGTTTCCATGGGCTTCGGTAATTTGCCTTGTCGATTTTGTTGAAGGGGGTTTGGAGGAAGGGGCGATCTTCGTCGGTCTCTCCGGAAGCGGGGGTAGATCCGAGGGGCAGAGCAAAAGCTGGATTCGATGCAATGCTTTCTAGGTTTTCGACGGTTGCACCCAACACGAAGGGGTCGGTTTTGCGAAGGATGTTAGTGTATGCGTCGGTCATGGTGTCGCGATTTTTTGAACTCTATCCAGTTTCTTTGCAATTGTTTCTTTCCTCGAGTGATGATCTTCGTTTTCTTTTCTCTCTCTTTATTTCTCTATTCTTTTTCACTTTAGGGTTCACTCTCTTTTTGTTTTATAATAAAGGCAAGTCAAGGCTTCTAAATTGAACTGGTGTAAGTGATCAAGGTTAATGGAATCGACGATGTGCAAACTGCAACAGGTGTGTCATCGGATATATATGAACACATATCAGAATAGGACTACCTCACCTTTTACTGTACACGAACAGCTCGCCTACCGATTTTGAAATAATGCGCTTCGAAAGACTTGTAATGACCAACGGTCGAGTCTTGATCCATAGTCAATGAATTCGGGGGAATTGTTCTTGGCAAGAATGATAATTGTTGAGACTTGAATGTCCCGCGTATCGGTCATTGTAGGAATCGAAAAAATGTCATCAGACATTGAAAAAGGGGACATCGTACCACTTCTGCTGGTAATTCATCGTAAAAATCAAAAATAAGTTGAACCATCGTTGAAGCTACCAGTTCTGTGTGGTTTTAAAGTTATAAAAAATCGCGCGATTTTAAAATCGATTTTTGCACGTTATAAAGCAAGAAAGTAGCGAACAAGAAATTACTTTATTCGACAAGTATACAACTTCTTTCAACAGACCAACGGATTCTTTTGGTAACACAACTCCTTTGAAGGGTAGTTATTGAGGATAGTGGCCACTTCTGATGGTTGAAACCGTTGAATTTATCGGACACGTGACGAAATGATCCTCGGTTACATTTAATGCTAGGGGTAGGGTTAACCTACTGTGTGCGCCGTAGTACTCCTACTGCTGGTATAACCGGAATGGGATTCAGTGAATCCCGTTAGAAAGCGGAAGCAGCGGATGCCTCTTTCCTTACAAGAATTGACAATTAGCTCACTCTTTCATGTAGCTTCGGAGCCCTACGATCTGTAATAGTCATTTACCTAGTTTAGAACAACGTTTCGGTCAATCAAACAATCAATTGTTGCCTCAGCAACAAAGTTATTCTTCCTTTCTGAAATGAAATTATAACGTGCAAAAATCGATTTTAAAATCGCGCGATTTTTTATAACTTTAAAACCACACAGAACTGGTATCCCCCAAATTTTTCTTTGCAGGACTGAGATAGGTCTCATAGTGTGGTTCGGTTCGCATTATTCAGCAACAATATGCCCAAGTGTTGACGGAGTGAGATCCTCTCTTTCGAATAAAAGGGGAAATTCAATTTTCCCCTAGATGGAGAAGTACTTTGTTAGCGGTCTATTGGGTCTTGTTCGTTCATTTTCTTACGTGATACGACTGCGACACGCGCGCTTTTCGTTCATTCGGGATTTCGAAATCGCGACTGTTTTTGTACTTCCAACAACAAAAAGCGTGATGATGTTTGTTCGTACGTACGTAGGAAGGTATTCCCGTCTTGCATTAGATTTGGTGTGACCCAAATCGACGTTGGACCGCCATTGCTCGGGACCCATATGATTAACATACAGAAATCGGATCGTATTTTGGGATTTTAGGGGTGAATAGTTCCGTTGGAGGCTTTGAAAATTCTGCATGTGGGATTTTCTTCTCTGAGTATTACTTGTTCTTTCAAAAGCATCATCTTTTAGAAAGTCTCTGTCACATGGCAATTCAACATAGATGCGTCAACTAAAGATTCACTCAACGAACGAAAACCATAATTGCCAACTAAGGAGGGCAAGCTTTAAGAATAACTCGGTTTGCGTATTGACCAAAATACCTTCCAACAGAACCAAAGACAAGGCTACAACAGAGGCATCGAACATGATGACTCCCGCGATGTTCGGTGACGAGGTCATGACAGCATCCGCAACCGAAAAGACATGGGCAGAAGAATGAGCAAGCAGCCTTCCCCCAAGATCTTGGAAGAATGCGCCAAAACACTTGCAGCGAGACTCGGTGATGGAATGGAAGATGTCTCCTTTCGAGAATTTGTCGACCTTGTTCTGGCTTTTTCGGGAAAACAAATGATGGTTCGTCTCGTCGAACGTGATACGGCTCCTTCCAACAGAGAATCGTCCGTTCTCAGAACGATATATTTTTCGTCATTGAAAGCCTTGCACAGAATCAAAGACCCACCGACCAAGGAAGATCCCCCAGCCACTAGCTTTGAAACAAATGAATCCATAACGTTTCCGGATGATGAGAATGACGAAACTTTTTGCCCGCCGCCACAAATGCCAAGCAAGAATTTCAGCAATTGTTCTCTCCCGATGGAATCGCATTCTCGCACTTCCACAACTTCCGCTTCGTCGTGGTCCTCGGTTTCTGCCCCAGGAATTCCGGACCAAACGATTCCAGATGTATCCTTCCATTTTGTATCCCAGTTTGATGACGATGATGACGACGAATCGCTGAATGACAGTCATACTGAAAGTGCATTTAGAGCAGGGGAATATGATGACTGCTACAGTAATAGCGCAGATGACAAGTCCATGGCAGTATATTTTGAGAAAAGGGGTCGGGAAACAGCCAAAAGTAATGTACAACACAGGATAGAGCTTCCGCATGATTTCGAGGTTGTCACAATAGTGGATATGCCGGAATCCGGGCAGTCGCCTTTTAATCGAAGCAGAACCTATAGTATAACGACTACTACGAGTGTTTCCAGTAAAGATGGTCTTCTCGAAGTCAAACAGCAGCAGTCGTAGATGCCGCGACAAAAGTGACAACGGTGGACGTCGAAGAAGCAAATGAAAAGCCCGTGTGTGTGAAAGAAGGAGGGCGCAGTCGATCCGATGGCACGGATTACTACTCTTTCATCAACACTTTCTGGTACAGTTCGAAAAATGATGAGTTTGCATTCGAAAAGTACGCGATACACAAAAGTGGAAATCTGAGCTAGACAAAGAATAACAAAACGACACAACCAGTCCGTTGATCTTATTTCCAGTGCATATTGCATGGGACAATATCAATTCATGGCATGAACCTTGATTACGAATTGGGTTGAAAATCGGAAGTATAGGCAGAAGCCCCCAATCCTCCATGCACCATTACTGGCACGACGCATCTGAAGTTTGCGAAACAATAGGAGGAACGACTGTGTGAAAAATAAAATTATCAGCTAGTCCTACTATCAATATGATTGTTTTCGCCTCTAATGCATGTCATCCCGCGTTCTTATATTATCCTAAATTTGGAAACATACTATAAAACTATAAACAACGGGAGGAAGCTTCGCTCTATATATTCTGTTCTGTCCTCTCTACGATGTGCATTTTTTCAAGCATATTACAAGCACTGCTGAAACTTCGCAAGAAAGACCTGGTTGTCTGAATGTAATGGTTTGTTATCGTCGTAAGAGTATTCGAACTACTACGCTCTTCCTCGTCCACTCCTCGTCTTGCATCAAGTTCCAGTATTCACAGTATTCTTTTGAAATCAATCGACGGCGATAGTAAAAGTAGTATGAAAAGAGACGAATGGTGGATGTCATCCTAAGTAGAAAAGCGTCAGTCAGCATTATTGTCTCTACAACTAGCTCTAGAGAAGCGAAGTTACGGCAACAACAGCTTCCTCTGCTAGCCAAAAAGGGGATGGAATGGATCCCACGACACTAAAATGAAGTTACTGACCGTAATTTTATCAATTTTGGGAAAATAACGATACGACAATCATTCCCATTTATCCAAGATAGATTTGAAAACTTACAGAGTTAAAAGCCCAGCTCTAGAAGTGAAGTTACAGCAATAAACAGCCGCTGCCAGCCAAAAAAGTGGAAATAGGAGTCTCGCCACAGGAAAAATCAGACTGGGCTCAATTCCTTCCAAATCCTTCCCCTTTCTCAATAGAAATCTCACGAATGTACTCGAGATGGATTTTGAGCCTTCAAATTTTCAATTACTAGCACCAGAAGCAAAGTTGTAGGAACAAGCAGCCTCTGCAAGCCAAAAGGGGAAATAGTAGTTAGTCTCGCCATATTAAAAATTATTATACTGGCCGACATTCGTTCCTAATCTCTCATATTTTTCGTCAAAAATATTACAACACACTCGAGATGGATTTTAAGCTTCGGGTGGATCCATAACTAGCTCTAGAAGTGGAGCTACAGGCATCAATAGCTGATACGAGAAGGCTTCAGAGGAGGGGACGATGGTGGACACCTTTTGCGAATGAAACGTCAATTCAAACACACAAAGCTAATTCGAAATAGGTAACAATGTGCAATCATACTATCAATTGATCTACAATTGAAAATTTTAAGTATGTATGAAAATGTCTATTCAATAGTCTCTAGTGTGAATTTACTAAAATGAAAACAGAGGATAGATTATTCCTCTGCAAATTGTTTGATTCATTCGATTCAATTCGTGAATGAATGGACAAAACAATCTAAAGCCGTTAGATCTTCTTTGACACCAAAAATCGTCTCACGGCTTTGCTTCTCATTCGACGCGACGATGGCAATTGCTGCCTCCACCCAGCAGAATTCAGTTTCGTCGTCTGTTTCAAACCAGATTCAGTCTGTTTCAAACCAGATACCGTACGTTTATTCGTACGTTTCTACACGCCCGTTTCCGAATCGAAACGGAAAACCACATTACAAACTACGGTAAAACCTCGTTACAAGCTGAAACCAAGCCATCGAAAGCTGCTCTCTGTACAATCTCTACTGACTTCTACAGAGCAATCGCGTCGGATGCAGCAAAAATGCATCCACTATCCCTTTTTTGCTCCTTCAGAAATCACTTTCCTCCTCTCATAATTCGCATTCGAAGGTTAGAATAACCTAGTGTAAAAGCTTGAGTACCCGGCGAGTAGCAGATGGTAAGAGTGGAGGTAGCAGCCCAAGGGAGAGACGCTATAGGGATCACCATGGGGGGCGCCCATGGTTTGATCCCCGAAATAAGCCTGCATCTGCTATGATCTCGCGAGGGGAAAAGGCGAGTCGAAGTAAGCAGCAGTCACTGTTCCTCCGTGTAAAAGGCCAGGAACTCGAGACCGTTGAAGTGTGCTTTGCATGCGCGGAAGATCTCGACTGAGCTCACGCTACGGCGGCATGGTGCCAGAAAGAGGGGGGTAAACGAACAAACTGTTACGCTGAACGACAAGGCACCACGATGGTATTCTTTTTACGCACTTCGGGGATGGGGAGACAAGTGTAACTCATAAACCACAAAGGAGGGAGCAGGATGGCTGACAGGAGGGAAGTACTCAACGGAGCGCTACGGGAAAGTTGTTGTGTGAATGCAATGGACCCCGGACAAATCCCTGACGAGCCTGCAATGAACTCTGCCGACTGGATCGTCCAAAGGACGCTAATCCGGGCTATGTGGATGAGAACAGGTATAAGTGATAGATCACACACAGTGGTCCCCACGGGGATAAGGCAGTGTAAGCCTGGTTAGCCGATGCCGAGGGTCCTTCGGGACCCAGAGCTAGGAACTGGGAGCACTGAACCAAACGATAATCGGGCCACTGTGTGCTTGAAATGAGGGATGAAGCCACGAAGCTTCATTGATCTATCCATCGATGCACTTGTCTTCGGATCTTTGTTAGATCCTTGTTATGTTTAAAAAAGAAAACATACATAACAATCAACCGGCGGTGGAGGCAACAAGGTAAGTCGAAAGAAAATAACTCTTTCGCGAATTGCAATTGGAACTGTGTGCCTGAAAATGTAGGGATGAAGCCACGAAGCTTCATTGACTGTCCATCGATAAAGTTGTCTCCGGACCTGCCAAGGTATTTCGATAGAAATTAGCAGATCCAGAACCCCACACAACCGGGGAAACAACCCTCCAAAAGAAGTCGCGAACTCTGTTCGATTCGCGACGATAGATTCCTTTTGGGGAATTGTACGATTTCGAACCGTTTGGTTCGAAATCAAACCGATCATGCAAATGATCAAACAAACAAAAACATAGAACAAACTGAAACCATAGTAGAAACGTCATTTTCTTCAATTCGGACTCTTCTTATCTTCTCATTACTTTTTGGTCAGGATTGCACCATGATGCCGATGGCCAATACCAACAAGGACCATATCATTATGAAGGGTTACGTCTCCTCTATCGTACGCAAGCGATTTCGACCATTTTTTTGGCCTCGGAAAGTGCTTCTAGCCCCAACAAACAGGGCATCTCGATCGCTGACAGAGGCGACCACAGTGAATTTTTCTCGGTTTCAGAATCTATATACGCACTTAGCTTGTCTTTAGAGAGCTAGTTTCGGTGTTCGTATAAGAAAAAGATCCTTGTTATGTTAAAAAAATACCACTCGAGTGGTATATACATAGCAATCAACCGGCGGCGGAGGCAACGAGGCAAGTCGGAAGAAAATAATTATCATCGGCTTGTTGATCTAGCGCGCGAAAAGGCTGCTGCTCTTACATTGAAAAAGTGTTAGATGCAGCATCAGATGTTCCATCATGAGTAGGCCGTCGATCGTAGCGTGAAGAATTCCGTGGTCGTTCCATTCGCAAGTGAGCAATCGAATCTAGCAGAGCTCGAATGCTTGCTTGCAACTATTTCCGTCGCCGGACGCTGCTTTTTCCTTTTACCTGCAATTTGCTTCTACCCGTAACGATACCAAGAATGAACGAATGAATTGTAGGGCACTGGAAACGATCTCGGGAACGAATGCGAAAGTCTTTTCAAAAACCCCTGTTCGCCCCATCCACCACTTATATCAAGTAGTAGTGCTAACGACTGCTGCATATTTCTGTATCAATAGACTATTTTTGAACAAGTTTTTCAAGAATGAATGATATACATCATTACATTAAAGTTACATCTCCTACTCTCTTTGATTCAACAAAAAAACCTGGATTTTGCGCGACGAGTGTGTCTCGCATTATGGTATCAAAAATTTGTATGGTAGGATTTTGGCTCAGTCGTGGTCGTTGGTTCTTCCACTTCACTCGGTGGTCGCCTTAATCTGAACCTCCACTGATACACTGGAGGAAGGGTTTTCAGCTTTCACGTTGTCGATGCTGCTTACAGAATTCTTTAGTTTTCTAGCAGCAATGAAGCGCTGTAGCATATTCCAGTGGTCAACGAAGAATTCATTAACCTCTTCCATTGTGTTCTTAAACGCCGTTTCCACTTTGTCGCTGGCTTGTTCCAGCACTGGAGAAAGAGGGAGTCGTTTTTCAATAACCGATTGGGATCTTACCTCTGCTAAATGCATCAATTCTTTCCCGGAAGATATGGATGCTTCGAAAAGGGAGTCGACACTTTCTCTGCTCGTTTCGACGAAGCCATTACCGCATTTCCAGACATCATGCGCCAATTTTTGGTGGCATGACGTGTCGGCAATGCTTGATTCGCCTACAGGATCTTCACTCTTTTCTTCTCCGGTATCGTATCTGATATTGTCCTCGATTACATAAGAAGTA
Organism: Pseudo-nitzschia delicatissima; assembly: GCA_037355735.1. Lineage (NCBI taxonomy): Eukaryota > Bacillariophyta > Bacillariophyceae > Bacillariales > Bacillariaceae > Pseudo-nitzschia > Pseudo-nitzschia delicatissima. Next base: position 2,499,849 of record CM074777.1, on the reverse strand, counting down.
TTAAACGTGGAATTGAATGATCTCTTTGACGCCAAGGCCATCCGTTGTGCCACCAATTCCGTCATTGCAGACGCGTTACGCGCCATTTCGATCGCCGCATCTTGCGAACACGTGTAGTCATCTTCCGATACCTTTTCATCCTCTTGGACGTTTCCGCTACCAGTGTTTGAGCAAACGATGATGTTATCGTGGGATTCCTTGAGACTGTGAACACGTTCGAAATCCGATGCTGGACCGAATGTGCTCGGCACACTCACCGCAACAGCCTCTTGCTCAACTGCCGCGAATGGCTCCTTTTTCTGAACGGATGCAACATTAGCATCGTCCCCCCTCATGGGAGAATATGTCGAATTTTTCTTCCGAGAGAAGATGGATCGCATACCTCGTCTCGATGAATAGCCCATGATGATATTCTTTTATATGCTTTCTTGTTATTGGAGGTGGATCCTGAGAGGAGTGATTTTTGAGTCCGATATTTTTTATGGCAACCACGGATGTTGCGATAGGATCGACTGTCACTCGGTGTTCGTAGGAAACACAATATCCCTACTTTCGTCGAAGCTTTCTGTTGTACGATTTGACAGAAAACATTTAATGCGAAATCAATAATTGATAGCAAATTTCGGAATTTTTGGCGTTGCGTTTTAGATTCGGCATTTTAAGGGATTACAGGTGCGATCACAAACGGACGGCAATGCCAAAAATTACGTGTATCGTAGGAAAACCGTGAAGAAAATTTGTGAACTGAATACAAGTATGTAGTGAGCGGCAAACAAATTGCCGCGCACATTCCCATGAAGATTCTATATGCCTCGTGACCGATTTGTCCCGTTTCCGTACGAAAAGAACGTGTCAGATAGAAATAACCGTTATCTTCGCCAAAGAGGTATGTTTCCAACGGAAAACGGACTAGGTCCAGCATGATTTCATGGGCTATGACGCCGCTAAGTGCGCATAGGTGCTCCTATGTGACAATTACCCAGGATTTACATTGGAGGGAATCAATCAATCAATCATCCGTCGGTGGACCTTCCCCCTTCTTTTGTTCATTCGAGTCGATTGACTTCACATGCCTACAACATGACATAGTTTTTTTTCGATCGCGTTTGTAGTCACGGATTGATGATTCGGTCGACCGGATCGGCTCAATCGATCCCAACGGAATTAGCAAGTCACAAGTGAGACCATCATCGGCTTATGCCATTCAAATGATGACAACTTCTTCTAAATACAGAAAATTTCGGCCGGGAGACTCATCGTTCTCCAAAATTCAAGTTTATCACGGAACCATCTCTACTATACACGTTACTATCAAGAAACTTCGAAGATCGTATTCCGCTCCCAGTTCCTTACAGCAGTCATCGCACTTTCAGCCATTACACATATAACCTACCAGTTTGTATTAGACACGGTGGCTTGTGAAACCCATCTACTACTGAAAGCATTGGCATGGACGTCTTTGGCAAAGCGGAATCCCCATCCGGAGACCATGAAGAGGGGCAGCTGATTCGTCACAATGGAGGCGTCGACGAAATAGCCAGCAACCATGACGATCTATCTTCTTATGAGAACAGATACGAGCCGCCTCCAGTCTTTACCACCAAGATTACCGTCGCCGACGGAAGTGCCGAAGCCGGCGTTGTATCAGGTGAAAATGACATTGCAAAAGACACTGGATTCATTCCGGAAAGAGAGGGAAACCCAATAGCCGAAACTTTCGCTTCCGATGATATGACGAGCAACAACTTAACGACAAATATGGGCGAGATGAAGACTAATGTAAGCGCAGCAGACATTTCTTCTGGCTGCTGTAGTTCTGAATCATTTGAAATAGAGTACGACAAGGAAAGATTTTCAAACCTCAAGAACAAAAGAAAGGACATATTCCAAAGATTTTCCTCCTTTTCGCAACGCTGGAAGTCCTTCCGGGACGATCAGCTTGCGAATTTCCGTGCGGGGCGACGATGGCATCCGCAAAGAAATACCGAAGGAGACGATGAGCGCACCTTGTCGAGTGGCGATTCCTCCAACAACTCGTACGGACGCTACACCGACGAGAACGAGGATAGCACTTCCGAAGAGTACCAACACTTTAGCTTTTTCCGCTGCGGAGAAAATAGACACAAGCGCAGCACTCAAAAGTCGTATCCTGCTTCGTTGGATGCCGACCTCGATGTTTTGGTGAGAAATCCCTGCAACGCATATGTTCGAAGACAGTTTGAGGTTTGGAGAGCAGCTTCCATCGAAGGACCCGGGGGACTGAAAACAACCGCCTTTGTCATGGCTCTGAGTCTGCTTTTGTGTTCGGTTGGTGTGATCGTTGCCAAGTACAGGCAGCATTTTTGGACTCCCGGTGCTGTAGTTGCTTGTTGCCACCTCGTGGTGGCATCGTTACTGATTCTCTTGCTGGAAAGCCGATCAAACCTCACCGGAAAGGGAATTCTCCGGGATTTGGTCACGTGTGGGTGCTCCGGAAAGTCAGTGGAGGACGATCTTACAGAGACCTTTTATCATGCCACCGTCCTTCCAATGGACGCCTACCAGGAATTCGGGGATCAGCATTATGCTTTTGAGGGTGACCGTGCCGCCAAGCCCCGGCATGACGTTGTCAGAAACGTTCGTTTCTTTCGATTTCTACACGGGCGCGGACTTTTGTGCGTCTTTGCGGGTTCCATGGCCTTTGCTACTATTCCGGGGCACCTGAGCGACTATCCCAGTGTTGTTTTGGCAATATGCATTCCGGGAGTTGCACTCATGCTCGTGGGTCTCTCGGCGATTATTGCTGGTGTTTACGCATTCTTTCGCTGGACGCTGCTGGAGACATCCATCGTTGGAGACGATGACCACCTCCTGGAAAAGTTCCGCTCGGCCGGGCGTTCGTTGTTGAAGAAATCTGAGCAAGAAAACAATGACATCGTGGGGTTGAACCAAAAGGGCTTTTCGATTTTGGTCACAACCCTCGGGCTGGATCTTGACGAAAATACGCTCATACCAACCGTCTTTGCGCTGGAGGTACGGCCAAAAGACCTAGATGCTATGACCTTTGAAGAATTCAAGAAGTGGTGGCGAGGTAATGCTACCGGAAAGCGTCGTAGACGAACAAAATCGCAAGGAACCAACGCCAGCGAAAAGGACAAAAACTCATTGTCATCACTGCGGTCTTCCAGTCAGAATTCCGTCGTGTAAAATGAAGCATGGTAGTGTACGCCTACAACACAAGAATACGCAACGAAAACCCAAATGAGACTTCTATCATTATATTTAATATATAGGTATTTCATAGTGAATGGATATAGCTGCTTCACAAACCTCCAGCACACATTAAAAACTTGACCTTTCTTCGTAAAAATAATGGACAACAAGACTTGACGCAAAACCAAAGACTTTTTTGGCGCGCAAAAATCCGAATCCGTGAATGAATGAATCCAATCGACGTGTCAATTTTCTTTTTCCTCTGAGTTATTCTCGAGAACTTGGGATCTCTCCGACGGACAACTTGTCATTATTTCGCCGAGAAAATCTTTTTACGATCAAAGAAACAAAATACCAGTAATCACAAGGACATAACTTGTAATGAATGTCTTCGCAAAGTACATCTTCTTGCTTCTCATCCTTTTCTTTCCGTGCTTAGCTATGTCTACTACAACTTATTTGGTCACGGGTGCCAGCAGTGGAATTGGACTCGAATTTGTTCGACAGCTCGCGGCACGAACTTCCGACGGCGCTGCCCATGTCATTGCCACCTGCCGCAAGAAAGTTTCCTCCGCGACAGGAGCTGATGGGATTAGCTCCTTGAAAGCAGCAGAGGGAAACACCATCAGCATCGTGGAAGGTATCGATGTCTGCTCCGACGACTGCAAGGAAAAACTCTTGGAGGGATTGCCGGAAAGCTGCAAGACCATTGATGTTGTCATTCACAATGCTGGAGGCATGGGCAGCACGGACAGAGATAGCCAGGCCTTTGAGAATGTTACACCAGAACTCATGCTCAACAATGTTAATCTTAACGGGATTGGCCCGTTGCGTATCCAACAGGCGCTTCACTCGAAGGGATACATGGGTGGGGAAGGAGGAAAGGTGGTGGTGATCACTTCCGGTATGTCTTCCATCGGAGACAACACGTCCGGTGGTATGTACGCCTACCGAGGTAGCAAGGCCTTTGTTAACATGGTTTTTAAGAGCCTCGCATGTGATCTCAAACCCAAGGGAATTTCCGTCATGGCAATAGCTCCCAGTTTTGTTCAGACAGAGTTTGGTGGCTTTGGCAAGGACATGTTGGCCAAGATGGGAGCCATGCCCGTCGAAAAGTCAGTAGGACAAATGATCCAGGCCATTGACGAGATGTCTCTCGAAACTACCGGAAAGTTCATGACGGTAGACAAAAACGGAAGCGCCCCCAAAGAATTTGGTCCAGGTTGGTAATTCAATAAAGTACTGTATAGTTTTCGTATTACTTGGAATAACTACAATCATTCGTTCCTGCATGTTACTTGAAAAAATAGTAAAAGGCAATACCAACAAACGTCGAAATGGCATACCCAATGTTGCCAACGAGGAGGGCTGGCACCACTAGGGAATCCCATCCCGATGTTCGGGCGAGCGCAACGGAAGTTGGAGGACCTCCAATGGCGCTGCTTGAGGCCACCAGCAATCGCTGTGGCGAAACAATGTCTTGCCACCTCCACGAGGAAGATTCGTTTCCGCTCTCATTATCGTTTTCGCTTCGCCGCCGTTTCTTCCACAATTTGCGGAAGGAACTCTGTCTTGAACCCAATTGGTAAAAAGATGCCAGAATGCCTCCGTGTACTGCATACAAACACACGGAAAAGATTGAAAGGGGCCACAGTGCTGATGCCATGGATTGGGCAACCTGGATGCCCGGAGCTCCTGCGGTGGTGAAAAATAAATATAGGCATACCGTCCCGAGCGTGTCACAGGTGGTTTTCAGGCCTTCGGGAACCCACTTGGAAACACTCGCAGGAACGTTCGGAGCAACGATTCCAGCTAGCAAGACAGCCAGAAGCGTCACCAAAGGTATCTGTGCCGATGGACTCTTCAGTGTATTTACCGCGAGGGCGCTTCCCAACCACAACAAAGCGGAGGCTGCAAAAAAGGCAACCGAAATGGATTCTGCCGTCATTCGGGGCAGTGCCTTTTCTGCCACGACAGTATCACTGGAAAGTTCTTTTTGTTCTGGATTCGTTTCTTCCTTGTTTGGATCTGGATACTTGCTGGCCAAGAGGTTGGAGATTGGGAAATAGACGAGCGCACCAATGTTGTCAATACACAATCCAGCAGCAATCGCCTCTGGGCTGGCCTTGAGGGCTGCACATACCGCCACATAGTTGATTCCCCCGCCAATATTCTTGGCCAACAAGGCCGCAGCAATGGCCAACCCGTTGTGCGAGCCTAGCGCCGATGCCACCAGGGCATTGCCCACCACTCTCCATCCGAAATATCCCCCAGCAAGGGAGGCCAGAGACGCGAGTCCAAATCCAAACAGGAGAGGAATTGTGCTTGCCGACGATGACGACGACGATGACGAAGAAGATTCGCTGGTGACTTTGCTTTTCCTTCCACCAAAATCCGCACCAAGGAGGATCCAAGGCGTTGCAAACTGGATTGCCAACCCCTGTAGGCTTCGAGACGCCTGCGTCCCGCCCGGCGAAAGAACCCCCACACTGGCCAGAAAAAAGGTAATTGCCATCGCGGTAACGGGAGCTCCCAGCAAACGCCCAACACCCGTCGAGATACCCAGGTTTTGTGCCAGCACACCCACCGCCGAGAGGGTAGCGAGGTTTCCCCAGGAATCGTCATGCTCCCACGAGGCTGTTCAGTGCAGTGTGTTTTTGTCGATGCGCAACATCCAATGAAGAAATCGGTTGGTTGATTCTAAAAGCATGCTCTGGATCACCGCAATTCCTTCTGCTGCGAATGCAGCCATCCCTCGTCGATAGGGTTTGCTTGGAAGGTTGCGAAAACCCAAAGGAATCAACTACGACCAATGGAGAGAACGCAATAGCCAAATATAAAAGAGCCCATCTCATTACCGCACTATTGGGCAGCACACTCAAGGGCACGACCCTTTCCCTCCTCGTCGTCTTCCCTGTTCTTTTCCTTTTCTCCATTCCAATCATCTTGTGTCTGCCTTTAAGCGAAGATTAAAAAGGGAGCAATTGACTCTCCAGCTGTTGTTCCATGTGTGATAGCTTTCCAGCTCCTTGCGATTGCTTTGGCTGTCGATAAATAATAATCCCATTTGGAATGACGTCAAAAATCTCAATTTTTCCGTCAACATCACAACCCTTCACATCACCATCGGCATTTATGATGGAAGATGGATCGAAAATTAAGCGTTCAACAATCGCGTCAAACCATATTCGACTAGATCGATTAAGTCATTTTGATGTTTAGTCGAAGTAATCCTCCAGAGGATTAGCTCGACTAAGCCTATTTTGATGTTTAGTCGAAGTAATCCTCCAGAGGATTAGCTCGACTAAGCCTATTTTGATTTTTAGTCGAAGTAATCCGTCAGAGGATTAGCTCGATTCAACATATTTTGATGTTTAGTCGAAGTAATCCTCCAGAGGATTAGCTCGATTAAACTATTTTCATGTTTAGTCGAAGTAATCCTCCGGAGGATTAGCTCGATTAAACTATTTTGATTTTTAGTCGAAGTAATCCTCTATTTCCACGGCCATTCTGGCTCTTTCATTTTGAATTAATGACCGATGAAGTTCGCGATGAGAAATTATGTTGTGAGACAAAAGGATGATGAACTTGTCATTGATTAGCGTCCATCACCTCTGCTTGTATTCATATTTTGGACAATTCGATCCGTCACACACAAACCATCAACCAAGAAAGAGTTAGAAGATCGTTTAGCAGCACTACCATGTCGAACACTGGGATGAAACACACCACAATGCTGTTGCTGGTCTTGGGATTGTTCAGCATCGTTTTGGTGGTGACGAATATATTTTTTCTGCCGTCCATGGGATTCCTTCACATGGCGTCGTCTTCGCAGTACAAAGCTGCGCTGGAGGAGTTTATTGGACAGGAGCACCACGATCAGCCAATGGTCGAGGAAAAAGGAAATATCGTGAAGGACGTTGGGAATGCAAAGAAGGCTGCTTCGTCTCTCCGCAAAGAAAAGCAAGAAAAGACCGAGGACAAAACTCCGCATGAAATTGAAAACGACAACCTCAGCAAAAAGAAAGACAACAAGAAAGAAGTGAAACCACCACCAGCCGTGGAGACAACAGAGATTGAAGACGGTGCGACGCCACCTCCAAAGATTGCCGGATTGAATTGTGATCGCTTTGGGGGTCCCTCGGAAGAAATCGCTGCCGAGATGGTATACTGGCGGGACATTCCGAAAGATGCGGCCTTTGTCAGTCCCTACAAGAAAACAAACGGAGAAAAACAATACCTGACCTTTGAACCCGACGAGGGTGGTTTCAACAACATACGCATGTCGATGGAAACCGCAACCGCCATGGCCCACGCAATGGGACGTATTCTGGTTCTGCCACCCGACCAAAAAATTTACTTGCTGGCGAACGACCACGTCAAGGAAAACAACCGATTTACCTTTCACAATTTTTTCCCGTTCGATGCAATTGCCAAGGAACACGATGCTGTCGAAGTCATTTCGACGGAGGAATTCCTCGAGACGGTGGTCATGAAAGGGGATCTCAAGGACAAGAGCGGCAATGTCGTCTTTCCACCAAACAACCAGACCAACTGGGAAGGAAAGGGACGCCTACACGAAGGAAAAGATTACTGGAATTGGTTGCGATCCGCCAGCACACCATCAAAATGGGATTTCAGCCAATGTGTTGTGACCTTTCCAGAGAAACCCGGTGCCGATGCCGTGAAAGCCATGCAAGAGATTTATGACTAAAATGGACATGAAAAAACAGAACCACGGTGTGTGGCAGGAAGTATCAAAACAAACCGAAAAACATCGATTCCCCTCCGGAGGAACGCTTGCACGAAATTCTGTCATTTCGACAGAAAATCTGCATGTACAACGAAAACCTGCAGGACGCAAAGGTCATTCACTTTATGGGAGACAACAATTCAGGAGCCCGTTTGCTCGTTCATTTTTACGCATTCATGTTCTTTCAAGACTGGAAACAGGACTTGTGGACCAAACGGTACGTCCGGGATCATCTCCGGTACATTGACGCCATCCAGTGCGGTGCCGCTACCATCGTCCACGCCGTCCGCCAAAAGGCGATAGAGAACGGCAATCCCGACGGCCACTATGACTCGATGCATATTCGACGCGGAGATTTTCAGTACAAGCAAACGAGGATTCCAGCGGAAGAGATCTATACCAATATTGCCGAAAAGTTTACCGAGAATTCGACTGTCTTTATCGCTACCGACGAGCGCAACAAGACGTTTTTCGAACCTCTCCGCAAGCACTACCACATATACTTTTTGGACGATTTTTTGCACCTCTTGCCGGAAGGCTTCAACAAGAATTATTACGGAATGCTCGACCAGCGCATCGCCAGTCGTGGTCGGATCTTTTTTGGTGCCTACTTTTCGACCTTTACCGGTTACATCAACCGAATGAGGGGATACCATTCTCAGAAGGAAAAGTCTGCAGGTTATCTCGACGGAAAGCTCGAAAGTTATTTTTACGTTCCGCGAGACAAACGGGAAGAAATTTCTGTCTACAGTTCGTTGAGGGGACCTCTATGGGGACGAGAATTCCCTACCTCATGGAGGCAGATTGATTACGATCTGCATGAGTCCCATATTGTAGCATAAACGCACAAGTCGACGGAAGACGTTTTTTGATGTTTGATCTCGATTGAAAATCAAACAAACGAATCATCCCCAACAAGGAGGAGAGATGAATTCTTTGGGAATCCCGTGATAAAAGGATACAGCAAGTAGCGCATGTACTGCTTGCATCTATTCCAAAAATCCACTATCATATCGGTATCATTCAGCGAACTAGGGAGATTGCGATGGTGCAATCGATCGGATGCAAACACGAAATGCCGAAAGAGCACGTACAAGATACTGGCGAAGTGAACCAAATAAACTTCCAAGAAACGCCAAACAACGTATTCGTATGGATGTGAAAGATCTCATCATTATAGCGATACCGAAGCGCACCATAGCAACTGAACGATAGACATCTAACAGTAAATACTATATGAGGTCATAAGTTCAACAACATGTTTCTTCTTTAGAATTCATTACCCCTTGAAAGTGTCGACAAAGTAGTTACTGGTCTAGTTTATAGCTGGTATGGTTGAGTTTTCTTGGGCGTCTCCATCGTGATCTCGGTAGGAATTCAGTATGGAATCATCGTTATCATTTTCTTCTATAGCACCGCCCATCGCAACACCAACGTGTTCGACATCATGTGATTTTTCATCGGGAACAGGAAGGCGAAAACCCAGCACGGAGAAGACGAAAGAGTCGGCTTCATCGTCATCGTCATCATTGACGCTGTCATCTGTACGTTCAATCGCTTCAGAGTTTGTCTTTCTACTCGAAGAGTTTCCCCTCCTTTCGATGATTTGCGCTTCGTCTTTTCCGCGGGAATTGTGATCGCAACAAGAATTACCAAAAATGTAGGAAAGACTGACCAGGTCCCAGATATACTGTTTTGCGTCGGACTTGGTCATCACAAGGCAGAAAGATAGGGTTGGTTGGATGGCCGTTAACCACTGACCCACAAGAGCACCCCACCTGCCTCCATTGTTGGAATACATAAAACCGAAACTGGCCCCATGGGAAAGCATAATAAAACAAATGGCAGGGACCCATATCCCGAAAAATACAACAACGATTCTGATAAAGTAAAAGGCTAGTTCCCTCATTGCCTTGTTTCGCGATGTCAACCCCTGCCGAGCGGGTATGTAGCCTCGTCGCCATATTATTATGGTCACGTAAATAAGGTACCCGGATGGTGGTGCCAAGAGGAAAAACATCGCAAATGCACGAAGGAGTCCAAGCAGTTTCTCTCGTTTCTCAAAATCGATTCCATTAATCCATAACGTAGTGGTAATGCAAGCAAATACTCCATGCATGAAATATACCCCTCCTGCCTGAAGATTGACCTTGGTCTGACGTGGTTGCTTGATTTTCTGTCGACGATACGACGTTCGAAGTAAAACAAGAACCTGATGCGCAATGAGAGCATCGATCCAGATATCTGCAGACATGTATGGAACCATAATCGGGTCGTCCAAAACGAAAGTTCCGAACGAATAGCTTTGAATTGTCACAAGAACGGTACGCAGGCTGGGATCGAATGTTTGGTTGATATAACTTGAGTCCAACCAAATCATATAGGAAGCATAGCTAAGGTCAAGCAGCGACAAATACAGAAGTAACATGTAATACTGATTTTTTTTATTTGAAAATTCGTTGTTCTATTTTATTAGGATTAGAATTTATGTGATCATTTGCATGATCAGTTCGATTTCGAACCGTTTGGTTCAAAATCGTACAACCCCCCAAAAGAAATCTATCGTCACGAATCGAACAGAGTCCGCGACTTCTTTTGGGGGGTTGTTTCCCCGGTTATGGGAGGTTGTGGATCTGCTAATTTCTATCGAAATATTATGGCAGATCCGGAGACAAGTGTATCGATGGACAGTCAATGAAGCTTCGTGGCTTCATCCCTACATTTTCAGGCACACAGTGGCCAATTATCGTTTGGTTCAGTGCTCCCAGTTCCTAGCTCTGGGCCCCGAAGGACCCTCGGCATCGGCTAACCAGGCTTACACTGCCTTATCCCCGTGGGGACCACTGTGTGTGATTTCTTCTGTCGCTTATACCCGTTCTCATCCAACTAGCCCGGATTAGCGTCCTTTGGACGATCCAGTCGGCAGAGATCAACGCAGGCTCGTCAGGGATTTGTCCGGGGTCCATTGCATTCTCACAACAACTTTCCCGTAGCGCTCCGTTGAGTACTTCCCTCCTGTCAGCCATCCTGCTCCCTCCTTTGTGGTTTATGAGTTACACTTGTCTCCTCATCTTCGAAGTGCGTAAAAGAATACCATCGTGGTGCCTTGTCGTTTCCGCATCACAGTTTGTTCGCTTCCCCCCTCCTCCTGGCACCATGCCGCCGTAGCGTGAGCTCAGTCGAGATCTTCCGCGTGTGCTAAGCACACTTCAACGGTCTCGAGTTCCTGGCTTTTTACACGGAGGAACAGTGACTGCTGCTTACTTCGACTCACCTTTTCCCCTCGCGAGATCATAGCAGATGCAGGCTTATTTCGGGGATCAAACCATGGGCGCCCACCATGGTGATCCCTATAGCGTCTCTCCCTTGGGCTGCTACCTCCACTCTTGCCATCTGCTACTCGCGGGTACTCAAGCTTTTACACTAGGTTATTCTAACCTTCGAATGCGAATTATGAGAGGAGAAAGTGATTCCGGAATGAGCAAAAAAGGGATAGTGGATGCATTTTGTCTGCATCCGACGCGTTTGCTCTGTAGAAGTCAGTAGAGATTGTACAGGAGATGCTTTCGACGACTTGGTTTCAGCTTTGTCGTACGAGGCTATCGCGATGAAATAAAACCAGAAACGGACATGGTTTGAAACGGATATGGTTTGAAACAGACGTAGATAACAGTAGAAACGTCTCTCGAAACGACAGTCGGCGATTTCGAGGTTTCACATACTTCATCTACTCCTTCTCACCATCGATGAGGATGGTTTTGTTGCTAGAAGAGAAGCATTCGCTTATGATTGTTTTCTTGACATCAATTTTTTTGAAATTTTGAAATTATTTGATTGGACGCGTTCGTTCGAAACTGATGTTGGCTCGGCATTGCGTTCGTGACTAACTGGCAAACACGACAGAACGATGGGAAGAAGAAAAAGAATGAAAACTCTTCGGAATCAATTTTGGGCATCCGTTTCCCCGCGCGTAATGTTGCTGATTTGTTGCTACTTCGTGCGGATATGCTCAGTTGTGATCTTTCGAAAATCGTAGAGGACGTTGTCCTCTTTTGGATCTTGTTACGAATCACATTTCGCGGAACAGAGGGATCAATAACCCAACGACGACTATCACAGAAAGAATGATTGCGACAGCAAAGAGGATGGTTGTTGGATACACATTGACTTTGAATATCGAATCATTGGGCAAATGATGGAAGGTCTGGGCCGGTCTTGCAGCATTGATACCGTCCTGTCAAAGCAACATCTTCTGGGCCAATTGCGCGTGAAAAATTGAAGTCTCCATCTGGTAAATCGCATATTATCACGTCAAGCTCTCCAATTTTGTTCTGTACCATGGCTGGCTCATAGAATTCGTTTTGGTACGGAACACATTCCAGATCATCTAAGAAATCAATGGCCGCTGTGGTATTATTGTCGTCATCGTCGATGAAACTTAATGTTGGAAAGGAATCACAACAAATGATTGCATCTACTGCTTCTGGATTTGTTCCCGAAGATTCCATTTGGCGGGCATACTTGTGGATATCCTGATCTTGGCAGACATCGTCATTTTAGTCGATGGGTGGAGTGATTGGATCGGAGCAATGGCGAATCACTTCGGGCAATGGTTTGTTTGGCGGACAACACGTAAAATACGAGAGGGATGTATCTTCATCTCTCGAAACGCTCACATCATTGGGTAGAAGTTGTCATCCTTGTCGCCATAGCAAGTAAACGAGTCTTCGAAGAGTTGACTTTTCCCTTTTGAAACACACTTGCTTTCGTCGCAACCACTAACGTCTTCGATTCCGTTTTCAATTCGATCTAATTCTTGTAGCGCCATGACTTCCAAAATATTGGAAAGTCCGTCCCACTGGCAGAGGGGTTTTGGATCCAAAATTAAAGGATCAAAACAACGGAAGATTATCTGTCACTTCTTTCCACAACTTCATACATTGCTTGTGATTTGCTCATTGCCTCCTTCAAACAGGATACGAGCAAAATTCTCAAAATCGAACACGCCCCAAGTTCGAAGAACTCAGTTGAACTGTGGTGTCAATGCACGGGAAAATGTTCCATCGCGTATGTATGCCGCTCTTGTCCACCTTAGGGTAGTAGCATAGGATGCATACCATAGCTACTTTGTGGATCTGAAGTAGTGTCTAAATAATCATGGCTCACTTACTCGCGCCGGTTTGTCTGCCAACAGAGAATCGGTTCGTCCGTTGTTGCTTCAACGAACGATGAAGAAGGTTTTCTTCCAGTCCATTCACATAAACTTCCCAATACGGGTTTGGTAGATGTATTATGTTTCCCGGCAAATTGTTGGAAAACCCGGTTTGTCCCGCCATGAACAACAAACTTCCACGACAAGGAAGAGCCATCTTTGGATACTCCAACCATTGTATGTTGAAGACGACAAAGCACCAGAGAATGGCGTCGTATATAGTATGCAATATATAATGATTGTAGTGGATCAAAAATTGAGTTCTTCTATGTTAAGTCTAAGTTGTGTAGTGTGTGTTTGGTTGCTGAATCTAATCGGAATCGTGATAGAGACAGCAGCGTGCGGTTGAGGGAAGCGATGAAGGAACTTCTGGTGGTTTGCTTTCAAACAAATCATGCAGATTCTTGTTCTTCCATTTTCGAAAGCTTGTCGTTTGCGGTTTGTTCGAGCAATCGGACCTGATCGATGACGGCCGAGAGCTCATCCTCAAAGGTAAAAGCATTCTTGTCAAAGGAAGACCCCTCGGGAAAGTCGACTCGTATCGTCACCAGCTGGCGGTTTCCGCGGCCCTGGGATGCCGAAACAACGTTTTCGTTGTCCAAACTCGACGGATTCCAGGATTCCGATGGAACGGCAAGAGCAATGTCGAGGTCGGTGTCCCCTACCCTCACAAGATTGGCACCCTTTCGTGTCGTCGAGGTCTCCCGAAATTCCTCGGGACCGTAAGCGCACGCGATTCTGGTCCACAACGACTGGTTCGATGATGGGGATTCGGGAGATGGTTCGAGATTCTGAAGAGCAGTGCAGCCAAAACGACCGCTCGTTGTCGTGATTCGCGACAATGTATCCGTGGTTATAGTTGCTGCCACTGGTCTTCTCGGTCTTTATTGTCGTTTTGGTCTTGATTGGTTTTTCGATCTCGATGCTGTTTGTCGTACCTTGCTCTCCCCCATAGACGACGTAGTTCAGTTTGGTGCTCGAAGTACGGCTGCTTCCGAACGATGCTACCATCGTCATCGGTTGAAATGCCTCGGTTGCGGTCAAACTCGAGCTGCTTGCGATTGCGATCGCGGCAAGCAAAGCCTTCTTCCCCATCTTTTTGGTGGAGCATTGCCCATGACATTGCTGTTCGTTAGTAATAGATACCATTTTGCTGTTGTTGGTCTTGACGTTTTGATAATTTGTGATGGTGTGTCGGTATGTTCAAGTATTGTGATAATCGGTACTCGTAGTTTGAAGTGTGTTAAAATTATGACGGTTCAGGCGATGGGTCTGGCAGGTGTGACCGCAGTTCGCACATGTTTCACGAAGTTGGTCATATTCTGGAGAACGCAATTGACGTCATCTGTTCGTGGTTCATCTCGTGTCGTGTATTTTTCCGAGCGTTGAACAGAGGTATGCGAAGAACGGCGAGCAAATTCATGCGTTGAGTCTTTCATCTGTTTCGCGTTTCTGCGCAAGAAAATAGCGCGCTTTACGGAGTTTCACGAGCCTGCAGGTTCAGAATTCAATTTCCATAATCAGAATTCAATCTCATTCGCTCATACCGCATCGCCTACGCGATAGTTCCGGACTATTGTCTTCGAAGGCTCCGGCGGTAGTTTTTGGTACCAGTACATTTCCCCCTTTGTTCGTGCAGATTCAAAAGAATGCATCAAAATCGGCACGCGTAAAGTTTTTATTCGTGATCCAGATGGAATTGAATCGTTTCTGGTTAGTGAGAATGGCTCCTCCGTTAAGGGGGATATGGGAAAATAATATTTTTGGAGATCGATCGGTTTTATCAAATTTATCAAAGGAGTCACATTTTGGAAAACTTTTTGAAAAAGTTGAAGTTTCTAGGTTTTCTCACATGCCAACCACCAAAGAGAACAAAATACCAACTACTTTTGGGAATCTATCAATCAATGGATCAGTGTTGGCTGACTGTTGTTTTCACATCGATGAGAAACAGATTATCGAAACTTCGAGGGGGACGCCTAGTGTGATCAGATAAGATCATGCTTTGCGTAGTGATTGGATTCGTCCCACCACTGGACGATTTCACCAGAACAAGGCTTTTCGCGAATGTGACCAAAGTCGAAAATCCGGACGGTGGCGAGACGCAGTATTTGCTGGGCAAGAGACACGATTCGAGAATCATGGGTTGTCCCAGATGAAGATGCCGACGACATCCCGACAATGCTAGTCTCCGCATTTCTTTCCGATTCGAATGGAAACACTGATGAGCATGGCGAAGGTGTTATCTTCAGTAATGGTGGTGACGATCTTCGGGTCACTCCCGAAGACTTTGCATCCTTTGTTCAAGACACGATCAACAATCAAAACCATGACAACAACAATAATGACAACGAGGAATTCCGCTGTGAGGTTTGGGCATCTGCACCAGCACCTTTACCACTGATGACTTATGGAAGAAACAACAGCGAGTTGCTGCCGCAGCGTTTGGAATCTGACTTTCGCCAGAAGGGCTTGTGTCTTTTGCCAAACGTATTGGCGTCGAATAAAAGTGGATGACGACAACACCGATTTGAACCTTATGACAAAGATCCGATCTATGGTCGACGAGGCAATTCACGAGGCAGAAGGCGCCATTGCCACCAACTACCCAGGAATCAATGTCGGCGAAGATTCCTTTTTGTTTCGGGAAATTGCTTCTCGCTCGAAGCAGCGCTTTGACCTCTTGATTGGCAAGGGAAACCCAACTCTATCAAATTGTGAGGGATCAAGTTTTGGCAGGCCAATCGGAAATCCCAAGTATACTTCGAAACCTCTTTTTGGGAAAAGAGAATTATAATGACAAAGAGGAGAAGGATTGTGATTCTGATGTGGAATGGGAAATGGATCTGTCTGTTGTCTATTCCAAGCCTGGAGCCAACCACCAGGGATGGCATGCCGACGGCGGACATACGGAGGGTGACTCCGATGCCGGTTGGGATGAAGGCAACAGCAATAATTCCCTCGCAGCTCCCTACGCAATTTGTCTGTTTGTCCCGCTGATCGATCTGAATCACACGGTTGGGTTTACTCAGTTCTGGCCGGGCTCCCACAAGCACAAGGAACTTGTGGGCTTTGGACCTTTTGCCGAAGTAGCGAAAGCGACCTGGGACGGAACTGTTGGATCGGGAGACGCAATCGTTTACGACTATCGTTTGCTTCACCGTGGCATGCCAAACTATTCGAAAGGTGCCGCTGCTGCTGTTCCTTCTACAGACGAAAAAGACGTTCATTCCCATCCCTATCGAGCTGTCTTACAACTGTTGTGTCGGAAAACTTGGTACAAAGAACGCAACAACTACGGGACGAAGTCAATTTATCAAGCATAACCATCGTCTATCAAACTTTAAATCTAAGAATTACTAATGCTATTGTACAATATTCAAAATGAATCAGTGAATCATCCGTTGCAGACAGACCCTTCACAATTCCTCGTTGCTCCATGTTTCCTTTTCGTCATCACTTTCGTAGTCATCTTCGTCATCCCACATTGTCTCATTGTCATGGACAAATGCGTTGAAATTTGTTGCTATTTTTGGAGCGTTCGATCCTTCCTTTCCCACACCTGTACCCTTCCCGGTATCGCTGCTGTCACCGTAATATGCCTTTAGTTGTTCGTAATAGTCTTTGCCATAGGTTTCGATAATCTCATCCTGCATTTCCTCTAACAAAGCCCTATCACCTGCCTGCGGTGGGTTCCCCTCTCCGTATATCTCTTGGTAGATTTGACAATAGATCGAATGCTGCTCCTTGCTGTCTGCATAGCGCATATCATGGAAATAAGCGCTCGATAGTCCCAGCCTGGCGTCAGCCATATCGAGTATCGTCATTCTGTTCGACTTATCAACGGTTGCAACACGCTCGTAGGCAATGATGGCATCCTTGTAGAAGCGAATAGCGGGTTCGGCTTTCCCCATTGCCATATAGAGCGGCGCAATGGACAGGAGCATGCCGGCTTCGTAGGAATCGTCTTTGTATACATATCCACTTTTGACGTTCTTGAAGTACTGATCCAGTTCCTGCCGAAAGGTATTTGCAAAGTCTTCGTACTGGTGGAGAGCAACCTCATCGCCAAGAAGGCTATTGAATATTCCGTCTGGTTCCGGACTGAGATTGCGTTTCGTATACCAATCCATGGCCTTCGAGTAGGCCTCCTTGGAATCATCGTAGCTCCCAAGCTTTACGGTAGTATCGGCTAGAGTTACATACAAACGACCAATCGACACCTCGGCATATTCACGGGACATGGCCGACATGGAAGAAGGAGACGAGCTCTCGTGACTGTCTGTGTTGATATCTTTGCGCTTCAGTCTTCGTTCTCGTGATTCCTGTTCGTGGTAATACGGCAGAATAGCATCCGAATAGAGTTCTAGGGCATTGTTCATCAACTCCCGCGAGCGAATGTGCTGATTCAACATTGTAGCGACGGTGGCCGCTTTTTCGTAAGCCATGGCCAGCGAGGATTACCAGGGGAAGAGGCGTTCGTCTTTTTCGAGCTCTCGGATAGATTTCCTTGGAACTCCGTTCACAAAGACCTTCATTGGCTTTTCCTTTCCGTCGTCGTAGTCATTCTTGGAAGGGTTGGCATGTTGGTGGTAGGTTAGAATGGCCGTGTCGAGGTAACCCGCTATTGCTTCCAGCGCGATTTTCCACTCGTTTGAATCTTCGCCACCACCAATACCACCAATACCACCTTCCATCCAGTTTCCCTCTAGCATGTCTGTCAAGTCACGCATGCTTTCCGAGCTAAAGGCTGCATTGTTGCCACCATTTCGACCTCCACCCATTCCACCGTTGGCTTGATCCATCAGAGCCGTGACGATATCGAGTTCCTCGTCCTCCATTCCAAGCTTACTCAGTTGCATAATCTTTTCGTTGGTTTTATTTATTCTGTCGTTTTGGTCCAAAATAAGTTTCGAATAGAGCGACATTCCCAACTGGAAACAACTATGGGCGTAATAATTTTCAATCCGATAATACCGCTCCTCGTTGAAATATTCGTCGAAATAATCTTCGTCATATTCGTCATCGTCATCTTCACTCTTTTCAGTCAAAGCAGCTTTGGAGAGCTTGGCGTAGATATATCTTAGTTTTTCGTAAGAAGTCTGTGCCTTGCTGTAGGCATCCAGGGCCGAGGAATAAAATTCCCTGGAGGACGTGGAAGACATCATTGCCTCTTCTGCCGATATCGTAAAGGCTTCCCCCTTGGAATATTCGGCAATTGCATAATAATGCAAATGTACCATTTTGTCTTTGTTGCTTTCGAAAACTGGATCCATGTCTATAAATTCTTTCTCTGTTGTCATTTGAAACAAGGTTTTCGAGGCCCAGTCATAGGCCTGTAGGGCCAGTTCGATGTGGTAGCGTTTTGGATGGCTTTCCCGTTTGGTGCTGCTATTATCCTCAAAGAATACACCCAGCTCCGCGTCATCCATGTGGGCATGTCCGAGTTCGATACACCAGTTCACCAGATCGATGGACGGCTCATTGTCTTGGATATTTCCTGCCTTAAAGCCGAGGTCATGAAAGTCAAGGAGGACTTCACCAATGGCCAATCCGTATTGTTGACGGTAGGGCGGACGATACGATGCTTGTCCCACAATGATTGGTCCAACTGCACCGCCAAGTTGTTCTTCTTTCACGAAATCTACCGGAGTCGATGCCACAAACTCGACGAATCGAACGAGTAGAAGGAGTGACAATGACAGCACAAAGACCCGCTTTGCTGACAACATTCGTCGGAGAATGCTTCCATTCGAGCGAAATTTTTGTCTTTTCCTCAGAAAAGCCTTACTGCTAGAGTTCCTCGGGGAAGAATCTCCCTCCAATCGAAGCATTGTCCAAAGTTTCTACTCTCTGATGGTCTCACCAAGTGGCAAAAGGTTTAAAGTCTTTTCATTGTGGATGGATTGTAAAATAAAGAGTTTTTCTTGTTTCACATTCCCGCGTCACAATCGAACAAGAAGTAAGAAGTGCCAGAAATACGAGACATTCGTGATAGGAATCTGAAATCAATCGATTGAGTCAAATGACCATGATGAAAGAGGTGAAGGGTCGTGATTCGTATTTGATTGAATTCTTTCATCTTTGCGATCTTTTCAAAAGTAGAATAATATGACATAGGGCAATTCTCATTATTGTACATGCACGATGGAAGATTGATATTATGTTGTGAAACATAGCATAGTCAATAGCAGAAGCGAGAGCAATCAAAGTCTATCGGTTCCAGATTGCCTACAAGGGACACTGTTCGTCGCATTGTGCTCTTTGTCGCAGATCTATTGCTTTTGATTGAGGATTTTTTGACGAATTGATATTGTCAATTGATTGCCAGCAACAGAGAACAGATCACGATTCGAAAGAAGAGACGCAATTCTTTTACCAACACAAGTCTGTGCGCTATCGCCTATCCAAAGTTTTCTTATATTCATCACAAACACCCAAGAAAATTAAAATGGCAGAGGCAAACACAACTTCTTCGTCCGCTACGGCCCGGGACAGAGCTTTTGTAAAAATGTTCGAAATCGTTGACGCCTCTTCGTGGACGTACGACAAGGACGGAGCAATCGACGATTTGCGGCCATTGTTGTTGATGATGGACATTGGGAGCTGCGCGTCGGCGGAAAAACACACTTCCGTGAACTGTGTGACGGCAAGCATGGGAGACGTGGTCATAGAAAACTATCCCCGAATCGGTGAGCTTTTGGAGCTCCACGCATCTCCCGTCGATACCGGCAACACCAGTTTGAACATTGCCGTGACAGTGTTTGCACACGGATGTGTCGGAGACCAATGGGTGGACTTTGAAGAAGAAGAAGAAAACTACGGAATACCACAACTGGCACAAACCAAACGCGTTTGCGAAGCTTTTTTCACCTATGTTACTACGAGAGGTCCCAACGGAGAAAAACGGTTTGTGCCACCACTGGAAGATTGCGGAGCCGATGATGTTTATTCTTCCGAAACCACCTGGGAGCGCACCATTGCAAGGTTTCGGAAACAGCTCATTCGGTCGGAACAATGTAATACAAAACACAAAAAGGGATATACGATTCCCGCCTCGAAAGCTATTTTTGAGAGCAACGAGGTCGTCTTGCCATCTCACCAGAACCACATGCAACACTTGTTTGGAGGAGTGGTCATGGGATGGATGTGCAAGAGTGTCCAGGCTGCATGTGTCAAAGCCACCCGTCTTCCGCTGACCAAGTTCAAGATTCGGTCGATTCAGCGGGTGGATTTTCCAACGGGAGCAGAGGTCAGCGATCACGTCTTTTTAAGGCCCCGCATCACGGCCATTTTTGACGAAGGAAAATCGGCAGAGGTCGAGGTGATGGTCGGAAAGCGACGAATCACAAAATGCGACACCAATGTCACCGAACGAGAGGAGATTACCATGAATTTCGGATATTTTTACGTGTCGGGAATCTCTTCAGCCAGCAACGATCCAAACCAGAGGCTTTCCACGAGCGTTGCCCCCTTTGCCAGGTTATTGCGATCACGCTCTGCAAGAGCATTGCAATCGTCATCAGAACAGCAACACGGTGTTGCTCGCGAAAGAGAAATCATTACAATGGCTCATCAACGAAGAGCTGCTTTGTTGGCTAGACGGCATCTCCTTGGGAGTATCGGGGAACCCTGTCAATGGGATTCCTCGCTGCAGGTTCAGGCACCCATTCTGACTATTCTATCGGTATTACGATTGTGCGACGAATACCGAAAATCCAACAACTTTGCAAATTCTTCGGGAGTCAACAATGGAGAGAATCAAGACGAATATCACTTTGCGTGGAAACCCATTCATACCGACGGCCAGGATGGAAACCAAGAACCCGTTTGGTGGACGTACGGAGATTCTTGGGGCCATCACAACACCGTGGTTATTCACAGCAAAACGTTAATTTCTCGGAGAAAGCGAATCGCCAGCAGTGAATCCACATTTCTGCAAGATTTTTACGGGACACTCTGCGGTGATCGCTCAAAATGGGATCCATTTACACTGAGCGTTACTGTATTAGAACAGAAGAATATGAACGAAGACGGTAAAGACATGGGTTTAGGTGTACTGGGATGTTGCCGAATACGAAATGAAAGCCTCGGAGACTGCCCACACCAGTTTTTGTCTCCTGCGAGCGGGTTCTTACATCGGAGCAGACGGCAGCCTCCTGCACGGAAATGGCAACGATGATGCAATTCCGACTTCTGGAGTCTTGGCTTCGCGAAGCGTTCGACATGAGGGATCGTCCTCGACGAATCGAGTTTTGCCATCGGGATTTCTACTCAAGGCTATCGATTGCAGTGATGACGACAGCGAATTTCTTGAAATCACCTATGTCGCCGAGGTAAGACAAAAAGTTGAAAACGAGGCATACGAAACCTGGATGTATCAGAAAATTTTTGGTTGTTTCTAACTTGTTTGTCTCTTATTTTCTAATCGTGGGTATAGCACGACTTCGACTCACTCCGCCAATCTGGAGCTTTCGGAACCGACAAAGTGTCGGACGATTACATTGTATGTTTCCTTGCGTCTTGTTCAAGGGTGTTATTGGCTAATCTGGCTTCAATGGATCATAGGCGTGCAAACTAATCCAATACAATGGTTCCCGAAAAATCGGAAATGTTTTCGTCTTCAATCGTTATCGAGTTCACCACGCTATGTGGCACAATTGTAGAAATGTAGCTTATATAATAGGTACGCAACGACTTATTTGAAGAGACACAACCGATTGGTGTTTGAAATCACACAGCTGCTACATAGACGACGAGTGATACTAGTATTATTCTTATTCTTGTTTCTAATATGGGACTGCTAGTCGAGTGATAGGAAAGCAACATAGTAATATAGATCATAGCAGCAGTGGAGGGACTTTTTCCCAGAAGTTCGTTTTGCTGTCCCCTCCCCCTTGGGTGGATCGTCACAACCAACAGCAACGAGAAGAAAAACTAGTATACTCCAAGAAGGTGAGAACCGTATAGTAGTTCAACGTATCGCTCTACTACAATTCTGATGTAGCCAATAAATTGACACCAAATGGAAGCTCTGAGTTTCGTAGTTTGACGATGTTGATGTTGACGATTTTTGATAATCAAAGGAGGCGATCACATACAAATTATGTGGTTGAAATGTCATTTTTGTTGACAACTCGTCTTCTCGACTCAAATGATTCGTACGTACTAAACATCGGGTCATGTATGATGTGAAAAGATGTTATGAACAATTTTGAAACAGCTATTGTAGATGACTAGAAAAATGACTTGGTCCGGATGATGCTTGAAAGCTATTCTTCCGATTGAATTACGGTATTTTCTGTATTTTTGGTGAAGCAAGTGAGATAAATACTGTGTTCGGTTTTCAACATCGGCCACGTGTTAATGTCAGTGCTGGCTCGACACTTTCCAATCGTATTTTCAAGCATGGCCGAAATGAAAAATAGACCGTCCAAATTCAAAATCGCGCCACGCGCGCCAAAATTGCGGGCAATATCAGCTTTTTTGATTCTTGGGCTGTATGGACGCACTCCGTTGAATCGTTTGTTGGAAGACAAATTCGTCAAACTAAGCCTCACGAATTCGCTGTGATAACAATTTAGTATCATTCATTTTAAGCTGCAACTCCGATACTCGATTTTTCGACCACATTCTTTGCCTGAAATTATTGCACCGGCGGGCACTCCCAAATTTTCAGACTTTTAAGTGTGATCGTCGACTATCGAGTCAAGAATCGACTTACGGGCGATCTATGCTCGTACTCAAAAAATATTTTGGCCGAAAAATGTGGATTGCGGTAACCACTGAAAGTCGGCAACATCGGAAACTGTACAAAACTGCTGTTCAAGAGCCTTTGGATAGCACTCTATGATTTCCTCATAATCTTCATCTTCGAAGTCTCGAAAGAAATACATTAACGCTTTGAGACGATACAATGAAGTTCTCATCAGCATCACTATTGCTAGCAAGCTGCGTCGCTGCAGTCTTCGGCAGTGACTCTGTCGCTGTCGAACAAGAATCACGCGAACTCGGTGGTTACATCACAGCTCCTGCCTACGGTGACGACTACGGCTACGGAAGCTCCTCTTCCTACGGCGGAAAAGGAGGAAAGGGAGGCAGCTACGGCTACGGAGACTCCTATGGAGCTGACTCTTACGGCTACGGAAGCTCCTCTTCCTACGGCGGAAAAGGAGGAAAGGGAGGCAGCTACGGCTACGGAGACTCCTATGGAGCTGACTCTTACGGCTACGGAAGCTCCTCTTCCTACGGCGGAAAAGGAGGAAAGGGAGGCAGCTACGGCTACGGAGACTCCTATGGACCTAGCTATGGCGACGATTACGGCTACGGTAGCTCTTCCTACGGAGGCAAGGGAGGAAAGGGAGGATCATCCTACGGGTATGGTGATTCCTACGGAGCCGACTCTTACGGCTACGGAAGCTCCTCTTCCTACGGAGGCAAGGGAGGAAAGGGAGGATCATCCTACGGGTATGGCGATTCCTACGGAGCCGACTCTTACGGCTACGGAAGCTCTTCCTACGGCGGAAAGGGAGGCAAGGGAGGATCCTCGCCAGGATACAGCTACGATGTAGGATACGGTGATTACTACTCATCGTACGGAGGTAAGGGAGGAAAGGGAGGATACTACTCCTACGGAGACTCTTACGGATACGGAGGAGACTCATACGGCGCTAGCTACTACGGAGGCAAGGGAGGAAAGGGAGGATACTACACTGACTCTTACGGATATGGCGGAGACTCTTACGGCTCTAGCTACTACGGCGGAAAGGGAGGAAAGGGTGGTTACTACGGCCCTGGTTACGGACCTTCCTATGGACCCAGCTATGGAGGCAAGAGCGGAAAAGGAGGAAAGGGAGGCAAGGGAGGATACTCTTACGGCTACGGTGAAGTCTCCTACGGCTATGGTGGCAAGGGAGGAAAGGGAGGATACTACTCTTACGGATACGGCGACAGCTACTACGGAGGCAAGGGAGGAAAGGGAGGATCCTACTACGGATACGGAGGAGACTCTTACGGCGCTAGCTACTACGGTGGCAAGGGAGGAAAGGGAGGATCCTACTACGGATACGGAGGAGACTCTTACGGCGCTAGCTACTACGGTGGCAAGGGAGGAAAGGGAGGATCCTACTACGGATACGGAGGAGACTCTTACGGCGCTAGCTACTACGGAGGCAAGGGAGGAAAGGGAGGATCCTACTACGGATACGGAGGAGACTCTTACGGCTCTGGCTACTATGGTGGTAAGGGAGGAAAGGGAGGATACTACTCCAGCGGACCTGTCTCTTACGGATACGGCGGCCACTCTGGCTACTACGGTGGCAAGGGAGGAAAGGGAGGTTACTACTCCTACGGCTACGGTGAAGTCTCCTACGGCTATGGAGGCAAGGGAGGAAAGGGAGACTCTTACGGATACGGACCTTCCTACGGCCCAAGCTACGGCGGCAAGGGAGGAAAAGGAGGAAAGGGAGGCAAGGGAGGCCAATGCTTTGAAGTCTGCTACGGATACGGTGGCAAGGGAGGAAAGGGAGGAGACTCTTACGGATATGGAGGAGACTCTTACGGCTCTAGCTACTACGGAGGTAAGGGAGGAAAGGGAGGATCCTACTATGGTGAAGTCTCCTACACCTCTGGCTACTACGGTGGCAAGGGAGGAAAGGGAGGATACTACACTGACTCTTATGGCTACGGAGGAGACTCTTACGGCTACGGAGGAAAGGGATCTAAGGGAGGAGCCATGTGCGAAGTTGTCTGCGAATACGGAGGCAAGGGAGGCAAGGGAGGCAAGGGCGGATACTCTTACGGATACGGTGAAGTCTCCTACGGCTACGGTGGCAAGGGAGGAAAGGGAGGATACTACTCATACGGATACGGAGGAGACTCCTACGGCTCTGGCTACTACGGTGGTAAGGGAGGAAAGGGAGGATCCTACTACGGAGGAGACTCTTACGGCCCAAGCTACTACGGTGGTAAGGGAGGAAAGGGAGGATACTACTCTGGATACGGAGGAGAATCTTACGGCCCAAGCTACTACGGTGGCAAGGGAGGAAAGGGAGGATACTAAGCGCTTTCTTCGCAACGAGTTGCCTTGGTGAATGAGCCACACCTACGATGAGAAGGAGTCTGTCGGCCAGTGTGCCGCCTTTTGCTCAATCGCGGATGTGGCGTTCGCAATGAACGTCTTGTGCCACGAGATATCGACTTTCTTGTGTCGAAACGAGGCACGTTCATGCATTGTAACATAATCGTCGCTCTTGCGAGGGGATTATGTGTTGTGTAACCTTTTTCTCTTCCGGCATGGTTGGGGGCGACTTGAGTTGCTCTGTTTATCAACCTGTTTATGCCAATGCAAGAGCTTTCTATTATATCCCTTTGTCACCGCAAGAAGCGGCACTTGTACCACATAAAACTTAACAGTGATAGAGTTCTGTTTTTGTCAAAAAAATCTTAGTTTTGTGATAGGAGCACGATTTCGAATTAGATCGTCGTCTCTCACGGATAGTGCATGCACGTTTGGATCCAAAGCCAACCCAGAAATCCTAAGATATTGCGGTGCGAACCTATTCGAAAAATTTCAAAGTAGTCGCCTCTGTCAAAGATCGAGATGCCCTGTTTGTTGAGGCTAAAAGGCAAAAATTTTGACCAACACTTTTTTCTTAAAAAAAAGAAAAAACTACTACCTCCAATAACAAGAAAAGTGCGTATGTACAGTAATCGAAAATTTTTACAAAAGTCGCCTCCGTCAGAGATCGACGTACCTCGTTTGTTGAAGATAGCAGCACTTTCGAACGCAAAAAGAAATCTTCGAAATCGCTTGCGCATGGTAGAGGAGATGTTAACATTCATCATGATATCATGGTCCTTTTTGGATTTGTCGCTTTCGTTTTTTCTTCTTCGCCGCCACTGGTTGATTGTTATATTTTTGGGTGTTTTTTGTTATAACAAGGGTCTACTATTTTTTTGTTATCACAAGGGTCTACTAATTTCTATCGAAATATCATGGTAGACCCGAAGGCAGTGTTTCGATGGATAGATCAATGAAGCTTCGTGGCTTCATCACTCATTTCAAGCATGCATTGAATGTTATGATCATTGACGTAGCATGTAATACTGGTTAATTTTTTGAAATTCGTTGTTCTATTTTATTAGGATTAGAATTTATGTGATCATTATTTGCATGATCGGTTTGATTTCGAACCAAACGGTTCGGAATCGTACAACTCCCCAAAAGAAATCTATCGTCACGAATCGAACAGAGTTCGCGACTTCTTTTGGGGGGTTGTTTCCACGGTTGTGTGGGGTTGTGGATCTGCTAATTTCTATCGAAATATCATGGCAGATCCGAAGACAAGTGTATCGATGGACAGTCAATGAAGCTTCGTGGCTTCATCCCTACATTTTCAGGCACACAGTGGCCAATTATCGTTTGGTTCAGTGCTCCCAGTTCCTAGCTCTGGGCCCCGAAGGACCCTCGGCATCGGCTAACCAGGCTTACACTGCCTTATCCCCGTGGGGACCACTGTGTGTGATTTCTTCTGTCGCTTATACCTGTTCTCATCCAACTAGCCCGGATTAGCGTCCTTTGGACGATCCAGTCGGCAGAGATCAACGCAGGCTCGTCAGGGATTTGTCCGGGGTCCATTGCATTCTCACAACAACTTTCCCGTAGCGCTCCGTTGAGTACTTCCCTCCTGTCAGCCATCCTGCTCCCTCCTTTGTGGTTTATGAGTTACACTTGTCTCCTTATCTTCGAAGTGCGTTAAAAGAATACCATCGTGGTGCCTTGTCGTTTCCGCATCACAGTTTGTTCGCTTCCCCCCTCCTCCTGGCACCATGCCGCCGTAGCGTGAGCTCAGTCGAGATCTTCCGCGTGTGCTAAGCACACTTCAACGGTCTCGAGTTCCTGGCTTTTTACACGGAGGAACAGTGACTGCTGCTTACTTCGACTCACCCTTTCCCCTCGCGAGATCATAGCAGATGCAGGCTTATTTCGGGGATCTCCATGGGCGCCCACCATGGTGATCCCTATAGCGTCTCTCCCTTGGGCTGCTACCTCCACTCTTGCCATCTGCTACTCGCGGGTACTCAAGCTTTTACACTAGGTTATTCTAACCTTCGAATGCGAATTATGAGAGGAGGAAAGTGATTTCTGAAGGAGCAAAAGAGGGATAGTGGATGCATTTTTGCTGCATCCGACGCGATTGCTCTGTAGAAGTCAGTAGAGATTGCACAGGAGATGCTTTCGACGGCTTGGTTTCAGCTTGTAACGAGGTTTTATACGAGGTTCGTAGCATGGTTTTCTGTTTCCATTCGGAAACGGGCGTGTAGAAACGTTCGTAGAAACGTACGGTATCTGGTTTGAAACAGTCTGAATCTGGTTTGAAACAGACGACGAAACTGAATTCTGCAGGTTGGAGGCAGCCATTGTGAATTGCTTCTCGTCGTTTAACTCGTATCGATCGAATGAGAAGCAAAGCCGTGAAGCGATTTTAGGTGTCAACGAAGATCTAACGGTTTTAGATTGTTTTCCTTATTCGTATGCTTGATAGATATGAACGCTATAGTACTAACCCAGAAATCGACGGGACGAAATATAATTTTTGAAAAAGCATTGATTTTGAATTTTTGGCAGTCACAGCATCATCATCATCCACCGACTGAATAAGAGCAAATCTTCGGAAGTCACAATTGACATGGTTGATTGGAATATTGACCTTCATTGAATAGTTATTATATCAAGCGCCTCTAGGGAGGAATTGAGAGGGAAGAGCTTAACTTCAAAAAGCTCCGACTAGTTTTTAGATTGCCAAATCAAGATTCGAGATAAAGATTCGAGAAACAACGCGAATGATGATGAATATTCATTGTTATCCACCGAGCCGAAGAAATACTAAAGCAAAGTTGACACTTCGATTGGCGTTATGTGCTTCTGTGATTTGTTCTTTGGTGCCAGAGTGGTGGATGCCGTCCTTCCAGATTCTTCCTGCGGTGGAAGCAAGCGACAGTGAGAAGATCAGTTTTCCGCTCCCCGTTGCCCCCCAAGATGACAAGAATATTTTCGACGATGAAATTGCGCTTTCCTCTCTATTTGGAGAACTCGATACATTTGTTCAGAACGCGATATCGTACCTGGTGCGAATTTCTCACAGCGCAGAACAAGATCCGGATTTTCCTGGACGCTTTACCTATCAAGCTGACACACGCATAAATCTCGATAAAAGCCTGCAAAACAATTACTGGAAGCACCACAGCCAGCCAGACTACAATCTACTCCGTCACAACGGAGCGATCTATGCACTCTCGCAGGCCTATCACCGCAACGAAGAACAAAGCAAACAATCTCCAAAGAAGCCGAGAACACATGTCACTCAAACTGCCATTTTGAAAACCATAGAAAAGGCGGTAGGATATCTCCGTGACAATGCTTTGCTGCCGGTTCCCAATCACAAGGAGGATTGGATAGCAGCATGGGAGCGTGATGATCCCGACGATCCCCACAGCACACCCGATACCGCAAAGCTCGGAGGCGCTGGGCTTGCCTTGATTGCCCTGGGCGAACTGGAAGTGATCAAGCCCCATTCGGTTTCAATGGAGAAGGAACTCCGCAAGCTGGGTGCCTTTGTCGAATCCCTTCAAGACAAGGACACCGGATCGTTCACCTGCAAGTACAAATGGGGAAGTGGTCCGTCTGACAAATGGGTGTCGCTGTATTATCCGGGAGAAGCTGCGCTCGGCATGGTGACGTTGGCCGAGCTCGAACTCCAGATAGAAGAGGAAGAAGCCGCCAAGCTTCGAAAAATGGTCACCTCGACAGAACTCGAATTCGAACACCAGCATCTCAAACGACACTTCACTTCCACAAAGGAGAAATTCTCGGAACGTTGGATCAAGGTGGCCAAGAATGCCCTTCTGTACCTAGAAAGGCTTCGCCGTGACCAAGAACTCGATGAAATCGAACCCGATCACTGGGCTCTGCTTGCTACTGCCCGGTTGCTGCCCATCTTGGACCAACAACGAAAGGACAAAGCCGATGGAAGCCACGTTCGAAAGCAGGCAGATATGGAATATTGGCTCATTTACAACCATGGGGTGAAGGTGGCCAACTCCATCGTGGCCGATCATACAACAGAAGGCTTGGCAAAGCACAAGGGATGTTTTACCTACGATGATAGAACCTGTCCTACCTCAACGCGTATAGAGGGATTGCGTA
Organism: Pseudo-nitzschia delicatissima; assembly: GCA_037355735.1. Classification (NCBI taxonomy): domain Eukaryota; phylum Bacillariophyta; class Bacillariophyceae; order Bacillariales; family Bacillariaceae; genus Pseudo-nitzschia; species Pseudo-nitzschia delicatissima. The sequence goes on along the minus strand of CM074777.1, from coordinate 2,470,485 downwards.
AGTATTACACGATAAAATGGGAGCTGTAACTGCACTATTTTGTGTCACTGTTTCTCCAACGTGTTTCTACCGTTTTCACTCATTGAACTATTTTGCATTATTTTCAAAATTCATTATGTTACAGTGGCCGCAATGACGTTCATCGAAGAATCGGAAATGTTTTTTGGTACAGAGGGTGATTCGACGGAACCTCTCAGGAACCGGATTGAGCGCGATGTTGGAAGTGCGATTCGTTTTCTGCTTAGAGCTCAGCTGAAGACTGACTATAACAACATGAAAGGGGCGATTCCAGGACAAGTTACCACCGAGAAACTCGACCTTCCGGAGGTAGGGGAGGACGAAGATTTCGATTTTGCTGAGGTTCGCGTAGATTATGTCCAGCATAGCATGTCAGCGGTCATGGCGTACGAGGCCTTTCTCCTTGATAAGGTGGAGAAACGTCACAACCAGAAGGCTTTTCACGAAAGGGTTCACGAACACGTTCACAAGGCTGTCAAACATGTCAAACACAAATTTGACACTGCGACGTCATCATCGGTATTTGTCAATTATTGCATACTAGTAGCAGTGTGCTTACTATTCAGTGTCGTGGTGTGCCTTGCCTACCTCCCGTGGTCATGGATTCCCTTTCTAGGGAAGCGAAGCCGTCGGAGGCGACGCTTTAAGCGGAAAGACTAAATTTTCCTTCTATTATCCATCCTGGAAAACAATTTAAAACCGTTGATTGTCATTTTAATTCTATTGTGTTCTATTCTTCTTTAGTTTTCTATGATTTGGTATTTTTTTGCCAACAACTCAGCCGTGACATTGTTGCCTCAGCACATATTGCATGTTTTTTGGCAGTGTTCTCTGACAAACTCTCCGTTCCACATCTTGCTGCAACGGCCAAAAGGATCTTTCGCTACCCACTCGCACGACTTTTCATCTTTGTATCGATAATTCGTCTCATCCCGGCAAAAAACGTTGTCGTCAACGTTCCGGGTGGCTTTCGACACTTCCAAGACAAATCCTGCCGAATTTGTATTGCAAAGGCCACAAGTCAATGGGCAATGCTCTGCTATCATTTTACCGATCCACATCTTTGGACATCGATTCAGTCTATCCCTTGCAACCCAACTGCATGTGTTTACCCGCTTGTAACGAAAGAAGGGGTCATCCCTACAAGAAGGATTTGTTTCCTGTTCCTTTGTGCGAAACCTGTGGCTCACCGAGGCGGTTTTGAATTCACCTCCATGGAAGATTTCTCTCCCGCCCAAGAAAACACTGTAGGCACCCCATCCTTGAGAGCAACAAATGCCATCGCTGTAATCATCGTAAAGGGTAAATGTAAAATCTCTGTTTCGGTCGATGCAAACTAAATAATCGTGTGATTTTCTGTTTTCAAATTCTCCATTTGATTGTGAAGCGACGACTGATTGTGTTTCGTCATCGATTAATTTCCAAGATGTATCTTCAGCGTAGGCATCGGTCTTGATGTTGACCTCGAAGCGAACTTCATCGCTGCTGCACCTTGACTGCATGGAATCGTTTTGACCTTCGAAATACACGTCGATTAGAGCTTCCTTGCTGTACCGAAAATTCTCGTCCACTTTGATGACAAGATTCTCCCCGCTACCTTCGTAGTTTTTGATCGTGTATGTGTTTCCCCTACTCAACTTGGCTAGAAGGTTCGAATACGTTCGATCGCCGGGTGCTTTTTCATTGACAAGCACTTTGTTTCGTCCTTCGACAGTCTCATCATTGTATCCCTCTGCCAGATTGTAACCAAGGTAAATATTTGTCTGCCCGTTGGGAATCTGTAGCAATATATTCCTCGATGGATCGCCGTCTAGGGGAGGCCTTGTGATTCCCGTCAGAACTGTTTGGAAGGGGGCATCGATGAATGGATTTATCCGTCTGGAGTGTTCGGAATACCATCCAAGCTGCCATGACTTCGAAGGGTTGTAGCATCTCCTTGCTGCAAAATTGGGCTGCAAACTTGAATATCCCATGCTACCAGTCTCATCCTCATAGGTTGAACTGGATTCGTTCGAGTGTTCTAGACCGAGATTGTGACCGACTTCGTGCATTCCGGCGCTGATTGAGGAACACCACCTGTCGTTGTAGATGGTAACGAAATTGGTGTATCGCCAGTCTCCAGGAACATAGGCATGCCACGTTGTTGTTAATTCTCCTTTTCCGTTTTTAAACACGGTTCCGTATGGCATGCAAAACATGACGTGATCGAATTCATTTAAACTTCTCCCGAACAGCAACACCGCATCTTTTTCTACCTCTTCGACGATCGAATCGGAAGATTTCCCCACAACATTGTCTAGCTCAATTGTTGTGATCCCGTTATTTATATTTTGTCCCGTTGCTGGATTTATTGTCAATTTTCCGTGAGAGCACGAATTCATTTGTTTGGTAAAAGTGATTTCGCCATTGAAGATATCGTCGAAGAGTTGCTCTTCGGTTGCTGTCGTGGAGGAATCTCTTGCTTCGATGCGAACCACCAAGAGTTCTTTTTGTCCGATGGATCTGTTCGAATTGAACAGGCTTGTCTCGACCAAGCTTCGAGATTTGCCCTGTGTATTGGGACGGCGAAGTGCCCGGCGAGAAATCCGTGAGTTTGATTCCTCGGGTATTCGATTGTCTTTGCCGGTAGTCTCACGTGAGGACGATGCAAAGACAACGATCTTGCATAGCAGTGAAAAGTAGAAGATACTCTTCATACTGCAATTTTTGTTTTTATGATCCAGATATAAGACTGCCTTAGAGTATCCTAGTGCCGATACCGATTAAGACACACCCAAAACACAGTCGATTGTGTTGATAGCAGCCATCAACTTCGAAAAAGACCCTGGTTTACACGCAAGTATGTATTATGGGTGTTTTACTCACTGGTGATTTTCAGATCAGTGAACAAGCAACGGAAACGACTGCCAAAATTGCTGTTCATTTTGTTTTCATCGAAAAACCTCAATCAAAAAATATATTCCCACATCGGAAGTGTGGTTAGCAATTCAATAATGACGGATGGGATTCATGGCTTAAATCTTATCGTCGAATGTAGGCACGAAGAAATTATTGCATTGAATCGATATCACGTTTCGATGTCTTCAAGTGACCAAAATAAGCAAAGGTCATCTTCATTACTGTAAGAGATTCTGACAATCGCCGAAATCAATAGTGCTAAAAAACAGGCTCTAATCGCACGAACTCCGATAATTTCGGTATTCATTCACAAAATGTGGCGACGAATCAACTATTTCGTGCGACTAATTCCGAGCCTTAATTCCCTTTTCTGGTAATAATTTGGTCATTCGGAGGTATCAATTTTGAATCTCACTATCTCTCGCATCCTATCCATTTTCTCTTTAGATACATAATCGACAAAATGAAGAGGCAAAGCCAACGAGAACACGTGCCGAATTCAGAATTATCGGAACTTGCGCCAATCGATGACGCCGATTCAATTCTTCTTTTCAATTGCCTTGACTTCAAGTATAAACGTGACGTATTCTAATTCAGATCCCCGTTCTTATTTCATCCAACTGTTCCATTGGAACAATTGTAGAGAAATAACAGAGAGCAGTGGACATAAAACGATTTCGTATATGGCTTTGAACTCGATATGAGTCCCTTCAGCAGTGCCTCTTCTTTGACTGCCGCCGCGGTTGTGGCAATGGTGGTGTCCTGCAATATTGGTCGCTACTGTTGACGCTAGAATCAAGTCAACATATCCATCTACTAGGCAACATCGACTGCAAACACTCTCGCAGCGAAACTTGATGAATCGCTGGAGACTTTCCAGATGGACTCTCTTGCAATTTGTTCATGAAGGACGTCGAGTACGCACCAACAAACGAAAATCCTCAGGGATATTCCGTCGATGAATGGTTTTGTGAGTTTTCTACAGAAGATTCCATGCGACTCGGGATCGAACCGCCCTATTTTCTTGATATTGACAACTCGACATCGGTCGTTCCTCACGGCGCTCTGCCCGGTCAGTCGATTCTTATCGCCACCGAGGCCACCGTTGACTTGACTTCAACAACACTGTACATTCCACAAGAAGCCAACGTCACGTTGGAGCGCCGGAAAAGATCACGAAAGCTTTCACGGACGAGAGGAATACTCGACACATTGGTCATACGCGTAATGGACAGTAAAGGGGCTTCTCCAGAACCGGGTCTCGAACAACTGAGGAACGACGTGTTCAAAGACAAGGCTTCTCTGAAGACACAATTTGAGGCTTGTAGTTATGGCCAACTAAGAGTGAGAGGCTACTCGGGAACGACCGAAACAAATTTTCACAATAGTCAATGGAGTGGTAGATCTTGTGGTTGACTACGATGTGGAAGGCATGGACGGAGGAAGTCGAACCGCACTCCAAAATACGGCCCTTCAGGTTGCCGAGGAAGCCATTGGAAACCTTAGGAGCCAATTCGACGTTGTTATGTTTTGTATGCCGCCAGGTACTGGTAATTGGTTGGCCTACGCCTTTGTTGGAGACCAATTTTCTTTTTACAACAACGAATGGTGTACCTACGTGTCGGCTCAGCTGCACGAAGTGGGGCACAACCTGGGGTAAGTTGCTCATTGATTGTTAACATGATAACGACAGATTTTTCCGGAATGACGTTTCTCAATATTCTTTTTTTTCAGATTGGCACATTCTGGGATAGGCTCTGGGAATGGCACAGACGCGTATCTCGACCAACAAGGAATAATGGGGATTTCCTACGGTAAAGACGATCAACGTATGTGCTACAATCCGGCAAAAAGCTATCAACTCGGTTGGTATGACGACAAAGTGAAAACAATCAATCCTCTTTCACGTGATCCAGACGAAGGCATTGGTGAATCGGCTGTGGGAGTCTTTATGATGAACGGAGTGTCCGATTACGAAAAGAATGACTCAGCGCTTATCGTGCTTCGACTTGCACAGAACACAACCGGCAAGGACTATTTTGTGGGATACAATCGAAAAGATGGCATCAATGCAGATACCCCCGTGGACGGCGATAAGATCACAATTGTGAGAAAAGAAGAAGGTCTCCCCGATGAGTTCGGAGCTTCTACGAAAGTGGCAAGTCTTGATCCCGGCGAATTTCACATTATTACAAATTTTGACGAAACAGGCCGTGATGTCAAAGTCAGTTTCATTGGCTTGCGCGATGGTAACGCAACGATACAGGTTGCCGATGTCCAGGAACAGGTTGCTGAAGTCCAAGAACTGAAGACAATCATAAAAACAACGATTAAGACTACGAAGAAGGGAAAAGCTGTCACAAAGCAAAAGGTTACAACTACAGTCAAAGATACATCATGTGCTCCACACAGAATTGAATTCACAACTGACTCGAGTCCAGAAAGCATGAAATGGTTTATTCTCGAAGATGGAGGAATTGGCCGCGCATACGCAACGAGCCCAACTTACACAGAACAGGATACATTGTATGCGGACCAATTTTGTCTGCCCTACGATGTAACGTACAACTTTTTCCTCAAATACGGAGAAGGAGAAAGTACTGGTCGAGGAAATTTTACGGTTTACGATCAACAAGATAATATTGTCTTCTCGGACATGTCTGAGACAGAATTGCTTGCGAATGGTGTTCAAGTCAGATCGTTCGTTGCCGTCGAAAATCCGTCATTCATGGATTCATTGGGAAGTACAGCAGGAGCATCGCTTGAAAGGTTTGGAACGTCGCCAAACAAGCCATCGAAGGTGAAACCAAGAGCAATTGATCAACCAACAAGGATGGAACGGAAAAAGATGAGGAGGGGAAGGCGGAGGCGGAGGAAGGTGCCACAAAGGAAGAGCTCGTCATCAAACACGGAAGGAAAACGGGTGTCAACTGCAGGCAAATCACAATCGTGTAAAGATGACAAACTATCACCATTCATCTGGAGTGAGGGTCAGAGAAGGCTTTCTTGCCAAGAAATCAGTGAGAAGGAGAAATGTGATGTCATATGGTTTAAAACGAAGAAGCCATTGTGGCAAGTTTGCCAGCGATCGTGCAAAAGGTGCGACGAATTGCTATTCGTTTGAGAAAAAATGGAGCAACTCGTAAAGATCCAGTCAGGATCCAATCTATTGCATCCAATCTATTGCAGATAGTGATCACACATTCCAAATGGACTGATGCTGGAAAGAGTGAAGAGAGTGGAAAACTCTATTTTTTCTTCTTCCAGCCTTCATTTTTGAATCCGTCGCCCGTGACTCACTCGCTCAAGACTCGATCAATCACGAGTGACAATTTTCTATTAGGGTCGGAAGCAAGTTTTCCCTCGATTGCTTCGGAGGAAAACCTTGCTTCTCGGAATCCGAAAATCGCATTGCTTCTCCTCCAAGCTCATAGTTTCAAATGTCACAGTGAACAAAATGGAAGATAACAGGGTCAGCAACAATTGTAAAGAATCAATGGCTTCCGATAGAGGTTCTTTGAGAGTCACGGACGCCGATATCAAGGTTGTTCTTGGGCGCATCGAAGACGGGGAAATCCGGGAGTTTTGGCACTCTAGTCAGCTTCTCGCATCCCACAGCCACCATGTTGGTACGCTTCTCTCGAACGAAATGGACATTGACAACATGGAAGGGAATGCTGATGATTACAAAACCATCACTTTTCCTGATATTGCTCCGTCGCAATGGGAACGCATGATTCGATTCCTCAGCGACCCTAAATCCATGAAAGTAGAGGATGCGATGGAACTTGCTCAATTTTATGATCTATACGAATTCCCGATCGGCATCGAGATCTGCGACGAAATTCTTTCCGAAAAGGCCGTATTTCATTCGGAAGACAGCGATGTCATCGACAGAAAAATCAATGATTTCACAAAGTTGGATCAATGCATTGAAGCAATTGTTCTAAGCCACAAAACCAATCTAAGCAAGACATTCGAAAAAGGAAAGTCGTGGCTATCTATGCTTCTTAGCAATGCGTTAGACCCAATTTACATCAGAGCCACACAAGATCTTCCCTTCACTGAAAGTCAGATGAAGGCCATTGTACCAGTAATTGAGACATCGTTGCAATATACTGTGACTTGGTCGTTTGATGACATTGATTTCAAGGCGGCCGACTTTCCGGCGAATCTTCTACGCATAGCGGCTCACTGTGATCACATTGCACGATTAGAATATCCGCGCGTTAGGGTTGAATTCTCTACAGATGGTAACCCAGCTGCTGGCATTTACCATCATGCTTTGTCTGGAACTGATGGCATTGCAAAATATCAGCGGCTGGACAACGACCAGCAGATCGTTGGTGAGGTGAGAAGATGCCCTGTACAAGGAATATGGGAAATCTATTGCGGTGATACGATCATGTATCGGTGCGTCTCGGGGGGTGGCCAATTCAGTAGTCTACCTCCAACATCCACTCATTGGTTTGACGTTGTACGCAACTTCAGCGGCTATGTTGATGGACGTGACGATCTTCCGGATAACCTTCCGCTAATCACGGCACTTTATATTGGTGAACCCTGACTCTCCATCTAATACTGAGTGGCGATTTAGAGAAAAAGTCAAACTTTGCTTGGCTTTCTCGACCGGACATCGACTACACTATCATTACTGAAATGATTCGGATATTACTTTAGTCTAAAATAATATTTAGGAAATAATCGTCTATTTTATAGCTTATTTTTACAAAATCAAAAAATGTAGGAATTCATGTTGAGCTGGTTTCCAATATAAGTATACCCCTAGTCTTTTTGTTTGTCGCTCCGCCACGATGCGGATCGACCGATTCCTTTTGCACTTCTTTTGGTTGCCCAACCACGACGCGGGACAACTGTTCCATAGAAGAGAAACGCAAAAGAATCGATACCGGCAGCCAGTGTCTGCTCGTCAAGTGAAGAATGTGAGAATTGCAGGAAAGGAACTCGATCGCCATTGCGATTACCTTTGCCTCAAGCAATCCATTGTGATTGTTGTCGTTTATCCGTTTTCGTGTTAGCTTGTTTGGTGGATCTATTGGACTTTTAGGAAGTCTCTGGTGGACATGGACATGGAGAGAATCTGTTCCTTGGGGCAGTCATCGAACAACAAAATGTCGCTGAATTCGCCGGAGGACTTTCGACCCAACAGAAGCGACGATTTTCGAACGACCTTCATTGGGGACGTGACCAATTTCTTGGAAGTATACTGCGAGTTTCGCTTGGGCGCTGGTTGGCCCTGGGGTTGCACTTTGCTTTCAGCAGTAGCGATTGCCTTCTTGCGCAATTTCTTCAGTTCCTTCGTGGGTATTCGTTCGTCGACCTTCATCATAGTTGTGTCCCTTCGGGCTGGTTTTCGCAATACAATGATTCGGGTATTGTCTTTCCCCTTTTGTCGATTTCGCTTGCGCCTTGAGTGTCTTCGGATCCCGGCTCCCCCGAATGACAGCTTATCGCTTCTCATGATGCAGATCACAGCGGATTCATTCGACCGTGTCGAGGCCGTGTGATTCGATCCCTCGTAGTCATACTCTTCAAGAGCAGCAGCCAAACTTACACGGTCATTGGCTTGCATAAAGCTTCTTCGTGGTCGAAGATTGCAATCATCGTTATTGGTTTTGTTTGGATTTTTGTTTGTCATTGGATTGGTAGCGGCACTATTGTCACTGTTGGACAATGAAACGGACGCTTGTCGCGATGTGCGGGTCGCGGCTCTTTGGCTTGATGCGGTACAACCCATGGTAGATTTCGATTTCGTAGTTGTAAAGAATATATGAGAAGATTGTGAATCCTTTATCTTGTTTTCTTGCTCAATGATTCGCGTTGGTTCATGGATTGTGAGTGCAGAAAAGGCGTTTAATGCGAACTAAATGTATTTTATGGAGGAAGGCAACACTTCACGCGTTTTTTATGACGTGCCCCACGACGTCCCAAGAACCCCGCATCCGGTCTCGTGAAAAGGACAAGCAGTCACCGTGGTGGCGTTAGGAATTGAAGTTTTGATATTGCCCGAATTATCGGTAGGAGTACACCACATGCTTCTCACGTACAAGAATAATATATATGGCTACGTGAAGGAATATACGGCATTAAAAAAGAACGTACAAAACAGAGGTAGGTTCTACGAAGAAGGCATTATTAAATGGACATTTGTAGTCGTGATCTTGGAAAGACGGGCACTTAATGACATTAGTGCCTATGCTCCAACGGAAACATATCAGTCACGGATTCCATCGTTTGGGCGTTCGGATAAGGAGAAGCGGGGGGATCTCCGAGTCGTCAAATCGTAAATCGCGCACAGGCTTGAAAAATTCAGCATGGAACCGCGAAAATTTCCCCAGTGAGGCGACCATTCTTGGTCTTAAAATTCTCAGGAAGGTTGCAGACTTCATGAGTGAAAGTATCTTTGGTAAAAAAAATATAGCCCGTAATTCTTGGTAACGCGGTGCATTGCTTCTTGGGAGATTAATCAAACAAAGGTCACCCGGACTGATAAGTTTTTTTCTTAACGATCCGGTCGTAGAAACTATTGATAAATCCGAAAGAAGTAGGTTCTCTTTCAAAAGCGACTTCTTATCATTGGCAATGGTAGAAAAACGAAAGACACTTAAGGTATAAAATACCACGAATAAGAATACTTCATGAGACCAATCGAATGAAAACTTATTACGAAGATTGACTTTAAAAAAGCTTCGGAATTAAGGTGCTGAAATCGCTAATTTGGTCGTATTTCTTGTGACAGCGAGTCCCGAACCTAACATCTCAACTAGGACGAAGTAGTGTGTTTGACTGACCTCGGTTCTGTCAGATTCGCAGCTGGTCGTGATTAGGATTTCCATTACCGGTTAACGGGTGGCTGGTGTTCTGGCTCAATCATCCTCCGCTTTAGTCGTGACAGACGCCAGCCTAAGTTCCCAGGCAGCCTTGGAAAAATGCTTCCACCGAAAGGGTCTTTCAAAATAGCAATAATCTCGTAGCCTAAATTTTACCAAATGTTTGAAAGTGAAGTAGTAGGTGCATATTATTTGCCAATCCCGGTTGGACGCGGAAGAGATCTCAACGACAAAAATAGAACGGAAAACATGCGCGCGTTGCGTTCAGAACAGAAACTCGGGGCCATTTGATTGGCAACGAACCATGACTGGCGGACAAATCGTCCACAAAAATTTTGGTTCGTCTGGTCATTATTTTGCTCACCCTAACAAAAATAAATACCGTTCAATACATGTCCCAAGACTAACATCAAAGGTCAACGCTGGATAGTTGTTTCGTTGCGTTACGTTACTAACTCGACAAAAAAGAAATGATTCTTCACATAATTTTTCGGCCAAGGTGTCTTGCTTTGTTACTCGTGATTACGAAGACGACATTTTGAAATTTGAAACAAGAATCGAAGTATGAGGCCAACAGTAGTAAAAACCTTCTTTCCGTCAAGTCCCATTACAATCAGGATTCAGTTAATGAAACGAGACATCAAGTCATTTAATGGAAAAGGATTGATCCCACCGCCTTTCATGTACTCTACTATACAAAACTTGGCAGAGTCGCCACCCATATCTCTTCCGAGTGATTCTTCCAGGTCATCTTCTTCTATGGATTCTTGTTTTAGCGAATGCATTGGTTCCCGATATCCTCGAAGACACCGTCTTTCGCCGCCGCTCCGTATCGAGAATAACAATTCGTCGAGACATACCCGGAAGCTCTGTATCGCCAATAACAATTCGTCGAGACATGCCCGAAAACGGGTACTTCCTGTGGATGTGCCGCTAAAGAACGATTTGTTCGTCCCACCGCCCGACGCTCACTATGCCATCAAGCAAAAGCAGAAACGAAAGATCAAGCGAGAGCGCAAAACAGCAGCCGGTGCCGTCGGGGGGATGGTCGCCGGAGGATTGGTCTTTGGGCCTATTGGGGTGGTTGTGGGAGCAACAGTAGGAGGGTTCACAACCCGACAAATAGCGAAAAAGGCAGACAAGCGATCTCAGCGAAGGCGAGAGCAGAAGGCCTTCCGGGACTTTGCGACCTCCAAGGCGATCCAATGGCGTTTGAATGGCGACGCAGCTGTCTTTGTATAGCTGTTGCTATTCCAATTTCACCCGCTACTTTATGTTACAATTACCGAAATATCAAATCTGAAATGCCTTTGTGAAACCTTTAATTGCATCCGAAGAAATAGACTCATCCGATTAAAGCATTCGTACCGCTAGCTAAATGGCAACGGAAAGGCGCAATCGGTCACAAAAACGAAATTAGAAATAATGCCATGACTCATAACTATTATAGAATGAAGGTTTACTATAGTGATGAAATTTTCCTACTTGGAAGGGAGTTATCTAGTCCGACACACACGAAAAGCCGCCCATTGCACGACGAAAGCTGTTGTTTGCGCTGCTTTTCGAAGTTGACCCCAGAGAAGATTTGTGAATTGAATTCCGCTGCTCTAGTGTTCCAAAGTGCTGGATCCATGAGGCCTCGGCACGTTGTATGCGCTTGACGCTATCTGTCATAAAGGCGCAGTCGTCATCGTCGCAGTCATACTCGCTATGGGAATTGCGACGACGTACATACAGCTTCTCGGCGTGAATTCGGTACAGCATAGAAGCCCGTGCTCTTGCTTTGTAGGATTCCGTGGTGCTTATCGGTAAACGAAAACGGAGACGTCGTCGTTAACGGGCGCCGAGGCCTTTGGTGCGTATTTACTGGTTCTGGGGAGCTGTTTATGACGCATCTAGGCCTCAACATTAGTTTGGGGACTGCCTCGTTGATTTCAATGATTGTGGGTGGCATTGGCGACGTGGCAATCCGTGAACACCGTTTTGTCCGTGAACATTGCTTTTTTTGAGAACATCGCTGCGGAGCGATCCTCAATTCCCGAAGGCTCGGTCAATTGACTCACATCAAGGGCCGACGCGATGCCACCTTCATTGTTGTTCCGTTTCATTGTAGGTGTTTGCGTCGATTCTGTGAGGGCTTGCGTAGGAGCAGTTTCCGCGGTCGATCTGGCAGCCCTGGTCATTGCAGGCGATTCTGTTGTGGTGTTATGCGCACAAATTTTGGATTGAATTTGTTTTTGTTTCATCAGCTCATGATTGTGTATCCGAAAGACGTGGTCTTCCGGTCGAGTGAGGTATTTGAGCCTGCGGGGGTTGGAATCGGCCCTGACAAGATTCGAAGAAGGGAAAATTGGAAGATAAAGGATGCTGATGTCCCTCCATTTCATCGGATATCTCCTCTAGATCGATGAGCAGCGACGCTAGCCCCCCAATGCCGTCAAAGAGTGATTTTGGATCAGCGGTTTCATCATCACTCAACGAAACTCCTTGTGAGACAGCAATCGATGCCAGTTCCCTAGCCCGATGGATCCAGATATTTTTGTCGCGCCAATCAACTCTTGCCATTGCCAAGAATAGATAGGCAATCCCCGGAGCGCCTTTGGCCAAGCCGAAACTGCCCTTTTTGTTTTGATGCGCCTGGTGTTGCCAACGGTTCCAAATGACGGAATCGGCAAGGTCGCGGGCGTGAAAAAAGAAGCGCTCATCCCCATAAACATCAAAGGCTTTGAGGAGGAGGATACAATACCCCAGGCGCTCCATGAGTCCAGTTACATACCGATGAGGATTCGTCGGGCTCGAAATCCACCAAAGAATCCTTGAGATTGCCCCTGCCCGAAAAAGAATCCGAATCGAGAGGTGCCTCGTATCGATGATTGGCAAGGTTTTCAATGGTCTTTTTGACAAACGATTTAGCGTCGGGGAGACAGTCTCCGAGTTCCTGCCATTCGTCTTCCGTGTGTCCCAACAAGGCATAGAGAACACCTACTGATCCCGTCGCAGCTCCCAGGTAGGGCCACCCATTCCATTTCCACCGAAGCGTTACGTTGTCACTTTCTATATCGTTTCCATCGTCTCGTTGATGCTGCAATCCCTCGAGGAAGATTGTATAGCTCAACAGTCAGCGCCAAATCCCGCCCCAATGTTTTGTCGCGGAGTTCCTTTCGGAGAAACCAAATGACCTGGAGAGCTCCTCCTAATCCAAAAAGAATGGAGCAATCGCGATCACAATCCCTTGCTAGTGCCTTTCTCATATAGCTCTGAGAGCTTTCCGAGGACAGATGTTGCAACCTCGTATGCTTCCTCTTGTTGACCTAGCCTGCTTAACAGGGAAACCAAAAGACAGCGGGAACCAAGAAAGGAGTTGGACAAAAGACTCATGTGCGAAGATATGTTATTGTCATCACCATCGATGGAAGATTCCGATTCCTTTCGCAGGCGAATCCATAAGATTTCCAAAGCGCTCTTCAGATATTCCTTGGAGCATTCGAACGAAGTATTCGTCTCGCTCAGCTTTATCCGAAGGTAGACTCCAACGCCCAAGCCGCCGCTCAACAGATTTCCGCCTCCGCAGTTGTCGCGGAGACAAGATTCGACGATTGGGTGGGAGGAAATACCTTCCTTCGGAGACTTCTCGCAATCATCGAATTCCATTATTTGTTGCGTGATTCCTTGTATTCGATAGCTAGCATTCGAGTTTCGGCGCTCTATGTTTCTTGTGGAAAGCCATTCTTCGTTGCTGCTTGGGTTGCATACCAATAGAGAGAGGTAGAGGCAGGTAGAGGAGGATTCTACGAATCAATTCCTATCTTGGGAACGAAACAAAAGATGTGAAAGGAAAAAATTATTGGCAAAGACGGATCAGGGGTGGGCAGGAATAACGGAACCTCGGCTGGCTCGCATGAAGTTTTTGGCGCGTACTGTATTATTGCTTCGCTGATTGATACCCTTGACCAGAGATGTTTAAAAAATTTACAATCATGTTTTAGCAAACAATTAGCAGAAATCATACTATAGTAAAAGAAGACTAGAAGGTCCAGCTTTCTCCTTTCTACAAATGGGCTCCGTCAAGTTTTCCAATTCGATTTTTCTATTAGTGTTTCTCTATGTACAATGATGGTAGGACTGTGGAAAATTCGTAGGCGATATATATCTGCACATCATATTTCTTGTTGCTGATCATGCTACATCGGGTCGTTTCGGGAATTCCTTTACCGCCGAATCCGTAGCAAAACATGAAAGTGTTTTTGTCCAGTCGACGCTTGTGATTGTTCCAGCTTTGGCCTTTCGCCTTGGGCCCACCTGTCAATGTAAAGTAATCCATGTTTGGCCGCTCAGTGCCAAGAGAAGCAGACTCCTGTCCTTCCTCCGCATCGATTGGTGTCACCCGAACCACCCGCACATTGCCACTGCTACTGGTAATTGGCAGACGGAGTGCGCACTGGACACAGACCTCCGCCAGGTCATGCATGGAGAGATTCACGGGTGGTTTGAAATTTTCTGCCGCAGCCATTCGGGCTTCGCTGCCCTTGGCAATGGATTCGGAAGATTGTGGTGGCACCACATTCTCCGCGTACGCCGCAGCCAGGCGCTCCTCTCGTGTGCGCTTGAAAGTGGGCTTCTCCTCCTCTTCAATTTCTGACAAATACTCAGCTGTCCCGTCACGGACGGAAATAGTCTTTGAGAGTTCTCCCTCGAGGTCCTGTGGACGCAGGCTGTTCCACCTGGATTCGCTGGCATCTCCCAACCTGACATTGTCATCTGGTGCGATAAGGGTGACGATGCTGTCGTTTGCGTCTTCGCCAAGAGAGGCCATACAGTCGGCAAGGGCTTTCGCGCAGCTTTCCGTGTCCTGGCTCTCGCACACGACAAAAATACCAGAACCCCTGCTCACCGCCGAACGAACGAGGTCGATGTCCAGCCAGCCATTTTTGGTACTTGTATCTCCAGGAGCTGGTTTTTGCTGTCGTTGTGGCTGCTTTGGAGCTGGCTTACCTGGAAGAATCGATGAAAACAAACCCCCAAGGACACCTCCGCTATTCGCGTTGCTCTTTTTGCCCATACCAGTAGTGGTAGCATCCAAAAAGACAAGTGTGTCTTTTAGCTCGCAAAGTTTTGGTTTCAGATACGACATGGGTGTCAGCAAGTCTTCCCGCTCGACGGATCCCTCACAGGTTGCCATTCCAAACTGGTTCCAAAGCATATTCTCGAGGTCTTTAAGCTGTTTCTGTGGGCTGGCAATCGTTGAGATTTCCCTCGGCAGCAGCTGGCTGACATCTTTGCCTCCGTGGACAACAGCGGTTGCTGGGCCGCACAAACCCGAACCATAGAGCGAAGTTGCTCTCTGGAGCTTGCCGTACAAAAATCCAGAGACGTCTCCCTCTCCGGTGAGACTCACAATTGGCCGCTTCGGATTTGGGCTGCTCGACGATAGCCCGTTGACTGCCGCCTCTCGGAACGACGCTAACACCAGCAAGGTCGAACAAACATAGCTTCGAGTTTTCCCTCTCATTTTATCTGTAATAGGAATCGATGGATACAACAATCGCTTGGATCATATTCCGCAATCGAACAAAAGATTGATTGATTCATCTGATAATAAGGATCTTTCGAAACTGCAGAAAAAATCAGACGGCAACCTCGTCATTCAATCAAAACCTTTGCTTTTTGGACCCGTTGAAGTAAAGATCGTGACACGAGCATTCAACGTGTCAGTCGCGATTCGATCGATTCAATCGACTCAATCGTTCGTTCATTGAGTCAGTCGTAGCTCAGTGATTGAATTTTGATTTTTCAAAAACAGACGCGTCTGTTTTTATAACTGTTTCTCATCAAACTTGATGATGGATCGCTTCTTCTTCGTCCTTATCAATGAATGGTGAGAAGGATCGATGAAGTGTGAAACCTCGAAATCGCCGATGGCAGTTTCGAGAGGCGTTTCTACTGCTATCTACGTCTGTTTCAAACCATAACCGTTTCAAACCATGTCCGTTTCTGGTTTTCTTTCATCGCGATAGCCTCGTACGACAAAGCTGAAACCAAGTTTTCGAAAGCAGCTTCTGTACAATCTCTACTGACTTCTACAGAGCAATCGCGTCGGATGCAGCAAAAATGCATCCACTATCCCTTTTTTGCTCCTTCGGAAATCACTTTCCTCCTCTCATAATTCGCATTCGAAGGTTAGAATAACCTAGTGTAAAAGCCTGAGTACCCGGCGAGTAGCAGATGGCAAGAGTGGAGGTAGCAGCCCAAGGGAGAGACGCTATAGGGATCACCATGGTGGGCGCCCATGGTTTTGAAGATCCCCGAAATAAGCCTGCATCTGCTATGATCTCGCGAGGGGAAAGGGTGAGTCGAAGTAAGCAGCAGTCACTGTTCCTCCGTGTAAAAAGCCAGGAACTCGAGACCGTTGAAGTGTGCTTAGCACACGCGGAAGATCTCGACTGAGCTCACGCTACGGCGGCATGGTGCCAGAAAGAGGGGGGAAGCGAACAAACTGTGATGCGGAAACGACAAGGCACCACGATGGTATTCTTTTTACGCACTTCGGGGATGAGGAGACAAGTGTAACTCATAAACCACAAAGGAGGGAGCAGGATGGCTGACAGGAGGGAAGTACTCAACGGAGCGCTACGGGAAAGTTGTTGTGTGAATGCAATGGACCCCGGACAAATCCCTGACGAGCCTGCAATGAACTCTGCCGACTGGATCGTCCAAAGGACGCTAATCCGGGCTATGTGGATGAGAACGGGTATAAGCGACAGAAGAAATCACACACAGTGGTCCCCACGGGGATAAGGCAGTGTAAGCCTGGTTAGCCGATGCCGAGGGTCCTTCGGGACCCAGAGCTAGGAACTGGGAGCACTGAACCAAACGATAATTGGCCACTGTGTGCCTGAAAATGTAGGGATGAAGCCACGAAGCTTCATTGACTGTCCATCGATACACTATCTTCGGGTCTACCATGATATTTCGATAGAAATTAGTAGACCCTTGTTATGTTACTATAATGCCACCCAAGTGGTATATACATAACAATCAGCCGGCAGTGGAGACAAAAAGGTAAGTCGGAAGGCCGTGGCGAAAAGTTGCAAGTTTTACTTACCACCCAAATACTTCATTTACCCATTGCAATATTTGGCGTTCGCAGGTTTGAGTCGCAACAACGGCTCATCGTTTGCGGTTTTCGAACAATATTTCCGTTTACGGTTTTGTTCAACCGCTGACAATAGTCAGCACCACATTCGATTGGGTATACTTCCATGGATCGCAATTGTGACGGCCACGGCGAACAAAGAACGAATGGTCGAACCGTTGAATGGAGCCCACCAAAAAATTGCTGCTCTTTCGATTCATTTGCGATGAAAGCAGCAGCAGCAGCAGCAGCAGCAGCAGATACTCCATCGATGAGGACGAGGGTCAATCACGAAAGCAACCTTTTCGACTGTGTACGGAGCTTGCGAATGTCTGCTGCGCTTTCGTCGAAAGGATGAATCGAAGGAGCACAGTACCGGGTGCTCCATTAGCAAGCAGAGGTTCGACCATTTGTTCGAAGAATTCGAAGACCGTTCCATTCACAAGAACAGAAGCCTCCGTCGCCGGCTTTTACCTCTTTCCTGCCCGCAACAATCAAGAGGAAACTGCTGCGATTGATCGAGTACGGACGAGGAAACGAACGAACGTATCAGAGGGTATTGGCAACGGATCCCGGGAACGCATTTTCTGTGATTCGTTGTGGAAAATGCCCTCTGAAAAGACGGAAGGGTGTCTGCAGTACAAAATACCACCAGGGTAATACACAACGATGGAAGCTCTCCGTCGATAAAGCTGTTCACTTCTTCGCCCGTACTCGAATGGGCATGGAAGAAAGAAGAAAAAACGGGAAGGAAACTTGATTGCTTGTCAGTCAGTTTTCGGGCGACTTTCCAAATCGAAATCGAAATTGGGATGGCCATGGCAAACAGAGCAGGCAGTCGACCTGTGGGTTGAGCCTCCAAATATCTGCTTCGCTTTCGTTCTGCGCTTTTGAGGCAGCGAATGAATCGAAATCGATGAAAGCGGCAGCAGATTCAGCAGGTGCTTTATCAACAGGTCGACAATCGATCGTGGCTTGAATAATGCCGTGGTCATCCCATTACGCCAACTCCGAAAGCTATCTCCAGGCAGTGACCAATCGAATTTGTCAGCGCTGGAATGCTTGGTTGCTGCAATCCTTTTAGAGAATAGTTCCTACGAAAGCGAATGAATGAGAGGGCACTGGAACTATTCTCAGAAACGAACGAGAAATGTTATTTTTTGTTGGGTTTCCCTCAAAATGCCCTCTCAAAGATTCATTCGTTCATCTCAAAAACCCAACAACAACAAAAATAACAATCAACCAGCAGTGGGGAGGGGAAAAGTTTCAAGGCAGCAAAAAGGAAAAAAATAGCGAAAAGCAAATTTATTGATTCACAATTCGCTGGCACATCATAGACAAACGCACATTTTGGTTCTCCCGACGTAAATTTGTGTCTGCAAAGAGCGAGGGAAATCTATACAAATTGGTGTTTATAATTATTTTATTCTCATATACTATGAATTTGGTCTACTCGATTGATTTTTTTGTTGAAATTCGCAAGCGAATTTTTCTTTGTGCTATAATTCAAAGGCGACAACCTCGCCTTCGGTGCTTCCATCGCCATTGTTGTTGTTTTCATCGTGCGGAATGTCGCTTCCGGTAGTCTCCCCGCTGCCACTATCTTCCACTGTAGCAGTTGCCGTAGTTAGTTCGACGACATGATGCATGTCGATCGTTGCCCCTCCGAACACCCGCTGCATCCACCACGGCAGCAGCTGTTGCCGCAGCCGCTGCAGCATCAATGCCGAGGTGGTGATGCTGTTGTGATCCGGAAGATTCGGATGTGGACGGCGCAGAAACGCTCATTGGAGCTGGAATCGACTCGTTGTTATCAGAAACAATATTGGTTTCGTGTTTCACTTGTCCTGCTTCTTGTGACGAAACCTCCTGTTGCGATTCCCCAGAAATTTCCCCATTTTCCGTAGGAGTGTTTTCCTTTGCTTCCGCATCTTCAATCACCACAGTCGTTGTGGAGTCGATAGAAGGAGGCAGCGGCGGGGGCATGCGTGCCTTTTGTTCTGCAGCGGTGGGTTCCTGAAAAATCTCTGGATGATCCTTGATCTTCCAGTGGCCGTTTGCCACAAAGTCAAAATTCCGCTGGCAGGCTCTGCTATGCATGCGTGCGTATTTTTCTCGAACCTTGACGTGAATTCCCAGCTCCTTAGCAACGGTGATCCAGTTCACCCGTTGGTTGTGTTCCTTCGCAATAGCATTGTACTTGGCCCAGAGATTCTGGGAGTGGGTAACAATGCGATCAAGATCGGAAGCCGTAGAGACGACAATAGGCAGATCGCTGGCGCTTTTTGGGAACCTCGACCGCTGCTGCTGCTACTGCTACTGCTGCTACCACTGGTTCCTTGACTCCATTGGGAATCAAAATCTTGGTGGTTGCCACAGGAGGTGGCGTTGGTTTGGGCTTTCCACGGCTTCGAAAGGTTCCCGCCCGGGTGATTTCGATGGGAACCCGGTTGGAAGCCACCAGCTCGGCAGCTCTTCGGAGAGCAGCCTCCTTTTGTTCCTGGGCAAAGAGCTCGCGCTGCTGTCTCTGAAGGAGCTTGCGGGTTCGCTTTTCTTCGCGTGCCTTTTCCCTGGCCATCTTTTCGGCTTGCTTTTGTTTCTGGAGAAATTCTCTGTCGCGCTGCTTGGCCAGCTTCTTGTCCTGCGATAGACGTCGTTGCTCCCGCTTGGCATTCTGCTTGCGCTCCTGTTCCAAAGCCCTTTCGGCTGACTTGGCCTGCTGCTGAGCCTTGGTGAGGAGTGCCTGTGCCGAACGGCTGACAAAAACCTGTTGGTTGCCAGAGCTGGAAGAAGACGTGTCGCTTCGTGACTTGTGGGAATCACCCGTGCCCGCAACCACCTGTGACTGCTGTGCAGCTTGGGCTTGAGCCTGCTGGGCTGCTGCCACGGCTGCTGCTGTGGCATCGGCCGTCAAAAAGTGTGGCGGGATGCCGATACCTCCCGCTTGCTGCTGTCCCGCCGCCGAGGCGGTGGCAGCCGCTGCGGCAGCAATAGCCTGCTGGTGAACGTCCGAAACGCTTCCGAGAGCTGCATTGACTACCAAATCACCGTACAAAGCCGCTGCGGCAGCAGCCGTTGCTTCGTTGTTGGGGAGGGTGAATCGATTGCTAGTGCCATTGGTGCTCCCGTTAGTACCGTTGCCACCGTTGGTGCTTGCAGATGCAGCAGCCGAATGGGCCTCGGCCTGCTGCTGGATTCCGCGAACGTCATAGAGGGCACAGAAGCGCTCGACTTGAGCAATGATATAGGCCTTGTCGAATTCGTCTTGAATGTTGAGGACATTGCGCAAAAAGTCGGCCTTGCTGTTATTGTTACTGCTGGTTGTGTCCTTAGAAGATCCGTCTTTGGAAGATCCCGAATCGGAAGGAATGCAAAGGCGGCAGAGCAGCTGGCTGGACAATTTCCCCTTGAGGTAGGGCTTGTAGGACGCAAACTTATCATCCACCGTTTCAATCAGTTCTAGGTTCTCTTCGGCCTCTGCCCAGTCTTTGCAGAGGAGCTTGAGCCATTCCGACGGACGCTTTGTTAGCCTTTTTCATCTATCAATTTCGATGCATGTTGAAAGAAGTGTCAAATGAAAGACAACAACAACAATTATCATGTGAGATATTCATAGTGTTGAATGAATGGCCATGGTGAGTTGAAGAGAATCATTCGATCTCAATTCAACAATTGAATTGAACTAATTGACAATTATAAAGTTGAAGGATCTTTAATTTTTGTGTTGTTGTCATTTTCAGATTTGACAAAAAGCACAAAAATCAGAATGGAAAAAGAGTGAAAAGAGAATGCGGAATCTCTCAATCGAGAAATGAAAGCCGCCATCTTGACAAGTCAATATTTTCCAAAAGCATGCGCGAAAATACTCGAAAAATTGAACAATTTGGGATCGAAAATTCGGAACTACGAACTGTAAAACGAAGAAATACGAATAACGAAGGAATCACAAAATGCACATCCTCCAAAACCTACCTCCCAGATTTGTTCTTTTGTGGGTTCCACATCCCAAAACTCGTCTTGCTCGAGCGGAGCAGAGGATGATGCGGACACTCCCTCTATTCTGTTGGGTTCAATGTCCATATGCTCCTCGTCTTCGTCATCATGCATATCGTGCTCTTCGTTCTCTTCGTGGTGATGTTCTGGATCATGGTGATGGTGGATGATGATCGTCCTCACCCAGCATCAAGCTAGCATCGTCGTGTTCCTCCATGGTTGGAGAGCTTTTCGCCGGGCCAACCAAGGGCGACTAATCTATTTCAATTCAATTTGTAAAATACTTTGGAGGTTACATTCCAAGAGTTGTTGATTGCTGTTGGGAGAACAACAATTTACTTATACATCATGGCCTACTCGAACCACTCCTTCCAACACCCGTCGTGACACCGCGTCTCGCTCGTTACTAGCATATTTTCGTGCATTTTTTCGTTACGATCGGTAGTGTGCTTTTTTCAGCACTCACTAACAGCTGCTAAAATTTATCGCGTTGTTTTGCGTGTTGTTTGACTCTCCGACCGTGCGCGCTCTTTTTCTGCGAGTATTTATTACTACAAGAAGTAGTACTTAGTACTCGAATGTGTTATTGGGGAGTGAGTTCACCGAACCAGAATTCTTCGATAAAGTCTACGTGTTATGTTCGAATTCTGAAGCGTAGGATTCCTACCAAAATGATCCATCAGTAGCTTTAGTACGGAGGTAACCGCACGAATTGGAATCGCGCTTGGCGAACCCGATCGCAAGCTTCCGATGAGGTTCTCATGGGTTCCCATTATTTCATGTTCCTCCGGAACAAACAAAGCAGTTTCGAAAAAGGCGAAATCTCGTATGCAGCTCTCTCGAAAGTCCGAACTTTTTTACTCTGTGTATGGCAGCAATTATTTCATTAGGATTTTGAAATACACTACGTGTACTTCTGATTATGTCTACAAAAGAAGCAATACAATTGCGTTGGCTCAATGAAATTCAAGTGTTTACTTTCTTATCCTTTGAATTGTTAGTTTTTGTTTTCGCAAAAACTGATTCCAATAATGAGTAGCTGTTGTTGTAGTTGTGTCCGCTTTGTATATCATTATTCCCTGCCTAAAATTCGTTTTGAAAAAAAACATTGATGATTCGAATACAAGATGCGTTTCATCCTGTCGACAAATTGTTGCTATCGATTGGCCATGTCCACGGATAGACTTTTCTGCAGAATGACTGATCCCACCTTGGCGAGTTGAATGACAGCGTCACCACCCGCACCGTTGGATAAGCCATAATAGTTGTTGTAACTAATATCGTGACTCACCAGTCCGCTGCCCTCGTCGTCACCGAAAACCCCAATGAGTGGACGATCGTAGTTCACAATCGTCGTCGTGATCGTGTATATTATTATTATTTGCATCGGTTTTCTCACTGTGCTGTCCATGTGATAATGGATCGCTCGGTTGAGAATCGGAGGAAAGCATCTGCGAGAAAGGCCGATCTTCGTTTCCGTTTATCAATGATCGCTTCATTGCCTTCGTTGTTCTCGGGCATTGTTGTTGTCGCTGTTGTTTTGGAGGTGAGGATGGGATACCTTCGGTGACTGAAATTTCAGCTTTTTCCACAGACGTTCCTTCTTCTTCAGTTCTCAATAATCTCGTAGGTGTCGTCGGTTGTTGATGCTGCTCCCACCGGAGGAAGAAGAGAATCGTGATCACTGTGGTGGTACCGTTGCAAGTGTTTTTCGATTTCGGAGAAGACGGATATCCGATGGTGGAAGATAGTTCTTCATTACACCTGGGCGAATCGACACTTTCGGTAATGTTGTCAGAAATGCCATCCTTGTTGTTCGTGTCTTGTAGCAACGGAGTTTCCACAGATGCCAGCATTACCGGAAACAGGGAGCACATCGTATAAAGGGAGTCAGCGTATTCCAAGCCCTTTACTTTGCTCTCCACTGATCGGGGGCGTTTCCGGGATCTTTTTGTTGCGGACTTCTGAGTTAATTTTCCTATAGATTGTGGCTTCATTTGTGAGCAAATGGAGGCAATGGCCTGAGAAATGGTGGACGAAATGAATTCGGTGAACTCGATTTCGGCGCTGCTGTTGCGATGAACGATGTCGTTGTCGCTTTCGTCCGTAACAGAAGCAGAACAGAAATTTTCTTTGGTATCGATACCAGCAGCACACATAGCATCGATGCAGGTCCTTCTTCACTATACGCTTTGCAACATTCAGGTCGATGGTCATCGAATTGCTTTGTTTACTCCGACGAGAACTGCTTCTGCTTCTGTTGTTGCAAACTTGTCGGCTTGTCTTGAATCGAGACGATTTCATGTTTCTGTGCCCTCCGCTAGCTCCTCTTTCTATCTATGCAGTAAACTCTATATCCAATACTAATATTGTTTTGTCTTCGAATACGTTTCAGATTGTTCAGCGCATGAAGAATCAAAACAGAAACGAAATACTGCTGTGTCAATGATCGCTTTCGTGATGTCTTGCTGATGTTGTTGACTCGATTTTCGATTATTATTTTTTCATTATTTGGGTTTGATGATTGAGACGCCATCGTCTCTGCCAATGCAGAAATCGTGAATCGCAAAAATTGCGGGACTCAATCATGTCAACACATTCCATTATTTCTCAAGACAAAGTCTTGACAACCCAAGAACAAGCATGCACGTCTGAACGGAAAACCTACTTACAAGAAGTCGAGTTCATGACCCCAAATTTGTCGAAATCGAGTTCTCACATGGAATCATGATTTGTGCCCGTCGTATCCCCAATCGGGAAATTCTCATCAGTGGGACAAGATTCCTACCACATGAAGGATAGGAAACAAACGAAGCAGTAGTACGCTTTTTGATGTTTGTTACGAGGATGAATTCACACGATTCCCCACTTTGAAATACCTCAAGAATTCAAACGACAAGCACTCGCTGCCACCAAACACTAGCTAGATAGAGGATTCGACAAATTATCTTGACGAAGACGATGATGATGTTTTCCCTTCGATCAATTTCCTTTTGCTTGTTGGTTCTTGCTGCCGCAGTGCTGCAAGAATCACAGGCCGAAGAAGCCGCAACCGACTGCCCCCACCCAATTCCGCTGCATCGGCATCTGTGGAGATGAAGAGGGGGAGTTGGAAAATCCCGACTTGGTGGTATCTTACCAATGGAACAACCGCGTCCCCGTGTGTGCGGGCCTCTCGTGTGACAACGACTCGTGCTCGAATCTGGAAGAAAAGCTCGGCCTTTTGGAACTTACTGACTTTGAGTGCACCAGACACCGGCGAAATATCCAGGACGTCGCGGGATGCACCTGCTCACAGCCAAAGCCCAGACCCCAAATGAAAGAAGATACCGTCCCTGTCCCAAAAGAATCGTCTGGGCTTTCCCGCGAGGCAATGTGGAGCATCATCGCCGTCGTTGTGGCACTGTTTATTCTGATATGGATCGGATGTTGGTTGGGAGTGAAGAGCGACGACAAAAAAGCAGCCGAAAAGAAGCAAGAGGAGAGCGAAGAACCCGAAACATCAAAGGTTTAAACGATGTTTCAGACAGTGGCAGTTTGGTTTGGAATGCTCACTACAGCATCGCGCAGTGGAATCCTTGAACGTTTGCAACGCGCTTTGCTTCTGCTTGGTGTTCGTGTATCTTTTAGAGAACTAGGACTAATAAGTTAGGTTCAACCGTATATGATTTGGATTTTTTAAAAGCAGGAGACTATGAAATATACGATGTACCCATTCATGTGCGTTACGGATCTAGCTTGGACTGAGCAAGAATTTGCTAGCGTAGTGAGTTTGCGATCAATCGCACTATTTTCGTCATTCAAGTAGCGTATTGTGGAGTCAATCGAATTGGAGCCATTGCGACGCTTAAAGTCACAATTGTAACCGCAAAAGTGCAAAGTGATTTGAATTTTCGTTCAAAAACGTTCACTTCGGAAGCGAAGACGAGACTCTTTCTGGAATATTCCGCATTCTTACCAGTATTAAAGCTTTTTGTGTGGTTTCAGTCTCAATATATGCGTACAATAATTTCGATTCATTATCGAATTCTAGAGTATTTGAAGGAAAGAACATTAAAAGCGACGAATTACCGAAGACAAGAAATCGACGATGTAGGAAAGCGATGCTGCTGTAGGGCAACTCATTCGCATATAGATAGAACCGGATGACGACGCATGCTATCAATCGCTCTTTGTTTTGAAATGAATGCTTTCGAAAATATGAAGCAAACAACTGAAATGAACAATGATCACCTGAAAACTTGAAATGTGCGATTGGCTGCAGAGAGCAGATGCTTTGCAATAACCAGATAGAAAGAATGCCAGTCAAATGTTCTCTTTTGCCACGAAGGCAAACTGGACGAACTAACTACCGTCTGTAGAAATAAATAATGTCGCCGCATTGCACTCAGAACTTGGTCGCCTTGCCGCCCAGCTTCAAAATTTGCCGGCAGTCGCCTTCCCAGAGAGTGCAGCAGAAATCAGGCAGACCACCAAGGGAAGCTTCGTGCAAAAGACGTCGCCCACGAAGAGTTCCATCGAACGGGCTAATGTGTAAGGCTGACCATCGTCACTAAAGATGGTGACGATATTTTCTTCTTTTGAGATGCCTCGTGCGATTGTACTTCCTGCGGAACGTGTCGGTTTGGCCGTTGGGATCGTTGTAGGCTTCGTTTTCTGATCTGGTTGCGTCCCATCGTCACTTGACACTTTCACACGAATACAGATGGAGTCAGTCTTCCGTAGTCAGTTGCTCACTGACACGCTTAACGTGAGGAACATTTGGTAAACGCAATTTGTTTCTTTACAACGAGGATGTTCAGCAATTATCAGGTATTTGTTTCTTTACAAAGGTGAGGGTTGAGCACAAGGAAAGATTTTGCGCGCCGCGACTGTTTTCTGAATCACGTTTGATGTCCCCATGTGATTGCAGTCTTGGTTGGAAAATCGTTGTTTCATCGCTTGCTTGAAGAAGGCTTCGACCAAATTCTGATTGGGAAGAACCTCTAAAATACCGGTATGAGGAATGTTTTTGGACCAATGGGATTCCGTCACGTCACAAAGTCCATCTTGAAAATAGAATACTTGATTTTAATTGGAAGTTGTGATTTATGTTGAAGTATTTGAAAACGACTATCGCCAGCTCACAAGAAACAGCGAATCACATCGTCGGAGATATTTTGTGAAAAAAAGTTGTACGCACTTCATCCGTTCTCAAGAAAAAGCCACAGGGTCAAGAAATGACAACGAAAGCTTCTTGCCGCCGCCCGCTCCTCATTTCCAGCTAGAGATAAGTTGGTGGAATCAGTAATAATAGCCCATGTTTTAGTTGTGATGGGAGGTTGTGATCCTTGTTCTAAGCATCATGTCCTCGTTGGGGCTCTTCTACGAAATGAACAAAATTTAAGGTTTTCGTATAAAACTTATGAGTGATCTTATGTTGATAATATTTGATTGTGTGTCTATATATTATTTGTGGAAATGATTGTCTTGTCTATATTCTCTATGGTAATTAGCAGCAGTTCGAGTGGGATAATCCTTTTGCAGGACTTCCATCGGCTTGTAGCAGTATGCATAGTGTGTGCATTGTGTGAAAATTTAACCGACGATTCTCTGTCGCTTGGCAGGAGAAGTGCAGTCGTCTTTGTTGATCGAGTCAACGTGCTCAATGAGGTCATTGAGAGAACCACGAGCCATTGTGGCGGGTTTGAGGCGGTCGCGGCGTTCCCAGAGAAATCGGAGCCACTTGCCGCGGTCCTCTCCTCGGGAGTAGTCCAAGGGTGTGAATCCCCGCTTGTCCTTAGCCATCAGAAGCTCTGTTACGTAGGGCTGCTCTAGCAAATAATCGATAACATCCGGACTTGCCGAAGAAGTCCAGAAGGCATCGTGAAGCGGAGTACGGTGGTAGTCGTCGCGAATCTCAGCACAGTTAAGTCCGGCCTCGTCGACCAAAAACTTGACCATCTCGAGGTGACCACGACGACAGGCAATGTGTAGGATGGATTCTCCAAACCTGTTGCATGCGTTTACGCCGTATTGGAATTTTCCATCGTTGTAAAGCTCCTTGACCCCTTCGAGATTGTTATCACGGACTTCCTGCACAATTGATGTGTTGTATGCCTCTAGCATGGCAGCCGTAGGCGGCAGAAATCGGGCTTCCGAGTCTTTCGCGATTGCCGCAAGATCCCCAAAGCCATTGGCCTTGAAGGCGGCCCTCGCGTACTCCGAGGGGTGAATTTTGGAGAGAATGTCAATCGTGCTTTGTTTCTGTGCGTCGGTGGACGACGCGAAAGACGTCCTTGGTCGCTTCTTGCTGCTCAAAGAGGAAGAAGGAATGCAACTGATTGCGGGCTTGCGGTGAGCGGAGGCTGATGTAATAGACAAGTTGCTATTGTTGTCTCCCTTTCTTTTGGTAGATGTTGTTGGAGACGCAGCAGGCTTTCGTGTGCGCTCGAGGGGAATGATGAATTGTGTCAACATGTTGTTTGTTTTATGCTAATTCTTATTATCGGGTTTGAAACTGTCGATGATGATTATATTATGACTTTGATGAGAGAAGCTGAAATGTTGATTCAGGGTTTCTGTTTATGCCAGCTCTTCTAGTGATGTAAGCTTATCACAAGTGATGTCTTTGCTGATGTATAAACCTTGTGTTGTTAAGGCTTTCTCTTGCTCAATCGGTCTTGCAATAACAACATCTGCTGCCTTCCATGCCAAGTAATCACGGGAACGCTGGTGTGTTGGCTTACAACAAAATCGGAAGCGATGAGAATTACGTGTTGAACATATCTGGTACGATTAACTCATACTGACCAAAGAAACAGCATGAAAGAGGGTAGGTGGCGAGAAAACTGACTCTAAGAAGAACCTGTTCTTCATTACGACGCGCATATTTGTGCGCGATGATCCCCAAGGAAGAATGACATGTCGTTCTTCCTTCGGAATGAATCAGTCTGCCTTCTGCATGTCGTAACATGAGAATGTCAATTCATTAGAGTTAGGGATCTCTTATCTTTTGATTTTGATTGGAGATCAGTCATTCTTCTGAGTAATCGTGCCTTCAAGTTATGAAAATTACGATTAATTGAGATAAGTGTCAGTTCTTTTTTTAGATTAAAATTCCAGCGAAAAAGAACATATGCGACTCATTGATAGGTACTCTTGTGCGTAAGTACTTCTCACAAAAGGTATGTTGAATCACCCTTTCACACATCCGATTACGAGTACAATACAACTGCCGATGAGGCCAGATGTTTCATTCCAGCTGCCTCATTGTGATTCAGTAACTCCAAAACTCCAGTTAGTGGTATTTACGAAGCGTTGTGCGTCACCCGACAAGATGATGGATTGGGCTGATTCGACACATCCATCATCATTTGTGATTTGACGGTTTTAGTGTTCTCGGAAGGCATTCTTCTCATCCTTCAAGTTGACACAGCCCAGTACGTATTTCAAGAGGAATCATCGCTCGCTTACACACCCAGACGTGATTCAACATCATCTGTCTGCTTAATTCTCCAGAATCTCACGAATAAACCCAATTTTCATACATGCCCCACTTAATTCTCGATTTCCATACAATGCCCACTAAATTCCACACTTAATTCCCTAAACACAGGGTTCAAGTCAATTTCCCTAAATCTCCGAGAACAGAACCATTCGACAGCCGGTGCATAATTAGATTTGGATCCGAGAGAATCAAGGGAATCAATGAATCACAACGGTGACGCCAGTAGAAAGCCACGCCCTAACGATCAATCATCACTCCTTCAGCATGGGTTCTTCTTTTCTACATCAACATGCCGATTGAAAAAAGAATGCCGTTCGTATCACAGTTGAAAGCTCAGTGACACCAGCCTGTTTAAATCACTGCCCAGGCTTCTGTTTGGCGAAACAAGTACTGCAGATGGAAGGGAAGCGAAGGAGAAAGAATCACTCTTTCTTCAAGGCTGACTAAATTCGCTAGGTCGGAGTTGTTCCTCGGCGACATACACCCTTCCGATTATGATGTGTCGCTTCTAGGTCGTGCTGATTGTTCTGCTTTCGTGGGCACGACTACTTTTGGTACCACGACAGCCTGTGCGAAGCTGCTCTGCTGTCGGTGTATGTCATTAGGTGAACACGCATTGCAGCACATCATACACGACAGCTGATCTCATTCAAGGTGATGTGTTTCTCGTTGACAGCGGTTCTAATTGACATGGGTTCTCATTGAAGAGAGTTCTCATTGACAGGTGTTGTTCTCATCGTGAGGATTGATCATGCCGAAGACCTATGCTGTCGGATCGATGCTATGTATGATCATAGTCAATTTCATGATCATAATCATCATGTTCAACATGGTCGAAGCTTCAGGTCTATACGCGCATTGCAACACTGTTGAACAGTTGTGGCTGGAGGTATTACTATCGACAATCAACCGGTTCGAAAAAGGTCGATGACAAGTGGGGAGGTTTGGGGAGAACATAGTGTTTTCGGGAATGCAGCAACGAGTTTGATTATCTTTGATTCGAAGACAGGAAAAGGAATCGAAATTACATGGATGTTACGTTCGAAAATGTCTCAAAAACGATTTACACTTTCCTAAGTTGAGATTGAAAGCTTACGATGTGATTTACATGTGCTTCATGAATGCTCATTGATTTCATTATTGGGTAATTTGGTGGTTACGAATCGAAGAGAGGCTTCTCTTTGATTAGGCTGCAGTGATTGTTTCTTGAGCCAATTTCTTCTCGTTGAATTCTCGGAGGGCATGCCCCCAAATGTAGCGGGCCTCAATGATTCCATTATCGTCCACCAGCTTGTCGCAGGTTTGACAGGCGGCAGCACACCCGAACTTGATCATGGGATGGTCAAAGTGTGTGTCGCAGTCCGAGCTCAGGGCAAAACGGGCGCAGTGAGGATGAGACATCTTGCAGACCTCCCTAATTTCCTCGTTCTCGATCGATTCAACGTATGCACGGGTCTCGGCAACCTTTGCTCTTGAGAAGGTTGAACTAATTCCTTATCCGTTTCCATTCCATCGTAGCTCTGAGGAAGACCAATACCGAGATCGATATCTCGATCGTCCAAGTGGATGTCACAGGTGTTGCAAGACAGGGGACACATCTCAACGACGTAAGCTCCGGTCATCTTCTTCCCATTCTTATTTGAGTTCCAGTTTCCTTTGCTGCACACAGGAGATTGTTAGTTTTATTTTTGCGGGACAAAATGGAATAGTTTGCAGGTAGCGTGAGCTAATAATGTTCATGGAAAACAATATCGATCGATTCATTCAAGCCGATATGATGAATAATCGAATTCAAATTCCTTCGAAAGTTATTTCGTTGGATTAGATTCCATATTAGATGTACATACCACAAATTGTCTACCTTCATGTTGCCTTTTTCGGCCCAGTCCCTGCACTTTTGGTGATAGTTTTCGCACTTGTTTTCTTCTTCTGCTGTCGGAGTGCACAGTCCACACGACTGTCGGCACTGATCGTGCATGAACTCCTTGTTAATGTCGCTATCGATTGATTGATTGATTGATTCGTACAAGGGAGCATATGCCAATATCACACAGAATGGAATGCAATAGATGAATATTCTGTTAGCCGATATTATTGCACTTATCACAAGGAGAAACAATTCCGACAGTCACGACACCATACTGTCTTTTGGAACAAATTCAATCGAAATGAAAAATTCAAGGTTCGACCTACCATTCTCCGTACCAAGCCCACTCGAGGCAATCGGATTTGCTTTCATGCTTATCAACACAAGGTTCATAGGAAGCGACGCTTGAGGTCGAAGCAACCGAAGTCAATCCCAACGCAACCAGGACGGACAGT
The DNA here is from genome assembly GCA_037355735.1 of Pseudo-nitzschia delicatissima. NCBI lineage: Eukaryota > Bacillariophyta > Bacillariophyceae > Bacillariales > Bacillariaceae > Pseudo-nitzschia > Pseudo-nitzschia delicatissima. Next base: position 2,439,782 of record CM074777.1, on the reverse strand, counting down.
CGCAGGAATCGAATTGATTTTGAGTTTGTCATTTTCGTTCTCGTCTTTCTTGTTGTATCAAAAGAAAAGTTCTTCGTCGGCTATCACTGATGGGGAGGAAACAATTGCTTCTTTTCTATTCCTTCAACTCGTTTTGAGGTAACAAAGAATCCGATGAGACTACGGTAGGCAGAGCAATTGGCTCCTGTTGGATTTGTTCTATTTTGTGAGCTTGACAACGGCATCGAATAACGGCTGTCAAAACTACGAGGCCTTTTGGTTGTACCGACTGAAAACCCCAACCCTAATAGGGACATGTATATGATTATGTATTACGTATACGAATATATTAATGTAGAAATTCGAATTTGGACTCACTCGCGCACGTCGTGTTTACGGAAACAATAGCATCTCATGATTACTCCGATTGAAACAAGAAAAGACGCAAACGCTTTGGTTGTCTTTCTTCTTCATTCTACCTCCACTATCATCATCATCTGGTACAATAGTCTCTGCCATCTTCTCGGGACAATCGACAACAGTGTTACGACTTTCTTTGTCTACTTTATTTGGATCAATTGCCGTCAAAAATAAGAAACATCGCAAACGCCCATAATCAATATGACACCGACCAAACAATCAGACGCGACAACTGCTACCGAGGGAGCCGCCTCATCGCAGAAGATCGCCGCCCAATCTCAGGATGCTGCTCTTTTCATTTCAGATATGCTCTCGCAAATGGTACGCAGTGACTAGCTTTGTTTGTCATTGATCTTTCTTGTTGTCGTATATCATTATTGTCGAGCATGTTCTGATTAGTGATTAGCTGAAATCGTTGATTTCGTCGTGATTCTCACTTTTTGTCTTCGTTCATACCTCCTATCGAAAAATACAAACAGGAAGAAGACTTTCGAAAGTCTGGCAATTCCTATTATGGATCGAATGAGAGAAGTTGGTTCGAAAATGGATGATCTCGAGCAAAGTAAGTTTTTTGGAAGAAAAGAATAGATGGAAATTGATCAAAAATTCATTGAAGACTATAGTAGTGGTGCGAATTTTCGTCTCACGCACCTCCTTTCTTCTTTTTGTGGCGTTGATTTATGCAGACATCTTAGGGTTGGTGCAAGACGCTGGGCTTGACGAAGAGGATTATTCACACAGTGACGAGCTTAACAACTCGAAGGGGAGTGCGGCAATCTCACAATCGTCCCAGAAACCATCGTCTGCATCCCACATGACGGTGTGAATCCAACTGGAATGAACCGTGATGGATATGCTCAATTCTATGATAAAATCTGATACAAATTGTGTTTGAATGGTGATGAGAAACATTCAAAATAATCTTGAAATGTCAGGCAGGGATAAACCGACAAAACGACAATAATCAAATCTTTGGATCGTGCTATTTGTGATAATGCCTTTCGGGAGTCTTTTGGGAATTTTGGGAATGACGACGAAGTGGAGTGCTGTGCTCGTAAAGCACACGATAGCGATGAATAATCAGCTGTAAACAATAAACTTAACGAATATGATTCCTACGATGTTTGTTGATTGATGATTCGCGTTTTTGTGAATCGATTGCGGCAACAACGTACCTTTTCCGTTGTCTTCGGCAATGATTGTTTCTACAAAAAATAGTTGAAAGGGTACTTACTACGTCCATTTCAGAAATTTGTGTAGATCTATCTCATTTTTCGTTCATTGTCGTTGTAGGCATTTTAATAGTTTGTAGGTGGAAGGATGTATAGTGGCACCATAATCTTTCGTCATTCACAGTTTGTTCTTTCTCTGTTTTAATTACGACACCATACTGCACATCAGCTAGTACGCTTGCAACCTCGTGCTGCTCAACTCTTGCTTGTTTATCTTGCTATAATCAGAGGAGTTCTGAACAGTTTGTACCTGTAATAGTGGGGGTCAAATATTTCTTCCTGTTCGACGTAAGAATATTGGTAGATAATACTATCCAACATTCCCCACCAACAACACAACGGAAGTGTGTCATCATCATATTTTCTGTAGCTCGATAAGTAATTTAATGAACGTAGCAACTATGGGAGTTTGGCAGAGTGAAGGTATAAGGCAAAAACTAGATTACAGTTGACTCGGCGTTCTCGAGACAAGAGTAAAATGAGATTTCACATCTCGGCCTCGATTCCGAATCTTCGAATAAAAATGACCTTCTCGCTGTTTTCTTTGTAAACCAGGCAGGTCGAAAAAATTTCTTGTGAAAATGATGTGCATATGAATCTGAATATCACTTGATGCAATTATTGTTTGCACCGAGTCTGGTGGGAGAGAGGGAAGGGTAAAATCTGCAGTACCCCATCATTTTTTATTTGCACATTTTTTATTATATTTGGTCTTGGACGGCATTCCAACGATCCGTTTCCTCTTGATCCAATCGTTCGTCTTCGGAATCACCATCGTGTATGAACTCCGAAAAGGCACCGACAGCATTTGTACCATCAAAAATATTGAAGCTGAACCGTCTTTCAACCTCTGGTTCCTGTTCCGGTTGTGCTGGTGTTGTCTTTGCAGTGGGAGATTCCGACACCTTCCGAAAACCTGCAATTTGTTTTCTTTCTCCGTGACGAGTCGGCGTTGAAGATCAACTGCGAATCACGAGTTTCCCTTTTTTTCGAGGTCGGACTCTCCGCGCCTCGGTTATTCCTTTTCCCGTTGTCGGGGCCATCAATCGAAAAATACCAATACGTCAGCATACTCCAAAAAGCAAACAGAGTATATATGATTTGCCCTGTTATCTTGTAAGGCAAGAGAGCTTCTTCGCCAACCTTCAAGATGAATTCTAATGTCGTAACGAGGAAAAACGGCACCACCGTCCAATATATGGCAGAGAGATACACGCAAGACTGTACTGCGACCTCTTTTGATGTGATCAGAGCGATTTTCCCCTCACGGCCGTCTTCTCCTTCCCGCTCCTTCACCTTGCAGTAGAGTGCTATCATTATTGCGGTTGGGATGACGACCAAGAGCACCAAAGGAACTATCCACATGACAATCGCTTTTATGCTGCCAAATACGGCCGGGCCTCGTGTACAAACCACATCGTCAGAAGTTTCACAATTCAGCGGATAACTAGCCATTTTACAGAACCCTTCCACAGGGTTGTAGCCCTCGACCGCCAAAACATAAAAGCCAGTGAGAAGTGAATAGGAGTGGACAAGAATGTGAATCCATTTTTCGCACCACTTGTATTTGTTGCTGTCGAAATCGTTCAAGGTCGCGACGTAGCTATAAATGGAAAAAGATGCGTAATACATCGCAGCAGATCGGACGGCAAACATATAAAACAAAGCCCTGAAAAGTACAGGTTCCTATTGTCCCATAGTTGCCAACATATTCTTCGTATTCCCTCGGAATGAACACAGCTCCAACTACATACATCAGTCCGTATGTTTCTTGGTGAATCGCCATTGCTAGAAACAATAGAATGTTGATCGTATGAAGGATGGCAGCACAAAAAAGTGAGCGAAGATAGAGAGTTGACACGCAAACAAAGAAACAACGAGAACATCTCGGCAACAGGAATTTCTTCGAAAGCTTCTTACCTAATACCAGGACGGTGGAAGACAAACTTTCGTCGCGGCCATGCCATATTTATAATGCACGCTGCACTCATCATGGTGATGAATCCCACGAAACGAGGATACCACAGACTGAATTTATCGTTTACGGCCATCGTTTCTGCTTCGGATATAGTTTCATTTGTGAATAAGAGTCGAGAAGACTCATCGGAAAGAGAGTTCATTTTCCCACTGGCGGTTCGTTGTTAAGTTTGTGGGCATCGATGGGCGATGGATGTACATCAAAACAGCCACGGCGATAGGAATGAAGGGCAGGTTTCGATGTATTGGGAGACATGCGCCGGTTCGGTTGCTTTGATATAAATAGGAGTATCAATCGTCGTGGCTACTGAACGTCTTCTAGATTCCCCGCGAAGAGATCGAAAACTGTACGAAACATTGAAAACTTTATGGAACGGCCAAAAGGTTCTCTATTGTTCACGAGATGACGAGGTGGTCGTACAGTAATAATTGACAATATCATTTTTTAACCGATTGACGTGCCGAGGAATTGGTTGGAGTTAATTTTTCATGCAGTATACTCCATCCTTTAATGTCGAGCTTTAAATATGATGGAACTGCAATTAAAGAAAATTGTATAGGCCTAAGCAGTTTTCATATCGAATCTTCCGTTTATGCCTCTGGGGTGCGATTTTGCGACTCGCTCATCCCCATGGTTCAATAATTTGAATAACGATCCGGGTTTTCATGGTCCCCAAGGCGGGAACGACTTACATACCGTTTTTTGTTTTGGGGAGTTCCCCCAAAGCTGAAAATGACTCTTTTGACTCAACCAAAGCTGCTTCCTTCGGAATACTCGGCACGAACTGATGTCACTAATCGACTAAAATTCACTTCGAGAAGAATGAACATCACACAACTACTTCTATCGCGACAGAATGCAATCAGAATCGCATCACACTTTTTTTCTTTGTTCCGAGCACGTTGAACATTCTAACGCACAACACATCCCTAACAACAAAAGTAGTTCCATCAACCTTTGTAACAATAGCAGTTTTGAGACAAGCAAATAAAACTGATCTTATTGTAATATGCGTCTCTCAAAACGTTCATCCGCATTATTCTCTAGAAGGTTGGTTTCATTTGCGGTATTGACAATCTGGATTGCAGTCGCTGCCAGCTGGAGGTGCCCAAGCGCGGTAGCCTTTGCCTTCACCAAGATCCCAAAGTCACTCTTCAATGATCGCCTCGCTCACCAAGAACCAAGATATCGTCGTCCAAAGCAACCGATTGTTACTTTCACCAGCCATGCAACCAAAGATCGAAGCAGCGAAAATTTCAACAAAAACAACTTTCCTTCCAAGTTGTCGGCGAGTGTTGCACAAGAAGTTCCTGACGATGCCGCAATCAACAAGGGAAGATTATTACTAGTATTGGTTGCTCTCTTGTACGGTTCTCTGAACGTAGCCTTACGGTTTGTCTACGATGTTCCAGCTGTTCCACCCACAGCCGCGGCCCTGTCAGCCACCAGGGGATGGTTGGCTTTTTTCTGCTTTTTACCCCCACTTTTCCTCAACCAACGAAGGACTAGCCAACAAGCTGTGGAATTGTCTGATTCGAAGGAAAGTAAGAAAGGATTTTTTTCCCCGTTGTTCCGATCAGGGCTGGAATTGGCCACGTGGGGATTTTTGGCCCAGGGGTTGTTGAACGTTGGGCTGGTGTCAACGGCGTCGGCACGGGCATCTTTCTTGACGCAAGCGAGCGTCCTTTTCACGCCGCTGATCTCAACATTGATTGGAAAGCAATCAGTTAGCAAAAATGTGTGGCTTGCATGTGTGGTGGCCTTAGGAGGCCTCGTAGTCTTGACCATGGGTGCCGGTGGCGCAGCAGCGGGGGCATCGGCCTTTTCCTTCGCGCTTTCCAAGGGCGATCTCTTTGTCCTGGGGGGTGCCCTATCGTGGTCGATGTACTTGTTTCGCATCAACTCACTGGGTCCAAAACATCCTGATCTCATCCTCCAGGGAGTGAAGACGGGTCTGATGGCAGTCATATACTCGATTTGGTGGATGGCATCCGCTACAATCAATTCACTTTCAGCAGGAGGAGGTCTCCTTTCAACGTTCAGGCTTTTGTTTTCATCGGTTCCGTCGTGGATGACATCGAGCTACGTCGTTTGGGTGGCTCTATTTTTTTCCGCCATCGGACCAGGAACGATTGCCGATGTTTTGCAGCAAAAGGGGCAGAAGGATGTTTCTCCCTCGGAGGCAAATATTTTGCTGAGCGCCGAACCAGTTTTTGCGACAATCTTTGCAGTTCTCCTCCTCGGAGAAAAGTCTTCTTTGATGGAGATGTTCGGTGGTGCCTTGATTCTGATTGCAGCAGTGGTTGCTTCTGCATGATGAATGTCCTTGTAAAAGCCAAAGTAGGCTCTGATGCTTTTCTTGGCAATATCTAATACAAATGATCGTAATCACCGATAAAGGAACGCTACAATGGTGAACGCTACAATGGTTTGAATATGATAGAGGATTGTTGTTTCATACAAATAGTTTCTAAAAAATTAAGTAGGGTTACTTTCTTTTCTTGGAACGCAACAAATCAAATAGCTTAGATTCGGGATTCCTTTCACTATCTAGTTCAAAGCATTGGAATTGCTTTCAGTTTGTTCTCTTTGGTACCTCCTCCACGAAGTTTCTTCAAGTTGTTCTTCAACGAGTTCAGAGACGGCGAGCTCTTCATTCCATTGGCGGCTATTGTCTTCTTGAAACGGCCCGGTGATTTCTTTTTGGCGGAAGGACTCATCCCAAGCATGTCGACAAGCCTCGGTGACAAGGGAGTTTTGTTGCTCATGTTTCTTGGGTCTGCACTCCATGTCTCGTTTACAATGCTACCGCGGGGTTTCTCCTTTCGCAAAGGTTGAGGGGGTTTCTCCCTTTTTTGTCTGGTGGTGGATGATCGCCTACGACCCATAGCTCCTGTGGATCGTGCCCTGGGTTTGTGTTCTTGTTCTCCACTGCCATTGATGGTATCCTTCCTTCGCACGATCGAGGAAGGTCTATCGAGTCTTCTCGAGGAGGGTCTATCGAATTGTCTCGAATCCCAAGACTCGTTGAAACCTGGTTCGGGTTCGTCTGAAGATATAAAGAGAATGGATGGAATGTCGTGATCCCGTTTCGGGTCTGTCCTCCACGATTCGGCAGAGTTAAAGGATTTCACGTTTCTTCGCAATAGCGGCATAGGTTTCTCAACTCTGTGAGGAGAGGTGTATAAGTTCAGTAGTTCGTTCGAGTACGATGCTCTTCTTGGGGGACCCGGGGGTGTTAGGGGAGACCCCCATGACTCGTTTTTAAGACCTACACTAGGGTCCTGTATTGTCTTGCTTCGCAATGGTCGCTCCTTAAGTTTTGTCTTCGCGTTGATATTGCTGCCTAGACTACCGCGACGTGCTGAAAGAGAGGTTGGTTTCCTCGCACTGTCAAAGGAGTTGGACTTTTTCAAGGATGGAGGTTTGCTTAGATCGAAATCATCGAGGTTCAGTCCTGGATCCACTATTAAGTTCAATAGTTCGGGCGCAGGTGCCTTGAAGGATTTGCTTCCCCTAGTTTCAGTGCCCCAAGACGCGTTTTTCTTATCATCGATTGCTTCCTTCTTCTCAAGTCTCTTGGTGAGGGAAGAACGCCTAGCAGTGGTTGGCGTTTTCGACCTTGACTTCTCGACGGAGCTTGCTCTCGTCTTGTCTTTCGTCATCTTCTTCTTCCGAGTTGACTTGGGTGACTTGGGGAACTTTTTCCTCTCATCCTTTGAGCTTGCGTCCTTAGTGCTGGCAGTGAAATCATCGTCGTCAAGCAACTGCGTAGGTTCGGTGACAGCACTGAACCGTGCACTCTCGTTCTCGTTGTCGTATTGAGCTCCATTTTCACAGTCAGGAATGATGACAATGCCAATCGGCTCAATGTTGTTCCTGTTTTTCTTGGACTTGGACCGTTTCTTTTTCTTGGATGGGCTGGATGGGGATACAAAAGGGGAACCGATTTCACTGATCTTCTCATCAGCACCAACAGATTCATCACTGTTGACGTTGATATCACCCTTGCCCCTCGTCCTGCTGTGTCTCCGTCTCTCTCTTGATTTCTTCTTTTTCTTCTTCGGCGTCGTCGGACTACCAAGGTTCAGATCCGGAGTTTCTTGAAGCAAGGAAGGACTCAAAGGCTGCGACATTCTGCGATGCGGTGATGAAATGTACTGTTGGGCGATTTCTCCCACAGAATAATCACCCGCTCTATCACATTGGTAACTTTGGCGTCGGCCAGTCATCTTAAACAAATATTGGTGGCTGTCTACAAAAAATGAGGAAAGAGTATGTTTGATTTCGGATTCTCGAATTCCTAGCGAGTACCAATTTTTCCCTCTGATTGCCGATTGCAAAATGAGAGCTCCGTTCTATGCTTTGCTATTGGGAGGGATCGCAAGTTCTATCTCGGCGTTATTCCATTTTTTCACATGCCTGTGCTGGGTTTTTTCCGCAAAAGGAGAATGTAATATATATGAAGAATGTCTTGAATCACGATTACCACGTACTATAGCCAAAAATCGGACATTTATGATTTTGTATGAAGTTTCCGACCGGTTTGTTTTTAAACATTGCAGCATGAAGAAACGGGGATGGTCGTCCCACGGAAAAGTCGATGAAACAGATGACTTGGAGGCGCTTTCTCAAACTCGGTACTGGCATTATCAAGTACGGGATCTTGCCGCATTTCTGTTGGGGAAGTTACCTTACACTTATGCTAATCTAAAGTAAGGTTATGAGTGCAAAAGTACACTATTAAATTTCTCATTTTTAGCGCGTCAAAAAAGCTTAATATAGTCATTCACACAGCAATCCTATTGTGGAATGTTCTTTTGGTGGAACTCTAGTATAATTACGAATCTATGTGTTACTGAGTTGTCGATGCGTCGCGGATAGGTGGAATCGATCAATCTCCGTGTTCTTCTTCGGTTCTTTTCCAAGACCTAATCCAAGATGGGCAGTATAATAGCATCATAGATCTCATTTTCTGATATTCACGCACAAGCGATGGGGTTTTTCAGGTTCTATCCAAGACCGCCAGTGATACTCCTTAGTTCGGTAACTTTCCGCCCAACCAACATCTTCGTCTCGTGGTCTCACATAGTACATAGTTGCAAAATGTTCCTCTGGGGAGGTTCAGAGGTTTTTGACGTTCGCCAAACTGGTGACGCCACATAAGAAGGACTGTATCTGCAGAATTCCTATTTGTCCCTCTCTTTCTTGAGCACATTAAGTGATTATTTACGACTAAGCCTTCGAATTTATAGTAGACTGAAGTATTCATTCTTGCGAAGCATCAAGTCGCTCGACGAATTCTTTGGTGGTGGTAGCGTAAAACAATATCGCCCAGAAGCGAACCGGGTTTGTATTACCAGCCTCATCGTCCTTACACACTACTTGAGGAAGTACTACTAGCATCATGATGTGTTGTTTGAAGAGTGCCTCATTACTCATACAAGAAGTCCTAAAGGACCTTCGCCTCATCTTTGTTGTTCAAAAGCAACATCGCCGCCCCAGCATGCAGCTTCTCTCAAGATGGTGACGATGCATGCAATAAAGAGGGAGATCCGATGTCCTCCTCTTTTGGTCTCGTCAGAAAGACGAGCGGCACCAACAGCACCAGTCTTCGTCCCGATCTAGTAGTACTCTAGTACTTGTAGTATAGAGATTGCTGCTACTCTAGACTTCTCGTTTTTCCATAGTAATTCGACGAACTCTTCTTTCTCGGGAATATAACAGTCAGTCCCAACGCGTTCACGAAGTTTTCACGATTAAGTATGTGGCACGTTACGGCACTGGAAAAATTCGTACGTGAACTATCGGTTCCCACGCTTTCAGGACCATGAGACTATTCTCATGCTCTGTTATTGCCTCGTCGGCTATTCGACAAAAAAGAAAGACCGTCCGCAAATCGAATTGGTCGCATTGAGAATTTATTCGGATAGATCGAAATTACGGAATGGTCGGAGGAATGAACCTAGAATCAATCAATCAATCAGTCAATCATCGATCGACTGACTGGACTCATTCGAAAGATTTCCGATTTCAACGCGTGTCCATCCAAGATCAGATGCGCGGCGTTTTTCGTTTTACGTAATGATTTCATTGACGCTTGACAGATGGCTCGGCGCGCGCGTGAGCACGTCAGCCACTCGATCGCCTATCGATTGGCTAAGAAGTTTCCTCAACATAGCTATCAAGAACAATCAAGGCAGCCGTAAAGTACTACATTCTCCGTAGGAATGTACGTAGCAACGCCAAAGAATCTTCGGCGCACAACTTTGATTGTGGGTGCAATCTCGCGTAACGTAGCCGTTGGTAATGCTTTCACTAAAGCAAAAAATTAATAGGAGTAGTAATAATCAGGAACACGATTCATTCCCTGTTCCATCCTTCCTTCCTTTTCACTCCAATCATTGTACGTTTTTCAAACTTATCCTTTACTTGAACAAAGACTTGAACCACACGAAAGAGCAATGGAATCAAACTGTTAATATTTTAAACCTTATTCATTGTTCTACATGCGACAAAACGAAGTCTCTTGACCGAACTTTAAGTCAACGGATACTCAAGAGAGAGGGAGAAAGAGGTACATCGATAGATCGTGAAACCGACAGAGAAAACCGGCTTTCGCGAATTCATCATCATGTCGTCGTCGCATCGGCTTGTTCCTCCTCCGCCGCCACCACCCGTGCCAGACAGGACTGCAACGAAATTGGGCGATAGCAGTTTGTCGGGAGTCCCAACATCCAAACCACGGACACCTCCGCCGCCGGGAAGCATCATTGTCAGCAGTAGGAATACCAATGCCAATCAAAAAAGATCCCCAGGGTCTACCCGCAGCCACACTGCTGGCACCCGTGTTCCGCCACCGCCACCGCCACCCCCTCCTGCGAAAACAACAACCACCGCCACCTTCCCCCTCGGAGAACTGCCGCAAGCGCAACTAGCAGTACCCAACAAAAGCGTCGACGACCGATTCATCCCCCTCCTCCTCCACCTCCTCCACGAGGCATGTCTCTCGATTCTAGCGAGAAGCTCGCTTCGAAGGCTAGGGAAATGTTTCACAAGTGTTTGAATCGATCTATTCCGACGGGAAATCTGTATTCGGGTGGATTGGGAGCCTATTATTTGTTGCTGGAGCAAGCGAGGTACGAACTATTATTGCTGGAGAAGCAGCAGCAGCAGCAGCAGCAGCAGACCGCATCTGTGAACAATAGCAGCAAAAACAACCACGCACAAAGCGCTACCCCCTTTCGATGCAAAAAACTTTTGAAACAGGCCCTGGAGGGTGCCCAGTCCGCCACTGATCGGTTGAAGCGGAGTAACTCGTCAAATATTTCTCTGCTAGGTGGGGAATGGATCGGCTCCCACACACTACTGGCCGTCTGCTACCGACGGCTGGAAGATTTTTCCAAGAAACAAGAACAAAATGACGGCGACAACGGCAAGATATCATTGGTAACAGGTCGAAGGGTTGACGGAGAAGGAGAAGGTAACGAAGCGTTTCACGGGGACAATGCTTCCACCATCTCTAGTTCCGCAAGTCGCACTGGGGCTACAACAAGCGGGGCTTCTTTGTTTTCAGCGACGGGGAGCTCTCAAGCGATTTGACGACGGTGCATCGACGGGAGGAGCTTCAATAGTGTCAAATGCAACGATTGCTACCACCAATCCCAGGCCTCGATCTGAGCGGTTAGTCGACAAGATTCTTCACCGACTGGAAAAGCAGCACCGCGCCTCGGAAGAGGAAGACGACAATGTGACCTTCTACACAATGAACTCTAACTACACCAGTAACACTCTCTCATCACTGGTAGTCACGCCAGTGTGGAATCAGGACGTTCTGGGGGGACGTGCGGGTGCCCTTCAGGCAATCTGGTGGCTGCGCAAGGAATTCGGGGATGCAAGCCTTGCACAAGAGCTGGCTGTGTCTTTGGCGGTGAAAATACTAGTGGAGGGCATCTCGACGGCTGCCTCGATGGGATTGAACAATCACAATGACAACGACAATGACAACGACAACGACGCCAACGAGGACGGTAACAGCGAAAGACAACTCGAAGATGATAGCTTTAGTTGCTACTCCTACCGTGAGTCGGATATTCTCTTTTGGCTTTGTGACACGCAAGGTTCGCACAAGGCTTACCTGGGGGCAATGAGGGGTGTTGTCGGAATTTTGCACACGCTACTGGGCCTTTCCAATAGGGACTGGAAACTTGTGGAAGAGCAGGCTCCGAACGCCAGGGGATGCGTTCGCAACACGATTGATGTATTTCTCTCGAAAACAAGCACAAATAGTGGGTCATCGGCGGAAGAGAAAACCAACGAAAACGAAGCACCATCGTTACACGAACGATTTTTATACAACAACTTCGAGACTCTGAATGGCTCTAATACAGAAGTGAAGTCATTTACTTCCGGGAATCTTCGTCCACGATTGGATGCATCTCAAGAATCCGACACAACAGTCGATTGGTCTCACGGAGCTACAGGATTGGCAATGCTCTTCCTTGAAGCATCAAAAGTCTTTCGCTGCAAGGAATACCTCAAAGAGGCCCATCGGCTTTGCGATGCCGTCATATTCCCCCGTGGATTGGCGGAACAAAAGAAAAAATCCGCTCCCAACAAAAAGGGTCCCATTGGATTGGCTGGAATGGCGACTTGCTTTTTGCAGCTGAGTCTACTCTGTAGCAACGAGGAGCCTGTCAAAGCAGAGCAGGTGCAAGGGGAAAGCGAATTACAAACGAATCACACTGTTTCTGGAAAAGCTAGACTCTCATCAAGTACTTCATCGCTCAAGAAAATATGGAAAACTCGAGCCGCACTTTATGCCCAGCATGCCCACCAAGAGTGGATCAATTACATGAAGGGGGTGCCCACGGCAACTGGTGCTGGTAATGCCTACTCACTCCACGAAGGTATGGGAGCTCTAGTCAGCCTGCTGTGGCAGTTATCGTTGTCTACGATTCCGAAATCTGACAATTTGGCGTTGAACCATGAAGAATTCGACAACGATGGCAGTGTTCAAATGCCGCTTTACAGTCTTGCTTTTGTCGATTCCTCCGACGATACAATCTCCGAAGAAAATACTTTGGAACCAATTTTATTGTCACATGGGGACGTGACAGTCTCCGAAACGCCGATGGATCTTCTACGAGCGGCGTCTCCGCAGAAAACCCGAAGGTCAACCCAAGCTGCTGCGAGGAGTGTTCCCAATCAGCAGGTACTTGCCGAAGCACGACGACGTCGCGCTCTTGCAGAAGCCGAAGCTCGTCGACGTGCGGAAAAGGTGGAAGAAGCCAAGCGGAAGAAGGACGAAAAGGCAAAGGCAGAACTTGCCATTCGAAATGCCAAGCGCAAAGCCGAACTCGAGGCACGAAAAAAGGCGCAGCTCCTGGCACGTAAAAAGGCGCTTGAAGTTGCTCGACTAAAGGAACAGGAAGAATCGGAGAATAAGGCAAAGAAAGAAACGGAGGAGAAGAACAAACGCGAGGCGCTTTTGCTAGCGCGCAAGCAGGCGAAGGAACGATTGGAGGCAAGACGCAAGGAAAAAGAGGAAGAAGAACTTGCGAAGGCACGCTCCGAAGCGCAACGTAAAGCTGATGAAGCCGAGAAGAAACGAATTGCCGCAGAAGAGGAAAAGAAGAAGCGAAAAGCTCTCGCAGAGGCTCGATTGCGACGACAAAAGAAGGAAGCCGAAATTGCAAAACAGCGAGAAGAAGGAGCGAAAAATAAAGGAGGAGGCTGATCGATTGCGTTGGGAAGAAGAGCTGAAGCAGAAAGAACAACAAAGGAAAGAACGACTCATGGAATTGAGGCAACGGCAACAGAGAGCAGCCGAAATCGCGAAAGAAAAAGAAAAGAAGAAACTCCTGCAAGAGGAAGCCGATCGACAACGTCGTGAAACGGAATTGAAGATCAAAGAAGAAGAACGTAAAAAGCAAGATGTGGAGCGAAAGCGCCGATTAAAAATTCTGAAAGAACGACGTAAAAAAGAAGAGGAACGTCTAGCCGAGGAAAAAGCAAAAGAGGAGGAGGCGAAAAAATCGGCTGCACGCAAGGCATTGGAAGCAAAGGAGAAAAGACGACTACAATTACGGGAAGAACGCTTGAAACACAAAAAAGAGCTAGAGGAGGAACGAATGCGCAAAGAACTTCAGCGGGCCTTGGAAAAGGAGGCAGAAACCCAACGACGAGAAGAGGAACTCCATCGGCAGGCAGCCGCAGAAGCCGAAGAGCTCAGAATTCAAGAAGCAATCAATGCCATCAACAACTACGAACGCCCAACGCCTACCGAGGCCCCACCACCATCGATGAAGGATGCATACAGTCCGTCATTTGCGGAAAGGAAAAAGTCATTGAATCCATCTCATTTTTCTGTCGCAACCCGATCTTCGCTGTTTTGGTCTCTACAGAGTGACTCCCATATTGGCAGCAGCGACAACTACAGGCCAGCTTTAGTCGCCGCTGATTCAACACCTTCGAGCGTCGCAATGTCAACTGCTCTGGAGGAATAGGTAGTGGCTACCGCCATAATCATGATAAACTTTTGAATGCTAATTATTTCAAAAATTCCTTTTTGAAAACGAAATTGAAAACGAAACACGTAGTTGTAAAACCCCCTACCCCTAATCAAAAAATCTGTAAAAACGAAGTTGGTCTGCTGTGACGAAACAAATTCTCGACAGATTCACAAACAAACACGACTCACACGGAACATTATTTCTGATGTTGCCGTAAACTATCTATGAAAGACATGAAGGCAAAAACAAGGATCGGCACCAAGCCCTTCCAAGAATGGAATAAATGAAAGTTGGCAATCGAAAAAAACAAACCTAAAATCATAAAAAATATCGGAGCAATTCATTACTGTTCCTTTGTATCGTCCAATCCAAGAAAAAGATCCAAGATCAGGAGAAAAAGTTTGTAATCGTTCCGGAGAGATACAGGCGCGATGCGATTCTGCTTCGCCCTCACGAGTGCAACCATCGTTGCGGCGAATTCTTTCGACAACCCGAAAGACCTGCCTACGTTTCCAGACTGATGAAACATGCCCGCAAACTCGAAGGAGGAATCGCTATCGAAGAAATCGAAACCCATAACGAGCTCTCAGTCGACCTTTCGGAATACTCTCTTCGGTTTGACCAATGTAGACAACATGTTGAATCAGATGTCATTGCCGTTACACAGAGGAGTATTCCCACTCGATACAACCGCTTCGCAATCTTCCGTTTCTGTCCGTCGGATTCCTGCGACTCTTGCGAATCCAATTTTGGAGAATATATGATCGACCTCGAGGAATACCTGCAGGAAACCATCTCGTACCAACGAAAGCTGCAAGAGGAAATGTGCGAAAATTGTAATTATGCATGCGAGGGCAACGATGACTGGATTGAAGAAAACGCTGACGACGGCAATGTTGACTTTTCGCAAAGTGTGTCTGTCGAATGCAATGACTGTTACAATGAATGCGAAAAAATCGAAAACATGGAGTTTAATGGATACATCGATGCCACCGCATTCATTAGGTGCCAAATGGTTTTCGATCCCGATGATGATAGTCAAAGCAGATATTATGCCGGACCAGTGTGCGCAAGCAACGGATCTAAGATCAATATCGGACTATTCAGGGACGAGAAATGCACTATTCTCGATTCTGATAACAATGACGTCGAGGATTACCTCATGGACGAAAATGGATTCAGCATGAAGCTTTCCCATGCTCTATTGAAGAAAACATACTCCGCTGATTGCGTTTCGTGCAATCAAGAAGACGAAGTTCTCGGCATGTGTAAAAGACTCTACGATTTTGCAGAAACGTTTGAAGAAGTCGCTGACGACCAAGAAGAAGTTGTTGTTGACAACGGGACTAATTTCTTCAACAGTGGATGCGGAAAACCCATCGAACGATACAAGTTTGCTATAGCGTTCTCTACCGTCGGACTGATGGCATTACTGTTCACTTAAAAAACATTTTATAGTTTAACATCTTTGAATGTTCGCGAGCCACCAAAGATGCACGCATCCGACATGGTGCATTCGTTGGTAGAGTCGTCTGTGCCACTATTGTACCGTTTGCGTTTTTGCCCGTCTTGCCGCGCAAAGACATATGTAGAGCTAGTATTGTTTATCAGTTCTTGTTGAGGTCTGATCATTTTCTTCCGAAAATCACGAAAAGCGTAATGCACTTTGCTTTGAATTTCCTTGTCGATTTCTGCCGTGTCGGCACCGTATGACATGTCTACCCACCAGCCCTTGTCGATTTCCCATTTCAAGAATCGTCCCCCTTCCTGTCGTATCTGGTGTATCAACTCCATCTCGATAGCCATTCTTCTAGTTGGCGAGGTCTCAGGATCAATAGTGTGCTCGTAAA
This sequence comes from Pseudo-nitzschia delicatissima, assembly GCA_037355735.1. Lineage (NCBI taxonomy): Eukaryota > Bacillariophyta > Bacillariophyceae > Bacillariales > Bacillariaceae > Pseudo-nitzschia > Pseudo-nitzschia delicatissima. Next base: position 2,423,809 of record CM074777.1, on the reverse strand, counting down.
TTCGCAATTCGATGAGGTTTAGAAACTTGGCATTTCCTGGATGGTGGTTCATCGCCTTCCCTCGTCTAAAAATAACGTCATTCGATAAGGGGCACTCGACAAGGTGGGAAGTCGGTGGGTAGCTCTGCGACGAGACTGTAGATTCCTGGTCGCTGGCACCGTCGCCATCTAAGTGCTGTGTCTGTTGAGACTCCAAGTACGCCCTTAATTTGATCCACTGTTTCAGGTTTGCTGATTTGACATTTCCGGTATCTGTTGACGGAATGAGATCGGACGGTATACCAAACCCCTGAAGTTGATATCGGAGCTCTACGTGATTCCCAAAATGAAATTTGGTTCTTGGGAGCCACTGCGATAAAACCATTTCGAACATCGCAGACAGAGCGTTTGCCCATGGAATGTCAGGAAGGCACATGTGAACGGCAACCATTCTCACAGGAACAATGCTTCCGACTATTTTGTTGGTATTCGTTCGCTTCCTCGTATAACTCAAATCAAATCGCATGTTCTGATTCACATGTTCGAAACCCGGAAAGAAAACAACGAGTACACCTTTTCGTTGGGTTTCTAGTTGCTCATGGTCATTATTTACAATTTCGTCGCCTCCGAGAACACTAGACCAAATATAAAGGTAGACTTTCAGCTGTTGCGCCAAAGAAACAGGAAAACAATAAAAAGTAGACACATGTTAGCGAAAGTGAAATTCAAAGAATCTTTTTTCTTCCCTGGTGAATCAGTTTGCGTTGTTGTCATCCTTCCACTTTAGATGTTTAGGGCATGTTGAATTGACGTCGTAACGAGGGTGAAACATGGAAACTTCAAGGACAGCAATTTGAGCCAACCGCGTCGACTTACCAACACTTCTTTTGGAATTTCATCTCGGCCATTTGGAACCACGCACATTATGCGACGTCCACTTCGATCACGCACAGGTAGCACCTGGTTATAACCTTTCCTCAAAAAGCTCATTTCTTCGCGATTCAGGTCTGTCATCCGAATCGGTCTCTTCAGTGCGATGTCTCCGTATAATTCGAAGATCACATCGAGGTATTTAACATATCGTTTGGCGGCCTTGCGGGCATCAAACAACTCGGATCGCAAGAAACGCAACTTGTATCCTCTTGCGTGAATATAGGAGCGAGGCTGTCCCTTGGGAATTTCTTCAAGGAGTACTTGTGCACGGTCGTATCCTAGTTTTCGATCAATCCTGGTCAATTCAAAATCGAACTTTTCCAGAGCATCATCCAAGAATTCGGGAGTTTCCTCAGGGGCCATGCACGAGACACCGTGTATTTCCTCTTCGATCGCATTCCGGTCTTTTACTGATAAATTGAGTAAGGCCTCCGATATTTTAGACTCGGGATGCGTGGCAGAATCAGCCTTAACTCGAGAAGCAGACTCGGGACTGCCCCGCTGCTCCTCTCTCATAGTTCGTCGCTTCATAGCGGTTGGATAAACTTGTATATCCTGTCAATCCAGTTGTATACAACCAGAAACGACAATGTGGTGTTCATCCGCAAAAGAGGGCCTACGTGACAAATGTTGAATGGGTAACGATCCTTCAGATTCGCTGGTGCCAATAATCGCCCCTAATACAGAAGACCAGATGACGCTTCCCTTATCTGTTCTTCGTTCGAACAAAAGGAACGCGTTTCCAAAGTTTGTTGTGGGTTAACAACGAGCAACGGTTTAGGGTTAAGGTCCGATTTTGATCAGCATTACCATCACAACTTTCAACTATGGCTACTTGTAGGAAAGTAATTTCTCGTCCGGCACACTAAATTCTCGTCGATAAGGAAACCCCCCAAAAAATGGCAGTATTTAACGTTTCATATTATTAATCAGTATATCTGAGACAAAAGAGTTTTTTGGGAGGGACTGAAGATGCAATAGCCTATCGCTCAAGGTCTGGTCGTATCGTTCTCTCTTGACTTTCAATTAATAATCTCCATGTTCCAGTTCTCAGTTTTGGAATTTTACTTATCGCTCGTAGATCGGTCGCTCTTAACAAGGTCAACAGTTTACTTAACGGGCACCAGTACTTATTTATACAACCCAAAAAGAAGACCGTCCTTAAGTGCTTTGTTCTATTGTTTGAAACCTCAATCATAATAATATGGCGGCGAGTCGTATTTTCTGCTGTTTCTCAGAATGACGAAGGGATTTGTTCTTTCGAAAAGTTACTTAGACTGATCCAGCCCATCGAATATGTATAACGGATGGTTTAAAGTATACAAATAACATCTGCTTATTTTATATCAACATTGACTCCAATAACTATTTTTGATTGCTTCTCTCACTCGTTTTGGGGATGGTGACAGGTGAAGGATAATAATGCATGCAGAAGGCGCCAAATACTGCGTCAGTGTTACAATTATTGTTTCTATCACAGTAAGTGTGAAAAAACTGACTATTGCTAATTTTCTTCAGATCGACGCCATAATAACAGTTCCCGCTATTCAACTTCAAATGTCGGCGTCAGCCTGGGACACAAGGTGCGATACAACACTCATCTCGTTTCGAAATTGTCAAGATTCCAATGTTCAAAGAACTGTGATGAGTCAGAGTGAGTTATTTGGATTGACAGAATAGGAGGCCCGATCATTCGTCATGCCGTAGAAAATCCTTAAGATGGATACGAATTAGCACAAAAGCGTCGAACAGAAGCAGGAGTAATTTGATCGATAACAAACAGCAGCTGCGAGAATAGTCTCCGCTCTGCGAATTCGATCTTTTTTACAATACACTGATAACATCTCCGTGCCTTTCCGCCTAATACGTTAACCGCGAGTCGTTGCTGCCTTCTGGATAGGCATCGGCACTCCTGCTGATGGCACCGGAAAATCCTTTTGTCATCGGTTCTGTACATGCTTTCTTTTTTATAGTAGCTAGCCATTTAATGCTATGGTGCTTCGAAGCAGTACTCGACACTACCCTAGTTGACTAAGTATCATGCCGGGTTTTCTCGTCGTCGTTAGAAACAGGAGCGTCGACCGAGGTAGTGGAGCGGCATTCCATACGAAAGCATATCGCTATATATCGCTATATTGGTTGAAGATAGTATGATTTAGAATGTTCTTTGGTACTGTAGTGTATAGTAGTACTCTTTTTGAGGGTCTTCTCTCGTCAAGAGAAAATACGCTACCACAACAAGAGAAGCATTGCTTCTCTGAGGAGCCAAAGGATCCCAAAATGTATTCGAATGAATCGACTCCTGACTGAATTTTTCGAGGCGGTCGCCGGAAAGATCGTCGAGAAACCTGCGCGAATTCAAACCCTGGAAGATTATTTCGGGAGCGCCTCTTTCATCTTGTTGGCCAATTCAATTCAATTCCTCAATGCTGATTCCCACAGAAAAAGATTAAAGATTGGAAAGCTCTCTTCCAACAATCGAGACTCGGGAAAACCTATTATGCCACTGCAGAAGAAGCCTTTGCTGAACTTGATATCGACCCTTCTCTTCCTGACGTTTTCAAATAATAGAATCAGAGAATCCAGTGCCTTTCTGCATCCTTCTTCTTTATTGACACCGCTTCCGCTATTGCCATCAGATCTCACGACGAGATCCAATCGTTTCGCTTCCAATCGCAACATGTCGACGAATTCTGCCACCAGTCAAGATCTCCCCCGCATTGATTCTTCCGAGGTTGTCGGTAGCACCAAATGGCTCCGCTTGGAAACACTGACCTACACGGACATTGAAAACAAGGAGCGAAAGTGGGACTATGCGACAAGAACCACCAAGAAATCCAAAAATGCAGCAGATGCCGTCGTCATTATTCCCCTGTTGAAGCGTCCGTATGCCAAGGACAACGACAACGACGATAATGATTCGCCCTTTGACACGATTCTGGTGGAGCAGTTTCGTCCCCCCGTTGGCAAATCCACTCTCGAGTTCCCGGCAGGCCTTATCGATGCCGACGAGACACCGGAGCAAGCTGCCCTTCGAGAACTCCGCGAAGAAACCGGATACGTTGGAGAGGCCTTTACCATCCCACCAGTGGTCTCTCCGTTGGTGTGCATGTCACCGGGATTGTGCGACGAGACGGTGAAATGCGTTGTGGTGACGGTCGACCTAGACAATCCCTACAACGATCCAAACGGAGCACTCTTCGAAGCAACTCCGGACGAGGGAGAGCACATTAAGGTTCACAGAGTGTCCCTCCGGGATGGATTTCAGAAACTATTGGATCAGGGAAGTTCTCCCATGGCCATACAGGGATTGTACTTGTTTGCCATGGGACTCGAAATCGGGAAATCCATCAACAAATAATATTACGTAACAAATAGAAGTAATCTGATCAAGTATTGCCTCGTCGCTAAGTGGTATAGATACAATTCCATTTGAATGGAAATCGTTGATTTGAAAAGCTTTAGAGTTTTATTCTTATGGGGTTTTGTCTTTCAAACTATGCTTCTGCTATTCGTGTTGCCCCGATCGACGAGACGGCTTTTGCCTGCTACGTTGGAGATTGACCTTCCGGGAGTCATTCCTTGTAGTTCCTGTTTCGAAACCATTTGCGTTGTGACTAATGTATGACTGTAGTTGTTCCACTTGGTTTTGGCAAGGTATTTTCCGAGAAACAGACAGGGCTCCGCTACCGTCCACCCGAGGACATTTGTCCAAATTCCTCCATCGACACTATCGGAAGCGTTGCCGCCGCCAAGCTGAATTTGCAATTCGTTGGCTGACTCCAGCGTATGGCATATAGCTGCCATCGAAATCATCCAGAGGGGAAGTCGTGTTCCCAGAAGTACCGTAACGAATATCGGCGTTTCCCAGAACCGAAGCATAGCCCACCAACCTCCCATTGCCAAGGAATCTGTCACGATTGACACTACCGCAAAGGTGACGTAGGCCCTTCCCAAGACACCCAAGCAAGCCAACGGGTGGATATTATCGTTTTTATTGCTGACACCAATGGTAACAGATCTGACAAACAGAGAATACACAAGCACCAGAAGAAGCTCGGAAAGCACCATGCTGTTGATCAGAACAAATCCATAATCCTTTCGACAGGCGTATATCATCGCGAGGACATGGAGATAGGAACACTTTTGCAAACCCTTGAGCAAACACAATTGCCCATACTTGTTTTCGTTCTCGTCGTTATCCTCCTGAGATGCTCTGGACAACGTCCATCGACTTGCACCATTTCCCAATACCTCTCCGCCACCCAGATAGCTTCCCCTTGTTGTAGCGGAACCCCCGCCTGTTTCTTGTTCTTCAGCACCACCAGCAAGAGCCTCAAAAACTCCGCTCCATCGGTAGACGACAGATTTTCCAACCATCCACAACATTGGATACAAGACGCAAGGCTGGGAAATTTCGAGGGGAGGCAGCACGCCCCAGTGCCACAAAAACCCTACAATCGTCCCCGAAAGATGGCCGACAAAACTCACCCGCTTGTGCAGAAGGATTTGGACAAAGACCAATTGGACGATTGGACCCCAACTGAAGCGGAAACCTCCCGCTAGCGTGTATGTCGAAAAACATACGCTCGAAAGCAATGGAATTGGACAGATCTGCTGATAATTCGACAACGAGAGCGTCCTGGCCACCGACCAGGCAAAGAGAACGCCCGAAAAGCCTACCATACTCGGAAAGGGACGTGTTGTTCCGCTGTACCACATTGCAAAGCGTCGATCGATGACGTACAGGCCCACCACACCCACAGCTACCAACACCACGAAGGATGACGTCCACAAAAGAAGGCCGATACTTCCTCCCATTGCCAACGAATCCCCGTCGTATTCCAAGGCCTCCCCCAGGCTTAGCAGTGACATTGCGTTCAGTCCCAGATGCCAGATCTCAAAGTGGGAAAGATTCCCGCTGAATGCCCTACCAAAATCTCCACCGTCTCGTAACAGTTGTCCATTCAGGGAGACCTTTCCTGAATCGATCTTCTTGTAGAGATACCATCCATACAATCCGACATTGATAACCAGCCAAAAATAAGTTGCCAAAGGAATCCTCGAAGAAGCTGCGGCAGGAAATGCAGATGACGAAGCATTTTTGTTTGGATTCCTCCGGAATCCGTACGAAGAGTCCGTCTCAATCGTTGTCTCCAATGTACGTTTTGGAAATATATTTGACAAGCTCAATGATTCCTCTGCATAGTTATACTTGTAGACATCCTCTGGTCGATGTTCTTGCTTCCCCGAATTAAGTTTTCGGAAGTCTTCTCTGAGATTGGCACCGGTAGAAACATATTTTGATGTAGAAGGATCGACAACCGATGCTTTTGTGATTAGGGTGATCATCCTTGAAATGCTTGGGGGGCTCTGCGAAAAGGAGGAGGTGTCGAACAAATACGGTTTGTTCCTTCGCCCGTTGCAGATCAGACCCTTTATGTTTCCCGAAAAAGGATCATTCACGGAAACAGTAAAGTTACTACTGACTTGGTAAAGGATGCATTTTTCCAACGCCAACCATTGATGAACCTGCCAGTATGATAATCCAATGGGAACGAGAATCAAGACAACGACAAGGGTCGAAAATTTGCGGAAGCGCTTCTTCGACGCTTGCGAAAAAGAGAATCGCACCATTCTTCGCTTGTCAAATCAATTGTCTGATCAAGCCAACGAATCGTCAATCAGTTACATTTCCCCGTTTCCCTGTGTTACCGACAACCTCGAATTTCTTTCGTTCATCGAATCGAGTTGATTGCTTTTGAATTGAACAGAATTCAAGTCATCTGCAATGTTGAATGATGAATGTGAAATGGCCAACTTCAAACTTCGAAACTTCTTGATCCATCAAACTGCAGGTATTCAGTCATTAATTAGGCCTTAAATTTTCCCTGAAAGGAACGATTTGATTAATGTGATTAAATAAACTCTAAGTATTTCAGATTTCTTTTAATGATTCATGATGTCAGTCAAGAAGTGACAAGATCAAAGACCTCAAAAAATATTTTCATTATCCACTGTGGACGAGGAACATCCGACTGTCTCCACCCTGAATCTCAAAACATTGGCAGCACAAACTATCTTCTTTCATGTCTGTCTCGAACATCCTTGCGGGATCGCCTCCTCTGGCAAATTATGGGATCCTGACAGGCCAGCTATTTCTTTATGCCCGTGGCCGGGCGGCATTTGAATCGTCACCACCATTGCCGTCAATGTCCAATGAGCAGCAACAATTATGCGACAAAAAATGCATCCTTCTAGGCGGTTTGAGTGATGGCTTGCTTCCGGTTCCATACACTTCCATGCTAGAAGAGGTCTGTCACAAGAACAATTGGTCGTTGGTTCAGCCTATTCTTTCTAGCTCCTATCTGGGCTTCGGAAACGGATCTCTCGACCGCGATGTGGAAGAGCTCGAGGAGCTCATCCAGTATTTGTGTGAATTCCGCAACGGATCCGAGTTTGCAATTGTTGGTCACTCCACTGGGTGCCAAGACGCCGTTTGTTTTCTGGAAACCGCCAAACAGGAAGCTCGAGAAAAAGTCCAACTGGTTGCCCTCCAAGCCCCCGTCTCCGATCGAGAGGGATCGGAGCTCGAAGAAGGCTTTTTCGGCAAACTCAAGGACGCCAAAGAGCTGGTGGATCAAAATAAGGGCAATGAGATGCTCCCACGGTCGCACCACTGGGCTCCGATGACAGCGCAGAGGTTTGTCGATTTGCATGCCAAAGGAGGAAAGGATGACTACTTTTCCAGCGATTATACCGATGCCGAGTTGGGAAAACGCCTCGAACACGTGTCGGACAAGAACAAGCAGCAACATCCCAACCTCAAGGTCCTGGTGGCTTTTTCCGGATCGGATCAATACGTTCCGGCTCATGTCGACAAACCGAAACTGACAGAGCGAATGGTCGACGCCATGAACGGAAAATTTGGTAAGGGCAATGTCGACGAGAAGAATGTGGCGGAAGCCCTATATATCGAAAATGGGGATCATAATCTCTCCAATTCCGATGATGCCAAGATTTTTGCCGACAAGTTTTCGGATCTCTTAAAGTAGACCGAATTGAGGGGAAATGATTAAATGAATGAACGAAGGGGTCAACAAAGAACCAGGTTGAAATAGTTCATGTGGATCCACTTTGGACCTGGGCTCTCAGGATAGGATTCATTGACGTACAAATGAAGGATCAGATATCGATGAGATATAAGTCCAATTAATAGTCTACAATCACATGGTCTCAAACAAGAATAACCATGCCACCGAAATCTGTCTTTCGATCGAAAACCGTTTCCAACTTCCATCTCTCGCATGATAATCGAAAGATTTCTCGATAAAGTGCACTAATTCTAAATCAACATTTCCAGCAGATAGTCAGTACCAGCACTGCTGCTTCGTTTGCATCGCTTAGAAAGTAGGAAGCAGATGCAACAGTGACAAGGGTTCGGGTTTCCTGCCATTTATTTTTGGGATAGAGGCGAAAGGTAGGCATAGCGAATTAAAAGAACAGAACTGATTTAATGCACTTCCTGTAAACTAAATGTCTGTCAGGTGTATGTTAAACACTTCCGGAAAGCACTGCGTCATGGCGGAGAAGATGGTCAGCACCAGACACCTATGGTGATCTCTTGTTGATGATCGTTCTCCTCGTTCTCTTTCTCGAGGTGGAGCTCACGCGAGGAGAACAGAGCCTAGGCTCTCCTCTTGTCCTTTTGAAGAGCTAACGGTTTGCATGCGTTATGAGCATTTTTTGCATATACTTATGCTCAAAATGCATTAAGAAGATATGTAAAAAGATTACACAAATAATTTTTGATCCCTCCAATCAATCCATTCACGAATTATGATTCACGAATTCCCATGACTCACAAGTGCCAACGCGGAACCATTCACATCAAAATACGGAAATTCCCTTTGAGTGCGTACGAAGTGAGAGTGGATGAGAGGCGATGATGAAAATAGTATGATGGGAAGCTTGACAACTTATTTTCTCTTTCTCTCGCGTAGAGGGATCGTTCACAATATAGCACGAAAAAGAGCTATCGTTGTCAAACGAAACGAATCGACGAGGGAGAAAGAGAAGGGCGTTAAGCTGGAAAAGGAGTTGGTTGAACAATTTCCGATATCAAGAGCCTGGAGAGATGCATCAGAACCTGCATCTAATTCTGTTTGCATGTCTATATGCAAGTTGCAATCAGCACGTAACGGGATTCTCTATCGGCGGTATCACCATGGCGAAAAATGGCAAACGCTCTTCCTACCGACGTCCTCGCCGTACACACCTTCAATCTGCAACTGTTTCCGGGAACGCAGCAACCGAAGAGCTTGCTAATGGTGAAGGAAAAAGCGAACGAAATGAGAACGACGGTGGTTCATTGTTTTGGCCCAGTAACAAAATGAGGAAGAAGCCTCTTGTCAAACCATCGGAGGAAGGAGATGATAGTGCAGTTGTCAATAACGATGAAAACGAGAACGACTACGTATACCATGAGTGTGACTATTACGACGAGGTCTTTGATTCGATTGTGAAGATTTATGCGACGCACAGCTTTGAACCAGACACCACAATGCCGTGGCAGAAACGCCACTCCTACACCTCATACTCGAGCGGATTCGTCATCGATGGTCGCCAGATCCTGACAAACGCCCACTCTGTCGAGTATGCTGGCCAGGTCCTCGTGAGGCGCCGGGGATCCTCGAAGAAATATAGAGCCAAGATCGAGATTGTCGCCAACGAATGCGATCTTGCGGTCTTATCCATCGAGGACGAATCTTTTTGGACCACACAAACGGACTACGATGAGGAAGATGATGAAGATGAAAATGACAATGATGTGGAAAAAGATTCGGAAGAACAAAAGGACGAGGAAAGCATCGCTGATGACACAGAGGAGGATGCTATCCTTCCGTTGGAATTCGGTGAATTGCCAGAACTCCAGGACGAGGTTGAGGTTTTGGGGTATCCGACGGGCGGTGACTCTCTTAGTGTCACCAAGGGAGTTGTTTCACGCATCGAAGCGACCGAATACGCGCAATGCTCCGGGTCACATCTGCTGGCCATTCAGATCGATGCCGCCATCAACGGGGGAAATAGTGGAGGACCTGTGGTCGATGCTAGCACGGGAATGGTGGTTGGAGTTGCCTTTCAATCCCTCGAGCAAGCCGAAAATATCGGCTACGTTGTTCCCGTGACCGTGGTCCAGCATTTTCTCGAAGACATACGGCGTCATGGAAAATATTCTGGTGTAACCTGTTTGGGGATTCGGTATGCAAGACTTGAGAATGAATCAATGAGATCATATTTAAAATTACCCAAGGGAACCAAAACCAAATCGAAGAAGGGTAAAGGCAACAACGGAGCAACTCAGGGTGGTGTGATGGTCCGCAGTTGTTATCCAACGTGTCCCTCCAAAGACTTTCTGCAAGAGAACGATGTCATTCTCTCGATCGATGGAATTCCCGTTGCAAGCGATGGGAATGTGCCATTTCGGCGAAACGGGAGGGAACGTGTTTCCTTTGCGAGCTATGTCCAAACCAAATTCGCCGATGAGAGAGTAAAATTGGATCTATGGCGAAACGGTGGTCCCGCCAGCGTGGAGGTCCCGCTCACGATTTCCAAGGACTTAGTTCCTGCCCACTGGGACAACAAGGCCCCACCTTACCTGATTGTAGGAGGTTTGGTCTTTTCAGTTTTGAGTGTCCCTTACCTCGAAGATTGTGGCGCCTGGGGAGAATATGTGTCTGACAGATTGAGTTCTCTCATGAATAAGATTCACGAGCCCCTGGAAAGCGACGACCACCAAGTCGTCATTCTGATCAATGTCCTGGCACATCCCAAAAACACTGGCTACGACGGCTTGACCAACCTTCATCTAGTTTCCTGCAACGGAACAAAGGTAAGATCCCTACGACATCTACAGGAACTTCTGAAGAAGGAGGAAGAAAAGGGGAATAATCAAGACGAGTATCTTCGATTCGAATTTGGTTCGGCTTCATCGAGCAGTAGTACAAGTGCAGGCGGTGGCACTCTCGTGGTCTTGGAAACGAATTCCCTCCAGGAGATCGATAGAGAAGTTCGAGAAGAACACGCTATACAAAACTCGTTTTACTTTCCATAGTAATCTGCAGCTTTTAGCAAGGTAAAATAGAGTCAACAGTTGAATACACGTGTTGGCGTTGAACTATCCTACAACTATAGAACGAATATTCACCATGCCGACCAACTCAAAACATCTGTGTACATTTTACGCGAATGAATTTTTTTGTGACTACCCTTAAAATTGGGTCCAAGTCGTGGAAGGCAACAACAAACCAACGCAATGACACACCAACATTGTATTTTCGGCGCCCTTTAAATGGAAACAATCCTCCCCAAGCTCGTATGACGAATTCTCTAGAAAATTGCAGGAGTAGGATACCAGCCCCTCCGGAAAAAAAGCAAGAACCGTGGCATAACTCTAGTAGCAAGAATAATGCCATGTGCAATAAGAATACTTTGTCTTCCACAGACATTCCTTTCCTTCTTTCAACGACGATAGTTATGTCTCGGGCAAAACTATGGTCGAAATCGTTTAAGGCAAAAAGATACCGGCACACTAGCATTGCATCTTCGCCGCCATAAATGCCACCACTCGTCCAAAACTGCAGGAGCAGGATAGCACCCCGCGCTAGCAAAAATCACCGTGTCATCGATTGCATGCAATAAGAATACCACTTCCCCTGCCACAAAAGTGGTTCGTCCGAACGCTGTATGCAATACTCATACAAATACTATTTCCTCCGCCACAGAACTTCTTATTCTTTCATAGCCAATTTCAATAACAATACTATTCCTTCCACCACAGAAATTGTTCTCTCAACAAAGCTAATTATTTGTCAGGAATTTCCTCCCCATGTTTCCAACTTATTTCCCATTGAATTCGTCCTTTGTGAGCAGTGGTGTCGTAATTTGAAAACTGGTTCAACAAGAAAGGTTTTCTAGATTTATTGTTCTTCTTTGTGAGCAGGAGAGCTGTTGTAGTGTAAGCGCAAGAATCTGGAGAATAGTGTCCTAGTCGCGCGCCACGACGCGTTGAAGTTAAAATCGGTCGTCTGAATTAATAGACTGAAGAAGAACTTGTTCTTATGTTGAAAGGCCTCCCCAACTTTTGTTTAATCGTGAATCCGTCACATTCCTCAATTTGAACATCAATTGCTGTACACATCATCAATTTATTCAACTCCGTTCTCAACCGAATTATTTGTTTTTTGTGCATTAAGTTAAACCAATAGTCTCATTTAAGAAGTCGATCAGACATTTTTCTCAATGTCTAATAAAAACAGCACTCCAACTTCAACACCCAAAAACTAAAAAGACCAAAAGTGCGAACGTCCTTAACCTGTGAAACTCAACTCTTCATTGTTCTCTCCCATCATTTTGCTTCTGCGAATACCACATAGACTTCTCGAAAAGAGACTTCAACGACTCACAACATTTTCAATTTCTATTCGTTCATTTCTTCTCGGCCAATAACCATCGAACGGTTTCATACGATTCCTCATATTCCAAAAAGCAGTTCACTTCATCATTACTTCAACCTTCGATTCCAGATTGTCTTACTTTTCAAGCAATGTACTCTCAAATAAGAACAACAATGGGCGGTCTCGAAGACCGCAGGCTTCATCTCTTTTGCGCTCAAGAACTGAACAACAGCGCCGCCATCAGCTTCGAAAAAGGCCAATACGAAGAAGCGACTGCCTCTCTCCACGACGGCCTCAAACTGATGATCGCCACCAATCACCACCGCTGCAATGAGAACAGAAACGACTGCAGAAACTGTTATCTCAAAGACAAGAAGCATTCACTATGCAAAGAATCATGCACCCTCGACGGTTGCATCGCCTTTTCTGAGCAGACGTCCTTTCTCATCCATGGCAACAACAACAGCATGATTTCAAATGATGACAAGACTCAGTCTGACGATGCGGAGGTTTCCAATAGCAATGTCAACAAAAATACCAATGTTAGAAATAACGCCAGTAATAATCGCGCGTCCAAAAAACGAAGACTCTCGTGTTCGAGTGACGTAACCACTGGATTTCCAACAAAAGTCGTCGCTAACAGCAACATCGGTGACGGCTACGTGTATCAACGACCAGTACGGGTTCCTCTCGAAGGTTTTTGCCAATGCAACAAAGGGTATACAAGCCTCTTGGTGGTAATCGTTTTCAATTTGGCTGTTGCTCACCATCGCAGCTGCCATTAACGAAGGATCATGCGATGCCGCCAAAGCCGAAAACATTGCTTTCATGTACAAGTTATGTTTAGAACTACTGCGCCAAGTAGCAGCATTGTCTTCCCCAAATCAACTTTCAATGGAGATACTTGCGTCTTCGATTCGATGCGAGATGATCATCCATAACAACTTGAGTCAGCTGTACAAGATGGGCGGGAACAACCCTTTGATGCATCAGCAGAGCCTACAGGACCTCTTGTCAACACTCATGGTTGTAATTGAGCGGGGAACGAGGGAAGACACAAACAATATCAACAACAACTGGTGGGATGCCACCCGTTTGGCCAGTACACAAGGAAATGGAGAAGTATTGGACCTAGTCGAGGGAATCCTGCAGAATCTCGATCCGCTGATTCTCCATAGACAGTGTGCGGATGCTGCCTGAGGTGAATGGGTTTGTCTTCCTAGTAAAAGAACAACCGAAGAGAAATCAATCCTGATGATGAGGAACAACATTGTCCATTCATTGAAGACCATGGTTCTTTTAAAAACTTTTGATCATTAAAATTTTTGGAACAACGAAGAAAATTCAACGTAGTTTTGTAATTCAATTCCGGAAGTAGTTTTGTTCTTCAATTTCTATTGATATTCTCTTATGCCCCCGAGGACCATCCATCGACATGGGATTTCCCCGTTGATTCGTGATACAATAATTGATGAGTCACGGCAACAACCTGATTAGTTTGTTTCTTTCATCTTCGCGGAAAAAATAACACATCGAGATAACTTCCCAACTCTGATAGCTACTCGTAGAGGGAGATAGAGAATGAAGGAGGCGAAAGTATCGAATAAACACCACCACCACAATGGCAAATCTTGTCGCCGATGAGGATCGTCCCTTTTTTATCAAGAAAATTTGGTGCCATGGACAATCAGTGATACCTCCGATCATTGGAATCGCTTCCCTCTGCTACGCCCGTATCGAGCCAAATTGTGCATCTGGGTTTTGGATGGGATTGATCGTGCCTTTGATCTTGTGTGCCTGGCCATTTGTGTCATGGAAGGCTATTGTGGATGCCACAAGCACAACAGATGCAACCACTATCCCGTCCTCGCTCCTTCCGCTGCCATCGGGAATGACAATGAGAGGAGCCCGAAGAAAACGTTCCCGCGAAGTGTTGCTCTGGGGCGGAGTGCTGATTTTGGTGGTGTATCTCTCAATTCTGATCGGTATTATTGGGGGTTGTGGCGGAGGAAATGAAAACAAGGGACTGAGACTGACGTTGTTGATATTTTCTGCACTCGCGGCCATCGAAACCCTGGCCTTCCTCGGCATGATGGCTACCTGCCTCCCAAACGGCAGCCGACACTTCGACGAGTGAAATCACCACAGGCACTACGTGTATTGTGAGGCAAAAGAAGTTGCTAATGCTAAAAATGAGATTTGATTCAATACTTCCGTCGATCAGAAAGAGAATGGTCGAAATAAGCATAAATGGGTGATTCTTGTTGTCTTTAAGATTCGGAATAATATATCAACAAGAATTTTGTTATTGTACGATTTAATACCATGGTTACGTAGCTTAGTCCTTGCTTTTCTCATATGCTTCAAACCGTTCGATACAATACAATCTATTGAGTCTGAAGAGCAACATCTTATTGAATAGATTTGCAGGAGAACTCTGAGTAATTCGAAGCGGCAAGAGGCGGTTGTTTATCTGTTGTCATTGACAGATATTCATCAAAATGTCCTTTCTTTAGACCATGATCGAATTTTCTCCTTTCTGCAAAATTCGCCGATGCAAACGAATGCGGCAGCGTCATTGCCATCCTAGCAATGCTGAAAAACGCAATAGAGGAATTGTGAAAGCCGCCTGATTTGGACGCATTGATTGGGAGATGGTCTTCCATGGGCAACATAGTTGTTTTCCGATCGCTTCTTTGTATTAATCAACTCCGTCAAAATCTTCGTCACTCGGTGGGGCGATAGTGGTCGATGGGGATGCCTCCAAGAGTCCGGCAATAGCCTTTCGATCTTCTTCTTCCTCTTCGCCGTACACCTGTAGGTCGGAACTTCCCTCCCTAGATCCCTGTTCGTCACGGCGAAGAAAATTCACACACTCACTAATCTTTTCAGAGACCTCTTCGGATGGCTCAGCAAGATCACAGGTCTTAAGCACTGTGTACGTCTTGGCAACGCGAATGGTCTTTCGGGAGGCCCTACCAGTTGCCAGCAACGCCAAGACTGATTCAACGCAGTACAATCGAGTCATTTCGTCGATATCGCGAACCGTGTCTGGTCCATCCAGCCAGAGATCGGGATCCATACCCTTCTTGTCGTCAAAACTGAGTTCTTCTGGTCCCATGAGTGGCATCAGAAGCGGTGTGAGGACGTTGCAGATGTTCAGCAACCACCAGGCATTTTCTTTCGTGTCGAGGCAGCAGTTTCGGACCATCCCGGCAATCCCCCTTCGGCGAAATGGATTGGAATTCTGAGATTTTTCGCGGAGCACAGGAAGGAGTCTCTGGAGAACTGACAACTGGGGCGTGGCATCTGCGGTTTTTGCGCGGGGAATCCGCGTAGCGAATTTTCTGCCAGCCTTGACCTGGGTGGCATTCATGAGCAAGGCTGCAAAGTGCTGGTAGGGATCGGAAACACACAATGCAGCATCCCACTCGTTTGGTTCAAGGACGGAAAGATCCACTTCGGGGTCCATTTCGGGTTGGTTTCGGATAAATCGATCCAGCAGCAATTCCATCGATGCCTTGATTCTTACGTGTTTATCGTCGCTTTCAGAAGATTTGGGAGGTGTGTTCTCCTCGCCTTCGGGGATTTCCTCAATCCTGGGGGGATCGGCAACTTCTTCGTTGTTGTATACGGCTTCGTCCGGAAGAGTTGTTCCGACCAATTCCAATGCGCCCCGTTCTGTTCTCGTCAGGTTTGCTAGGATCGCCAAGGTGGTGTTGACAATCTTCTTGGAAGATTTGCTCAGTTTTTGGTTGTTTCCAGGAAGGTCTAGAACTAGTTCCACAAGCCGCCCCACGGCCTTGTAATCCAAAAGCTGGTCGACAACTGCATTGGTAAGTTGCTCCGAGGCGCTGGTTGCGTACAATAGCGTCTGCAAGGCCAGAGTCGAGGCTGCCAATTCCATGAGGAGATTTTGGTTGGAAGCTTGCGCGTCCTCCTCCCTGCTGGCAGATTCGATAGCGAGTGAAGCACTGCTGGCAATTCGCAATATGGGTTTTAGAACACCGGCTTCGACCATTCCGAGAGCCTGGCTCCTATGAAAATGAAGAGTGTCGAAGGGAGGGGGGAATGTGAGAAATTTATCTTTATGAACGAAAAAGAGTGCGCTAGGGGTAACCCCAAAAGATCCATGGCGCTATGTTACATACCGATCAGCCATTCCCTTCGAAACCACTTTCACAGCCTCGTATTTGATGTCTGCTCGCTTTTGGCTTGGGGATAGAAATCCCATCAAATCGCTAAGGGCAGACGAGACATCGTTGTTGCTGTCACCCATGATTCTTGCTCTGTTATGATGATTCTACTACTTGAGGATAGATTTGATGAAAAAATTGGTCAACCCTATCGAATGAGTCGATGGTGTCTTTATTTGGCAAGGTTTGCGATCGTAGTTTCGATTGAGCGATGCCGTTTCGATTCAGATGATGATCAAGATAAACGATGGATGTGAAATAAGAATCTTGTTGCGGAAAAAGCATCGACATCGCAATTGAGAAACCAGGATCGAGTTTTGAATGGTGGCAAACGTGAGACGACTCACCCCGCACCAAAATCGGCAGTCGTTCATTTTCCAGTCGTGCGTCTGACGTACAACGGAAAGACGGCATGATGGAAACTGAAAACTCCTCTAGCCAGCCAACCACTGACACAAGTCTTGCGCGCCTTCCCAAAGTGAAAAAAGGGTGAGCAAAAACTTGAGAGCGCGGTGGGAAATTCGAACAACGAAGAAATGAGACAGAAAAATAATGTTGATGATGCAAATGCAGTGAATGAGATGAAGTGTGAGAATCTGAAATCAAATCATCAATCAAAATAATCAATCAATCGCACTTGAGACTCTGTAGATTACCACTCCACGAACACATAAAGAAAGATAACAATGAACCAATAGGAAGAAGAGACATCGAAGATTAGTAACGATCTCCTGACCGATACACAAGCAAGAGAGCCGCAGTGGCTGTGAAAGATTGAAAGCAAAATGACATCGACAATCTCCGTCTTGCGTCAGCGTTCTCGTCGACTCTCGTCGTCGATGAAATGCTCCTCGTCGTTGTTACGGACATCTACCCATTCCGCCCTTCATCCAGCTTCATCCCGTCTTCTTCCATCACCGGCAATTGCTGAAACGACGATGGTATGGCAACGCAGCATCACGACGTCTCACCCCGGTTCCGATAGATGTTTTCCAGCAAAAGAAGCATCATTGCAATGGCCCAGTACAAACACGCACTATTTTTCTTCGCCATTAACATCGCGACATTCATCGCTCTTCAATTCGCAAAGGAGGTGGGCCTCTTCGATTGCTACGGAAGATCTCACCACCGACGATGATTACGACGACTATCATGACGACTACGAATCAAGCATAGAAAATCAAGAAGAAGAAGACATTGTTGAGGAAGAAATGTCTCCACCAAACACTCTAAAAAAGAAAAAGATCACCAAGCGACAAAAACGAAAACAAAGCCTTGCCGGTGATTTGCCCCTCGACGTCAAATTCTTGCACTTTCAGGGCCTCGAAAACGACGATTCCAAAGCTATCCAAGAGCTGGAGAAAAGCTTTGATCAGCTCGCCTTTGACCACGATTTGTCAAAATTCAAGTGGATTTCGATGCTCGAAAAGTCGTTAGTATTAAAACTCAGACAGGAACAAGAAGAAGAAGAGAAGGGAAATTCCAAGAAACAAAGAGATGACCGGGTTCGTGACTACTGGAAGGTTGCGCTCAAGGCGGCAAACAATAAGAAAAAGGTTCCTGACGCTTTGAAGGACCATTTTTTGAACCATATGGTGGTAGGGCCAGCCAACTCCGTCGATTCTTCCACGGGAGATTCTGTCGATGTTGCTACGATTTCCGATGAAGACCAGAATGATGCGATTTCCGATGAAGACCAGAATGATGCCCTGCTGCTGGCACGTGGGAGGGAACTCGCCATCGACCATCCACTTTTGTGGAGGCGTTATTCCGCAAAGGAGCGAAAACTCCGGGTTCGCCTATCGAAAAAATTATTGGAGGGGAAGGCAAACGAAATTATTAGTCGAAGCGGGGAAACTAGTAGCCAAGATCTACTCCATCGTCAGGAGCAGGCTATCCTTTCTGCGGTGGAGGACAGATCGACCTCGCTGGAGTTTTACCTCCAGCATGTCCGAATTCCTGCACTCTACAGGCTTCACCACGAGGGAAAAACCGTCAAACAGTGTGAACAGGAGGCAATAGATATACAGCAACTCCTCAAGCAGAAACTTCCAAAAACATCCTATCAAAAGATGATTGCCCTGGTAAAGACCTATGTCGATTGCTTTGGTTCTTCGCAAGGAGATTCTTTGAACATCGATGACGATGGCGAGAGGCTTATTACGCTAAAGAGCTCTCCACTCACGCCTGCAGCGCCCACTGATTTCGAAGCAACGGAAGAAGAACAGCAAAAGCAAAAAAAGCAACAACAAAAGCGGCAAAAACAGTTCCGCGTTCTCTTGTCAAATCTCCGAAAGACCTTGCCCCAGGGGCGAATTCATTGGATTGGACAGGATGTGGCCGATTTCTTTTACGTAACAAAACCTGACGAAGTCGATCCGAAAGAAGACAATTTTATTGCTTCTGACCCAATACTGAGTCATAGCGAGGCCAACTGGAAAGAAATCAGAGACCAGTACGTACAGTCCTTTCTCAACATTCAGAAATTGTTTCTAGACCTGGAAAGGGAGCAAGATGAGCAACGAAAACTTATGGATGACTCAACAGCAGGATCACCATCAGCGACAACAACATTGGCCAAGATGGATCAATTAATCGACCCCAACGAAGACTCTTCGTCCGAAAAAAGTGTCCGAAAGACTTTTGATACCGTAGCCGCATTGACAAGGATGGATGCTAAACAAAGCACGACGCAGCGGATGAAACCTCGGACGTATATTCCCCTAGAAGCAATGGCAATTGGTGATATATGGAAGAACCCCTCCGACGCTGAATTAAAAAATCTTATCGAAAGCCAAACGCGACAACTACAACAGGCAGACAAATCACTTGCTGACAACAGCAGTACCATCGATGGAGCACCATTCATCGCCTTTGGCAACGATGATGCCTTTCCGCTCCATCCGCCTGCCGATCGTCTGGTGATTGTCGACAACCTTCCGATCGACATGACCGAGTTCCGCCTCAGAGAGGCCTATGGACGCTGTGGAGAGATCCAAAGCATTGCTATTTTTCATTCTCGGCCTGATCTTGATCCAGGAAGACGGGCTACTGATTCCGCCAAAAAGATACGGAATCCATCCAGCAGCTCTCGAAGGCAAAAATGGACTCGACCAAGGACCCCTTTGTATGCTATGATTCTTTACAAGGAATCCGCTGGTGCCGAAAAGGCCTCCTGCGACCCATTACGCCTCTTCGGGATGGTTTTGGACCAACATTTGAT
Source organism: Pseudo-nitzschia delicatissima (assembly GCA_037355735.1). NCBI lineage: Eukaryota > Bacillariophyta > Bacillariophyceae > Bacillariales > Bacillariaceae > Pseudo-nitzschia > Pseudo-nitzschia delicatissima. The sequence goes on along the minus strand of CM074777.1, from coordinate 2,404,022 downwards.
GCGATCGCATAGGGCGTCGGATATGAAGACACTGTATCTGGAGGATGTCCCTTGCTCTACCCAAGATGTTTCTTCGATGGAGTTCGAGCTAGGTCAGATCCTTGAAGCCTCTGATCTCTACGTATGTCTGGATGACAGTGCCCAGCACCTCAATTTGCGAACCAAAGCCGGTGGGCACGGGAAAAAGAAAAGGAAGCATCAGGCGAATGAGATTCCTCAGCTACACAATTCGTTTCCCGTCCTTCGAGGCTGCATACTGGTCGTATTGGAAACTTTCTAGGGAGTTGCCGCTTCTGGAAACAACAAATGATCCATTAACGCCGAGCCATCTCGGGGGCCCCACGCTTCACTGGATGGACACACCACGGGATTCACACCTCTACTGGACGAGGAAACTAAATTTCTAGAGCTATACTAATTTCATATCTTTCTTAGAAACAGTTAGCCGAACGTAATGTTGTCTGATTGATTCTCGTTAGAATATTATTTCAACTACAAGAATCTTTGTATTGTTAATCGAATTGATCGTAATTTTGTTAGAACATTCAGTCACGGTACAGACCAGTCGTGTAGGCACGTTCTTTTGATGTCGGAGAAGCCCATCATGCCTCGACAATTTTGGTCGTAGGTGTGTTGGGCTTAATGCTGATGTTGCTCCCCACCCGTCACAAATCGAGCAAGAGTTTTCAATTTTTCAGAAATTCCAAAATAATTTTGGCGGTTCATTCACATTGATACTCAAATACAATTGAGACAACAGAAAAAAGAAAGGAAAGACATCCTCGGCAAACCCGTCAAAAAATTTGGGATGGGATTGACTATCGATGTTAGTTTCGCTCATCGCCGAACAAACTGAATTTTAACCGATAGAAATTCAAACTTTTCGGCTGAAAAAGAGAGACTGATCTGTGATTTTTTGTGAAGAATCGAAATAGGAAATGTATGTGACACGATAAAGGTATCATTTGCCCATTTGCCCTTGATCAAAGAAAAATCTCGATACTTCTTAAGGTTTGAACAAACTTTGAGATCGGACAACAATTCAATTGTATCACAACAAAGAAGTATAGTCGTGCTGAACAGAATCACATCATGGGACCGATTCATCGGAGCAGAGCAGACAGATTACTGGACGTGGCACTAGCATGCGCAGGAACATACACTTGCTCAGGTGTCAGTGGAACAGAGAATAACGATCTTGATAGACGAATAGAAAAGCTATGTCGTATCGGCACAGATGAAACTATGGACGCAAAATCTTGGAATGAATATATGGCCCGTCCTTTGTTGGACGAGGAAGGGAGCATTCTAACGTTTGAATCTTGTGCGACCACTGCACTTGACGACGGAACTTCTAATGACAGTCACACGCGAGGTGATTCTGAATCATCAAAGAAGATCGCAGAGCGAACACAGATTTTCGTTCATACCATAAGGAGAGAAGAAACAGAAGAGGTGAAAAACTTGGACCCCAAAACGAAGCCTTCCTGGATGCCACTATTGAAAAAGAAATTGAAACACAATCTTAAGGAGGCAAAATGCAACATGCAATTGTGTTCGATTGGTTTGTCAAAGCTGACACTTCGAATGAAATCAAAGGGGAAAGTTCGCAATAGTTCCAACAACGAAGTGCCCAGCAGAGGACGCAAGACAATGAAGAAGAAAAAATTCGGAATGCCTATTTATTCATGGAAACCGTTGGAGCCAAAAGGATTCGACACGTCTTTGTTCGGATTCGAAGTTAGTCGCATCGGAACTAACCATGTCAGCATCATTGACCGTTCCCTGTTACAATCACATGAAATGACTCCTGCTGTTCCAACTTCGATCATCGACAACGAGCCTCCTTCCCTCCGCAAGCATGACAACCGTGACAAATCAAAGCTCCCTGTGCGTATATTCGAATCTTCCCCTTCGAGTGATCATTTATTTATGCCATCGATTAATGCAAAACCCGATCGCAGTCATAAAAGCGATGATTGTAGTGTATCGATATCGGCCAAGCCAGCAAGCTTCGTGGATGTTCTTGACGAGGAGGCGACTCAATCTACTCTTTCTTCATGTGTTGGAGGGGACATCCGCTCTATGTACGAAGAAAAGGAAATACACAATTCTTTGAAAGATGATCTGGTCATTGAAGAGACTAACAGCAATGGCGACAGTAGCCATTTCGAGGTCATGTACAAAATCCGAGCTCCATACAAGATATCTCGGGACGCCGAATGTCCAGGATGCTGAATTTTCGATAGCATCATTTAGAATCATTGTAATATTGTATCTATGTAAAAGTTATATCCAACTTTTGAAGTGTAGAAGTCTCGAATTCTTTACGTGTAGTTCAATTGAGAATAATGACAATTGATTTCGATTTGACGGACATAATGTAATTTGTGAAAATTCGGTAGCTTGAAGAAGAAGATCTTTTTCCATTTCACGAGTCAAGATTGGTCTCCAATAAGCTTCCAAAGGGCCTTGTGAATCTCTACCAGCGCAAGAGTATCCAGCTTGCAGTACTCGAGGAGGGCGATCCTCGTTTGTTCGACATGTGAAGTTTCACTGCGAACGCCAGATATCAGGTCCGCAAAGGCGGCGCTCGCAGTGCCCCCATCCGCAATCCCGCTGCTGACTCCATTGCTCTCGTTCTTTGTCAACAGGTCTTGATAGGCCTGCTCAAATCCCGGAACCAGTGCCGGAAGGGTTACCTTGATGCTGGATCTCCCACAAAAGTCCGGGTGGGAGACACAATCCTTGATGATTTTTTCGACGTCAACAAGCCGATGATTGATTGCATCTGCAATGGCTGTAGAGTATTCCGGGAAAAGTGTTGCAAGTTTTTTCAGCTGCGTCTTTTCGTAGGAGGAATACACTAGGATCGCCCCCCTGTTTCCTCTATCGCTTGTTGAACTGTCTCCGTAACCCAAATTATACAAAAGATGTTCTAACAATTCCTTCCGACAATCTCGTTGTGGATCCTGATAGATATTCCGAGTGACGCAGTTCTCCGCTCATTCCATCACCCATTTTTCGCTCGTGCTTGTGCAGGGAATACTGCGTGATCATGGCTTCGTAGGGAATCATTCCCGGATAAGGTGGATTCAGTACCGAAACTGCCTCAAAGTCCAGGTACAGTTGTTATTGTACCTCGTTGTGAAATGTCCAACAGGCGTTTCTCCAGCTCATCTCGTTCCACCACGACGGTATCGGTTGCCACGGCATGGAAAAACTTTATCTGATTCTCGGTTAGGAGAAAGAGAGAAGAATCGTCGGGAGCCAAATCGAGATCTCGGAGTTCCAGCGTAGGTAACGCTCGTTCCAAAATATCGGGAAATTGTTTCTGAGAGAGCCTCGGGATTTCCCAAATCCCGTGTTTGAGAGGAAGAATCGTGTTGACTTCCCCATTCCCGCTGCTGCTGCTGTCGTCATGGATAGGCCCACACTCGACGCCAAGCAATTCGCATTTTCCACATGCCAACTTGTATTCCACTGGAGGTAACTCGCCGCCAGTGATGTCATCCACAACTTTTGTTTCTTCGTCCATTTTGTTGTCGATAATGTATTTGTTCACGAGATTTGTGCAGTCAATGGTTTTGTAGAGAAGATTTTTAGAAGCAATATCATCCTGCAGAGCCGAGGAGGTGCTTTTCCGAACATAGTTCGGGTTTACAAGGATAAGCGACGCCTTACTCACATCATAACCGGCTGATCGGGCAACAAAAACCGTATAGGCGAGATCGGGAACCTTTTTTCGAAAGGATTTTTCTAGTCGAGCTCTTGATTTCGAGGATTTCCCAAGAATCATCCTGAATATCAGCAGTATCAGGCGAGGAATTCTTTATTCGAATAGCAACATCGGCTCGAGCCACTCGATTGTCACAAAGAAAGGTTGGCTGGAGAATGATATCGATTGGATTGTCTGCATTGGATGTCATGAGAATCTTGGTGACCTTTGCCGCCTCGATCGGTGACTGCTCGTGAACGATGGCTAGATTGTTGGGCTGCAAAAGGTGAGGACGATCGTTGTTCTCCTTATTTTCGTTATCGTTATTGTTTGCAAGCGGATGATGGTATCCGTATTTATGGGCATATACGTATTGTTCGAACTTGACACCTTGTCGAATTAGAAATTCTTTCATGGGATTATTTGGAAGGTCGAATCGATCGGATGGAAGCTTGTTCCGACGAGTGAACCATCCCAACCGATGACATTTCATAGATTCATCGTAGATGGATTTGTTTAGGAGTTTGAGGCTTTCGCGAATCTCGTCGTTGTTGATTTCAGTGGATGGATTTGAATGCAAGGGCGATCGAAGCCGTGCCAGTGCAATCGAAGCTAGTGGCGGGCGTTGTCTTAGAGTTTTAGCACGAAGGCTATCGAAGCGGAAGCATCTCATCGGTTACATCAGGTTGTGGTATAGCAACAATCGTCAAAAGGAGATCTCAAAAGCTAGCTAGCTATGGATCTAAGTAGTTTGGCCTTGGTCTTTCCCATCTCGAAGGAATTGGTGGTGGGAATTGAAATAACACAAGATATGCAACACATCGATTGACGATCTTTCTTTATTTTGGGGTGCGGAATTTTTATACCGATGGGTTTTCGAAGTCTGTCCATTTAAAAATGTTAAGGTTGGGGTTATTTATTTGCCGTTTTGACGTCTGTTAATTTTCGAACGGGTCCAATCAATAATTATTTCAAAAAATTTGAAAATTTGGGCGAAGAAAACAATCATAAGCGAAGGGTTCTTTCCTAGCAACAAAACCATCCTTATCAATGAATGGTGAGAAGGATCGATGAAGTGTGAAACCTCGAAATCGCCGATGGCAGTTTCGAGAGGCGTTTCTACTGTTATCTACGTCTGTTTCAAACCATATCCGTTTCAAACCATGTCCGTTTCAAACCATGTCCGTTTCAAACCATGTCCGTTTCTGGTTTTCTTTCATCGCGATAGCCTCGTACGACAAAGCTGAAACCAAGTCTTCAAAGCTGCTCTCTGTTAAAGTTGTACCAGCTTCTACAGAGCAATCGCGTCGGATGCAGCAAAAATGCATCCACTATCCCTTTTTTGATCCTTCAGAAATCACTTTCCTCCTCTCATAATTCGCATTCGAAGGTTAGAATAACCTAGTGTAAAAGCTTGAGTACCCAGCGAGTAGCAGATGGCAAGAGTGGAGGTAGCAGCCCAAGGGAGAGACGCTATAGGGATCACCATGGGGGGCGCCCATGGAGATCCCCGAAATAAGCCTGCATCTGCTAAGATCTCAAAGGGGAAAAGGTGAGTCGAAGTAAGCAGCAGTCACTGTTCCTCCGTGTAAAAAGCCAGGAACTCGAGACCGTTGAAGTGTGCTTAGCACACGCGGAAGATCTCGACTGAGCTCACGCTACGGCGGCATGGTGCCAGGAGGAGGGGGGAAGCGAACAAACTGTGATGCGGAAACGACAAGGCACCACGATGGTATTCTTTTTACGCACTTCGGGGATGGGGAGACAAGTGTAACTCATAAACCACAAAGGAGGGAGCAGGATGGCTGACAGGAGGGAAGTACTCAATGGAGCGCTACGGGAAAGTTGTTGTGTGAATGCAATGGACCCCGGACAAATCCCTGACGAGCCTGCAATGAACTCTGCCGACTGGATCGTCCAAAGGACGCTAATCCGGGCTATGTGGATGAGAACGGGTATAAGCGACAGAAGAAATCACACACAGTGGTCCCCACGGGGATAAGGCAGTGTAAGCCTGGTTAGCCGATGCCGAGGGTCCTTCGGGACCCAGAGCTAGGAACTGGGAGCACTGAACCAAACGATAATTGGCCACTGTGTGCCTGAAAATGTAGGGATGAAGCCACGAAGCTTCATTGACTGTCCATCGATACACTTGTCTTCGGATCTTTGTTAGATCCTTGTTATGTTTAAAAAACAAAACATACATAACAATCAACCGGTGGAGGGGAAAACTACGAGAGGAAGTCGGAAGAAAACCAAAAGACGATGAATCGAGCGAGAACGATGCGCTTTCGCCAAAGAATGAATCGGAAAAGACGAAAGCAGCAGCAAACGGAGACGATGAATCTTCAAACCAAACACCAAAGTCTTTATCCAAATGATCAAACAAGAAGAAAGCAAAACGAAAAAATACATAACAATCAACCAGCGAGCGGTGACGACTCTGAATAGAAATAGAACTGGGAAGGATACGATTCTCGGCGGTAGCTAGTCGGAAGAAAATCGTTTTCTGTCCATCGATACACAACGTGTTCAGGTGTCAGGACCATCCAGTGAGTAAACAATCGAAAGTGGGATCGAAATGGTATTTAGCCTCAACATAAATGGCTTTATGAGCTCTGGCAAAATGGAGGACAACAGTGTTACGTATTTTTCGATCTGTTGAAGATAGAGACGCAGCGCGTCATCACAAATTTTGACTTCTTAATTTTAGAATGAGAGAATCATGGCAATTGCGAGGAAGAAGAATCGAGATAGTTTTGGCGTACCTCGGTGGCCGACAGGCGAATGGATCATGGTCATTATGCCTCGTCCTCACCCTCCTCGCTTTCTCAGCAAACACAAAAAGATCCTGGCCACACTCGTTCATGTAGCAATCATTTCGTCGATATGTACCATTGTTTTCATGTGACGAGGAATGTGTGTGCACAGAAAATATGATTCAGTAATTGGAAAATTATTTCGAAACAAAAACGAGGGGATGTAATTCAGCATCTGTTGCGAAATGATAACTCTCATAATTCATTTTGTGTTGCAAGAATAAAAGAACTCGGAAACATTATTGCGTCGACAGGATGTGATGAGCTGTGATGCGTGACCTTCCATGGCAAGAAATCCGTTTTGGATCTATCGATCCGTATGCACTGAGCAGTGCTATTTCTGAAACCAGGCCGATGCAACATCCCCCGTAGAAGAAAAATCATAGAGTTCATCGTCCACATTCCCACCATTGGTTTCCAACGACAGAAGATTCCCCGCATCCGAAGGACTCTGGAGGATCAATGCTATGGAACATCCTGTCGGATCTCTCTGCTTTCCCCTTTGGGCGGATTTTGTGGCCTTCGAAAGGGTATCGCATTCCGAAATACGTAATGATTCTCGGAGCATTGGTAAGACGATATATGATTTTTCAATATCATCGTCTCCTGACACATGCAGGACGTTTGTCAGTTGCTCGACCGAATTGTACCCCCAGGAAGCAACGACGGGAAGAACCTTCTCCCCTACCGGTGACTTGGAGATCTTGTCTAGCGTAGCAATGTTGTCTTCAACCATGACCGCGACGTACTCGATTGTGGATGTATCCCCGCTGCTGCTCTGACGTGTCTCAAGGATCTGTTGAATGACACTCGCCTTTGGCCCGGATCCCAGCCCAAAGACGTAGGCTTCTTGGAAGGTATTGTTCTTGTTTGTATGGGTATTGCTCCGAAACAAGTCCCGCTTTTCCAGCAGCCGGAGGGCAAACTCTTTGGCCTTGGTGGTAATAACGTACACATCATCGTTTCCCCTTGTGTTCAGATAGTTCTTTACTGCCATACAGGCACCCTCATAAAAACCATGGGCGTCGATCCATGACCCCTCGTCCTCTTGAATCCACGTTGTGCGTGCCTTGGACATGGCATCCTTATAGTCGTTGGTCGAAACACCCCAGGTCTCAAGAGCATAATCTCGAAAGTCTTGAGAGGAATCTCGGTGGAATCCACGAAAGACGGCATCGCGTGTCGAAGCAGCACCGCAAACGTCCAGGGACGTCCCAGCGATTTCCTCCGTGTATCCCACAGCCAGCAAACGGATCAGCAGAATCGACTCCCAACCGACGTACAGAATCGGCCGGACGAAGCGAAAATCGTCTTCGAGTTCTTTCATTTTCTGGGGATCACTTTCGAAAACTCCAAGCCAACTCGCATCGCCCCATATGCTTTTGCAGGCCCTCCAGCCACTGAGAAACGTCTCGTGAACGCTGTCGCACAAAACGCCATCGAAATCAAGGCAGTACAAAATCTTTCGATGTGATGAGGAAGTTTTTTTAGAAGTATTGGTTTGCATGCTGATAGTAATGGTGGTCGTAGTTTCTTTGTTGGGTTGTTGCGGCGGAGAGAAAGAGTTGCGCTGTTCCTTCCTTCGTAAACAAAATTGTTTCAATCGTCAGATGAGAGGGAAAAAGATGACCGGAAAATGAAAATTTCGAAGAATCCAAACAATAAGATTTTTGAACCTATGATATGGTGCATATGAACATAGTTTTGTACAGATTTTGCTAACAAGTTTCGTGTAAAACAGGATCACGCATAAACCTATGAACATAATATGAGAACTCATTTAGAGCGGTTTGAAACTTTGGATGATTGATAGTATGATTATATTGGTTGAATATATGTCAACGACATAGTAGTAGTGAGAATTCGATTGTCTATCTCGTCGTTTCGAGATTGGTTCTGTTCTCGATTTTTCTATTCGTATTGGAAGACAATGACGATAAAAGTTGGAACTGACTTCTCTGTCGGTAGATCAACTAACCAGCCTTTGTTGTTGGCGGGTGATATTGGAGGAACAAACACTCGTTTGGCCTTGTACAATCGAGATCAAGATTCCAGCTTCTCCGAGAGCTCTGGTGATAGCCGCTACAATCGCCCGTTGTTTGTCAAGGAATACAGAAACGAATGTATTGTTGGTACCTCCCAAAAGGAAATAAAGAATGATGTCGATGGAAGCAACTGCTGCAACACAAACGTCCAAAATTTTGTGCGCTCCGTGATTGCACCATTTCTGGAGGAAGCTTGGAAGTCCGATGTGCTAGTAACAAGGAGAAACCAAAAGACAAACGCAAACAAACCCGAGGATGGTGTATGTATTCTTTGTTGCTTGGGTGTAGCTGGCCCCGTGGACCCGTCCCGGAACAACGGGACAGTCACCACTAGCCAACGCGAGTATTTGATTGGCTTGAACGGAAAAGGCGTAGTGGAAGCCTGTCGGCGAATAAGCAACGAAACATCTTTTGTCAAAGCCTGTGTCGTAATCAATGATTTCGTGGCACAAGGATACGGATGTCTATCATTGTCGACGGTTTCGGGAGAGTTGTATCAACTCAGTGGTAACAGAAGCCATCCTGCTATTGGTCCGAAATTTTGTGTTGGTGCTGGTACGGGATTTGGGTCATGCTACATGGTTCCGACGACATCCACAAAAACTGCGATTGACACTGGTGAAAATTCCATCTCCACAGAATACACGTGCTTTCCATCAGAGTATGGGCAATCGGATTGGTTTCCAAATATGAGTTTCAATGCGGGCGTTGAAAACAATGAAGGTCGAGATGATCTAATGAAACTTTGGACATATCTACAAGAGAAAACCGAAAGGGAGGCCGTAAACAATAATCCTCACATTTCTGTCGAAAACATCGTTTCGGGCATCGGTCTTGCCACTGCCTATGAATGCCTTTTGGGCTTGTTTCGAGAGCTCGCAAACGAAAGTGTCCGAGAACAATTCTATTCCGAAAGCGACCTGCGGGGGAAAGTCGTTGGAGAGAACGTCTCGAATTGCCTCATTTGCAAGCGAGCCGTTGAGATGCTTTTGCGGTAAGTGCTTTCTGCTTGATCGTATATGAAATTTGTGTGTATATGGCAGATCGTTTGTCCTTTAGCTGGAAATTACTCATCGTGTGTATTGTATCCTCGTTATTGCCATTGTCGTGTTTTCCAAATACAGTGCATATGGATCCGTGGTTGGATCGTGTGCCATGTCATTCTTGCCCACGGGTGGACTGTATATTACCGGCGGACTTCTGATGAACCTTCTCAATCAGGACATCCCAGTGAGTTGTAACGTAATAACAACATCGCCATTGTTGTCTCTGTTTCTGGATTTCTATCGTTCCAAGGGAGCGGCATCTTTCTTGTTAAATGACATTCCACTTTATGTTGTTCGGGCGAAAGACACTGGCCTTCGGGGTGCTGCTATTCGCGCTGGAATGGTACGTTTTGAATAAGATTGAGATTGATTTCATAGATAGAATTCATCTTGATGTAGGAACAACCTTTGATAGATAGTTCTAAACTCTTGTAAAAATACTTAGTTGTGGTAATAATTATTGTGTAGATATTTTTCATTCTCGTCATTCTTTGAATCATGGAAAAAGGCCTAATAAAGTCCCACTTTGTTTGGATACGAAACGATTTCAAACCTCCAACATGAAACAGCTGTCAACACCGAGAGCCAACAATCTCTTGCGATCAATCATAACGATCTCAATCATACATTAACGTCGAATGCAAAGGCTTCAGTCAGTCTCGACCTTTTAAACCAAAAGGAATCTAGAATCAACTAAAAAAAGAATTTGTTGTCATTGAATCGTTGTTATGCCGGGCGCCTACGTACCTCCTCATCTCCGAGGCCGTGGTGGAAGCAGCAACAGCAACAGCAACAACGTCAACAGTAACGCTTCGCGCAGCAACAGTAGCAGCAATACCAGCTCGACACGAAGCAATGCCGGCAGTCGATGGAACAACCTCGATAACCGGAGCGACAACAATCGCAACGGTAACCGATACGGTGGAAGAACAGGTTCTTATGACGACAATGGAGCAGGAAACAATCGTCGAAGCGGAAATCACGCGTCTGTTAGCACGGGAGGTGGCAAAAGTCGATGGGCGAACGTGGATCGTTCTGCCATAGCATCAGGAAGCCACTCCTCCTCTCGATATGGCAACAGCAACAACAACAATAACTACAATAACCGTCGGTTTAACTATTCACAAGACAACCATCAAAAATTTGCCCACGTCAAAGCAATCTTTTTCGGGGATTCCTTCATCAAGCTCTTTGGTCTACTGAACGACTATTCTGATTCCGTTCTGAAAGCTCCACAAAAGATCGAGGTTCAAAAATACAAGGCTGCGAGCGCGAAGGGACTCTGTCGGGATGGAAACGAGAACCGTTCCAAGATTTTGAAGACTGTTGAAACCGTTCGCCGGCAGAATGAGCTACGCAACAACAAGAATTATCAAAACCTTGAACGCCTCGTCTTTTGTTTCGGGAGTGTCGATGTTCACATGTCCTATTATTTCAAGAAATACGTCCAACAACAACCACTTTCTGATGACGACCTGAGGGAAATAGCTACCACTTATGTGGACTTCGTGGCGGGCTTGGAAACAACAAATGATTCAGATACTACCAGGAAGCCGCTGACGAAACTGATCGTGGGAATTTATCCAAGTCCCCTATGCGATAAGGATGTCGGAGCCAGCCTGTTAGCCTATGGTAGCCTGGAAAATGAGGATCAGGTCTCCGCCGTTAACGACTCTGATGACAAGCATATAGAACTGCGCCAGGCGCGGGTTGACCTTTTCAACCAGGCACTCCGTGAACGCTGCGACTTTCACAACAATCACGAAGGGCAAAGCAATGGAATATTGGAATATTGGGATGTTCGGGACGAGTTGCTCACCCAAGACGAAACCAGCGAAAGACCCAAGGTCAAAGATGCATATAAGGATGTCTCTGATCTCAACATCCACCTCATCCACGAGACGGTCCTCCAGGTGTGGGTTCAGAAATGGCCATGGTACGAGGCCCTCACCACTACTTCTGGTTCGAATCGCGGGCAGGGAAATACAAGCTTTTTGGAGTATCTCCAGGAAACCTTTGACGAGTATCGAAAGACAAAGCCGTGGGCAGAACGGACGCACGTTGCCGAAACCATGGGCATCCAATTGGCATGACCGACTGAAGACAAACCAAACGAGAAGAAACACATTTGTTTATTGAAGAGAAACAAGACCAATACCCAATGCGAAACGATTGCGGACAAACAATGTAAGTTTTTTATTGCTCTTGTTATCGTCGAATTCCTTTCACTACACCTTTCGACTCCATGCGTGCTATTTGTGGGATTTAATAACCGGGAAACCTATCTTTCCCAAGTTTCTCCGGTCGCTATCCCACACACACTACCAGTCCAGGTTCACACTGACCTTTTTCGGAGGCGATATGCATTTTACGCAGGATATTCTCTCCGCGGATGTGCTCCCGAACGTGTGTTCCTGGCCGACATTCGTTAGGAAAGAAAACAAATCGAGACGGAAGAAGAAAGAATCACGCCCTTTGACTTCTACTTTTTTATCTCACTTCTGTTTTCTGCTATTTCTTCTTTCTGATGGTTGGCCATTAGGTCAAAAAGTGGATTGTGCTGTACACGTAGAGCTGGGGCTAGAATCGATTCGAAAGAAGCAAGTGCTATCGTCCGAAACTCAAGGCTCAAAAGTAGAGGATATGAAAAGTTGAAGAACGGGACACTCTGAAATAGAAGCAGGGTGCCACCTTGACGTTTTCATAGAATAAGTCGCTTCATTTCAGCAGATTGTCTTGAACTTCTATGTTATTCTTACAAGCTTGATGGTATTATTATCATCCTCCCCAGAAGTGTCAAAGTCTGCGATGACGCCGATGAGGTCGATGTCTTGCTCTGTGGAATCCTCGTTGACCAAGTTTACCACACTTGTTTTTAGATTGACGTACTCAAGTACGCGGTATCTTTGGAACCCTGCGAGGTTATCGTTTTCGTGAATGATATTTTCGCTTGCTTTTTGCTTACAGTACACATAATATAGGTATAATAAACATGAAAAACCGTTCTTGATGAAATTAACCATTATTTTTTAGTTTCATATCTTGAAGAACATGAAAATCACCGCAGTTCTCAATACGAATTACTTCTTCGATTGGAACAGCCGCTTTTCGGCGAGTTTCGATTGATTTCACGCAATTTTCTTTTCCAGCAACGAGTTGTTCCCCTGTCGCAATGGTAGACGTTACTCTAGCAAGACTATGACGATGTCTCCCTGGCGCCGACAAAGTGAATTGCACCGCCCCATATTGAATCATGATCAACAAGGTCTTTGTTTTGCGAGGACAGCCACTTCTCGCACCGTGCTCGGGCGGCGATGGGTGGGGGACCTTCTGGTCCTCCACCCGGAATCACACCGACTTTAGACAAATTATCCGTTAGACAATAGCGACTTTGCCGGAGTGAGAAGAGCTCGCTCGTGATAAATTGAGCCGAAGCCGGGGTAAGATAAAATAAGACGGCCTCGCAGAGGACCATGGTCGGCACAGAACCATCAGTCATCGAATCCAGCGTTCGAGAGAGGTCTCTAGCAGTGATTTTTTTCCCTTCTTCTCCTCCAATCTCATTTAGATCCTGCGGAATAAATGTTGGAGTTTTTGGGACACCTTTGCTGCCAGAGGCTTCCATATCCATTTGGTACCGTTCTACGACCTTTCCAAAGTTCGATGCCACACTTGGCAAGTCGACGCAATAGAAGCTTAGGCCGGGGAGATCTCCATACCGCAAACACCGCGTGTCATATCCCGACCCCAGAACCAATACCTGGCGTTCACCGGAAGTATCCTCCAAAAATGATTTCAGCTGCCCGTCGATGAAATCCGTTCGCTGGACGATCCAATCGAGTTTTTCAATGACAGATTTGGGCAGATATTCTGCCGCGACGTTGGCCACCCACCTCGACTTTTTCGGCAAGAGATCAAAGGCAATCGGGTCATCGATCTTCCCCAGTCGGTTTAGGATGGACTTTTGGATGCATTCGGTAGTTTTAAAAAAGGCACACAATCGTCGAAAAACGAAAAATGAAAATGGAAGAAATTTTTCAAAAATGAAATGTGAGCAATTATTGTTGTCAAAGAATTTTTCGATGTCACATTTCCGTGACTTGATGCCCAGAACTTCGCATGCAGAATTTTGATGAAGGTCACCTATTGCTCCATTGATATAATTTTCGTCAACCTCAGTCGTCAAGGTTGTCATTGACAAATTCACTTACCCTCGTCCACAAAACACGAAGGTTTTTGCTTGAATCCTTGAGACCGACCTCGTCTCCGAGGTACAGTAATTTAAATGCAACTTCCAAACCTTGTTCCAAAAGTTTTTGCGCCTTGGTTTGCGGTGGTGGTCCACCTCCGGGTGGTCCACCGCCTGGTGGGCCTCTTGGCGGTCCACCGGGAGGCCCACCAGGTGGCCCACCCGGTCGTCCATCCGTAGGGAATCGATGCTGGTGGTCCTCCTTTCTGCTGTTCCCCTACCGTCGAGAAAAGACGCGAAGCTGCGACGATAGGAATTCCTTGTCTTTGATCCATGCTTCTCCGCGGTCGGGACGACCATGCTTCTCCCGGTAATGGCATCCTTTGTCGAAAACGATTCGACGGTATGAGACTCTTGGAAGGAAGCTAAGAGAATTAGCGCCGATGATACAGGTGAATATCTTCATAGTTGAGGAAAGTACTTTGTTGTAATGTTTTCCTTGATAGAGCAGATTGTCAAAATAGAGTTCTTGGGGCGTCGAAGAATCGGATTGCCAATGACTATTTCCTTTTGACGGCAAGAAAGTGATTGTATCGGCAGCAGATGATAATGCGTGTCATGTGAAGGAGAAATTCAAAATAGGAAATTCTACCGTTTTGTTTCTCCACAGAGAAAATGTTGGTATCTTTCATTGCCTTCACGTGAAACTTCAATCATGAGACGTAGAAAACGAAGAAAATGGTATGTTGTGATTGGACACGTTGCTTTCCCATCTTGAGAATCTTGACCTTTTTCTTTCCTCTTCAATATTATATCGTATGACATGAGAATATGTATGATAGATACTATCAATGATCGCCAAATCTCTCACGAACTGTCTGGCAGTCGGCATGCACTTGACACCTAGTTTTACTGTCAGTCATCAGTCAGATTCAGAAACAAGCACAGCGGTTGGATATTTTTCCTTTGATTCTTCTTTTTTGACGCATTTCTTGATCGCATTGCGAAGTTGTTTGTTTTGATTGTTGGCAACCAATACTCTCAAGAAACACGCACCGACATTTTCGGAAACGAAACGAATCAAATCTGTCTCGGAATCCCAGCCACGGAAAAAAGAATTTGGACGAAATCATCGATCCGTCTAGCAGAAACATCATTGATTTTGGAAGGGGAGCAAAACAGGTGAACACCTTCCAAAAAAGTTTCGAGCCATTTGTGCTCGTTCTAGAGGCTTGGATTGGATTTAGAATCATTGCAAATCCTGTCTAGTCAAACATAAGCCGTTGTTGATCGGTCATCGGCGACTATGATTCCATCGGCAATCTCGATGGAGCTCAAGTATGGTCTTCTTTGCAGCACGGGAGAAGATATTTGTACCTATGGTCAATTTCCCTTACTTGGATCGACAGAAACTTTATTGGAAAAACTTGGATTCAAACTTTGTGGTGATTTGAAGAATATTCATGGTGGTGACAATGATGAGAGCGGCAGGCAAGGCAAGTAGCCCATTGGCGGCTCTGAATTGATCGTTCCGAGAACAAATTACAAGCTGACAGCGAGAGTGAACGTTTATCGGATGTTTTACTCGAGAGCCTTGGATGATGTTCGTGACTTGAGACACCGAGAGGAAGAGGAGGATCAGAGTGACAAGGACGGGAAAAACTGTCTCACGTAGAACTAAACGTATTAATTTCAAGGTCGATTCTCTCGAAAGGCAAAGAGCCAAGCTACTCGAAAAACAAAAACAAAATGAAACAGATGAGCCTCTTGAGGATGGTGTTGAGGGCGATGATACCAATGATAACGATGCCGAGTTGGGATATGCCTGGTTACGGTTGGCGAGAGCCTTCAACTCGACCCGTCTTTTGTTGTTTCTCTTTTCACAAGAAGAGGGCCTAGATTTACTTGCCGATTCTGACAGCGATTACGAAGATGGTGGAATGAAAAGTCTTGGCAAAATTGTTACCAAATTGTCGGATGCATTGGAAATTCTCCTAACGTCATCCACAACAGAGGGAGTAACGAGGGATGTTATAAATAAATGGGAAAGAAACATTTCGGAGGGCATTCGGTCTCGACGGAGTGCTTCCAAATGCTGATGGTTCCGTAATCGATGGCGTTAACGATACCTGTCATCGAACTCGCCGGTAGCGATTCTTCTACCGAAAATGAAGAAACATCAGATTTACCTTGACGACCTTAGCGAAGAGATAACGGAGAATGCAGTTGACACGGAAAACCCTCCCATAGAAGATTCAAATCAAAAGGTTGAGTTCTCTATACCTGCCCCTAAGGATGATAAAGCTCAGAACGATGAATGCGTGTATTTCTCGATGCTTCGCCTGGAATGCTCATCTCGACACGCTGATGAACGATTTGGTTTCCGCATTGAACACTGAAAGTGGCGATGACGATATTAAAGTTTTGGAGCATGCCTTCGCCTCTGTGTCATTAGATGATACAACCGGTGGAAAGTCGAATGAAGCGGCAGTGTACAAGAGAGCAAAAGATCTTGACGACCAATTCTCACTAAAGGTTGATATCACTGGAAGTAAGGCAATACCAAAAACGGAAGAAATACTTGCTTTCCATTGAAAGACTGCGACATCGCGTTGAACAAAGGATTCGACAGGGAAGGAAAAATCACGAATTCGAGGATGCCCGCCTAGATGTCTACGGAAGTTGTTTGAGTGGACTTAGCTTGGGCAAGAATGCCGATGTCGATTTGAGCTTGACATTCAAAGAGGGGATTGAGAAAAAAATTGATTTCGAAGCTGGCGATTTGACAGCCAAAAAGTACGACTAGGCACGTCACTGATACTGTTTACAAAATCAAGCGAAAGTTGGAACATTGCCGACGCGTGGGACCATCCAATGCGGAAGAATTCCGTGAAATCGAGGCCGTGCCGAGAGCGCGAGTCCCAGTCATCAAAGGTGTATACACAGATGCTAATAATCCCCATTCGGAGGACGGGTCTCTGCATTTCGACATTTGTTTACTAAACGATATTGCCGTCGCAAATAGTGGGTTGATCAAGGAATATTCTGACGTTGACGTTCGCGTCAAATCCCTTATGATTGCTGTAAAGCGCTGGGCCAAGGACAACAAAATCAATGCCGCACAAGACAATACTTTGAGTTCCTACACATGGATTAATATGGTGATTTTTTACTTGCAATGTATCGGATTTGTACCGAATTTACAGTGCCCAAAGATGATGAGAGAATGCAATCATGAGATGGGTTGGGGACGAAGCAGGCGGCGACAAGACAATATTAATAATTTGAATACTGCGTATTTGAAATGGAAGGGGCAAGTCGATCGTGTCTGGAAGCGGCCGAAAGAGATTGATGAAGAATTTTCATCCGTAAGCTTGTTGTTATATGGTTTCTTTCGGTTCTACTCTCACGAGTTTCCGATCCATATTTATCTAATTTCGATCAAACGCGGTGGGGAAGCCCGCATTCCGAAGACTATGTTTCCCGATCGTGCCTCGTTGCACCTGTGCATCGAAGATCCTTTCGAGACATATGACTCGCACTTTCCGCACGATCTGGGTAGGCCTGCGGATGAAGCTGGATCGATATTGATATCGCGGTGTTTCCAAAATTCTGAGGAACATCTCCGCCGTATTCTATTTAGGGGAAGATAATACGCCTGTGGAGGAACTTATGGCCGATAACTACAATCGCCAAAGATGTCTCCGGACGATCACGAAGGAATCGCAACTCCAAGACCGAAGCCTCGCGATCCCCAAATGACGTTGGTCATCGAATCAAAGACTGGCAATTTCAAAAAGGATGACTTGCTCAAAATTTTCCAGAAATTTGCGGATATGACGAAATCCAGAATTGTTGGGTCGTCTCTTGTCAACTGGTGGAAGATTGTCGTTTGTGGATTATGATTCTGTGGAGGCAGTCGACTCCGCACTCGTAGAGCATGCACAAAAGCCTCTAGAAATCGACGGCATGGCCCTGACTGTGTCTCGAAAATCTGCTTCGAAAAAGAATGGCAAAAAAGATGCCAAGAAAAAGGAACCCCAAAGCGCTGGAGACAATGGAGGTAAATCTGACACGAACAAGGGCAAGAGCGGTCCAGACAAAACGCTCGTTGTCCAAAATTTCAACGGTAGCGTCTCAGAGAAAGGGATTGCGAAGCTTTTCCGGCCTTTTGCAGAACGAACAAAATCGAAACTCATCACTGTCGATTTGACCAAGAAGAAGAAAATTGCCTTTGTCGACTATGATTCATCGGCCGCGGTATTGTTAGGCCTTGTCAGAACACGCGAAAAATCCCATCTCTTGGAATGGAAAGGCCCTGGATGTCTCCCAAAAGATGGCTCCTGGTTGGAAAAAACGAGAGAAATCTGAGCAGGGGAAAAACAACCAGCCGAAACAAAAGGCTCCGAAAAAGCCCGAAAAGAAGCAACAGCAGAAGCAAGACGGTGCCTTCACCATCTGGTGGAAACGATGGAAATTCTCCAACTGAAAAAGGTGCCAAAAAGAATCCCCGCAAGAAGAAGCAAGGCAAGAAGAACCAAAAAAAGGATGCCAAGCAAGCCTATTGTCAATGCTGACGAATCTATCCAGGATCAAATCTAAGGAATTATAATTGCTATATTATCCGTTGCTGAGTCACATGTTCGATACTAGTATACAAAATACGTATTCTTTTGCTGTTGTAGTATTTACTTTCCCCCGAGCAAGCCGAGGAATCGACTCATTCTGATTAGTTTCTTGCAATCGTTGCAAGAATTTTCTCAGCTTGGCAATTCTTCTTTCGGTCACAGTTTTGTGATTGTTACCAGCGTGCGAAACGAAATTGCTTTTTTTCGGCACTTCACCAACCTCACTAATTGTTTCCTGATCAATGTTTTGTTCACCGATCACCACCGGCGCTTCTCCGCGAACGAGTTCTGTTCCAGAACATGGCCGCCTGCGCTGGTGGTGGTTCCTGGTATTGCTGCTGTCGCGATCCACGATTCCGGGCATTGGGATTGACCTACCGTCGATTGGTCATCGGCAGGATCGTGCGTGCTGTGCAAATCTGTGTCCGTCGACGATCGTGACCGCCGACTCCGTGAGGGATGGTGTCCGTCCTGCATCATCTGTTGCTGCTGTTGTTGTTGAGCCCGGAGCTGTTGCTGCTGGTGGACAGAATTTTGGTGTTGTGCCCTTCCGAGAACGATTGGGGGATGCTCTGGGGTGGTGATTTTCGCTAGTTTCTTTGCATAGGCCTCCTCGGCTGCTTCAAGCGCCGTCAGCCTATTGTTTTTGTAATTGTTAACAATCAATGGGATCAAAGCAGGGGTGAGACGATCGAAAGAACACCGAAATGCAAACCAATGACATCAATAGCACGACACGACACAGAATACAGTTCGATTCAGAGCAAATAATTGATCCAATAAAAGACAGAACGAATCGTTGATACGTACGTCGAATGCATTTCTTTTGGTGACCGATCGAACCACTGGTCTTCTATCCTTTTAGTGGAGGAGGGGTTTGTGTGGAAAGGTAAACGAAAATGACATTCTGCGCTTGAGCTTTTGCTTCTATTCAGTATTAATGGTAAAGTGGCTGTTGGATTGACGTAACAACGGTTGTGATAAGTGCAGTGGTCTGGTCTAGTCTGAGATTGATCGATATCAAAGTATCAATCCTTTGTGCTTGTCGATGGATGAACTCCGATCGATCACATGAAAATAAAATTCGAATTTGAGACTTTCTGTTAGCAACGGATCGTAGTACTTCGATTACGCAAAAGCTACGTAAAAGTATGGTAGCCTCATTTTAAATTTCTTTCTTTCGATTTCGAGTCGAATGAACAATTGAATCGAACTAATCAATCAAATAAAATACAAGTTGAGTCGAGCTAATCAGTTGGCACATACAATTGATTAACTCGATTCAATTCAAAAACGGGTTCGTATGAACGCGAATTTAGCTTCAGAATGATCTGTACGGCGTACGTCGTAAAGAAACAACGACGACAGTCCTCCTCTCAAACAAGTAGTCTCATCATTCACAATAATGCTTCTGTCACCGACAACGCAACATCTTTTGATCATATCAGCACAATCCCTCCTTCGTTGTTGTCTCTAAAGAATTGTAGCAACCAAACGAAAGGATCTCATCCCAACTTTTGTCATTGATTACAGATTCTGTAGCGGTTCCGTGAGAAAGACTGGGCAAGCGTACACGAACAACGAACGAACGAACAAACAAACAAGAGATCGGAGTAGAGCAGCGTCCACACAACAATCTATTCCATTCCAATCCCTCATACCAAACGAGAAAGAAATCAAGCTTTAAACAAAAAAGAAACTCATCATGTCATCGAATGCAGCATCGCGGTGTTGCGTCCAACTTGGATTGGTTCGAAGGTTTTCGAGCGCAGCTAGTCGCTTTCCTCTCCTCTGGCTTCGTCGGCGTCTTCGTATGGGAAAGTCGCCCCCAAGGCCTTTTCGACGGTAGTCTCTGGTAGCAATGCTTTAACCTCGACGCCATCGATCGCACTTTCGCCGCAATCGACTCCAGCGAATACCAGCAATTCGATATTAGGCAATGTCAGCAGCATCAATAACACTAGCAGCGTCATCCGCCGAACGATGGGTACCTCCAATCGCAAGGTGATCGATGCCAAAAATGCAAAGCGTTTGAAGATCCAACAAAAGAAAAAGAAGAACACGAATGTCAAGAAGGTATGTTTTGGTTTTGTGTAGTTCAGTTATCTTTTTGTGGTTGTTTTTGTTTTCTTTCATTTCTGTATTGCTTCCTTGGTTTTTGTCCTTGGTTGCTATTATTTGCGGATTTTGCACTCATTCATCCATGTTTTTCTTTAAAATCTCATTTCCTCTTGGTGAAATTAAAATTATCATGCAATCCGATATTCTACTTCATTACATCAAAAACCCAACCCATCAAAAATACACAGGCGGCTTCCGAAGATACCGAGGGTGCCAGCGATGAAACCAAAGACAGCAACAATCCCTTTTTGCAGCATGAGGAATGGGTTCGCTTCCAGCAATCCATCACCGTTGACGGCTTCCAGACGGGTCAGACAACGACGGCTACCGTATTGAAGAAATCGAGGGGTGGAAAGCAGGCTCGCCGCAAACGCGAAAAGGAACTGGCCCGCCTGGGAGCATTTACCGAAACCGCTGGTCCTTCCGAGAAGATCTCGGCGGTCGCCCAGAAATTTCCGGCCATTCGATATTCGCCGGAGGAGACCGAGGATCTCCTCCAGCAGGCCTACGCAGCGTTGCCGGTTCGTGACGGAAAACGAGGAACTCGCAACCTGCGGCGGCAGGAAACTAGGTGGAAGCGCGTCCGAAAGATTCGATCCGACTACAAGGCCCACATGATCAATGCCCACTACAACCGGATGGAAGCCCGCAAGTACAAGCGTGATAGGACGAAGCACGCTCTAGAGTCGGCGTCCGAACAGCGCCAAAGCGATCTCGATTATCAGGGAATGGTTCTGAAGCGGTGGATGGAAAATATGGACGGCAAGTCTGCCTAAAGCCTGAATAAAATACAATATAACGCAGTGCTTCTAGTTATTGACCTTTAGAGTTCTGCTTTTCGACAAAATAATTCAGAATCTTGTAACATCTTTGAAGTACATTCATGTACGTGTATTATCATTGAAGTAACATATAATAGTGGTTGATTTTTTTGAAATTCGTTGTTCTATTTTATTAGGATTAGAAGTTATGTGATCATTTGCATGATCGGTTCGATTTCGAACCAAACGGTTCGAAATCGTACAACCCCCCAAAAGAAATCCATCGTTGCGAATCGAACAGAGTTCGCGACTTCTTTTGGGGGGTTGTTTCCCCGGTTGTGTGGGGTTGTGGATCTGCTAATTTCTATCGAAATATTATGGCAGATCCGGAGACAAGTGTATCGATGGACAGTCAATGAAGCTTCGTGGCTTCATCCCTACATTTTCAGGCACACAGTGGCCAATTATCGTTTGGTTCAGTGCTCCCAGTTCCTAGCTCTGGGCCCCGAAGGACCCTCGGCATCGGCTAACCGGGCTTACACTGCCTTATCCCCGTGGGGACCACTGTGTGTGATTTCTTCTGTCGCTTATACCTGTTCTCATCCAACTAGCCCGGATTAGCGTCCTTTGGACGATCCAGTCGGCAGAGATCAACGCAGGCTCGTCAGGGATTTTTCCGGGGTCCATTGCATTCTCACAACAACTTTCCCGTAGCGCTCCATTGAGTACTTCCCTCCTGTCAGCCATCCTGCTCCCTCCTTTGTGGTTTATGAGTTACACTTATCTCCTCATCTTCGAAGTGCGTAAAAGAATACCATCGTGGTGCCTTGTCGTTTCCGCATCACAGTTTGTTCGTTTCCCCCCTCCTCCTGGCACCATGCCGCCGTAGCGTGAGCTCAGTCGAGATCTTCCGCGTGTGCTAAGCACACTTCAACGGTCTCGAGTTCCTGGCTTTTTACACAGAGGAACAGTGACTGCTGCTTACTTCGACTCACCTTTTCCCCTCGCGAGATCATAACAGATGCAGGCTTATTTCGGGGATCTCCATGGGCGCCCACCATGGTGATCCCTATAGCGTCTCTCCCTTGGGCTGCTACCTCCACTCTTGCCATCTGCTACTCGCGGGTACTCAAGCTTTTACACTAGGTTATTCTATCCTTCGAATGCGAATTATGAGAGGATGAAAGTGATTTCTGAAGGAGCAAAAAAGGGATAGTGGATGCATTTTTGCTGCATCCGACGTGTTTCCTCTGTAGAAGCTGGTACAACTTTAACAGAGAGCAGCTTTGAAGACTTGGTTTCAGCTTGTAACGAGGTTTTATACGAGGTTCGTAGCATGGTTTTCTGTTTCCATTCGGAAACGTTCGTAGAAACGTACGAAGAAACGTACGGTATCTGGTTTGAAACAGACTTAATCTGGTTTGAAACAGACTGAATCTAGTTTGAAACAGACGACGAAACTGAATTCTGTAGGTTGGAGGCAGTCATTGTGAATTGCTTATCGTCGTACTCGGATCGATCGAATGAGAAGCAAAGCCGTGAAGCGATTTTAGGTGTCAACGAAGATCGAACGGTTTTAGATTGTTTTCTGGCCTCGTATGTTTAATACGTACACTACTAGTATTAGAAAGAATGTCTGTGTTTCATCATTGCCTTGCTCAAATTGGCAAATTGAGTATTCGGCTATTCAATCAAATATATCAGTATTTATTTTCGAAAATATCGTTTGTATTGTCTATTCGCATTTCAAAGCATTGTCTCTATAGCAGAGATGCACGCGTCCTGTCACAGAAGTGACGCGTTTGATTTGTTTCGGAATTTTCATTACTTTCCGGCTTCGCCTCCCAAGTCCTTTTGTCAATAGCGATAAATTAGAAGGGTGCAGTGACAAATATAATTTGATCGATTAGAAAAGGACAATAGATTCAAGAAAGAAAGAAAATAAATGAAAAAGGCATTGTGAGCTGATGCAACTTTCAACACAAAACACGAATTCGAAATCGATTCCACTACCAATAATTCAATTCAAATCGAAATAAAAAATGAAATACTCACGACATCCAACGATCGCAGCAACCCGGGAGTTCGGTTTTCGTCCTTGACCTTGGCCAGTATAGACCCGATCTTGTCTTCTGCGTTCACCTGTTCCATGTGATATGGATTTAGAAAAGCCAGGACGGCATAGTCGTGACATTCGTTGGCCGCCTCCGCTACATTCAATAGTGATTGTGTGTTAGATTGTTCAAGCTCCAGTATCGTCTGCCAAACGTCCTCGGGGGACTTCCATTCGTTGCACGAGACGGGAGCAGGAATCGCCTGGAGTTCAATGGGGAAGTTCCGCTTGTTGGCAAAATCGACAAAGCCCAGACCGTGTGTTCGTTCTTCTTCCGATTCGGCAAGCATATAGGCGGCCATTCCCTCCCAGTCTTGGCTGTCGAACCAGATCGAAGCGCTGAGGTAAACCTGCGACGCCATGAATTCCTGCGTTATCTGGTTGTTAAAGAGCTCCAATAGGTTCTCGGAGGGTCCCCCGATGACATTTTGCTTTGGCGAGGACGTTACGGACACCGAGAGAGGCCGTGAACGATGACGATGGGGAAGAAATAATCCTGGGCGTCTTGGCAGTAGTAGCAAAGGCAGCTACCGCCGAAGTTGACGATTCCCACAGTGTCAATCCTAATGAAGCGAGGAAGAAAGATAGCGGCTTCATGGTATTTGGAACGTATTTAGTTTCTTTGTGAACTTCTCGATTGATGTCTGCTGCGTTTCTATTATGCCAGCTATCTCTTTGATAGCAGCTTGTTCTCTCAGCAAAGATATGATAGAACAAGGTGGTTTTTTGGAAGTTCCCATCCTATTTCGAATTTGGATTTTGACACCACAGGCGTCATCGAAAAGTTCCCGTCTTCTCATTGGGTGTCGACACATTTGAAAGAACGAGAGGAACACAGAGTATCCACGATTGCAATGGCGTACGACTCGGATGTGTCGTTATCTTCTCTCCGAAAAGATTTTCGATTCTCTACTAATTCGTCGAAGATTGTTTCTTCTGCTTCTGCCAAGAGTTTCCCGAGGTGACAGTTAACATTCGTATAGTTTCACCAGGTTTGACTTGGTAGTTTTGTTCGTCAGCGTAGACGCGATCCAGTGTTGCATGTTCTGATTTTCATCAGAAGAGAGTGCGAAAAAGAGCAGAAAATTGGAAGACAACATCGACAATTCGAACGGGAGTTTCCAGGAACATCATGAACTGATAATTAGGAACGCTGTAGAGCATACTCTCGAATCCATTACCAAGCGCATTAATGGAAGCAACTCCCGCACAACGCTAATCGAGTCTGCTATAAGCCAAGAATCTTCCATAGTTCAGATTCCACCGCAAGGGGCATACACAGCAGTAGGGGGGAAATTTTCGGCGTCCGAAATGGCACGTCGAACGACCAACCGTTTTAGCTTTGGCGGATGGATCCACTTCTGTTCCATCGTCTTTGTCAACTGGATTGCCACGCTGGTTGTCAGCGACCACTTGGGTGTAAATTTTTCTGTCTCCAATACTGGTGTAATCGCCTTTGAAGTTTGTGGCAGCTCCTCGCCTTGGCTGTCACGAAATATTACCAGCACAAACTGACGATGACGAGGGCTTCTACTGCCCCTCCGGAAATACATGCTGCCCAATGACAATTCATGGCAGATGCAGTGATGGAAATACTAGCGATGGGAACAGTTGTGGCCACGAGTCTTGGGGATGCGTCGCTTCCGATATGGGAGCAAAGAATGCAACTTGTTGCTTGCGAGATGGCGATGGAAATACCGGTTGCCCTTCGGGGTATGAGTGTCGCCGTCGAGAGGACGAATCGTATGGCTGATGTCGTGTACGATTGTCTTCGGTCTCCAATAAGCAATGGTAGTAACGATGAAGATGATGGTGACCCGCTGATGCAAGTGCTTCCCCGGTATCAGCTCTGTAGAGCGGAAGAAAGCAATAGGAAATTGCTATGGTCTGTCTGTGCAAGTTTCACCGCCACCGTTCTATGATTTGCAGGCAAATGAAGATAACCAAACCATCAACACAAACGTTCCAATCGCTGCAACAAGCAAACTGGCTTACTTCTCAAATCTTGGGCCGATCGAAAGTGACTCAAAACAGCCACACAATAATGATTACGACTACAATAACAATCTGCACTTGCTATCGGGGGTAGAAATGGCATTGGTAATCGTTCATGGAGCGAATCGCAACTGGTGACTGATTATTTTTGTTCCGCCAAGGCAACCATAGATCTACAAAAAAGGCATTCATCTTCCATGGATAACAAAAAACCAACAGTGCTCGTGATTGCGCCTGTATTTTTGTCGTCCCCGCCTTCCTTGCTGGACGACACTACCGGAAAGAAAGAAATGCTAAACGGAAACAGCACCTCATCCTTTTTGTATTGGAACGACACCAATGACAAGGATGGCTCGTGGCGATATGGTGCCGATGCCACTGGACCGGCAGAAGTGAGTTCCTTTGATGCAATGGACGCTGTCGTTATTACCCTGAAATCCAAGCTTCCCAACCTGCGCAAGATTGTCGTTGCCGGGCACTCGAGTGGAGGTCAATTTGTGCAGCGCTGGAGTCTACTGACACCGACCGAGGTGTGGCCATCTTTTTCTCCTGCGTCCTCGAGTGCAGTCACAATGCACACGGTTGTTGCCAATCCTAGCAGTTATGCGTATCTGACACCCCTACGATTCTTCGACGAGAACAAGTCCATCAACAGCAACAGCAGCAACGACAGCAGTGCAAAGACATCTCGATTGCTCCGAAGCAATCAAACCAGAGAAATAAACTCCCAGCATTCTTTGTGGAAAGTACCTCCGAAAGAAGATTGCCCCGGTTACAACCAATGGGAATGGGGACTGGAGGATGGAGGAAACCTCGACGTCCCGTATCGAAAGAGGGCATTTTCTCGCGAAAGTCCTTCGGGCATTATCGACCGTTACCTCCGACACCGGTCGGTGATCTATCTCATTGGAAATCTCGATCGCTGTAGCAAAGGCGAAGGAAAAACAAAAGCCAAACAAACTAATCAATGACCAAGGCAAAGATGAAAACTGCGATTCGCACGGGCTCGAAACCACCTGTGCCGACGAGCTCCAGGGGAGTAACCGATACGAACGAAACGCTCGGTATTGGGCTTCTTTGGAGCTAGTTGCGGCATCTTTCGTTGATCAGAATGCACCCTCGAAAGGAGGAGCAGAGAAGGCATCGCGCCTTCCTCATGTGCACAATCGGGTAGTTGTCCCAGACGTAGGACACGATCATTCGATGATGTTCCAGAGCAAGCAAGGTATTGCTGCGATCTATTACTACAATTAAGATGTTGAATAGCAATAATCGGTTGTCTCAAGCAAGGAAGGCATTGCCTTTAAACTATTTTTGGCATCATTCTGATAATTGTAATAAAAGATCGACGTAATTTTTATATTTCTCTCTATTCTACCATATTTCAATTTCGGAAAGCGGCAAGACGGATGAATGAAAATTTGCGCGCGCTTTTCGTTCCCAAAGCTTCCAATCCAACGACAACGTTCTACTCAGCACTCTCTAGCTAGGTCCTACACGTTATCATTGGTAATGGATATGAGATTCTACTTTTACAGCGCTTCCGACATATATGATATATGAATCCATGATGTTGTTAATGAATTATTCATTCATGGCCGACTGGAAAACTCCGTTCGAAAAAGTCGATGTTGTTTTCCAATTTTCTGCTCTGTTTCGTACTCTTTCCTGATTTCATCAGAAGATGCAACACTGTATCGCCTCTCCGCTGATGAACGAAACTGTCAATTCAAGCAGGTGAAACTATACGACAGGTGTTTGGTGGGGATAGAATACAATCGCTGATTCGCAAAACGTACACAAGAATTTTCGGCAAGGGAATAATCAAAAAGGCAAGACGCCTGACTGACATCCAGTTGATATGAACCATATGTGGAAAATGCTTCAGTTGGCCGGGAGAACGGCCTTGCCGAGGATAGGGATTTCGGAGAGTGTAACACAAAGTGATCCGAACGAAACAAATGAGATTGAGAGCAAGGCCGAAAATTCAAAGGGCAGCGAGAAGAAGAAGCTAGAGGCAAAAGACAAGGCAAAGGATGCCACAGAACTCGAAGAAGGGGATGACAATGACAGTTTGTCATCGCTATCCTTTTACGACGACTTTCCAAAGCTTTACTTTGCTGTCCGTAGGGGTCGGTACGCAAAGAATTCCGTCTTTTTGTCCTGGGAATCCGCCCGAGAGCACATTGTTGGTTATCCGGACGCTGAATATATTGCAACGCCGACATTAGAACAGGCTCACAAATACACAAACGGCTTTGGAGAATTCGACAATACAATAAACGAGGATCAAAATGATTCTTCGCAAAGAAATGGAATAAAATCATCTCGTCCTCTGTCAGCGACACCTTCGGAACCATTGCCATCGCAAGGAACAAGTTCTGTCAGAAAAAGAACAGAAAACCACTCTCGACCCACCAGAGGTCAGACAGCGAAAGCGCAAATACACAACACGAAAACTATTGCTGGAGTATTACGAATGTTACGATCCCGGTTACAAAGCCAAGGGCAAAAAGCCTTTGACCATACCGATATTTCTAAAGGAACGGGAAATGTTCAAGGACAAATTCAAGGTCTTTGCCAAACATTGGCAGCGATCGGGATTGTTGATGATGTGCAACGAAGAAAAGCCACTGGAACAGGCCGTTTACAAATACGATAGCTGGGTTCGGGATCGCAAGTTGGAAAAACTCGGCATTGATCCTTTGAGCACTATTGATGAACGGACGAACGGCGACAAAAACGTAAACACCAAGAAAGCTGGGAAGAAGCGAAAGCGGCAACGACCAGTGGTCGTGCTCTCGAATGGCAGCAGCAATCACAAAAACGATATCAAAATGGCTCATTCGCCGGATTCCAACGGAAAGAATCACGTGGACAAAACGCCAGATTCGAACAAAAAGAACAATCCACCCTCGAAAAAGAGAAAGAAAAGATCCCCGGCGAATCCTGCCTTACGTAAGCCAAGCACAAGAAAGGCCAATGCGAAGAGAAGGAAGAACAGAAACAATCCTGCGGTATCTCCCATCGATACCACGGTATTGGACAACGTAACAACAACAACAAATCCACTGCATTATAACAATCCAAGCGAAGAGGAAGAGGACGATATCGACGAGCAATTTAACACCATGTATGAGAAACTCAAGGAGTATCACTCCCAGCACGGGCATTGCAAGGTCAAAAAATCCAAACACCCGGAGCTTGCCTATTTTGTCAATTACACGCGAAGGAGGATGCAAGGTGAGGCCACTCGGTTTGGGGCTCGGGCTCTGACACTCCGAGAAGAAAAATTGCTGAACGATCTCGATTTTGATCCGGTCTACAAGGAAATTGTCACCGAATTCAACAAGTACCTAGGGATGCGGGTTGCCAAACTATTTGATGTGGTGATGGATGGGGAAGACTCGGACGAAGTCTCATCGTCGTCTTCGATGAAAGTGTCAAAACAAAAGGGGGTGCCGAATATAAAGAGAGTTCCATTCTTTGGAACTGTCGGTCGCATTTCCAGTGTTTCCAATAGGGTAAGAAAGTTTCCACTCTTGTCTCGTGTTTTCCGAGTCATTGATTGAAAACATGTATTATTCCAATTATCGAATCCTCCGTTGATATTTTTTTCACATATCTTTCTCCTGTTTACGTTTTGATTCGATTTCCAATGTAGTATTTGCGCATCAAATACGATGACGGAGACAGCGAAGATTTCGATATAGATTGTCTCAAGGAAGGACTCGAATTGTATGAAAAGTATAAACACAAAGACACACTTCGCAGTGAGGATAAAATTGTGCCATCTACTGCTACTTCAGAGCCCGGTGTTGCGAAGAAGAATGCAGACACAAATGACGTCACATGTGGCGATAAAGCTGGCAAGAGCGACAAAGGTCGCAGCCAAGGTAATGACAATCTGGCTGGGATTGACTCAAATAAAACAATCACACCAACAAAAACAAAATCCAGTAACATGCCTGACAGAGTTAGTTCCGGGGAGATTGGCAAGAATATAGAAGCGACGAATTCTGATGTTCACAACAATGCAATCAACACTGCATCCAATGCTGAGCAAGGAAAGCTTCCTGAATCAACCATTACCCCCGAAACTAACGCCCAAAGTCCCAATGTCGAAGCGGAAATGCGGGATAGCGATCACAGTAGTATCAATAAATTGGCGATGAATGGCGATGATGATGATGATAACGACGATAACGACGACAACGATCTCAATGGCAGCACGGGCAATGGTGACGACGACGACGACGACGACGAAAATGACAATGAAGATGAAAATGATTCTGACAACGACAGCAGCAGTAGTGATGAGGTGGAGATTGTAGGTGTTATGGTTCCCTATCGGGGCAATCCAGGCCTTTTGGGCTTTGCAGATGCTGGAGGTGATGGTGCTATGTATTATGATAACAACGGGAATAGCGCGAACAATCCCTTCAGTATCTACGAGGAAGGCGTTTATGATTTTTAAAACGAATACGGTACAATTTTTTTATTAATTTTGTGAGTTGAATTTACTATTCCATTATTTCAAATACTAGGACAACATACTGTTGTTCAAATGATTTATGTAGAGCAGTCAATCTTCGCTTGATCCGATAACTGCGTGTATCTTCTAATTCTTGTCTTGCAATGACAAATCGAATACTCTCGCGCATCGCTTTACTTAATTGGGAATCGGTGGAACATCTCCGACAAAGAAATTCGGTAGGACAGTGATTCCGATATTTTGGTCGAACAGCGATGATGGCATGTCACTAAATCCTTGCCATTCCGGAAACCATCCCTTCCACAGGTGGAAAATCGCAAGCGCGTCTCCAATCCCCAGGAGGGCCAACAAAAAGACAAAGGCGGCAATTCCGATTGACTTTCCCCCGTTCAATTTCTTGGCCAGTTCCCCCGTGACAGCCTTGTTGTTCAGATACAAGTCAATGTTGCGCTGGGCCGTAATTGGTGAGACAGCGTTTGATCCCCCAATGCTGTTGGAAAAACTGTCAAAGACGGCCCGAAGGGCGACTGGATTGGCCCTGGGGTTGGCCTTTACGAAACCGTCATAACCCAAAAAGGGAACAGATTCCGCCATGTGGGTGTACGTGTAACGCTCGTCGGCATCTTCGTCTTTTTCAATAGGATACTTCTTGGCAATGGCCAGGGGCGTCAGAGGGTTGTTCAATATCATTTCGACATCCTTGCGGTAGATTTTTTCGGGATACCCCCAGATTCCGAGATCGTCATTGTCTGTTTGGACAGCACCTCGGCTGCCGATGGCCATGGTTCCATCGCTTTCGAGGGAGCTTGTCGTTTGGTACCTCCCAAAAACAATGGGGATGAGTTCCCGTCCGATCGAACCTATGCCAAGGGCTCCGTAGAAACACATACCGAATGCGAACCTCGCATTGGCCATTTCCTGGATGGCTTCGGCTGTAGTAGGGACAACTCCAGCTTGGAGTGAAACTTTTGAGGAGGAAACCCTAGCCGGAACTGCGCTTATGCTTTTCGACGGAACAAACGCCGAGGCGCTGTTGGAAGCAATTCCCAAAATGGCAAGGCATAAGACTGCCGATATGAACACTTTTCGGTTTTCTTGAAACTTCATGGTATCTTTGATGAATTTATGCAACAGGAAGAAGAATGTGCAATGATTGCGAATGGCTTGGCCAAATTAAGAAACAGAATTTCCCTGCTTCGACGACAAGTGCCGATTGACGATGATGATACCTTTTTCCGTGATACGAGAATTTTTTGTTCGCACGAGTGTTTCGAGTTTTTTTGGATTGCGGAAGTTCAATGTCAACCTGGAAGTTTCTTCAACGCGTGTAGAAAGAGATATTGATCGAATGAGTCGTAAAACATGTTCAGTCACGAATTATCTCACCCGTTGAAAACTGTGTCACGTTCGTTCGTCAGTCATCATGAATCAAGACGAAGCTGATGTTGGTTGATTATTATTTGTTTTCGTTGTTGTTGTTGTTATATTTCGATATTATTGCATCGATATTGAATCGATCATCTACATTGGAGTGGAGAAAGAAGTCTACAACTTATATCCTTTCCAAAACAATTGGCTCTACTTCAGGACATAAAAAGTTTCATATAACGGACAAGATGACAGTTTCCTCATCGTCATTGAGGCGGAATCGAAACTCGAGAAGAGCATCCGCGAATATTATGCTTCTGGTTTGTTTGTCAGCCATTCTGTTAATAGCATCGCCTTTCACTCCCGGAGTTGGTATAAAGAGCATCGGTATGGCTTCGGCATTCACGACGACATCATTCGCTGCGGTAAGCTCTCGAATGCGTCATGGAGAAAGCACAACGCGGAGAAAAGCCTCAGATGCCACCACAGAGGACGAGAAGACGATGTGGACGTTGGAACAACTGGAAGAATATGCTTCGGACGAAAACGTTAACGTAGTAATCTCTTTTACAACTTTTGGCCCCGTCTATCGCGCAGTAGCACGGGCCAAGCACGACGAATCGATTATTTTGGGTTATGTCGAGGGTTTTTTGCGACCCACCCAACCAAAGTTGCTGCATCTGGACAAGATGGAAATCTTCCAGCCCGTCCTCGAGCGTGTAAGGAGAAGCCACCCCAATACACTCAACTTTGGTGGTATCAACATCGGCCTGGGATTGCTCATGGGATATCGGTGTCTTCTTTATGCGGCGGAACCTTCGCAGGGCCCCCGGACGATAGCCGAGTTTTTGGCAATCGACGACGAGGACTTTCAGCACAAACGTCTTGTGCGGTATTATAGGTATGCTGGATTCAAGATTGTCAAGTACGTCGGTGACGATCCCAAGGATATTCCAGACCGATTGGTATGGGGTGGCTGCGGAACGCTGATGAAGCAAGACATCCCGGAGCTGATGGCGAAATGGACGTCTCTCTTCGAATTGATGAAATCACGAGTTGAAAAGCAGAAGGAAAAGAAGCTAACCGAGGCAACCAGCGACGGGGAAGCAACGCAATAAGTGCACAAAACTACGTTACAATACTGTAATAATTGATTCGAATCTTGGTGTAAAAAACAATACTACTAGTAACAAAATTATGCTTGGCCTCTATTTTGAAAAGAAAGGGCAGATAGGCATTTTTATAATTCCCCAGCGTCTTTGGCATCGACTTTGTCCGTTTCTTCATCTTGCGGTGCCCAGAAAGGATAGATTCGTTCTCCATCCCTTCCCACTATCTCGGTAGGAAAATTGATGACTCGGCCAGTTCCACGAGGGAAGATGTCAGCGGAAGTCATAGTCACATAATTCCTGAGGCCTGCCGAAGTGGAACCGTGGATTGGTCGAGCTGACTCTTCTAAAGCAAAGATGTTTGCATCGAACTTCTTCTTCCCATCCCACACACCGACAAAAGTTCCCTCTGAACATGTTAGAACGACAACAATTCCTTCTCCAATTTCGAAACTTTCAACCATAATCTGTTGAGATTTGTTTCTAAACCTATTCGATACACCCTCGATAGCATTGTATGAGACATTCTCCACCATTTTCTTGAAGTTCTCTCGGCTGTAAGGATATGGGAGATCGTATCTGACGATGGTTTGGACTCCTACGACTTCTTGTGAATTCCATTGTGCAAGTGCCGCTTCAGAGTCATAATCTTCGAAGGTGGCATTCTTGAAATCGATCTCCGGATTTTTTCGTTTCTTGAAGGTTGTCTGAACTTCAGAGTCAGTGATATCGTCCTGTGACATGCTTTCTGTACTTATTTCGGACGTCGTTGTGGGAGGTCCAATCATGCTGTTATCGTCATTTTCTTCTACACCAAACACACCGGTCGAGATCACTCGGAACACAGAATTTTCTTCACTTTTCAACCCCGAAAGGAGCGCCTTCTTCATTGATTCGGCCTTCTCTGTGCTTTTCCAGAACTGGATATCGATTGCACAGTATTTCTTCTCCGGGAAACATCGAGCAGAAACAGCAGCCTCCTGCAGCACAGAGATCAAAATAAAACCTCCAAAGAGATCTTGTTGGAATGTTTTCTTCACGGTGAATCCAACCGTCTTGATAGACTCATCAATAATTTCTTGAATACTCGATGCCGAATCCATAGACATGGGAACAGAAATTTCTTCTGCCTCGATGACCATTGTCATCGCGCTTGTTGACTTGTCTTTCGAAATGTCATCGTCTTCCTTGTCTCCCGTCTCATCTTCTTCTTCGGTTTTACTTCCTTTTCCCGTTGTGTGCCAAGTGTCAAATTGGGCTTGGAACTCTTCGACTCCCTTGATATAAAAGTTCGAAATTTTGTGGTCGGTGGGAGTTGCCGTTGACAAATCAATGCCATTGCTGCCAATCACAAAAGTCTGTAAGCAGTAAACGGGAACGTCGTAATACTGAACATCTGCGGTGTATTTCGTAAATTCTGCCGCATTTGTGCTTCCTGGAACATATCCCTCGTCTTCATTCTTGACAATGATTCCGTCTGGTTTCATTAGCATCATGGCTGCTTCCATAATAGTCACGTTGTCTGTCACCTGAAGCGCTTCCGCAACTTCCGACAAAATATCCACGACGACGAGATCGAAGGTTCCGTAATACGCTGTTGGGAGCACGTTAAGGGCTTCAGCTGCATCACCGAAATACCACTCGACCTTGTCGTTATTAAAGTGGGGCTGTGTCCCAATATGGGAATATGTCTGTCGCACTACGTGCTGGTCTAGCTCTAAGCCGACCACCAATTCCAACTGATCGTCGTACTTGAGCACCTCGTGCAACACCATAGAATCACCACCACCAATGAATAAAACTCGCTCCACTTTTTCCAAAAAGTATGCTGGATAATGAACAAAGACCTCGTGGTAATGAGGCCGATTGCTCACACAAGCATGAAGATAGTTGTCGAGGTAAAGACACGCGTCACGCTTTTCTTCGTTGTAGAAGAAATCAATTTCCTGGTGGCTTGATTCTGTCTCGTCGAAATGTTCCCAGCCATCGGTTCCCTGTATCAGAGCATCAAAATCGCTGCAGGCCATGTAATTGTCAGCCTCATCTTCGATGAAAGTAGGCGATAGTTCGATCGCTTCTTCCATCGCGTAAATAACCGTATCGTATGCAATGATAAGCGACTTGTAATAGTCGAGAATGGTTTCGCGCTCGGATTCGGACGTGAGAGCTCCTGCAGTTTCCTTGACTGATGCATCCATCTCTTGGATTCGAGCAAGCTCCTTCTTCAAATGTTCGACGGCGATTGGATGCGCAAGGGGCTCGTCGGGTAGTAACCACATTATTCCAAACTCACTGCTGTCCTCACTACCCCTTCTCCACACATCAAATTCAATTTCAGCGGGAATTTCGTTCGCTTCGTTATGCGATCGCCTTTGGGGTGTCGGTAGCACCCACCGCTGAGGGTAGTCTTCCACAAATCCAAATTCCATAAGGAGTGTTGACACGCTGTGTGTGTAATCACGGCTTCGTTGTCTATAGGTCGTGTAGAGTTCGTTACCTTTTTCGATATCGTGTTTTGCAGAAACTACAATCATGCTGGAAGCCCTGCTCTGTCCTTTCACTGTTTTAGTGACAATATTGGGCATTGGGTGATGATTAAACATATCGAGAATGGGGACGAATTTTTCGTCCCACGATCGAGACAAGGCGATCGCGAATGCGGTTTCCAAACCAAGATTCTCAACGTCAAACAAAGGATGATCTTCATTCTCGATACATTCTTCGAAAAATGACAGTTCGGTCATACCTTGCGGTATCAAGGCAGGACCTTGAATAGTTTTCAAAAGGTTTTTCGCGCCCGACGACCACCTGGATGGAATGGGCGCAATTTCTTCTGAGTGCTGCAAATAATCCAGGTAGGGCGCAAAATCGGATGCGTTTCCTGTTTTCGTCAATTGGTGCTCAAGTGCCAAAGCCGCTTCGCAGATGCCTGCCATTGGTTCTTCACGTTTGATGAAAAAAATCAGACGAGAAAAAAATCGATTAGATTCGCTGGCGAAGAAAAATCATCCGCCTCTAAAAAGAGGTGCGGGTCACTGTGGATTCATTTTTGCTTTACGTACTGTTTGTTAGGACGAACGAAACTGGAATTGTCAGCAACACATCTCCCTCCTCGATATCATCGACGGCAAACATTCCGAGGTTACTAGAATCGCCAGAGGTCTGTCGGATCCCAATTTTCTCAGAGTTAACTCTTCCACCTTCTGATACGAGCCAATCCAATTGAGCATTGGCGAGGTTCAACGGCATTTTCTTCGTGCTCTCATCGACGGACATTGAAAGATTTTCGATTCCTCCGGATATATCCATGGCGCTCACAACGGTTGTGGTCTCAGATGACGCACTATTGGGTAGGTTGCCAGTTAGCAGCAAGAGCAGCGGCATCCATGTCGGCATTGCAGCTGCGGATGTCATCCACATAACGGCCTTCATTCTGCAACAAGATTGGTAGGAAGTATTTTAACTTGCTTCCTTAGAAGTCTTTTTTCTTGGCAACGAGTATGAGTAGGACTATTGTTTCGAGCCTTTCTGGTTGTCTCTCTGACAGAGGATCTATCAATTCTTATTCAATTAAGATGATGTTAAGGAAAACAATGCTCTTAATTATTTCCGGGGGAAGGATCGAAATTTTCATCAGAACACATTCCGCAAGTGTGGAAATTTAAAAGATAGATTGTGTGACTTGCGTAAGACAAGTAATGGTGGTATGGTATGTATTGAGTATTTTTGTCAGATTTTCGAGTTCCTAACGACCGGACGAAATTCACATACCATGCCAATAAGCGTGCGCGTGGGCGGGAAATTCATACTCAAATGCACATCCGTTTGAACAACGATCGGATAGAAATGTTGGACAGGCGCGTGACCTCGCGCCATAAAATTCATCAACATTATTGTTCATCACGACCAAAATTTTATTCAAAATCGATCAGTCGTGATGGTCACGAGACAGGCACGTCCATCCCACACTCTTTTGGTATCTTCTTTATTCCCCCAACCCTCTTTCTATCCTCCAAACCTATCTTTTAGAAGACTAGTTTGCCAGAAAAACGAACAAAACAGAATGCTGATGCAAATTGAAAATAGTGATGGAATACTATCATATACAGAATTATTGTATTTCGATCAATCTGAACTCGTTTGGTATCTGCCCCCTCGATTTTCAATTTGTTGGGTAATCTCAGAAATCAAAGCGATCTCCGCCACAAATCGTTTTCCGAATGAACTTCCATTCGACGGGGATCGAATATCCATGCGTTCCAGGGCTCCTTTCCCACACGCCTACTCATTCCTGTTCCGATGAGGATTCTTCCGAGGATTCTTCTGTGGCCTCCTTTCCAAAGAGCTTTTCGAGTTGGTCTCGCTTCTCGTCGAGGGCTCCCTTTTCCTCGTCTGCCTCGGTTCCATCCAGAGCGAACTCCCGTAGAATTTTGAAATCGACGTAGTCCAGAGTCTTTTCGTGGGTCGCTCGGAGATATAATTTGGGTGCCTTTCCAAACTGATAAGCCTGGGCCCATCGCTGGGCACAGAGGCACCAGACGTCGCCGTCCTTAAGTCCAGGAAACATGTAATCGGGAAAGGGTGTACTGAGATCGTTCCCCACCGATTTGGAGAATTCCAAAAACTCGTCCGTGACCTTGACACAGACGGTGTGCCTACCGATATCCTGGGATCCCGTTGAGCAAAAGCCGTTTCGGTAAAATCCGGTCCCGATTCCCGTGTCGCGAACGTTCGAGCAGCAGCATTCCATCTTTGTTCCCAAAACGTTGATGGAAACCTCGTCGTCGCCTGGTGTCGATCGAAGACATATGGCACTTGCCTTCTGGAATGGCCCAGTCCTAGAGTACTTCTGATGTTGGATCGTTCCGAAACCGGCCACCGAAACGATCCAAAATTGAAGGGCAATTAGGAACTGATTGATCTTCATTGTCGTCTCCGCAGGAATTTATGGACGATTTGATGTTCTCCACTGGTTTCAAAGATTTAAGGTTCTCTTTCCAGCTTCGTTATCGTTTTTCTGTTGTGTATTTCACTTGCGATTTTCTCTGGAAACAATGATGCTATTGATTTGAAATGCGAACAGTCGACATCGAAACAACTTTTGATGGTTCTTTCTATTTGCCCGCTGAGAGACGAGTGTGTTGATGACAGGTTGATGCGGATACAGAAACTTAGATTCTGACATCAAAAACGAGTTAAGGGGAAGGGGGATAAAATCGATCGGGGTTAGGAAATCTTACCCTTCAATTAATCGTTCCACAGAAGAACGACGAACATGAGGTGTTCCGTTCTTCTCATTCAAAGTATCTCGATAAACCCGTGTAGTCAACCCGTAACGTTTTTGACTTATCGGATGCACGTGACCGGGGATACAGCAGAAGGTGTGACTCCAAACACCGGAAGGAGCGGCTGGTTATGCGAAAAGGGTCGGGAAGTACTGTCCGAGCTTGAATTGTACGAAAGCCATCGATCACCGACGAAGCGAATTTGTACGCGAGGAAAAAGAAGAATAAGTATTCTTTTTCAATTCTGAAAAGTGACGTCTGTTTTGTCGAGATTCTTAAATGAGTTTAATAACATGTTAAGTAAAAAGAAGAACGTAGAATACAGATCACCATAATTACACTATTTCTTCCATTTATGGGATGCCATACTGTTACAAAGACAAATGAGAATGTGTTGAACCCATTGAAGTAACAGTCGTAGGCAAGTCGCACGCAACCAATTATTGCGTGGACAGGAGAGTCATCCATGAAGATTGGCGAGATATTCTTGGCACTTCTTTTCCTTCCTTTTGTTGAACATTCGGGGTTCAAGAAGAACTATGTGCAGCGAACAACACTTGAAAGTTTCCTCACCCGTTCTCCCCATCACTTTCACACAATTCTATCACGCCATGACAAGCAAGAAAGAACAAAACGACGGAGAGGGCATTGAATCAACAAAAATAATGATTCCAAACAAAAAAAACTCATCTCCCTTAAATTCCCCTGTAATTGACCACGCCCAACAAGACACAAAACCCATGAACGCAGGAGGAATCTTACTTAGTGAAGGCATGGCGTCCTTCAGTGCAGCCGTCTTCTCTCATGCCGAGCTTGCCAAACATCGAGACTTTGAGGATATACGGGCAAGGGCAGAAGATGTCGTTCGATCACAGCGGCCTCGCTCAAAATCAGAGAGCTGCGATGTGACATCAACAGTGTCTATGGCACTAAAGAAGCGCAAGGCAGCCTCGGTTGTATCCCTCGTTTCGCTAGAGCGTAGCTCCGAAGACGGATCGACAGCGAGTGCAGCGACTTCCAGAGATCGGGATGAAATCCCATTTCTTTCGGAATGTATAGATTCGTCTGGACTGATGAGGCTTTCCTTTCCCATGAAACTTCATTGGATGCTTTACGAATGCGAAACGGCACGCAAAGCCCAAAAGAGCACCGAAAACAAGAAATCGGACAAGAAACAAAAGACTTCACCGATGGCGAACGAGGATAACGGAATCATAATAGGATGGCTAAACGGTGGTAGGGCGTTTAAAATTTTCGACGAGGATCGGTTCATCAAAGAAGTCATGCCAACTTACTTTGTTGGCACCTTTAAAGATTTCAAACGGGACCTTGAGATGTGGTAAGTGTTATCTACGTCATTGATCTCCTCTTGCCATGTGTATGTGTCGAAGTGGAAATTTGGCGTTTCTTTCCTTTTCCGACTACCCAAAAGAAAGGACTCGATAACAACGGAAAGGTCACCCAGCTCGTTCGGCATTCTGTTTTTGTATCTCCCACATACAAACACATTCATATTTGCTCACCTTTGTTCTATGTCGTTCGCACAAAATTACTACCAATCCATCAGGGGATTCACCGACATGCCTTCCGTACATGGACCCCCTACCCGAAGGATCCATCACTGTTCTCATCCAAACTTTCTGAGGGATCAACCGAGTAGGTGTCGGGCGATGCGTTTCGGGAGCATACTCAGCAAAGCTCACGAGTTGGAGAAAAACAACCCACGATGAAGAATGAACTGCAAGTATGACCAAAGTTTAATGAATGACAGAGATAAGTCGACGAATCAATCCAACCATGCACATAGAGCAAGAAATAAATCACACTATCCGAACGAACGAATCGATCCACCCTCAAGCCACCATAGACCAAGAAAATCCCCCGTACCCCTACACCAAGTTGTTCCATCCTTCTTTGCATCCCATGCTGTCAGCAACTATTCGTTTTCGCAATTTATAAGCCTAACTACTCAACCAACAAGTTTTTGTAGTTGTGGCCTCCATTCCAATCACCGTCTACTCGTACTCTCTAGTATAGTTCGGGTCAGCAGCCAATGCTCCCACTCGTTTCTTAGACGCAACACCAACCTCATTCTTCGTGTATAGTATCGATCCGAACAGTGTCGTCACTGCCATGACTGACTGAAACAAGTTGATTCCCGATTTATCGCTCAGGAGGCTCCCCGGTTTCATTACGATCGAATGAGTCGGATATTATTGCACCTGCCGTGCCAAAGATCCATTCGCGCCAACTTTTGCAAATTCCGATTGTCAGTAGGTTTGTTCCGTATGTAGATTCGTAATTGAAATTCCTACCAGACAATGGACATTCCGCGCCAACTTTTGGAAATCTCTTCTGCTTCCAATTACAATGAATCAATACTCTACGAGATGTGTCAGAACGGTAGGTTTTTATGGCGTCGCGGGAGGTGCTGTCGAACGTTCGCGCCAGAAGACGTTCTCTGAAATGGTCACCAAATACAGAGCCGAACCAAAAGTACTCACAACGTGCAACGTAGCGAGGCAACGTTACATCACATCAACAAAACAATCATCAGCATCACATCTCTGATTCAAAAAGGTGGCCGCGATCATAACATACCGTCACTGAAGCATACTTTGAGTCTATCTTAGAACGAACGATAAGGGAGCTCATCCAGAACTATCTCCGGTGGCCTCTCATCACAGTTGATTGATTCATTGATTTTAAGTGCTTTCGACAGATTTTATCGCTCATACTATTCAGACTTTGTAGCCTTTTGAAGGAACAACGAAGAGAAAACTTTCTTTTGATTATTGGCAAAACAAAGCAAAAGACATTCGCATCGCAACACACACGACAAGCAGAAACTCCTCGGCCAAAACATCCAATCAATTTCTTCCAGCATGCCATTGTCCAATTCGAATGCCACTCCCCGAATTCAGATTTCTCTAAGCAAAGATCAGCGAAAGAGCATGTCCGGAGCAACTACCGTGAGCAACAGCGTCCACTCTGCAATTGCTGCAGCTCCCGGGCTGTATAAGAGTGTGCGAAAGGCGCTCAAAAACCAGTCGCTCAATTTCAAAATCAATGTCGAGTGTAAGTTGTAGTAGTGTAGTATGTTGGTGGATGATTTTCAAAAATTGCTCTCTTGTGCAACAAGTTGTGCAACAAGTTGTGCAACAAGTTGTGCAACAAGACGTACTTTGTTTCCGATATGTCGTTTTCGTTTTCATTGATCCAGAATTTTCTTTTTCTCACTCACACTTGCGATTATATATCATTCGCCCAAACCAATGCAGGTACCTCTCTCAAGGTTTCTCCGTCAGGTAATTTTTTGTGGGGTGGCTTTAGTGACGGAACTCTTCGGGTATGGGATCTCTCGGGAACCTTTGGGGTAGAAGACGATGACGTAGTTGCTTCCCGCCAAAAGACGGACGTCTTGGTCAACTCCAAGCTCACCCAGGGATACGGTGCCGTCGCCTGTCAGATTCATGCCAGGGGTGTTCATACAGACCTTATCACGACCGTCGACATTAGCGATGATGCCCAGTATGTATTTGTAGGAGTCGCAAGAGGAGCAATGGAACTCCACGCAGTGTTTATCGGAGATCTAGAGCGGGCTGTGCATACCCACAAACAGCGAGAACGAGAACAAAACGGCAGCAAAAACATTACTGCCAAGAGAAACATTCTAGACTATATCAAGGTCTATTGCCACTCCGACGCCAAGATCAAGGGTTTTGGTGCCTGTGCTTCC
Organism: Pseudo-nitzschia delicatissima; assembly: GCA_037355735.1. Classification (NCBI taxonomy): domain Eukaryota; phylum Bacillariophyta; class Bacillariophyceae; order Bacillariales; family Bacillariaceae; genus Pseudo-nitzschia; species Pseudo-nitzschia delicatissima. The sequence continues at coordinate 2,362,591 of CM074777.1, read as the reverse complement.
ATGAAGGTGACGAATCCTAATTCTTCCTCTCCATCGTACATGCTGCTGACCGGAAAGGGCATCAAGAACATTCACATTTGGAAGTTTACCCCGCCCAAACATTCCACCAGTGACGAATTAATGGAGGAAGTCCATGGCCGCAATCGTAAGCAGAGTATTTGCGATCCTCCCGACGACGAGGAGGACAACGGAATCTGGGATCAGCTCTACGATACATCCACTAATGGTAACACCATTGTGTTGCTTGGCTTCTACCGGAACCCTCAGAACAAGCTCTTGGCCGTCTCCAAGAGTGACACCCAGAAACTCCGCCTTTGGGATCCTAAGCTTCGAGGAAGACTCCACCCTTTCCGATGCCGCCAAAGATGCCCAACGTAAAAAGCGACCTCCATACAAGGATGTGGACAATTCGCAGTCAACCCTCGAGATTGCCGGTGGAATCGGTGTCTGTGGAGGTGGGAACATGTACAACGAGATGAGCATCGTGAGCTTGGATAGGCCCGATGACCCCTACAACCACACAGAGCTTGCCTCTCCCCTCGGCAGCTGCCTTGTCGGGAGGCGATCCTGCCCAGCAACAGCAATTTATGGGCTATTCGTCTCGAAGACAGCGCCGGGGAGAAATGAAGGCGGTAGTGAACGTGGCAACCTCGCCTCGAGATTCGAGCCATGCTCTTTTGGAACTCGACGATGTGAGTGTGAAATTGGAGATTCTTTGTGTTGTTTGAAATCATGCTTTGTGTAATATGTTGGCCGTTGGTTTTTCTGATAATTCCTACGAATAACTAAACCGTCGAATGACTCGCTTTTTTTGTTATTGATTCGCTGTTTGCCACAGGGATCATTGGTCGGGTATAGCGCTGGAAGCAGCAGCTCAACGAAGGATTCTTCGGGAACCATTCCAAAGCTTGCTATTGCCACCCCTGAATCGACAGGTATACCTGCCCTTCCTGCCGATTTCTGGAGACGCTGCATTTGCCTCGCCAACATTGCTGGGGTGGTAATAGCCGCCAGCAGTTTGTACAACCCAAATACGAACAAAGGACAGCTAGTGATTCGGGCCCTTGGTGGATTGAAAAAGCCACGGGGAAGCGAGTTTACGGAAAAGAAAAAGCTCAAGCTACTGAAACAACAACAAAAACAACGGGAGCGAATGGAGCGAGAGCGATTGGAGCTGGAACGGCTGGAAAAGGAACGATTGAAACGAGAAAGAGAACAAGCAAGGCAAGATCAACAACTCAAGACGGACGCAGCACCGAATACACCTTCCCCAATTCACAACAACCTCCAATCGTCTCCGATGGCAGCAGACACAAATGCTTTGCGAGATGCTGTCTCAGCGCCAACTGCCGTGCCGGTGTCGGCACTTCGAGTGAATAAGAAACCATTGGATTCCCAAACTGAAAACATCCATGATTCCAAGGAAAATGTTGCGCAATCGTTTGCCTCCTCCTCAGCTACTTTGACCCGTGTATCGCCGAACGGTACGATGGAAACCCCAAGACACCAGAAGAACACGCCAACTGAAGAGGATGAATCTCCTGATTCGACACAAGGCTTACCGAAAATTTCCAAGTTTCTACAACCCAAACGGATAAATTTGCAAGCACAACAGCTCCAAGAAAAATCGAAAAAGCGCAAGACGGAGCATCCATCGGGAATTGCAAGCGGGAACTCGACAGCATCTGAAACACCACTAATGGGAAAGAAAACAACCGAAAATGTTGTCGTCGCTGCCACTAAAAACCTCGAATTCTCAAAATCCGACAGTTCAGTTGAACAACATTGGCAGCATCCCATTCAAATCTCCCAAACCTCAAGCCAAGAAACAGCGGAAAGTTGGTGCCCCATCGAAACCGAAGAAATCGACAAGCGTCCCTTCCATACCATTTGCTTCGCCGGAAGCATCGCGGGATGTCGTAGAAAGGAAGCGGGATCGGGAGGCTGCTGAAACTGTTAATCAAAAAGTCGGATCAGCGAAGATTGCCCGCACGAGTGACGACATGTCAACGGCTTTGCTTTTGACCGCATTGGCGTCGCCGAAGCCCGCGACAATAGCTAAGGACAAAAACAGCCGATGGAATCGTTGTATCCACCCCAAAGACAATCGGCTTGACAGCGAAATCTAAGTCTGTGGCCGCGGTCACGCCAAAGGTGATTGCAAAGAAATCCTCCAATAGCAGTTCGAAATCCAAAGGAAAACCCGCAGCTCTTGCGAACGCAAGGGAGGAAATTTTACACGAGAAGATTTCTGAACAATATCAGCAACTTCGTGCATTCCTGAAGAGTATCACAGCGAGATCAATGGCATTGATTCATTCCCGAAATAAGAGAGGTCCTGTACCATCGGCTTTGGCTTCAGGGGCTGCTCAAAATGATGCGACTCATCTGAGTGCTTATTCCAAGCTTTTGGCTGAACACAAAGCCGCACACGATTACCTCCAAAGAAGATTGTTACGATCGGCCGAAACGACGTTGCGGCTCCTGTTGGAATCCGCGATCACCGCCGAAGAAGCCCGGACGCAACTCAAAAACAGCATCAAGAAATTCGAAGAAATCTTGTATGATACTCTCCATCGGCAAGAAATGGAACGATTGGCCGTGGTATCGCAACATCATGGAAGTCCGACCAATTTTGCTAGAAGCAGAAAGTCTGGAAATGATGAAAGCGAGAAGCCTTCCGAATCGAAGAAAGAGAACTCAAACTATCCCTGCAAAGAAGCAGTTCGATAAGATCGAAGACATCTGCGCAGCAATTACCCGACCTGTGGGGCGTCCGAGATCTGCCACTGCGGCTCTCCGATAAAGTTGTAGGCACAATTATTTGAATAATTTCAACTAGATGAGTCGTTTTAGAAACCATCATGCCTCCTCGATCAACAATTTTCGAAGAAGCAATGCTCACTTTATTTGGCATTGAAGAGACTAAGAATTACGTCTTATCTTCGTCAAAACTGACGAAGACTTGATGAATAGCCTAACTTGTTGCCTCCGCTGCCGGTTGATCGTTATCTTTTATTGCTTTTTTGGTAATAACAAGGATCAACTAATTTCTATCGAAATATGTAGAAGATCTAACGACATTTGATTGTTTCGACGCGCGATTTCTACGAGAAAAATGACAAGAAGAATTCGTCTTCTTCCACGCACTACAAGTAGAACCTTTTTTGAATGCTGTGTGTTTGTGATTCTCTGGAATATCGATTTTTATTCTTAGTCTTCCTTTTTATCTATGTCGGGCTTGCCTTGTTCCCCATGTGACACCGTTGTCGACACAGGCTTTCCTTTTTTCGAAACCTCGTTATCTGACTTTGTTTTGCGGCCGCTGCGTTTTTGAACCTGCTCTTCGGCTTGTCGATTTGTCACCACATGCTGGCTCAAATAAAGGCTGCATACCGACCAAAGTCCTCCAACACCCACTGCAAGCTGTGACATTGGACGAGTGCTCTTAGGCCATCAGTCCAAACCCAGTTAATGCCGAAAGAATCATGGAAGTCCCCGATTTCCCGAAACGATTTGCAAACACACCGATGACTTCCTTCCCCAGATACCGGGCATCAAAATCGAGGGGTTGGTACACCAATTCAGTGGCAATACCACGAATGCTGTAATCGGCTGATTTGAGCGCAAAAAAGGAAACTGTGGCTATCATCAATCCGTTGCTGGCCGGATGCCGGGACAATTGCCGCATAAGTCAACAGTGGCATCAACACCACTGGCAAGAATCGGTAGACCCATTGAGGTTCCAAATATTTTCTCAGCAGCGGTATGATAAAGAATTGCATCACACCGCTAATGCCGTTCACACCTGCATAGAATTGTCCCGTGAAGGCAGCACGGTCTCCATCTGCCGGAATGGATTCTTTTAATTGCCGAACGAAGCAAACATTGAGAACTGTCGATAGGGATTGAAAGGCGATGACTTCTCCAAAGAGCCCCGCCAGTGTCGGGCTCGTCTGGAACATCCTACCTGTCTTGGCCAACAGTGATTCTTCGTCGTTCGATTCGACACTTCCCTTGGCATTCTTCTCTTTGTCCTTCTTGGTTTGTTTCTGTTGCAATTCTTGAGATGGGTCAAAACCGTACTCAGATGATAGCTGGTAGGCATTATCAGCACATATCATGGACAGCCCGAGGGTAGCACACGTCATGAACACTAAAAGTACCAAACCATAACTCCTGTCGGCAATGGTTTGAACGGAAGAGGCCGTCAAAGTGCATACAAGGGAGGACAACCCGGCAATGAAAGAAAACCATCGTGTTCCTTCCGATGGAGTCATGACGGATCCCAGAAAAGACCATTGTTGTGTATAAATTAGATGGGCATAGGAGTTCTGCAAGACAAAGAGGGGGGCGACGACTGCTCGGGTGAGCCAGGCAACATTTGGGGGATACCAGACAAATGCGTTGGACGTTAAGATCGAAACAAGATAGACGCCTGACAGCAGCATTCCCAAGACCAGGGTGGTAGTTCTTCTCAGAGCCTTTCGCGGCCCACTAGATTTCAAAAGAGTCCCGTACCAATACAGTAAGGACAAAGTAGTGGGTGTAACCAGTCCAATGGCAAAGGGATAGGCCGACGGGTGTGAGAAACCTGTCTCGCTCGAGGTGAAAAGTGCCAGGGCTGCGGATCGTGCGAATTCGTATCCACCAAAGTGCAGGGACATGGCGGTGGCCATCAAAATGCAGGCTCTCGCACGAGGAGACGAATCAATCGATTCCTTCCATTGCCTCATAGTTTTTCTTCTTCTTGGAAATTTCGTTGGCTATGCTTGTTGCACTGTCAGAAGTTTTTGATTTCGGATTGTCACTTTCTGAAGGCGATTCGTTGTCGCCACCGTTATCGTCTTCGGCTTCCAGTTTTGTTTGTCTTGCAAGGAGTGTTGTTGTCGAGAAGGCTTTTTGGGACGGAGAGCCTATGCTACTGGCTCGACTGCTCAGAGGAACACTTCCACCACTACTGCTGAGTGCCGACGCGGATAGAGAGGACAATGCCGCGATATGGAACAAAGAATCGTTCGATCGACCACTTATACGGATGGCCGAAACAGATGTATATGCCGCTAGATGGGGAAGAGCGGCGATGATGAAGATCAGCCTCGAAAACAGTGATAACAGACTCCGACCTTGAACTGAATTGCACGGACGCGAGTGTTTTTCTTCAAAGCAAATGGACAGTGCGGCCATGCTACCTTGCTATGTCGCGAGATTGATTGTTGCCCTTCGGCCTTGGCTATTCAATCGGTTGTTGCTGCAAACTATGAATTCTCTCTTTCTAACGACATGGAATCCATCAAGCGTGTTTGGATGGCAGATTCATCATCAATCGAATGGTGATGTAAAAAAGGATTTTGATGATGTTGGCTGCAGTCTATTCGTACGTACGTACGTACCTTGCATCATTGTGGCTAATTGTTGCACGTCGAGTCGAGTCGAGTCACGAGTGACGTCGATTGCTCATTCGATGGCCAAAGAAGACCCATCCGATCAAACCTCTGGAGCTTTGAGATCAACAATCCGTCATTCCGGAAAAGAAAGGACCCATCCGATCAAATGCCTGAACCTTTGGGTTAGACCTGCTAGATTTATCGTCAATCCGGACAGGTGTCAACTTATTACGTATCGTGGGTCTCTATGCATTCTAGCATAGCTCTTTTTTGTTCCCGTCGCCCCGAAAGAGGGGGAAGCTAAATGCTCTTCATTTACCAGCATTTTGTTTTACAATTCTCATCTGCAGAACTGCTACCAAGGATTTCAGAACCCTACAACATTCTTGTTTCTATTTATTAGATTTATTCCACAGCCCAACAATTCTAGCGATCCCATCCATGGCCACGACATTTGAAACGTGAAATCAGCATGTCACGCACGATGAACACGTTTCGAGAATCTCGAGAGTTCTGAAAATCATCGGCGTATGATTTGTATGAGACCCGAATCCCGTTGGATCTCCAAAATGCACGATCAAAGTGTCATTCAACGTTTTGATTGGAGCAATTAAATATCATTGGAAAACGGGAGCGGACTACGTGAAAAAGAATTCTCAGAAGAATGTCATTAGCGCAGAGCTATCGGGTGCCGTTAATTAAATATCGAAATATTTATTAAGAACTAAGAAGCCAAAAAAAAAGAACCAAGACCGTACTTATTGCTTTTCTAAGATTTATAGAGACCGGCTTTGACAGTGACAAGTCCAATGGAAGTATTTATTATAGGGCAAGACGAAAGACCCATAAATGTTGGAGAACATCGCATTGTTAACGGAGTAATTGATATGTCTATGAATAATACGACCCTGATGAACTTCTCAGTACTTCTTATTGATAGAGCACCTACTTTGGCGGGTTCAACGCGAAGGCATAGACCGCTAGAGGACTTAAGGATTGAAAGAGTTATCACATAGGCATTACCGTCGCTAAATAAGTAGTAGAGTTGGTAGGTTTTTGTAGTCGTCGAATCTCGGTGTTTGAAAGGCTATTTATTGCGCTGAAAATTTCAGAGTCAAGACTCGATAGGAGGTTCTTTAGTCACCGTAAGAAGAAGCGTAGCGAAATCAACTTCTTCTGGCATTCATACATTCAGCTCTGTTTCAATCCATCGGAGCTTGAGAGAAGACACAGACACAGACAAATCTATTACTTGATCGTATTAAACTCTTGAAACTCTTCAGAACGATGGTAGTTGATGTACCCTCGGCTTCTGCTATTGAGCCACGCATGTCCGTGTGCTTAAAAGGCACAACGAAGTTCTTAGAGGGGCTCGACTTATCCGAGGAATTCGATCTATCTGACTCTGAACCTGAAGATAGTCTAGTTTTCACCAAACTAGACGTTTGCGACGATGAAAATAGAGAAATGATTGCTTTTCGGAGGTCCCCGTTGTCGGCATCCTCCGTTCTAATGACCGGAACCACATACCCCATTTTGAGAACATCTCAAGTTGACGAAGCTGCCAGCAAAAGGCGGCAAGAGAAAGTGACCGTACAGAGCAATGGCATTAGATTTTCGGAATCTGTTCATGTTCGTAATCACATCCATGCAAAGGACATTAGCGATAATGAAAAGCTCGCCGCTTGGTTCAGGAAACCAGAATACAAAACGATATTTAAAAACAACACGCAGATCATCTCCATCATCGAGAAGAGAGAGAGGGAGTTGAAAAAGATGCTGGCCAAAAAGCAAAGGGAGAACAAGAAGAAAAAGTGCAGGAAAAACATTGGACTGAATATGACTATAAGCAAAACAACCGAAACAACCAGTGCTGAAGTTACTGAAACATCCTGCGCGGAAGTTATGGTAGGGGAAGATGAGTTACAGGATCAGAATTTCGGCATTGACGAAATTATCGGCATTCATCGTGACGATGAACGAGGTTTCAGCATCCGGGGACTAGAGAACGAAACCGCAAAGAAGAGGAGGATACGTGACCAAACGTATCTTAAAGCTAAACTCGCCGTCCTTTCTGTCCAGGAAGATATAGACGAACACATGTTTTCACTGCAAGAACAGCACGAGGAAAAGCTAGCAACGATATCCCGTGGAAAGAAAAAGAATAAGCGTCGCTTCAGCTTGAACCGACAAATGGCGCCCGAAGACCAAGAAGAGGACAGTGAAAAGATTCAACAAATGATTGATGTTGCAAAAGAAGAATTCGCCGTATACGCAAAAGCACAGTATAAGAACATGATTCGCATGATTGCCGAGAAGTACGAAGAGATTTGTATGCAGGATGCAAAAGATGCACTCGAACGAGGCCTACAAGACGAAAAGACTGTCAGGGCAATCGATTGGATCGAATCCGAAGGAGATAACTCTCACGGATCGATTCTTTCTTCGGCCAAGGGAATGAGCGACTCATCCCAAGATCAAGAGAAGCGACGTCCTTCCACTACGAGCACCGCTCCAACTGAAATATCTGCTGTGTCATCACTGATTTCTAGTGAAAGTATGCAATTGAGCCGTGTGAAACGAGCGAAGATGTTCTTGTCGAAATTTGTATAATGCTAGCATTCATTACAGGTTGAATGAACCATACAACAATCGAGTAGACAAGACGGGCTACGACAATTTTGAATGAATAAGATAGATGATAAAATAATAAAGTGAATGAAATCACTACAAAAAGCTTACGATGGATGTTGTAGTATACAAAGCAGCATTTCTATTGTTACATTCTGGTTGACAACACTTCAAAGAACACACGAGAACGAAAACTGAAGACGCATCAACTAGCCGATGGTATTGCAGCCCGAAGGTAAGTGGTTATATCCTAGAGGCCATCAGAAAACTACTCGCGAGAGAACACGTCAAGGCAGCGTGTCTCCTGAGAGCAGATAAGCAGAGCTTTCCGCCCTTTTCTCTCAAGATTCCCGGTGTAAACACCGAACAAAATAAATCCGGCACTACGATTAGCTTACTATTTTTGCCGTGGCGGTTCTAAAGGTCGTGCTCTGCACGAAACGTTAGAGCAAGGAGTTCCAGCAGCACTAGAATTAGTTTGACGAATCTTGGTCTCAAAGTGGATAGCTGCTCAAGCATTCCGACGAAAAGAATTTCTGTATCAGCATCTGGTGTTTCATTGACCAGATAATGTCGTCCCTATCGAAGAAACACCAGAAGCCATGTAAATGCTGCTCGTGCTCTATTCACTATCCACGGTGGGTTCGGTGAAAAGAGTATCGAATAAAGAAAGCAAGAGGGTTCGTACGGTGGTTCGGAGATTTCTAGAGAATATGATGCAACTATCACAATATTTTGTAGAGAATTCGAAACGATTCCAAGTTCGACAATTTTGACAGTGTCAGAACCCAATACCGATTTAAATTAAGGGGTTCTACAGAATTTTCAGCTAAGAATGCGATGCATGACATCCAAAAAGAGAATACGCGAGTACAAACGTACTGTACACTACTAAAATTTTCTAATCTTATTTTTTTCGGATCAACTACTGCCGTACAACTGCCTCCGAACCGATGCTTTTCATTTGAGATTTATTGCCTCATTTGAGCGTCCATCCATCATCCGTCAGAAACGATTTGACCATTTTTTCCTAATTTCTATCGTACTGACAAAGCTTCCTTTTCTATCCTCTTCTTCTTCACAGACGGACGTCATCCTCTGGTGAAAGTAGGAAAGTATTCGTCGTTGTCTATGTCAGGACATATTCGGTGTTAGATACTACGTATCCTCTTTTCGGATTCACGTTTTTTCGGACTTCGGTCGTCGTGAGGATCGCTGTGGGGATCATGATGACGACGAGGCAATAGTTGCGTCCGTGGCGGACGAATTGTGAACCTCCCCAGTTCTACGAAGACAAGTCAAAGCAGATGATATCAAAGGAGACTGATAATGGCGTCACTCTACCGTACCTCATCACTAGTGGATCGGACACTGTGAGCCAAGGTGGAATGAAGACAAACCACAATGCTGTCGTAACCATGGGTTCCATGCCCAAAATCTGAACTTTTGTCACGATGTGGAACTTTGAAACAGTATAAAAACTATAAATTCGCGCCTTCGCATTGTCTGGAAAGATTACGACTCGTTAGCTCAGTTGGTAGAGCTTCGGATTCCAGACCCGAAGGTCGGGAGTTCAAGTCTCTCACGGGTCACCATTTTTTGTTGTTGCAATTGATACTTGACCCATTCGCCATGCTGCTTTGTTAAAAAATACCTTGTAACTTATACAGTATTCGAAGCCAAATCGTCTATTTTCTGGTATTAGTAAGCTTACCTGAGTTTTTCTTTTGATGGTGTGTTGCCGTTTCACATGAGCAGTTTCTGATCCGTCTCCTCGTGTCCTTACCAGAGAAATACGAAGAGTTCAAACGTCGTCGTAGATTCCCCCGATCGTCGTCCATTTTGCGACCACATAATTGCTGCAGGTAGTTAGAATTGCGAGCGCTATCCCATTCTGGGTGACGGAAGGCATAGATGATGTGTAATACTTTGACACCAACATCATGATCAATCTTCGCTTTGGCGTTGGTGGCATATTTTGTGTGGGACTTTTTTACCGCCACGCGCGCGCAGATTGAAGGTGGTCCTTCTCTTTTTGAATTGTAAAATTTTTCGACAGTTCACTCCAAAAAAGGTATGCCGTGCTTTGTGCGTGTGTGCGACGACTTCCGAATATAAATAATACTAGTAATCTAATTGTTGGCAGCTCGTGCTCAAATACGATAGCAAACGATCTTTACAAAGTTATTCTACTTGTAGCCACCAAAATATTAACTACAATATCAAAGGAAATCCGAAGCTTTGGTCAGTTACAAATCCGAATGGTTTCCTTCATCAACCGATACCACTCGCACGCCTGCGTTTTGCTGCTCTGTCTGATTATCTCGGCTCCATTGCTTTGTTCTTCATCGCATTCGTTGTTGAGAAATCAAAAGGAAGTCAAGCATGGTGTCGAATCGACTTTGCAAGAAGAAGAAGATGTGATTGTTGCAACGCAATTGGGATCGTCGACTCATCATCGGCAGCAGCAGCAGCAGCTGCAGCTGCAGAAACAAGAACACGAGCGAATGGCCCAAGCAGAAGATTATTGCAAACTCTGTCCAGGAGGAATCAATATTTTGGCCGACAAAACTACAAGTCCGGGGATTACTTGTGGCGATATGGACAATTATTATCGATATGCTTGGCCAGACCCTACAAACATTACGATGAACAACATGGGCACTTGTCGCGCCGACATTGGGTACAATTTTCATGTCGATTTGTGCTGCAAGGCATCCATTCCGAAATACGAATGCGAAGAGAGCGTTCACGAACTTTTATTTGGAGACGATGCACTCGTCCCCTACAATACTGCGGTGCCACCTATTGTCAGCATTGACGAACCACTCAACGTGGGTGTAATGATTACGTATCAAGCCCTAGAGAACATCGAAGTCGAACTTGGCACTGCGACAATTTTCGTTGACGTTGAATTGACATGGAACGATCCGCGTTTGAAATGGAATGTTGTCGACTGGGATACTTGCACCAACGTTATTGACGTCTTTGCTGGCCACGACATCGAAACAACGACAATTTGGGTGAGTGAGCGCCTCTTTTTTTTGGTTTTGCATATGATTTTCACTCGGCCGACGACACTGACTTGTTTTATTTTTGTAATTTGCCTTCAATGTGAAATATATAGTTACCGGACTTTGACCTTTTGAACCAGGTCGATGGCATGCAATCCGCGCCGCAAACGAAAGCTTCGATCTATAGTGATGGTACCGTTCGATGGGTTATTTCTGGTGGATTGGAAGCTTTTTGTGCATTCAGTGGCCTAGCAAATATCCCGTTTGATAAGCTAGGGTGTCAACTCCTATTTGGATCTAAAACGAGATCCTATAGCCAGCAGATACGATATGTATTGACGCTTCCCGATTTTGTCGGGGTTGGTGCTTTCGAGCTTACATACAATGAATGGACGATAGACGAACTAAAGACAGAGCAAGGCACAACTTTCAACGGCAATGTGATTTATTATAATCTTTATTTCACAAGGGCGACGCGATATTACCTGCAGAACATTGTGGTACGTTATGGTCTCTTTTTTCTCTGATACTCAATCGATGGTGGTGAATGACGTTTTGACTTTGTAGTCTCATTTATGATCTGCTGTATATCATTTGGTTCATTCTTTCAGGCACCCACTATGATGTTGACCTACCTGAGCTTTTTCACGTTTTTGTTGGATATGCGTGTCGGGGAACGATTGGGATTTGGAATGGCGCTCGCTTTGGTTATTGTTGCCCAACAAATCGTTACGACTGATTTGAGCCCAGTATCGAACCAACTTTTGTGGCTTGACAAATTCGTTGCATGGTCCTTTTATTGGGTTTTGTTTGGTGTCCTACAATCCGTCATTATTGGCTTTATGTTCTATATTCAAGAAGATAAGCTCGAGAAAGAAGAAAAGATAGAACGCAGATCCATGCTATTGCAACTCGAAGATTTGAAGAGAGCAGAAGAGGCAGCAGAAGAAAGTGTGGCACTTGCCGATGGTCAGGAAGGAGACTGTATCTCAAAAGAATGAAACCAAAAGTGGTCCTAAAAAGGGTTGCTTATATACCGCCAGCCTGCGGAAAATCGATTTGATCTCTCTTGCTTTTGCCGTCGCGACATACACGGCTTACGTTATCATCATGTTCAGTACTGTGTCCTCAGGAGCTTGGTTGTCGAATGAACCAAGACGGTTTAACGAAAGCGACATCGCATATCCTCTTTCTTATTACAATGCAAAGGACCCAAATACTTGATCGTGCCGAAGTATGCAATGCGTGATTGAGAGAAGAATGATTGTATCTAGTTCGTATTCTTTGGTTCGGTTAGTAAATTCAAAAGTAGAAACAATCTATTAAGATTAACAATTACAGAATAACAGTTGAAAGATTTACGCAATGGAACGCATCGATTCTTGTTCTTTGGGGCTGCAGAGGTTCTCATCAAGGAGCTTCAAAAAGTTTTTGTTGCTGTCATCTCCCTGTTCCATCTGGTTCATGAGTTCCTTGGCAGAAGCAAACCTGCAGTAGAGAGACATCAACCAATAGAGGAAGATATTCTGAGACACCAAAATGTTGCACCACACCCGGGCCAATCCGACAACAACCTTTGCCTCCTTGTGGCGATTGCCACTGCTACAGTCGGAAATCGCATCTTGGAGTCTTTTCTTTTTGGTCTTGAGTGCCACCGCAATATTTGTGGCGTAAACGTATGCATCAGCGATAGCCATATTGACTCCCTGCCCCAAGAAGGGTGTTTGAGGATGGGCAGCGTCTACGTATTTTTTCGTTAAGATGAGGGAAACATATTATGTTAGTTTAGATCAAATCGAAAACGAGGTGTGATACTCATCGTCTGTTTCTTGAATTCACTTACCACCTAGCAATGCCACTAAATTGCTTTCACTCGAATAGGGGAGATCGAGATTTTGTCTATCGAAGAGACCAGCTTCGGTGATGTCGCTTGCGGGGGTCAGTTCGATGAGTTGCTGCAGAAGCGGAAAATCTGAGATGTTCTTTACGACACTCTCGCTATCTTTTTCATGGGCTGTGAAGTCGAACAATCGTTTTTTGTCAGCTGCTGTCAGCGGGCCACCACCTCGTCGGGTAAGATCCTTCCCATTGTTGTTTTCGCTTCTCGAGGAACTTTCGGATTTCAAAGTGACGGCCCAATTCAGCATGGTTCCGTTTTCAGAGGGAACAACGAAAAGACTTGCTGGTTGAGTTGGCGTAGTGAGTGTAAAAACAAAGGATGTGCAGTGATTGATAGTTTCGCCTTTCATGGCGGTTTTGGCCATCTGGGTCTTGGCGAATTCATGCTCCAGTGCAGAACCCTTGGGAACCCTTGTCTTTCCCCAGTAGACAATTGCACCACAAAAGTGGAGGGGATCTTTCTCATTGGCTGTTTCGGTATTCGTTTTCCAATCCTTGGTATCATCATAGCCACCGTGTAGGACAGCTCGGACACGAGAATGGATTCCATCGCAGGCTAGCAAGGCACTGCCAGAAATTTCTTCGCCAGACGATAGTTTCGCAACTTACTATTCCACCGTTTGCCCCCTCCCTGGATTTCTTCTCTATAGGTTTCGAGACCGGATCCACAAAGGAGAATTCCTTCTTCGTCACTTGCAGAAGGGAAGATTTGTTCCAAGAGATAGTTTTGCATCTCGGCCCGGTTGACAGAACCTCCAGTGAAATCCCGGATTCTAGAATGCCGGATGATTTTCCCGCTGTTGGCCAGGACTGCCATGCCCTGATAGCAGGACATGAAATTTGCAACGTCGAGCCCTAGTCGGTCCTGAAGAATCTTAACGGCTGTTCGCGCCAGCTCAAAGCCACTTCCAGCGTTCGAGCATATCTTAGAGCGAGAGGCTTTTTCGATGATCACGAAGGGGACGTCGTATTTCTTTAGGGCCAATGCGGTGACCAAACCACACGGTCCTGCGCCTACGAATGATGATGGGTAGACTGTTTGTTGCCGAGGAAGAAGCCATGTTGATATTATTGTAAATTTTTGTGTTGCGGATTTGATTTGATTTGATTTGTTCGTTGTTCTTTTTTTATGAGAGTAGAAACATTCGAAACTTGTCAGCCTTTCTCAAGTGGGAGTAAAAATAATGGTTTCTTTAGCGGGTGTCGAATAACGGCATGCAACTTTCCTGGTTACTCGCCGCCCCTCACTTTGACATCCACGAATGAAGAAGAAGAATGAAGAACACAAAAATTCATCGCCGATTTGTTAACGCAATCCGATTCGTGAATGAATGAAAAGTTCGAACAACTCTTTGCATGATCGAAAGGACACTCAACGCTTCGGTAACATTATTTCAGACCTTCTGACCTCTACTTGGATTTCACGCGAAGAGCAGTGTCTCTTCCTATATAGTAATCTAGTAGCTACTAGTTAAAATGAGCAGTGCTAACGAAATATATTTCTAAAATTGGGCAACGTCGTCGTCCTTTACAGTTCACCAAAAAATGAGAACATCTATGGTTGTTCCTCCGAACTAGAATAGGGAGCAGCCGCATTTCGATGTTGTTCAGAATGGCATGAAGCTTTTAATACCACATGGGCTACTGCATGAGGTTCGAGGGACATGAACTTCTCGGATGGATTTGATTGTCCCATAAGAATAAAGTGCAATGTGGTTGTATACTAAATCATAATCATGAATTTGAAATGGAAACAGAAAGTGGGCAAATCAGTCTGGATTTGTCTTGCGATTGTCGATGCTTACATATCCTGAATTTCGCTCTGAACGCTTGCAAAGGCCAATCCTGAGACAATGGTACAACCCCAGACTGCAAAATATCCGTTTCCGGTATTCGTGAAGGGGCCAATGAATGTTGTCAGACAGGCTGCCACGAGCCAAAGAACAACGAGGATGGCAAGCGTCCACAATCGAACATTTGGATCGAGTTTGCGGGCTTCGTTGCCAATCATGGAAAAGGTGAAAATGACCAATCCAAAGACAATAGAAACTACAGCCACCGATAACCCGTAACTAGCGATTCCCTTGTTGGGATGAAATCTCCAAGGAAAACGCGCCGTCAGTTCGATGATGGTGATGATCGACCCCAATGTCATTGCGTAGACCCATGGTTCAGACTTTTTCGCTTGACTCGTGATAGTATCCGCAGTGACGCCCATATTCCAGACGGAAAAAAGCATCATGGCCCAAAGAGCGAAAAATCCTGCGATTGAATTCATTGTACAATGAGAAAACATCAAAGAGTGGTTAGTGCTACGTTCGAGAAGAACAGAAGTGGCCATGCATTGTCTTTCATTTCTGCATTCGTTCTTACCATTACCGGTCACTGCAAAGACGCCTTCAGCCCCAAAGGTGAAAACAGCCCAGCCAACAATTGCCCATACGAGCAAGAACCCGTCAAACAGCCACTTGTTGTTATCCAAGAATAGTTCAGAAACGGTCTTGTCTTCATCATTGGTAAAGGATTCACCGTCATCCACTGGCGAACCTTCGAGATCCATCGGATTCCGATTTGCGGCCAAAGAAGCGTTGTACTTGATCCAAACGACAAGGCCGACCGAAAAGAGAATCCCGAAAATTCCCAGGCATATAGCGTATGCGTAATATCCCGTTCTGAAGAAGCAACTAGGTCCCAACAAACTAGAAAAAAAAGGGTCATATGTAACATCAAATACCTCGTCATCAATATCCTGATAAGGATCAATATCCAGTTCATTCCAGATATTTTGCACAAAATCGTCAATTTGAAACGTGTTTTCTTCCACTCTACGTCGACCAAATCCCTTGCATTTCCTTCCAACTGCAGCCAAAAAGAAGATGAAAGACGCGAGGGCATAGCCGAGCAGCGGCATTTCGGCTGGGGTAAAGCTCAAGGCCGGGACCTTGAACAAACTCTTTTTGGGTTCTGTGACTTCTGTGACTTCAATGACATCCTTGTTGTCCAAGTCCACTCCTTCAGATTCATCGGGTTCCTTTTCCATGTAGCCATCATCTTCCGCTTCATCTTCGCTTTCGGGCACATCAATATCGATTACCTCGCCGGCGTCAGAATTGTCGTCGACAATCTCCTCCTGTTTCTTCGATTTCTTCGATTTCTTAGACTTCTTCTTTCCCATGGTTGAAATCTCGTTGGTATCTTGTTGGGATTACAGTGCTTTGTAAGTTGTGGATATAATATAATTGTTGAGGTTTGCAACTTAATTTGTGTAACAAGAAATAATGAAAATTCAGTTCTCGCAGATCTTCTGCGATGTCAACTGAAGTTGACATTCAAAATATATGTCATTCTTGAATTCGGAACACTAGAAAGGAACATCTAGACGTGCGTGCATCCGTTGAACATACTGTACAAATCGCGTGTCAAAAAAAAACTTAAGATTTGTCGAAAATTCATCCTTTGCACGTTCCGATTTAATCTTCTATCCAAGACCAATGGCATAATCAGAGAAGAGAGAACATGTTTTTGGCGTTCCGTAAGAAAATTCGCGCGCGCAAACTCATCTAAACACGAATGGAATACGATTAAGCGCATGCCGAACATTCTTTTTGTGTCGTCTATCCCAAAATAATCTACGTACTCTATCCCAAGAAAACATCCTGTCAAAATCGTCTTCGGCCGTACAAGTACCTACCAATTACGGTTTCTGATCTGCATGTCTCGTGGTAGGACCGTCCAAGCCAAGCAGCTATGCCCCCCTTCCGGAACAAAGATGCCATGACTCGGAGGATCCTCACCGAATCGAAAACAGTGGCAGTCGTCGGAGCCTCCAACAAACCACACCGAGATTCCAATGAGATTACGGCCTTGCTGATCGACCATGGATACGATGTTTATCCCGTGAATCCCAACGTTGCTGCCCTTCCTGCTCCCCACAACGTCATCCATGGTAGAACTGTGTACAAAAGCCTTGAAGACATCCCGTCGGAGGTTCAAATCGATATGGTAGATATCTTTCGCAAGTCTAGCGAGGCAAGGAAGGTTGTCGAAAGCGCGATAAGTATTGGCGCAAAAAGCGTTTGGCTTCAGGAGGGAGTGATTGACCATAAAGCCGCCCAGTTTGCGATACAGAAAGGATTAGATGTTGCGATGGATGTTTGTCCCTATCATGAACTCCCGCGGCTGAAAGTGGAGGGGCCGAAAGCCACCCACAACAATCAAAAGCGCGAATTACACGGGGGGGAACAGGAGATAGCGGCAACGAGTAATCGCAATCCAAAAGAGGCGCAAAAGTGGAAAAAGAGAAGGATATCGAAATAGAGAAACATAGTGGAACGAAATGAATTGAAAAATAGATAGAAATTTGTAAATTAACAGAATATCAGATACTAGCCAATTTCAATAGAATATATTGCTTTAATATGAATTCAAGATAACGCATTTGTTTCATATGTCTGTGTCAGAACTACTATCGGAACAGTGATTGCCCTCACACCTCTTTCGCTTGTTGCTTGTGCAAAGCGTTTGTTCATCGACGTTATTCACGAAAGCGGTTGTGCTGGACTTGACGACGGATGTCTTCATTTTTGCCGCTTTGTGCTTGCTCAGGACGGCCTTGCAGAAGGTCGATATCTTGACGGTGATTTGGGCATCGTCATTAATTTCTGTCCAATAATCATCGTCGCTCCATTTCAAAAATCGGCCTTTCCGTTCCTTTATCTCCATGGCCAGCCACCGGTAGAGGCCCCGCTTTGACGAAGTAGTTGTGTATTCGTTTTCCATGGATAGAATCAATTCATGGAACAAAATGTTACCCGGATGGTGGGCTAAGCGCTTTCCAGGCTTAAAGATGACGTCAGTACTGCCCGGACATTCCACGATGGTTCCCGAAAAGTGCACTCCAGATCCGTATACCCGAGCCTCGGCTTCGAGTACTGCTCGAATGCGGATCCATTGCTTGAGTAAATTAAACTTGATGTTGCCGGATCCAGTTACCGGTATGAATTCGACGGGTATACCATATCCCTGCAGTACATAGCGTAACTCTGTGTCTCCTCCTAAAAGCAACAAAATAGCCAGGAGCAAATTTTGAGACATGTGTCAGGTGACAAATCGATTAAAATTTTAATGTTCCAAGCAAAATCTCATCCGAAAAAGCGTAGAGAGCCGTACCAATATGAAATCTCATCCGGGATTTCATTCCGCCCATTCCTCCATACAAAACTGCAAACGATCGAATGAGGCGAAAGATTGGATCATCTGGCATACAATAATGATATCCAGCGAATCTTATTGGTAGAACCTCGTGGCGTTGTGATAATAGGTGGGTTGCGCGACTGTCTTGTTGCCGCCTTTTTCTCCAATCCTTTCCAGGTCCACCGGGCCATACAACCAAGACGAGGCCCTTTCGTTGAGTTTCCACGTCCTGCAGTCGCCATCATTACCATGTAGGTATAGATTTTGAGCTAATTTGTTTCGTGAAAGTGGTTTCCGGGTCGACACGGATAATTGTATTGCAGAGAGGAAGAAGGTAAGTCAACGTTGCAGAAGCAAGGGGTAAATGTTCTGTCAGCAGCAAGGCCATTCAATGTGAAGTAAAGTCGTGTCGATTCTAAAGGTTAGCATCGTTTGTTCGATGGTAATCCAAACTCACCCTGATTATCTGTTCCGTCATGACATTCGAATCCATTATCTGCAGAATCACTCGCCGTCCACTCTTGTCCCGAAATGGCATTAGTTGAATATACCCCTTCAACAACCATTTCATTTCTTTCTTGCTAAAATCGTTTCGCTCAATTTGCCGCTCAAGGGCGAACATCCCAAACATATCCAACACGAAATCACAATACCTAACTAGCCGGTTAGCCGCCTCTCGCACGTCAAAAAGTTGGGACCTCAAAAATCTGTAGCCGGAAATTTGGATCATTGATACATGTTCTTGGAAGCTTTTGACTCTGGTTGTATCCAACCTTCTTTTTGTAGGAAATCGATTCGAGCTCGATTGCGAGATTTGCCAATGACGATTCCAACAACTCGGGGGTTTCTTCGATAGCCATACAGTAGGTGCCGTCAATTTCCTGGGCTATCTGGGAGCGATGATCGACCGAAAGCTTTGCAAAGTCTTTTTCAAGTCGCTCTTGAATCGCAGTGTCATTATCCTTGTATATGACCGGAACGGATTTGGTACATTATATCAATGTGTGAAATGAATCCGTCACCGTCCCCATTTTCGTGTTGGCACTGTGGTTTGTCCATTTCTTCTTCCACTCTTGTCAACTTGATCCGTCTCTCATCCTTATTACTTTCTATGGCTTGGCGATTGTGCTGATGTTATAGACTAGGGTCCGGATATGATACGTTGCCAGGGACTACTCGAATCATTTTCTCAATAACCTTATGGTCATCTTCTGAAGAACCTTGTAACAGTAGCACTGAGTGTTTTTCTGTGTCAATTTTTGCGGAGACCGGCAAAATTGTTGCTAGATTCAGCGTTTCAAGTTGCTTATCAAATGACAACTAGCTACACTATTTGAAATGATGACATCACAGTTCAAAGCTCATTCCTAATTGTCGAGCCTTAAACATAGAGTGCGTACAATTCCGCGCACCATAAATTGATCGTGAAGTACCCTCTGGAGTGCCTTAAGTGCAAAATACACTATTTGTTCCCAATCGGACTAATGTTTTGGGATATCCTACTTCGCACCGAAATTACTTATAGTTTGACAAAGCAATCACGAATCACTCCAGTCACGATACATGTATGTAGAGTATTTTCTTCTTTCCCCTTTTTGGTGCCCCCCCCCCAAAGCATTGGCGTTCAGAATGACGCAGACGATCCATCATTTTTCGATTTTCTTATTTTTTGTCAACCATCATCTTCATTCTGTTCATCTATGTATCTCTGGATTGGAAGAACTTGTGACATCCCATCACAACAGAAACTCTGATTCGCAGCTCTAAGATTGCTACAGGCAATTCACAATTGCGTTCCATGAGGATAGTTTTGCTTGTTTTGTTGTTTTGCGGTTGTTTGAAAAGTAAGGACAACTGCTTGGCTTTTCGACCAAAGTCTAAATCAACATTGCCAACACAAAACCTACTCCGAAACGAAGAGCCATCGGGAGGTATGGGAAGGCCTTTTACAGGAACATCAATGACAATGACGAAAAACAAGGATGATCGAGGAACAAGGAACGATTTGTTCAAGGTTAGAACTATCACCGCCTTTGTCACTTTCGAGGATTCAGACTTTGAACGTGAAGGAGAGACACTAAAAGCCAAGATCCATGACACCGCGGGAGCTCTCCAAGTTATTAAGGATGAACTAGAAACTGGCGAAGGTGACAACGGCGGTTACGAGGTGCAAACCGTACGGATTGCCACCAATCCGTTTCCAGAATATCTCCTTGGAAACAAATTGAGCAATGGGGATATCGACGAGAATGTCGTTCGAGAACGACTCAAGATTATGGACGACTGTCTGGGACAGCATGGAATTGCATTTGTTTCTCTCGGACCAGCCAGCTGTCCCGAAACTACAAAGATCTGCACCTACATCGTCAGTCTTCCGTCGGGTCGATTCTCCTGTTCTGTGCAATTGCAAGCCAACGATACCAACCTTGCGAAGGTTGCGGCACAAACGGTCATCGACAATTCCAAACTCGGTAATCCCGAGGACGGTGGACTGGCAAATTTCCGGTTTTGTGTGGCCAACCTTGGACCATATGTTCCGTTCTTCCCTGCAGCCAAGGCGGCAACCGAAAAGGACGATCAATGCTTTCGCATCCGCTTTGCGATTGGATTGGAAAATGGGGGCCTTTTGAAGGATTTGCTGAAACACGATGCGGGCCAGACAATCGGCAAGATCTTGCCCCCGAAACCATCATCGGCCGAAGAAAGTGGCAGCAGCTTCGCCGCTGGGTTTGCCAATGTCGTGCGTCCACTCCAAACGATTTGCCAAAGCGTTGTGAAAAAATGGGACGCGTCGTCGTCTACACCTCTCGAATATATCGGACTCGATGCATCTTTTAATCCATCGCTGGACGACGAGGGAAGTGTTGCATCGGCGGTGGAAGTTCTCAATGAGGTTACCGAGGGCTTTGGAGGGGCAGGAACAATTGCAGCAACAGCGGCTATGACCACTGCCATTCAGACACGACTTTCCAGCAAGGAGGACGATTTTAACATACTGCTGACGGGATACAACGGCCTAATGCTTCCCCTTTGTGAGGATCAGAGGCTGGCGGAATTGGCGTCCGAGGGGAAGCTGCGAATCACCGATCTACTGAACGTGAGTAGCGTGTGCGGAGTTGGAATTGATACGGTGCCCATTCCTGGTAATGCAGACGTAGATGAATTGGCGTCGTTGTATTTGGACGTAGCCGGACTAGCGGAGCGCTGGAACAAACCCTTGAGTTGCCGAGTTTTTCCTGTTCCAAACAAAGGAGTGGGAGATATGACAACGTTCGATTCTCCGTTTTTGGTGAATTCGAAGGTGCTGCCGATCTCTTGAAATTTGTTTCAAAACGAAAATTCGGATTATCAGAATAGAGATTGAATATAAACTGAAGTAATGGTAACAATATTCCATCAATGAATTTTCTAGTTATATTTAAAGATCAATGTCCACCAAGTGACTCTCTGAAAAACTCTTTACTTCAACAACAATCGAATCAGTAATTTCGGTCGATTCTTGTTGCTTCGCTTCTGGAGATTCTAAAGCATCAGACTCGTTGTTTTCGATGAGTTTAGATAGAAGCGGTGCATTCGTCTCGTTGTTGGTGGGGAATGCATTCGGCAGCTGATATATCGAAACATATAAAATGGCGGCAGGTAAAATTGACGACATGATAATCTTGAAGACCCACCATGGCAGCCCATTGACAACTTGGGGAAGATTAGAAGGTGAAAACATACCGCTACTTTTAGGCTCTTTAGGTCTCTCGCTGCGTAAACGCGTTGCACCATATGAGGTAGGGTGAAGAATGAAAGATTCACCAATGAAAAATTGCCAGAATAGCCATTGTGCATCTTTCGAAGGCGTCTGGTAGAATTCTGGCCTCGGATACGTCTCTGGGTCTAGTTCCGCCCATCCTCCAAAATTGATCTGAACGATTATCGGGATGATCAGGAATCCAAAGACGAGAGCAAATGCCTGGATGGTATCCGTTAGGGCCACGCTGCTCAATCCGCCGATGAATTCAAAAGTCAAAATTAGTACCATTATCAGAACGGATTTCAACGTACATTGTTTTTTTGCCTTTCAATTGTTTTGTTCGTTGATAGGCCCATACTGACGCGCCAACTAGGAGCGCGAAATAGATTGGGATGACAACATAGAGACCAAATCTGTTTTCTTTTGCAACCATGATGGGTAGCTTGCGTTGAGTTTTTCCTCGTTCGATGATTTAGATTGTTTTTTTTTTAAACTTTGTGAGGGAATGGCATTTTCATGGTCAATGAATTTCTCATTCCTTCTTTTTTGACTCAAAAGAACCGTTTCTTGTACCACTAAAGAAGACCTGATTCAAAGCAGGATATGAATTGATATGCCAAAAATAACACTCCGTCGTCCTTGTAGGCAGTTGAGTGGGTTCTATTTTACAGTACGCGGAGGCTCAAAAACACGAAAACATGCGATTCTCATACAAAAAAGTGAATGGTTCATCTCACATTCTTGCTTTGAAATGGAATCAAGCGGGACTACAAAAGCGCGCGGACGAATGTTGAAGTTGTGAAAATTACATTCTTCTCTCACCATGCCATTTTTGTAAGTAGTTTTGATGGATAGCCTGAGCATGATTGATTCACGCAAAGAAAGAGTGCATAGCGGGTTTGAACGCCAACGTTCTGAAAACCAAGCGACTCTGTTCCTCGTCTTCTTTTCTGAACTCACAATATTCAAATTATAAAAACGAAAAACGAAAACAATCCCAACAAAAGAAAACATGAGTCTAATCCTTAACCTATTCCTGAATCCCGCCTTCCCCTTTCAGCTTATCGAGCACGCTATTGATTTGTGGAAGTACAGTCACTGTGTAAATGCAGTGTCCTGCTTGATCATCTTTCTTATCATGATGGTGGATCCTCCACCCTTTCTCCAGGGCAGTCACGCCGCAAGATTTGGACAGCTGACCGGAATTGGATTCTTGAGCGCTGCAATTCAATCCTATTATGCTTTAGAGTCCCAAAATTTAGAATCGGTAGAGATGACAGAAGCCGCAATTTCCGCAACACTTTCCGTCGTGGTGTACATGCTAGGATTTGCTACTCTCACCTGGCCTTTGCGGATCAAGAAAAATTCGCCTCCCATCTGCGCAGCGGAAAAGTTCTTTTGCACTCTTGCTGTCGCCACGTCGGTTGGAATGATCCCTGCCCTAGCTTTTTTTGTAACTGAGGCAGCGAAAAATTGAAACGATTCCATTGAAAGCGAACCAAGATGAAGAGCAACAATCCCCTACATAGAAATATAACGTGCATAAAATAGAATACAATATTACTTGAATCTTGGAATAGATAGCAAATACGAGTAGTAATCGTAATGAAAAACATTTCTACACCCGGAGAAAACAGTATTGAAACATTAGCTTTCATATTTTTGATTTAGCATCTGGGAAGCTGTTATGTCTGTGTACCACCGCATGGGTATAGATAGACAGCACATCCCAAAGGACTTGTCCAGGACATTTCCATGAACCGAATGATCGGTTGGATTCCCCCTAGATCATTCGGAAATTGTCGCAAAGTCGCTATCCACTGAATCTTCGCAAAATTTTCGTTGGAACGTTGTTGTTGTTGTTGTTGTTGTTGTTGGCGCTGCCTATCTATTCGTTGTACGAGCATTTCTTCCAATCGAAGCATGAGAGTGTCTGGGAAACAAAGTGAAGCCACATAAATGTGTGTCGCTGTCGACAAATCGACATCAAACAAATCGCCCTCGATGAGTTCGAGCTTGTGGTCAATATCATTGACATCACAAACCTCTCTAATAAACCATTCGTTGCTGTCCTTCATTTCCTTTGTACCCAGCCATTCCATCAACGCCTGTTTTGCCAACAGGGCAGATTGGTGCCGAGATGGAGACAATTCGACACCCGTAGCTCGTTTGATCGTTGTGGTAGGCAATTCCAGGAGGGCATGGCCAACCAATTTTCCCGCTCCCGATCCCAGATCGACGAAATGACAAGCACGGCCTAAATCGCGATCGAGGAGTCCCATGGCACCAAAGAGTTGTCGTGTACCGAGCGGTGTGATTTCGCCATATGTAGATGGTTTCATGGTCAAAGAAGATAAATTGGCTCCCTTATCCAAAATATTTCTTGTATTGCTGTCGGTATCACCGTTGTCTTCTTCTCCAAGGGTTGGAAGTGAGAAGAGTAGGTGGAGAGAAAGGAAATAATTTGAAAACAAGGAGTCGGCCTTGGACTTATCTTTCACAGAGGAGGATTTTTTGCTAGAGCTGCCTTGTTTCTGCTGACCTTTCACATTGGATGATTCTTGCGATTGAAACACTTTAGTTTGATTCTCATCTTTGATTTGTTCGTCTCGAATTTGTTTCTGGTTATCGACAATCCATTCGTCCATGGCTTGAATTTCGTATCTCGATTTTCTACTGTAACCACTAGCTTCATTGTTGTTATTCGCATTGCTGTTGTCCCAGCAATCATCCAAGATTCGATTGACAAGATTTCGCTTCTGGATTTCATCGATCGTCGTCGGAAACGGAGCCATCATGGGAAGCCATCGCTCGATCAGATCTGGCGGGCATAGTAACAATGCGCCAACAGCCTGGGCAATCCAAAAACTAGGCGACAGAGAAACATTGTTTGTTGTTGAGCGCTTTTGTTGTCTCTGCTGTGATGAAAGCAAGAGCATAGTTTCTTTTTTTCATATGCTTGACTTGTGAGATAAATTCGATATCGGATATTGAGAGACATCACGCCAAAGGAAGCTTTTGATGTGTTCATATGTTCATACCTTGAATACCTAACATGTTTTATTATATCCATGACATACGCGTACGTTCTCTTCTTCTATTTTTCACACAACATCACAATCTTGAGAATCTTCCACCATCTCTCTGATCTCACCGACCGTCGTTTTCACTATGATATACTTTGACAAAGTAGTAGAATTGCGGTCAAACAACAAACATTCTCCTGGTCACACTAACAAGCACAAACAGCGAATACAACTGGCATGATCTCGTCGAATGCGAATCTGACTAGGGACAGACCATTTTCTTTGGCGCTCCCTGTTGTGGCATCGACGGCGGCTTTGGCGTTCCTGCTCATTTCCTCGACCTCGGCATCGTCCTTGTGGTGTGATGCCAAGAACACAACTGCCGACGTTATCGGCAGATGGAGGAATAGAAAGAATCCAGAGAATGCCGTCGAAAACTCTACCAATAACGCAATTGCCGCTTCTAATACAGCTCCGTACGACTACAACAGTGCCATCTACCACGAGCTTGGCGTCCGACTTCCGCACAACTCAACCAAAGTGCTCAAACCAGGCTTTGGCATCGAGTTCCCACTCGCTCGATGGTCCTGGAAAATCCACGGGAAATTGTTACCCTTATTGCATTTCTTCGATCATGGTCGTCCAGACGATGTCTTTGTCAACCTGAGAGTCTTGTGGTGCAAGCTGCTGATCTCCTTGGATCCAAAATCTATCGCCTATGAGGGGAGAATGGCATCGCGGCAATCAAAGCAGCAAAACGAAACGAACAGCTGTCAAGGCGGCAAGCCGTGCACGAATGCCAATGCCAATAATATGCATCTCTATAGCACATATCGAATGCTCCCACCCTATTCCATCAAATGGGCACTCCGTTACCTGGGGCTATGGAGGCTCTTTCCCAGATGGATGCACGCAAACATTGAGTTGCGTATTGTCTATCTCCAAACCGCACTGGAAAAGGTGCTGGTATCACGTAAGAAGGGTGATGATGGCAATTTTGGTATAGACACGGAGCGCATTTGTGTGATTATTTTGGGGGGAGGATATGATCCAAGAGGCGCAAAGCTGTCTGCTAATGTTGAACGAGTCTACGAACTGGATTTGCCCGTGGTTATAGATTCGAAACGTCAATTATTACTACGTGCCGGTTTCGATGTGATTGATAATCGAAATGACACTCATGGCGATGACAACGGAAGCGATGACCGCAGAAAAGGAGTTCGTTTGGAGGGGGTTGATCTGAACGATGACATTGCAGTTGATGGAGTCCTGGACAAGATTCGACAAGAACTCATAGCGGACACTTCTGCTTTGTCCACTGGAAAAAGTCGATGGCATGTAGTATTGATTTCCGAGGCGGTATTATTGTATGTCGACACGGGAAAGGCCGAACAGATTCTGGAGGGAGTGTCTGAACGATTTCATACGGAAATTTGTGAGGATAATCAAGACACGTATTTCAACGGAGCCTCCTTTGTCTTTGCCGATCGACTGTTGCGACGCAACACATCCACAAATGGCACAGCAAAAACGGCAGCAAGAGGTAGGATGTCTCTCCCACTTTCTCCGGATTTGATTGAAATCGAGGAGTCCGAGGTGCGAAAGTGGCTCCGAGAAAATGGTTGGGAACTCAACGAACTACTCCTTAAACCTGGAGCAACAAGACACCTTGGAATTGCCACCACGGTATCAGCAAACTAGATTGTATTGTTGGCGCAAAATGGTATGTCACATTTTTGAAAAAAAATTAAAAATTGAAACGCGATTTTTAGTTTCCCAAAGATTTGCAATTTTGGCGCGCAGTTGAAGCCGGCAATCAATCTTACGTGTACTCGTAACATTCTTCTTCTTTAGAATATTTCTTCCGCAACAATCTTCGGAAAAATGGAGAGAACAATTCGCTTTTTCACATCGGTACAGAACAGATGATACGATACCGAAACTTCACTTTCGAAGGACCTAAAACTGGGGTTGGCGTTGAGGCCAATCCAGAACACAATCTTTTCTTTATCCTTCTGATGCAATTTCAACCCACAACGGTCTCAATGGGTGTGGCAAAACGACGAAATTGGCTACTTTGAGGCTTGCAAACTAGATAGTTCTGCTTCATCGGATATTGAAAATGGCTGCTCCGTTTCAAAAGTACCAAACGTTCGATTTTCATTTCAATGGGGAGGAGGGGATCCTGGATGGGATGTTGGAATCGATTGAGAATGGACATACCAAAGCGCCGCTACACAAAGATCTCGATCATGTTCCAGAATCGCACATGACGATGGTATCGTCGAACAATCTGCTGTCGTCCCAGACCTACCGGGCAGCTTGTGGGAAAAAGAAAGCCGAGGAACAAAAAATCAAGGGTGTGCTCTTCCCCTGGATGACAACGTACAAACTTTGGTGGGTGCTTACCGTTGCGGCTGCGGTAATTACCGTCTTCTTCGAGACGTTCATGATTGCCTTTCCACCGTCGACACTCGTCTTTCCTTTCACGGGACAGCATTATGTTGCCGAGCAATTGTTGACCGCGATCTTTGTTTCGGACATGATCGTCAAGTTCCATCTAGCATTTTACGACGAACGTGATGTGATTATCTTCGATAAATCTCTTATTGCAGAAAATTATCGAAAGTCGAAAATATTCTGGGTGGATTTCGTCGCAGTGTTCCCTTTCGACTTCTGTTCCCTACTTTTTTCGGGCAATGTCGGAAAAGAGTCGAGCTTCACCAACTACCTGGCGCTCTTTCGGCTAATTCGCCTCCTGCGTATCTATCGGATTCGGGACTTTTTCGGCATGCTCCAGTACGACACTCGAATCTCCCTCTTTGGTTTGACGATGATCCGAAACTTTGCGGCAGCCCTTGTTTGGACACATTTTGGAGCTTGCATGCTCTATTTCGTCTCGAAGCAATCTTTTGCAAGCGGCTGCGAAACATTTCTTGGAGATAAATTCGAGGTCATGGATGAGTTGTGCAGCTATACGACGAGCCTCTACTGGTCAGCCGTTACCTTTGCAACCGTCGGATATGGGGACTTTTCCCCTGCCAATGCCGCGGAACAGTTGTGGTGTATTGTATATATGATGAGCAACATTGTCATCCAGGCCTGGATCATCGGTTCGATCACTTTATTGATGATCAAGAAGGATGAGAAAACTGGGCACTATCGGGACACCCTTGAAAAGCTGGATCAGTACTCGAAGATTCATAACTTTGAAAAGAGCTTCCAAAAGCGCCTCGAGACCCAGCTACAGCTTGACTTTCACACACGGGAGATTGCCGATGAGTCAGTTCTCCAATTTTTCCCAGTGTCTACACGGCGAAAAGTACTTCGGAAGCTGTATGGGCCCTTCCTGGCCAATACGGAGCTGCTGCAAGGTGTTCGGCAGCAGTTCGTGGACGCGTTCCTATCTTTAGCGTGTGTGGAGATATTCAGTCAGGGCGAGGAAATTCTCAGGAGGAACGCTGTCTCTTCGGATCTCTATCTGCTTGTCGGGGGCAAGGTTCGCTCTGGACCAAGTGGAAGTGGGAGTAGCACTGTTTCCACTTCTATCTTTCGCGGAAATGAAAGTGAGGAACACCCAAACGAAACATTCCAAAAGGCGGGCGATTTCATCAACGAAATTGGATTCTTCACCGAGTCACCACAAATCGCCACAGTCACAACAGTCACAGTCTGCAAGACACTAACCATTTCACGATCAGCCTATAAGTTGCTGGCGCAGGATCATCCAGGAAGCTCCGGAAAGATTCTGCAAAACCTTCTCGAGAAGATCCAAAAGGTGGACGAATCATTTTTGTCGGCATCCCAACCAGATATTCCTGTCGGAATAGAGTATCTCCGGGCTGGGTCGGTATTTTTCCCACGCAGTGATTCCTACCCGGAATACACGAGAAGCAACTCAATGATGAGCGAGGAGTCGTCGTGCCCTTCAGCGTCGCGAGTTGTGTCTACACAAACAGCGGTAGAGGACCTCGTTAAAATGCACATTGAAAAACAGAAGGATGACCACACGACGCGATTCCTCTTCGCGGCTTCACGGGACGATGCCAACACGATCTCCGTCATGTGCGACCAGGGATTCGATCCCAACTGTACCGATTACGATTCGCGCTCTGCTCTAATGGTTGCCGCAATGAAGGGAAATAACGAAGTTGTTGCAAAACTTCTGGCTTATCACGCTAATCCAAACCTTGTGGACATGCATGGTTCCTCCGCGCTGTACGAAGCTGCAAGGAACGGCCACGAGGACATTATGGATGCGCTGTTAGCAAAAGGTGCCAAGTTGTGCATGAACGATAGTCTAGCGGCATCCATTCTGGATCAGGCTGTTTTCGATGGCGATATACTCCTGCTCCGCAGGCTTCTCATGGCAAAAATCCAAGTGGACGCTT
The DNA here is from genome assembly GCA_037355735.1 of Pseudo-nitzschia delicatissima. NCBI lineage: Eukaryota > Bacillariophyta > Bacillariophyceae > Bacillariales > Bacillariaceae > Pseudo-nitzschia > Pseudo-nitzschia delicatissima. Next base: position 2,333,308 of record CM074777.1, on the reverse strand, counting down.
CCGATTACGATAAGCGAAGGGCAGTTCACATCGCCGCGGCAGAGGGAAATCTTTCAGCGCTAAAGTTGCTGGTGGAGTTTGGTGCCGATCTAACCGTCAGGGATCGGTGGGGAAATACGGTGGAGGACGAGGCAGAACGGGCGGAAGCCGGGAAGCTCCTGACCTACATTCGATCGCTAGATGGCAATAACCATGATACATGATAGGCCAACGCCGTTGAAGATTGGCTTGTACCAATTTCGTAATGCAAGATAAAGATAGCCAATAAAGGATTTAAGAAACTTTATTTCCAATTATTTATGAGAGCAATAAAAGCCATGCTATGGATTCCAGCATAATGGATTCCAGCATAATGGATTCCAGCATAATTTGTTCTTTGAAAAACGGATGCAATGAGAATCCTGTAGACCTTTCTTTTGTCAAATCGTACGAAGCCTTGTTTGTTGATGATATATAGATTCGATTGTTAGCCCATCGTCCTCGCTCGATTTGTCGCTTTCGCTCTTCTCTTCTTCGCCGCCAATGGTTGATTGGTTTATTTTTCGGTGTTTTCTTTTTGTTATAACAAGGGTCAACTAATTTCTATCGAAATATCATGGTAGACCCCAAGACAGTGTATCGATGGATAGATCAATGAAGCTTCGTGGCTTCATCCCTCATTTCAAGCATGCATAGAATGTTGTAATCATTGAAGTAACATGTAATACTGGTTGTTTTTTTGAAAATTCGTTGTTCTATTTTATTAGGATTAGAATTTATGTGATCATTTGCATGATCAGTTCGATTTCGAACCGTTTGGTTCGAAATCGTACAACCCCCCAAACGAAATCGTCGCGAATCGAACAGAGTTCGCGATTTCTTTTGGGGGGTTGTTTCCCCGGTTGTGTGGGGTTGTGGATCTGCTAATTTCTATCGAAATATAATGGCAGATCCGGAGACAAGTGTATCGATGGACAGTCAATGAAGCTTCGTGGCTTCATCCCTACATTTTCAGGCACACAGTGGCCAATTATCGTTTGGTTCAGTGCTCCCAGTTCCTAGCTCTGGGCCCCGAAGGACCCTCGGCATCGGCTAACCGGGCTTACACTGCCTTATCCCCGTGGGGACCACTGTGTGTGATTTCTTCTGTCGCTTATACCTGTTCTCATCCAACTAGCCCGGATTAGCGTCCTTTGGACGATCCAGTCGGCAGAGATCATTGCAGGCTCGTCAGGGATTTGTCCGGGGTCCATTGCATTCTCACAACAACTTTCCCGTAGCGCTCCGTTGAGTACTTCCCTCCTGTCAGCCATCCTGCTCCCTCCTTTGTGGTTTATGAGTTACACTTGTCTCCTCATCTTCGAAGTGCGTAAAAGAATACCATCGTGGTGCCTTGTCGTTTCCGCATCACAGTTTGTTCGCTTCCCCCCTCCTCCTGGCACCATGCCGCCGTAGCGTGAGCTCAGTCGAGATCTTCCGCGTGTGCTAAGCACACTTCAACGGTCTCGAGTTCCTGGCTTTTTACACGGAGGAACAGTGACTGCTGCTTACTTCGACTCACCTTTTCCCCTCGCGAGATCATAGCAGATGCAGGCTTATTTCGGGGATCTCCATGGGCGCCCACCATGGTGATCCCTATAGCGTCTCTCCCTTGGGCTGCTACCTCCACTCTTGCCATCTGCTACTCGCCGGGTACTCAAGCTTTTACACTAGGTTATTCTAACCTTCGAATGCGAATTATGAGAGGAGGAAAGTGATTTCTGAAGGAGCAAAAAAGGGATAGTGGATGCATTTTTGCTGCATCCGACGCGTTTGCTCTGTAGAAGCTGGTACAACTTTAACAGAGAGCAGCTTTGAAGACTTGGTTTCAGCTTTGTCGTACGAGGCTATCGCGATGAAAGAACACCAAAAACGGACATGGTTTGAAACGGATATGGTTTGAAACGGACTATGGTTTGAAACAGACGTAGATAACAGTAGAAAGCGCCTCTCGAAACTGCCATCGGCGATTTCGAGATTTCACACTTCATCGATCCTTCTCACCATTCATCGATTAGGATGGTTTTGTTGCCAGAAACGATCCCTTCGCTTTTGATTGTTTTTTCATTGCTTCGCACCAATTTTCAAATTTTCAAAATTATTCGATTGCCATCAAAAAATGCACGCGAGCAATCGTCATTTTAATCGAACGAATCAATCGATTTTTATTTTTAATCATGAATAATTTGTTATGACAAGAAGAAAATTTTGCGGAACCACGAATTTGTGATTCATGATGGCGATTGTCAACTGAGAAAGGGTGATTGATTGATTCCGTCAATTCATAATTACAAAGTATTGTATTAAGATCATTCTTCTCTGATTGACTAACATCCAACATCGTATCGATGCAGCTGAAATGATCAGATTGGAATGCAGCATGTGGACGAGCCAAGCTTCGCGTGCGGTGAAAACCTCCATTCCCGCATGGCCCTAAACAGAGGACGGATATACGATTGTGGCCGAGTACCGCCTCTGCCCAAGAAAAAATCAGCGGACAAGAAGCACACCGTCGCCAACAACGACGATATCCGCAATATTAATGGCCGTTTTTGTTTTACATTGCTGTCATTCCTGAAAGGCTCCCACACAAATCGAAGGAAAGATGCTTTTTCGAAATCTGGTTGGCGCCGAAGAATCGAAAGAGGACAAATATCGGTAGATGGGATCGTGGTGAGAGACCCCGAATATGTTCTGTCCAAAGCGAAGCAACAAATCCAATACCACAGATCTCCCTGGAAGGAACCTACATTTCGCGTGGTAGTTTCAAATAACGGCGAAGAAGAAGAAAAGGAATTTGGTAGGGAATATGAGGACAGCGATATTCACTTGTATGACGATGAAACGGTCCTCAAGATTTTATATATTGACGATCACGTATTGGCGGTTCACAAGCCTAGCGGGTTGCCCACCATGCCATCGCAGACATATTTCGAATATTCCGTCCTGAACGCTCTTCGGCGACTGTACGATGAAACAAACAAAGAAGGCAATGGCAGTATTCCTCAGACGGCAACCAACGTGTTTGCCACGACAAGAGCAAAGGAATTGATCCATTCCTATTGCTCGGTGCAACCCCAGCCAGTTCATCGATTGGGTGTCGGGACTTCGGGAGTGCTGGTCGTTGCTACCTCACTTTTGGGGCGACAAAGGTTGACGGATGCGATACGATTGAAAAGCAACAATAGGGGAAGCAGCGAGTGTGGTACAGGGATTCGAAAGGTATACCGGGCCCTAGTCTATTCCCGTCGCTGTGACGATCGACCAGGAAACGGAAGTTCCGATACCAATAGTAATGTCGACGAGGATGGTTTTCCTTCAAGGAGGGATGGGCCCGTTATTCCGGAATTTTTCACCATCGATTGTCCGATTGGTTTGGTTCCTTTCCCGATTGGAGGAGACAGCATCCACGCAGCATGTCCCTCGGATAGCAATTCCATATACGGCCACGTCCATACAAAGGAAGGTTCATTGGAAAATGGTGAGAACAATACAAGAGAAAACAAAACGAAAAGCACAACGAAAACCGCACTTTCGCACGTCAGGGTGATTTGTTCGGAAGACTATGGAAAGTATCATGGAAGAAACAGCCGTCGTCGAAGTAGAAATACCCACCGGACGCCCCCACCAGATCCGAATCCACATGGCTTATGCAGGGTATCCCCTTGTTGGCGATCCCCTCTACCTGCCGGGGGGAATCCCAAACACGTTGCCTCGAAATTTTGAATCATTGGAAAAAGAAAAGGAGGACATGGAGACCGACGACGAAAACGACAATGAAGAGGATAACACTAATGACAAAGCAGAGACTACGTTGAAAAAGAATGAATCATTTCGAAATTGTATTAAGCGGGTCGCTTTACCTAGAGATTGTGGATATTACCTTCATGCCCACACGATCACTCTCGAACACCCTTGCAGTGACAGCTCTTCTTCTAAAAAGGATGGCGATTCTTTGGTGACGAAGAATTCCTCCATTTCTCATCCACCGGCCACAATGACGTTCGTTGCACCACCTCCGCCGGTTCTGAGAGGGTAGGCGAGTGAATGATTCGCCCAGGGAATTCGTCGTGAGAATTTTAGACAGGAGGTGAGATTATAGTTGCAGCGAGAGGATAGAGGTAAATTGATTGAGTGAAAGCGCATTGCGACGTTTCGCCTTCGCGAACGGTTTCTTCTGGCGGAGAATGGATGTATCGGGCAGATATCTAATGTTGATATCGCAACAATCCTCGACAGGTTTGAGATTGGGGAGTCTTAGAGACGATGTCGGAGAAGAGTAGTATACGATGAAATCTTCATCGACACTCCTGGCCTTCATCCTTCGTTTCCTTGAACGCATTTCGAGATCGAGTGATAAGACTCTCTTGGCTGGCATTCGCATCGTATCTTCGCTAATCACCGGAGTACTTGGTGACGGCGTGCTCGTCGGGCTGATACTGTTTTGTTCCATGCGTGGTCTTGCGGACGAATCATCGCAAGATGTCGTCTCGAAAAAGGCGATGACTGTTGTGGTAATCATTCTGATATCAATCAATTTATAAACTATGGCGGCAATTGTAAGAAAGCGGGTTTTTTTTTTTCATGCCTTCGCAAAAGAGACGATTTTCGAGCAAGGCTTCTGGGAAAAAATAACCGAGAAATCACGATCTTGATTCGGTTCGAATTTATATGTAGAAGGAAGATGGCGCCACCCTTCAAGCCTCTCATCTATTGCAAACCATATTAGACTGGATCGTACTTATAAATCTTAATGGATAACATTTCAACAACTATCGAATTACGATTAAACTTCGAATCTGAATACGAATAAAAAATTCGAATACGAGTAGAAGCGACATACCTAATTTCAATGAAACAATCTCTTGTTCTCCTATTCATAACAAACTACGATATTTTGTTTTCTCTTCTTTTCACGAACAACTTCCTTCATACAGGAAGACGGGCTTTGTCTCCCCAACGAATGCAATCATTTATATCAAAAAATGAATTGGCAGGGAAATGAAATGTCTTCAAGGCCATTTCTTCAAGGCCATTTCTTAGAAACATACTTTTGAAAGCGCCTTCAAGTTGACTACATTATATAATTCCTTCTCAGATGACGTTTCGAATAAATCAGGACGTTGAAATAAAAGTTTTTGGAAGAACCCATGATGGGATCGCTAGATTATATATTATGAAGAAAAATGTTCTTTGAAAACAACTTCCTATATAACAATGACGGATGTTTCGAATGACTCCCGCGATGATTATCCCATATATTTTATGGAGTGGTATAAGTTTGAAGCTTGACTAGAACGAATACGCGCTTTAGTCGAACCCAAATTTTCGAAGCAAATTAAAATACCACCCGACTATTCATTCACAGATGGCATAACGAACGTCGAAGAAAATTTAGGGGAAATACTCTCTTCTTATTTAAAGGACTCAATTGGACAGCTGGTTCTTTTGGTCCGAAAATCTAATGTGCCTGTGCCTACCTCGTGAAAAAAGGGTGTTCCCTGTGATCGTGATTTTTGTTGTTCTTCTTTGTCGTGATTCAAAATGTCTATTTGGTGACGTTGAATCTTTGTAGCGTCAAAAAATTATATCGAATATAAAATCTCTTTCTAAAGGTGGAGGCGAACGTTTTTCTCGTTGTTCCGTTGTCTCATAATCTGAATTCAGACACAAATCGAACACAAACCTACAAACGACATAGCTACAAGAATGAATACTTCCATCGATAAACAAAGAAGTCTCGACGATACATTGGGATCGGGAAACCGAAGCAAAATCGAGGATAGACGTCTCGCACAAGTCGGTGGCTAATTACCCATCGACAATGCCCAGCGACTTTGACAGCAGGGCCGTTTCTGCAAAGTCTTTTTCCAGCAAATCGGCATTGTCAATCGGTTCGGTTCGCTTTTCAAACTCTGTCACCGTTCGCCTCATTCGTACTCGCCACGAATATACACCCAAGCAGATCAAGAGAAGCTTTTACCAAGGTTACGAATACGCAGAAATCAAGAGGCAGTGTTATGCGGATCTTGGAAGGCACATGCTTGGGGAAGATGAAGACGAAGACGAACGTGAACAAGAAGAAAAGGGAGCCTACTGTCTTCGGGGAATCGAAAACTTCGACGATTGGGCCAACCGACAAAAACGTCGGATTCGTGACGAAGCAGCAATCAGAGTTTTCGACGTACAAGACCTCGGGTGTGACGATGTTGCGATTTCGAGAGAATATTATTCGGTTACCGCTCGATCCCAAATGTGGGCCAACATTATGGGCCTCCGAGACCAACGCGATGCTATTTCGATTTACGCGGAAGCGACGAGGTGCTGAACAAACATACAAACAAGGTCAAAAGGGGAGGCTACCCAGTCAATTTTCTACATTTTGCAAACCGATGCGCAACAATTTTAGGACACTATATAATAAATTACTAGAACCAATCTGATAAACTAAAAAGAAAACAATGAATACAATACGATTAAGCTTATCACCGTCGGTTCTGACAGGACGGTTGGACATGCCTTCCTCGTTCCTCATTGCCGTTTTCCCGCTTTCAAGATGATTTTCGTGACAACATCATCTTGTTTTGTGTTCTTCGTGAATTATACAATTCGTGATTCAATTTTTTTGTTGATGTGATAGTAAGATTCAATTTGATTCAATTTGATTCAATTCCACGACCCATGCGACCCAAAATCGGAGTTTCGGATGCTTGTCGACGGATCCCTCGCGGGTTTTCTCGTTTTGCCGTTGCACGCTCTTGCACGCGAGCAGAGCTCTTGACCGATCACAATCATTGATCATTGGCGTGCATTGCTCGCGGAAAATACTGGAATGAGAGAGCTCAAACGAATGAATGACGCGGAATCTGCCTTTATCGGTAAGTTGTAAAAAAACCGGAGATTCCACACGACAAGATTTTTCCTCTGATCTTTCGTCTTTTTGAACGACCTGTGGAGCATCTCCCTCATCGACGAATCGGGGAAAAAAGCATAGAAGTAAAGCAACCAAAGAGGGAAGACAGAGAGAAGGTTATCGCCGTGACATCCATTCACTGTAACGTCCAAATCTATAACTTTCTTTTCTACAATCTACTATCAAAATGGGTTGTCAGGCCAGCAAGGAGAATGGGGCCTCCGATGTGGTAATCAGCAAAAGCATGAGCATGGGCCGTGATATCTCGAAGGTTTCAACGGAAAGCATCTTGAACAAAAATGTTAATCGTCCAGAACGTCTTTTTCGGTTGCTAGAAAAGGCTCTTTACCAGCAACGAAAGCCCAAAACACCGGGCGGAGGAATGGACGTTGATGCCCTCGACGATCTCACAGTGGAACGACAAACCCTCTACAACGCCGCGATCGAACAGATCAACAGAACTGCTGGAGCCAAGAATTCGGCTGCCAAGTATGTTCATCATGTTTCCAAGCAAACACCCCTCCATCTGGCCTGCCGATTGGTGGATGTCGATCAGAATCAGGTTTCCGCCAAGGAGCTCTGCCGTGTCATGGATGCCTTGCTGAAGAGCTATCCGGAGGCCCTGGAAGCCAAAGACTGCAAGGGACGTGTTCCACTGCATTATGCGGTTGCGCCCAATCCACTTTTATGCCGAGAAGTCGAAGAAAACATCTGGTAATGACGAAACCCGTCTTTACAATGGCGATGATGTCGATAGAGACGACGAGGATTGGAGGGCTCGCGGAATTTTCACCCAGCACCTATTTCACTCCAACCTCAAGGCTGCCCATTCGTACTGGCAGCAGAGCGATGTTGTGTTTGACGAGCAACGAAGCAGTAACAAGAAGGACGGGAAGCTTTCAGACCGAAATCCTCAGCACGGGAGGATGCAGCCCCCTCTACCGGGTTTTGCAAACCCTGCCAGATGATTTCGATCGATCTGGACCTACTGTTGATTACATCAAAGTCTTGCTACAGGCAAGTTACTGGTATGAAGAGGGCAATGAAGCAGGCAAGGATGCCTTGGAGGCAAACACAAATCACAACAATATGGCAGGAGTCGGAAATGCTTCGGACGGAGACAAGCCGTTGGGATTGTTGTACCGACGATTCACCCGTCAATTCGACATTTCCGAAATGTTCTTCCCCGGAGACAATTCTCGAGAAGAAGTTGTTCAACACCGTGAAAAGTACAAGTTTGCTGCGGGTAACACCTGGAAGATCATTGAGGCACTCTTGAAGCCACCGGCACAGCACGTTCAAGACACACTTGCTCTTTCTCCCGCCAGCGCGACTTCGCAACTCCAGCGACAGCAGGAACAACCCGACTGGGGAATCGTGCACAGAGCTGTCCAGATGGAAACTCCACCGGATCTATTGCGCTACATTGTAGAAACGAATGCCCAAGATCTAACCAAGGTGGATGCACAAGGGAATCTTCCCCTCCACTATGCCGCTATGGTGAAGCCACCCAAGCCTACCACCTCTGATGGTAAATCCGACACGACGCACTTCCCATCCTTCTACAGCAAATACGTTGCAGATGAATTGCTCTACAAGTTCCCCGAAGCAGCTGGAATGAAAAATGCGGACGGAAAATTCCCTTTGACACTTGCTGTTACTTCTGGGAAACAATGGATTGGTGGGGGAATCAAGAGTCTTTACGATGCTTATCCAAGAGCCCTGGGACAAATTGACTTGAAAAAGAAACAGCACTTTTCGCTGCGCCGGGCATTGAGCATGGGCGAAGAGAACAACGACTGAGAATGATATGGAACAAGAAAATCAGAATGCCACTGCGGAAGATGAATTCAAGGAAACGGGGCCTACAAGTGATGAGGATTTGTTGCAGCAGGTGACTACGGCAGCTACAAACGACTACTGATGCGGCTGATGGTATCGTCAAGGACGAACACCATGACGCGATCATGCTTGTACAAAAATCCGACGTCGATTGTCGTGAGGTTGCCATCGCAATGTGGGCTCATGAAGAAGATGCCGGTGTACAGATGTTGGGATGTTGTGCTATTGCCCGTTTGTTGGAGGAAAGCAACAAGAACGATGGTGTCGACTCGGAGGCTTCAATCCTCACCGACACAACATTACGAACGGCATTGACAGCCACAGCGAGCGTTGTTAACGCCATGAAAGCTCATCCTAACGAAATGATTGTCCAGGAAAAAGCTTGCGCAGCTCTGCAGTTGCTGGCACCCGCCGATGGTCGAAGGGAGGTCAGCATGGTCGCCTCTGGTGCCGTAGCATCCGTTGTCGCCGCAATGCAGGCCCATGTCGGAGATCCTAATGTCCAAGAAGAAGCCTGCGCAGCCATTGCCGCAATCGTGAAGCACGGCGGTGGAGATCGCGCTACGGTGGTAGCAAGCGTTAGCGGAGTCACAGCGATTCTGAACGCAATTGCCGCTCACCCCATATCCGCCAATGTTCAGAAGGAGGGACTCAACGCTCTCTTGCACCTGACAAACTTTGACGCTTCGGATGCCTCCATGCCAGAGCTTCCGAGGGCGCAGACGGAGCCTCTGTTGGCTCAGGCGAAGGAATCCTATCCAGACGTCTGCAGCGAGCTCGTCGACAAGCTGATGGATCGAATGACGAAAGAGTAAACGGAAGCAGTATAATCCAATTTAGTATAGCTCCTTAACATTTTTCATACTACTACTACGTACGTTTGTCATCAACAGTTCTATATACAGTTCATTACTATTTTTTACCAAGCAACCAGCCAGTACCGAGTTCTTTTTTTACCATTGAAGGTAGCCTCGGAAATTCTTCTTCCAAAAAATGACGAGGAGTTCTTGGTAGCGCATTTTTATCGTCAAAGAAGAAGTTGTATGCAAAGGTCTTGGTCTCGCGCCGTGGTAGCAAAATCTCCCCAATTGATTAAGTCTTTTTGTTGAAAAGATTGCATGAAGTCGAACGAAGAGTAATTGTACGGGACGTCGTACTACCTTCCTCTTCTTCGCTCATAATTACCAACTCGAAAGCGAGAAATCTGCGAGGATAAGAAATAATAATGTCGTAAGTAGGAAATTGAAGAGCTTCTGAAAATTCCACGTGTTTCAAAAAATAGGAGACCACAATGGCATAACAGCATTTCACATTACCAGAATCCAATTAGGGAAAAGATTAAATGAACTCGGGGAAATTATTTTTTAACTATTTCTGTCATTGAATGTAATTGCATGCCATTGCTTTGAAACGTACAATCTCGGAACAAATATCGTATAAATCTGAAACCGCAACGTCTTCACTATTTTTTATCATTCAAATTCTTGAATGCTACTACGATTTGAGTAGTATTACGCTATCGTGGAAAGGACATCAGACTACCAGGAAATTGAGCGATTCCTCTTAAGCTCATGAGTATACGATTAAAATGAAGCATGGCTGGAATGAGAAGATGATGACGTTTACATAAGAGAAATGATGTTTAACGCGAAGTCATCCATCTCTTATGTACTCTTTTGTAAATGAAATTGTAATTAACGTTCCCCAATTCAGAAGCGAAAGAGCCCTATCGTAAATTGTTCTCTCGACAATGGTACACAAGTATAACAAGACCAATATTTATTTTTCATTATTGCCTTGCTCGCATTTCACATTTATACATAAAGTTCTCTTTCCGTTAAGTAGGTTCATGTGAGAACTTTTGTCATCGAAAAAAATGCCGTTGGCAAGAAAATGTGGGTTCAAAACCCGTCCTATTTGCAGAGCATGTTCTCAAGTGACAAGGCCACAAGAGATCCACGATCCTACTTGTCTTCAAGCATTCTCTAAAGACAATACTTTTTACAGCGTCCAAAGAAGAAGCATTGCGAATATCTTCAACGACTATCGTTGATGCAATAGAGCCGTCGTCACTATGGTTCACGCACAGTTATCCATGAATCAGTGCCATTTGTACGCGCAGAAACTCAACAACAGCGCTGCCTTGTGCATCGAAATAGGACAGTACGATAGAGCTATATTATCTCTCACCAAAGCTTTGCGGCTTTCGAGAGAACAAACCGACGAAAGCATGCTGTGCACTTGTCGATGTAGGGATTGCAGCCTTGAAGGCTGTATCGCGTATTCGGAGAGCAATCCTCCGGTCTCAAAAATCTCGCAACAAGCAACAACTTTCATCGAGAACGAAGGCAGTAGCGAGTGTCGTAGTTTCGTTTACCGGCGACCGATTCGAGTCCCTCCGCAGCCCATTCTTGAGAACCACAACATGGGACGAAGCCTCTTTCTCATGGTCACCTTCAATCTTGGTTTAGCTCACCATCTCAGCGCTATGGTAACAACACCAATGACAAACCCCGTTACATCTACTAGTGAGGAAATAACAACGAATGAGCAGCAAGAACGACAACAACAACAACAACAACAACAACAACAACAACAAACAAAGCCCAGTAATGGCACGAAGTTGATCAAAAAGGCTCTTCAACTGTACGAACTCTCCAACAATTGGCACTCAAGGATAACAGCATCCAGGCCACTTACTGTGTATGACTGTGACGCGAACGGGGGAGTGTCAAGCATACGATTCAAAATGATCCTTTCGAACAATATGAGCCACGCGCATTGCTTGTCGAGAAATGACACCAAATACAAGCAGTGCTTGGAGAATCTATTATCGACCGTTATGGTTGCCGTCGAGTACCAGGCACGAACCAAACACAACAGCAGCAGCCTGAGAGACGACTCCGAGTCCTCGTCTTCGTCTTACGATGAAGACCTGAGCACAAGAAACGTTGAGGGGTTCTTGATGAACGCGTCTCAGCTTTTTCTGAATGGAATTTGTGCCGATGCGGCGTAGATGTAATCTCCTCTACAATTTTTGTACAGTATTATTTGTGACATAATAAAAATTTTGTTTCTTACGAACTTCTGCATCATCGCCTTTCATACAATACTACTAACGCTAGTATGGTTCGAACAAATCGCACATAGGTGTCGAGCAAGATGACTATCGTAGATCCAACAAAACGAGAATAAACGAAGTAACAAAGTTGCATCTCTAGTCCAAAGTGCCATCCACCAACGCTTCGTTTGGAAACTGCTGGCGAGCATACGTTCGACCCAGTAAATGGAAAAATAAACTGGCATGACTGCGGCATGATACAACTCGATTCCCAGGTGAACGTCTGGGCGAGCGAATAATGGGAGATTCGATTCATCAGGCGATCGAGACACACGATGAACGAAGTGTGACGAAGGAACTGGAAGAAAAAGGTCAGCTCAATTTGTTACCTTTTCGTCGATGGCACTGAATTCGAGTTGGTGCACTTCTGAATAGGTGGATGATAGATAGATACACTTCACTAAGATTTATAAATACATTCAATCGAAGGCAGCATTGGTGACTCAAAGAATCGTTGCAGTTCTTGCAGACCTTGGATAATTGATTCATTCGATTGCAATGTAATTCATTGTTTGACTGATTCGATACGAGTAGAAATTCATTCATTCGTCCAAGCAACCCTTTCGATCGAGTGAGTCAGCGATCATGCGGTATCACGAAAAGGCTTTTTCCCATGACATCTCGATCTTCTTTCATTGATTGTTCTGCTGCCGAAAGTATCGTTCGTAGTATACTATCACAAAAAAGTTGAAGCAACATCATCAACTACTCAAAACGAACGAAGCAATCAAGATACCAAACAACCCGGTACATCGTATACGCTACAGTTATCAATACCAATACAATAATCCACATGACGTCTTTTTCTGGAATGGGTTCCTATGCCGACGGAGCAATCCTCACCTTTGGATTGCAATTCGTCGGTTTCGCAATTGCGGCGATCCTGCAGACGGAAGTATTTTACGACATTTTGGGAGGGCTCAATTTCCTGCTTCTTGCGGTTCTCTCGACGGATGCTACATCGGCCGCCTATGACAAGAACACGATGTTTGCAGGGCTCTTTGCAATCAGTCGTGGCTGGCTGCTTGTCTTTTTGGCTTGGAGGGCCCATCATCGCAAGGGGGACTCGCGATTCGACGGAATTCGTGACAATCCCTCTAGTTTCTTTGTCTACTGGATGGTCCAGGCGATTTGGGTATATTGTGTCTCCATGCCCATCCTGGTGGTGGCCTCGAGCAACGAGGCTTCTGCTGTCGTAGATGGCAAAATCGATGGTGCCTCTTTGATGCTTCTGGGAATGGCCTTGTCGATCTTTGTCGAAATCTGGAGCGATATCGTAAAAGCAAACTGGGTTTCCAGGGGACGTCCGGGGGGATTCTGTACCGATGGCCCATGGAAGCACTCGAGGCATCCAAACTACGCCGGAGAAATATTGACGTGGGTGTTTGGGGCATGCTATGCCGTCTTGGTTTCCGACAAGTTTTTGCAATCCATGTTGGTTGCGGCAATCTCACCCTCGTTTACGATGCAGATCCTACTCAACACGTCGGGGACAGGGGTGTGGAATGCCGAGGGCAAGAATTTGAAGCGTTATTACGAGCACAAGGATCCAGAGATTTCCAAGAATTATGCCGAATACAGAAAGACGACCCCGCCTGTCTTTCCTGCCATTTTCATTCCTTACGAGAGCATTTCTCTCGAATATAAGCGCAAACTATTTTTCGAATGGGAGCGATATGAATACAGGCCGTCGTCGAAGGGAAAAGCAGACTAGAAGTAATATATCTTCTTCCAGCAACCACCACAGACAAACCAACCATGGGTCGAATCGGTGCTGAAATTCATTCATATCTCGTCAAATCGTACTTCAGACGTGTGTGAAAACCAAACACTCGCCGACGATCCACGAACAATAATGGAAGAACAGCAACTACGTGTAGTTCGTTTTAGAACGAATTGTGTAGGAAAAGAATCTCAAGATCGCATTCTTTCAATTTACAGCAGAAGGCCGATCAATAGTCATCGATTTTCAAAAATAGTACCATAGTGTAAACAACGTAGGGGGCATCTCAATAAATACTTTGCGGGAGTTATCCTCCATAGCAATTATGTACCAGAGATAGGTTATAGCTGATTATTGTCTTCAATACAATACATTGAAATCCGCTTCCAGATATACATCAGCGACGCTTGAGCGACGATTGAGCGACGATTGAGCGCCTAGAAGGTACAACGTTTCAAATTTCAGTATCATGGGGATTTTGGTTCGCTCCAAACGTGGCCTGCCACAAGATTCAGATGAGTGTTTTCAATTATACCCCTTCATCCAATGTTACGTGTCCTTTTTCTTTAGTTGGTGTTGTAAAACTAAAAACGATCAGGATGTAAAAAAGTCAAGCCATTTCTCCTCGTCCAGCATTCTTCGTTGGTGCTGCGTGACGATGTAATGGCTTTGCTCACCAAACAATCCATGCTTTGATCAAAAGGTGAATAATCTTCATGCAGCTTTTCTAGTTTTGATTCTCTTTGCTCACTTATCGCGTCTTCGCGCGTCGTAAATGGCATCATCTTGCATTCATTCGCGCGCGCTTTTCTATCGAATTCTTCGAGAAGGTATCTGTGAACTATTAAGGCGATCTGAAGTGGGAGAACTTGAAGAATGGAGAACAAGAAAACTTGAAAAATGCACAGAAAGGATCGGAAACGACATGTATTGAAAGGAACTATCTTTGACTCAATGATGGCCCTTCAATCCTCTCTCATAATATAATTGACAATAACATATAAAACAGAAAACACAAGCACTTCAAAATAATGGGTATGAAGATTTCCGACATCAATGACATCGAGAAATTGGAAGAATATGACAAAATCGAAGACGAAGAAGAGAGCTTGGTTCAAATGATGGCGTTGGGATTTCGAACGATGTCCGAGGTTCGCAACCTTTGCCTGCGATCAAATCAAAACTTTCGTATAGCAGAGCAATTACAGAGAAAAGCGGAACGAGTATACAGTGAGGCCAATCGCCACAGACAGCTGTATCGCCTTCGCCAGCGCAGATTCGACCGTTTTCAAGAATCAATTCGTCGCGAAAAAGGTTACCGCTACGAAGACGCTGCGGAGACACATCTTCGAGCAGCTTTCAAGGAATTGAAAACCGCATACTGGATCATAAACAAGAACGGGAAAAGGGAGCTGCCTACGGAAACCGAGCCAACAACACTCGAGAATTATGACAGAGCATTTGGTTTTCTTCAAGAGCGATACGATAGATCGATGACGCACGTTGGCGCAGGACGTCTTCCTTCTTTTCGTGGATACAAGAAAGGAGAGGAGGCTAATTTGTTTTTGGGGAAAATAATAAGTGATCGACAACTGAAACTAATGACCACTGTGCTGACAGAAATCGAAGAAGATTTGAAAAAATCCCGCATGAATACAACCAAACTCTTGTATTTGCGATATGCGATTCCTGTGGCTGTCTCACTTCGTACGTTTCATCGTGGAGATGTACTCATAATACAATAACACCGATAACGGCACTATGTATCTCTCCATAGAATTTTCGCCGTGGTTGTAGCCCTCCGCATTATTCTTGTCGCCACTACAGTAGTCTGAGATTGTTACCTATCCATTGCATGCTAGATGCGACATTCTAATAGATAAATCTTAAGAGTTTCAACAAAGTTTTCAATTAAAAAATCTCGATCTACAAATCGATTGACGAACAAAAATGAATCGCCCTTGCAACCTTTGAAGTGAGACTATTCGGTCAAACGTAATAGGTCATGCCACTACAAACTATGATAATATGGTAGGGATCTGCCGATCGATCGAATCAAAAAACAAATATCTATTACGTGATGTCAACATTTAGTAAATACTTTCATAGACAAATTGACTCATTTTGCGGCAAGTACATCTTTGCGGTTCTCTTCTTCTCTATAAATAGCACTCCCTCATTGAAAAGATTCCACTTTTTTGTATTTGCTTCAATACCGACATAAAGCAACTTAAAACATGGATTGGCTCGTTCGTATCAGGGTTAACCTGATACTGCTTACACGAAAAGGAAGGCAACGAGCGTAGTGGTAGTCGTTAGGAGGAGTCCCATCCCAACGACAACAAGTTCGGCGCTGCTGGGAGGAGTCCCATCCACGCAGAGATCTCGGGTCTCGATAGTACCCGAGACCTCAGTCTTGTGACAAGTGCATTGTGTAAAATTTCCCTCTTCAGTCTTGAACCATCCGTATGGAAGGCCTTCCGCCTTTTGGCACCCCTGTTCGCAAATCGCGACGGAAGTGACGGTTTCGGGACCAAATGATCCCTTTGTAAAGTTCGTGCAACTTGCAGCCATGCCTTGCGTCAGTTGCACGAACGATAGGAGAACCAGGGCATGGAAGAATGCGGTTGATGAAAATCCAAAGAGCTTCATTTTATTTCTGTTGACGTGGATATGGGAATGATTGTTATGCTACCGAAAAGAGAATTGAAGAAAGGCCCGATAAAGATTTTGCGCTTGTTGATCTCTTCACAAAAGTTTTCAAAATGTGGACGACGGAAGCGGATAATTAAGTTCCCTTTAAAATAACAGATGGGGTTCTCAATTCATAGAACCTTCTGACTTTCGAATCGGCAGTTTGAAGTTGACTTGGCATCAAGTCTCGTGAATGAATGAATCTCAATCCTCAAAATCAAACCGTCAATTCGAAAAGCGACTGAAATAGTTTTTCTTTCAAATGTCAGAAGACATCACAAATTCGAAAATATTATAAGAACGATCGGTGAGGCGAGAATCAACAATCACCCTTTCGACCAACAACCAAGCTACGAAACCAAGAAACGACCAACATATCGCCAATTGCCGTTTCGAGAGACGTTTCTACGTCTGTTTCAAACCATATCCGTTTCAAACCATGTCCGTTTCTGGTTTTCTTCCATCGCGATAGCCTCGTACGACAAAGCTGAAACCAAGTCTTCAAAGCTGCTCTCTGTTAAAATTGTACCAGCTTCTACAGAGCAATCGCGTCGGATGCAGCAAAAATGCATCCACTATCCCTTTTTTGATCCTTCAGAAATCACTTTCCTCCTCTCATAATTCGCATTCGAAGGATAGAATAACCTAGTGTAAAAGCTTGAGTACCCGCGAGTAGCAGATGGCAAGAGTGGAGGTAGCAGCCCAAGGGAGAGACGCTATAGGGATCACCATGGTGGGCGCCCATGGAGATCCCCGAAATAAGCCTGCATCTGCTATGATCTCGCGAGGGGAAAAGGTGAGTCGAAGTAAGCAGCAGTCACTGTTCCTCCGTGTAAAAAGCCAGGAACTCGAGACCGTTGAAGTGTGCTTAGCACACGCGGAAGATCTCGACTGAGCTCACGCTACGGCGGCATGGTGCCAGGAAGGAGGGGGGAAGCGAACAAACTGTGATGCGGAAACGACAAGGCACCACGATGGTATTCTTTTTACGCACTTCGAAGATAAGGAGACAAGTGTAACTCATAAACCACAAAGGAGGGAGCAGGATGGCTGACAGGAGGGAAGTACTCAATGGAGCGCTACGGGAAAGTTGTTGTGAGAATGCAATGGACCCCGGACAAATCCCTGACGAGCCTGCAATGATCTCTGCCGACTGGATCGTCCAAAGGACGCTAATCCGGGCTAGTTGGATGAGAACGGGTATAAGCGACAGAAGAAATCACACACAGTGGTCCCCACGGGGATAAGGCAGTGTAAGCCCGGTTAGCCGATGCCGAGGGTCCTTCGGGACCCAGAGCTAGGAACTGGGAGCACTGAACCAAACGATAATTGGCCACTGTGTGCCTGAAAATGTAGGGATGAAGCCACGAAGCTTCATTGACTGTCCATCGATACACTTGTCTCCGGATCTGCCACGATATTTCGATAGAAATTAGCAGATCCACAACCCCACACAACCGGGGAAACAACCCCCCAAAAGAAGTCGCGAACTCTGTTCGATTCGCGACGATTTCGTTTGGGGGGTTTTACGATTTCGAACCAAAAGGCTCGAAATCAAACCGATCATTATGATCAAACACAAAACAAAAATAGAACAAACTAAAACCATAGTAGAAATAGCATTTTCTTCAATTTGGACTCTTGTTATCTTATCTCATTACTAGAAAATAAGGGATGAAGCTACGAAGCTTCATTGACTGTCCATCGATACACTTGTCTTCGGATCTGCCATATTTCGATAGAAATTAGTAGATCCTTGTTATGTTTAAAAAATATACCACTCAAGTGGTATTTACATAACAATCAACCGGCGGCGGAAGAAAACAACAATCGAATGTGCTCAATAAATCGAAAGCGATGAAAGCAGCAGATGGTGAAATATCGAGTGAGGACGATGCGCTCTAGTAGGCAAAGAATGAATCGAAAACTACGAAATCAGGAGAACATTCAGCAGGTGCTCCCGTCGACACCGGTGGATAGCGCAGGACTTTCAAACAAAACCAAGATCTGTATCCAAATAATGACGAAAGAAAAATGAAAAAATTGCAACAAAACGAAACAAAAAATATAACAACAAAATGATAACAAGACGTAATAGCTTTTCAAAAATGAGAATCTAGCCTATCGTATCAACCCTACATAGTGTTTCGTATGCTCGAATAGCGACTGGATTGATTCTTGTCTACTTGTATTATAGTTCTTCGCCATTGATATTGCGTCGCTTGGGATTTACCAGGCCGAGCCGACGGGCAATGAGCTTGGCGACGGATTTGCTACCAATTGCGGAAATCTCAATGGCCGACACTGCCGATTCCATGGCATTCGTGTAGTAAATAGCATGAGTTTTCGACGGTTCACTATCCTCATCTTGGCGGCCGCCATTGTACAACAAAAACTGCGTCGACTTTGAGGCCTCCCCGGCACCGTAAAAGGACGGAGTTGCTCCACCCTTCCGTCCTCCCCAGACCTTGGCATGTTCGACGAAAGCATTCTCCCCAAAAATGTCATGGATCAATTCTTCAGAGAGCTCTGCGGAACTAAATACCTTGTATAAGTCTCTGGTGATTTGACTAATCGAAGATATTCCGGTTTGTTTTCGTCCCTGTTCGGTAAACAAGATCGATCGAGGGAGATCTTTTCCGTTTTCGATCTGAAAATACGATGGTTGAAGATCCCCGTTTGCTACAAGGGTGGTGATTACCTGGGTATATTGCCTTTTCGCGCTAGACGGGAGATGGAGGTCGCCGCCCAGAGAATGAATATGTTCATGGAGATTTGCATCCGAATTTTCACTATCCACCATCTCGTTCAGAGGTAGGTAATATAACAACCCATCGTCAAAGACGCTTCCTTTTCCCATGAATTCGATTCCGCTGAACTGGAGAGGCGTAGCCACAACAACAATATCGTAGGGATCGAGATCCACTATCTTTCCATCCTCGCCGAACAATTCAATGGTTCTCTTGAAATCTGAGGACACGAGCGTCTGGATTTTGACCTGGCACCCTTTTGATTGTTTCGCTGGGATCCCGTTTCCCGACACAGGCACCCTCGTGATTCTGTGTCGCTTGTTTGAAGGCCGAGGAAATTAGTTTGCTGTTGCCCCCTTCTATGGCAAACAAATCGCCAGTGGACGCCGCTGCATTCACCAGTCCAGCTAGACCTGTCATTTCTGAATTGATTTGGTTATTGTTGCAGATATTGATGGGTTCATATAATTCGGATTGCACAACTCCTTGCTCCCCCAACAGCCAAGGCTTCACCATTATATTTTTCAAATGTTTCCACCAGGTCATGTACGGCACCACACCGATGCCTTTCAGATACTCTTCAAAGCTGACACTTGCCTCGTGGGACAATCCAAGCGCTTCCCATATATCGTTGGGTGAGTCGAAAAAGCATGATTCGTCGTCGTCGTTTTCCAAATATTCATATACGGCATGAAAAGCTTCCTGCGCAGATTGAGTTGCTCTGTGCACCAGGTAAAGGTCCAGATTATACCGCCACATCATAGTGGAGGTTTTTGTTTTGTCGTCCATGTTCGAAAGCAAGAGTGGAAAGGGCTTTCCTTTGCTTGATCTTCCGTCGTATACGCCAAGGCCATTCCGTATCTCAGGGTCATCCGAATCGATTCCGTCGGTGTGGGGAAGAGTTTTTCGAAGTGTTTCATCGTTCCCTTCCTCATCGGTCATTCCAAACGACCCATCTATCATATCGTTGACGAGTTTATTGTCCCCGAAGATAATCGACGCTCCTGTTTCAACCACTGTTCCATCCTTTAAGTGTATGGGAAGCCACCCTCGACCCCTGGTTATCATTCGATGGCGGGGGATCAAAGACAGTGATGTCGAGAGTACAATCAACATCGTAGTCAGAAAGATACTTTGTGACGAAAGATCCAGAAATTCCACCACCAATGATAGCAATCCTTGTTGGTTTGGATTCCTTGGAATTGGAATTAGCAGCGCCAACGGAGAATCGAAATCGACTGCTGCTTAGATGGAAAAATGCTATAACAGCGAGCGAAAACTTGAAAAAAGCATTGCCACCAACCCTCATTGCCAACCGTATAGAAAAAGTTCCCTGATGGGAGAAAAGATGTCTGCCGAACTACAATGCAAAGAAGTGATTATTGTATTTCAACTTCGGTCATGACATTGTTCATGGTATTTTTCATATCAGATCAGTTGATCTCAAGATGATCTTCTCCACGAAACATCATCTATCACAAAAGACTATTCATCGACCTATATTCTTATATGTAACATACCTATGAATTCAGACCTTCCCAATCACTCGTGTGACTGGAGATTCAAGACTGGATTCGGATAGGGACTTTAATGCCCTTGAATGTGTGTCTCGATTACGACTCGGTTGACTCCGATCGCGCGCGCAAGACAAGTCTTGAAAAAAAAGCGATTGGCATGTTCGCCAGAATTCGCCTCTCCGATCGCTGATCCGTGAACGGGTTATTTACCATCGGCAGGCACCTCAACTATTCAGCGACAACCCGTCTCAGACACGATCAACAAGACGAAAAAAAATGAAACTCGGAAGGTCGATTGCAAGTATTTTTCTTTTCACTCTCACGATTTTACACGGTCAGTGTGAGTTTCAGATATCATACTTTCTTCTGTCAACACCGTCGCCAAACTATTCTTCTGTTATAACTGTAACAACAAATCAATAGAGGAAGGAACAACAGGAGTTACCAAGAAGGAATAGAACTTTCAACAAGCAACATCCTCATCGACTCTTTGCAACAAGATTTGAATAAAATACCAACGACACAAACAAAATCATGGTAGCTACAAGCCATAACCCGTGGATAAAACAGAAACAACCGGAAACGGCGCCTATCTTTCGACAAAAGGGAGGAATGAGCAGCCGACGGTCATCCCTCGAAAGCGTCGGGGGCTTGTCGCGCAGATCCCTTGGCGGAGATTCCAGACGCCAATCTCTTGGCGCATCGTCGGTTCACTCTGTGGTGTCGGCATCGTCGAACCATACACACTCCCACAACAGTGGGAGTAAGAATCCCATTACTAATGACGTCAAGCTCAACATTCTGGTTCACGAAAAGCTCCAAACTATCAAGAAATACAAGCAATTTCAGCGCTGGAAGTGCAAGTTTCTCGATCGCTTCGAGACCTACCTCTCGCAGTCTGGAATGGAACCTGCAAGAGACGCTTCAAGAGAGCTCCAGGTGCATCTAGAAACCTGCCTCAAACGTGCTTCCGTCGTTTTGGATCGGATTGACGCAGGCGATCTTTCGCCCATTTCTCAAAAGAGAACCGTCAAGGCAGCCAGAGCTCTCAAGGAATTCGAAATGAGCCTCGAATTGTGCAGGGCTGAGCTCGAGGAGCTTGTCCCTGCCAAGCAGATTGATGAAAAGCGCAAGCGATACACCAAGTTCCACGTTGGTGCATCGTTGATCCGCGATGGATTTCCTCAGTTTGTTGCCATGAAGGAACTCGAAGAACACGTTCACGCGATTTCCGACAGGACCTACGACCTCGAAACCGATTACGACAACCTCAACAAGCAAGAACGGGAACTCTTCTGTCAATACAAGACACAAGTTGCGAGATTTTGCGACGTCATGTCGGACCTTGACCTCTACGATATCATGCTCACGTGTGTTGAATTCTTGCATCCTCCAGAGAACGATGATGATGACGATACCGAAGAGCTGACCATCTTTGTCAAGCGATACCAGCGATACAACCAGCAACAACAGGGAGTTATCAAACGCACTTATTCGAACGGAACTGATACCACCAACAGTGAAACCGATAGTGACAACGAACCTTCCTTCCGTGGAGACGAGGACGATTCTGGAGTAATGTCAGTTCCACCGGTTCTGGCAGTCAAACTTGATGTTGAGGATTCCGAGACGCTTGCCAACGTTGCCTACCTCGTGGCACAAGATCTTGGATTCCATCTCAAGCCCCAGGATGCTCTTGACATTTCCAGCCAGTTGACAATTCGACATGGCAATGAAAACGTAGTCAAGAAACCAAAAACGACGACTCTGAGGCAGCTTGGAATCGAGCACGGAGATGTTTTGACGCTCGAGCAGGCCATGATGCCCGTGAAGGTTCGTCAGATTATGGAAAATGGTGTTCGAGTGGATCTAAACGTCTTGGTTGACCCCAAAGGTACTATCCGTGATCTAAAGTACGCTGTGGAACATCTGCTACAACAAAGAGCTGACGGTATTGGAAGCATTAGTGCCGAAGATCAGCGCCTATTTTTCGGAGGCATCGAGCTAGATATCGATGCAAAGTCCTGTTCCGGCTACGGTATTGGTCCTGGGTCAATCTTGGACCTTGAAGCGAAGGCAATTGTCAATGACGAAATCGTCTTTGAAGGCGAAGAAGACCGCATCGTCATTGTTGATACAAAATATGGAACAATGTTTTCCGTTGATCGAGCGGTAGCTATCAAGCAAGGTGTCCTAACGCCGAAGATAATAAACGTCGATGATGTCTTTGTTGAAACCACGGAAAAGGATTTCGATAAGGATCGAATGTTGAAAGCAATGATGGAATCTCCAAACCTCAAGGTCAAACCCCAGCTTGTTGTCCAAAAATTGGAACTAGAGGAGTACGAAATTGACAAAGAATTAGCAAATGATGTCAAGAACATGTGGGGTGTCTCGCTCAAAAAGACTGGACACGAACGAAGAATGACCGAAATTTTCTTTGTTGACCTAAAAACCCAAGCGGTGGGATTTTTGAACAGAAGCAAGTTGCTGGAGAAGAATTTTATCACTGTTGTGAAGGCAACCGGCATCACCCGAGACAAGAAGCAAGAAGAAATGACGCTGGAGCAAGCCGAACAAGACCAACAAAAATACGACTTTTACGTCTTTGAAATTCGAAAAATATTTGGCATTGCCGAACTTTACCAGGGTCGTCGGTAGAAAAGCCATGACAAGAATCCTCAATTCCGAATTGAGTTCATAATGAATAGATATTACATGTCAAATAGATTGAAATAAACCAAGTAAGAATAATGTGTTCGAACGAAAATGATATTTCCATATAAAAAAGAGTTATCTTACTGCAACCTAATAACCTCGAATGTTTTACAAAAAAGAACGTGGACATAGATTGCCAGAAAGAAGATTGTGATAGAATGAAATGCGACAATTTATCATTCTACACGTATGTTTATGCCATGGATTCTGAAAGAATCACAATTTCCCAAACATTATGACTTCAACAAACTGATTTGTTGTATTTTGATTGAAGTTCAATGAATCTACGCGATGGCAAAATGCGTCTTTGGCTTCGGAATTTTGGACCAACATTGAACGAATAGAGTTGAAATCTGGCTTCCCTATGGGCACTTCCTTCACAATCCAACATTCTAATCTTTTCCAAATCATTTCGGCATCGACGATTAAGTTTGAAATTCATCTGTTCCCCGCGTTGGAAAGCCAGTCACCTCACCAAGGGACTTGGATAAATGGAATGGAAAGGAACATTGCAATTTCCCGTGTATCGCTTGACTTTTTCAATTGTTCATACACATCGCCCCAGGATGCAGGAGAGCTATTCGAAAAATCCGTAATGAAAATAGGAAAATCGGTCTTCCTATAAATTGTTTGTCGATGTATCCCTAAACAACTTTGCATTGTGAAGACGATTGTGATCTTCCGAATTTCCTTTGGCGTGCGAAAATAGCTCTTTCTGTTCTTTTATTTTCATAAAGTCGTCTTTCTTGTCGCCAGATTAAAAATTCGAATTGATGACAGAGCATACCAATGCTTCATCTTCGAAAATGCTCCAGCAATGCATTCAGATTTTTTCATGGCTGAAAAAAATGAAAACATGAAACACGCGTGATAAAATTTTACGTCTTCTTACTGCTCGTTGCTATCTTCCGTTGGATGCTAGTGCTAGAGAAATGAAACTTCAGTACTCAGCATGTCATTATCGACACCAAGGTCTTTTTCGATTATGCACAACGATGGAAATCATTAAGGAAAGCGTAATCGTGCTTGCAATTGCGCTTGCAATTGTGCAAATACAAAAATCGCCGAAGTTAGGCACTGCTTTCCGAACGATATGCAACGACTTTTCCTGGATTCAAAATGTTGTTCGGATCAAGCGATTCTTTGACCAATTCCATCATTCGAACTGCTCCCGGGCCATATTGGTCTGAAAGATACTTGATCTTTCCATATCCAACACCGTGTTCACCAGTACACGTCCCGCCAGCTCGGAGCGTTCGTCGAATCACCTTCTCGTGCACTCTGAAGATCTTTTGCATATATTCGTCCGTTTCGTCTTCCGATATCGGCAATATGCAATGAAAATTCCCATCACCGGCGTGTCCGAAACAAGGTCCAACAATGCCTTCGTTTTGTACGTCTTGAACGGTTTCGTCAATGACTTGTGCGAATTTCGATAGCGGCACGCAGGCGTCTGTCAAAAAGGCTGTGGTAGCACCCTTTCGGAGATTAATCGATGCATAGTAGAGATTGTGCCGGGCAGCCCATAGAGCCTTGCGTTCTTCTTCTCCCGATGTGAATCGAAAGTCGGATCCATTAAATTCTTCGTCCGTACAAATCTCTTCCGTCCTCTGGATTTGTTCCTTCAAGGCTGCTTCCGAGGATGCCTGGAATTCCAAAAAGAGGGTAGGTTTTTCGTCCATCGTTGGTTGTTGTGTGGAAGACGACGAGCTGCTGCTGCCACTTGCGACATCTTTGTTGAAGGCAGCCACACTTGTCGCGTCGAGCAATTCGCATCGAACCATGGGAATTTCACAAAATTTTAGCATGGCAACTGTATTTGCGGCATCTGCCAAGGAGTCGAAAACACAGACAGCGGCGACGACGTGTTCAGGAATCGGATGCAATTTAACGGTGACCGAAGTGATGACGCCAAGCGTTCCCTATTGGATAAAATAGAACAACAACAAATTATGTGAGTGATGTGATAATTTGCAAGAATAAAAAATTAACATCATTCACTCACCTCCGACCCACACATGAGACCAAGCAAATCGTATCCCGCACTTGACTTGAGGGCTTTGGTTCCAATCTGCCTCACAATAGTTCCATCCGCCATGACGCATTCGAGCTCCAATATGTTTTCCCTCATGGTTCCGTATCGGACGGCGGTAGTTCCCGAGGCTCCCGTCGCAACCATCCCTCCCAGGCTGGCGTCGGCACCTGGATCAACAACGAATTGCATCCCCGTGTGGCGCAGGGCCTCATTCAGTTGCTTGCGCGTCACCCCAGCACCAACCTTGGCAATGGGATCTGGGAGCAACGCGTCATCATCATTTTCGTCCTCTTCTCCCGGTAGCACAATGGTTTGAAAGGCATTCATGTCGAGAGAGATGGTTCCGTTTTTGACGGCACAAACATGCCCTTCTACGGAAGTTCCTGCCCCGTAGGGAATAACAGGAATTCGATGGTCATTGCAAAAGGAAAGAATCGCTGAAACATCTTGGACGGTTTGTGGTCGAACAATGACATCGGGTGTGACCTCGTCGCCGCCATCATCTTCTAGAATGTTGTATCCACGATGATGAGATTCTCCTCTTCCGTGTCTGTCCAATTCGTATTTATTGGTGGAAAATTCAGTCTCTTCGGTAATTGTTTTGGAAGTTTTGAGTGCTTCGAGGGAAGATAGAATCGATTCTTGCCGCGAAGCCTTGCTTGAGTAATCGTCGTATGCTCGTCGTGGCGGTGCTGAAAGGGGAGCTAGCTGTGGTTGTATTTCGTTGATACTCTTCGAATGAAATTTTACCAGAGGTGAAGAATCCAGCACCAATAGCTTTGCCATGTTTCCGAATCGAAGGCGTCAGCGAAGAAATGTTTCTAATATTCGGAGCAATCAATGGTTTTGTCCTTATCCTGCTATGAAACGCAATCGAACAAGTTTTCACTCTCGTCCTTGTGATTCCACGAACAATCGAAAAACTCATTGTATGTTCTATGAAATTATGCGAGATGAAGGGTTCGTAGTGTGCATCAGATCCCTAAAGTTGTAATGGGAAAGATGATTGGAAAGATGTCATTGTCGAAATAAGACGAGGAAGATGATAATGATGTTGTTTTTATATCGTCATGTGTTAAGGCCTAAGGCTTTCCTAAAATAGGTATGTGCGATGGAACATACTCAATACTAGGTCCTCTAAGAAGTACTACGTAAGAACGGACGGATTGATTCATCACAAAGATTTTTTTGTGATTGAGGAGAAGATGGTGAAACATAAACCATCAAGAATGACATCAAGATGAGAAGATGTGAAAAAGAAAGTCTAACTCAAGGTTGAATCGAACTAGTCCTATTTTGATGTTACCCCAAGAAGCCAAGCAGAGTTTTTTCGCTCGCTCAAAATCAAATGAAAAATGTCGATTGTGGACGCTTGTTGAAGCTAGCCGCGACGAGAAGAAGCCGTCGCCCATCGCCGCTTCACAACAACTATGGAAGCGGGAATGCTCTTTCTTCCCCCGCGACAAACAGAATAACTACCGCCAGCAACAACAAGAACTAAGGACAAGCTCCAAGCTATCCGCGACGAGACAAAACCGATGACCATGGCCACTTGTTCACAACAACTTTGAAAGCGGGAATCTTCTTTCTTCCCCCGCGACAAACAGAAGCACTACCGTCAACAACATCAATGACAAAGGACCAGCTCCACTTCTTGTTGCTGATCTTCATTTTCTTTCCCGTCCGACTAGTCTTTCAAAATTCCAGCATCATAGTTCATGCAGCAGGAGAGTCTATCCTCGAAGACGAACAACTTGTTCTCTGAGGAGTAGCTAGCTAACATAGCATTTTTACAAAGCCGCATCTCTCTATTATTTGTTCAACCAGTCAATTAATAGACTACAAAACGACCCCTCCTTTTAGTCGTGGCGGTTCTCTCTCTCTCTCCCGGTCTCCGTCGTGAGAGCGCAGTTCTTGTTGCGGAGATTCTGTCCAAGACCAAACAGCACTTGTTCGGCGAGTAGCTAGTAGCTAGCTAGTATTATGAAGTCGTAGCTCCTCTCGAGAAGTAGTATATTTATTTTCGATTAATTAGTGGACTACAAAACGTGGCGATTCTCTATCTCCCCATTGCCGATTCTCTTTTTCCCCAGGAGAGCTCCGGGTGCTAAGTTTATTGTTGATGATAGTCCTCCCAAGAAGAACCCTACAGTACCTCTAGAAGTAATATTTTTTCTGTTCTTCTTGTTTCTAATTTATTCCCAGGCGCATAAAATTATCGAGTCGAGCAGGGCGTGCTCGCCTTCTCAGGGAAACTAGTATTGGCGAGTAAGAGTAGTTTTGACGAGGGTGGTGTTCTCGTTTGTTTCGAACCTTTCCAGAATCGGTTCTATTCTTGCTTTCACATCCGCTCGATTGGAAATTATCGCATCACACCTTGACGTCTATACCGGGATACATTCGCGTTTCCAATTCTTCGATTGTACCTTTCAGATATATGACGTGGCTATGCCTGAGTTAGTTCAAGCGGGCATACTTATGAAACACCACAAAATATGCCAACCGAGTTTACGACTGTGATATTTAGTAGTTCCTTAAGTGTTGGCAACTCAGTTCCTGCAACCTTCAGAATTGATCGTAAAATAGCGGGATAGAAATGTACCGTAGTCTTGGCTCTGATTCTCCCCGTACAAAAGCAATTGTAACGGCGTACTATTTGTCCCGAGATTCGAACCGTACGAGAACAAAACCGGGACCGTGCGAATCCTGCATAGAGAGCAATCATTCAGATTGTGACGAGCTATGCATGAATGGAAATTTGTCAAAACATACTCTTCAATGTTTATTAATATGCCTCTGAAACATTCCAATACCGTTTCATTTTTAGTCTATTATGAAATTGAAAAATATTCAACTCTGCACGTGCGATTATTATATAATGAAACAATTATCGAGTAGGAATTATGGTCCTATAATGTGAATCAAGCACAGTAGTGTTAAATGATTTTTCATTACGACCAGATGAGGAACATATATCACATATACATACCAAAACGTAATGAATGTTCTTGAAGACCATCGTCAATACCATCACTTTTGACAATTTAAGTAGGATGAACTTAGGGAAGTGAAGTCCTGGGAAACGAGAGGCTTTAACTTTGAAGACTAGAAGATTAAATGTCTGGAGATTTTAAGGAACGTCTCAAGACATAACCCTGAAAAATAGCCGAAGAGTAAAATATACCCTCATTGAACATTTTCACGGGATGGTTCGCAAAGAGGTTATGTATTGCCGTTCAGTTCCATAGCATCTCTGGTCATATTCTTTGAAACATGACTAGAATTTATTGTTCTTCTAAGTAAGCGAATGCAGTCTCCAATCGAATTGCTTTCCGGAGAACTTTTTGGCAAACTTAAACTTATGGAAGACATATTCTCTTTGAAAGACCCAAACAAGCAAAAAGCTCATTGCACAGCGGAATTTTTGTATTCGTAATCACATTTTTCCGCCGGAAGAGACGAAGTGAAAAATTCTTTCTGATTCAGTAATCAGAGCTGAATTTATCATTGGATATTACTTCATCGGAGAGCACTATTTGCTTTGAAACCGACACAATACAATCGTTGTCAGCATACATACCGCAACGAAAAAATCGCAACAATGAACCCGAACGCTTCATCAAGTAACGCAAGATGGTCCGCCATTGAGACAAGTGCAAGAGGAAAGAGCAGTGATCGGCTGAGAAAGTTATTGTATCAACAAGATCTGGGACGAAGAGAAGCATCGGCGACGAGGCTAGATTCGTCGGCACACACAATGCCAATGCCCGCGATTCGAAGGACGTCTTTCGACAGCCTTAATAGTCTCGGAAGCATGAGCAGCCTCAGCAGTATGAGCAGTATTGGGAGTGCGAGCAACCGCAGATTCACAATAAGGAAGAATTCCAGCAGCAAATTGCTGCGATATCACAACAAAGATAGCATGAACAGCCTTCTGAGTCGAAACTCCCGATGGAAGTCCACGCCACCAAAGAAGAGAAATTCGACGAGCTCCTCCAGTAGCAAACAGCTACTAAGATCGAGCATTCTCAGCCCCATTGCGGTTGGAAATCATAGTGGACGATGGATGGCAACGGTTTCGAGCGACAGTGCGATGGATCGTCCAATCAGCGCGATACGACGAAAAGCATCACTGAACACAATCATGCCTTCTTCGGCATGCTGATTTCGAACCATTGCGTGAACGGTCTGCAAACAAAACGAAGGCAGAACAAAGAAGTCCTTCAATTTCATCCAACGCAATTTTCTCCTAATCGGTACATTGGTGTACCATCTCGATACGAACAGTTTTTGAATATACTATCATATATATATATAATCATACACAATTTTGAACGCTTGTACATGAACAAATACTGCGCTATTACCATATCATTTCCGTTAGGGCACTAGTTGCATTCCTTAGGCCGAATCATAGTTGGGGTGAGAGCTTCCTTTCTTGATGGATCACTGATTCTCCTCTGCGAACTCCTGCCATCATTCTTTGACATGGGCGATTGACTGCGAACCGTGATGCGCAGAAAGTCAAAAGCTCTTCCCGATTCGTGGAAAAGGATTTCCATAAGTGTGGGACAGGCCCAAAACCTATGCATACCACGCGATCAAAATTAATTTAGTATGTACATATGATATATTTCTATAGTACGTATATACGGGTGTAAGCCGTTTCCTACCCGATTTCATTTTTTGACTAGTTGGACTAAAATGCATGTTTTCCTAAAAGCAGTACAAATCCTACATGCGGCAGAGATTGCGCATTGTTTTCAAAAACACGCGACGGATCTCCATTGACTTTTCCCAAACCTGTCATTCGAAACCTTGGGCAACGGAGCGTCAACAGCCACATGATCTTCGGCTCTTTTTCATCGGTTGGTCTGAAATTCAAAATACTGAATACAGTCCTCTAGTAATTGAAACACGAAATTGAATATCGCGGCAAAACATCGAATCCTTTTTCACAGTCAAAGTATTCTTGTACAATCACAGAGAATAAAGAAGAGAAACAGCTCCTTTCAACTCGAAACATTTATTTATTTATTGAATAATATACCTGATTACAATTCAAAATGGAGGGACTCAAAAAGAATCTCGAAGCTATGAAGACCGAAATCGAAGCGGTTGCCGCCAGAATTACCACTGCCAAAAAAGAGATTTCGGACAAAGAGGAGGTCAAGAAGGTGACTGGTCCGTTGATCGCCAAGCTGTTGGAACTTAAGGCTAAGTTCGCCGAAGAGAACGATGGAATCGGTGTTGATGGAAAGCCCTTTGGCGCCAAGAAGGAAAAGAAGAAGCCTGGGCCAATTGCAAATGCCGTGGCCTCTGTCGAAAGCGCTGCCAAGAAGGCCGCAAAGAAGGCAGAAAAGGCTGCAAAGAAGGCTGCCTATAAGGCTGGCCTCGGTGGCGCGGCACCTCCCGCTGGAGGCGCTCCTGCAGCGGCAGCTCCTCCGGCAGGCGGAAAACCCAAGCAGGCTCCTGCTGCAGCTAGCAGAGGCCCTCCCCGTATGACCAACCTTTCGAAATTCAAACTGTCACCCCTGCAGTTGGTTTTGAACCCCAATGCTTCTAGTATGAGGGAACGCCCCGTGATTGCTTTGGCTGTCGCTTGCCTGGCAGATGTCGACATTGATTTGTCGATTACCGCCGATCACCGCGTCCCCTCTCCCATGATGGGCATGACTGGAAACAGCGGTGGAGTTATTGTCGGTGATTTGGCCATGGCACGATACATTCTCGAAGCAGTAGCTGCGGAAGGTAACACCCTGGCCACTTCCTCGGCGAATGAACGAGCCGAGCAAAACGCCTGGATCGAGTATGCCCAGTCCCTGTCACAGCTCGACCAGGAGCAAGCCGTCAAGGGAATTGCCATGACTCTAGAACACGCTTTGGCAAAGCGAACCTATTTGTGTGGCAGCAAGATTTCCCTCGCTGATGTTGCCTTGTTTGCTGCCTTGGGATTCCCATGTGCCATTGAGGACAAGATCCGCGTGTCGGAAGCCCTCAAGGACTTTACTGTCGCCTCCCGCTGGACAAACATGATGGCTGCTCACCCAGCTTTGAAAAAAGCAACCCAGCTTGCCATCGGCGCGAGTGGTGCCACTGATGCGGAAGCTCAGTTCACGGAAGAGAAGCTCGAGCCACTCGTAAGTGGCATGAACTTGTTGGAGGGTGCCATCCCCGGACAAGTCGTCACCCGTTTTCCCTCCTGAGCCTTCGGGCTATTTGCACGTGGGTCACGCCAAGGCCTGCTTGTTGAACGATTACTACGCTCGTCGTTACAAGGGACGTTTGATCATCCGATTCGACGATACGAACCCTTCCAAGGAAAAGGAAGAGTACCAAGAATCCATTTTGGCAGATCTTACGACTCTTGGTGTCAAGGGCGGTGTTTTGACATACACCAGTGATTACATTGGAGCTATTCAACAATATGCCCTTTCCATGATCTCGAAGGGACAGGCCTACATGGACGATACACCCCAGGAACAAATGAAGGAAGAGCGCGCCAACCGAATCGAATCGAAATACCGCAACACCCAAACACCTGAAGAGGCAAAAGCTCTCTTTGAAGAAATGTGCAGCGGATCGGACGAAGGTGCCAAGTGGTGTCTTCGTGCCAAGATCGACATGTCTTCCGACAACGGAACCATGCGTGACCCAGTTCTCTACCGCCAAAACCTGACCCCCCACCACCGCACCGGAACCACCTTCAAGGCTTACCCAACCTACGATATGGCTTGCCCCATTGTCGATTCTCTTGAGGGAGTCACGCACGCTCTCCGTACAACGGAATACAATGATCGCGATGAGCAGTATCAGTTCCTGCAGAAAACCCTTGGATTGCGCCGAGTTCGCATCCACGCCTTTTGCAGAATGAACTTCCAATATACTGTTCTGTCCAAGCGCAAGCTCACCTGGTTCGTGGAACAGAAATTGGTGACTGGATGGGACGATGCGAGGTACGTTTTTATGGAAGCAAACTCCTATTTTTTCTTTGGTATCGTTATTCTTTCTCACCTCAGTTTTCTTTTGAACAATTTCATAGATTCCCTACCGTACGTGGTGTTCTTCGTCGCGGAGTTTCGATTCCTGCACTCAAGAAGTACATCTACGGGCAAGGTGCCTCTCGTCGTGTCGTGAACATGGTTTGGAATTCGTTCTGGGCCGAAAACAAGAAGGAACTCGACAAGAAGGCCCGTCGTTTCATGGCAGTCGATGCCACTGCGAACGCAACTCTGACGATTACAAACTTTTCCGAAATCGAAGGCTGCGATAAATACGTTACCACTGCGCTCCATCCAAAGGATCCTTCCATTGGTCAGCGCCCAATGAAGCTCTCGAGCAAGGTTCTTCTGGAAGCAGTTGATGCCGCCGGTTGTGTGGTGGGTGAAAACATTGTCTTGCTTCGTTGGGGTGTCTTCAAAATTACCAGCAAATCGGAGGATTCCAAGACTCTCGAGGGTGAATTTGTTCCGGATGGAGATTTCAAGACGGCCAAGCTCAAGATTTCCTGGATTGCTGCATCTGGTAGCTGCCCTACCGTTTTGACGGAATTTGATCACCTCGTAACCAAAGAGAAGCTCGAGGAAGGCGATAAATTTGAGGATTACGTCAACCCCAACACCATTGCCACCACCTCGGCATGCGGAGATGCTTGCTTGAAGACGCTCCAAGAAGGGGATGTCATCCAGCTCGAACGCCGTGGTTTCTACCGCGTTGACAGCCCTTATCGTGGCGAGAACAACCCTTGCGTTCTTTACATGATCCCAGATGGAAAAACCAAATCCATGTCGGGCATGTCTGGAAAGCTTGCGCACCATTAGATTGAACATTACTTCTAGTTAACGACATTCTTCTATTGTGCTTATTTACATTCTTAGAGATAACTACCTTATTAAAGGAATACTTGTTGTATTTCGTATTGAAGTTATTGTTAGGTTCAGAACTTCATTCGCACGTCAAATTGGAAATTGATACGTAAAAGTTTTCTCAGATTTTTTCATCTCTTGTGACTGACTCGGTCATTTCAGTCACGACATAAAAAAATTCGCGTTCCAACATCAACGGTTTAACGACCAAGCCTCAATTCTTTTGTGACCGTAGCACTTCAACTCATCAAGGAACACAAACAAAAAGCATTTTCCATTGACCCTACATATCCCATATCATCATTTCATTAATCCTTATTACTTCCGATTACTACATTAAAAACTGCAGAAAGGATTAAAGACGAAAAGGTTCATTCGGTGTTGTTTTTTTGGGAATTCAATTTCAATTCGGATCATTACAAAAGACAAAAGCAGCCGTCATCGTGACAGGGTCAGATAGAGAATCACAAAATGGGCAAACGAACGAGCTGGCACAACAACAGTTGTATTTCGAATAATTCCGCCCCTGCAATAATGAATATGTTGGTGTTTCTGATAGCACTACTGCTAATTGCACCATCTAAGGTGTTTGCCGAGGACGAGGAGTGGAAACCCAAAATCGACATGACCAGCAAGTCGGAATTGTTTGAAATCGCACACGAAGTTGCGGTCAGCTCTCCGAGCTTCTTTCCCAAGCCAACCTTTCCTCTTAATGACCCCGACGCAGTGGTTGTTGTTGAACCCGAGATTGGAAAACATAGACCCGATAAAGACGTCGTCATGGCATATGCAGAAGGATATACCCTTGATTACTACATGTGTTTCATCGAGACGCTGCGAGCAACGGGATTCGACGGGGATATCGTCCTGGCGACATCCGAAATTTCGTTGTTGAAACCCTACGTAATGGAGTATCTGCAGTCGCAAGAAAATCTTGTCGTGTACATGCACCAACTGGATTGCTTCGAATCGGATTCCGTCACTCCAGCGAGGCGGAGGATGAAAAATGGAGCACCAGACGTATTTCAGATGTGTCTCCTCAACGATGTCTACGGACGGAAAGACGCCGACGGGAAGGTCACCCAAACGGCGAAAGATCCCCGTATTGGTCGAGCTGTGGCTACCCTCCGATACGAATGGTACTGGATCTGGGCCCAGCACTACAATCCTGATTCCTGGATCATGCTCGTCGATGCCCGAGATGCTTTCTTCCAGACAAATCCTTTTGTGAACCTCCCCCGCAAACAGAATGGCCTTTTGTACTTTTTTGGTGAAAATGTGGATGCTACGCGGATCGGTGTATCAACGAAAAACCGCAATTGGATCCTTCGGGCATACGGGAAGGAGGTTCTCCAGGCGCTCAGCGACAAGCCGACTATTTGCAGTGGATCTACCATGGGAGAACAACTTGCAATCGAGACATATCTACGGGCACTCGTCAACGAATGGGACGAGACGGACATTAAGATGACGGGAGCTGACCAGGGATTTCACAACTATTTGTATTATACGGGCAAGCTCCACAATAGTGCAACTATTAGCAAGCTGGTGGTTTGGGAACAGGGCAAGGGCATCATCAACAATCTAGGGGCCCTTCGGACGAAGCAATTCTGGGAATGGGGCTTTTACAACAACCGTACAAAGGAGGTCTACAACTGGGATGGAACTCTTAGCCCCGTTGCACACCAGTGGGATCGAGACAAGGACCTGCATACATACATGAAGGAAAAGAAGTTTAGAGATTGGAAACATAGCTTTATGGAAAAGTCCAAGGACAAGAACAAGGGGGGCAACCTTCGGGCGAACTAAAAGCAAAAATGAAGATTAAAATCGTGCCGCTAGTGGAAGCACCTTTTACATCAAAGAATTGAATAAGAAAGTTACAGATACACAACTAATAATAACTATCCTCTCGCACTACCGATATGATGTAAAGTCTTCGCTCCACCCTTCTTTTCTAAAAAGTAGAACTTCTTTCCATTGCAGCCAGCTGTCAAGTCTAATGGCATAGTATATGAGTTCAATTACAGCGCTTTTCTGAAATATTCTTTTCTGAAATATTCTTTGTAGCTAGAATCGCAGCAAGTGTTCATCTATCCGCCTCATTTCTTGTGAGTTTCAGCTGTGTTGTTGAATTGAACCCGATCCTTTTTGAGATGAATATTCATGTTAGTTTTGGAAACAAAAAATTTAGTCGTGTTTCGATGAAAGATCCGAAGGGAAACGTTACGTGCAGGATTTCGACGCGTCGTAGAATCAATTTTTTTGTGCATGTTTCAATCGAAACATAAAAAGCATTTCGAATAGTCGACAATGATAGCCTCCAAGAAAGAAACCAAAAGTGACACAACCAAGAAAGTAAGCAAGATCGAATCACTCCCCAGTGAGATCCTTGAACGATGCCTCTCATTCCTCGACGCGAGAGATTTGTGTATGAATGTTGAGCCACTCTGCAAGTCCTTCCGCGAGGTTTCGAAAGTCTCTCGGGTTTGGAAGGAAATCGCCCGGCGAAAAT
Organism: Pseudo-nitzschia delicatissima; assembly: GCA_037355735.1. Lineage (NCBI taxonomy): Eukaryota > Bacillariophyta > Bacillariophyceae > Bacillariales > Bacillariaceae > Pseudo-nitzschia > Pseudo-nitzschia delicatissima. Next base: position 2,297,597 of record CM074777.1, on the reverse strand, counting down.
ATGGCGACGAGGTCGTAGCGGAAGCCATCTCGAAAGCTGTCTATAGTTTCTATAAGGATATGGTTGCCGACGACATGAAACTCGTTGCCACTCAAGCCATCTCGATGACGGAATATCCCGCATCGGCAAATTGGCGTTACAACAGCGATAGGATGTTCTACGTTTGCCTCGTGCTTGGCATCCAATACCATCGCCCGACCGATGAAATACGAATATATCTCGAGGCTCGGGGAGAGAGAGATCTTCGTAATCCACGCACTTCCTCCATCTTGCGGGAATTCGACAATCTTTCCACAGATGCAGGTGCAAAACCATTGACATCGAAGGGATTCCAAGGAATATCATACGGTAGAGGTCACTATCGTGGCTATGTATCGTTCGAAGCATCCTATTTTGAAAGACCAGGAGTGTACATTTTTTCATTCGCGGATCCCAGAATATCTTTTGGATGGGGCTGCGATTATGAACCGATTCACATCACAAAGATTCGACCAGGCAAGGAGTCTCTCCTGGGCACTTTCACAAACACGAACAAAAATAGCTGCAAAAGTTTGTACGTCCTTGAAAATTGGTCGCCTCTTGTCGTGAACGGAGATGACGACGATTCCGGGGAGACAGCCGAACTAGAACGATTTCGACCCTTTGTAGACTATCCAGTTTGGAATAGACACAACAACGCGAATGCCAACTATCGCCAATGGTGGGTTGGAAAAAACAGCGGGAGTTCACAATCTTTGAATGGAGAGAGTAATGCTTACGCTGATTTCATGGATTCTCTTGTGTTATTTGATTTGGCTAGAAATCCCCTAAAGAAACAACGAAACTGAGCAATCACGGAATGCTTTCTCACTGTGGAAGTTTCAAGAAGATTCTTCTTCGCGCAAATTTGGAATGTGGCGCGCCATGTTCAAAGTCAGTCGGGCATGCATGTCGGGCCGGCGATTGGCGATGACACACATCTTTTGAATGAACCCGAGGAAAAAAGGAACAGAAAAATACCACATACAGTAACAATGTAACAGAACGCCTATCTCATCTAAGAAACGTAGCCATTATATTCCCTTTTCACAAGGAACATCTCGATCCAACGCATGATCTTATCTCGTTTGTTGCCAATTGGAAGATGTTGGTAGTAAAATAAAGAAAAGAATCAAAACCATGGTGATCGTGAACGATTTCCAATTCAAAATCGTGTCCGCCCGAGACAAAACTCCATTCAAGGAGCACCAGAAAGGCGGTAATACGTACGTCGAAGTCGAGCCCGATGCCGAATATCTCTTGAGCGTTCGAAAAATACGAAGATCGTCAACTGATCTTAAATGTTATTTTAAGGTTGACGAAACTGGGATGCCGACCTATAAAATTTTCAAATCATCCGAAAATCAGTCGACGTACTATAAGGGAATTTCGTCACGAGCGTATGGTAGAAGACATGTACATGCGTTTAAGTTCGTTAAGGCGTCTTTTGCAAGCGACAAGAAGGGCATTGGTTCAACAATGACTGGAATGGGAAAGGTGGAGATGAACGTTTATGTTGGTCACTATGCCGGAATGAAAAAAAAGTACGACGCAGCCGATACAGCATCTTTCAAGGCTTCAACCATCGAAATCGACGATAACGCTACCGTCACAATGAAGAAAAACCTCAGATCCGGAGAAGGTGATTGGCTGAAAACCACCAGATATGACATGGGCAAAAAACACAAGCTATATAGCAAAGGCAGTCATTTGTACACAATTACATTGAACTACTGCGCTACACCCGGGTTGATTGCGGTTGGGATATTGCCAAAGCCTCCCTTTTGGGATTGGAAACGCATGCAGTTTCCGGCAAATACAACAGCAGAAGAGAAAGAAAAGTTAGACAAGGCTGTCATCTCTGTGAAACGGAATCAAGGCAATGAAATTTTGGAACTTGCGGATAGTGATAGCGACAGCGATGACGGCATTGAAAATGCCGTCCGCCCAGATCGCGTTCCGTCAAACCGCAAGAAGTTCAAACGATAGTCTTCTTCATAAGCATGCCGCAGGCTCTTGTGACGGAAGGCTAATTATTCAAACATTTGAACTTTTTTCAAAACTCGACGTCCGACTCCTTCTTGGATAGATGGATTTGCATCCGCAAAATTTTGGACGGCGAGTTCGAGAAAGAAGATCTCATGCCACCGCCCTGATAGCGTTCGCTCTAGAGCGCAAAAAACAAATGACAGCAGAATCGAAATCGAAAAAGTAGAGAAAAATCCTGAGGGTGGGGAAAGCGACTCCGATGGACAGCATCCTCATGTCAGACAATTCACCTTTGTATTTGAGGGCCAGTCTTGGTGGGACGGACATACGTCACAGTTACTTTCAATGTACTCACATATATAGACTACTAACAAATTAAATTGTAGGATCATGATTGATTTTGCTACCGTTTTTATTCGTCTTCATATCGTAGTGCTGTAGGGTTGTTTTTGTTTCCTCGAACAACAGCACCAGTTTCCTCCTCCTCAGCAACCCCCTGCGATCAACAAGAACGGTTCTTGTTCTCTCTGTAAGGAGCGCCATCGATCGTTCTAACGGTATTGTTAGTTTCACTTACAACTTTTAGTTATGGTATTGTCAGCAGTTTCGAACCTTTTGGAAATTATGGTTTCCCTTGTTTGAAAGTAAGTTCAAACTTTTTAGTTCGAGTCGAAGGAATCAATCAATCGAAAGCGTAGTTGTCGCAACTTTTAGTCTAACGAATCAATCAGCAATTTTTTGAATTCTGAATTTACGTCATCGCGAGTGAGAATTGAGAAAAATCACATCTTTTCCTTTCTCGAATCATTTCAATGCCTCGTTTAATGTTTCATTGTTCGAAAGCTTTGTGAATTCAGAAGCTACGAGTAAGCATTCATATCCTTCGTTTCTACTGGTGAGGCTGATATTCATTGCAGGTTCGAAAATAGCAGTTCCTGTTTTTCACACAATGGTGGAAGACCACACAATGAAACGACAAGGGCAAAAGGGAAAACCACGAGATGGTCCTGCGACAGCGTTTGAGGCTGATCCAATGGTTTCGGACATTTTCACCTGTCCAGACGGAGATTATTTCGGTTTGGTATTGGTGACCAACTGGCCGATTTCGCCACTTGCCGCTATGGACGGCCCATATACAGACTTTCTCGAGGCAATCAAATCGTGTTTCCAAAAAGAAGACATCACTGCCACCCCATCCAAAGAAACAGAAAATTCTTCAACAAGTCAGGTTTCGTTGCCAGCGGTGTATCTCTACCCTACCATACATTTGCACATTACGCTCGCTACCTTTATCCCACCGACCAAAATAGCTTCCAGCAACAGTGTGTCAAACGAGGAAGGTGATGACAATAAAGAAAAAGGATCGCTATCCTCGAACGACGTTCGAGAGGCCAAAAAGGCAGAAGTACTAAAACTGTTGCAATCAGCGTCGGAACTACCAGAGTGGCCAACAGAGCCTCTCCAAATGGTCGTAGATTCAGCACAAATTGGGAAGAGGGCTGGAATCTTGCTGTGGAAGGACTTGTCGGGAGGTGTCGAGGCCATTCGAAATTGCCTGCGGAAGGCTTCAACAGAATTAGATACAGCAGCACCTCCAAACATTCCTGGCATTATTCATTCCACGTTCTTACGCTTCTCAAGCACACCGCAAACGCCGGGCGCGGAGGTGCAGGAAGCATTCCGATCAAAGATTCAAGGAAGGCTCGGCACGGAATTTTTTCACTCAGCGAACGCCGACGAACCTACCCCACTCATCCTTCAAGCCAACACGGCACGACTGGTCTGCGAAAGCACTCCCTACATGCACATCCCGGACGATGAGGAGCACGCACTGTGGAACAGCGAACTCGCAAGGTGAATATCAATCGCCCAGAACGGAACACTTTCGGCGTGACGCTGCCTTGTTCAGACTGCTCTAGAGTAACATTTTCTGTGTCATCTTCAAGAATATTTTTGAAACGAGCCATCAAGTAATTCCACGCCTCTGTTTTTATTCCACGAGGAGGGTCGACACTTCTTTCCATTGGCACTATGAACACTACAGAATAATTCCCTACCTGAGGAGAAAGATTATAGGGGTGGGATGTCACAGTGGAAGTACGAGGATGAAAATAGCGCCCGCGATCGAATCGAATCGAATCGAATCAACAGAACTGCAATGCGATACATGTTGTATTTGGATGGATAAAATAAGGGTGACCAGAATCCGAATAGTGTAGTAGTGCTATCATTTTCGTAGAGGGAAAATAGATGCGGGTTTTGTAGAAGCGACTGCAAATCTTCTTCAGGCTTCGTACTTTTCGAGTTTTTCGTTGTCTCCTCAGGAATTTTCCTTCCCGTGCTACGACTATCCTAAAACGCCAGCAACACGCGACGATATTACTATGATTGCGCAAAACGACGGCGATATAGCTAGATTCGATTTATCTATACAGATTAATCATGTTGTCCAATTTGCACACTGGTTGATTGTTATTTTGTTGTTGGCGGTGGTGGAGTCATGATTTTTTGTTTTACGAAAGTCCTTCCATCTTTGAGAGGGCATTTTCCAACCAACAACAAATAACAAAGGATGAAGAACTTTCGATATTGGTTCCAGTGCCCTCTCGTTTATTCGCTCACAAAAGCAGCGTCCGGCGACGGAGACAGTTGCAAACAAGCAATCGAGCGCTTTCAGAGTCAGCGAATGAGACGAAGACGATCACGGCATTCTTCAAGCCTCAATCGATTCTCAACTTGGTCATTTGAAGCATTTGCTACTGTTGAATTTTTTCGATTGAATTCGATTTTCAACAGAAGAGCAGCAGCCGTTTCGCGCTTAATGACCAAGCCGAGGATTGATCGCGATTCGACCTGTCGATAGAGCACCTGCAAAATCTTCTTTTGCTTTTGCTATCGATTCATTCGTCGTCTTAAGACAGCAGGGTCCTCGAAAGCGCAGAAAATATTTGCGGGCTCCATCGAAAGGTCGACTATCCGCTCTATTCACCATGACCGTCTCAAATTTGATCAAGAAAATTATTCTTCCGACTCCCGCAAACTCTCGCTTGCTGTCTGTCGTCAGGCGAATGGAACGGCATCGGCATTTTTCGAGTCACGTCGACCCTCTGCTTGCTGATGGATTACCTGCTGCTGCTGCATTTACCGATTCATTCTTTCAATGAAAGGGCAGTAGACTTTCGCTCCATCCACAGGCCGAAATCTAGATTCGTGATCGACCCAGGCCTCATTATTGGGATGGAACGTCTGCTGCTGCTGATTTCGTCGCGAATGAATCGAAAGCGCATCCGATTCTTCGTGGGCTCCATCCCTCAGGTCGACGATCCTCTGTTCGCCGTGACCGTCCCAATTTCATGAGAATTATTTTCTTTCGACTTACCTTTTTGTCTCCACTGCCGGCTGATTGTTATGTATATACCACTTGGGTGGCATTATAGTAACATAACAAGGGTCTACTAATTTCTATCGAAATATCATGGTAGACCCGAAGATAGTGTATCGATGGACAGTCAATGAAGCTTCGTGGCTTCATCCCTACATTTTCAGGCACACAGTGGCCAATTATCGTTTGGTTCAGTGGTCCCAGTTCCTAGCTCTGGGCCCCGAAGGACCCTCGGCATCGGCTAACCGGGCTTACACTGCCTTATCCCCGTGGGGACCACTGTGTGTGATTTCTTCTGTCGCTTATACCTGTTCTCATCCACATAGCCCGGATTAGCGTCCTTTGGACGATCCAGTCGGCAGAGATCATTGCAGGCTCGTCAGGGATTTGTCCGGGGTCCATTGCATTCTCACAACAACTTTCCCGTAGCGCTCCGTTGAGTACTTCCCTCCTGTCAGCCATCCTGCTCCCTCCTTTGTGGTTTATGAGTTACACTTGTCTCCTCATCTTCGAAGTGCGTAAAAGAATACCATCGTGGTGCCTTGTCGTTTCCGCATCACAGTTTGTTCGCTTCCCCCCTCCTCCTGGCACCATGCCGCCGTAGCGTGAGCTCAGTCGAGATCTTCCGCGTGTGCTAAGCACACTTCAACGGTCTCGAGTTCCTGGCTTTTTACACGGAGGAACAGTGACTGCTGCTTACTTCGACTCGCCTTTTCCCCTCGCGAGATCATTGCAGATGCAGGCTTATTTCGGGGATCTCCATGGGCGCCCACCATGGTGATCCCTATAGCGTCTCTCCCTTGGGCTGCTACCTCCACTCTTGCCATCTGCTACTCGCGGGTACTCAAGCTTTTACACTAGGTTATTCTAACCTTCGAATGCGAATTATGAGAGGAGGAAAGTGATTTCTGAAGGAGCAAAAAAGGGATAGTGGATGCATTTTTGCTGCATCCGACGTGTTTGCTCTGTAGAAGCTGGTAGAGATTGTACAGAGAGGAGCTTTCGAAAACTTGGTTTCAGCTTAGAACGAGGTTTTCACCGTAGTTAGACGTAGAAACGTAGCTGTAAACGGACTTTTTTGGTTTGAAACGCATGGTTTGAAACGGATGGTTTGAAACGGATGATCAATGCTTCCACTATTCGGATCTGATTCCTTCGATCGAATTGTTCGTGTTGGAGGGAGCCCTCGATCGAATGAGAAGCAAAGCCGTGAAACGATTTTTGGTGTCAAAGAAGATCTAACGACGTTCGTTTGTTCTACGCGCGATTTATGCGAGAAGAATGAGAAGAAAAAGAGGTGGTGTGGTTCACGCACTATTCCCGTACAAAAATTGAACTACCATATCTGACAGTCGACTAGCATTGAGCATTGTTTGTTGAGAAGCATGTCGAAGTTCACCTCGAACTCATCCGAGGGTATTCATTCTATTTCCAAATTGTGTATAGTCTGTATCGAGCAAGAAGAATTTTTTCATTAGAAGCCCAAGCATGGCATCGATGCGAGAGTAACAAAAAGATGTTTTTCCGACTTTGATACAGCTGTCAAATATCGCTAGGGAAAATGAATCACACCAACCAAGTTCGAGACGACGATTCCTTGTTGGATGAGTTCTTCGCCGAAATCGAAAATCTGAAAATCCATGACGAAATTGGCGACAGCGAAGAAGCTGCCAATAGCCAAGCAGAATCAAAGAGCGAGAACAAATGCACGGAGATTTCCAATCATACTCAAACAAAACCCCGACGTCAAAACCCATCACCACGGAAACACGAACATCAGAAATCTACGATTGATCGAGCCGAAAATACAAGCAGCAATTGGAAAAAATTCATTATCCAAGAAGCATCGTCATTGCCGTCATCCCCAGCACCACAATCATCAATCAGCGCAACAGGAAGAAAACCCATTTCCTTTTCTATCGGCGCTGGTGCAATTGGGAAGAGGAAGAAGAAGAATGTGAAAGGGCGATCTAAAGTGTCTATACATCATCGCCAAGAAACCACATCGACAACCATATCGTTGGCCTTTGGTGATGAAAGAGCAACATCATCAACATCGCGAGCACAACAAAATGGCGAATCATTACCATTCCGTGGGCCAGACTGTCTTCTTCTACCGCAGTGGATTGCAGTTCTCGATACGTGTGCGCTTCTTGAATCTTACCAATCGGTGTGTGATATAATCAAGCTGGCGAAAGATGCAGCCGCATCAGCTGTGGGAGCGCCGAATTCCAACCACCATTCTTCAACTTCGGCACCATTCTTTGAAGCCCTAACTATCGTCGTGCCCTACACGGTGTGGGATGAGCTCGATTACCGGTCGAAGGTAATCACCGACGAGGATGAAAAGTTTAAGGCCAGGAGAGCTGCCCGGATGCTGAATGATGAACTTCGCCAACAACATGAAGAGCATGAACGGAACCAAAGTATAGGAGATCCATTTGCCTTGTCGACAATCGAAAGCGATGCCTCAAACACTCCTTCAATCAGGTCCCAGAGTCGAATCGAATCACACCGCGCTGTGGAAGAATTCATCTTGTTGTCGTCGGCGTTCAATGCGGGGATCATTGCCAATGACGACAAGATATTAGCCTGCGCTCTTTGGGAGCATGATCGACTTACAAAAGCACAAGCATCCAGGTTGTACAACCCAGCAACCTCCGCAAGTGGGGTTGTCTTGATCACATCCGACAAGGTATTGACCGGAAAGGCTCGGGCTGACCATCTTTCTGTCTATTCTCCTGTCGAATTCGTCCGATACTACAACAAACGAATGGCTTCGTTGCGGATGCGATCAAGCGGGCCGACAGATCGTTGATCATACACCAAAACACCAAAAGGATCCCTGCACGCATAGAATAATATAGTATGACTTCGATAAATAAAAACTGAATGAAGTAATTTTGTAGCGCATAAGATTTGGATGTAACCATCGTGCTGAACAATGCAATTCCTTTGTGTGAACGTTTGTAGTTGCCGACCCTTTATTGCCGATCAATGCGATTAATACCAGTGACGAAAACACTCAAGGTACTAATCTTCTACGATTGTACATATTGCGCCAATTAGATGTCATGAAAGCAGGTAGATGCATACAATTCTTTTACACTAAAGTCTTTTTATACGAATGATGGAGATTTTTAGTCGTCGTGATCAACCGGATGATCAAGACTTGAGTCCTTGCTGCTCAGGAAGTAAAGGATCTCGGACAATTTAAATCTCTCACGCACGATGTGTATCATGAAAGCGAACCGCCGGGACCAAAATTGTGATCAAATGAACAATCAAGACTTGAGTCCTTGCTGCTCAGGAAGTAAAGGATATCGGATAATTTTAATCTCTTACGCACGATGTGTATCATGAAGGCGAACCGCCGGGAACCAGTATAACATCCCAAGCGCGTTTTCGACAACCACACCAAATCTGTATGTGAGATTGACTCGTACCTCTGTACGGCTAGGAGTACAAAGGTTTTGGAGCAATTTCCTAAATCTTGGTAGAGTCACGCTTAGCGCAACTTTGAACTTAATCGCCAAACAAAATAGGTCTCTAGAATAAATTTGAAGAATTGGAAAGTTCTCTCACGACTACAGGCGTTAATCCAATTAAGACGAAGGAGAACACTGTATTGGTGCTGTCAAACGGTTTTGGGAATGCTCAAGCAATAAAGTTCTTTCCATACAAGATTAATCACGACCAATCTAAGATGGTAGGCTATTGACGTGTTTCGGATGAGCCAACAGATGAGTGTCATCATGAATCCACCAGGTTATCTAATAGTCTTACAAAATGAAGGGTTTAGTACAAAAAAATGGTTTGGTGAGGCGAACAAATTCTATTTAATTCTTTGAGAAACATCAAACTGCCCATGAACTTTCTGGGGAATTGTTCTCGCGAGAACAACGATAAATGGGCATATTTTTAATGCTTCTTTATTCGTTCCAACGATATAACGAACCGGTGGTACTTTAAGATGGATGGAGAACCGCTTCTGGAGTACTCGAACCGCACTCTTCGAAGCTCCAAGTCAATCCGTGAATAGTTCGTTTTCACAGAAGTGCCACTGTCCCCCTGAAGTTCAGTGGTATTGGGAGGGTCTTCTCTTCCAAGATCAATTATTGAACTCTTTGTAACGTGAAATGTCTTCTTCAAGTTCATCAATAAAGATCTTTTCGGCGAGGGAGTATGTTAAAAAGCAATGGTAATAATCATGTTCCTGAGTAATAATAAAAGGATTGAACATGGTCCTGAGCAATATATGCACTATTTTCAGATAGGACACAAGAATTATTGTCATGGCTTCAATTGACACAATTATTGGTAACTTCTACGAATTATATATCTAAACTTTGCGTTTTTAAAATTAGAACATACCTCCATAATTCCTAATTTCAAAACATTACCAAATATCAGACATATCGTATTGGATTTATAGCCCGCCTTTACATACCTTTATTTTTCCGATATAAGTTAAAAGTATCTATAAATCTTTCATGACTTCGAGCTTATCAATGAGTCATTGGAACGGTTCCTTTCGACGATTAGTATGGTAATTGACGGGAATTGTGTCCCATCAACAATTATATTTATTGAATACCTTTACCACTTGGTCGTCAAACAAGGTTAATTATTGTTTCAGTACGTGCCAATTAACAAAATCTCAATACCGTACTTCCACGATTACAATGAGAAGAATAACCGGTTTTGACGCGTCTACAGTATTTTTGTCGTGATAGTTTTTTGATTTCTTAATGGGGAATGACTATTTTAAATAAAAATCGTCAGGGCCTCATCTTGGCATTTATTACTCGCGATTATGGGTTATTCATAGGGCCTTTTCCGGAACATAGCAATAATTCGTGGCCACTTTTGTTCGACAATCACCGCAGTTGGGGATACCTCCATGAGAGCTTTTGCATCGCAGGAGAATGAGTGAGAAGACTCGCTTCATTCTCGCTGTGTAATTCAACCAAGACACCCTTCATCGCTTCATAGCCTCAATCTTATCTTTCGGTGAAACCGTGTAATCAACAACATTTTTCACTGCGGTTCTATTCTCGCCAGAATTTAAATCAAAGCAAATTCTTCTTCTCATAATTTCAGTTTCAACACAATTACAAAACACTTGAGAATTGACACTCACCTACTCGTGCCATCCTAAACGAAACCACTCCTCCCATCAACCAATAAAGTATAATATGATGGTGCCAACCAGTTGCAATCAAGTATCGGTCTCCTCACCGCCTATTTCAAGGAAGAATAGCTTCAGCGAAAGCCTCGACGGAGGAAGCAACCACAGCCAATCCAAGAGAAGCAAGCGCAAGACAAATAGCAATTCGAATCAACCACAGCCTTCTGCTGCCATCCCCTTCCCATGGAAACTTCACCGCATCCTCGACGACGCAGATGCCAAGGGGTTCAACGACATTATATCATGGGTTCCATCCGAAAATGGTTTCAAGGTCCACAAGACAAAACAGTTTGATGAAGAAATCATGCCTAAATACTTCGACAAGACCAAGTACAAGAGCTTCCAGCGCCAACTCAACATGTGGGGCTTTGATCGAGTTGGAACCGGGCCATACAAGGGAGCTTACCTCCATGACTGCTTTATTCGTGGTCAACCAAAGCTGTGTGAGTCCATGCAGCGAACCAAGATCAAGGGCATTCACTCCAAGAAATTGCGCAAGAGCATCCTGAACGATCCATTGGGAGCGGGTTCCAATCATTCGCTCGGGGGTTCATCGCACCATTCTCTCGGAGGGAGTTCGCACCATTCTCTTGGACTTTCTCGCCATTCTTCTACTGGAAGTGTTCGAGATGTCCGTGCGTCTATCGAGGCATCAGCTCAAAAGCTAGCAGACCTCGAACGTCAAAAGGAAGAGATCCAAAGAAAGCTTGAGCTTGTATCGACCAAGGCAAACGCAGCCGCGGTGTCTGATGCCTTGAACAACATGACCTCCTCATCATCCTCGGGACGGATGATCACTCCACAAAGCTCTTTGCACTCTCGAAGTGAAAACTCATACGAAGACGACTTCCAACCGCTTCCTCTCAACGGGGGGGACAGTCTTCTCTTTGGCGGACGCAACTTCTTTTTCGTCGGGGATGAAAAGGAATCTGACGGAACTCCACAACGAAGACGCCCTGCCCGTCGCTTTTCTCTCGAACTCAAGACTCAAGACAGCGACGAATACGTCCTCAGGGAATTACCCGACTTCTTCGGGGATGAAGTCGGTAACGGAAGCTCTCTCAACAAGGTCTCTGCCGCTGACGCTATCCTTTCACCAACACCGTTGCCACCAAATCTCGATGTTGTAAAGGCTACTAGCGACCTCAACGGCAACCACCACAAGTCCTCGTTGGTCATCGGTCTCGACAGACCTACTCGACGATTCAGCTTCTTGAGCACTCCCGTGGCAAACCCGTACGAGAAGTCTCACCAAATGAACAAGCCGCCAAGGCCAACCTCCATGTCTCGGGGAAGAATGAACATGGATTACATCAAGAACAATATGATGAACAATATGAATATGACGATGAACATGAACATCATGAAGAACAACATGATGAACATGAACATCAACAACAACAACAACAACAACAGCCGGAGCAATAGCTATCTCAACATGAACAATCTGTCGTGTTGAATCAGTACTTTTTGATACCATATTTAGTTTAATTTTCAATAACCAGTCGATTTTGTACATTACAAACTACTAAAACTACAACTACTACTTTCGTAACATCCCGGCACAACGATCGTCCTCCTTCTTGGCACTTCTTGTTCTAGTTCTAGGAGTGCTGTAAGATTTACTGCCAGCAAGAATCGATGGCCGTAAGTTCTAGTGCTCTAGCTAGAGAAGAGTAGCAGAAGAGACATTGGTTTCATCATGGTGCTGATATTTCAGAATCATCATGGCGATTGATTCATTTTTTCGCTAGGACCCAGACAGCACCTGTTCGCCGTTGCTGATGCCTGTTGATGCTTCGCTTCTTCGCCAGTGTTGGTCTTGATTCTTCGGGTGCGAGACCACTATGTTCAATCCCGACTTCGAACAAGAATTGAAGCAAGAATAGAAATTATATAAAGGTTAAAAGTTAATCCTGGTTTCTGTTCAACAAAGAGAAGAAAGAATTTTTCGGCGACAGCCCAATATGTACTTGAGTCATACGTGTACCAGTCATAGCCAACATCTCGAAATTGATTGGTCCGAATATTATTTGACAAGAGTGAAGACCATAAAAATATTAGAGTTAGAGTTTTAATGGATTGTGACGTCATGTTTTCGATTCCCAGAGAGGCATGAGGCCCTTGAAAGTTCCCCCCAACGCGGGGAAGCAACGGTCGCTTTTGGACTGACACGCAGTATCTTTCCGAGTGTCAGTCGGAGAGGAATCGAAAGAACAATAAACTCGTTTGATCATATCGCTTTTTTCACTTGTGTGCAGTTTCGAACACGATCGATTGCTATCTTTTTGCAGTTTCCCTCTGTCAACACAATCCTATCTTATCGATCTTTGCAACACTGCCAAGTTTCGGGATCTCTAACATTGCTAATATTCAATTCATACCGCCACTATGTCTGCTAAGGCCGTCCGGGAATACCGGGGAAAGAAACTTCTGGCGCGTCACGTCAAAGATTTATCGGATGGAAAACACGTCGTCGACGATCGAAGCGTTTTGGTGACGCCGGACACAGATCTCAACAAACTTGTCGAGCTGGAGCCATGGCTTGTTGAGAACAACCAGATGCTTGTGGTCAAGCCCGATCAGCTGATCAAGCGTCGTGGCAAGGCTGGATTGGTTGGCATCAAGCTCACCTTCGACCAGGTCAAGGAATGGATCGAAAAGCGTCGAAACACGGAGATTGCTATTGATGGTGTCAAAGGAATCCTTAATACATTTATTATTGATCCCTTTGTGGCACATTCACAGGCCGATGAATACTATATTTGCATCCAGAGTGATCGCGACGGGGAAGAAGTATTGTTTTACAGCGAGGGGGGTGTTGATGTTGGGGACGTCGATTCCAAGGCCAGACGCCTCCATATTGGCATTGACGATTCGCTCACAACTCAAACGATTCAAGAAAATAATCTGCTCAGTGGAGTCCCAGATGTTCGCATCGAGAATCTTTCTTCGTTTGTGACCACACTCTTCCAAGTCTACCGGAAACTCAATTTCACATACATGGAGATCAACCCAATCGTCTTTGGCCAAGACGGAAAAACGATTGTTCCATTGGATCTGGCCGCCAAGATTGACGAGACAGCTGCCTTTCTGAATGCATCTGACTGGGGACCCGAACCGTTGGATCTGCCCGCTCCGTTTGGGAGGCAAGGAATTTCCAGAAGAAGCCTATATTCGAGATCTTGACAGCAAGACGGGAGCCTCTCTCAAGCTTGACCATCTTGAATCCAACAGGAAAGATCTGGACAATGGTACGTTTTTTGCTATTGGTAATAAAGCAAAGCGATTCAGAGATGCTTTGGGATCATTCTCATTCCATAAATCGATATTTTTATTTTTCGAAAATGAAATTTACAGGTTGCTGGTGGTGGTGCCTCGGTGGTCTACGCCGATACTATTTCTGACCTAGGGTTTGCGCACGAGCTTGCCAATTACGGAGAATACTCTGGGGCTCCTAGTACCGAACATACGTTTGAGTATGCCAGAACACTCATCGGTTTGATGACAAAGGAAAAATATGATCCAAAGGAAGATGGGAAAATCTTCATTATTGGCGGCAGCATTGCCAACTTTACCGACGTTGCAGCAACATTTGCTGGTTTGATCAAGGCCTTGAAGGCTTACAGCTTCAGTCTTGAGATCGAATAAAGTGTCCATCTGGGTTCGTCGGGCAGGACCAAACTATCAGGAGGGACTACAGATGCTCCGTGAGTGTTCCAACGAGACGGGTCTCGACATTAAGATTTTTGGACCAGAAACCCACATCACAGCCGTTGTTCCCCTGGCATTGGGATTGCAGAAACTCGAGGACTTTCCGCAATTTGATGACCCATCCCACCTCGAACCAGTGAAAAAGAAAATGAAACCGTCGAATGAAGAATCTGGAACATCTGGTGATAATGGCACGAAAGGGAAGGGTGGCTCTAAAATGAAACGGATCATATCTTTCCACGGTCAAATTGCTGACCATGAGGCCGACCACAAGGTCGAAAATTTTACAGCCAAAACCCGCTGTGTTGTCTATGGGCTTATGCCAAAGGCAGTTCAGGGTATGCTGGATTTTGACTTTATGTGCAAGCGGGAAAAGCCGAGCGTCGCGGCGATGGTGTTTCCCTTTTCCGTCCAACCACTACACCAAATTTTACTGGGGGACAGAGGAGATTCTCCTTCCAGTCTACCAGAATACTGCAGAGGCTCTTGAGAAACACCCAGAGGTGTCGGTAGTTGTGAACTTTGCCTCTTTTCGATCGGTGTATGGGTCTGTAATGGACATGCTTGAGAACCATTCCAAACAAATCAAAACGATTGCGTGAGTATTACCAATTTCGATATATTTGGCGTCAATTGATATTTGTGCAGATTTTGATTGTTTTTACGAATGATACTCTATCCTAACCAATTCTGATGGCATCGTTTTTAGTATCATCGCGGAAGGTGTTCCGGAATCCCAGACACGAGCGTTCAACAAGGTGGCACTCGATAAGGGTGTTGGAATCATAGGGCCTGCTACAGTAGGAGGAATCAAGGTACGCATATTATGCAAACTTTGGAAATCAAAGAAAAAGTAACTGACACGGCGAATTCTTTCTAATGTTATTTTGTTTTCCAATATTTTCTCTTCTGTGACATTAGCCTGGCTGCTTTCGCATCGGTAACACTGGTGGTATGCTAGACAATATTGTCATGTGTAAGCTATATCGTCCGGGATCAGTAGCTTACGTATCGCGATCAGGAGGATTATCTAATGAACTGAACAACATGATTTCACGAAATAGTGACGGCGTAGTATGAGGGTGTAGCCATTGGGGGTGATCGTTACCCAGGATCGCGATTTCTTGATCATATTCTGCGATACAACGATAATCCTTCCGTTCATATGCTGGTTTTGCTGGGGGAAGTTGGGGGAGTTGATGAATATCAAATTTGTGAGGCGCTTGAGAGCGGTCGGATCAGCAAGCCTCTGGTGGGATGGTGTATCGGGACATGTGCTTCGAAATTCTCTTTCGAGGTTCAATTTGGTCACGCTGGAGCCCTAGCGAAGGCAGATATGGAAACTTCGATGGCAAAAAATGCAGCTCTGAAGGCGGCGGGAGCCCATGTGCCCGAAAATTTCTTTGAGTTTGGAAATATGATCAAAAAGATTTACGAAGGTCTCGTGTCATCGGGATCGCTTGTCCCTACTCCTGAAGTGGAAGCGCCTAAAATTCCTATGGATTATCAGTGGGCAAAGAGGCTGGGACTTGTACGCAAACCTGCTGCATTTATTTCGTCTATTTCCGATGATCGGGGTGATGAATTGAAGTATGCTGGCATGCCCATCAGCCAGGTATTTGACAAGGGCTTGGGTATTGGTGGGGTACTTGGCTTGTTATGGTTCCGTCGCGAACTTCCAGCTCACTGTCAACAAATTTATCGAAATGATTCTAATGGTTACGGCAGATCATGGGCCTGCAGTATCTGGGGCACACAATACGATTGTGTCTGCCCGTGCTGGTAAAGATCTTGTCTCGAGTCTCGCTAGTGGTTTGCTGACGATTGGACCTCGATTTGGTGGTGCATTAGACGAGGCTGCGAAGATGTTCACGGCTGCCACTGACGCAGGCATGGATGCCGAAACCTTTGTCAAAGACATGCGAAAGAATAATAAGCTGATTATGGGGATTGGTCATCGCATTAAGTCCTTAACGAACCCAGACAAACGCGTAGAAATCATCAAGAACTACGCGCTCGAAAATTTCGATGACAACTCTGTCCTCGTATTCGCCTTGGCTGTCGAGCAAGTGACAACGAAGAAAAAGGCAAATCTCATTCTAAACGTTGACGGGTGCATCGCCGTATGTTTTGTTGACATGCTCCGAAGCTGTGGTGCCTTCACCAAACAAGAAGCAGATGAACATATTGCAAATGGTTGTCTAAATGGCTTGTTTGTTCTGGGACGAAGCATTGGATTTATTGGTCACTTTTTGGACCAGAAGCGACTGAAGCAAGGACTTTATCGACACCCGTGGGACGATATCAGTTATCTCACACAATTTTAATTTTCAGTAGAAATAAAGACTTGAGAAGTACCTTCTGAAGCATCGAGAATAAGCTCTTCATCAAAAAATTACCATATATCAATAAGAATAAGTCGAACTTTATTTAGCGTCTTTCTAGTGTAGCCCCAACATGATTGTATGCACTTTCCCAACACTCAAAAGCCTTATCTATGGCTCTTTCGCTTTCTATTTTTTGCACCAACGTTGCCGCTATAAGCAATATCCGAATCTCGAAGTCGCCAATTCTGAACAGGTCTGTCTCGGTGGCTAGCACTTGCTCCTGTTGCCGTCGCAGCTCTGACCTTTTGATCGCATAGCGGAACACCAGCGCAATAGGCTCGGAATTTGACACACATCCGGATTTCCTTCATTGATAACACAGGGCGTACGTAATCGGACCCATTCTGTGGGGCATCCCCAACTCCCATGCGATGGCCAATTTCGTTCTCCCAATTCGATGTTAAAATCATCTTCCGTCCCATCCATGCATCGATGGGACCAACTACGGGAAGACGATTCAAGAGATATTGTGCACCAGCTTGACTCAATAAGTATCCAGTCAAATACCAAGTCATGGTGGGAAGTTTGATGTGCTGACAACCCGGTATGTCCAAAACGGGTGCTTCTTTTGGTTTCGCATATCCCAGAGCACAATAGTGAAAATCACGGGGAAGTTCTTCCAAGAGCTGATCAAGACGATCTTGGAAACGATCGACCAATGTAGCATCATCCTCCAATACCAGGGCGACAGGGACACGGCGGCATGTGGTTCACACCAATCTTGCCGATTGGATCGTGCATTGGATAACCACGAGCAAACCCTGTATACGTAAAACTGTTGGCGAACGAGGGTGACGCAATTCCCTTCCACGTAGCGATGTGACTAAGTGCGCAAGCTTTTTCACTTGGACTCAACGAAACGAGTAGATTGGGATCATCAGAAGCGTGCATATCAAACGTTCGCAAATCATTTGGCCGCCATTGTGGCTTGACCAATGAATCGAGCTCTCTCTTCACCAAACTACTTGGAACTCCACTGCGCTCTAGCCACTCCAAAAGCTCAAGTTCAACTTGAGCAGGAGATCCCTGACTTCCATCAATCGCGAATGTACCAATATGCGATGTGAGAATACTTCCTTCCACGTTGGCAAATATGTCTTCCTGGTCAGATTTCTGTTGCTTCATCACTTCCCATCGTTCAGGAGGAATGACTCCGCGAATAGCCCAAAGGCCTGCGTGCATAGCCTGAGCAAGAAATGATGCCATTCTATCCTTCCGCCGCTTCTAGATTTATGACACGAACCATCGGGAAGGCCGACCAGTAATTGAAAAATCGTGCAATTTTGAGCACCGAATTTTCCTTTTTGTCATGAATGTTTTGGTTCAACCACGACTGGATTAACCGAATCGCGTTTTCTCCATCTGCCAACTCGTGACAAATGGCAATGAAAATGGACTAAACTAGGAAGCTTCGAGTCTAATCGTATTTTCGCTTTGCTTTTCAGAATTCGTTTTGCCAATGATCGAATCGAAAAAGCCTGTCAGTAACGATTTCGTGAGAGTTGTCACCTCGGTTGTTGTCGGGGAAGATATTACAGCCCGATACGAATCAATGTTCCGAATCTCCATTTGCCGAATAGCTTTGGAACAGCCTTCCATTTTGAATAGCTGTATTTCAGATTTCGATGACAAAAACAGCTCGATATTTTCCGAGAAAAGATTTCGCAATTTCTGACCATCGCCTTGCACAATTATAGTGATAGGGAGCATCCATTTCAACAAAGTTGACATAGAAGTCATTTCGTCATTCATAATCGTAGAATCCGCCAAAAAACATTGAATTAGCGATTCACAGCGTTCGCGGTAACAAAGGAAAGAGGATTCAAGAGAGCCATTCCCCCCGTTGGTGGCTTCCGTGTTCAATAAATGAATATCGCTTCTGTTGAGACGAGATGAGATGCGTTGAAAGGCAGCTTCTTCCGCAAGTCCTGGTTCCGATATTCGTGTATCCTCGTGAGACATTCGCCGTCTATATATGGCCGCAGAAGTTGCAAGAGTGACTTGGAATGCCTTGGATAGTGAATGAGGATGAACCTTATCGTTTTCGATTTCTTTCGATTTGTTGTTATCGCTGCAAAGATCCAGTGTTAGAATATTCTGCAGAACATAATCGAGGAGCGTGCGATGAGAATTTCCAGGAGAATCAATGCTCAATGGGAAGGAAGTCTCTAGAATTGTCTCAATCAACAAAAGGCTCTGAACTGGTGGATAATTCGGATAGAGTTCTTGTTGCAGTGACGGCGCTGGTCGCGAGAATGTACCGAAAGAGAAAATCTATAGCAGCCGATGGATCACTTCCTGTACAAATAGATGGCAGTAACGATTCTTGCCAAAATGCATCTATCGACCATGGCGGCCAAACGAAGCGAATTCTTCGAATCCAGGACAAGCCTTCGTTCGAACCCTGCTCTTTTTTGCAACATCGTTTGAAGATTGGTCCCTTTCGTCGTGGAGCGCTGGATTTCCAAGGCGACTGAATCTATCCTGTACTGGCCATGCATCGCATATTTCGCCCTCCAAGGAATTCACAAAGCTTCGAACCATACAATGGCGTTTCTTCATCCCCGTCGCAAAAAGCATCGCAGGAGATGGTGACGAAATCCATTTCGCCATCGACATTGCTATTCTCTGATTGTACCAGCTGATTAAAGTAGCTACCAAGACCATCATCGTCATCAGAGGTGTCGTTGGTTTCGCAGCCACTGTAGCCATCGATATCGATTTCGATTTCGTCGAGAACCGAACCAAAGGCATCGATCCAAGCAATTGCCTTGAGCAAGATTTCCACTCCCCGCACAGCGGGATGTTGTGGCACCTTGGGCGATTGCAAGTCATGGTCGATTTTTCCACCATCGTCCTTTTGCCATTCTTCGTCTCTGAGGAGGTGATCGGGAAGCGGAACGAAACACGGAAAAATTTCTCTTGTTGCAAAGGCAGCATATTGGTGTTTGAAAGTCTTGCTTACTTCAGCAGCAGCATCATTTTGTGTGTCATCACCTCTTGCATCCTTGTCGTTCGAATTTTCTGAACTTTCCAGAGGAAAAGTTACGTTTATTTTTAGCTTTGTCCATTCTTTTATGACCTGTACAATATCTCCAAGGACAGCATTGTCGTCTCTGCGAATATATGAGGTGTAGGTGCGAGATTCTTTTTCCTTTGTATCGCCCTCGATTATGGTGCCTGCGGTTGTGTCATTTGTAACGTTGACGTCATTTGAAGCTTCATCATTTTCGCCATTTTCACCATTTTCACCAATATCATCATCATCGTTGTCAATATGGTCATTGATCACAACAGCGGTAGCTAACACGATTCCGATTTCATTCAAATATTCTTCCGCTTTTCGGAGATAGTTCCAGCCTAATTTGAATGCGTCTTGGAACCTGCTTGTGTTTTGAAAGATTTTCCGTGTCTACTGTTTCAGCGATTGCTGCAGTTACTGTTTGTATCAGGTCCTTCCTTTCGAATTGCCTTTTCTTTTCTTGTCATCACCATTTGCATAATTTTTGTTGATGAATTGTTCCGCATTGTCATCGTCTTCGTCATCGTCGTCGTCAACGTTGAATTTGTACGATCTCCTGGTGGATGTTTTGGTCGATGCTGTTTGTAGGCAATGGCTTCTGTACATGTCCATCATCTCTAACATCACAATCGTTGTCCTCTTCCGACGACGAGGAAAGCTCAAAATCAAATGCCGAATCATCGATTTGAGTGGAAGCTTTTTGGTTCGCCCCCGCTTTTGTGGACGGGTCTCCAACATTTTCAATTCGCTGAGCTTTCTTCTTTTCGTTACGCTGAAGCTCTTCGAGCTCCTCTTTGTAAGCATGCGAGCGCTTCTTCCATTTCTCAACGTCGTAATTCAGATTGACCTGCAGAGCCCGAAAGTATTCCAGGACTTTTTTATCCTTTTTCAGCAGTCGAATGAGCGATGGTGGAGCCGGTGGTGGTGGGGAAGGTCGTTGTTCTCCACCATCTTTGCTGTCAGATTCTTTCCTCTGGCGCTTTCGTTGCCGGGTTGGCATGACAGAATGATGTCGTAGTTGCTTCCTGGGCAACAATGGCAAAAAGCCGGATGGATCGATATCACGTTTCGGTTGAATCGATCGACACCATATACAAAACTTGATCCACTCTTATCTTCGTTCCATGATTCTGTAACAAACAGTATTCCAAGTTGTAAGGATTAAACTGCCAATTCGTTCAAGATGACAGAAGCAATCAGCAATCAGAGTTCTGATGGTGATGATAGATTTCGGAAAAAATATTGAGTCAAAACAAAAAAATAACGTCAAACGAGGGTGGTGAAGTGAAATAAGAATGGTCCATCCAAATTCATTCGAATGAGTCCGAGCCTTGATCCAGGTTCCTGCTGTGAAAAGAAAAATTATTTCTGTCATCATCTTCTGAAAAAATATCAATAGTTATCAATCGAGTCTCTCTAGAGATAAGTCGATCTCAAGAAAAATCGGGGATACATTGACTAAATTTTCATGGGCCTTACCGTCAACAAATGAGGGAATAGTTTTATTGCCGATGCTCTTCTCTATTCTCAGAGGTGGAACCATTGAAGACAACATCGAGCCGCATTGCTGCCATCTTTAAAAAATAGAAGTAGTTGTCAATCGAGTCTATGGAAGTTCGAATTCAACTTCAATAGCCGAGAGCTTCTTTCTGATTAAAAAAATACCAATAGATTATTGTCGATGTACACTATCCCATGCCGAGCCCTTCTGGATTTTACTCAAACGGTATTTACGCCAAAAGCCGCACAAACGTGCCAACAAAAATTGATTCCAATCGACTCACAATCACGTAATCGTTCGAAAGTGCAAGAGACGACGGGTTGGTTTTCATTCTCTTGCTTCCAATGTTAAGAATCTTATTCTATATCCTGGCAATCACTGCCAGCTCGCAGGCGTGGGAGTCCACTTTAACTCCCGTGGCCACCAAAACTGAAAAGACTAGAAAGGCAGCAAAATCTCCCAAGCTGAAGGGGCCCGACCGTTAGGTCGATCTCGACAATTGTCTACAGTCTTTTTCGCTCACGGAGGCTCGGAATCCTCCACAGCCACATCCACCAGTCCAATCAATCAGTTACATTCCACCACTTATACGTGTCCGCACAACCCATGAATGAATGAATCATCCCACGGAATCACGACGACAAGCACCAACTTGAGAGAATGTCCCTACCATAGATGCGCATAGAACTGCGCGGAGTAAATAGTAGAGCATTTTTTGTAAAAACAAAACAAAATGGAATTACCAGTGTTTGTTGTAGCTCTTAATGTGAGTTCTATAGCGAGTTGTATGCGTTTCGTAGTGATTAAGTCATTCGTCGAAATAGTTTCTCGAATATCAAGTCTTCGAGACGGATGTAGTGCCTCGTTTGTTGAGTATAGAAGCCCTTTCGGAGAAAAAAATGCTGTAAAAAATCATCGATTCAAGCTACAATAGGGGTCGTTCGAGTCGACAAAGAACTTTTGAATATGATAGTGATGAATAACAAATTGCTATCAGCGGAATGTGCTTTCAATTTGAGCATTTTTTCAAAACTAGTTATTCGCCATTTAGTTTGTTGGCCAAGCGTTGGGCGGAAGGCCAAATTGCAGCAGCAGATGAAGAGCTCCCTCCGATTTGTCGTTCAAGAGCTTCGGGCTTGCAGCGTAATTTCGGGTAATCGCTTCTCCCCCAGAAATGTCCCTTGTCGGCCACCAGCAAGATCTCATCCCCGCTGGCCACCACCTTGGAGTTTTCGTTCACCGAGTGTTCCAACCGTTCGTGAATTGGAACAATAGCGTGGGTTAGGGTGACTTCATCGGTTTCTCCATCCTCAACTTCAAACGTTGTTGCCCTCGATAGAACACGGCTCAGGGTGTCTGCCACGTCCCAGCATCGCTTTTCTCGGAGAGATCCCTTCGGTCGTTCCGACGATTCGAGAACCAATGGTTCGAGGGCATCCCTCATGCTTCGATACGTGAATCCACGGGCTGTCAGTGCCTCACGGGCCTCCTCTTCGGTGCACTTTGTTAGAACTTCCAATCCCAGCGAGGCACGCAAAAGGACAGGATGGCAGGGCATGCGGAATTTGGCATAGATGTTGTGATCGTTATCTGTTCCTGTCGCCAAGAGCTGAACCAGTCACGTCCTTGGAACCAAAGTTGGCATCGGGAGGTCCTAGATCAGCTCCATTCGTCGCCCATCCCCCGGCTTCCCAGGATTGGATCCATTCTTTCCGGATTTGGACAGCGTTCATGTCCTTGTTGCTGCTTGAAGCAGAAATTTCGTCCTCGGTCGGATGCATGGCCACAACAGTTGCGGCCGTCAGGTCGGTCGCCCATGTCAAATTTCGGGCATTCGCTGCAGCCTCCATGGCACGCAAAGGAGCATCGACGGACGACACAATCAAATCGCGAGGGATTCGAGCCAAAACTTCCAGCGCCTTTATGCTTCCATCTGCGACAACTTCCACACCTCCCTTTCCGCGTTCGTCTGGAGTGGGATCCCGAAGGACAAGGCTTTCGTGAACAACCACTCCCGGAATCTCGATGACAGTAGTTGCTGTAGAAGAAGATGTCGACCATTCCTCTTCGGCATGCATCAGTGTAGCATCGGTACACCGATGGCCTTGTGCGACTTTTGTCATCGGAACAAAGGCATCGGCAGTTCGAACATCGAACGAAATGGCAGTTGCCATCAAGGCCGTGAAGATTGCACGGCTCCCGACAATAGAAATCATACTTTTGACACTTTATTTGTTGTTTGCTATCGATACCGTGCTTCGTAACAAAAAGATGTGCGGGTTGTTCAAATAATGCTCTAGTAAAGGAGCGGTTGTTTCTTAGTTCTTCCGCAGCTCTTTTTTCGTTTTTTCTTTCTCTTCTTCATTCTCGGTTTGACTTTTTCTTGATTTGGATTCTGATTTTCGTGCCGGATGACGCAAGATGACGACGATGGCAGTGATTTTTGGAGAGTGCCGCGTGGAAGGTGGGATGGACAGACGGCCCTGCCTGTCCAACGGTCATGAAACAAAAAATACTACGAACTCCGGTCGCCGATAACAAAATACAGTTTTAGACATTATTTTTCATGTTCGGAAATAAAATACCGCCTTATCTCTACGCGCTCAACATGTTGATCGCGTACGTACTAAAGTTACAAGGTTTGTCGTGGTGTAGTTCGGAAAAAGTATTAACAGTAGTTTCATTCACTCCCGTCATGCCAGTTTTGAACAAGAAACAGTTGTTCCATTCATGGTAACAACCGAACGAAACATCGTGCAAAAGAGAGATCTGGTTCTGAATTCGAGTTCGCCGCCTGAAAGTTCCTTCGAATGGGGATTTTAGTCATGCCAGGCTTCTGCGGGCAATAGTCGGATTCGTGATTGGATGCAAAATTGAATTCGGGTCCACATTTAATCTACACGTAGACGTGAACAAAACAAGTTTTCTTGAAGGCATATTAATCTGGACGTGAACAAAACAAGTTTTCTTGAAGGCATATTAACCTATAAAACAAGTTGAACTAAATACAAGAATGCGTGTTCAAGCAAGCCAAGACCTGTTAATTAAAATACCCAAGCGATGGAAGATCGGCATAGGGCACCACCGAATCACACTTATGAAATTCCGGAAAGGGCGACCTCCTGGTGGCCAAGCTGTGGTCGCGTCGATGTCGCGCTTCAACTTGATTTTGGGCTTAAAGAAATTGCTTCGGTAAGAAGTTCTACGCAATGGGAATCAGATGGTGCTTCAAAAACTGCCCGACCATGATTCGTGTTTTCATTAAGCCAAAAAAAAGAGATGAGTATCGCTTAGCGACAAATCAAGACCTCGAAGGGTGTCACTCCCCTTTTGACCGCAATTTTCATCTCATCAATTTTCTCTCACAAATTCAGAAACAACAACTTTTTTCTCAAAAGACAACCAAAAGACAATACAGCAACCACAATGACCTACAGACAAACCAACGAAATCCTCCGAGCCACCAAGACGGATATCTTGTGCGGACGTGGAAAAGCATTTGCGAATCACCCCGGCAATTTAAAATTCACTCAGAAAATCCAATCCAACCTGCAAAAGTACAGGGATTCGCGCAAACGGATTGACCGTAGCATCGTCCTAGCAACCATTGTTGATGAATTCTTTGAAGAAGGCTGCAGATTTCTCAAAAAGTGCAAGACAACCAATGGCTGGATCCAACTGAGTGCGGATCAATGCCACGAAAAGGTGGGCCACGCGCTCCGAGACCTTCACCGGAAAACAAAAGGCAAACAAGTGCAGAGCCAGTCAAGCATGGCCATCGAAGCAAACAAGAGCACAGCAACAATCCCATCACGAGCAACTGATGCGCGAACCTTTGTTTAATCTGAGCCTTTCACCAACCCCCTTGAAACCACCAGCCCCGATTCCGATTGCTCTTCCTACCGAAAACGTAAGTGACAGTTTCGAAGCGACAGTCGCGACACCTCTCAACAGGCTTCTTCGATACATCCTTGACGAAGAAGAAGAAGAAGAAGAGATTTATCCCGGCTTTAGCAACTTACTAACGGAAATGCCATCTGTTGTTTCCGTTTCGAATTGCAACGAAATCGAATCCACGGCATTTCCCGACAGTACAATTTTCCCTTTCCATGGCAATTTCGTTAGCGATAGCCTCCGATCAAGTGGTTACTTCGAGAGTCTCAACAACCGACACGATCTGACACAGGAAGACCTTCGCGATTTCGAATTTTAAAAGCCATTGGTTTTTGTTCCATTTTGACAAATAATCATTGCAAACGTGTACAATACTCAATTTTTCCGAAGGAAAACGTAAAACTTCTAAAACAACAAATTTTATTATATTTTGATACAACCTATTATGAATAGAAAGTCCTATAGTGCTGAAAGAAGGGTACTTAAATACATTGTTCCTAATTGGAGGAGAACGGTTTGGGTTGCTTGTCCTTAACGGCCGATAGAGATAGTCCTTGTGGTCTTTAAGGAGACCAGGTGCCACTGGATGTCGCTCTAGCCAGATGAGAGACTTAAGTATCGATTCAGAAATGCAATTCGAAAACTTTACTACGAAGTTTCGATTCGGAACAAAATTTTGGCTTGCTTCTTCTCAACGGTCGATAGAGTAAGCCCTGGTCCTCAGGCTGTAGACCAGGTGGCACTAGATGTCGCTCTCACCGACCCGACATATCAGTACCGCTTCGGAACTTCAAATCGAGACTTGAATATGAAAGTTCAATTTGGAAGTTCTGATCCTCTTGATCACCTCTGTGTACAATATTGCCAGTTCAATCGGAGATACCTGCCCAAAGGGCAATATTCGAGTGATTGCGCGCATGGCGCTACCAAATAATGATCATTGCATTGCAGTTTGTGTATTTCAAGATGATGCAAAAGTCCTCACCATTCGATCATTCGTACACGCACACACACACATACATGCACACATGCCAAAACGATCTGGATAATAAAAGACCGCAAATCGGGTCTACAAACAACCCCCTGTGTTCGTTTGTGATAGATTGGTTCTGTTCTACTGAGCGGCTCTTGCTTGTGAGACATATCTTGCCGCTACAACTTTCTTCTGAGAAGGCAGTTTGGCCACGTTGATGGCACTGTTGCGACAATGGGAGTTGTCTTCATCGACGCTGTACCCCAAGTCCTTCAAGATAGAAAGAGACTTCTTGATATCTTGTTTGCTAAAGGTCAGGCCATCCAGGATTAGGGTGTGACCTTTCTTCGAATGCGCCAGCTTTTTCAGATCTGCCATGTCGAGTTGGTGGAGCTCGCGGTACTGTTCGAGATTCATCTCGTTACCAAACCGTGCGAGGACAAAGGGAACCGGGCCCTTGTGGCGGGTCTTGACCTTGAGGACAATCTCCTTTCGGTCGGGCGCAAGAAAGATCGGTCTGTTGTACTTGGTGTCTCGATAGAAATTATCGTCGGTGAAAAAGGGGGCATTACAGGATCCCACAACACTGTGCAAGTCCAATCGCTGGATAATGACACCTCCCAGGCGAATTTCAATGTCATTGAGGGCGTCCAGCCTTAGGATGCGCCCGCGAGAAGGATTCGAGGCAGAGCTCTTGGTGTTGGTGGTAGTGTCGTTATCGTCATTGTTATCGTCATCATCATCGAACATAACTTCGTAACAGCGACCCCTGTGGCTTGTGTAACCATTCTTAAGGGATCCTTCAAAGTATACCGGAGAGCCCTTCCTACCAGTGATCTGTACCTCGAGTCGGTCTTCAACGAGGCTCTTGAGTTTCTCCATCTCTGCGATCATTTCGATCATGGTCCTGTCTCTCAGGACAGAGGCAACGAAAGGTGCTAGATCCGACATGGTTGATGGTTGCTGATAGTATAGATTTCAGGTGTTATTGGCGTTTAGTGTTTACTTCTGGAGATATTACGAATTGTGTGATGTTTTCAGTGCCTCTCCCTATCAACATCGGAAGTGCATGACCGAAATTTTTGATGATAAAAACATCGAACATATTCTGTACACGGGATTTAAGTGTAACAGGAAGCATAGGTGAGAAGAATGAGAAGAACCGCATTACTTAACATTCCGGCCCTAAAATTTATGGTAGGAAAGAGTATTGCCGAAGCGAAGGAAAGTATCAGAAAGCTAGGAAAATGCAGCAAAGTCTTGCACGGTTCTCGGAATTTATCATTCCGAACTATCTCTGTCCAATTCATTCTTGCGGAGTAGATTGCGACTAGATATGCCTCGGGAGAAGGTTTCTTCTATAAGTGACCGAGTTTTTGAGACTATTCCCCGCCGCCCAAAATTTTGTTCCTTCTGCTTCATTCTGACACCATTATCCTAGTTGATGGGGTTGTAAAAACCGTACATCATTCTTCACGATCACTTCTGACGGATAATTTTTATCAATGGTGTCAAAAACTACATATATGGGAGAAACAAACGCAGTGGTACACTTTTACAAGATCCAAATTTGTCGAAATGACTGCCTGCTAATCGTACAATACAATGCAATTACAGTACGAACTTTCCAACTTCGTCTCAACAAGAATACTGTGAATGAACCAATCAATCCCGAATGAATTCAATCAGTGACTGAAAAACTTGTCGAGTCCTTGATTCGTATCGTGTGCTATCATCTCACCATCTGCTCCTGCGCGCATGATTCGGGAATTTGAAATTCTTTTTTCTCGTTTCTTTCTCTCTCAAAATAAGAGACATCACGCCACGCAATTCTCCACTGCGTACAATTCTACTAACAATGTACGAGAATGTTCTCCCCAAAACCGATGAGGATGACGATGTTGTTCTTGATTCTCAGTTTGGCCATCTATCCGTTATGGGAAACATAGATCTTCGATTCTTCGCCTGCTTTTTCTTCTCCCTCCCTTCCAATCCTTTCTTGCTTATCCATTAGAGGCCATCCTGCTTCCCTTTTCGATTTTAAAAACAATTTGTTCTTTGAGTGACAGCTGCGTCAATCGTCCGGAATTTTAAAAAAAGTACCAAGCGAGGAAACGAATTACTGTACTAGTACTAGGCTAGCCCGGCAATGCGCAAAAGGCTGAAAGGAAACACCGTATTGTCATAGGAACAATCATTGACGAATGAATCATTGTAACATCCCTTCTGCTTTGAACAATTCTCTAGAGATACGATACGTGTAGTTAGAATGCAAGCCTCCTTTTCATCACCAATGATGGCATTGGCATTGCTTGCTGTCACGGGGATAATTTCTTCGACATTCTCCCCGGCTGAGGCCTTCTGCGCCTCAACAATACTGTCGCGGACGGTGGAATGTTCGACGAGAAGTACAACATCTGTATTTGTCTCGCAATCCAACGAAGGAAACGAGAAGGAAACCAAACGGGAAGGGGGCGAGGAATCCGAAGAAGAATTCCAAAGACGAATGGCCGTCGTGCGATCTCTGCAAATGTCCTTTTACGGGAAGGATGCTTCGAAGGAAGAGACTTCATCAAGCAGCAAGAGCGAAGACGAGGATTCGTCGAGCGCCAGTAGTTCACCTTACGGGCTTCCCGAACTGGATGTTCCAACAGGGAAAATTACGAATCTATCTCTCTTTCGGGCGGCCTGGTACGAACTTCCAGGGCGATCGAACGTCTTGATCATCCGTGATCCGGTTTATACCAATATGTTCGAACGCATGTTTTACACCGACAACGACGATGCTAACGGTAGCAAAAACAGTGAACCCACTAGCAACAGCAAGATAACACCATGGGTCTTTGGCCATGTGTACACTCCAAGAGTGAAAAAGGACAAAAAGTCGAAAAAGCCTGTAATCAAGAAAACCAACGCTTCGCAAAAGTTCTTGGCGTGGAACGAAACGAATCGCAACGTCGACACAACGGCCTCTGCCCTTTCGTCACCTGCGGTTTTGGGAACCCTAATGTATGTGCGAGATTATCGGCGCCTAAAAGACGGAAGGATTCTTGCCCTTGTGCAGGCGGCCGAAAAATTTGTCGTGGATGAAATCCGCCAGAGCCTCCCATACGCAATTGCGGACGTCAAGATCTTGCCGGACGTGGAAGAACTGAGGCTCGAAGGAACCCAGGCAGAAGCAATTGGACAAAATTTCGAAGATTCATCCTCCACCTTGCCATCGTCTGTATATTCCTGCGATGAAAACGACGAGGACGAGCAATTTCTGGTCAACTGCCTCCGGGCAGACGAAGGGACGTCTGTTGGCCCAGCACGGGCTCGAGCAACCTTGGAATCGATTCATTCCTATCATCACTACGAGTGTGATCCGCAACAGCGCCTGGATGGCATACCCCAGAAAAGCGACCTAGGCATCATTGATATTACACACAATGCAATATCGAAGGCATTGCCTTACTGCAGATTTTCGAACACGACAGAATCCCTTGACCAGATTGAACGAGCTGTCATGGGAGGAGAAAGTGAATCCAATGCAAGAGTCACCATCTCCATCGCTTGAATTCCAGCTCTTGCGTCGAGGAATTACTAAGATTCCACCATCCGATCGACGATTCAGTTACAATACTGAGCCAACCTACGAGGGAAACGAAGCCATGGAGTTGTCCTCTCGGCCATGGACAACTGACGAACTCGAATACGAACTGTGGCTGGTTCTGGACTACTTCTCGGCAGCTACCAAGAAACCTGTTTCTCCCATCCTTTTGGCATTGTTGCCCAGCGAGGATCAAATGCCAAAAGCTTGGCCGTCCAATTTTCGATTGAAGGACATGTTGGAGGATTACCGTCGCAAGAACCCGCAAAGCATGCGTTTAGGCAGTAGCGACACTATGTACCCCAACCAGCGAAGGCAACGACGCTTCAGTTTTTCTGCCGCGCATCTTTTGGAAAGCGTCCTACCGATCAGCGAGGGAAGCAGTAGCAGCAATCAAGAGGGAATCTACAGCGATAACTTTCGCAACGGGGGTCGCCGCTGCTCACCGCAATCTGACAAGGTCGGAACCTTCGATGTGGACGAGATTCAGGAACTCAGAGCCCTCCTATTGTCCATCCCTTCGACACGGCAGCGACTACGGGTTGTCTTGGAAACCTTTCACAGATGGCGTCTCTATCAAGAATGCGACGAATTTGCGTAGGAAAACTTTGCAAGCGTATAATGTAATCTTTTCGGTCTGTACGATCGTGTTAGTGCTACTGTACTGTAGTAGGTGTATAATTAGTGTTTGGTTCGTCCTGATTTAGAGGTCTAAGTCTATCTTTTGTAAAGTTCCAATAGTCACTTTTCGTTTCCCGTTCATTTTTAGCATCCGTGCCTGTCCATCTAGTAGATTTAACAAGACATTAACGCTTAGCAATGCTCTGTAAGGTATCGTGAGACACCTTTCGAATCTATGGCGCCATCCAAGATATTGCTACCGTGATTATTTCCGGTTCATTATTAGCATCCATGCTCCGTCAAGATTTTGCAGAAGTTGGTGCTTAGCAATGCTTTGTAGGGCATCATAAGACGCCCTTCGACTCTGTGTTGCGACCCCGATCAACATCACCATCTCTGACGTTGCTACTGGAATTTCTTCAAGATGGTGGCGTGGCCCATATCCAACAAGATTCACCACAGAAATCGTCCATTTCCGAATCCTTACGGATGTAAGCTTTCCCAGGACGATCAACCGAAGGATCCATGTCAATTTTGTCAACGGGATCATTCCTATTGTTGACAGCGCGTGTAATCGAAACGATTAATTTACGGGCCTTGCGAATTCGTATGTTCTGTTCTTGATGACAGGTTCTAGAATCCGGAATGGAAAGTTTGCTTCGACAGAGCATATAGTACTCTCCGGGTTCCAGGTCGAAATTCGTCAGCTGCAGGCACTTTTGTGTGGCATTCCGTCCGCTTCTGAAACAAATCTTGTAGTTTTTAAGATTTATTTTTGTTGAGTAAGGATTATAGATTTCGAAATATTGTCCCTTAGTTTCGATTGGGTTTGCAAGAATTTCATAGAGCACTGGAGTTGGATCACGATTAATCTCCCGAGATATTATCGGAATTGGTGCCTTAGTAGGTATTTTGGTCGGTGCCTTGGTTGGTGGATTTGTTGTGGGCGATGTCAATGTTACCTATGACAAGATCAAAAATGCAAAAAATCATTTAAAGCAAATGAATCTTATTGGTAAGAAAAGAAAATCCGACTTAGTTGCCCCAAGAAAAACGATAAAACTTACCTTTGGTTTTTGGCTGCACATTTCGCCATTACAGCACTTGGGATAAACACAATCGTCAAAATATACTGCGACAGATGCCTTATTGATGCCTTTGTTATCACCGAAATCCATAAAGTCGATAACAAGATTTTTGTTTGAGTTCTCAAAGTTAAAGAAGGTTTTCTTTGAGACCGTCGACTTTGGTTCGAGACCCTCAAGGAAGTTCGAGACTTTGTAACCGTCTTCTTGCTCAACAATGACGACTTTGTCACCTTCATTCACAACACCTCTGTTGAAGTTTTTCTTTCGATTATATCCTACGTAGAGATGCTTGCCATTGATATTTCGAGGAATTTTGAGAATGACGGTTTGGGTGCCAGCTGTATTATCGTAGTCTGTCACCCCTACAATGTTTCCAAACCAAGTGCCCTTCTCTAGAGGATCCCATTCAACAACACTTTTTTCGTACCAACCAAGCTTGTAGCTCTTTGCAGGATTGAAACACTGAAGAGGCCCATCGTCATCTTTGAACGAATAACCCATCATACCTGTCTTGTCAGAATAGTCGTCCCCATTCTTTCCCGAGTGAGATAAGCCGAGGTTATGACCAATTTCATGGACCTGAGTGCTTAATTGCTGACACCAGTCATCATTGTAGACTGAAAGCCAAGAACCAACGTACGCGTATGCGATCCAATCCCCCGTCCCTTTCGGTAAACACAGCATGACATGGTCAGCTTTATCGGCAAGATTTCCAACAAGTTTCTCTGCAGCATCTATCATGGCGTCTTGTATTTCGAAGTGTTTTTCGCCATTAACATTTCTATCGAGTTTTACTTCGATGACACCACCTGCACCATCGTAAGGCTCAAAGACGAGCTTTCCGTGGGAACATTTTCTATATTGTGACGTGAGCGTTACTTTGTCCCCAGAAGTCCCAAAGATGTCGTCTGAAAGTTCCTCCACATCGGCCGTCGTTGATCCATCGTAAGCATCGGCTCGAACAACTAAAAGCCTTTTCATGCCAAGAGGATGCAGTCTTCTTTGTCTTTGCGTTCGAAGCCTTCGCCATCTCGTTTTGCCGTTTTCGTTGATTCCGTCAATGAAATCGTCGATAGATCCCACTTCAATTGAAGCACCTTGTGGAATTTGGAGTTTACCATCGAAGATTACTGCCCCCTCTGCGGTAAAAGTCGACACACCACTCTCGATCCCCGCGAGAGATTCCTCTTCAATTCCTACAATCGGAACAAAATGATGACCGTCTGCTTTTTCAATGTCGTCGCCTATGAGTTCGCATCGAATCTCGTCCCCCTTCTTTTTTTCTTTTTGCTTTGCGTCTGCAAAACGTCCGGTCGGATCTATCTCGTTCTCCTCGTCACTTTCTTCGTACTCAATTTCAACTTTCACCAATACGCAAGGATGATTCGGTTTGAGTCGCCGATGATTTTGTTGTCCCGCCCGCAGGGAGAATGGTAGAATCTAGGTTGTTATGGATTTAAAATGTGTGACAAAGATAGATTTGAGCAACCAATTGTCAGTGAACCCGACGATGGAATGGAAAAATCATTTGGTACAAAGGACAACCAAGTCTGAAGGCAACTCCAGACATTTTCTTTTCTTACCTCGCTAGCAGGATCATCATTTTGACTATTGACGCATGTAATCAAGTGCAGAGCACACGATAGCAGTGACAAGGGTCTTGGCCGGTATATTCTTTTCATCGTCGTGTCTTCTACACTTTTTCTTGTGACATCTCCGTTGTTGTCCAGATTGTTGAGGGCTCAGCCCGAAAATGGAAAGGAAGCTTCTTAGATTCATCCAAGCAACAGCGTCGGCATATACCATGCATAGAATTGGTGGCATGTTGCTTCTATAGAAAAAGAGTCGTTGGCACGAAGTATTGGCCAAAAATATAGTTTTAGGATCTTATTTTCGATGGAATCTGCGATTGAAAAAGAGATGTCAATAATTGTCTCAACGGTTGAATTTTCCTCCGATGGGCTAAAAACGAAAGTCGCAGAATCGGGGGAGGATTCAAACGACCGCGCGGGAACAAACACGTGCTACATCGTAAGTCCTTTCGTCCAATCTTGCAGACTGCATCTTCAGCCCTGCCTTAATACGACTCGCGCGTTCAAGTGGGCAATCGCGCCGAACTCTAAACGACTTGATAGCCCGGGAGCACCTTGCGATCTTGTCACGCAAGACCTCTCTTCTATTTAGATTCTTGCGGATTAGCCGGCGTGCCACCGGAAAAAGAAGGCCGCGCCAGTATGTATCTTCTGTATGTATTTGGTCCAAATTTCGGCACGCCCGTATGCGCTCTTTCACTGTATTTTTGTTGCAAACTTGTTGAAAACGGAAAGCATGTCGCCTCTGATAGTAGAAATTTTCGTCCATTCTAAATACCATATTCAAGAAGCCGATGGAGCGCCAAATCGGCAGTTTGCGACCAACCATGCCAATTTTTTCATAGTATATATGTCCCGTAAGCCGAAGCGCGCCCTGATTGAGTGACAACGTACGAATTTATGTCCGTCAGGTGATGCTGGTGACCGCTTTTTCCAAATTTTGGATATAGGTTTCACACGACTTGCCAAACAATGCCACCTGCAAACCGATAGCATGCGTGCTCCGAGCCGTTGCTGCTTTCTTGCAAGTAAGTGCTAACTATTACATACCGTTTTTGTCCAAAACTTTGTCGTTTTGCTCCTCCCTCTTTGAAAGCTCATATATTCAGCAAAAGCAACTTTGCGTAAAGACTTCGAAACTAACAACGACAGTCTTCATATTGGCATTCATATCATTGTCCAAAGCAAAAGCTGCACTTTGAACATGAAGTTCACACTCTACTCATTACTCGCAGGTGTTGCGCTCGCGTTTGCTTCCCAAGATGTAGCAATCGTCGAAGAACAAGAACCCCGTGACCTCGCAGGCTACACCTACGGTGATGCCTACGGATACGGCTCCTCCTCCTCCTACGGAGGCAAGGGAGGAAAGGGAGACTCCTACGGCTATGGCGACTCTTATGGCGACTCTTACGGCTACGGCGGCAAGGGAGGAAAGGGAGCTTCCTACGGCTACGGCGACTCTTACGGCTACGGCGGTAAGGGAGGAAAGGGCTCTGGCTACGGATACTACGCACCATCCTACGGAGTTTCTTACGGCTACGGCGGTAAGGGAGGAAAGGGAGGTGACTACGGTGACTCCTACGGATACGGAGACTCTTACGGCTACGGCGGTAAGGGAGGAAAGGGAGCTTCCTACGGATACGGCTACGGATACGGTGGCAAGGGAGGAAAGGGCGGCAAGGGTGGCAAGGGAGGATACTCCTACGGCTACGGTGACGTCTCCTACGGCTACGGTGGCAAGGGAGGAAAGGGAGGATACTACTCCTACGGATACGGAACTGACTACTACGGTGGCAAGGGAGGAAAGGGAGGATACTACGGATACGGAGGAGACTCTTACGGCGCTAGCTACTACGGTGGCAAGGGAGGCAAGGGAGGATACTACTCCTACGGCTACGGCGACAGCTACTACGGTGGCAAGGGAGGTAAGGGAGGATACTACGGAGGAGACTCTTACGGTGTTGACTACTACGGTGGCAAGGGAGGAAAGGGAGGATACTACTCCTACGGCTACGGAACTGACTACTACGGAGGCAAGGGTGGTAAGGGAGGATACTACTACGGCTACGGAACCGACTACTACGGTGGCAAGGGTGGTAAGGGAGGATACTACTACGGCTACGGATACGGTGGCAAGGGAGGAAAAGGAGGAAAGGGCGGCTGCTATTGCGGAGGAAGCAAGGGCGGCAAGGGCGGCAAGGGAGGATACTCTTACGGCTACGGTGACTCTTACGGCTACGGCGGTAAGGGAGGAAAGGGAGGATACTACTCCTACGGATACGGAACTGACTACTACGGTGGCAAGGGAGGAAAGGGAGGATACTACGGATATGACTCCGGATACTACGGCTCTGGCTACTACGGTGGAAAGGGAGGCTAAGGGAGGATACTACAGACAACTGACCGAAGACTCCGGAACCGATATGGAAGCCCAAGAAAACCGAGTCCTTCCTGGATCTGGCCCTAGCTACTACGGTGGCAAGGGAGGAAAGGGAGGATACTACGGATATGACTCCGGATACTACGGAACTGACTACTACGGTGGAAAGGGAGGAAAGGGAGGATACTACTCCTACGGCTACGGAACTGACTACTACGGTGGAAAGGGTGGTAAGGGAGGATACTACTACGGCTACGGATACGGTGGCAAGGGAGGAAAAGGAGGAAAGGGCGGCTGCTATTGCGGAGGAAGCAAGGGCGGCAAGGGTGGCAAGGGAGGATACTCCTACGGCTACGGTGACTCTTACGGCTACGGCGGTAAGGGAGGAAAGGGAGGATACTACTCTTACGGCTACGGCGATAGCTACTACGGTGGCAAGGGAGGAAAGGGAGACTCCTACGGATACGATACCGGATACGGTGACTACTACGGAACTAGCTACTACGGAACTAGCTACTACGGAGGCAAGGGAGGAAAGGGAGGATACTACCGAAACTAAATCTCCAGAAGTGTTGACACTTTTTCCAGGGTATAGCATCTGATGATGTTTGTTTCAATACCCCGGCGCCGACGAGTCGAAGTCGAAGTGATCATCGCAGGTATGCGTGAGGTTGCTGATCTTTCGCGGTGAACATGGTTGGTGCGCGGTTCCTCATCTTGGAGGCTTCCAGCGCTGTTGCCAATCTGTTTGTGTTTTCCCTTGACATCAGCTGTGTGACCTTTCTACTGCGATGCACTCTTAATTATATCTTTGTAATTCTTTGTAGTGTACTCTATATTAACGGTTATAGACAATTTTAACAACTACAAATATCTAGTTACTCTGTATTTTCACCATGGTCGAAAACACTACCTCGGTGTTTTTCGGAATTTCAAGGATCTCCTCCGACAAGACGGTCGTGTCAAAAGACAAATCAAAATTTCGGACGATAAAAATTTCAAAATCGTCCGGATCGGATTTTCGAAATCGATGGATGTTCAAATATTTTCTTCCTAAGAATGCATCAACGACTGATCCCCCGGCGCGCCGAAATTTTGGCGCCATTCTTATCTTACTCGGAAGATTTTCGGCATCTCCCACGACTAACAGCTAAGCCCTCAGCTCGAGGTATGTATTTAAAAGTATAACAGAAAAGCGGCGCCAAAATTACTATCGTCAAACTGAAATCAATTAAGTTTCCGAAATTCGGCCACTTAATTCTGAACGGAAATGTTGAACGGGAGTCCCACGAACTTCCCCGAATGGGTTCTCCCTTTCTCGCAGGACCTCGAAACGGTTCAATTGCACAAAGGCTAGAGTTACTTTTATGGCAATCATTCCTCGAAATAGTCGTCCGAGTCGATTTTCACCTCCTCGATGACGACTGACTCGACTCGTTGGTCTCAAGTCGTTCGAGTCGATTATTTTTTCTTTTGAAAAACGAATGAATCAATCCAAACGCAGCTGAAACAGGAATGAGGAAGGTCGTGAAGGAATAGTCTGATAGTCATGGTGCAACAGTTTCTGTTTTGGTTACTTGATGAAGATTGCTCGTTATCGACAGGGTACACTTCTAATTCGACAAAAATCTGAACTAGCAAGAGACGAAGAAGAGATTAAGAATGGCGGGAGGAGAATTTGAGGTACGTGAATGAACAGAATAGTTGACCACTAATTGATGTCTTTCGTGTTTTCGGTTTGTAACCTCGTTCGTCTTAATTCACTTCTCTTGTATTGAACACCCGCTGTTGTTTCTGACACTCTACCAATTGTGTTTTATTCTCTTTGATATGGTAATTGGTGATCCTTCTATTTCTTTCGGAAATCAAATCATTTGCGTCACGCCAAATCTAACCAATAACAAATGACAACC
This sequence comes from Pseudo-nitzschia delicatissima, assembly GCA_037355735.1. Lineage (NCBI taxonomy): Eukaryota > Bacillariophyta > Bacillariophyceae > Bacillariales > Bacillariaceae > Pseudo-nitzschia > Pseudo-nitzschia delicatissima. The sequence goes on along the minus strand of CM074777.1, from coordinate 2,260,340 downwards.
AAATGAACAAAACAAACAACAATCTACACTAAAGTATCCCGAGTTCTATTCCTTTCCACCCTTCTTTACAATTCAGCCCGTGGAAGCGACGCGGCAGAAGCAGTTGGCATTGTGGAGGGAACTCATCCTGAGCTACCACACAAAGCACAAGCTGAAAACCCTGGTGGTTCACGAGTGTCCCCTGTGGAAGAACGATGCCATCGGCCGCAAGCTAGACAAGGAAAGCATTGCTACCATCTGCAAGGATCTCGTAGCATCCGGGCACGGCGAATGGCTTGACGAAGAACAAACCTCCTGCCGGATTTTGTGGCGCAAGCCGGAGGAGCTTGCGACAGATGTCTACGAGTGGGCCACTGCGACCGGGAATATTGGGGGCATCTGTACGCTTTATGAGCTCCATTCCGGTGAGGATGTTTCTGGGACGTCCTTCGAGGGAATCGACGAAGAATTGCTTCGGCGGGCACTGGCAATCCTGGAAGACGAGGGTAAATGCACTGTCTTTCAGGGTGAAACATCGTCGGAGGACGGAATCAAGTTTTTTTGAGAAGGCAAATCGGAAATGACCAAAATTCAGCGGCAACAACAGTGCGATGATTGAGAAGTTTGCACACTCAATAGGACGATACGAATCCGAGAAATATCGAAAAGTTTTATTCACAAGAATCTTTTGTGTGTGTGTGACCGATTCGACACAATCAACTGGTGTCTACAAACTATAGGAGCAGGCGTCGATGAAAGAACCCAAAACTCCTTGCAAGTATTCTTTTCGTAGATGTGCACAGAGAAAAGTTCTGCTATGCGAGGAGGCCAAGTAAAACTATAGCTTTCTCTGATCCCCTCTTTTCCCAGAAACTAAATCATACGCAATCTATGAACAAGCTTTTAGTATCATACGTGTAGCGCGCTGCAAAGAAATTTTACCGACATCGTAAAAAAAGATGTTGCTTTATGATGCGCACTTGGAATGGTTTCTACTATCACCGCCATTCTGTAAAAGCCTGAGCTTTCATTCTTTCGTCAGCAGTACGGGTTCATCGGGAAGCTATAACTTAATAGAGGTAGGAAAGACCAATTCAGTTAGCCAAGTGCCTGCCCAAGCCCGATAGATCAATCTCTATGAGAACTGAAGGATTATCTACAGAATCTCGGGACACGAATTGAGCACCCAACGTAACCCTTCGTTCGTTGTTGTATGGTAGAGTGACTTCGAGAAATTCTTGTGTGCGGACTGTCTTTTTGTTGAAAGAACGACAATTGTTTCGACAATTGCGAGCCTAAATTCACTAATTTCATCGACGAGGATGTTGTCATTTTTGTTGTCGCCTTCGGTTGTCCTCCTCCTTTCGGCACCACTTTTCTGCGTCGCAGTATCCCCTCTCGAACAGATCTGTAAGCTCTTTTCTGGATGTTGGCTGGGTTGCAATTCGGAATATATCCACCATGCTCAGGGCATTTGTCTCGTCGTCGCAGGAATCATTGATCGAGATCAAATTATTCTGGTTCTTCGAAGTAACTGCTCCGAAGACATCCTCCATCCCAAAGTACTCCTGAGGGATGCACGTGATAGCAACTGTCCGGTTCACCCCTGATTCTGGAAATTCATCTTGAAGGATGGGGCAGCCAAACTGGGGCCTGGGAAGGGAGAAATACCCATCCATCAGCAGACGTGGGAAGGGGCAGCCTGTTTCCATTATTGTTGTTCACGACGGGATCGAAATCGAGGATGAAAGGAAAGTTTGTGGTGAAAAAGGGAAACATACAACTGTATCCGACAGACCGAAAGAGTTCCTCACGGTCCTTAAATTCGGTTTGGAAGTGGGATTTGCGCTGCGGAAAGATTTCTCGGTAGGCTAGAGCTACTCCAGTGCCGGCCTTATCGCTATCACTTGAGCTGCGGTTCTTGCGTCGGGATTGCAGGAATTCGAATTCCTCTTGGCCCACCAGGCCTTCCATCTGCTCTTCTAGTAGCGGTAATAGGTTCCCCCGTGCTGGTTTACGGGCATTCAGGCAGTTGTCCGATATGGCGATTGTCCCCTCTAGGCCCAGTTTTGCATCGATGCCAACCCCTATCGCCATGGCGGCGATAGAGCCAGCCGAGCTTCCCGCCAGCACTGTTTCGGAAGGATCGATATACTTTTCCTGAATGAGACAATCTGCTACGCCCATGTGATATGGAAGCAACAAACCGCCGGGCGAAAAGGAAAAGCCGATGCTCTGTCCAGGGTTGGGGCCGTTGTTGGGAAGGATCATTGCAGTGGCAGTAGTGGGAGCAATATGGCTTTGCCTTGAACTGAAGAATTGATGGTATGGAAGAAGAATATTGTTTCGAAAGGTCTTGCTGAGACCACGCACTCCAATCATTCGAATCGGTTAGTTCTCGATCTTGTTTTTGTTTCTTCACAACATCATTCTTTCATTTGTTGCAGAATGGTTGTTTCATTCATTAGGATGATCGAATTGAATGATGACGCGGTTAGCGGCGCGATTGAATTGATTGAGAAATATTGGACTAAAATAGTTTTTCTCATATCTTTGGTTTCCTCATTCCCCCGATGCGCTGTCACGTCATTCTTGACTCTCATTCGTACTTCTGACTTCCTTCACAACATTTCGAAATTATGGATATATGCTCTTCAGTCATGCACAACAAGAACCTAGATGAACATAATCTTATCTATCGTTTTCGCCGAACATCAATTCACTTCTCCGAAAGAGCAAAAAGGCATGCATCCATCCAGCATCGCATAAGGCAACCATCAAGAATCACTTCTCAAAGGAAAAGCAATTCCGAGATGAAGAAGTCGTTCTCAACCGGATTTTTTGCAATGGGCATTTGTTCGTTGGTGTTGACACTATTCCTTGCAACAAGGGTGGATGCCCATGTCCGAATGGAATGCCCCCCACCGCTGTCGGGAATGACGGGTGAAAAGGACGGGACCTTGTGACGTTGAAGCAGATGATGGATCCGTCCCTGCCTTTTCCCTCAAACCCAATGCCCTCAACACTGTGACCTGGCTTGAATCCATCTCCCACCCCGGAGCTCCTGTCCGATTTGCCCTCTCGAGGGAGGGAATCAGCTTGGACGAACCCGAAGCTGGCTTCGAAACGTGCCTTCTGCTTGATCATGTCCCGCACGATGCCCTATCCAGACCAACCCCTCAGGATGCTTCTACCTGGCACCGGAGCAGTATTACGTTGTGGATTCCAGACATCAAGTGCGATCGATGCTACCTTCAGTTGATATCGGTCATGAGCGACGAAATCCACGGCGTTCCTACCGATACAAAGTGCGCATACAAGGGGGCGCTGACCCACGACGAAAGCCTCGATTATCCGGCCTGTCCAGCGGTCTACCACTCGTGCTCTCCTGTTTCAATCGACGGAACAATCCCACGGAATGATGTTGAAATGTGCAACACCACCGAATTCGAGGAACAACTGGAATGGCCTCTAACGCCCAGAGACGATCCCAATTTGTACGAGCATTCGATCTATTTCAACCGGGGAGATGTTGGCCTGTACAGCACTACCGATGCGAGGCTCCTTTCCGTCGGAAGCCCCCTCACCGATGCCACCTGCACTAATCCACTATACTGCGACCCGGAAACCTCGTTTGAGGAAATTTTCGGAATTCCTGAGGATGCTGCTTACACCTCTCTGGAAGGTTCGTGTGCATCCGTTGTGGAAAGCATGGTGGAAGCATATCGGCCAGGTGGGTTTCTTTCCGCCGTTTCCGATAGTGAGAGCACAATCACTTCCACTAATGTCCCTCTGCCCCCAGCCCCTGATACCGATGCTTCAGTCAATGTGTCGTCGGTCAGCAGTGGTTGCGCTGACATTCCAAGTCCATCCATTATTTATTCGACAACAACTTGTCTTACTCTTCTAATGAGCCTCTTTCTGCTAGAGAGGTAGTTTATCCTTCTTAATAATCCCACTGTTAATTATTCATGAAAATTAAAATGTGGGCCACTCTTCGGCTCATCGAATAGAAATCACCAAAAGCGCCTTTTCGACAATGGGTCCCCCTTTCGCTTTTTTGACGATCAGCTTGAAGTTACCGGGGCCAATAACAGAACAGTGGTCTCCAGAGGTTGCTCTCGGCTGTCCAAAGCGATCAAGATGCTTTGCGTTACTTCCATTTCCATCCCCATACTTTGATCCGTTCAAATTTTCTTTCTTTTCCGGGAGTAACACAAATTGGGTTCCGTTTTTGCCATCGCCAGTATCAAAACGAGATTGGGTATACACAGTTAGGTTGGCCTCTTCCGTCTCCTTCAATGAAAATGTTCGTAGAGTAACAGAAGTTGCGCCGGGTGGCATTTTTGTTTTCTTGGTGTATCTCTCGAAGATATACCGATCATAATCCCCGTCTCGTTTTTGTTTTAGATCCAGGGCTTCTTCGTAGGTTGGATTGCCTTCCTTTCCCCCATACTCTACTAGGAGTTGACTCGGATCTACCAACTCCAGTAGATCTTTTTGAGCAGCAGAAAGGGACGAGAAAAACCCGAATTTTTGAATCGTTCGGGCATCGATGAAACGCTTGAGAACGCTCCAAATGAAGGTGAAGAAATAGGGCACGTTGACAACTACAACGCGATTCAGAATCTCTGGAAAACACTGAATGATACCAAAGCTTTGCTGCATGAATTCCATTGTCCGCTTGGTGAAGAGCTCTCGCTGGAGTCCCTCTAGATCGATTATCACCACTGCTTCGGCCAAAACGACAAAGTCGTTCCCGTTTTCGGAGCTTTGTCGTTCTTTCTGCAGACGTTGCATTACCTCGCAAAACACGCGGCAACTGACGTACCATACCATGGGCATGTATCGTTGTATGAAGGTTTCTGGAGTATCGGCGGTAGTGATGCAATCAAAGCCGTCCTGCAAACGGATCATCCCTGCCTTCATGTATACGACAAATGCCCCATTCTTGGCGAGGCCATAATCGAGCAGTGGGAATTGCTTCGTGAAGACGGGCAGAGGGCAACCAATGTGGTCTTCGACCAGTGTTTTGGAGCGATGGAGGTTGTCACTTTTCAAAGCTTCCCTGAACACGTCCACATGTTCGTCCATCATGGCAAAAGTCTTGTCAACGTCGAATCGCCGCGCCCTCAAAAACCGGCAGAGAGCGAAGGCTTCTTCTTCCGGGCCTCTACCAGCAGCATTGATATTTGTCTCATCATTCTCATTTGCCTCTAGATCGACGTCCACATTCAGATATACCATTGCGCGATACGTTGGATCTGTATGCTCTTTCAGTCGGCGTCGAAATTCCAGGCAGGCCTCCAATTCGTCATTCGACAACTCCCCGGGATATCCTGCCCCAGCTTCACGCCCTTGGGTGAGACGATCTGTTAGAACTTCGGTTGGGCGTTTTAGAGGTATAGAACTAGACTCGGAATGGTGTTTCTTGTCCGTCTTATCAACTGAATCGTCATTTTTAGAGAACAGGAGCAACGATTGGGGAAGCTCTACGGTCACGTTTCTGGATCGTCCCGGTTTAGGGGTAGCTGTCGGTGGATATGGGAGCTCCCTCACCATCTGCGACAATGACTGTCTTGCTGAAAAGAAGATATCCGCCCCTTCGTCATCCTCGAATAGAAAGCCCTCTGAACAGTCGCCATTGTTGATTCCGTTCTCCTTTCGGGAGGTTGACGCAAGGGTATCTTCCGTGGCTCCCTTTTGCGCACAGCAAAGTCCAGCGCCCATGTTGAAATTCGAAACAGAAACAAGGACTTCCTCGACACCGTTAACGCTAGCCTGTATTACGAAGAGTCCTTGGTTTCTCTCGAAACTGGATAGCTAAAACAAACAAGTTTCGTCGTTTGAACGACACAAAAACGCAACAATGTTTGAGAAAATACACATACGACAAGATCCCAACGCCGAATCTGGTCAGTCACGCCAGGACTCAACTTGGATCTTTAGTGGAGTTAGGGTTATCGAATGTCAAAACGGGATCAATTCCCATATATTTTCGTTGTTCAACCGAAGAGTTCCGACGGACAATGAAAGATGAGTTGCCGTAATTATAGATCGAAAGTAGCTCCGTGCCGTGGTGGTTAAGTATTGTGCGTGTGCCCTATTGAATATGAGCCATCTGCTCATTATGGTTCTAAAATGCGGCCGAATTCAATGGGCAATATTCTCATCGAGGACCATCGCATCAGGTCTCAAAACATCAACCATTGTCACTATTTGCTGTATTTGATCGGCACCATCATGAAAATGTCTTTTGATGGCAACCATCAATTTTTAGCAGGAATTACAGTGATCTTTTCTGGGGAGAGCGAGGAACAATGGAGAAGGAGAAGAAATGCGGCGGCATTACCTCCTTGTTGCAATTCTTTTTATTTTGTGGAATACAACTACACGTACTGTACTACAAGGAGGCTTGTTTGCCGTATAACAGAAGCAGCAAGAAACTCGAAATTGTAAACGAAAACATCGGCAAGCATAATGGTGGAATTTTACTGACGTGTCGTATCGCCGTGAACATGCAGGCCGACTAGATCTTAGTGGTGTGGTATTGTGTAATAGCGATCTACTATTGTATTTGCTATAAAAACATATCGTCCCCTTTCCCCATTCTCTCTTGTTACTAGTACATCATGCTGAATCAAATATTTGGTGTTCGTCTGTCGACTTAGTGAAATTTGTTGTGCACCAGCAGCATCCTGATCAGGGATTTCTTATATACACTATTCCTTTGTCGTTGGTCTTTTTTGCGCAAGGACGCTTACGATGCCTGAAGGCCACCAAAACGTTGCAGCATGACAATATCGTTGGAAAAGAATTGTCGGTAGAGCTCTATGCCTGCGATCGAGGAGGGACACAAAGTAATTGGTGTTGGTTCTGGGATCTGGTGTTTGAGAGTATTGCTTGTCGCATTCCTTCTCGTTGCTTCGACTTCTTCTTCGTCAACAAAGAAATAACTTCGTCCCTCAAAGTCCAAACAATCTCCAGTCTGAGGGCAGTCATTTTCTTTCGTGATTTCGGAGATTGGCATCGGAGAAAAGTCATCGATTACGGAACCAAGAGAAGCTGATTGATCGCAGTCACTGTCGCTCGAAATGCTTGAGACGTCACTACAACTATGACTCACAACGGAAATAGTGCTGGAAGCCTTTGTTTGCTTCAGATTAATGCAGTTGATGCTCTCAATTGTGAGCTTTGTTGGTGCAGTGGAGCTAGTAATCTCGGAAGGAATCTTCTTTCTCGAAGGTCTGGTGCTCTTGATCTTGCGGCGCTTGATGTTGCAGATCTCGTCAGGATTGTGTCGATAGAAGAAATCGCAGCGCGTGTATCCTCCTTTGCCCATACCACAAGTTATGCGTTCAAACCCCCATAGATTCACTGCAGATTATAGTAGATTCCGATGATAAGAATGAATGGCAATGTTAGACCCTGGAAAAGAATGTAACGACGCAGCATGTGAAGGCGCTTTACAAAGGTCCCTAAAATACTTACGTTGTCTTTGAAAGCTCTTGTATTTCGATTGTTGGAAGAAGTTTGGCATAATCGTTTTCACGAAAGATTCTGGTTTGTGAACCTTGAAACTTTTCCCGTCCGGTAGCCATGATACCACTCCACCGAATCCCTCTCGTTCGGCCAAATTGAGCATAGCATGAAGTTTCCATGGGAAGGTCTTCGTTTTAAGTGCGGCAATGTTGTAGATCATCATATTGTTAAATTCTTGCTACTGAAAGTGATGCTTTTGGTATTGTAAGTCCTGGTAAAATTTTTCATTAGATACAACAATATCTTCATGAAAAAGAAAGTGAAAAAATTATGAACGGACCTTTTTTGCGAGTGTGGTACCAGCAATCGCCAAAGTCACAAGAGTTCTCGTTCTAGAGAACTCATTTTGATGTAGGAATCATGTGATGTCTTGGCATCTGCTGTAAAAATTTAGGCCCTTTCAGACTTCTGGATGAATTGTATTAACCTTAAAAGATTCCACTGAAAACGGTTCGTTAGTTTAGCGTTACCAACTGAAGAATATTTTATTTATGAACCGAGTGGAAGCCGGGTAAAGAGATACTCCATTTAAGGAATTACGGGTTAAGAGGATAGGCGTTTCGGTTCACCTTGTAGAAATTAATTAAAAATCGGGGTTTCAGAGAGCGTGAGATGAATCGCTCTAGCCACAAAATTGTTTATGGCACTCCTGGCAAACACACTACCAATGTGAGACTTGGAATGAATTTCGGACTCAGCATATAACATATATATGCCTCACTACCTCCGTGTCCGAGAAAAAGTACAGAACTTCTTTTTCGAATAACCCACGACAGCAATGTATATCGTCGAGACTGGTTAGCGCTTCAAAAACGAAGTACAATAAAAGCGTTTGGGTATGTCCAGGCTACAGCAGAAAAATGTCTCAGTTGTCCGCATGCTGTGTCAGAAGTTTGATGTCACGGTAGATCTCATGGCGTCTGTGCCTCGTCCGCTCTTACAGATTTTAATCGGAACTAGGGCGCGCGCTTTTGAAAGGGGGGTACGCAACCATACAAAAAATATTGATGGAAGAACCAATTTGGAAATTATTATTTCGAATTTCGAGTCCGACATTTTCAATTTCCGTGAGCCGTGACTGACAGCTGACTCTGATTGATGATGATTCTCAACAAGACTACATTCACATCAGTCATTCATTTTTTGTGTTCTCAAACAATAATCTTCTGTGGATCGGAACCGAGAAGCGACAATTTGTAGACGTGTATTGAACACCAACGATTGTGCATTCACTACACGTACGCTAAGATTAGAACATCGATTTACTAATCCACGCTGATATTATTAATATGCCAACAGTAGGTCGCCATGCGGACGATCTGATTGCATCGCTGATGCAAGAAATGGGGGAGCAACAAGGATATCAAGATAACAATTCAAGCGAAGGGGGGAGTCGGGAGAATGAAGTTAATCGTTTGGGGCGGCGACGTACTGCGATACATCGACAATTACAGGAGCTATCTAACTACCCGGACAATACACACAAGGCCGGAAGCCAGTCGATTTGGAATCCCCTCGTGAAGGGGGAAAGTGGATCTTCTCTCACAAATACGAGTAATGCATCGTCGAAGACGTCATCATTTTTGCTACCAACAAATCCGAGGATCGAGGTAACACGACGACGGGTCTTCGAGAAATTTCGGCAGGAAGTTCAAACTCTGCTGCAGGATTTTCAAACTAAAAATCTGACTTTCTCGTCGTCGTTATCTTCTGGAGATAGCAGCAGTTTCAGCAAGAACAAGAACAAAATGCCCATCCCATCTATGATCGAAAAATGGCACATGGACGCGAAACTTGAAGAGCGTAACTTTTTGCTGAAGAAGATATCCACGACGAAAGATGCATCACGAAACCATAGCGAGAGCGGAGACGCAACATATCGACCTGTGTCGTTTTCGTCCACTACCGACATTCTCCGAGAACGGGCGTGGCGAAAACAAAACAGAAAACCAATCTACGATCCAATTCTATTGAACAAGCAAGCCCCACAAATATTTACAGAGACGATTTTGAAACCGCAAGTCCAGAAAATGTGGCAGCAGGTCGAACGCCCCTCAAACCAAAACTCACCAATGCCACCAAAATTCAATAAGAAGGCGCAACAAGTTCAAAAGGGTTTGTTCCGATTGATATGTGAAGCTATCGATTCCTTCGAATCCCAACTGCTGCAATGTTCTCGAGAAGAATCCACACGTTCAACATCTGCGAAACGAAACCGAAAGGGGAACGATTCCGGAAACAAACGACCGAAAATAGCATTCGGACAAGAGGACAGCGGTAATTTATCGTCAACGTCACTGGTTCGTGTCACCTTTTCGGGCGTCACACTGAAACTCCATCGGGCATACCTGGAAAAATTGCAAAGATTGTTCGATCGAACGGAAGACCGACGACTACAAACGGGTGATTCCACAAGCCTTTCTGCTTCGTATCGACACCTTTCGTTCGAGGAAGCCTTATTCTGCCTGCTCTGTAGATACGATATGATTCAAGGCGCCGGGCTTCAGGCAGGAGTTCCGGGTGCTATCATGGATGTATTGCTCGAGCGATTTGATTGTCGGATGGAATGTTTTGCTTCCCCCTTCAATTGTCGATACGACTGTTTTGCATCGGCCTTTGAAGATGTCGATGCACCCTTTGGCAGCAAGGGATCATTCTTCGAATTACCAGCGTTTTCGGACGAGTTGCAAGGAGGATTGAGAGCCGACAGCGATGGCAACGATGACGACGACAATCGATCGACAACTTCTGTCGAAAAAGGAATCGTTTTCGAGGCCAATCCACCTTTTTGCGACGGCCTTATTTTGCAACTTGACCAGAAAATGACCAACATTTTGTCAGCGAAGGAGCGTGAAACTCCCATCATGTTTGTTGTTTTTGTACCGGCCTGGCGCGATTCAGAATGTTATCAAGCCCTACTCGCCAATCAACGCCTTACAAAACATCTTTTGCTGAAGCAAGGCGAACATTGGTACGCCGAAGGCACTCAACACAGGCGGAAGGATTCATTTCGGGTGGCCTCCTTCGATACAAGTATTCTTTTTTACCAAAACGATTCCGCCAAGAAGCTATGGAATCTCCAGAAAGATGACAACCCTGCTTTCCTTGAGTTGAGATCTGCGTTTGGCCAGGATCCAGGGAATATGCAAAAAGAGGAAAAGGGAATGGAAAGAGTATCGAAAAAGGTGAGAGAAAAGTGCCCATCTATAAACCAGCTGTCTGATCTATCCGGTGCTCCATCAGGAACTGGTCAAACCTTGATCGCAAAAGTTCGGAAGAAACATTCCATTCCAAAGGCCAACAAAGTAGCGAAGCCGAAGAAAGTCACTAAAGGGAAAAAACGCCAATTGAACAACCCAAAGGATGAAGGAAAAGCACAGCTTGCCTTGCTGGAATCATTGGGTCTTTCGTCGACAGCAACTAAGTTGCAGCATGGTGCAACTTCTTCTGATGCACCGATATCCTCGGATGATGCCCTGCGGAAAGGCGAGTCGAAAAAACAAGAAGCGACGGAAAAATAAGTAGTTCTGATTGATGATGGTAACCAGCGTAGGGATCCTCATCATTGTGTTCAAAGACACCAGCAGCAGAAATAGTAATACTAGCTATCATTTCTCTCGAACTTCTTTTTAGAGTTACATTACTACAAGTACCTAATAACAGTAAGAAAGGAGGAGGAGTCCTTTTGTGGATTTGGACAATCAGCACGTTCGTCATTCGTACGTAAAAGAAGTACGTTTGACGTGTAGGTGCACTTCACGATTCTTGAACGAACCTAGAATCGCATTTTTCTTAAATTTTTTACGTGGAGCTTTCTCAATTCTCAATTCCGATCGACCGGCGAAAGCTTTTTGGAAAGCATAAACGAAAACTATCTAACCACATATCCACTTCGTCGACGATCGCTGCAACCCAACCATGGCGACCGAATCTTTATTCCGTAAAAAGATCATCCTGCCCCTGCTCTTTGCGTTCCTCTTTACTCCTTTTCCAAAAAGAGCAGGATTATTCGAATGCCTATGCTCTCTTCACCCGGTCCTTGTGGGAATTGCGCCATTATCTATTTCGAGTGAGAAGCAATGGGGTTTCACATTTCAAGAACTTTACGAGGATGGTCCATATTCTAATGCCACATCGAAGGAGGATTATCGAGATCGATTGCGGGGACAAACGGCAATAGTGACAGGTGCCAATTCCGGTATTGGATACGAGATTGCGTTGGCGCTCGCAAGATTGGGCGTGAGTGTTACTATGGCCTGTCGAAATCCTTCTAGATGCAATGCTGCCGCGAAGAAAATTCTCGACGACGAAATTGTTGTCCAGAGGAGAGATCGAGATCAAAAAGCAGGGAATCCTGCCGTCATTACCATGACGGTCGACACATCTTCTCTTAAGAGTGTCAAAAAGTTTTGTCAAGACTTTCTAGCCAGAACAGATGATGGGGAGGGGAATCCTTTGCCACTCGATATGTTGTTTTTGAATGCGGGAATGAGCTTCACTAGTCTCACAGAGGATGGATCGCTTAATCTCAGCGAGGATGGGATTGAAAGGACCTTTGCCACCAACGTTGTCGGGCATCACCTCATGTTCAGACTATTGGAGCCAAGCATTCGCCGATCGGACGAATTGCGCAAGACGCCAGCACGCATTGTGCAGACTTCCTCCTGTCTGTCATACACAAGCCCGTATCGATATCATGTTGCAACCGATCTCGAAACCCTCAATGGCGTTCCAGAGCAAGATCCGGGCTTGTACGCTCAAACAAAGCTGGCACAGGTTTTGTGGGTAAAGGAACTTACAAAATTACTCGATTCTGAAGAAAAAGACGGAAATCCGAATTCTGTCATCTACGTCAATGCTGGAAACCCTGGAGGAGTCGCCACACATATCTGGCATACCCACCAAGGCGAAAAAATGTCTATAACTGCCATGTTGATAAAGTTCTTTGCTAGGCTTCATCAATCGTTGCTTTGGACGGCTGAGGAGGGAGCACTGACCTTGCTTTATCTCGGGACGGCCGTGGAAAAGCTTCAAGAAGACAACATCCGTGGCCGATACTTCCATCCGCAATCGATCATGATGGAGGATCACAAATTGTTCCGCAAAGACAACGACAAACAGACCAAAATCCTTCAAGGAAAGCTGTGGAAATTCCTGGACGAATTGGTTGCTGATTTTCTGTGAGAAGGAATTTGGATTTTGACGGAAACGATTGCGACGTATTGAAACATGGGCATTTAGTCTTTATGTTTAATTTGAAAATATTACAGAAAGTTTGGGATGTTGATTACTATGGTATTTTATTTTTACGTCTAGAGTGTAGCTATTCGAGTCGCAAGGGAGTTAAACTACTTTGTAGCGATAAGGTATTGTAATATCCTAGAACAGAAATTTTCTTACCGTGGTAGCAACGGCCTCCTCTTGAAACATCTCCCGAAATATTTGCACTCGTTCGTTGTGAGATGGAGATTCCAAGCACACAGTTCTGTCCTCGGGTATTACGTCAGTTATTGCGCCATTCATAATTTCTTCGAAACTTATTCCAGACGTTTTCTTCGATCGTCGTTTTCTATTTGGTTTTAGTCGACGGCTCTCGGGTGAAGATGCATTTTCTTGTTGTTGCTGTTTTGCCAATTCCTTTCGTCGCTTCTGTTCTCTCATTCGATAAAAACCAGGTGGCGGATCCATCTTTTTTCTTGCAAGTTGCGCTTGCTTTTGTCCTGTGGGGGAAGATTGCATCGGAAGTGATGCTGAAGATGATAGCGACGAAACTAGTGCTTCAGTAGCAGCTTCCGTCAGGTTTCCTCCTTTCTTCTCCTTTGCTACTGACATGATAAATCACGCGAATTACTCCCCAACTATGAGGAAGTAGAATAGAAAGGTGACGCTCGTGTATATTAGGATATCCAGAGAAGATCTGCGATTCTAGCTGGGAACAAGAACGAAAGCTTTGGCAGTCGGTTTGTCAACTCGTTCATCCCTGTCGATGTGTTATCAACTTTCGCTGTTGTAACGGTTTGATCGTCCCGGATGCCATCGCAACATCAAAACGATGAAAAATAGCCGTTGTTTCGTATGCTTGTGGGTGTTGTTTTCCGATCTCATTCGCTCGTTTCGAAACCAACTCAAATTTCTGTGTTCACGATCGATTGATTGATTCCGCAAGATGAAAGCCGCAAAATTCGAAATCCCGCTCGCGCGCCTCGTTTGTAGGTATTCTATATATGGTAGTAACGTAGTATTCCTACCATGTGACCGGTGTGTAAAATGCACGTGTGAGAAAAAAATGAATGAGAATCGGATTTTTGAATTATTTAACACGTGACGGAAATCGTGATGATGTGTCACATCGTACGATTGGATAGTATTATTTGGATCCCGGTCGAGAAAGATTTTTTCCAACTCTGACGATGGTAATTCGAGGCAGTCACTATGTCTCATTCACAACATATTATCTGTGATTTCGGAATTGCCAACAGCACATAGCAAATCAAAAATCCTTGAAAGAAGTTTATCACCATGAAAGTAGCCTTCGGATTATTCGCAGCCCTGTGCACGGTGTTGTTGTCGGCGGATGAAGGGTCGGCCTTCACATCGAACGGAATGCTCTCCCGGGTACAAACCGGCGCTTCCTCGCCTCTGGCGTTGAAAGCCTCTTTCTTTGATTTTAGCAAAGATGCCAAGCCACAGAAAAAGACCATGACCAAAGCGCGCAAGGAGGAAATCATGAAGACGAAGCTCTTTGGATCGGCAATCTTGTCCGCCGCCCTGTATTTTGGATCGGCCTTCACGGGAATGGCAGCACTCACTGCGTCTCCGGAACCGGCGTTTGCCGGAGAATCCAAGGTTGTTGGCCAGCTGAAGGGATCGGGACTTGTCTTCAAGGATACCCTCAGCATCGAGCGATTTGAGGATCCAAAGGTCCAGGGCGTTGTCTTGTATATTTCCAATTTTGACCGCCCGGTTACGGAGAAATTTTCCAAGGGTAACTTCTTCAACGATCCGTCCTACGCCAGTGTCGCCTGCGCCCGGACGGGGCAGAAGGTTGCAATCGCCAGCAACATCAACAAGACGCCCCAGGGCGAAGAGGTATTTGAGGAATCTCGATCCCTCCTCTTCAAGACTTTGCGTGTCCAGCGCGTCTACGACGAAGAGAAAAAGTGAGTTGCAAAAACAAAAAAATCGATAAATACGAAAATTTATCATTGAATGGATAGTCGTCAGAGCTATCTTTCTGCCACTTGTGCTACTTCCGATACAATGAAAACGAAACGAATGGAGGAAGGGGTCATTTTTGCACGAGTCACGCGAAACTTTTATTTCCGGAGAGCGACATTGATCTTTTTGTGGTTTTGCTTTGCGTATCACAAGGTTGCTCACTCACGTTCCGTTGCGTGTTGCCATTTCCTGTTTTCAGAACCGCTGTCTATGTTTCCTACAATACCCGTCTCGATAAGAGCGACGACAGCAACAAGAGTCGATTCAAATCGTCCCTTTGCGCCGTCAACCTTGATGATTACACTCCGGAAGCTTCTCCGTCCGCGGCCGCTGCGGCCAAGGCGCCCGTCACCGTTGCTCCATAGAATAATCTAGACCGCGATTCTATGAATTTGCTGATTGCGGCTTTCAATCGACTATGCCCCAAAGACCACAATTCGTTTACTTTGTAGCTCTACTCAATTTCTCACGATTACAAATAATTGCGTGTATTTCAACTCAAAAGCTATGTGTCACGGCTTGTCCCTGAGTTCAAATGACGCAAACTAGTTTTGGACTTGAAATGATTTATTTTTTCGTACAAAAAAGCGCTTTTTTAGAGACATTAAAATTCCTAGAAGCTAGTTGTCGAAAATTGTCACTTCGTTGTGATTTTCAAAATTGTGCATAAAACATATATATTGAGGAAGAGTCTGGAAGAAGTTTACTCTTCGTTGACATCACCAGTTCCTTCGGCGTCCTTGACAGGGACAGAAAGGGTCTGGGGTTCCTCTGCCTTGGGAGCATCATCTCCTCCGCAGACCAAAGAAGAGTGGCCCTTGATGACGATACCGAGGGACAAGATGGAAGATCCCAAAATGACGAATCCCATGAGCATGAAAGCAGCCTTGTATTCGAGGTTGCGGAATCCAAGTCCGAAGCAGACAGCTCCAGTGTTTCCTCCAGCTCCGACAATTCCGGAGATGGCACCAGTGGCAGGAGGGTCAACGTATGGGACAATACCGTAGGAGGTACCTTCGGCGGCTTGGACGAAGAGGGAGAAGAAGACCATGACGGCGATGGCGGCTCCAAGAGTCTTGGTTTGGGCAAAGACCAAAACGAGAACACCTTCAACGAGCAAGCAAAGGGTGTGGGCAGCAATACGTCCACGCATTCCCATGTATTTGTTTCCGACATCGGAGAAGAATCCTCCAAGACCACGGGCGAACAAGTTCATGAATCCGAAAATGGAGGCGATGGCGGCAGCAGATTCGGTGGAGAGTTCGAAAACTTCCTTGAAGTAAAGGGCGGCAGCATTGTTCATGGTCAATTCAACACCGAAGCAGCATGCGTATTGGACGAAAAGAATCCAGGTGTTGAAGTTGAAGGCTCCTTGACGGAAGGAGGCAGCGGCAGAGACATCGGCCATCTGTCCGTGCTTCTTGAGCTCGGAGTAGTTTCCCTTAGGGGCATCGTCGGAGATGTAGTAGATCATGACTCCAGTTCCGAAGGCAACAACAGCAGGGACAATACTGACGTATTTCCAGGCCTTGGAGGCATCTCCGTCGAAGAAGTACTTGAAAAGAGGGAAAAGAGCGGTACCCATGACAATCTGGGTGATACCACCTCCAAGGTTACCCCATCCACCGCACAAGGCGTTGGCAGTTCCGACAACTTCCTTGCAGAACATACGGGAAGACCAGTACTGGCACATCACAAAGGTACCTCCGGCGGAACCGATGAACAAACGAAGGATGGCAAGACCGGCAGCAGTCTTGATGGTTCCGGTAAGGGCAGTAGGGATGGAAGCAAAGCACAAGACGGCGGCCATAGGGATACGGGCACCCCACTTGTCACAAGCAGGACCAAGGATGAAACGCATAACGATAGTTCCTCCGACACCGACAATAGAAGAAGTCCAGATTTCTTGTTTGGTGAAACCAAAGTCCTCCTTAATTTCGGAAAGAAGGGGGGCGATGGCGAACCAGATGAAGAAGGCGACGAAGAATCCCCACCAGGAGCAGTGGAAGGCTCTCATGTGAGGACGGGCGATGGAACAAAGCTTGATGGTCTTGGCCTTGTCATCTTGGTCGGGGTCGACGTCGATCCAGTACTTGTCGTACTTCTTCCACTCGGTCTGTGAAGGCGATAATTAGAACAGGGAGGTTGTGTGAGACAAAGATGGCAGTTGATATTATTTTACAAGATACTGTTGTGAAGGGGTGAACGGCTGCTGCACAGGATCTCAAAAGAAAAAATGACGTCGACAGACTTTTAAAATAGAGTATCATGGTCAAAACTTACGGGAGCTCCAGTGTCAACTTCAGCCATGTTGGAAATAGTCAATTAAGATCGGAAAGAAAAGATATCTTTGTTGATTTTGTTTGAAGTTTTCGAGATTGCTCTTCGAAGAATTGTGAGAGAAGAAATCGGTCGACAAAAGATTGCTTTTTTGAAGGCTTTGTTCGAATTTTCCGTGATAATCCTTTATTTTCCATGTTTCGATGAGGCATCTCATCAACTTCTGAAAGGGTTTGGGCATTTTGAAAACTTTCTCCCGTAGATAATTTTGACGTGTAGGGTGAGAAAGAGAAGTTAAGGTATGCGTGGAAGCGAACAGACGTCAATTGCTTCAAACTTCGATTTTTCCAATCGGAGGAAAACGATAGAAATTCGGTCGGTCCCGTCGAAGTTGAATAAGACATCACAGTCACGCCAAAAATTTGACACTTCTTTCTTGGGACAAGGAAGTTACGAGGAAGTTAGAGTGTTGTTTTCGATTCTCCGGCACTATTGCACTTGTGACGTGTGTGGTTTGATCGTAGAGTTCTTTTACAAAACTCCGGAAGCATACTCATTAATCACACGCGACCATAACGTCATTCTATTACGCGACTTCATTAATTTTTCGCGCATGAAGTTCTCCTCACAATATTTTGTTGATTCGACCTTAAATATAAATTTCGATTTTTGACTGGAAAGCGTGAGAGTGGTTCCGGAACTTTCGATTTGTCACGATCAAGTTCTCCTTTGAACGAACAAAATTGAAAAACTTTCCACACGGAATTTAGTGAGTCAATCTTTCAATTGCCAAATTGTTTCTTCATCCCCATGGAAATCGACGTGTCCCAAAAAAAAGGTCGGGTACCTTCCTCCAGACTTTTGTGAAATCCTGCCAATCACCTCTTCCCGCAACAGTGACGCTCGAGCTATAGGAACATTTTGTTCTTAAAAGAAATGATGGTAAATCTAAATCTTCTAGAACTTTGCCTCTCAAGATATAATATTGGACCAACAGGATTGACGGAACACATCCGTCAGGGGAAGAAAAGAAGAAAGTAGCACTAGAAGAAGAAACATCATGGACTACACCCACCACAAGAATCTTCCCGTTCTTCTTCGTACAGAAAACTACTCAGAATCGGTGGTGCTGATGATTAGCCTTACCACCAAGCATTGGCGCGACCTTGCCATCCTCCTCAACACGGTTTGATTTAACAAGGACCTCCACCAGCAATAGAAATGTAACTGAGGAGGAGTGGTGACGACTACCAGCACCTATGAAAAACCACTGCCGTCATCGTAGAGATATACCAGTAGTTCTTGTCCGGCCCTACTTGACTCATGATTGCGATACTCCTAGTGCTAGGACCTAATACTATATTCATGAGGATGAATGTATGCTACAGCTACTGGATCAGCATACAAAACATCATGATTATCATCATTATTTTCTTACTTATACTATAATTAGTACTACGTTCGACGAGAATCAACGGAATATGATGCATCGTCGAGAAGACTTCTTGTTGTTTGCCTGAAGCACGAGGAACGCGGCGGAATTCCTCGATTTGTACTAAAATGTAGTGCTGCTGCTCCTATCTTGTTGTTGTGATACAGGCGAATGGTGGATTATGTCGTCCCGAAGAAGACTTCGTTTCACACGTTGTGGACGCTGTCTTCTTCTGTGATGCCGCCGTCCGCCATAGTGAACATCATCGCCGTATTCCCCATCATAATACATCATATTTGAAAAGTGGGACAGAAATTGAGACTATCACAATTTCCCTTATCCACTCATCGAATTAGTCTTCGCCAGTTATCTCATTCTGCTAGCAGATGATGATAAATGATGATGCGACGATGATATACATAGGCTATTCGCAGAATAATGTGGCTCACGTAGAAAAACTTTTCCAATCGACGCCGGTGCTAGCACTTTCCTCCCGTCTATGCTGTAATTGTTCGATTTTACTTTTTGTTCTTTTTGTTCATTCCGCAACTGCCTTGTGGTGCTGACCCATAGAGACTCGTAAAGGCAGCCGTGTTACTCTTGGTCGTCTGCACAGATGCCCGAGCCTTGGCTCGCTTCACTATATCGCGCTGCGCCTGAAAGATGTGTTTTCGTAAGACCTTGTAATCAGTTATTTCGTTGTACCAATATCTGTTTTCGTCGAATACCAAGAACCGGAATCCTCTCAAACCAGTTTCGTTTATAATTTTGTGCAAATAACTGTCTTTTTCTTGTAGAGTTTTCAGTTGCTCTCGTTCCTTTTCCTTGTCTTGGAGGAACAATCGAAACTCGACATTCCCGGGATGCGTCGATGCGAGACCAGCTAAGCGGAACAACACGCAATTGACCTCGGGACATTCGATGCCTGGAAATACTCGGAGTGCGGGAGGTTTTGCGTAGTAAGAGTTGTAATCGTTTTGGGCCATGATTCTACGGTGATCGTCCATTGCCGTTCGGACCCTCATCCACTTTGCTAAATACTTCGTCTTTATTTTCCCCGTACAAGTTCTTGGAATATCGTCCGTCGGAATTCCGAAGCATCGAAGACTATATTCACATTCAAGATTTGTACCTGGGAAGGCATAATTTGGTTACGTCGAAGGAAATGTTGCCGGGAAAAAGAGAGAACAATGTTGCCGGGAAAAAGAGAGAACAATGAGAAGACGAAAGATAGTTTTGTTTCTTGAGAGTTCCTGCGATTTCTCGTCAACAGGATGGCCGCAATTCGTATACCCTCTAAACAATGATGACGATGATCACCAGCAATCAAACTCACCAGAATGAACTCGTGTGATGCGTCTCATCTCTTTTGGAATGACCGTCAGCATCAAACCCTTTATTACATTGAAGGCTGGATTGTTTGGGATGCACAAATGGAATCCTGACCACCGTAAGGGAACCGCTTGGAAGAAGCGCAGAAAGCCTTTTCGTTCCATAACTAATAGATCGTTGTTATCGTATGAAAAGAATCCTAGGCTCACAACGCCGTTCCGCTGGGTTGTCAGATCTTCAGCAAGCACCCCAAAACACAAATATGTCACAACTTTGGCACGCAAGCTGAAGGAATATTCGTTGCTGTAGGATCCAAAATGCGCCATCAATCGTCGGCCGAATCGGTCTCGGGTTGGAAGTATCTGTTTCAGACCTTTTTTAAGAAATCTCTCTTCCTCTTTTGACAGATCCGAAAGGTACAATTGCCGCAGCAAAGCTTGTTCCCCAAAACTTGAGACCAAGTAATCAAGTCCTCGGCAATATCGGATGGCCGCTTTTCTGACATCAAATCGCTCGGCCCGTAGAAAGCGTAACCGAAATTCTGGTGTCCGTACGTAGTTTGATTGTAATCCAACTACCGCCCTTGTATATGCTTGTTTGTGGATTGGTAAAATCTGTGTGTCGATCTCGACTTGGAAGAGGTGCAGAGCCCTGACGATATTTTCCGGATCTTCTGGAGCCGCACGGGATTGAACTCCGTGCAGCTCATAGTTGACGGCCTCCCTAACGTCCGAGTTCATTTCGTATAGTTCTCGTGCCCATTCTCGCTCGGCGTGTTCTGGGGACTCGATCGGAATCTGGTCTAAACCCGAAGTTACGACCGAGGGGTTGCTGGCGGCTATCCCATCTGGAACTGCGAGGGGGAAATTCGTAGATTGCTGTGTAATTCCGTTGGAAACGAATTCATTGGCGCTACCCGAAGCAGTGCTATCCATCCAACTATTCATATTTCCTTGTTAATCATTTATCCTCCTTATCACAAAGGATTCAGAATTAGTGTTTTCGGCGTTCTTTGTTCCAGTGACGGACACCCCATACGCAAACAACGATAAAAGATACCGTTACCAAATCCTCTTTTTCGGGTCCTCTTTGTTCACTGTAATCGTCAATCGCGAAGGGTTGCAAAAGCAAAGTGATAATATTATGAACCTGCCCCGAATGTCGCGTTTGCTTCCGAATTCGTTTTTCGTGTTGCTTGGAAACAATACATTCTCTTGAATTCCAGACCACCTCCTCTTGATTCTTTTTTTTTTGATCATGCGCGACTTTTGATGGACCGTTCCTAACTAGGTTCGTGATTCAATGGTTCGTCGAGGGGTTCTGCTTAACGTTCCTGCTCTTGTTATTTTTGTTTTTGGATTGACCTAACTTCAATATCATCCCCAAAGTCCAACTAATCTTTCATTGCGTGTTTAAACCACTGAAATTTCACTTATATTGCACTGAGGGTTATTACAGACCATCTTCCCTCCAATACCTTGTATTAACAACAGTGCGTGTCAAAAGAAGATTAATAGCATTAAATGAAAAATAAGTGTTAATCAAATTACGTACGTCCTTATAGAACTCAAAAATTGATATCATTCTTCTTACGTTTTCTTTGGAACTTTGGCCCGAGATTGTTATTCGTCTCAGCTGGACATTTTTTTCTTATGCGTTCTTGGTTGCTTTCAAGCTATCAAACTGCCAATTTTTAAGGGAAAAGAGAACCTGCCTGGGAAAAGATAGAGTGTTAACAAAAAGGTTACAATTTTAGAAAAAGAAGTCATTCATACCATGAGATCAAATACAAATACGCTTGTAAATAGTTCCGACTGCTCCACGGGAAGAAAATGATGCCGGGGATAGAATTCTCCTTTTTGGGAGAAGCTGCGATGCGGCGACAATGGTGGAAGCCGCTAGTATCTTTTAGTAGAGGTGCCTCATCAAATTTCTCGAATCGCTCGATCACACATCGACGCCAAGCCAGTCCCGTCGAACGCTTCTTTTTTGCCGATTACATCATACCAATCGGCGATTCAATGTAGTACCTCCTCTGTCATTTCCAACGGCCATTTGTGTAGTTGAGATCATTTATTCGTCGTCATTATCGGCGGTGTCTAGCTCAAGCACCAACGTTAATATTGGTATGGCCCGCAACAGAGATCGGCACGCCACCCGGGACAAGCTAATGAGCCAGTTGCATCCATGTAGAACGGCAGTGATTCCGACTCGTATAATTATCGGATCTCACTCCGGAAAGGCGCATTCGTCTGCTTTTGAATAACAAGCTGCATCGAGAGCATTTGCAGGATTCGATGGGGGATTGAGGATTCTGCGGATGCAAATTACTGAGGCTAAAGAATAGGGTTCTACTACAATATCGCATGCTCCGTTTTCACAAGGCGTTGTCATGTGACACTACTTTCTCCTTCGCTTTTGCAATGTTTGCGAAATACTGAATGTTGTAGTGTGAGCGAAATCATGAATGTTGCAATTGTTTGCGAAATAATGAATGCTAATGGAAAAACTCTTGACGTTAAAATTTATTGCAAATAATGATGTACTTTTCCATTCATCATTGAGGGACTTCAATTGAAGAGTTCCCGAAAGAGAATCAGTTTTCGTTTTGGAAAAATTGACAAGAGTTTACAAACCACTCCTTCATAGTCTTTCTTCGTAGTATTTCTTCTTCTTCACGTTGTTTGAAGTCTCCCCGCTATTCGGCTCTTCAGCTGGCTGAAGACACATTTGTACTCAAACATGCCACACGGGAGTTTTTGTCCCGACGGAGCCACCTTTGGAACATTTCCCTTTGGAGCAATCAACCGAGAGGGCGTCCCGACTGCGGTATACCCCGGTGGAACGTCTCTATTGACCAGGGATTGTGCACCGACCACAGCTCCGTCTCCTATTGTAATGTTTCCAAGAATGGTGGACTTGCAAGCCAAAAAGACTCCCCTTCCGATTTTGGGATGCCGATCGTGGTCTTCCGACGTTCCCGTGGCACCGAGCGTGACATCGTGCATTAGATAGACATTGTCCCCGATAACGGCCGTCTCTCCCACGACCACGCTTGTTCCGTGGTCCATGGTGATTCCTTTTCCCCATTTGGAGGCGGGATGGATATCGACACCGAACATGTCGGACATATCGCTCTGAAGCGCTGAGGCAATCCACTTGTCCCCGGCATTCCAGTAGTTGTGAGCGATACGAGCGCATTGGACGGCATGGAATCCCTTGAAGAATAGGTATATTTTCAACATCCCTCCCTCTTCCGCCGCTGGATCCATGACGAGGAAGCGGTCTAGGTCGGCCGCGACCGATTCGAGGATGGAATCATCGTCCTGTAAGACTTCGGACGTCATGGTGTGGTAGTCTAGTTTAGAGACTTGGTTCAATTCGGCATGTAAAATGGCACTCAGACTATCCTTAAAGGATGACCGAGACAGAATTCGATCCTCGACAAATTCTTTCAATCCAAACCTGGCATCTCGACCGCCGCGGTTGGTGAGCATCGCCTGTGCCTCGGTCTGAAGTCGTTCCCACGTTGCGTCGACATCAATTGATTTTGTCGCCAGAGAAGAAAACGGAGAGGATTGAATCGAACCCGACAATTTTTGTTGGCCAATGATAGAATCGTTCGCAATGTGACTTGCTGCGCTTTTCATTGCTTGAAATCGATGGCCGTATTTGGAAAAGGAAATGCCATGGCCACAACGTCGTATCATCGTGTTATTTCGCAAAGTCCCAGCTGTAATGTCTTCGGAATTCCGAATCTATCAATCCAATCGCCACGTAAATAAGCTGCTGTGATTATTTGGCAAGATGATTAATAACTTCTTAGTTTGAAATGAGAATTGTTGTTGTGTTGTTTTGAAGAGTTTCGAAGTTCTTGTGTTTGTTTCTTGAGAGATCCTATCATGATGTATGTCATTATCTCAAGCCTCTATATTGACATCTTTGATTCGTTCGATTCAATTCAACTATTGTATTTGAAAAGCCTTCAAGGATGAACAATGTAGAAGTCCTGAATCGAATCACGTTCTTTAGACACGACTTGGGAAGAACTCGAGAGATGTCCATGTTTGTTGCCCTTTCGATTTTGTGATTATTTTTTGATTGATGATAGATTTTGTCTTTGCGAGCTATATTGCCACTAACAATAGTTGACATAGCAGTAAGAGGTGATTGAAAATGTGCAGCAGAGTTCTGAGTGATACGAAAGTTTGGGGCTGCCCCACTTCCAATGGAAGACCCGCGACGGAGAAAAAAGAATCGCGATCCTTGGAATCTCGTCCTTCGCTTAAGGTGTTGGAGCTTTCGAATTCGATGCATCCGCAGTATATTTCATTCCAAGTCTTTCTCGCTCTTAATTCTACTGCCTACAACGGACTCTCTTGCCATGGTCTGGATATGAGAATTCTACAAGAGAAAGATGGAGGATCGGCTGACCACGAAAATTTGTCAGAGGACTCACCAACGTCGTATCTCAAGCATCTGAAATTACTGATACATTCCAGAAAATGGCTGCGGCTAGAATTCCATCGATGCCAAGGTGTGGAGTTATTGGTGTCAACATCCGGGGAAGCGGTGAATTGTGGTGATGAAGGCGAGGATCGTCTCGAGGAGGTTGAAACGCAACAAATTACGGAAGTTGAACATTTGGTTTTGAAATTCCGTAAATCCTCTCGATCCTCAACAAATTATGATGAAAAGAACCATCGTGATTTCTTTCTCAACCTATGGTCTCGTTGGAAGGTTCAACAGCTAACTATAGCGATGGACTTTACTCCCGAATCAACAAAGGCATTCTGTCGCCACGGAGTTTCGGTGCTGGAAGAGCTCGAAATCAGTCCAGAATGCACGTGGCATCGTCCGTCAAACACAACAGCGACAACGAATGTCGCTGAATCTTCTTCGAATGCCTATGATGGCGATGAAAATGACGAGAATGATGACGAAACGGAGGAAACCAACACAATCGAAGACTTCGATTGCTGGGAATTATTTTGCCGAGAATTGAGAACCAATCATCCGCGGCTCAAAGTTCTGGAGATTCATTGCAAAACCTCAGATAGTGAGTTGGCCTATCTGATCGATCACGCCATCGCACCCACTGCTAAGAAAGACCATGTTTCGCAAATACCATCCTCGGTTCTACCGATGGAAAAACTTTTCTTTGGAAAACTCTGCAGCTGTGATATTATGAGTCTGTTGGCCCTGAGTCGTGTCCTAACATCCTCCTCAGCACGACGATGGAAGTCACTAACGATATCCCGTGGTTTCAAACTTCCATCCCGGGCAGCACTCGACGCCGGACTTCCCTTGCCACAACGCCCTTCGGACAGGAGAGGCCTTTTGGAATTTTGCCGCTCTCTGAAATACGCGACAGCCCTCACCCGACTGAATCTCGCAGATTATATTCTGGACGAAATCGAGATGGGTGCCCTTTTCGAATCCCTTGTCTTGGCGTCTGGTCGAATCGAAAAACTTTCACTCTTCGGATGTGCTGCCACATCCAATGAAGTATACGAAACCGTCCTCTGTGGTGGTACTTGCAGCAGCAGCAGCAGCAGCAGCAGCAGCGAAAACAAGGAGTCTTCGTTTACCCCGTATCTGATCCTGAATCAATTGCCCAATCTGCAATTCCTCCATCTTCCCAGGGAAGCCTTGAAGGCTCTTTGTAAAGTTCTGAAATCCAACACTTCGATCGAATTTATCAACAACCACGGTAGAACGAAAACCCACGAGTATTACCTGGACTTGAATCGGGGTGGAAGACGCATCCTGACTGCTTCGGCGACCGAAGGCGAAGGGGAAGGAGTTCATTTTGCCATCCCGCCAACTTTGTGGCCCAATGTGTTGGAGCTTGCTTCCACCGAAATACACCCTGGTCTAAAGAAAGATCGATACTGTGGTGGAAAGAATCGCAAGTACGATGTTGTGTATCACTTGTTGCGAAATCGAATCCTGTTGGAATCGAATTGAATTACACCATCGCGTTATACAAATAAACTACAGTAATAGTGCAGGTAGCAATCATCGCAATATAATACGTATCCATTACAATAATTAGATTTGAATAAAGTTTCAATTTGCAATGAGACTTTGTGGCTCTCCTCGATTGGGAGAAAATTCTCGTTGTGAAATAGATTCGGTTTTGTTTCTTTCTAGACGACACCGGGAATGAATCTGTAGGGAACTAGACGTTTGTATTCCTTCCAGTCATCTCCGTACTTTTCATGGCAGAGATCATCATCCCGGATCGACCGATGGACGAGGAGGATCAAGAAGTAGACTGCATAATAGTAAGGAACCACAGAGTCAAAGCCGCACAAGAGGCTGTAGGAAAGGCCCATCATATAGTCACCGGTGTAATTGATCTTTCGGGCAGTTCCCCACCAGCCGCTTGTCAATAGACGTGTTCCGCGTTTGGTGGGCATGTATGTAAGATGGGCGACACGCGGGTCACTGGGATTGCTTCGGAAAATGTCCTTTTGGCGGTTGGAAAGCCGGAAGACGGCAAAGCCCAGGCAGTATAGCGCAAAGATGGCAACCAGAACGGGAGTCGACAACCTCGGGTCATGGTGAACGAGGAATTTGGCAGGGTGGTTGTACGTAAAGGGCACCCAGGCCAAATCTCCAAAGACGAGCATAAAGCCAAATCCGTCCGTTGTAATGTCCATGGTCGTAAGGATGCATTGTTCCATGAACATGGAATCCCATACGTAAATCGCATGAAAGACGTTGAGGAGAATCATGCTACCGGAAACACTTCCGGTAACCTTGTATTGCTCCTGGGCACAGGCAATGTTCAAAAGAACCCATAATATCAACCCAGGGCGAAGCTCACAGAACTCCTTCCAGTCAAAGGTACCACCGAGGGAGCGAGGATTGAGTTCCCGTCCCATGAAAAAGTCGTAAACGGCATTCCCCGATCGCCCAGTGTGGGAAAGAATCTTTTTCTTGCCCGTCATTGGGTCTTTTGTAAAACTCATTCCGTACAACCAGAAGGACAAACCAAAGCACAAGAGAATGTCGACAAATGCGAATCGCTCGTAGTGGCGATAGAGGTAATCGTTGAGTGGAAACTTTGTGACTCCAAGGAGGATCATGACGGTCCAAAAGGTAAGGTGCCCGTTCATTTTGTATTTGAGCCGGAGAGGGGTTTTATCCTTTGAGGCAGCGTTGTGATCAGCCTCTGGATCGATTACGATAGCCCCATCAACCCATTTTCCTGGTAGAATTTTCCACAAGAGAACCAAGCCAACAAACCATCCAAGCAATCCCATACAGCATTTGCCCAGCAACTCGAGGGAAGAGTCATCG
The DNA here is from genome assembly GCA_037355735.1 of Pseudo-nitzschia delicatissima. Lineage (NCBI taxonomy): Eukaryota > Bacillariophyta > Bacillariophyceae > Bacillariales > Bacillariaceae > Pseudo-nitzschia > Pseudo-nitzschia delicatissima. The sequence goes on along the minus strand of CM074777.1, from coordinate 2,233,246 downwards.
GCAAATAAAAGATCCAAAGTCTCGGCGTAAATTCCCTTGAAATCGAGATCCAAGTATCCAACCTTGGCCCAGTGAGCCAGGATTAATACCAAGATTGGAAGAGCTACGACGGTTCCGAAAGCTCCAACCGGGCCTCCGAATTCCGAGGGAGGGCAACCGTTGTTTTTGCCAGTCATGTTTATGTGCAAATGCGTGAATCGACTGTGGGTAATGCCAAGGAGATTTGGATCTAGAATACTAATCACGACAGACAAAGGATGATCCTAGCGACGAGAGACAGTTGGGCGGCGACGTCGGCGATTGTTTGATGACAACAGAAAGTCTCATCGCGTCCCAGGAGAGTTGAAAGTCGATCATCTCAAGGACGGTCAGGTTAGATAATTATTTTTCTCTCTCACCAACGAATGAGAAAGCAATGACAGGCACGCAAGTATCTCTCGTGATTCAGAAAATGTTCGTGATCGAAATAGACTCAATCGACTAATAACAAAGTTGTGGGACTTTAACACTCATGATTCAAGATTCATTGACTTGTCCGACTAGATGGGTCACATCGTATTCGAAATTCTTCTCATTCATCCGGGACGTTCTTCATCACAATTTTGAATTTCTGTCATTCACGATCATGATGATTCGTAGGAATGCACACAAACACCGAACTAGAGATAGATATGCATGTCACAAAATAGGCCTTATTTCCATTGGTGTCACAGTTTGAGGTACGATTAGTGATACTAGTTTCTGCTGGCAGTAGGGACAAGAAGAGGAGGAGATTCTCCTTTGGTGTCGAAGAATAGTTTCTTCTTGATTATACACTCCTTATTCTCGTCATCACTTTTGAAAGAGTGATGATGTTGCTGACGCTCGTTCTGGCACTACTTTTAGAAAACAATTTAGCGATTGCGAGCAACGAGGAATCGATACCAGTGTAGACATTTAACTAGTCGTGGAAGAAGACCGTGACCTTTGCAAAATATGCGAGTACATCGAAATTCCGCCGATCAATTTATGTGGCAAGACTTGTTTTCAAACAAACGCCGGTGATGACGATGATTGTGATGGTAATAGTATCAACAATTAGGATCGGTGGCGATTTATCATGGCGTTTGAGAACTGCTGATAAGGCAGACATGAAATTGTGTAGACACTGCAAGCAAAATGACCCTCACTTCTTCGCACGAGACGAGCACCGATGGAAAAAATAATCGTACAAACTATACGACGCTTCGCTTGCGAATCCAACAAATACATTTCGAATCTGTCCCTCCGGTACCGAAAGTGTAAGGATAGGTGGACTTTATTTTGATTCAATTCAACAAGGGTGATTACTGTGGAACGAATCAACAAAAGCAAGATTTTTGCCGACAGCCACCAGATCGTTGTATTCCTTCATTCTTTTTTCACTCTTCCGCCCGAACATTTGAAAACGAAGAGTCATTGAGAGCAAACAAGCGGGATTGATTGAAATTTCATTTGCAATACGGTTGGTTGCTATCGGTCTTCTCCTTCTTGTTGATCGGATAATGAACGGTTGTCTGAAAAGCAGATGTTCTTCTGGTGAACGTGAGGAACATTTTTGATGTAATTGTGTGGTGGCACGTCTGGAAACGAAATAAATACCGACCTCACGTAGTTCACGATTAAATTGAAAATGAGGCCTTTTGTGAATCTATTAGGCGAAGGAAGGCCCTTTTCGATGAATTGTGATCCAAAATACCTCCAATAGACATACGTACTTGAGCAAAACACCTCTTCCTTACGTGTGAAAAGAGCCTTACGAAGATAGATTTCACAGAATTCAGTCTCTGTCTTCCGATCTTCGAATCAGCAACAATGCCCACGTCGAAAATGCGGAAACCTACGCAGCACGTTGGAACGTGTTGAGAAAACCGAGAAAGCGTTCGATTTCCCATCAGGTATCGGCTCTTGTCGTTGAATGCCGAAATTTCGGTTTTCGGTTCCGCAACGCATCGGTCATAAATTCGAAAGATTCGATTTCTTCATTCCCTATCAAAAATACTAATACAAGATGAGCGACGCTGTTTTTGCCGAACAACTTGAACGTGCCAAGACCTTCGATGGCTACCTTGCTGCCCTCGATCAGTCTGGAGGATCCACCCCCAAGGCCCTCAAGGCCTTCGGAATTGAAGAGGATCAATACGTCTTGGGTGAAACCTCCATGTTCGACGTCATCCACAAGATTCGAACCCGCATTATCAAGTCTCCTAGTTTTGAAGGAGACCGAACTCTTGGTGCCATTCTTTTCGAGAACACCATGGACCGTGAGATCGATGGAATTCCTACCCCTACCTTCCTTTGGGAAAAGAAGAAGGTCATCCCCTTCTTGAAGTGCGACAAGGGACTCGCTCCCCTCGAAAACGGAGTTCAGATCATGAAGCCCAACCCAGGTCTCGATGACTTGTTGAAGCGTGGAAAGGCCAAGGGAATCTTCGGAACCAAGATGCGATCTTACATCAAGGAGCTCAACGAAGAAGGTATCCAAGCCGTCGTCGACCAACAATTCGAGATTGGTAACCAGATCCTCTCCCATGGACTCATCCCTATCCTCGAGCCTGAAGTTGATATCAACTCTCCCGACAAGGCAAAGATTGAAGCCGTCCTCAAGGCGAAGCTCATTGAGGGCTTCAACACCAAGATCACCCCAGGAAAGGCCGTCATGATCAAGCTCTCTCTCCCCACCGAGGTCAACCTCTACAAGGACATTGTTGATCACGAAAACTGCGTTCGTGTCGTCGCTCTTTCCGGAGGATACTCCCGGGACGAGGCCAACGCTATCCTCGACAAGCAAGATGGCATGATTGCTTCCTTCTCCCGTGCCCTTTGCGAGGGACTCAACGACAAGATGACCGATGCTGAATGGGATGCTACTCTCGATAACTCCATCTCCAGTATCTTCGCTGCCTCCAAGAAGAAATAAATACGGGGGAATCACGTACAGCGTGAAGTTTGGTATATCTATTTTTCGCTTCTAGTAAATGGCTATGGTGATAAGGCATACCAACCATCACGCGACGACTCTTTCGGATCTGACGTCGTGGTCGGAACAATTAAAAAATATTTTTGTATAAACAAATAAACCAATGACTTTATCTGATCTTTGAATTATTTTGCCTAATGCTTCGAATCATGTCTGTGCAAAATGATGACACCGCATCCAATATTTTCGTCTTTAAATTATTTTTCAATGCTCTAGAGGGACGACATAGTCTTCTTGAACGCGTCGTGCCACTCGCAAGTCGGATCCGCCAGATAAAAGTGACTTTCTAAGTGACCGATGACGGGCATTTCCATTATTTGCACTCTCTCCTTCCCAAGAATAGTAGCCAGTGAGTCTGCGTGAGGAGCACAAATGAAAAAGTCTTTTTCACTGGCATAGGAGTAATGCACGGATGGAGCAGAATTCAGCCGCTCCGAAGGCCAGCATAGTGGGGAGGCATCCTCTGCGTCGCGAAGGATTGACTCCTTGGTTGCCACGGTCGCATCGAATTCGTTCTCACGTTTACTGCCTACCAAGGGACGAAGGATTTTCTGAATTCGCTTGTAGAGCAACCTCGCCAGGGGACCAGCAACTGTATTCCAGAGCCATCGTCGCTTCACAAGCTTGCTGAAAAAGTCCTCCACCCGAACTCCAAGCGGGCAACTGATCAGAAAAAGGGCCTTGATGATAGACGGATCAATCCCCGCGCTCGAAAGAAGCTCCGCATCGAGTCCTATGCAGGCAGCGAGGTGCCCGCCTGCCGAATGCCCGGCCAAAATAATCTTTGTGGGATCACCTCCGCTGGATTTGATGAGGTCGTTTTGTTCGTTCGTGATCCACTTTACAACCTCAAGAATATCGTCTCTCGATTGAGGCCATGCCTTTGATTTTCCCTTTCCAAGTTTGTAGGAGGGTGCCACCATGATGCAATTGTTGTCCTTGCACAAATTCTTGGCGCAAAACCCAACGTAATCGCGGTAACCCCACTCCCATCCACCTCCGTGGATAAAGACAACAATGACTCTGTCGTTTGCTTCTCCTTCGGTTGAGGGTGCCCAGACGTCCAGCAGCTGTTGTTCCATCGGCCCGTATGACACTGCTCGAGTGCACACGAGTGAGGAGTCAGTAAATGCCTCATCGGTCATTTCTAGACTTTTCACATGGTATGGAAGAAGAAATTTTGGAATATCTTGAGGTTCCAGCTCGGTGCCACCCGAAACGAAGGAAATGCCGCTGGGTTGGTTGGATAGACCCTGCGCAAGCATCGTTGTCCATGGTGACAACAGGGAGAAAACCACCGTTAGCAGGCGTAATGTGCCTATGGACATGTTGTTGTTGGATCTCGTTTTCATCATTTTTCGTGTTTGTTGAACGGTCTTCTCGTCGATATGGTGTTGAATGTAGTATGAGTCCTGTTATCTGCGAGGTATTTTGGTGATGTCGTTTTTCTCATCTACTGAGAACAATCTTCGGAGATTAAAAAAGTTAAGCGCCCAAACACACAACGGTATGAAAAAGATTTTGGGGATGAGCTTGAATCTCAATCATCACGCATCACGTCATTATTAGACCATGAACCATAAGTTTTATATATATGAGGCTTGGGTTCAGTTGCTTTTTTCACATCACGATGAAGAAAAATCCTTCATATCTTCTCCATTATTGCGTGAAGCAATACAACATGTACACAACATACCCTCCAGCATCCTCACATACCGTAATAGAAAAGATCCACTGCGACAAGGCTAACGTTAAAATCGACTATGAGTTCACTGGCACTGTCGACGCGTAGGGCATCACTCGCAATGGCAATAGCATCTTTCATTCTGATGATCTCATCGTCTCCGCGCGAAAGAATATGTTGCAACGGATTTTTCTTGACACCACCAAAAACGCGGCGTAGCTTCAAAATACGGAATTTGTTGCCATCCCGTCTTGAAGATTGGGATCATCACAATGTGGAGGAGTGGTTGCGTGAAATTGGGTTTGACCGATATTCGCTGGGATTTGCCTCGGATTTCGGTGGCATCGGGGTGGACGGAGATCGCCTCATTTACCTCGGCACAGAGGACCAGTTGGATCACATCGAATACCAGTTGAGCCTGATCGGCGTGGACGACGAATCGGATCAAAGGGTTCTGGGCTCTACGATTATCGAACTGGTGGCGGCATCGGAAGTGACTGCCGAACTATTGGAATCGCTGGTCGAGATGGTTCCCGCGGAAAACCGAGACAGAGAATGCAAAGACAAAGATGAAGACAACGACAAACTTGGCTCTCCATATAATCCACCGGATTTCGAAATTTGAAACAGAAGATGCAAGCAAACAATCTCCCTCTACCATCGTTCTTCTGATTTGATTGAGATGTGATGGATTCTGACCCCTTTTTACTTACGGGTTACGGTTGTAACAAACGTGACTGAGCACTTACTCGTGTCTCAGCCGACTGACTCACTCATACGAATATTATTATTCTCGATCATTCCAAGGAGGGACAAAAGAGCAAGAGAGCTTCCGATGAAAGCAATAGGCAGCCCAAACCCAATCCCACATTCCACCAGACGCTCAAATCAATTGGTAACACTCACCGTCGAAAGGCGTCACAAGAACAAGCACAGAAACAGACAAACCATGAGCCTCGAAGTTCTGAATTCTCCCCCGTTGATCGGCACCCTCACCGCTGGTTGTTACGGGCTTTTGCCACTCGTAACCAAGCATCCGATGCTTGTCCAAGGCAGCGCTGCCGCCCTCCCCTTTGTTGCCGTCAAGGGTATGAATGCTCTGTCGTACGGTCTTGGCTTTGTCAGTGTAGGCAGACCTGGTCGATACGACGGTGCTGCCTCGGTGACGGAAAAAGACGGCATCCGCAAGGGGACACCACAAAATGCTGCTAAACAGGGCATGGAACAAATGGGACCCTCCAAGGGTAGAACCCTTGTTCCTCCAGCTCCCTGGGCCTTTATCATCTGGGCTCCAATCTTCCTTGGCGAACTCTTCATGGTAGCTACTCCTATTGTAACAAAAGTATCTCCTCGCGCCGAAACCATCCTCCGGGAAACAGCTGGCCCGTTTGCGCTGGCACAGGTCTTTACGGCACTCTGGACGGCATCCTTTCGTCCAAAATACGGATCCAAGGGAGGAATCTACAAGTATGTCTCTGCCCTTGGCTTGGCAGGAATCGCGGCATCCCTCTCGGTAGCTCACAAGGCTTTTGCAACGCCTTCGGGAAGCGGCCTCTCGGGGCTCGAGTACGCCCTGTATTGCCTTCCACTTTCCTTGCACTTTGGTTGGACGACCGCTGCAGCCCTTGTCAACGTGAATGGCATGTTTGCACTGGAAACGAGCGACAAGAAAGCTACCAAGGAGGAAGAAGCCAAGACAGCCCGTGCCGTTGCGCTGTTGGGAAATGCTTCCGTGTTGGTGGCAACGGCAATTGGTGTTTCCGTAACGCGGTCTAGAAATGCGCCGGTGTTTGGTGGAGTCATCTGCTGGGCATTGTCGGCTGTGGCCTCGGGATTGAAAAAGCGGATCGAGGCCTCGGGTGACAAAAAGGCCGAGGCAGTTGGGGTTTACGGGGCTGAGCGACAACGTTCCCTCAGCCTTTTGGGAGCTGTCATTTGCGCGTCAGCGGTAGCAAGTGTAGTTTTGCAGAAATAGATACCGAAGAGTCTTTTTACTTGCGATGCTGATGCATCACGATTGCCCAAAGGACGGATGCATTCGCTTTCAAAAATAAAATACAGAAAACAAGATACTAGTATATAGTTCAATCAAATAGAAAACAAGTTCTTGGGTTACATACACTAGCTGAACGATTGACATATTATAAATAACTCGCACTTCGTTGACATCTTCGAATTCTACAAAGGGAATTTCTACAACAACACAGTAGCTATCCAAAAAGACAATCGATGAAGATGAAGATGATGAAGACAATTCCGCTCTTCTCGTGGTTGTTTCACTCGTGACTGAAAAATTCGATCTGGTTTCAAATTCCTTTCAGTGTTTTTTGAATTTCAAAAAAATGATTTGGGTTCAATCTGAAATCAGCCAAAATGAAATAAAATCATCAACTCGATAATTGATATGGTATGTTATTCTTCCACAATCGAGGCAGCTGAGAAGCGAAATCAGAAATGCAGAAAACACTTCTTCCAACATATGAATCAATAGTTCCATCGTTAGAGCACAGAAATCGAATTTAAGATTCGATTGACTTGGAAATGAAGCCAATGAACGAAAAAGGCATCACAAAATTCCACAACGATGAATGGCGATGAAAGTCGCGGAGACATGCCGCATCCAGCAGAGTTAGTAAAGGAGCAGAAGGAAATACAATATGAGGCCTTCGAAAATTCCGGGGACGCGAGTGTTTGTGAAACAGAAACAACAATGTTAGCACCAAAACAAAGACACCAAGTCCTCCCCGAACCATCACCGGAACAAAGAGAGATCATTCGAGCTGTTGGTGAGGGAAAATGCGTCACTATACGAGCATGTGCTGGGTCGGGGAAGACAACATGCATGCTGCAGGTCGCTGCAAGCTTGCCCATGTGGCGCAAGGCCTTGATCATTACGTATAATCGATCGCTGGCCGACGAATGCAAAGAACGCATTCAGCGATTGTCAATGGGCCATCGCACTAAATGTTATACGATTCATGGTTTGGCGAGTCGATTTGCGGGTAGGGTCTGCAACGACGACCATAAACTAGTGCGTCAGGCAGATCGGTGGGACAAGGGGCTCGATAAGAACCCAACATATCCGATGCCATTGGATCTGGTAATGATTGATGAGGCCCAAGACCTGAGACCGCTCTTCCACAGGATTTTGTCGCATATTTTCTCAATTGCTGGCGGCAATGGTATACAACTCTGTTTGGTGGGGGATCCCAAACAGATGCTATACGATTTTCCTACATATGGTGACGACAAAGCGTCTACCTCGTTTTTTTTGCAACCAGAAAAGCATTGGGGAGAATTTTCCAAACAACGCAGCTGGGCACACTTGCCTCTCTCTGTATCGTATCGCCTCACTCCAAATATGGCATCCTTTTGCAACCTCTTTTGGGGAACTGCGATGGTTGGTGGAAATGTAAAAAGCCCCAACATTCCCGTTGAATACCTCATTAAGTATCCCTATCCGGGAAATAGAGATGACGACGTCGACAAATTGAAAACCTCTACGCTGGAAAAACTAATCGATGATCACGGACCTGAAAATGTAATGTTTTTGGCGCAATCCGTCAAGAGAGCGGACCTTCCGATTCGTGTCCACGTCAACCAACTCATGAAGAAAAAGGATAAAATTACGGGATTGCAAAAGTATAACTTTCATATCAAGGAGAATGTGAGGGGGTTCGAAGGGTCACCGGACACGAAGAACAAGGTTCGTGTCTGGACATTTTGCGGGAGCAAAGGATGCGAAGCCGATGTTGTGGTAGTCTTTGGGCTCGATGTGTATGGGCGGCCACACGCGCTGAATCAGATTGGTGTTGCGTTATCGCGGGCTCGAAAGAGGTTGTTGGTGATCCATAGCAAAAAGTATCAGGCGGGAAAATTTCATACTTTACCATTTTATCCGGTTCTCGGCGATAGCCCAGATGGTATGGATCGACACATCATTCGCTTTGGAAAGGATAATTCCAAAGAAGTCAGTTTCCAAGTTCCGCCCATCGAACCTGCGAAATCCTCCTCTGTTCAAAACGGCGGAGAGGGATACGCAACACGATGCCAATTAACAAGAAAGACGTTGGAAACCTTTGCCACGAACGGAGTGATAAAGATAGACGACGTTTCGAGTTTATCGAAGTCGATGTCAATGGCACCAGGCCTTGCCCAAAAAGAAACGAAACAAGTTTATATTGCAACCGAATTCAATTATTTTTCGGCTTCCGCGGAATCCAGATTTTTGGAACGTGGAACGTGGACGAAATGTGAACATGTTGTCGAAGGAGGGAGAATAGACTACGAAACCAATGTCCAATTCTCAACTACTACAGAAGACGTCAGTGCCTTGTATGGAGAAGCGGTTGTGTATATGCTGCAATGGGAACTTTGCAAATTTGTTCCCAACATCGAGACAATCGTCTCAGACGGAATGTTGCGCCTCCATCTACAAGTGGAATATAGCGAAATCGACATCAGATCATCCCTGCACAACATGTGTTGTGAGGCCCTCACATCGAATGACGACAAAACGCTGAAGAAAGAATTTGTGGAAAAGAATGGCAGAATCAAAGGAAAGGATTTAATTCCCTTCCTCAACAATCGATTGAACATCAAGAAGAAGAAGAAACGGGATTTTGGTGTAGATGGTGAGATCGTCGACGAGGTCTTCTTCCCCGTCAAGGCAGTCGAAAGGACTAATGCCGACGATGATAACCATCTGACAGAATTTCTTCCTCAGATTAAATCACTATACGAGTCCGAGACATCCGCCAAAAAATCCCTTCCACTGGGTTTATCTAGGTACGTAGTATGATTGATTGTTCGATTCTTTGCAACAATTCCAAACATCACTCTGCTTCTATTGATCTTCTGTAACACTAACCCCCTATTTTGTATCCTTCGATTTTCGTATCATCCAGCAAATGCTGTCATGGCCTATTCGAATTATCATGAAAAGTTCCGACAAATTGGAACTGACCCAAGTTCATACGAATCGTGGGTCGACTCGAAAGCTCTTACTTCTGGGTTGGAACGGCTTCGAAACCTAATGAATTCAGCTTCCCCCTCCTCGATTGGAACTTCTTCCTTCGAACAAGAATTGAGCATCGATTTTGCCACCGACGATTGCATTAAAGAAGAAAACAACGGAAGGACAATAGTTGGAGTGGCAGGAGTGTGCGATTGGATCAATAGACGTCGTGAAGTATCTGCCATTAGACAACGGCAGGAATGTCTACGAGGTGTTGATTTATTGGAGATCAAATTTGTTCATCACCTTAGCAATATTCACAGGCTGCAAGTCCTAGTTTACACGGCCTTGTGTGCATTGGAAGTAAACAATATAGAAGCGAACAAGTGCACTGCCGATGACGACCAACCGTGTACCTTTGATGCTGATGACTACGAATGGAAAATCGAGTATTGTAGGGGAATGTTATACAATGCTCGAACAGGGGAAATGGAGATCTGTGCTATGAAAGCAAGGGATGCCATGGGCTTTCTCCTCGACATTTCGCAGTTCAAATACAACGGGAAGGATCGCAAAATTATCAAGAAGGAACAAAAGAGCAGCCTTCCGAAGAGCTTAGTCAAACGCGAGAATTCTTTCTCTGCGCCCAATGACGGTGTTCCATCGGAACGTCGTCAGCCTCTGAAGCGAAAGAAGCGCCTCATAAAGAATACTGGCAAAAGCTATTACATGCCACTGAGCGTTGACGACGACGACGATGATGAAAGCCAATCCACAAAGCGACTAAAGAATAGTCTCCAGGTAGAACAAGGAGACGGCACGGGTGACGATCCGATAGTTCTAGACTGAAAAACGCAATAGAAATTTTGAAATCACTTTTGATGTATGTAGCATCATTTGATTGTCACCTATGAAGTAGATGTAGTTCCATAACCTTGCCATCAGTCGTGATGTTTGTGATTAACATGTTTGTGAATCCTTCACGAGTGAAGAACTTCTCTTCTGTGATACACCGGGACAACCTCCAACGGAATAGCATGCAAGATTCATGTCACGGAATTGTCACGCGATGCCAATCTATCACGAACCAAATCGACGTTCCCCATTCCGTGGGAGCTATCGGAATGACATCGGCACGAACGAATCTTGTGGGCGCGACCCCAAATTTTCGTCGAGCCGCCGCTGTGATTCGCGCGCAAGCGACTCGTACCAAAAATAGGACTCGGAGTCGGTTGAGAATGAAATTAATGGCGGAACAGAGAGTGGTGATGCTTCCGATGATTGCCCGCGTCAAACGTGGCAGAAACCACAAGACTCGTCGTCATCCGATTATTGGATTGACAGGAAACCAATCAACCGCGCCGACGCTACGGGAACGACGACGCCACCTGAACACTTGAAGTTGAGCGTGACTCAAAAAAACAAAACAGGCATAAGTAGCGGGGAGGATTTGATTAAGGTTGAAAATGAAAAGGAACTTCCAACAAGTTCTTCCGATAGTGATATGAGGCCAGAAACACGCGCTAATCAACAAATCCAACAACAGCAACAGACCGGAATAGGAATAGACGGAGTGGGAACTAGGGTATCCTGAGAAGAACGATGGTGCTCCTCGAAAAGGATACCCTTTGTCTCTTTTGTGAACGTGTTGACGATGATCATCGGATTTCCTACGATTACTGTAGTCATTGTATCGATTGTAGTGTAGAGCGTCGTATTCAAATTGTTCATTGCGAAGAAGCAATGAAACAAGCGAATCAAAATGAAATTGGTTGCGTAATTTCTGGATCTATCTATTATATTACATTATAAACACTTGTTCAATCTTTTGAATCCAATCTGTCGGACCATGCCCCACGATTATCGTGGTTCATATGTTTCACTCTTTCTCCATTCATGCACAAAAGAGTTATCGTGTCATCAGAGCAAGAGCGAATATTACACAACCTATCGTTCCCGAGAGGTTGGATTCCCATCTATTCATTTTTTTTTCTTCAGCAGTGCCGTTCCGATTTTCTGTTATCGGATTTCGACGGAATCAACGACAGATTGCTCATCGAACATACCGGCAGCAGTCGCCTTGATGTCGTCAAAGTTTTGGTGGCAAGCGCCAATGGCTCCCTGAATGTCAAAGGTTCCCGAAGGTCTGAGGGAAGAGGAGGCTGCCTCGGCAGCTCCCTGGAAGCGTTGTGCCATAATTTCGTACTGAACCTGCTTGTCCATGTATTCCGTGCACATACTGCAGTAGTCGACGACCCAACTGGACGTCTTCTTAGTCGTATCCACAATAGAGTCAACAACCGAGACGCTGCTGTCGTTGCGTTTGATGATCAAGGGATCGTCGTTCATATTGGCATTGGTATAAGAGTTCATTGTGTCGATCCTTTCTTGTATCAATGATCTTTGCTAATGGAACAGATGTCGGAACCAACCAAACAAAATTATGTAGGATGAATGAAGGTGTCTCGGAACTTCGGAGTTTCAGCATATTATGTTCATGAAAAACGTTCAGCACAAGAGATTACCAGAGGTTACGTTTTGAATACAGTGAGTCCTGTAGGCCGTTGTGTGAGATTCCCTCGTTCGAACCACATTAATCCACACGCGACCAAAAAACCGTTTGGTGTCACACTTACCGACTAGGAGTCTTTTGTAATTCCCTATTTTACCTAACGTCGTCACAGCATAGCTTAGTTTTTCGTCGCGTTTACCGTGTGATTCGCCAGAACTACGAATAAGACTTCGTTAAGGCGCCCACTGGCGGGCGCGAGATCTCATAGTTTCTACACGACAGACAATCCCAAACGGTTTAAAATACGGGACTTGATCGAGTCGTTCCATAAGACTCAGCAAACACTCGAACAAGAAATAATTATTTTCAAACACGCCAGCCAAGCACTTCGAACATACGGACTCTTAAACACCGAATAATATATATTTCACTAAATTTTGTCAGTCTCGTGATACAGTCCTCGCTTTATCGTCGCTATGAGTATCACGGGAACAGTGGATCGTAACGGTTCTACCCGTCAACGAGTTCAAGAACTAAGTTACATAGGAAAGAGATTTTACATAAGACCCGATTTTGAGACCAGGATTTAAATTCGTAGAAGTATTTTTCAAGTTGGGGAGCGGGAGAGTTCACAACATGATTTAACTGCCGCCATCATACCCCAATCTTCTGGAAGGAAACCCGGTTCGGGTTGGACTCATTTTTCACTTTATGTGTACACACTCTCAACATTTATACCTCTCTTTGTATTCAAAACGTGGATACAACAACAACAGACAAGAGGAACGGACCCCACATTAAGTGTCCATATACTCTTTGCTGAGATACAATAGATTTGAACACGCTCAACGCTTGGAATAGCAATCGCAGCTTGACCAGGAAGCTCGGAGTTATCTTTTCCGAGAATATTCAACCTACCTCAACTCTGGATTCCCAACTCATAAATCAATTTCAAGATGCCTGCCCAACACGAAAGCTGTGAGTACGATACAGCCTCAACAAGAATGGTGTCTCCATCGTCCAGTTCATCTGGTTCATCGTATACTTCAAACAGCAGTGGTCAAGATTTTCATCCGACCACTTGGCAACAAGATCTACAGTTTCTCGAAGACCTTAAGGATGTCATGAACTTTCTCATGATGCAAGAAAACTCGTACAACCAAAGGCGGTTTCGAAAGTATGAGGAACACAGGCGGAAACGGCAAACTTTTAACAGCTGCATTACACACAATCTCCCTCCCTTTTACGATGCTTGGAGGCCGGTAATGGTTAGCTGGATGTACCACGTTGCCGATACCTTCCGCCTGATGCCTATTGTGGTAGCCACTGGAATGTACATTTTGGATACCTGTGCCTTGGATTTGTGCAATCCCTCCTCCCGAACATACAACCAAAAGGAGCTCTACCCCTTGATGACCATGACGGCTTTGAATATGGCAGTCAAGTGTCACGAAACGAAGATGTTCCCACTGGATCAGCTCGTCCAGTTGCTTGGAACAGGAGGAGGTTCCGCATCGGAACAATCCTATACTCCAGAGGACGTCATGGTGATGGAGCGACGCCTCCTTCAGCGATGTGGGTGGAAACTCCATTGTCCTACCACCCACGATTTCCTCCTGCGATTTGTGACTGTCCTAAGTGAACAATATCAGGGCCCCGTGACTGAATGTGCAGTCAAGCACTTGAAGCAGAGTCTCTTGTGGGAACACATGCTGCACCAAGATGAAAAGGGACGAGGTTTGTTCAAAACGAGCACGCTTGCCTACGCAGCGTTTTTGTTGGCCATGGAGGATGTTAAGTTGCCTCTCGCCGATAAGCAAACGGCATGTCTTGCAATCCTTGAGGTTGCCAATCTATCGGCGCAAACACCGCAGCTATCGGAAGCCTACAACTGGTTGTACAAAGCAAAGTCGCTCCAGGCACAATTGGAGCAAGGGAACAGCCTTCGCCGAGCGGCCAAGGAAGCTGCTAATACTAACGCAGTGCCGACCCATGTCTCTACCGAACGCGCACAAGATGAACCCAGTGTTGATCTTCTCGATGACAACTCTACCAACGTTATGTCTTGTGACACCAGACAATCGCAGACGGCGGCTTCCACTCCCGATGTTGCAGTCATCGAACCAGATACCGATGATGAAAGTACTGTTGCAGATGATGACCTATCTGCCGGTATGATGAGCTATGGCAGCAGCAGCATTTCGGATCACTCTATCATCTTTTGCTCCCACAGCGTCGATGGAGACTCCGTGGAAGTTGTCGCTACAGACTTTTCGGCCGAGGAGGATGACGACAATGAATCGATGGATCACTCAGCGACTATGACGATTCTTCCAACCGTCGAGGAGGAGGAGGAACAAGAAGCTCCCGAACTCAACACCACTTTCGTGACGGTGGAAGATTGTGAAGAGGACGAATACGATCCCGCTAGATTGGTCTTGAGTGAATCACTAGACGAAGATGGCTTTGAGGTTTCCTTCGAAAAGGACATTAATCGCCTCTCAAGCTTTGTGGCGTCACCAAGAGAAGTGTCTGCTGCCTTGTAAAATGGAATCGCTACCCAAAACACTCCCTAGATAGAAAATGAAAGAGCTTGGCCATAGAACTTGTCAAGCTTTTATACAAAATGAATAAAAATAGAATTTACGCTTCTGAATCGTTCCATTGAAATCATTTGTATTGAATAGCAGTAGAAAGAGGGAACACAGTTGATCCCGATCAGAAATAACTCCGATACAGAAACTATACGAAACAAAGTTACCGCAAGGACAGATGAGTCTGGCTACTTCCATTGTACCTCGGATCAATCAACTGACAAATGAAAATTACGTTTATCATTATTTTACAAGTCTATCGTACATATAATTGAGGCAAGCGGTAGTTGGTCGTCATTCAAGCCGTTACTTGTTTCAAAAGCGTTTGTTTTCGTTTGAATTGTTCGTGCAAAAAGAACTTTTCTCGGAGAGCGATCAGAACATCTGGCTTATTGACACACATCTGCTGAACGCCCGTCTGCAAAACTGCTTCGTACATGGAAAATATCTTCGTTGCCAACGTCCCGAAACTTGGTGGCACAGTCCTCGTTCATGCCAATCGGTCCTCGGAACCATGCCATGGTACCTAGGCCGCTAGAATGGATGCGCTCAATCAGTTGTTTTTTGCACGTATCGTATTTGAGGTGGATCTCACTTGCTCCCACCGCGTGAGCGCGTTCAATAATGTCGCACTCGCTCCAGTTGGGCACGCTGTTGATGGGAGAATAATCATCGTCAAGTATCCTCCCGTTGGCGTCGATGTTGTTGAATAGGGCGCCAGTCCTGTACATGTATTCTCCGGTTTTAGGATCGCGATCGGGCTTCAGCTCTCGGAGTTTCTTAAGCTTTTGCATATCAAAGCTACTGTAGGAACACATGCTTCCAACCCCAAGCGAATCAACCAACGCCAAAACATCTTCTACCACATCTGGGCCCTTCAACTCAATTTTGATTTCCATGTTTCTGTATGGCTTCATTCGGCTTTTGTTCTTTCTGTTTGCGTCAGTCAAGACTTCTGCCAGTGTTGGGATTTCTCCGTTACGGATCTTTTCGACGGGGCAAGGAAATTCTGCGTAATCGGGATTGAAGGCCAGTTTCTCTCGGATCTCGTTTTCATAGTTAAAGTCGAGGATGCTGCCATCGATCCCGCAGTAATCGAGGAGATCCCCAGGGTTCTCATCTGTTCCGCCGCCGTGGAAAACAACCAGGGTCGTATCATCTTTGTTTTTGTTGCTCCGTTGGATCTTAAAGACATCCAATTCGACAGCGTCACATCCGATATCATGACACCGGGAAAAGCCTTCCCTCGTGTTTTCGAGTTCCTCGTACAGACATCCACGGTGTCCGACGATCTTTGGAAATTTGTGCAAGAGCTCTTCGGCTGTGGGGATGTATGGAGAGTCGGCGACGTTCTTCGGGATCGAAGGAGGAAAAAGCATATTGTTAGCAGTCGATTGATGCATTCATTCATTGATTGGGTGATTCTCCTCACTTTCGAAGCAATGAATGCTTTTGATTTCTCCGAGAATGTTACTACTTACCAAAAGTTTTCGAAGTGAGTATTGGTATTGCTCTGGGGAAGTGATCGACGAGGCCGAAGAGGTTGCTGCAGTCGTGGCAACAGACGACGACATGTCCAGGATTCCGTCGTACTTTTCAAACTCAACACGCCCGAAGAACATCTTGCTATCGTCGTCTGTTGCGACAGATGAACGACGTATCAAGGATGGGTCCATTTGTACTACCCTCGTCTTTGTTGCCGCCGGCGCAGTGACGAAGGCAGTGGCCATTGAAGAAGGGTTCATGCTGCTGCTCATCATTATGGTTGCAAGCGTGAAGGTAGCAATTCTGTTGGTAGGGAAGGAAGGTTGTGTTTAGAAAAAGTCCTTTCTTTCTCTTTCCTCTTGTTGTGTGGTCAGGATTGCAGCGATGGTGGAGGCAGCGAGTAGTATGATTGATTGGGGATGGTTTTGGGTGCACGACACGTAATCTTGACTTGGTAGGCAGAGTTTGTGATTTCGAAATCGATTCCTTGGCAAACAGCTCAGAGAGAAATTTTCTCGTTGTCTCCTTCGTTGAAGCATTCATCGGCATATTTTCCGAAGAGATATTGTTGTGAGAATGAGCTTTAGTGACACTCGACATCATTACAGATTACGTTTCTGCTTTCTACAGTGAGAAAGATGGGAAGGGGAGAGAAATTTTTGAAGTTTGTGGGGGACGTGGCCGTTGGAGATGTAATCCCATCAGTCGACCTTGGGTGTCAAGATTCGTTGATGCCTGAACTTTACGCTTAAAGTGATTGTTGTGAATTTGCTCCTTTCGTGATTGGTTTGAAGGCGGTGTATCACCGATAAGGAGATTCATTCCAAGACGACTTTAGTTTTTTGTGACTAGACATACTCGCTCTTTTCGTACTGATCTACGCAATCTCGAATCTCCGACGTTGCAAATGCACGATAAAGCCGTTATCCAGATTCGATCAATCACCGATCGGAGTTGTGACATAAAATTGACACGCCGATTATTACGTGAATGCCGACGTCAAGTGCGTACACCTACGAGTTTTTGTCAGTCGTGCTTTTCAAACGTGTGTTGGTGAGAAAGGTATGTAGACGTGTTGGACAAGAGGAAGGGAAGGTATGATGGGGTATGTATTCGTAATATAAGAGAAGGAATATGTGCAAAAAATCTCGGTAGTATCCCAATCAAAACCGGAAGCCATCAAGAATTCGTTGGAACAAATAGTCGACCTCACACTGTAGGTTCTATCGTTGGACCATGGACGTAAAAGTGGTATAAATAGTGAACATATAAGTGTAGTAGGAGAACCGAGTTCCGAATACTTATCCTATAGTCTCATATATAATGATGTGGAGACGCGCCACCAGAAAATCGCTTATAGAACAAGCACCTCGAGCTCTAGTTCGATTTAAGGAACTCAATAATAATTCTTCTTTTTCGTCTTCCAACTGCCTTCACATGATTATGCAACAAGTGGATAAATACTGTTTCAATTCTTTCGATGTTACGTAGCTTCTCTTCGGTTGAGGTGTTTCACAGTTTCAAAATACATCTTCTCTCGGAAAAACTGAAATAATTTCATTCCCTTCCGAATCAGCCTATAAATCCTAACGAATAATAACAGCTTCACAGCCAAACGCATTTGACTGCCAAAAAGGGCAAGGAATAGTGCAACACACGATGTTTCCATTGGTTGACGACTATTCGACTTGTTCCAACATGGATGATTACATGAGAAACATGATCCTCTCGAGGATTGGTGACTACGGTTGTTCGGAGACTCCGATGCTTGTACAAGACAACGCTCGTTCATTTGCTTCTTCTTGTCTGGAAAGAAATGGAAAGAGGCAGAAACGTACTATCCGAAAAGTTCAAAAGAGTGGTTCCTCGGGATCGGAAAGCGATATAGATCTCTTCCGATGGCAATCCTCGAATAGTCTTTATCCCAAAGAGCGCTTTCCCTTACACGCCGCTCGCTCGACCCGCCGTTATCCACAGGAGCGATGGTCGAATGGGATGGTTGATGCAGTCAACGACACTTTGCAATTGGACGACCGATTTGGTAGCAAAAGAGCCATAGCAACAAACTTGAAAGTCTCGTTGGCAAGAGATCTAAATATCCCAAGAAAGACCCTTGGTAACCATACTTTGCCGTTTCAAAGTGATGAAGAACCAAGAAAGGGATCTCCGTCATTCAAATCAATGCATTCGAATCCTCAGCATTATTTGATTCGTCCTGAGAGGATTCCCTCCAGCGAATGTTTTTGGAACTCGAAAGAACAACATCATTCTCTTCGATTGGTGAAAAACCAGCCTACAGTACTAGAAGCAAACTCCCAATGGGAGCGAATGCCAAAACAGGTATCCGCAAATAGTCCAAGCGCGTAAAAAGAACGAATACACAGTCTTTCATGAGTGAAGACTAGTGATGACGATTACCAATTTTGCAAATGAAATGGTTGAAGACTATCAAAAAGATCGACAACTTAAACTACTACATTGGAATAAAACAGTTTTATCATTTTGACTTCTGTATGGACATCAACGATATCGTCCTTAGTTAGTCTATTCGAATTGCTCGCTCTACATGAACCCAATTAGAGACAACCGAATAGGAATCGGTCCATCGGCGACCCTTCAGCAACCTCTCGATGGCAACGAAGGTGATGGAGAAAAATTTGTCGGAAAAATTTTGTGCGTGAATAAATGAAAAGTGCTGTAAGCGTTCACTTAACGTCTTGATTTGGAATTATACTTATCGATGAAAATGCTTCAAAAAGATATCAATAATGGCAGTATTGAATTTGAAAAGATTTATGGAACGTATTATAAGTGGCACTTCTCACAAAGACGAACAGAGAGATAATTCCAATACCCTTCGAATGAATTCCACGACAATTGTAGTAATTGAAACTCATTGGAACAAGGTGCAGTGGCATTCTCTCGGCAGTAGTACAATTAATAGGCTACAGTCATATTATGATACATTATCTCTGTCGAAGTAACAAAACTATTATTTAAAACACGCGGGAATGACATATATATTTCTGTTTGTACCATAATTTAATCGTAGAATGCTTTTCAACTTAATGCTTTCATCACGTCACGGTCACTTTATCAATGGTTTTATGCAATTCTTTGTTTAACCTTTACCCGAACTGGTCTCGCAACTCGGTAGTCGGAACATCCATTAACTTCCCATCAGGTCGTAGAACTGACATAGAATTGTTCTGTGCAATCAACTGTCACGATTACGGATTCTCCCTTTTCATTCTTGACAGAGTTGAAGTCCTTTTCATTTCATGATACTATTATTTCTCGTGAAGTAAATTCCTATGGCGACTAGACGTGTACAGGTGATTCCTGTACGAGAACGATAGAAGAAAAGATCTTTGACTCTCCCCAAGTGACGCGATACCTATGAGAGTTTTCATCTTTCGATTAGAATATCAAATCGCTTGCGAACATATACTCGTAGTATTTTGAGCAAACAATCAGGTAGAAATGACAAATCACACCGATACACGAAAAGGACTCTGTTGCGTTGACAATCGAAAGGAAGTAACGAAATACAAAGCAATCAAATGTCATATTCGAAAATCCTGTTTCAGCATCGGGAATTTCAAGTTCAATTCGAAACTAATTGACACCATGGCATATATAAGCTTGGATGATCTAGTAATGGTATGATGTTAGATTTAACTTCTTTCAATAACAAATTGTATTTACACCCACCAATTCCTTGGTGAATTTTGGATGCATCCAACTCTTTGTCTTAGTGACAAATAGCTTTTACATTACATACACTATTCCCACGATATCTTCACCACGGCATCCATACCTAAAAATTCCCATTTCCAATTGACACAGTACATCCCGTCCCTTGATACCGCACGGTTGCGATTAGGGCCTTCTTCGTTGAATATCATATTCGATGAAGAGCTCACTGTCGATTCCCCGCCACCCGTATTGAGTCGTTGTCGATTTCCCATTGCATTGGAATTTGAATTCGTGTGGGAATGTGATGACGAATGCGAATTGAGTCGCTGTCGCAGCGCACGGCCAAAGCCACCACTGTTCGGTTCGGCGATAGCACCATCGACGTTTGCAACGTCTTCGAGCTCTTGCAGTCCGTCGAGGACACCACTCATGCTCATATCTCTGCTGACGTTGTCATTAGCTTGTTCGGGGTCGATATTCAGAGTAGCATTGGCAGCGGCGGCAGTAGCCAAAGCTTCCGCCTCTGCATCGTAAAAGCACTCCTCGACACATTTGCGCACCGCTATATGCACGCGAATCCTCCTCACGATTGTGTGCCCAATCCCCATGAGCGACGTAACGAAGAGCACAATCAGCAGGAGGTTCAACTTCGCTGACATCCCCTTTACTACTCCGAACAACATAACCAATGCCATGACTATCAGAATAAACCCCGCGAGCCAAAACAACAATATCGATTCGGATGTATTCTTTGTCACGGCGGTGGCAATTATGTGATACAAGCGTTGCCAACCCTGTTGGGTAATGACAATGGTTCCAGTGTTGCCAGAGAATTCTCGAGGAAGATCAATCGTCATGGTGTGAGAAGTTCCATCGGCGTGGATAACCTGGGGCGACCACGACATGATTGGGCGTGCGGTGATTCGAAGTGTTAGTTCCTTAGCCATTGCATTGTGGTTGCCATTTGTGTTCAAATGTGCGGTCGGAGCGCTTGTTGTTCTTGATGCATTCACTGCCGCTTCCGAATTCGAGAGTGTTCGAATCCGGTTGGAATGCCGCGGCGTCGGAGTTCCGAGCTGTTCTTGATATTGGATTTTGCTAGGGATCATTTGCGATATTTGTTCGTGTATAAATCTTCTGGATGTGAATAATTCGAAAACTTCGCTGAGTTGACCGATCGATTTTCTTCCTCGTCGTTCTGGGAGCTCAAGCTGCTATCTCCAGCCGGAGGGCCGGTGTGCACTTGCACGGGCGGCAGTGGATTCATCACTTCGAATTCTTTTTAACGGATTCAATGCTCAATGATGAAGACTTGGACGCACTGCGTGTGCCGAATTGGATCCAATAAAGTTGTTGATATCGCAGCAATTGGCTTGGCGAAACTTGTAACCTGCCGCTATGCCACTGCTCCAACGACAATAAAAAGCTCAAAAGCGTTAGTGTGACCTTCTTCCGGTTTGCTTTTGGTCCCTCGACTATCCTTCTTCGTTTTTTGTTGCAGTGCTTTCGATAATAACAAAGGAGACCTCGCCGTGGGAGAAGCTGTGAAGAATACTTTTAGCAAGAGGTAGGCATTGCAATTATTTGTGAAAAAGTCGTGTCATCCGTCTCGCTCTCCTTTCACCGCAGTCATGATGTAGGGTCGCGGGATTAAGAGTGAATGAGTGAGTCGTGCTTTTCATTTGCGAGACAACTCACTCCCGTTATGCGCTTTGTCCGTTGGCATCGACACCGCGCGTGAACCAATATTCTTTTTTTTCTTCTCACGCCGGTGCTCTTCGTGTACGTAATACGTAGAATTTTTACTGGATCGTTCGGTTACGTACGAACTTCGAACGTGCAATTCGTTTCGTGGAATTCGGGTGAGATCGGAAAGAATGAAGGAATCAAAATCAATCAAAACGAATTGAATCAAAATCATCTCAATCACGAAAAAAGTCATCAGGGGCCATGGAAAAATTGTCAGAATAAATGAAAAAATTTTACGGCTCGAGGTAAACTTTTTAGGTGTCTCTGACAAATTGTTTTTCTTGATCAATTTTTTTTTTTTTTTTGCCAGTAGGAACAACGTAGCAATAGCACCTGACCTGTAATCCCTAACCTTGATCGTTGTCATGTTTTTAGGTGTCCGAAACATTTTTTTATTTTACTGCCAGTAGGAACAACGTAGCAATAGTACCTGACCTGTAATCCCTAACCTTGATGGTTTTCATGTTCATATACGAAAAACTGGTCAACCAATCTAAAACCCAAACAACACATTCCTACCAATGCTACGTTGTTCCTACTGGCAAAAAAAAAAAAAAAATTGATCAAGAAAAACAATTTGTCAGAGACACCTAAAAAGTTTACCTCGAGCCGTAAAATTTTTTCATTTATTCTGACAATTTTTCCATGGCCCCTGATGAAAAGGTATGTTTGGTTGAGTTCCGTGCAATTCTTTTGTTCGGTCAACTCTTTAAAACCAAGTGGCCAACGAATTGCCACAACATAGCCCACTGCTATTCCTCGGCCTACTAGCGAGATATAGACAACATTCCACTATGAATGATCCGAAAAGAAGCTAGAACAATTGTTGGGTAGCAGGTTGGAGTGAGTCGATCATTCACAACATAAAAGAGAAGACAACAGGATGGCTGATCATTCCCGAATACAACATCGGTATCATGCTTTGCCTGTTGTTTCGACGGTAGATGCAGGAGCAGAAACGGACGAAGAAGGAGATGTTGTCTGGGATCAATTGAATGATGCACAGTCTCGGGAAGTCCAGCAACACGAATCGAGGTTTTACAACGGCGATCGATACGGCAGAGACAATCCCCTTTCGATAGCATGGAGCATGGCCCAACAAACCGCTAATAGCGCGGGGACCGCCGTTGTCCAAACCGCAGAAAAAGCAAAAGACGCGGTCATGGAATGGCAGCAAAATCAACTTCACAATGATTACTATAATGCAGCGAGGAGGAGGAACGGAGGCAACGCTAATCTCAATGATGTTGCCGACGAGTTCGATTTGCAATTCGGGATTCAAGATTTGTTGCGACGCGGAGGGGAGTCATCCTTGTCAATGGAGGCAGCTGCGGAAAACCATAGTTATGCACACGGCAATCGAAATGGGGTGGCGCATCGAGAGGAAATACTACCGGCACAAGAAAACAAAAAAGAAGAACAGCCACTGAAAGGCTACCCCTTTGTTGTCCTAAAAGAGGGACGCGACGTTCCAGATCGAAACAACTACAATATGCACAACAGAAGCGAACGAGATCGATGGGGAGTGGTTGGAAACCTCGATGTATTTTTGACACATCTGTACAAATACTATTACCATCGGGGTCTGACTCCCATGCTGTGTTCGTTTTTGGTAGAAACGACCTGCCTATTGTTCACGATATGGTTGACAAGATTGCTATTGATTGATGTCAATTGGCCGAAACTTTTGACAATGAATTGTGACGAGGAGATCGATAATGCAAATGACAATGGAGAAGAGAGCAACAACGGGTGCCATTCGCATTTAAGCGATTACGCACGGACCGATCCCCTGAGTTGGACGGCCTATCTATTGATTCATGGATATACCTTTTTGCTCTTGGTGTACGCTATTTTTAAGTCGTGGGTATTTTATCAGGACTTCTTCGGATACGCGCTTCAATGCCGAACTATTTTACACGACAAACTGGGATTGTCAGAACGAAAATTGCACAGCGGAGCACTCTCCTGGGACGACGTAGTAACGAAACTGGCCGAGGGTCAAGAATCCGGTAGCTACAAAATCATACAGCATCCTACAAATACGGTCAGTCCCTTCAGGACGCGTCCACCCAGCTCGCATCATAGTAAATTTGCTCCCATGCAGAGCGTTCCAGAAGATATCGAAGCGCAAGAACAAATGGGAGAACAATCCCAATCCACTCAGCCGATTCCACCACCGGTGGCGAATGGGGGGGCATCTGCTACTCCTTCTGCACCTCCTGCTGCGGCCTTTGACTTGCCAACGAATCCTTCAAAACTGCAACACCATCAAAATCAATCTCTGTTGGACCCACTACAAATCGCACAACGAATTATGCGAAAGGAAAACTTCATGTTGGCATTTTGGAACGCTGGATTGTTGGATTGTACCAAAATCGTCTTTCCGTGGAGCGGAGACAGCGACGGAACACTGCGCCATTATTGGTGTGGCGTACTGGAATGGTCCTTCTATCAATGTGTGTTGAATTTTATGTTCAATCACAAATACGAATTGCGTCCCGCCTTTTGTCTAGATTCCGATGCCCTCAAACGAAGGCTGAAGGTCTGTGGGATCGTCCTTTTGTGTTTTCTACCTTTTCTCTTGGTGTTTATGGTCTTGCATTTTTTCCTTAGCCACGTTTATGATTCAAAAATGGGTTCTACAGCTAGCAGCGACAAGAAAAATGGTGGTGGAGGTGTCATGGGCAACCCGCGATGGTCTTCGGCTGCGATTTGGCAATTTCGTGAATTCAACGAATTGCCTCATGCTTTCGAGAAACGAATTGGACCAAGTTACCAGGCTGCGTCAGAATATTGCAAATTGTTTGGAACATCCGAGTACTTAACGGCGCTAGGTCGGCTGTTCAAGTTTTTTGGCGGTTCGATTGGTGGAATTCTGTTCGTGCTAGGTGTTGTGGTCAATGATGACCTGCTATTGCACGTTCAGTTTGGAGGCAGAAATTTACTCTGGTATGCTGGGATTGCAGGAATCACATATTCCGTCGGGAAAGCTCTCGAGCCTACCAAAGAGGCCACTCTGAGCGCCGCCAGAAACAACATATTCGAAGATATGGATACAGCCCTGAAGAATGTTTCTCAACACACACATTATTGTCCGGAACATTGGAAGGGAAGGGGTTGGGATACCAATGTGTATGCCTCCTTCAAAACGCTTTTTGATGTCGAAGTCAAATTGTTCCTGCACGAACTATCTGCACTCATCTTAACCCCGTACATTTTATATTTTCGATTATCGGAAAAGGCTTCAGACATTTGTGAATTTTGTCTTGTTTCCAAAGCAAAACTGGTTCTTTCTGCGAACAACAGCACCGTCAATGGCGGTGGCGGGATTGTTGCTGGAGATGTTTGCGGCTTTTCGACCTTTGACTTTGATACATTTGGTGACGAGGCATGGGAAGGCAGGACGTTGGGAAGATCAGTCATGTTAGAACGCCAGCGACAAGAAGCAGGTGGCGGTGGTGGAGAATCCTTAACGGAATCCATTTTGCGAACTGGGAATTTGGAAGATGCTACGCGATTGCATCCCAAACCTAGAGCACGTCACGGAAAAATGGAAAAATCATTTTTCACCTTCAAGGCGGCACACCCCAATTGGGACGCGTGTTTCCCTCCTTCGGGACAGTCTCTCGTCAATCGTGTCGAAGAATATCGGGTGTCGACAGAACAAGCTATGATTGCAAGAGAACGAGAATTGCATGCCCAAGCAGCAATGCGACAATTGGAAACCCTCGCGCGCATCGAAGAAGAACAAAGCAATCAACATGCAAGTCAACACGCAAGAATGGCTTATCGGACGAGCATACATTGGAACGATCAACACTACGTTGCAGATCCGGCACAAATACCACCCTTAGACGTAGGTGCAGGAAGTCGGAGCCAGTCACCTCTGTCGCCTCCTCCGTTGCGAAGAGCAACATCGCCACTTCCACCCACCGTCCAGAATACACCACAAACTCAAGCCGAAAATCTTAGTTCGCATATCAAAGAGATCCCTTCTTCTCTGCCTTCATCTACCGAGAAGCCAGTCGCAAGCAATACTTCTCCGGAGATTTCGCTGCCGTTTTCTCCCGGCAATTCCACATCAGCAAAACCTGAACAATTACGATCCTCACGACAAGGCTCAAGCGATTTTGTAGGCAATAGCGAGTACAATAACTCTCTCGCTGCGCCAGACAATCTATCGAATCTCGAATCTCCCCCATTCGAGTACCACCAAAATGGTGAATCAGCTCTTTCCAACCCCAGTTTGGCAATGCCACAGCCATTGTCTTCTTCTCGATATGGTTTGGCATTGTCCTCCTCGAGATTGGCGTCCTCGCTACAACAGGATCGCAGAGATTCGCAGGCACAATACAATTGGCTAGAAAGGTTTCACGAACACTTGGAAAAACAGCAAGAAGAAGCCCAACACCACAATGGTGTTCCATCGGAGGGAGAAAACAAAAATGTATCGAGTGACGGAGGCTCGAGATCTGCGTCTTCGAGTTCGTGATCGCACCATCTTCCACAAATTGAGAAGGAATCTCTACAACACACAAAAGATGGTACTCGTGCAGAATGTGGTGACACCCAAACATTTGGATAAATCAATTTTTAAAAGCATTTCCAAGCTATTTGTTCTTTATACAATATGTACACATGGTTGGTTTCCATAGTCTTGAAAGTCGTGTTTGCGCTGAAGTTCGTTTATCTCTTCCCCCCTTAGATAACTGGATCGGTGGACACCGTGGAGACAATTATTACCAGGATAGCTAGAGTGGAAGTGACGCAAATCAAGTTCCTCAGTATACTTCGTTTGGCTTCGTATTCTTGTTCGCTAATGTCTGCGTCGATCATCTCGCTGTCAACAAACATCTCCTCCTCGTCGATTGTACCGTACGCGAGCGAGATGTTTTCGGTTAAGATCTTGGTATTATTCATGTTCGGTGATATGATTAGAAACATCCTTCCAACTCAGTCTGACTTGCATATTGGAAGAGTGCATCAAGTGTGAAGCAAAAAGTGCTCATGGAGATCAAGGAACAAGGTGAGAAGGTGTCTGATTTGGGGTACGATTGTTTTTCATTTCGTTGATTGAATTCAAACTTGTGGCCAATCAAAATCAAGAGAATGAAATAATTGAGATCCCTGTGAGCAAGTCACGGATCGCGGAAAAACTCATTTCAACCGCGCCTCCGGAATTTTTACATCAGTGAGCTCATTCGTGATTCAAAAGTTGATGGAATCTTATTTCAAGATTAAGGTCGAACCGTTTTTGTTTTCTTCTGATTCTGGACATCACAAGAAAGTTCATTGTGCTGCAACGAAGATCTTCGATGTCGACGGCAAGGTACATTACCCAAATTGTGCATTCACATGGCTTCAATAGATGATGAATGTTTTGATTTGCAAGGATTCATCGACGCCGAACTTGCAAGAGGCAAAACAGAAATCGTAATCCCACCGGCAAAATACAGAATCAAGCCCAGAAACAAACAGCATTTGCTGCTCGAGGGTTTGAAGGGCATCAGGATCATTGCCGATAATGTCGAAATAGTTTGCATAGAAACAACAAGAGCAATCACCATCGCAAACTGCAACGATTTATCCATACGAGGATTGGCAATCGATTACGACCCCCTCCCGTTCACCCAAGGGAAGATTGTCGGGTTTGGAATTAACGATGACAATCAGTTTTTTCATGAAATCGAATTATTTGATGGTTATTTGTCGAATACATTCGTTAATGGGATTAACTACGAAATCTACGATCCTTGTACAAGGTGCTTGCGGTATGGAGATTATTATGGAATTACTGTTTATAAGAGTAGCAAGGATCCCAGGCGCATCGTAGTAACGCTTCCACAGAAATATGTCAAGAATGAAAGTTTCGAACGACCGGAAAAGATTGGCGATATAATTGTAATCGGATGTACCTACACCCCAAATGGGGAGCTTCCGCATGCGATTTGCGCCACCAACTGCAATCGGCTAAGATTGGAAGACGTCACAGTGTATGCATCCAATTATTTTGGTTTTTTGGATATCAACAGTGAAGCCTCTACATATTTGCGATGCAGGGTCGATCGACGGCCTCTAACCACCGATATAAAATCACGAGAAGATCCAAGGATACGGTCCTTGAACGCTGACGCTTTCCATTGTAAAAACGCCCGAATTGGCCCATCCATCGTCAACTGCTTTTCACGGTTCAATGGCGATGACTCTGTGAACATTTGTGGGGATTACCACCTTATTGTATCCGCTACTGACTGGGTGATGACGGACGAAAACGCTTACTGCTTTTGTGAGCTACGTGTTTTAGCAAAGAACAACGACGGTATCAATATTCGAATCGGCGACAGTGTGGAATTGACTGCGTACAACGGAAAGCGATTCCGAGACAACCCTGTCGTTATATCGGTGCTCCCCGACGGTGAAATCACGGAAAAGGAATTCGAATTCGTAAAACGCCAGAGCATAGACAAGGCAATTAAGAATGAAGGCTTGAAGCACGCCTTTCGGATCCAACTCAGAATTATTCATTCTTCTACTAAAGAGAAGCCATCAATGGGATCCGTGATTTCGTCAACCAATCGGGTTGGCAACGGATTTTTAATTGAAGGATGTGATTTTGGACAGAATCGTTCGAGAGGAATAATAGTGAAAGCAAGTCAGGGTGTAATTGTAAGGAACCAACTAATCGGAAACTGGGGCGAAGCGATACTTGTGGCGCCGAATTATTGGTGGTTGGAATCGGGGAGTTCAAATACGATCCAGATTCGAGGAAACGTGATTCGCGATTGTCGCTCATATGGGATTGGAGTGTATTCTGTGGGCGGAGATAGCCGCTGCAATCACGCTTTTGCCCCGGCAGGGGGGCATTCTGATATATCGGTTTCTAATAACAGATTGATTCGGTGCCCCTTGCCAAACATCTTGGTAACGTCTACCCATGGGTATGAAATTGAGAGTAACGAATATCAGAAGCCCTTGAAGGACACAAAGGCCAATGGACCACCCAGCGTGAAACGAATAGTAGATCCGAAGGACCCACACGAGCTAATGGTGTTGAGCTGCGAAAATGGTGTTGTGTCAACAGGAATGACGGGGTGGGTATTTGTGGAATACTTTGACCACAAGCACGAACTATGAGGTTGAATAAACATCACAATTCCGTGGGTTTCTAGTTTTTGCGACTATATGCTTCGTTTTCATACCGAGTTGCCGTTCCGTTTAAGTCAACTTTTTATGGGTGGCCTTCTGAACTACCAATAGATGCTCAAGTACAAATTCTGTAATGATCTGCTTTCCGGAAATTCAATAAAACCAGTTGTATAATCCTCCATAGCAACAGCAATATAGTTCGACATTCCAATTCTTGTGATAAGTCTCAATTTTCACAAATTCATGACTACACCGAAAGTCACGAAGGAATGTGAACTTTCTCTGACATCTGGAAGTGTCAGGAAAAAATCTCTGTAGACGGGCCATTTTCCTTTTCGTGGTTAGCACTGGTATCAGATGATTTCATAAAAAGATTTTGTCGTGCTGCTTTTCCTTGTTGCATTTCTTTGTTCTTCTTTTTCAACACAAACTCGATCGCCTATTTCTCGGCAACACTAATTGCAACCAAAAAGTAATCTCCTCTTGTTCCGCCCTTTGTCTTGACAGAAAAAGGACCTTTCACGCCGTTGTCAAAGTCTTCCGATGAAGCAATTTCAACAGCATAATTATTGTGTGCCAAGGCATTTTCTGGCGTATCGGGACTGAAACTAACTTTCGATGTTGCATTTTCTCTGCTGACGTTTCTGAAACCAATAAAGTCGTTGGACTTCCCGTCGACGACTGATATCTCGCACATGTTGTCAGATCTACTGTAGACAACAATAGAATCCACTTTTTCGTTATCCGTCAGGTCAAAATCAAACCCTACTGGGCGGCCACTCATATACAACAGTTCAACAACGTATCGGATCACCCCTTCTTTGTGTGTATACTCTCGTTGTCGATCCGCAATCATATCATCGAAGGATTGTCCCGTCCCACCATAACACGAAAGCAGCTCATCCGACTCGATGTGTTCCAAAAAGTCCGTATTTGCCTTGGCGATTGTCGTGAAGAATCCGACTTTCTTTACAGTCCGTGGATCTAACATTTGTCTGATGCCCGCCCATGCAATAGAAAAACTAAATGGTGCATTCAAAATATACGTCCGGTTGACATTTTCGGGAAAGCAGGCTCCGGCGGTGGGAGACACCCTTAAGAATGATAAACCACTCGTAAACAACGATGAATCCCCTTCGAGATCAACAACAATTATTTTTTCGGCCAAGACCGTTGTGTTTGCTGTATCTGAGCGTGCAATTTCTCGTTTCATGGCGTCGCGACCACCATTGTATAATCTGTTCCAGGCAAAAGGCAATGCATTCACCAAATCACCGACGATACATTCAACACCGGGGCAACTCACTTTTCCAGCCTTGAAGTAAACAATGATCGCACCATTTTTACCGATTCCCGCTTCCATACACGGAAATTGCGTCAGGAAGACTGGTAAGGGACAACCGTTGAATTCAGGAATTGTCCTGTGGAATTCCTTGAAGAAATTTGGATCCTGACTTTTCACAGCGTTCCAGTTTTCCGTTTGATTCTTTTCTTGCATCATGGAGAAAACGCCTTCGGCGTCAAAGTCTCTTGCTCGCAGGAATCGACACAAGGCAAAGGCTTCCTCTTCGTAAGGGTGCATTGCCATGACCATCTCTTTGAACGCTGGATCCCTCTTTTTCAGTTCTTCACGGAATTTAAGGCAGGTTTCTAATTCATCTTCTGTCAGCTCGCCAGGATATCCTCTCCCTTGTGTACACTCATTTCCCACGGAGAGATGCTCGGATACCAAGGCCACCGATGCACGTGTTTCTTTCAACGACGGTGATGGGAGGGTTTCTCCAATCCGGGAAGCTGTAGATGCTTGAAAACTGGAATTCAAGAGCAGTCGGAGAGATTCGTGTCTTTTCATATCGAATTCCATTGGTAATTGTCTCATGCTATCTGTGGGAGGGTACAGCATGCCATCGCTGGATGGGAATCGATCCATAGCGTCGAACCAGATAGTTTCCTCGGACATTCTTCGATTCTTACTCGTAGTATTATCGTTGTCTTCCACTCCAATCTTCCCTGCCAGAAGACTCTTGGCCTGCACACCCTTCAGACTTGCATTCTTATCTGCGGTCCCATTGGAATCACGCTCTGTGACTACGTCTGTCTTTTTTCCGCATCCGTAGCAATTGTTCCCCATTTTTGCACTTTGATTTATCGTGTAATAATTCTAAATGCATCTACTATTGTTGACCGGATTGAGCATTGTACATATTTTTATGTTTGAAGTTCATTGATTCCGATTACAGTTGGAAGAGGAGGGATCTTTTTTCTGAAAAAATCCTTTCTCGTCATCCGCCGAGCACTGCTTCGTTGAAAATTGGTATGGAATGCGCGCTCAAAATGGCATGCTAAGAAACAGAAACGAACCGTATGTTTGGTTGCTTTCCTAAGTGACCATTGAAGTAGTAGGAAAATGTTAAAAACTGTTAAAAATATTGGTCAAAATTAGGTATGTATGTTTGTGTATGATGTTTCAGTTCATCAGCGCGAGTGCGCGTGTGTCAAAAATAGGCTTTCATAGCGTCAAAATTTTTCTGTGTGTGAACGCAACTTGTGCCTTTCTCAAAAAATCAAAATTCTTTTGTTTCGTTTCTTCGTTTTTTAGAGACAAATCAAACCAGATTTGTCTTTCGTTGCCAGTTTAGGGATCCGAAATGCAGCTGTCAGAAGTAGGCTGGTCATCATCGGCGTTCACTTTGCGTCGTTTCGAGTTATCCATTCCCGTTGACGTAGCTGTGCCCGAGCGGTGAGCCTTCGCCTTCAGCTTCGATGCCAATCGTCGTTTGTGATCATAAAGTGAAGTTGCGATACGATCGTGCAAATCGGGTCCCTTCTCGATTTCCGTCCAGCAATATCCACCTGGTAGTTTCTTATCAAGTGTCAAGAATCTACCACCTCGTGCTTGAACTTCATCGACGATATTCTGGCGGACTTCCTTTCTCCTCTTGCGGTTCTGAACTGGTGTTCCAGGAACATTATTTGCTCCGGAAACATATTTTAGCAATGAGCGTTTCATAAGATCGGTAAATTCAATATTCCCGTAATGCGTGACGTTTTTTCCTCCTTTGCTAAACAAGACGTCATTCATCATGGGATAAATGATTGGCTCTTTCCCGTGTTTTTGCAAAAACTCCTCGTAAGTTGGTGGATACGTGTAGTAATCCATACCGTACATTGACTCCGTGGCTGGGGCTCCTTGTTGCTCTTGTTCACGATGTAGCTGCAGTTTCTTGTTGTAGCATTCCTCCAACGATTTCATTCTAGAAGCATCGATGGCCTTACGGGTTTTGATCCACTGCATGTGGTGTTTGGTCTTGACAGCTCCGGTACTTGTCATCGGAAATTCTGTAACAGGGATCCCAAATGTCATCAATTTATACTGCGTCTCTATTGTCAATCCTAAACAAACGAAGTATGGGGAAAAGTCATTGGAGAAGCAAGATTAGACGTGGTGTTCAAAAATCATAAAGCAAATCGTAGAAGTTTGAATACACATGACAATCTTCAGATTACGATGTGAAATCGCTGCAAACTTACCTTCCATATGAATACGCGTTCGGACCCGATCTTCGCTTGACATGGCCAACAGAACTACAGATCGAACCATCTTCATTTTCGGATTGTTTTCGGGCAAGCAAAAGTGGGTACAGGATCTTCGAACCATGCTTCCTTCTCGGTAGAGACTATATTCATGTTTCGCTTCAGGAATGGAAAGCATCTTAATTGCCTCTTCGTCTGCTGAAAATACAAAGATAGCACCCCGCTTTTGTGTTTCGATATCTTCGCTAACCACCTGAAAAAGGTATATAAAAAGTTTCACGATGATCGACATTGATGCTTCTTTGCTAACTGGTTGGCAAACGACGACCAAGCGTCCGGCACGATCTCTTGATGGCAAAATCTGAATAAATCCCGTCTTGCCAGCATCTTGGCATTCCTTCCCCAAATCTTCATAGGTGAGGGGACGTTGCAAGGCATAATTCCCATAGTATTTAAGCAGGGCTTCAATACACCGAAGGTATCGGTGTGCGGCCTTTTTGGCGTCGTATAAATCTGCTCTGAGGAATCGTAAACGAAAATCCTCGTGAAATATATACGAATACAACAGTCTTTTGTGCCTGTTCGTAGATATGGTTGATGAAGAGGAGTTTTCTTCATCTACAGCCAAGTACGGCCATATCAATTCACTGTAGGAATTCCCGGCACTTGATACGTGATCAGGGCTGAGAAACACTTCTCGGCGGATTGTGCGGATTTCATTTTCAAGACACTTCAAGCCTTCAATGATTTTATCTTCATCTTCTGCGAACTGCGCATGAAGAGACACCGTGAATTTCTTCTTGTACCCTACTGCGATCGGCAGTGCTCAACCGTTGGAGTTCTTCGAGAAGCAATTTGTCGGCATCACTATTTGTGACCTCATTCAAACTATCTACAGCAGGCGACGCGCTTGTGCTGCTGCTGCAAAGGCTGGGAACTGCAGATGAAGAATGTGTACAAGCTACGCATTTGTCTCCGTTTTCGTAATCCGAATCATTGTTCAAAGAGGATATTCCAGGTAGCGTTTCGTGGGTCGAGTCATCATCGCTACTGCTGCTGCTGCTGTAAGAACCATTGCTCGCAAAAGGTCTTGGCGGAAACACGACTTCCGCCGATTGGGGGTTAGCATGATTGTTCTGGTTTTCAGGGCCATTGCTCGAATTTGTCTTTAAGTCTCCGTCACCTTCTGCAAGCCCCGAGAAAGTAGGTGGAGAGTGCGAGGAATGCCAATCCATGGTACCCATCTCGTTTGTGCGTGGCAGTTGTCAAAGAAAGTCAAGAATACTTATGGAATGGCTTTCTTTTCCAAAAAGCTGTATTGCAATTATAATATTATGGAGTCTCGTTTTTTCCAATACTGGTAGGATCAGGTTCGATGTTGGGACAGGGTCCTATGGACACCCACTTTGTTCCAATCTGCTCTAGAATGGTTGTTTGGGAGTATTATAACCGTAAATTGAAAGGAAATAGTGGGAGGACCGCTTTGATGATATAATTGACGAAAGGCTATAAAATTACTTCAATCGCCGGACATTTTCTGTTGTCATTTTACTTAACGCAATCTCATTCGAATTCAATAGAAGTGCCATATAAGGAAATTTTTATATTGCCCCCCAATTAACCCGCTTTACCAGAACTTGAAGCCTGGTAGTGTTAAATCGAATGAAATGGGAGAACATGTTCTCAAGTAACACTATGGGCTTTGAAAATATACATCACCAAATCAGCTTATCTAAGGTTCGTGTAAAACAATAATAGACTATCAGCGAAAGAATATTTTTTGGATTATAGAACCTGCCGTTCTTCTGATTGAAGAACCATGACTCACAAACCAAGGTTGCATGCAGGGTCTTTTATGAGAAGGTGGGTCAAAGGCGATTTTATCTCTTTTCCCAATCCTGCCAGCGTATAAAGTTCTTGACAACTCACTCCGATACCAAAATTAAATAACAATCGCTTTTGTTGATGCCTTAAGTAATTTATCAGATACCAATAAGTAGATTCTTGTTTTTACAGAATCTATCCATTTCCAGTCGTAAAACTCGCTAAAAAAATCGCCATTGTTCAATCAGTGTGAGATACTTATTGCTCTCATTCCAATTGCGCATATTCTTTGATCGGAAAATCTACGTCATTCTTCTTTTTACACGCCATTGAAGGAATTGTTAAACACATCGGTCTGGCTAATCGCGCTTTCAGCTCAACTTTTAAAATCTACGAGTTCATCAATATATTATTGAGAATTGATAATCATTGCGTTTACAGGTACTTGTACAATAGTATAGTTTGAAAATCCGGAGGGTCATCAGAAAAGCGCTCAACTTTTCAAAGTTGAGCGCTCTTCTTTTACGCTACCATGAAATCGTCTGAAGGCTTCAACGGTTAAGCAATGAGTCCCGTAATCTTTTCAATCAAAATTATTTGTTGGGCTAATCACTATCCATAATATCTGAGTTTGAGTCGTCCTCGTCGTGTCCCAAAAAAATGGGACTTCCATTCGCGATCATTGTCATAAACAACAGTGTCTGTTCATTCCATGGACGTTGGCCTCTTGTCATTTCGTTAAGCATTCCGCGAGCTATGGCTGGTCTTTCCGCCGAAGGCGTATTTGCGAGCGTTTGTAGCATTCCTTGCATTGCAGCATTTGGATCTTGTCTTCCTCGTTCCGCTTGTGAATCTGTCACTTCGCCGTATGAAACACGCCGCTCGTCGATCGACAATCCATCAAACTTCGAGAGGGGATTCAATCGCCCTCGAAATCCTGGTGCCAAATCGAGGACATCGATCGTCCCAATAGTGTCGTGGTCTTGGCTGCAATAACCTCCGTGAGTAATAATGTATCCATCTTCTTCCAAGAATGCCGCAACTCCCGTAAAACGAGGTTTCGGTAAAATCCCCTCGACATGAACTGCACCGCTACTATTCAATTGTTGTTGGAATTGTGGCTGCTGGAAGAAGTTGTCTTTTTTGAGGTCATAAGCTAGTAGCCCATTAGTGGAAGGCCTGCCAGAGCCAAAAAGAAACAACGCCGTATCACGCGATATCTTGATTCCATTGTGACATCTTCCAAGACAAAGAGTTTGCGATGGGGTCAACATTGTGTCAACACTATTGCTCTCGTTGTTCTCGTTACTATCTTCGTGCAATTTCTTCCATTTCCATGGGAAGGATTCTTCAAAGCTCTCGGTATCTCGCCAATGTTCCCCCAACTGTAGTTCCCAAACCTCGCTGTTGTCCGTTCCTGATCTCAACAAATCAGACCCAGAGCCACCACCAAACAAAACTAATCTATTTCGTGAATCATCCAATATAATTGAATGTCCATGTCGGCCACTGGGTCGACTATCCATGCCGTCACTACCACAGGCGACGTGTCCATTTCCAATCCATTTCCAGGTCTTGGTATCCAAAACTGATTCGTTCAAGACAGAATTCGTCGCTAAAAAGTGACACGATGTAAAAAAAGTGTAAGAAAATTGAAAGACAGGTTCATTGTCAGTAGAAAACGCGACGTACATACATTTCATTCCACCAATAACCACCAAATATCGATCCAATAATAATGTTGCCGTGTGGTATGCACGGGAAAGAATGTCCCGTTCCAATGAGTTTTCTTCATCGCTTCCCCCCGGCGGGATCCCTGTGGTGGTAATTTTCGACCAGCTTACTTCCAAAGGCCGATTCCAATGCCATTCCCAAGTTGTAGACCAGCTTTCTTCGTCGTCACCTTCGCTGTTCTCGTCATTACTATGCTGCTTGTCCCTCTTTCCTCGTCGCTTTCTTTGTCGCTTTTCGACCCTGTTTGCATCTTGCTTCACCGTCAACAAAACGACCTGAGATGTCTCGTTTGAGTATCCTCCTGCCCGAAATCCCCCAAATCGAATAGCACGCATGGTAGCCGTCAATTTGTGCGGTTCTGTGGTCTCGGAATAATCATAAAGTGTGGGCAGGGCAGTCAGCGACGCTCCGTAAACAAAGGACGGTGGTCGGCCAATCGGGTCTACCCGCTCCATGCCCCAATTACGTCGATTCCCAGAAACACTAGGGTTGCCTTGGGTTGAAACTCCAGTTCCGGCATGGATGAAATCTGTGAATAGAGTTCGATAGAAAATACAAAAGCGTCAGAAGCCACGAGCGAGGTCAGAGGAAAACATGAAACCGTAAGTCGAGACTCACAGATACTATCATCGCTGGCGAATCCACCTGTTACAACCACAATGCGCTCTCGCAATTTTAAGTGATGTTCCATATTTCCAGCTATGGATAGTGTTCTTGAGTCAAACTTCGGATCCGATATTGCATGTCTAGACAAAACACAGGAAATGTGCCCTTCGCGGTCAGATATTCCAGCAAACCGTCCGTATGGACGCACAGGATACCAATGAACTCCTCCCCCGCTTTCGGATGGGTTGGTCTTGTGACAACGGAACAAATACATAAGTTTTTCCTTTCTCCAATCGTTTTTCTCGTCCTCATCGTCGTCGAATGATTCTCGCAGCGTTGGAAATTGTTTTGTAGTCTTCAATTCTTCGTAACATGAGGCTCCATCTCTATGTGATAGCATCCTCCAAACATTTGTGGATTTCCCTAAACCTGTGTGAAACCATCGATTGACACACAGCAACGACAAGAAATCTTCTGCGGACAAATTTAACGCAATTTTCTCCCAAACTTCTTCGGGGAGACAAAAAACAGAAGCCTGCTTTGGGCGGGCTAAAGTTCCGTATATATTTGAGCAAACACCATTGGCTGCACAGTTCATTGATCCCGATATCATCATCAGAGATTAAGAGCGGATAAGCTTCTGCGATTTGTGAATCATTCCTCTCTGCAGAACGAACAAAAACTTCAAACGTAGATGCAGCGCCGCGGTTCCAACGCCTGTCCACAGCGTTAAAGAGGTTCTTGAATGTATTGGCTCGGTTGCAGTATAATCTTATTGGTCAAAGGATCCTTTTTCCATTGTTTCCTTCTTCCAGTTTTCAACAGAATTCTCCATCCGGAATCAGAAGATGTTTGATTGTTTGTTGTCAGTCATCAGAGAACAAGATGAATGAAAGAACAGGCTCAAGACGGAAATCTCAAAAAGATCCTTAGCAAGAGAATTTTGACCTGATTGGGATCATATTTTATATGTACGTATCATATGTTTCCGTTCAATGCCTGATTGTGTAGTCTGTCAGTCATACGATATAATCTTGGTGAGGGCAAACTCCCCAGACACATGCTTCGAAGTGCAAAATGAATGGGTGGAAATCGACGCGTGGCTGTCAGAATTTTTGTCCAAAGGATTGGAAGTTTTCCAGTCAATCTCTCACCTGTGAAAATGAAAGCACGCACGCCACCATAAATCTTGAAAAGTCGTGTCACAAAAATATCCATCAGCATCAAGACGAGAACCCAAAACCAGCCACAGAAGATCCATCATCGTACCGAAAGTACGGGATTCCAACGTGAGAATTAGAAAGCTCTCACTGCCAACTGTCCAATCCATCAGAAAAATTCGCATTATCTCAAAATTGAGAGCCTCATTTTCTTTGCCATAATATTAGTTCGGCTCCTTTTTTTGCCAATTCAGAAAAAGGTTTCAAATTAATACCACCTGGTTAGTATCAGACTCAATCCAAAACTCAAGTACTCACACTTCTATCATCCATCATGGCTGACGCAGCGACTGTTGTTCCAAGCGTTGCAGCCACCATCGCGGCGGTTGTCGACACTTACGCCGTATCTTCGGGTGCCGCCTGGGCTGTCTTGTTCGGAGTGTGCATCGTCTTTACCGCCATTGCCGTCGGCTCCATGGACAAATATGGCTGCCTCCCATCCTCCATCAAGGGTTTGTGTTTGTTGAACAAGCGTGACGAGGAGACCCAAAACATCGACTATTTTTTGAGCGCACGAAACGCGGCAAACACCTGGAGTATTGCCCTCAGTTTCTTTGCCTCTGGAATGGGTGCTTGGGTTGTTTATGGATCGACTGAAATGGGTGCAAATCCCGCCATTTCTTGGCTCGGCGTTTTGGGTTACAGTGGTGCTTCCGCCTTCCCTGCAATTTTCGTCGCTATGATTGGACCTTCCATCAAGGAAATGTGCAGTGACAACGCCTTTTCGACTTCCGACTTTGCACGCGAACGCTACGGCCGTCTCATGCAGGTTGCGGTTTCGATCATTTCTGGTTTCTACATGTTCATTTACATTGTTGCAGAATTGACCAGTATCTCCGCTGTATTTGCTCTTTTGACGGACAACTACAGCACGGGTTTTGGAGTCGGTGTTACCGTCGTCATCGGTATTTTCACCTTGTTTTACACTGGATACGCCGGTTTGCCCTCCTCTATTGTTACTGATAAATTCCAGGGATTGGTCATGGCATTCTTGGTTCTTGTCCTGACGATTGCTGTCTGCGCCTTTGACGAAAACAAGATTACCGCTGAAGAATACGACGTTGCATCCGGATTTACCGTCGAGGGGCTCATGGCCATGGTTACTCTGGTCATTGCTATTCTATGCGCCGAGCTTTTCAACCAATCTACTTGGCAGCGTGTTTGGGCCGCTGAAAGTGTCCCTTCGATGAGAAAGGTGAGTTTTATTATTGCTCAATGCACCACCAGCTTCAATGAACACTTTGTTTTCGTGCGGCCTGTCGATACAATTCTGAAAAATACCTTTTCTACTCTAACCTCAATCTCGCATTTGCAAACACTTTCGTTTTATCTTTTTTTGAAATAGGGATTCGCTATCGGCAGCACCATGATCTTCTTCTTGATGTTTTTCTTTGGACTCATGGGAATGATCGCGTACGCCAATGATCCCGCCGCATACGACAGCTTCGAGAAATATTCGTTCCTTGCCTTCTTTGATCTCCTTTTGCCACTTGGAACTGGATGGCACGTTGTGGTCTTGATTTTTGTTACCGCATTGGCTGCATCCTCGCTCGATTCGTTGCAAAACGGAATGAACGCCATCTTTTACCGTGATGCATTGCGTGCTGGATTCGATGCCCACTTGACCGCATCTGTCCTAGTTGTCTTGATAAACGTCCCGGCTATTTGGTTGGCATCCCTTAAATTTTCAGTCATTGAATTGTTCTTGGTTGCCGATTTGGTGTGTGCCACTGCCGTCTTTCCCCTCTTCTTGGGGCTTCAAAAAACCGACAAGTTGGGCGGAGCTTTGCCAGCTCCCACTGAATTGGGTGCCTTCATGGGTATTCTTTCCGGATTCGCCTCTGTGTTGATCAACGGATCCATCAACGGCGCCCACGGTTTCCAATACTTCTGGCTTCGCAACGGCGGAATTTGCGCTCTCTGTGGTGCTGCTACCATGATTTCCTTCATTGTGACACCTTTGGTGGCAGGAATTATGACCTACGTCTTCACCCACTTGGATCTCTTGATCCGTGGCGAGCGCGCTAGACAATCCGTTTTCACCTTGGCCTTCGACAAGGATCCTGAGTCTGCCGATGATGAGAACAGTATCCCTGTGAAGGACGTGGAAGACGGTGCCGAGAAGAAGGAGGAGGCTCCTACTAAAGAGGAAGAAGTGGCTGCTTAAGAGAATTGGTATTCTACAACCTTGTGTCCCGTTGAATATTTCTTTCAACGACAGTCTATGTTTGTTTGCGGGAGCTAAGCTGAGATCCGAAACGTCATTGTACAACCACGTATAATGATGTCGAAAACCGCTTGAACCTGATCATGGTAATGCATGCGAGAGGGAAAAACGAACAAAGACTGCTCAGTTTATATTGTTTGTCTGGTAACAGATAATCGCGAAGAATAAAAGACCTCTTCATATCTCTGGTGTTGTCATCATTGATACAGACGAGTTCTTAAAAAAAATTCTAGCGCTTAACGTTGCCCTTTTTTAAAAAAATCTTTATCAAAATTCTGCACGTACTGTAGTTCTTAGTAGTCCTAGAACATATTGCACGGAACCATGATGGAACCAAACCACCACTTACTTTCTTATGCTATTATCGTGCATCAATCTTCTTCGGCTGAAAATTAAAGAAGCCTCGGCGTCCTGATACCTAAAATATTTAAGCGGGCGCTAGTGTACTGCGTCCTTGTTTGGGTATTTCAGCTCGTCCTCTTCTTCGTCCTTCGAACAATGAAATTTGGGGTACACCATCACTAGCTATGATGATGCTTCAAACTGTAGTATTGCAGTACTAATGCTTAACTATTGTAGTTCAAAAAATTCTTACTTTTGATAGGTACGTCCTACGTACTTATAACAATGAGATCGAAATTCTTGAGTCCCGCTT
The DNA here is from genome assembly GCA_037355735.1 of Pseudo-nitzschia delicatissima. Classification (NCBI taxonomy): domain Eukaryota; phylum Bacillariophyta; class Bacillariophyceae; order Bacillariales; family Bacillariaceae; genus Pseudo-nitzschia; species Pseudo-nitzschia delicatissima. The sequence continues at coordinate 2,192,619 of CM074777.1, read as the reverse complement.
CGAGCTTTCCCGGGAACAGCTCGGTTTTTAGTCTGATAGTAAAAAAGTGTCGTGTGGTTCTGATTTCGTATTCGACATTCAGGAAAAGGCAATGGTCAATTGACAATGGTATCTGTATCTGCATTGTTTGAAGTACAATCTCTGGCGGGAGATTCGATTCAAATCTCAAGCTTCGATAGTTTAGTCGAGCATTATCAATTCATCATCGAAAGGACGGAGCAGTATGGGAGATGCTAATACAGACAACAACGGCGCTGGAGAAGGAACCGCCGCTGCTGCTCAGAAGGACGACGTGTCGTATGACCTCTTTGCAAGGCTGTTGATAAAACGAATCGTTGGATTCTTGGAACAGAGACCGTCGGATTTCGCAATCACGATCCTTCCCCCGATACCAAAAGCAGGGACAGCTGTTGATGTAGAAGAAGATCAGACTGCAAAAAACGACGACGTCACATTGCCGTCATTGAAATCTCTTTCCATCGAACATCGTTCTTTGTTAGAATCTTCTATCGTTTTGATGCATGAGCCAGGGATCAATGGCAAATCAATCTACCATTTGGGATTGGAAGCACAAAACTTGCCCTTGATTGCTAGAGTTCTCCGCAAGGCTTATCGCCAAGCGAAAAAGAAGATCAAAAATTCACCATCGCCATCATCGGCAGACGAAGAAGCATTATTTCACGTTACATCGTGCTTGCTGCTGATCCAACCAGATCACGCTACGGCATGGGCAGATCGACGTCGTTGTATCATATCGCTTCAAAACAGTGAAACACAATTGTCGAATCCGTTGGCATTCGAAAATGGAGACGAAGAAGATGAAAGTGACCCATCCTTAGATCATTATCTGTGGCATCGAGAGTTGGATTATTTAGATCTTCTCTTCACCCAGCATTCAAAAGCGTGAGTAGTACGGTTGTTTAATTCAGTGTAATCGTGGAATATGAATTCGGTGTTGAAACTCACTTTTGATCACGTTCCGATTGATTTGCTAGGCCTTCTTCCTGGGCGCATCGAAAGTACACATTGCGTCAGATGTTGAAGATAGTAGACGGAAGAAGTGTTGAGACAGCGAACGAACTTAAAGACGGCATATTTGCACGGGAAGTCAAAACATGCATCGATGTTGCTGACAAGTACCCCAAGAATTACTACGCATGGACGCATCGCCGGTATCTTTGGGATATATTTTCGTTTGACACAACTTCAACTAAGCACGGTGAAGTGCAGGAAAAAGGAGGGCTACAGGAACAACGAGAACTGTTCATCCAATTGCTGGAAACCGAACTGATTGTTGGAATGTGGCAGGAATGGTTACCAAAACATCCAGCCGACCATTCGGCAGTCCATTATGCGTGCCAAGTTTTGGATTTGCTCTTGAATGAAATCATGTCGTTGCAACTGGACAGTGGGCAGCCCTTAATAGAAGAGAAAATCGCGCCCGTATCCGTTTCCGCGTTGAATCAGGTCCGGATATTACTGTCGAAGTATTCCGAAGAGAACGAAAGTTTATGGATATTACGAAGAATAACTTACAAAACACTTTGGAAGCACAAGGAATTTTCCAATGCAATGGCATCTTTGGTGCGCAGTCTAGTTCGGAACGATCTGAAATCAATTGTTTCGTCAACGTTGAGCTCCGATGTTGAATTCCAGCAAGGTGATAACTGCAATGAAAGCGAAAATGATTCCATCATAACTACAAATCCGAAAAGTATCTATGCTTGGACTTTTCTAGCATGGTGCATTGCAAATCTTCGGGGAATCGATGGCCATCGGGAGGAGACTAACGACGACTGCGAAATAATTTTCACCCCTCGGGTACGAGAAATGGCGGCAGCGACTTTGACATCGGTGACGGGAATGGTACATCACAATCATCTCGTTTATACCTCTTTGTCGTCGCCCATTTCCGAACTGCTATTGACGGGCGCAACAGAAATTTAGCACTAGAAATATCACCTAAATTATAATTATGTTACTCTCTCGATATTCTATATTTTTATTTCATTTAGCGTCAACAAACGAGGATGCGTCTATTTCAAGCACAAAATGGTGTTGTTGTTTCTGAGTACCGTCTATGGTGGAGGTAGTGGCGATGACAGGACGGTCCATAGCGGCTCTAATTGCTCTCCGTGCCGCTCGAATGGCGCGAGGGCCATTCTCCATCTTCAAGGGGCCGCACCATGGAAGTCCTTTTATAGACAGGGAGAAGACCGAGTCTACTGCAACGCCAAGGCTTTTAGACACGGCTTCTGGTCCGGGCGGAGCGGTTACAAAACCTCCAATAGCCATATTCAACACCCGTATTTTACCCTCGTGCGAGGACGTTTCTTTGATTACCTCCTTCAAGCCGTTGTATCCCGCCATATCAAAAATACCTCCATCAATCAAAAGAGAGTAATCATTTGTACTACCGCTGCTGGTAGTTTCAGTCACTGGGCTGCTGGTCAACGAAGGACTTTCGATCCAGCCTACGGGTTGGAACAAAATCGGAAAGCAAGCCGAGGCCCGCGCTGCGCGGGCCATGGAGCCCTCAACCAATATCTTCGCTGTTGGGAAATATGTCGAAACGATGAATTTCCAGGGAGCTTGTAATGATTGCCATAAAGAGGACTGAGATTCGATCTGTGGATGAATATCTACTGCCGAAACCGCAACTGGGATCAAAGCTTCCTCCAATTGCAATGGTCGCCTGGCAACACTGACATCAGTACCGTTGGCATTGCTCTTTGTGGTGATCGGCGACAAGGTTTGCAAAAACTCGACCATGAGCACTTCGAATCGGTTTCCTTTCATAATTCCTCCCAAACCACCAGGGTCGGCAAAATCGGCGAGCTTGATGTTCGATACGAACTCGCCACCCCTATGGGGAGATACTCCTGCTGCCAACGTGACTGCTGCCATGGCACCTGCCGATGCCCCCGACACCCCTCGTAGAATGTTGTGTTCGACCAACAATGATGTCGACGGTGAAAATTCTGTACCATCCTTGCCAATGTTGCTGCCGATTTCGTCTTCGATTCCCGCCAAGGCACCAAAGTAGCCGTAAAAGCCGAAAAACGCCGGACCCATTGCCAAGTATATGCCTTCGTCATCTCCCTCACTATCCGCTATAAGATACTCCCTAAGGGTTGTTGTGGGAATGTCAAAAGTATGCGCCAGATTCAGAAGCAGCAGCAGAAGCGACCAGAGCAGCAGGGATCGGTGCGATACATGTCGATAAATCATCCTTATCAAATTTGCAGTTCGTTTCAATTGTCGGCGTTTCTGTTGTCCATCGCATCGCATTGCAATAGACAATATTCCAAGTGAGAAAACAGAAAAACGTTTTCGAATCTCTGATGATCGAAGGCGATGAGATTGGACGACGACTGGCCTTTCGCCTACGTAGGCTCTCAAAACAAAGGATTAGCTCGAGTAAGCTTGAAAACCTGTAAATTGAGTCGAACTAATCATTTGATGTTCATACGAACCCTGTTTTGAGTTTAATCGAAGTAATCCTCAAGCACATACAATTTAACGGCTGTTTGATTCGTTCGACTAACATAATTTCAGTTTAATCGAGCTAATCAAAAAGACGTTAAATTGTATGTGCTTGAGGATTAGTTCGATTAAACTCAAAACAGCATAAACAACTTTAATCGAACTAATCGTATTGAGCAGTCTCAACAAATTACGTACAAGATGATGATTGATTTTTCTTTTCCACAATCACAAGAGTATGCCGCAACTGACAAGCCTCTTGCCGCTTGACTCTGACCACTCATCGGCGTGAGGAAAAAGCATTCAAACAGAGAAGAAGAGTGAAAATAACTCTGGATGAATGGCTCGTCGAAGATCATCAATGCTGAAAATCCGGCACCGGCTACAACTTCCGTGGGAACGAAAGCCGTAGACGACAATGCATCCAACAATTCTGGTCCTTACGAACGAGAGTCAAAACAGCAGAGAAGAAAAGATCGACGTCAGGATGCTGATCGTGATCGAAATGGGGTTCGAGCAGAAGAAAAGCGTCGATCCAGGAAAGACTCCAAGTCTCGACGTTATTACAGCGACGATGACGATGACATTTCTGATAGTGAAAGCTCAGCATATCGAAGGCGGAAGAAGAGGAAGAAAAAGAAAGCGCAGAAAGAAAAACGACGTTCGAAACGAAGGGATCGCAAACGAAGAAAAAGAAGGCGATCCTATTCATCGTCATCGTCGTCTGATTCGGATGATGCATCGATCTCGTCGTATTCCTCGTCATCGTCAGCCTCGGATAGAAGAAGGAAAAAGAAACGGCGGAGAAACAAAAAAAGAAAAAGACAAGACAATGATAGAGGTCATGATAGCGTAGAGCCGCAGAGGTTGTTAAAAGAACAAGAGGAGCAGACTAAATCGACAACTGTGACAACTGCTTTGCCAAGCGAAAACTCGGCGTCCGCATCAATCCCCGAAGAATCCGACAACAAACCAAAGCGAAAAGCCATGATCCCAATGTCAAAAGAGGAATACGATAAAGAACAATCCAAAATACGTGAAGTATACGATCCATTGAGTGGGCGGGTGCGTTTGGTAAGGGGCAACGGTGAAATCATCGAACGGATCGTGTCTTCAGAAGCGCATCGACAAATAAATTCACTGGCCACATCGGGGGATGGCTACGCGTTTTCCAGGGGCATTTACGATAAACTCAAGAGATGAACATTGGCAACCATAAGAATAGAACCTGACGGCCAAGTGAGTGTGATATGAAACATTCCGGAAAACGAATACAAGAGAATTTGTACTAGAGTAGTGACGAACACACAAACAATACCCTCTTCTAACAAAAGCATAGTAATTCAGACTGTATACGATAAAATCCATTTACTATACATTAACACCCATTAGTGGCACTGTCTCTTTTTGCCGATGAACTACTACGGATTCTTCAAACACTACATACTATCAATCTTATCCCAAATCGGTTCTTGGATTTCCCAGAGGTTTTTGGCACACTTGCGAAAGGTTTCTTCTTCCGAGTTTGTGAGGGGCAACTTGGCAACTCCAAGGACTCCTTCTCTCGACACATTGCACGGCACCGACAAAAAGACGTCGTTGTCCACGCCGTACAAACCACGAACACAGGTTGAAACGGGAATGATCGTTCTCGAATCGTTCAGTACCGCCTTGGCGATATGAGCTGTGCTCATGCCGATTGCCCAGTTGGTGTATCCCTTGAGATTGATGACGTCGTATGCCGAATCTACGACGGCCTTGTGGACTTCCTTGAGTGTCTCGGGAGGCTCTTCCCCGGGCTTGAGTAGTGGTATGGCACCAATTCGCACCGACGACCAGACGGGAATCGAAGAATCACCGTGCTCACCAATAATGTAACCGTGAATGCTGTTTGGATCAATGTCCATCGAATTCGCAATAATGGTTTGAAAGCGCGAAGAATCAATGGCAGTTCCAGCCCCAAAAATCTTGCCCTGGGGGAAGGATGGGCCCGCAATCTTTGAGGCAACGGCAGTCATAATGTCGCACGGGTTGGTAGCAATCAAAATGGCGGCATTGGGACTGTTTTCGATAATTGCGGGAATAATGGATTCCATGATGCGGACGTTCGTCTCCAGAAGTTCCAATCGCGATTGTCCCGGTTGCTGTGCTGCCCCTGCCGTGACAATGACCAGATCACTGTCCGCCGAAACATCGTACTCGGTCGAAGCCAAGATTTGCGTCGCCTGGTGAAAGTCCGCACCTTGTTGAAAGTCCTTGGCTTCGCCTTCCAACTTTTTCTTGTTCATATCGATCATGGCAATCGATCCGCACAAATCTTGATTCAAAATGGCGGCAACGCATCCCAAGCCAACATTGCCCATTCCAACGACGGTGACTTTTTTCCGTTTCATTCGCCCCATGGCCACCGCGTCATAGTCTTGTTCTTGCGCCACCGAATCGGAATAGGGAATCGTTGCGACGGCATTTTCGAGTCGATACTTTTTGAAGTCTGTAAATTGAATTGAAGCGTGTGAGAAATTGTGTTCACAACATCTTTCGACGAAAATTCAAAATAGAAAATGACGGGAAGCAAACTGTTTCGAGACATCACAATGACAGACGGAAAAAGCCGTATCTCCGTCGAGTTTCAAGGTTCACTTACATTCTCGGAATCTGTCGGAATTCACGATAAAAAAATGAGAGAAAGATTTATCAGAAATGGTACAAAGTCGCAATGAATGAATCGAAATGATGGTGACAGCGTGCATTCATCGACGATGTGTACCTACCGAGTGTCTGGCTCAACAAGATTAGTATCCTTGCGCATGGTGGTTGACGAACCAAATGGTCGCGTAGAGGCGATAGAACGGGATGGAGCCTTGATTGACTTTTGTAGAAGTGTTCGGATTATTTTTGTGTGATGATTTAACATGATTGAAGGTTAATTTCTCAACAGTCTTAATCGAATAACAGTAATGTTACAGTGAGTGAAGGATTGTGCCTGTTGGTGAAGTTCATGAAAGAGTTCTTGACAGAAGAAAGAAATTGGCATGTTTTTCCTCCTCTCAATTATCAAAGATACTACGAATGATCCGAGACCCCGTAGATGACCAGTGTAATGAGAATGCATTCTCCTATTTCTAGTTGATCGAAAAGCGTTCCTTCGGTTTTTTGTTTTGATGGAACAATCTTTCACCCCGCTCTGTTGGGGGGCAGTTGAAAATGAATCACGAGTATCCCTAGACTAGCGATTAAAGACGAGAGAGAAACAGTGAGAACTCAAAAGGAAGCACTTCACTTCTGCTGCGACCTCATTACGAAGAATACTATAAAGAGACCAACACTATTCTTAGTAACACTATTCATTGTAACTACAACTACAAATCAGCAAAACTACTTTTCAAAACGAACCATCTTAGTTTATTCTTCACGCCGTTTGATTTGGTCAACATTCTTCAGCAGCATTCCCCCGTCTTGTTCTTATCTTCCTCACTTCGTCTACAATCATGATTTTTCCTCTTGATGATGCAAAAATTGCAGGTGCTATTCCGATCAATGACAACGATTGTAGTAGAGGTGAAAAGGGAATCAAAAGAAGAATTACTGGCCCTGTCTATTTATGGCCGCAACGTGCATTCTAATCATGTAATTTCCACCAGCGGCAATCATGGTCTGAACGATGACCTCCTAGCTACAGTACTTCGGCGCAGTTGCGTTGTTCTGGGCATTCCATGTCAAAAATTTCTCGGTGGTGACTCCCAACAGTGTCCGAGGATAAGGCGATTTCGATAATTCGATTTTGGTGTATTTATTATGCTCGACATTCTTCCGTGAGTACCAAAACGTTTTCCGGCAAGAGCATTTCCGAGGGATTTTTCAGTCCCAACGTTAGGCTTTTCCGATATACCGCCTCGGCTGTTTCTGGCGCACACAGGGCGTGAACCATTCGCAGGCACTCGATGGAATTTCGCAGCCTCGCCAGGGATCGACGCGTGTCGACATCGACGGGCGTGTCGGCGTGATCCTGCCTCATTTTCTCTTGCAAATCGGCAACATCCTTCATTCCATCGTTTGTCACGGCACTGGTATTGCTGCTCCCCTTATCGTCCCCTTTCATTTTGCGTTGCAACCAGACATTCCCGTTCACTCCCCACAATGCGTCAATGGTATCGTCGATCAGAGAAACGACATGGTTCTTCCGCCTCGGAATAAGTGCTGGCGGAAGCCTGACTAAAAGACCATTCTCCAGTTTGGTGAATCGATGGGACCGTGTGTGCAAACTCAGCGAACCATCCGACTGCTGGACTTTGTGGACTTCTGCGCAGACAAGATCTCCCTCTCTCAAAAAGGAGCGCATGTTCCGGGAATCCTGGGAGGTTCGCATGCGCTGGGCGCCTCCCGGCAAATGGACTCCACTCAAGGGTAGACCGGCATCCTTGCATCCTTCGTGAAGCGAGACGGTCCATCGCGAAACTCCCACGGATGTTATCCTTCCGACCACCAGGTCGCCGACATTTCCGCGGTACATGGACGGGCAATAAGGAACCACCGTGATGAGTTTGTTGACGCGGTGGACAATGCCACAGACACTCGCTATGAGGACGGTCGGTTTGAGACGCAGCATCGTGTTCGACAAAGGTTCCGTGTCCCCTCAGAAAGCCCTCGTCGTGATTGCTGTTGTTCTCGGCTTCTGGGTTTGTAGAAGACGTCGCGATGACCTGGCCAGGAATCACTAAATGGGACGTCGCGGTTGTTGCCATTGTGTTTCTGTATTCTGCTGAAGTGTGTGTGCGTTTGTCCTACTGTTCTAGACTAAGCTGTTCTTGATCAAGCTGTTTTGTTACTAGTATTGGTTTCCTTGTACTGGTAGAAGTAGATTTTCTTCTTGCTGTTGTTGTGTATTCATCGAATCGGCTGGATGGAACTCTTGATGATTGATGTTTTTTACTCCTCCTTGTCGAGAAATTCCAATTTGCTTTTGCGCCATTTTCATTCAGTCATGAGTGATCCGATTGGTGATGGAGAAGGGACTGAAATAGTTTCTTCCTCATTTTTAAGTTGAATCTAATGGGTTATGAGCTTTCTTCAAATCGAAAAAATTTCGTCACGGAACCAATGACATCGCTTTCTTTTTGGTTACCGTTTTGCAAACCGCGAATCAGATCTCACCAACGCATAACACGTCATTTTTCACTCGTATTCCATCTTTCTCGGTTTTCGATCCTCTTGTAAACTCTTGCCCGGCATGCGAAGTCCAGAAGCCAAACTCAAGCTTGCCAAACATCAAAAGAAGGTTCTCGTTCTTTTTCTTCAAAACCCAAGTAGTTCTTTGGATGTTCCACCATCATTTTTAGAGGAAGTTGACCAACCAAAGATCCCTTTTCTCGCCCATGTTCTTCGACCGATGCCTTCATGTCCAGAACGAGAACGAAAACGAAAACGAACGACAACTTCAAAAAATTGACGTTCTCCACTTCTCAACGGCATTACAATCAAAGTGTTGCACATTGCCCAGAGTCACTAAGCGCAATTATCAACCATGAGCAGTCCAAGCAACGTTAATCTATTCTCGAAGAGAGAAAGAAGAGCAATCTTCTTGTCGTTCCTACTCTTTCATTGCTGCCATTTGTCGAGAACGATATCGGCACTACAGTTGCAGCCTAGAAACACGCGATCTCTGTTTACATCACGCTCAGTGGTATCGCTAGAAAGAACGACAACGATTGGAAGCAAGAGGAGGCGAAATGTATCCTTGTCTTCGTCATTGAACTCGCAAGAGAACGATTCCCAAGACGATGCGGTTGGAATGGCATTGTCATCGGTCATTAACCGTCGAGATGTCTTTTCGAATTCTGCCAAAGCTCTGTTCGCGGGGCTTAGCCACCCCCTTCCTTTTGGATCCTACCGATCCCGCGAATGCCTTGTTGATGAAATTCCCCGTCGACGATCCGAATACACAGCCACTCAAAAACAGATACCACTTTCTCCGTGCGGGTACTTCGGAACTCGAAGTCGAAGGGATCTACAGCACCAATCCCTTGTTCCTTACCAATCGGGACAATGCCCTCAGTGACAAGGGATACGAATCACTCAAGGGGAGTGATTCCGCTACTCAAGAAAACCGCAAACCAGCCAACGGTGGCCTACCATTCTCTCGCTGCCAATGGAATGGACACGGGAGATTATATCGCCCGGGAGCTCAAGCTGGGAAGAGATCGCCTCTTGCCGGAATTTACCTACCTCGATCAACGCGGGATAGGTCTGTGGGATTCCAACGAGGAGGAGATTGTCCGTCCCGCTGTGTGGGCCATGGACAAACTCGAGGCTGGCAACGAAGGATTTGGGGGCAAACCTCCCGCCAACACGGACGGGACGCCAAACGACAACCTTCACGACCAATTCACCCGGCTGCGGCAGTTCCTATCGCTTCAGGAAACAAGGACGGCCGGTGAAACCATTTTGGTAATTTTCCCAGACGGGACAGGACCGGCATTGCTGTCCTGCATGATTGCCGGAATTCCCTATTCGGAAGTTCACGCCCTCGAATTCAAACCGGGTGAACTGCGATTGGACATTACTAGGCAATCGGTGACGGAGATGTACGAAGCCCGCAAAGACGATCCAGCCTACCTTGCAACCATTGAGGAGGGAAAGGAAAAGCTAAAAGAGCTCCGACAGATGAATGCCAAGGATTTCAGTGTGTCGTTCAAGGACAGCAAGGCAGGCGAGAAGGAAGAAGAGGAAAATCGCGCAAATAACGAACGAGCGGAGGCTGCCGCTGCCGAACGACGAAAGGCGGATGAAGAACGGCGTTTGGCCTTGCAAGAAGAAATTCGGCTGTCCAAGGAAAGACAACGAGAAAAGGAAGAGCAGAAAATGAGAGAGCAACTTGCCATCAAGGAGAAGAAGGAACAAAAGCTTCGAGAAGATCGGGAAATCATGAACAAGAAAAGGGCTGAACAGCAAGCCAAGTATGAGGAGCAAAAGCAAAGGCAAGAAGAGGCAAAACGAGCTGCGAAAGATAAGTACCTTGCAGCATCAAATGGTTCCAAGGATCCCTCGGAATCGTCGTCTTCGTTCGGATTGCCAGTACCCGTGCTGGCAGTCGGTGCCCTGGGTGCGATTGGAGCGGCTCTCTTGTCTGGAGGTGGAGACGAGGACAAAGATGCTAGCGCTGTCACCGGCACAAAAGGTGGTAGTGATGGTGGTGCTGCTAGTCCCGAAGCGGCCTCGATCTCTGCAACCGTAGCAGAAGACATTCCCAAAACCGCATCGGTTACCAGTGTTGCAAAGGAAGCACTCAAGAAGGAAGAACCAAAACTCGAGCCAATTCGAAATGACAGCGCTACAGAAGAAGAAGAAAAGGTCGAAACTAAAATTACGGCTAGTGATGAGTCCAAGGCATCGATGTCGAAGCAAACTCCAGGTACGGATGACAGGCCTGTAGATGATTATTCCAAGGAAACGGAAGAAGAATTCACCGCAAAGCTACAAGCAGCAGAAAAAGAAATGAAAGATGCCTTGGTCGAAGCAGCGGAGGTCAAGAAGAAAAAACAACCGCAGCAGCAATCCCCGAAAAAGAAATCGTCTCTGTTTGATAATGACCCACCGGTTATTGTAACAAAGGCCGCCACAAAGACGACGAATTACGTTTACGAAGACGATGAAGATGATTCGGACTGGCTCCGAGTCCTGATGGAAATCCGTGAAGAAGAGGAAAATGACGGAGACGATGACTTGGGAATGGTCGATTACGCGTCTCTCGCCGATGATACAGAATTTTAGGAAAAGACGCGCAAGTAGACGAGATAACCTTTCTGCAAACAGCATCAAAATAAACTGTAAAAATAGCATAGAATCGAATTTCATCAGATAAACTAATCTCATTACAAAGACGTCAGCAGTTCGAGTCGAAATTTAAGATTTGTGTTTCTATATTGTATTTTCTATATTTGTACTATTTTGCAGACGTTTAGTCAACTTCTGCCATACTGAGGCTGATTCTTTCCTCTATCGAAGGTTTCGAATTATCGCGGATATGATCGATAAAGATCATAAACGTGTATCTGTTCGTTAGACCGCAGTGCATCCCACTTCTTCGGTACAACAATAGGTGCAACAGGAGCAACTCATGTCATCGCAATCGGCCCAAAATTCCTTCAGAGGTTCCGGTTGTAACGCATCACAGATCTCTTGAGGCACCCCAGGCGCCTGTAGAGTGCTTGCGAATTTATTTGAATCGACATACAGCAATTCTAGGGGCATTCGGGAGATCGAAGCGGGCAGCTGCCCGCTTAGGTCGTTGTCGAAGACGCTCAACCCCGTTAGTTTTGTGAGGAAACCAATCTCGGTAGGGAGAGTTCCGTAGAATTGATTTGAACCCAGATTCAACACCTTTAGGGTGGATGACAGTGGTGAACCCTCACCCCATACCTCTGATGGAATAGTTGTCTGAAAGGAGTTTTCGAAGAGGTCCAAGTGAACCAATGATTGCATGCCTTGTATTTCATTCATGAAAGTAATTTCATTGCCAACGGCTATCAATTCGTTTGAGGATAGATCCAAGTACTCCAAACTGGTTAAGGTTGCAAGATACGGAGAAATTGTTCCCGTCAGACTATTCTTCGATAATCGAATCTCCTTCAGAGCTGTCAATAAACTGATTTCCTCTGGAATTGTCCCCTTCAAACCGTTTTCACGCAAATCCAACACTTCATACACGCTGCCGTCACCATTATCGTTTGTAGTGCATACATCCGATGATTCATCGGTATTAGTGTACCAATCACACTCGTTCCGATCGGACAACCATAGTGATGTAGTTATCCAGTTGTTATTGTTGGGATTGGTAGCATAGTAAAGGGTAGCCAGTGCATAACGTTGCAGCAACCGAGAATCAGACAAGCCGACGTTTTCTGGCCCCTGTAACCAGCTAAGTGCAGCGGATTGTGGCGATGATGGGTCATTGAGAGATGCACCCTCATCTGGAGCATTCGCAACGATCAAGTTATAAACAGAATTGTCGTCGATGATGATATTATCATCTCCGTTTTCGTTGATTGGGTTGGGTGTAGGCACTGTTGCTTGTGGGGCTGGACTCGGTTCTTTGGTTGGAGGTTTTGCGTTTGGATTTGCAGCAACGGGAGAGGAGGTTGGTAGAGGAGTTGGAACCAACAGAGTTGGACTGGGAACAGGGGGTGGTGAAGGTTGTAAATTTATAACCGTGGTAGTCGGTTCCTCTGTGTTGTTCCTGTTTAGAAACAAGAACAGTGTCGTTAAGCCGCCGGCAATTAAGAGAAGTAAAACTATACCCAAGATGACGAAGCACACAAACGATCGTCTGTCCTTCTGTGTTTCAGGTTGTTTGACAAGAGAATCAGCATAGGTGGAATCTGCTGCTTGATCATCTGGATATTGTCCCGAAGGTATACTGATTTCCACGCTGTTGCTGTTCCTACTTCGGTAGTTGCTGTCATCGTCTGAAGTGGTTCGACTGAATTCCGATTCTGTACGATGATCTGCAAGCTTGTCAATTCCTCGTTCCAAATCGAAATCGTTAGTTCCGTGTGAACTATGACCTGTTGACTCCACAACAGCTATGAAATCCGAGGAGAATTCATCACTTCCATCTTCAGCTTGCATTCGTTCTTCTTCTGTGGGACTAGCTCCGTAACTTGTTATTGAAGATGTAGAATATGTTTGGTTTACCAATGGTATTGTTTGATCCTTCCTTTGGCTAGCTGCTTGACTTGAGGTCGCTGAAGATGCATGAAGTGACTCTTCAGCCGCATGTGAGGATGCATAATTTGACGAATTTATTGTCGGGATTGGCCTTTCGTCGATAAGACTACCAGTGCGACTTGTTGACGATGAATTACGTGACTGAATTTCTTCCGAAATGCTGCCTACCGACTCGGAAACTTGATTACGGGTATGGATATTCGTTGGAGTCATGTTCTTATCTCCGGGTATATTTTCTCCTGACACTTTTCCGATCGAAGGAAGACCCCATGATGACAACAATAAATCAGGATCAAATCCCTTGAAGCTTTCGACGTCAGATTTGGCCTTATAATCTCTCGTTACTAACTTGTCAGCTGGTTTTGCAGCTTGAACAACGAAAGGAATTTGCTGGGTTGAATAAGGATGTGGCTGAATTGTCCCTTTCTTATGAGCCGATTGTCCGCCGTACTCTCTTAGAGATGAAGAAGTGTCGGAATGCATTTCAAACTGATGTTTTCGGTCGGCATAGCTAATCTTTCGATTTTGCTCCTTTTTGAGACCAGACGGTGGCCTCCAGTTTGAGGAATCTGAAGAGTCGTCTGTTGTTATATTGATATAGGTGGATCCACCAATGGGGGTTGGTTCTTGTTTTTCTGTTTTCTGTCGGAAGACAGCTACGACAGGAGGATCTGGTTTGCTACTTAGGAACTGGTATTCTGGCTGGCGTTCTTTTATATACTCGAACGGGCTCCAGCCTAAAGCTGGTATCCATGATGAATTCCCCTTTTCAACATCGTCAGGTGCGAAGGTTTCATTGGTAGGTCTCGGAGGGTGTCGGGAAGATCCTCTATTTAAAGAGTCCCATGCCTGCAAATTATGAAACGCTTTCTCAATTGCTCCACTAGATCTCGGTCCTTCAGAAGCTTCCTGTTGCTCTCTTCTACTTTTCTGCTTGGAAACACCAGCGGTGTCTTTTTGTACTTTGTTCAATTCGTTCTGTCGGTGAGACATCATCCTTTTCTCCGATACCTTCTTTCTATTCTTTGGTTTCCGTTGAATGCTTTGAGAAGAAGATCGCCCCGAACTTTGCAATGAATTAGAATCCTGCTTCTCTGTCGAGCTTCTTGGGCTATCAGATTTTATTGAACCCACCACCCTTTCATTAGAATTGAACCTTTCGCTTTTGCTCGACCCTCTAGACACACTCTCTAAATCCTCATGCTTTTGACGCAAATGTTGGGGCTTCGTAGATGCTGGTGGAATTGATTCGTTCCTTTCCTTACTTAGTTGCGCGTTGTGTCTTCGTTCCGAATTTGATGAGCTAAGCGGAGAGCGACTTTGATCCTCTTTCCTCGGCTTCTTTTCTAATATTTTGTTCTTTACAGTCCGAGGCTTGAATCCTTGTTCTGGCATATCGTTACCAACTAAACTTCTCGAATCGTCTTCAGAATGTTCACCAATCAGCAAAGAGTTTTGGTCTGATGAGGAAGAATATTTTGATCCAGATTCCACTCTCCGATCCCCTACTCCACTATCAAGAACTTCGCCTCTTTTCAATTCATCTTGGTCACCTTTTCGAGATCGCACAGACGAAGACGAAGACAAAGGCGTACTATTTCCGCTTCTGTTTTCTTTAGACTTCTGCTTTTCACGCCCCGGTAGTAATGGTGGCGCACCATCTCGATTATTTCTTCGGCGCATCCGAAAGTCGTCTAAATCTGCCATCTCGTCTTGATCCAGCTCATCCCCTAATTGATATCTACTAAACAGGTCAAGTTCATAAATGCGATCCTCGTTGACAGTTTCGCCCTTTTCTTCCCGGTTTAATAGTTCGTCGAGTTCGTCCATCTCCCACAGGGACAAGTGTGATTCTGTTCCTAGACTGATACCATCACTTGACGATGAATTAGAAGTCTCTTCAAACGATGGAGCTTCAAGTTCCCCTGAAAGTGCAGCAGTCGCAAGAATTTGCTTCGTGGCTTCTAATTGAGAGACTTTTCGCTTTGCATCTTCAGCGGCCTTCTTCATTTCAACTGAATATGATGCATCACGTGCTTTCCGTTCCTCTTTTTCTAGTTTCATCCGCATGTTCTCTTTAGATCTCCTCTCTTCCTCTGCAAGCTGTGCTTCCTTCTCGAGCTTCATCCGCATTTTTTGTTGTACCAACATTTTCTTCTCAGCAAGACGCGCATCCTTAGCAAGTTGTTTCCGCTTAGCCTCAATTTTCATTTGCTCTTCTGTGAGAAGAATTTCGTTCTCCAATTTCCGTTGTTCTGCCTCCATTTTCAAACGCTCTTCAAGTAGACGAGATTCCTCTTGTCGTCGACGTCTCTCCTCTTGATTTTTCTTTGACTCCAAGTCCTTTATGAGTTCCATTTCCTTTGCCATGCGAGTCTCTTCTTCCAATTTTTTTTGTTTCGCTAGTTTTGAAAGTTTCTCTTCATTCGCAAGCATTCTTTTCTTTTCTTCGAGCCTCTTGCGTTCAGCCATCATATTCGATCTTTCACGCTCCTTCATCGATTCAATCTCTTCAGCTAAAATCTTTTTCTCAATTTCGGCTGCTCTCATGTTATCGAGAAGAGCAGCATTGATCGTACTACTTTCTTGAGTTTCTTTCTGGTGTTCAGGCAGTGGGGTACTTTCTCGGATCAATGGGGATTCTGGTGAAACCGATTCTTGTATCATCGTTTCATGAGGATCTTCCATTTGAGATTCTTTCTTGTCGCCAATATGCGTTTCATTTCTCGGTTCTATAGAATGTCCACGACCGCTTGAAGTTTGATCGGATCCTCCTTGTTTCTTTCGTGTTGCCTTAAGCTTATAAAGATCCACCAGTTCCTCATCTTCAAGAGTTTCCCCAATCTGCCATCGACTCAGAAGGTCGAGCTCGTAGATACGCTCTTCGTCTACGCTTTCACCGTTTTCTTCCCTGTCTAGTAACTCGTTCAACTCGTCCATTTCGTCTATCGAAAGCAGTATTTCTCTTGAACTTAAGCTTTCATTGCGAGATGACGAAGATCCGTCGATTGCCTTCGATGCTGCATTTGACGAACCTTTTGTTTCCTCGTATGTCGGTCGGTCAACCACTTGACCGTCTTTAGCACTAATCATTTGCTTGTGAAACGGAAGACCCCGAGTCTTCGTCTTGTGATCGACAGCTGTTGTAAGAGCTCTTGTCATCACCTGCGAGACTCAAGGTATCACTCTGTATATTGGTATCGTGAAAATAATGATCAATTTCGTCGAACTCGGGTTGAAGATGATTCTCAGGAAGACTTTGATCATTGGATGGTCGATCGTCATATCTGTCCTTGCGATTACTGAGGCTATTGTCAGACTTCGTTTGGGAATTGCAACTGCCATAATGACTACTCCCATCATCTTGATGACTCGCACTATCATTTTCGCCTCTAGAACGAGATTCTTCAAAGTCAGTTGTACCTCGGCCGACAAGAACGGAATCACTCAAATCAATTAGCTCGGTTTTTTGACTTTGTATTTTTCCTTCGACAACTGGAGATGCAGGTGAAGAAGGCTGTGGCGTTCGAGAAAGACTCAACACCCCTTCAACTTCGGGTGTATTGGTAATAGGCGTTTCCTTGTGAGAATTGTCTCTACCCTGTGTTGGATCGATTAGATCGAGACCTGTATTGTCACGAAAGCCAGAAGAAGACTCATCGTCCGATTCTTCGCCTTCTGGCGAATGAGATGAATCTAATCCATCTGGCTGTGTCTGATTTTGATTCACCACAGGCATACTTGAGCCGGAAGAATCTTGGTCGCTGCTGAATTTTTGATCTGTAATCTTTGCGCTGCCCTCAGCAATCGAGTCAAAACCAGACTCATTGGGAGAATCGTCCTTTTCTGGATCCTCATTCTGTTCAGAGGAAATATTGCCTGAGGATTCTTCGTGCGAAATTTCATTGGTGTACATTGGGTCAGTGGTCTTTGCACTGCCCTCGCCATCGGAGTCAGAGCTGGAACCGTTATCTGATTCGTCGTCATCCGACTGAGCAAATTTTTCCAAAGACGTATTTTTGTTATCTGATCCATCTTCTTTGGGTTTCTGAGATTCAACGATAGTAGAATACATAGGATTCAAATTGTCCAATGCATTATTATCATGAGAAATTTCACTGGTAGTTTTTGGGTCAGAGATCTTGGTTCCATCCTCGTCATCAGAGTCAGAGCTTGAGTTGTTGTCTGATTCTGCATCATCTAGTTGCGTAGGTTTATCAAACGAAGGGTTGTTATCATCTGATTTACCATCTTGAGGCTGCTCGAATTCGCTGAAAGAAGGATAAATAGGATTAATATCATCCACCTCGGTGGAAATAATGTCTGGCGGATCGTCGTGGGAACTTTCACTCGTGTTTTTCGAACCAGTTATAACTTCCTCGTCATCGGACTCAGTGCTTGAATCGTCGTCAGATTCGTCTTCGTCGAGAGATTTTTCCGAAGGAGGAGGTGAAGGATTTATCTCACCGACAGGAGAAGAAATAGCGTTCGACGGTTCTTCGTCATCGGACTCAGTGCTTGAATCGTCGTCAGATTCGTCTTCGTCGAGAGATTTTTCCGAAGGAGGAGGTGAAGGATTTATCTCACCGACAGGAGAAGAAATAGCGTTCGACGGTTCTTCGTCATCGGACTCAGTGCTTGAATCGTCGTCAGATTCGTCTTCGTCAAGAGATTTTTCCGAAGGAGGAGGTGAAGGATTTATCTCACCGACAGGAGAAGAAATAGCGTTCGCTTCGTCAAGAGATTTTTCCGAAGGAGGAGGCGAAGGATTTATCTCACCGACAGGAGAAGAAATAGCGTTCGACGGTTCTTCATGGAAACTCGTGTTTTTTGGACCAGTGATCTTGGCAGCGTCCTCGTGATCAGACTTAGAGCTTGAATCAGTGTCTGATCCATCTTCATCCGGCTGGATAAGAGGATGTGAAGGATTCATATCACCCACAACAGAGGGAATAGAGTCTAACGGTTCTTCGTGGAAACTCGTATTTTTTGGACCAATGGTCTTGGCAACGTCCTCGTCCTCATCATCAGAGCCGGAGGATGTATCGTTGTCTGATTCATCTTCATCTGGCGGAGTAGACTTTTCCGCAACAGGATATGAAGGATCCATATCACCCACTAAAGGGGAAATAGTCTGTAACGGTTCTTCGTGAGAGTCAATGACGTTTCGGGGGGTAGGGATCTTGATACTTTGCTCTTCGTCGGAGCCAGAGCTGGATTCACTCTCTGATTCATCTGCATCTGAATCTGCGGGTTTGTCCAAGAAAGGATGCAATTCACCTGAAAGAGTAGCCTTGCTATCCAAGATGGGCTTATTATCGTCAGAAAGATCGTCACGAGAAAAGTCACTGCTGTCATTCGGATTGCTGTGGTCGGCGCTGTAATCTTCGTTGAAGGTTACAGAAATTGACCCATCATGCGAGTCCTCTCCAGTAAGATTTTCATAACTTTCTTTATCAGATGTGGCCGTTTTCTGAATCGTGTCATGGTCGGCTGATTTCAATTCGCTGCGCTCAAAGTCATTCAGAATTTCTAGCTCGTCACTGGTAAGCTCTTCGCCCGTGTGATGTCGTGCATAAAGCTCCAACGTTGCCAAACGTTCGAGGTCGACTTCCTCTCCTTTATTTTTCGCATCGATCAAACCTATCAATTCGCGACCATACTCTCGATCTTTCTTCCGCTGTTTCTTGAATGCTTTCAAGTCATTAAGCTCGTCCTCATCTAGCGCTTCGTCATTCTGCCATTTATCAAATAGTTCCAAATTACGCAATCGATTTTCAGAAACATCGAAACCTTGCTCTTGCTGCTCGATCAAACCATCAAGTTCCTCCAGCTCCCACGTCGAAAGGCTCGAACAATCATCCTCGTCTTCATCATTTGGCCTTTCTTCTAATCGAGACTCTGGCATATCTTCGTTTCCAGCAACCCCCTCTTGAGGTTGACGTGTATCTTTTTCGCCTTCCGTTTCCAGAGACACATGTTCCGCGGATACTTTCTCAGAAGGGTTGTCTGTGTCGTCGGGCCTCGGTGATTTCTTATGATCCCCTTCGCTCTTCACTTTGTCGGCAAGACCTCCTGAATGAGCGAGTCTAGACTTTTCAGCTATCTCTTCTTCTTTCCAAAATTCGGCCAGAATCTCGGCCTCCTGTTCCGTGAGTTTCCCTCTTCGGCTCTCTCGCTCTAACAGCTCCAATTGGTTCATACGGACACGATCAACATCCTCGCCGGAAAAAAGCATCTTCCTCATCCATTTCAATTCTGCTTTGAACTTCTTTACTTTTCTTCGTCTCGCTTTAAAATCATTCAGATCTTTAATCTCTTTGCTGTTGAGGTTTTCGCCATTCTGCCATCGATCATATAAATCTAATTCGTATAAGCGATCTTCGTTCGTTTCTTCATCGTTCTCGTGGCTATCCAACAAATTATCAAGCTCCGCTAGTTCACCTGATGAAAGACTGGTATCGTCTACGTCTCCTGATAATTGGTAGCTCGTTGAAAGTTGTCTCTCAGCAGGCACACCAGGTGGCACAGATATTTCAATGTTACCCATGTAAGCATTCGGAATGATGTCATCGGCTTCACTTCTTATGGTCTCATCTTCTCTCATGGGTATGATCTCTTGAGCTATGCGCACATTCCCTCCGCTCCGATACGATGTTTGAGTCGCAGCGATGCTACTTATATCGCGCGTGGATTCTGTTGAATTCATGACAGTTTCGTCTTCTCTCATGGGTATAATGTCTTGAACTATTCCCACATTTCCTCCACTCCGATTGGATGTTTGAGTGGCAGCAATGCTACTTATATCGCGGGTTGATTCTGTTGAGTTCATAACAGAGTTACCTTCATCAACTAACGCTTGAGCTTGTCGGCTCTGTAGCTGGATTTGATTTTCGCTCTCTTCGGCCATATTTACAGAAAGCTGTTCGTCATCTACTGAACTCTCCTCTGGTGATGCATGCACAAAATAATTTGAATTTTCAGCTGGGCCTTCGCTTCCGCTTTGTGGCTCAGAGTGCCTCATCGATGACTTATGGGAACTAGGATGAATTTTTCATCGATGACCTATGGGAACTGGATGAATTTCTCATCGATGACTTATGGGAACTAGATGAATATTCAATGGCAGTTTGGACAAGCTTTCTAGCTATTTCACTGACAGATTCTTCAGAGGAGAAATCTGACGAGGAGCTAGATTCTCCACCGTCGCCAAAATCGTCATCCTTGTCTTCACCCATTTGGTTGTCGTCGCTACGCTGCTCATTCAGGTTCGCTCTCTTCCTTGAATAAGTTTCTACCCGATGTAACCATTGCGGCGTTCACAATATTTCGGGCTACTGCGGCAAGATTGTCGCTTTTCATAGATGCTGTCGTTGATGAAACAGAATCTTCGTATTCGTCATTCGTATCCACGCGAGATGCCCTCGGGTCGGCTTCGTTTGAGTCGGGAGACGCATCATTGGTAACTGGCTCACCCAATGCCTTGAGCAAAATATTTCTAGCGATATCACCGACATCATCAATATCACCGACATCATCACTGGCCATCGAAGAATGTTCCGATACACTATCACCTCCAAATTCGTCAGATGCATTGGTACCTTCGTCTTCAAAGCTGGCGTCCTCGGAGTCGCCCACAGATTCTCTGCGTATGTTTGCATTATCGTCCCCTCTCTACTTCCATTTTTGCGGCCTTTTCGGGAGTCATTAAGTCTCTTTTGTTTCCGTCCGAGAAGCTAATTTGTCTAGCACTTCTACTGTCAATGTCCTCTGACGACCCTATTGCTTTTAGCAAAATCCGTCGAGTTATATCACCAATATCTTCGTCCTGAGAGGAGAAGTTTGATGTAGATGAGAAAAGTCCCACTGAATTATCGTCTCTGACCTTTTCAGACAGATTCTGTGGTATCTCTCTTTTGACGTCCCTGTTTTTTTCACTTTCTGCCTCGGTACCCACGTCTGTGGCTTCTATAGCGTGAGGCAAATTGCTATGCGCTGCATCCCCAACATCGTTGATCTGCATCGCCGAATCTGACTCGGAAACAGCATTTGCATCCGAAACATCAGATTTCTCTTCATTCTTCCGAATTATGCGCGTATCATCCCGAATCGTCTCACTCAATATACTTGCATTTGAACGAACACTGTTTGCGTTATTTGTATCCGTCAAAATTTCGTGGCCATCCACGACTGTAGCTTCTACATCGGGAAGCAAAGTGCTATGAGCTGCATCCCCGACATCGTTGATCTGCGTCGCTGAATCCGACTCGGAAACAGCATTTGGAACAATTTCCGAATCATCAGATTTCTCTTCATTCTTCCGTATTATGCGAGTATCATCCCGAATCGTCTCACTCAATATACTTGCATTTGAACGAGCACTATTTGCGTTGTTAGTTCCAGGCAAAATTTCGTGATCATCTGAGCCGCTATTGCCACTGACTAGTACCCCGCTTTGATCTGGTTTCATCAGTTCTGTCGCATCAAGGCTACCACCAGGATCCGATTCATCGTCGTCATTGCCATCGTCATCATCATCGTTGTCATCGCCGCCGACGTCGTTGTTGCCGTCTTCATTGTCCTCTTTGCTGCCGGTTGATTGGATAAGGTTGGATTCAGCCATAACAGATTCTTGATCGCTACCACTACTTCTAGCATCATCTGAAGCATATGATGAATCGTCCTCATCTATTGAATTTCTTTCAGTCCCCAACATTGAATGCAAAGTATGGTCTTTGTTTTCGTCATTCGAGGAACCTGAAATTGTCGCGGAGGACCCAGATGGATTGCTTCTTGACATAGTAGAATCTTCTGGATCAATAGCTACCTGACTTCTTATATCATTGGCTTCAGGAGTACTTCGTGACATAATGGAATCTTCCGGAGTCACAATAGACTGTTCTAGAGTACTTTTTGACATAATAGACTCTTCTGGAAAGCTTCGTGACATTGTAGAATCCTCTGGGGTAGTTCTTGACATAGTGGAATCTTCCAGATCAACAGCAGCATAACTTCTAATATCTGTTTCTTCCGTGTGTCCCATACTCCGTAGGTCAGTGGACATCGTTTGATCAAAGCTACACGTATGTCTCATTCCACTAGATTGTGATCCATCTGTATCAAACGGCCGTAACATCTCCGCGAGGCGCTCACTGTAACTTTTTGAACCACTGCTACTACTATTGCTCTTCTTGTGGGAGGAGGAAGAAAAGCCTCGGCTTCCTGGTGAGATTAATTGCTGCTGCCTCGAGAGAAAATCTACATTCGACTCTTCGACTTGACGAGGAGAAGACAAGGGCACTAAATCAGTTTCCGTTCCCGCAGATTCCGTGCCTAACGTTGAAGGCTGACTCTCCATCTCGCTTTCTCCAACATTTGGTTCATTACTACGATTGTCAGTTCCCCTATTTCCACTTCGTCTCTTAGGCTGCTGAGCTGGAGGCAGCTTATTATCACGATCGTCGTGTGAATCCTGATCCTGAGATCGAACCATAGGTTCTGTATCGAGGCTATAAGCTAGACTTGTATTTCCGAACGTTCCGAACGTCCCGAATGACGCTCCTGAACGATTGGACGTTACCGAGTATGCCAGATCTGTTCCATTTGTGTCATTATCACCGCCCCCGCCAGACAAGTCGTCGTCGTTGTCTTCGAAAATACGAGCTTCACCACTACTGGGTGTATCTGTAACAAGAAGCTTTTGGAGTTGAAATGACTCATCCACCGAATCATTTTGTGACCCCGAAAGTCCAGGTCTCATTAATTCTTTCGTCGGGCTAAAGTAGGGGGTATCATTGCGTACGCTGTCTTCATATTCTTCGAAATCAGTGGAAGATTTGTCTTCATCAGCTTCGTTGTAAAACGAACCGTATTCGGCATTAGACTCACGTGATTCAGACCTTTCTTCGTCGGAATCCTCGTTTATAGCTTCAGTGGATCCTCCGCCACTACTCATTTCATCTTCAGAACTACTGCTAGAGTTGTTGTCGACATCAGCATCAGCACCAACATCTGCATCAACATGACCAGCATCTCCATCTATATCTGCATCGACACTAGTATCAACATCCATACCAACATTGTTGCCACTGCCAATGTCTTCACCCATTTCTTCGGAGGGGATAACGCTGCTTCTTGACGTCCTTGCTGAAGGATCTGCTCCACGGAATTGTCCTGAAGAGTGGTGACTCATGGAGTGTTCCGGTGATTGTTTCTTACTGATTGAGCCGTCAGAGGGCCTACGAGGCTGCTCGGTGCTTGACTCGTCGGAGTGTGGTATGGCCGCAAGCTCTCCTCTACGGAATCGCCCAGAAGTGGAGGGTTCTGGCGATCCTCTCTTACTAGATGAGCCATCAAACGGTCTACGAGGCTGCTCGGAACCTGACTCATCAGAGTGTGGTATTGACGCAAGATCTCCTCCACGGAATCGTCCAGAAGTTTGACTCACAGAAGGTTCTAGCGACTGTCTCCTACTAGATGATCCCTCTAACGGTCTACGAGGCTGCTCGGAATTTGAATCGTCAGAGGGTGGTTCCGGTACGATCCGCCTCGCATCGTCTAATCGTTTGCGCATTTCCTTCGATTTGGACGAGTATCCAGACGCTGGCGACACGATTTCCGGAGGATCAACGCTCCTAACGGAAGCCGATGAAACTGGCGACACAATTTCCGGAGGATCAACCCCACGCCGCTTCGGTGATCGTGAAAAGGATGAGTTCGAATCATTTTCATCGGCATCTGTCGGTGGATCCGATTTTCCGGACATGAAAGAGCGATCGTCACCTTCATCTGTTTTGGTACCCTTCTTTCTTTTCCTCGATTCTGTTTCAACGGAAGTAATTGTATCAATCTCGGTAGCTGCCTCCTTATTGATATTGTTCCCATCTGCTTCATCCTGAGATGGCGTAGAATCATTATCAGGTTGTATTATATCTGGTTCATGACCTTCCTCCATCTTTGTGACCGCTTCCACGTCGATGTCAATGTTTTCGTCATCATTCGGAGATCCACTTGGAGGATTTTGAGGTTGATGTTCTGGTTGAATGGTAGTATCTAGAGGGCCTACTGGCCTACTTTCGTCTGCCATATCGGTTTCGCTATTACCACTGTCATTGTCGAGTGCTTCATCCAGGGATTGTGTCAAATTAATCTCAGCTTCCGCCATTTCTGTTTCGGGGCTTGCCTCAACATTCATGCCTTCTGTTACATCGCTATCTTTGTTGTCGTCATCGCTAGTAGCATTTGGATTTTCATGTTGTGGCTGAGAAGTGCTTTCATCTTTTGAATCAGTCTCGATATCGTCATTGTCAAGTGCTACATCCTGGGATAATATTATCGGATGCTCAGCTTCTAGCATATTTTCGTCGTCATCTGCCTCGATATTTGTGTCTTCTGTTACACCGATTTGTCCGTTATCAACATTGCTCCTTTCTTCTGTTTCATCGTCGTCTGTGGTTTCATCCTCGCTAGACGGATGGGGCTCCAGTGATTGTTGTTGGTCCTGTGATGACACTTGTGACGACAGTTGAGGAGAACTTAGCGAGCTGCAATTGTCTTCTGTATTCACCTCAATCCTATCACTGCTGCGTGCTAGTCTTGGGGGTGACACCAAGTGGAGTGCTAACGTGTCTTGGCTTGTATCCACATATGAATCTTCTGTGACTCCATTGCCACTTTCATCGTCACTAGAGGGTTGCGGCTCTTGTTGCCGAAGAGAAGAATCAGATGGAGGAGTCCCTGAACTATCATTATCGCCTGCATTATTGCGATTGTTACGTGATGCATTCCGGTTTAATACTAAATTCCGCAGAGCTATTGTATCTGTTTCGTTGCTTGTGTCGACAAATGTATCTTCCGTAATATCGTCACGATGCCGATTGTTGTCGTCGCTGGATGGATGTGAAGCTTGTGATCCCTGATGTTGCTGCGGAGAGGAAGCAAACGGATCAACTGCCGACCTGCTACCAGACCTAGCTCCTTCCGAGGAGGAAGAATCCGTTTTAAACTTCGTTTCAAAGTCGTTCAACCGCTGTTGGTATTCCATGGATTCAAAAAGAGCCGCGTCATGAAAAGTTGTGTCCTCGGCACCCCCAAAGTTGACATCACCAAACACGTCGTCTCCGAGTTGATCGAATGGATCCGACCTCTGAGGAGAGCCCTCTTCTGATGATTCTGCCACTTCTCTATCGTGCGGACTGTCGTTGACCTCGTCATCACCTTCTCCGTCACTCATTGTTTTGTGAATTCAAATTGATTTGTCGTGTTCGAACTAATCTTTTTCGCGTCGTTGTTCTTTGATTCTAATCTGATAGATATGTTCTTGTGTTTCTTTCGTAGTTGCTCTGGTGTTGCCTACTCTTACCATGAACGTAACAATGTCGTGTGCTCAGCTACGTTCCTTTGTCACCTCTACTGGTGCCAGATGTATTCTCTCTATCGAGTGTCCGTTCTGTCGATAGTTATTCGACACAAAAGTACTTGGTAAAGCTCAATACATCTCTGTCTAGTTCATCTATCGGTGGGTTCTCACACTTCATATCGACGACATGTCGTATTGCCCCACTGTGGTGACCAAAATTTATTCCGGATTCCAGCAGTTGAGTCGTACAAGCTAGACGGGTGGAGCGCCGAAAATACGACAAAAAGGAAATATTTTCCGCCCCACTTATGTGACAAGTGAAAACGCGACCAACATTATTGTCGACTGGAACCTTCAAGCACGTCTGGATACAAGAATTGTCGTGTTCGATGTTGAACATCATCTATTGGCAGAAAATTCGCACATCTCGCACGTGAATAATTGTGGTTTCCTTTCTGTTTTTAAAACCTGAATTTATCGTCCAGTCGATGCCTCTTCCGGGTTGGGATATTTTAGTTTTAATTTAGAGGTTCGGGATAAAATTGGACATGTCGGCATTTTCGATGTGCTTCCTCGCTAACGGCTATCTGACGCCCGCCGACTGTTCAAAAGACCTTAGGAGTCACTTCGTGTAAATGATAGATTCGAACAAGACTCAATCGGACGACATCATCCATCTACCTACCGTTTATTGGATTACGTAATAAGCGATAGGAAGTAGAATTTAATTTGTATCACTCGATAGCCAAGGCTACAAGAACTAAATTCTGTTGTTGTGAAGGAAGAACCAACGAAGACAAGGCGGCAAAAGAAGAAAACCGAAGAAGACACTAGCATTTGTTCGACCGATAAATTCAGTATACTGCAGTGACATCTAGAGAATTCTTTGTTTGGCCTTTCACTATTTGTGGCGTGTCGGACCTGGAGTTTCACAGGATAGGCGTTCCGAATCTTTGGTTACTATCCTTCGGTCCAGTGAACTATTCACTCATAGGTAGTTGAAGATGTCTGCCGTTCGGAACTAGGATTGCGTCTTTGGAAGCTGCATCAAAATCAGGAGCAGTTCCTTCTCCGTCTAGGCCAGTATATCGACAGAGAAACACCAATACACCCCAAAAGAAACCAGACGTTGCGAAGGAATTACTGCAGGAAAGTCCCTTAACAAACAGTTTCAGACGAGGAAGATCGCCATTCCAAAAAGCGAGCAATACTGCTGATTCTAGCCTACACGCTAGCAACATGAATGAGAAGAGCGATGGACAAGGCATGAACAAATCTTCATCAGGTGATCAAAGCGCTATGGGAGAAGGATCACACCATGGCTCTGAATCATCAACAACACTAACGGCATCTGAAAATAGAAAGAGTCGAATCCGGCAGTCCCATCAGCAAATTCGGGAGAAGAGCAACACTCCTACAACCAATCTTTCCGAAAAGAGACGACAACGACGAATATTACAGAGTCAACGACGATTGAAATCCGCGCACAAAGCAGCTTCTGATAATACAAAGACTGACGGTGACGGAACGACTTCAGGTAGAACCATGATCGATAATAGCCGTGTCCCAGATTCGCCGGGTGACTTTTCAACAGGTTCGAATAGTAGTGGCAGGTGGTCAAAACTATCAAGGTTGCAACGAAGACCAGGCGGCATCAATCATCGACAGTCTTCGGCAGCCACAAACGTGACAAGAGCATCTGTTGAGACATCTGTGATCCGAAATACCTCAGCTAGACTCGGCAGCCGAAGTGGAACGAAGCCGTATAGCCGGCGACAGGGAAGTCCTAAAAATAGCAGCAGCCCTAGCCAGCGCTCTATGCATTCGAACTATGGCGGTGGGGTTGATCAACAGCAATTGAATGCTTCCTTGGAAGCTCCAACTGACGACGATGCCACTCTCACTAGTGTGCATCGTATTATGGACAATAGCAAACACGCAAGAACTGTGAATGATCATAGCCAGAGTCAAAGTCACACATATGAGACCTTGCAGCCCCAGCACAACCCTTCGATATCAGGCAGACACAGTGTTAAATACGATAACCATAATTCCTACGACAGCAGTGTCGGTCCGTCGTGGAAACTGAATCGCGGAGCTGGTAACAGAAATAATATTTGGAAAGAAGAGGAAAAATCGGACAAGTTGGGTCGCATGCTCCGGACAGACTATTCCAGTGATTATGATATGGATGATGTCAGCAAGACGGATCGCAGTCGCCAGTCAACCCATTTTGCGGAAGGTCCCGTCAACTCTCAAAATACCGACGCCAATGATTATTTCAACAATTCTCGGTATCAGAATACGAATAATGCTGAACGGCAATATGCTGAATAATAACATGGGAAGTAACAATCGACGAATTGACGATGACGACCGGACATTTGACTATGGTGATCGAGACGATGATAGCAACGGAGGAACGTCTTTTGCGAGACGAAGAAGAGAGGCGGAGCAACGACGAGCACTTTTGGCCGCATCAAATCGTAATGACATGAACAACTTTCCCAATGGCACATTAGGGCAAAGCATTCATCAGGCGGGTGGCACTAATGGTAACAACGGAGAGCCAATGTTGTTGAGCAAAGATGATATGGAACATCTTACGATGAATGACAGCCCATCATTGCGATTGAGTGCTGGGGTTGCCGCAGTGGCAACGGTAGGTCTCTGTGTTGGTGGCCCCGTTGGTTTGTTGGCGGGTGTTGCTGCGGGAGGTCTAGGCTTTGGCTATATGCAAATTCCCGAAGAGGAACGCAAAAAGATTCAAGCCAAGGCCGATAAAGCATTTCATAGCCTACAAGAAAAAGCATGCGATGCAAGCGAAGCCATGTCCTCCTCCTGTATCAATACATACCAAGATTCAGGGGTTGCTGATCACGTGCCTCAATGTATTTCGGCGAATATCGCCGATCAATTGGTTCCAAATTGTCCTACGGGCGTCACAGCAAAATCTGAAAGCGTCTACAATGCTGCTGGAGGAACAGCGAATTCTGTCCAGGCAAATGGTGTTCATAACGGCAGCACGAATAATCCCGAACATCCTTCTACCACTGCATCTATCGGACCTCTTATGGAACAGAAGCCACCATCTTCCATGTCCCACAATGAACGCATGCGAGTCAAAAAGGTAGCGTGTTTGAGAAATGTTCGAATTCTACCAATTGCACAAATTCATGGACTGGAACCAAGTTCCCAGCCCCGAGCTTGGCTAGACGTTGTGGCAAGTGCAAACACTACCAACGAGCAAAAGAATGAGGCTATGGAGGAAATTCTTCTCCTGGCAAAGGACAAACGAAGAGCGAAGATATTTTTGGACGAGGGGATTCTAGATTATCTAATTTGGACCATTTCTCGTTATCTTGAAAAGGTGGATGCGATTGGCAAGAACACCGATTGGGCCTTCCCCGATATCACTTCAAGTGAAAGAACCTGCCGCAAATCTTGCTGCGACGTGTTGCGTCACTCTAGGAAAAGCCCATTGCGCTGCTATTCACACGGAAGGAGATCTCCTCCTCATGAGCATGTACGAACGTGGTACTGTGCCCGAAGAACGCCAAGTTGCGCAAATGCTGCACGAGGTACCTCACCATGCGCGTGTCACAAAGACAAACGACCCGACGATCGTGCAACCCAGTAAAGAGGTATTTGCCCCTCGGCAACTTACTCTCTTCCAAGCCGAGGAATTGGCAAGGTCTATCAAACTAGTGGCGAGTGGTCAGATGTAAAAGTCAGTAATGTGCTGTACAACTAAGATTTTTTAAGACCACCATCTTTTAGAATAGCTTACGTATCTTCTGTACTATGCCGTATCCGATTCTCTCTATCCAATTTTTCTAGTCTTTCTCTTTGATAGAATGACTCGTTCATAAAGTACATCATTGCAACAAAGGGGACAAACATGACATACATTAGAATAGGCTGACCTTGATCGGCATCTACTGGATTTCCTCCCCCTGGCTCGATCTTGGGTGTGTCGGTGTCATAGTCCGTTACAAAGTGATGATGACTCAAGATTTCTTTGATTGTTGAGTATGCCATGAGTGAAAAATCAAAAAAGCCGTGCAAGAGCCAAGCAGGAAGAAGAATCCGTCCAATCCCAACGGAGGAGTCCTTTTCCAAATCACGGCGACAAACACCAATCGACTGAAGTGCTGCTGTCATGGGATGGATGGGAAAAAGACAACGCACGTAGAGAGTTCCGATCTCTTCACGAAACCCAGGCGTTGTGTATACAAAGATGTAAAGAAGGTTTTCCTGCGCATGCAAAACCCAGGGCGAGGGCAACCATGGCAACCGTAATGGCTTCGCCAAGAGATGCCAGAGATGCTATCGGAGCGTAAATCGTCTGTTGTTCTGGATCAGATGGGGACGATTGTTCTCGTGACAAAAGCCCTGTTGTTTCCGAGTCCTCCTGATCCGTCGTTTCTGAATGTCGACCAGCCTCACGTTGTGCGGAAGATGTTGGTAGCATCACTCTGTTTTGAATCTCCAGGTCGGGATGTTCTACCATCCAAAAACACAGATACTTGCAAATCTCTTCCGTCAATCCGGCAACGAAAAATGCATTTATAAACGCAGTTAGCAATGCCTTTGTAAAACGATACCAAAGAGGATGCGTTACATAAGTTGAGTGAGAGCTTTGCCGAAAGGTGATTATCCTCATCTCCAAATATTTCCACTGCCTCGGTGCCGAGTCGATCCAGCAAGAAGATAAATTTTTGGGCCAATTGCGACACCAGCCATTCGTATACAATAGGCACTGCTGGTGCAAATGAAAAATCCGCACGCAAAATACTTCACAACAGCATCCACAGATATATCAAAACGGTTCCATAGCCAGTGAACAAAGAATAAGAATACATGCGGGCTGTAGAAATGTGCCATAGAGCTAAGAGAGGAACGAAGGATTAGATCACATTGAAAGAAAAAGAACAAGAATGATTTCCACTTTTGCAACACGTATAAACTCACAATTATAAGCTGCCATTTCGGAAATCGGACCGGTAATAAGAACATCAACGTCACAAAGAGAAGAACGGAGGCACCGCTTATCAGTAGCCGACGTGATAGCCTCGACAATGCTTTGAAATGTGGGAGGCAATGGAATTGATTCGACAACCGTAGTCGCAAAATCGAAGGATAATATTCCATCCAGGGTTGCATGGTAATATAGTCCCGTTGCCACAACCTCGGTTGGATAGTTGTGGGGATGGCATCTCGAAGGTGCCTAGATTCTTGGGCAATAGCACACATTCCACATAGCTGGAAGTGGCATCCGCAAAGCATACCGCAACATAGTTTCCCTAGGAAAACGCCAAGCCGCAAGACAAAAATCCCTCGGAGAATTGTTCTCCTCGTCCTCGTCTTGACTATGGTCCTTGACTTGCAAACCACCAACTTTCGACGCATGCACAACCAAGAAGATTGTGTTTTCCACCATGGATTTCGTGCTTATGCTCTTCTAGAAATGCAGCAAGATCTGGGTCGTTTTCGTCCTCAAGGTTACCGGAATTTTGACGACGATAATATTCTGCTATTGCCAACTGTTGTCGAAACCTTTTGCGGGCCTGTTGAAACAAAAAGACCTTCCATATCGCCAACAGTATCAGCAAACAAACGGCAACAGAGCCGAATGTTCGAAAGCAGACTTGTTCGTATCAAACGACCATATTATAATAGCCACTGCGGCCAGCAAGAGAAACAGTGTGTCGACTGGTCGTTTTGCGATGGTCGAGCATATGGATGATGGCAAATTGTCGTCATTCTCGGCAGATTCCTCGTCTTTCCGACGCTCTCGCATCAGTATATCTTGGTTGCGCTGCCACAAGTAAACCCCACAACAAAAGACGGCACAGGCATCTGTTTTGGAACTCTCATGGCTCTCGGAACATTTCCCACAGAGACGTCCGAAATATTTTCTCCTCATATACTGCTGCAGCTGCAGAGTCGGCATCGAGGCCATCGCCGCGTATCCTGTCACCAACATCATTGGAATTCAATCCCTCCATGGTGAATTTGTTGTCTCGAATACACAAGTATCTATGGCAGCATCACGGAATAGGTTTCGCTTTCTCGATTGGCCAAGTAGTAGTCGGTGACTTATGATTGAAGGCAACCAGATTGTTGATCGTGAATCACGTGCTCCGCTTAACAAAAAAAAAATGATCAATACTGCTTTTGAGACTTCCAACATGAAACAATCGGTGATCAATCAATCATCCTGTATTGTAGCACATCTAATTCCACTCAAACAAGAATGCATCATAATACGCGATGATTCAGGTATTCTAAAATTCTGATTTGATGGCAACAGATGGGGATTTTTACGACCGCCAATCAAAATTCGAAGATATGGTATGAAGGACTAATGAAGTACGTGCGACTTCTTGGGTGGCATGACACAGAGAAGATCCGATCTCTCCAATGAAACAACACCAACTCTCAATCAATCCTCAAGGACATTCTACGCACATACGATTTCGAATATTCGGCATGTTCCATCATTATATTCGTGTCGAACTACTTACAACAAGTAGTAGTTCGATCGAAGAACAACGCCAAGTGTGGACAACTGAATCGGATACACGGGAGCAACTAACTGTTAGCTGTTTTCTCAAATATAGAAACATGAGCGCAATACTGGCCGGAAGCAATGCCTGTCGGGTTTGCAGCATCCAATCATTCTCGATAGGAAAAGGCACCAATATTTTTGCTGCTGCGAGGCCTTGGTGCAGGGAAATCAGCACAGCAATCACCCGAAAGCCGTGGACGCATTTGGAATTGTCGTCGGGGAAGGTATACTGTCGATCGGTTGGAACGTTCCCGAATCCATCGCAAAATTCCCAACGGCAACGATCCGTCGAAAAGGAAGAATTGCCGTTGCGGTGTTTGCCGCCATTGCATCTGGAGTTTGTTTCGATCGTCTGGGGAATCAACGATGATTCGGAAACCGACGATGACGAGAAGGAAATTTCCTAACGTTCCGAGGTCCCTATGGTTGCCCACATGGCAAAGCGCCGGAAACACCTCGTTTCAGCTCAAATTAGGAGACTCTATACTGGTGGATCACGTGGAATCCTCGAAAACAATTGCCGGCGAACACGACGACGAAATCGACCTGCTGTTGCCAGAAGACGCGGAATACATATCGCCCTTTTTGTTCTACTTGATGACCTGCGTCGAACTGGTACGAGTTCAAGAGGGCGAGAATCAAGAATACAACCTGCCCATTGGACTGCCGGGCCTGGGTTGCGCCTATTGCAATTGTTCGGCCGAATTTCCCCTCGACCGACGAACCCTTCCAAACAAGGTCCGGAAACACCTCTACAATCACATAAGGCGGTGCCAACGGTGTCCGCTAGAAGTCAAACTGGAACTCAAGAGACTGCACAAGATGGAAAAAGGAACGAGGATTTCGAGAGAAGAGCGTCTCTTCTTTAGGGAATTGTGGTTTCGGATGGGACATAAGGCAGTGATATAAAACTATTTTAATCTGAGCTTTATATAATCTATAATTGTGGCGATGATCAATTCATGATCCATTTTTCAATCGTCATCAATGATAACAATTTCGGCTGCAACGCCTTTTTCTTTTGGTTTCTCTCCCAAGAATATCTTTGGCTGGCCTTTCAGTTGTTCTTTCAGTTCGTACAAACCACTGCGGAGCTTTTCGCGTTCACTGCTCAAAAACGTTGTCCACGACGAAGCCTCTTCCTTGTCGCCGGACGCTTTTCAGTCGCCTTCCAACCCTGCGAAAATATTCGGCTGGCAACACCCAGCCATACCATTTCCTCGACTTTTCCTCTAGCTTTAGAAATTCGAGAAAATCATTTCTGGAATTGCTACCAAGAATAATGGAAACGGATCGATTGTTGCCAGGTTTCGCTAGTATAACATTCAGCACCCAAGAATTTGGAAATATCGCCCTCAGAATCCTCCCCTGTAGTTTGCCTTTTGAAGGGAATCCTTCTGGTTTTGCTCCCGACGCCTGCTTTCTTCCTTTTTTTGGTTTTCAGCTCAACAGTCGCACTTCATCCTCTTTGCGGGCTTCCTCGGCCTCTTCGCGCTGCGAGACGAGATGCAACATGACTTCATCCGCGGATGGATCGGCATTCGTGTCTGATCGGCACTGCCGTATTCCCGTCTAATATTTCTTGCTTTTGGAAGCCCATTTCAAGCAATTGTTGTAGCAGAACTGCTTCGGCTGGATTTTGTGGTGTGCTCTGGGGATCTGCGGTAGCTGCAGCAGTAGAAGAGCCACCTTCTCTCGCGGCTATAAAGTCATTCCCCAGTTTGGCTTTCAATGGGTGCTTCAAAAAAGTCGGCGGCATTCATTGGCATCCCAGACCATATATTTTGACCACGGTTGAGGACACGACCGATCGGTGGATCAAATTGAGACGCATAATATGCATTGAATAGAGCGGAAAAATCATCTGCAGAAAGTCCATTTGGCTGTTGACGCTGCTGCTGCTGCTGCTGCTGCTGCTGCTGCTGTTGTTGTTGTCGAGGCTGAATTCGGTTGCGATATTTGATTGTTGGGACGCTTCCGACTGGCGGAGGCACTTCGCAGCACTTCCACTAACATTGTTGTCCTCTTCTCGCAATCCGCAGAGGAAGCTGTTGCTGCTGTTGTTGTCGACGAAGAACCTGTTGTTTCAGATCGCATTGCCTGCAAGAGCCGATCATTGATTATCGTACAGGAATTATCTCGGAACAAACCCCTGCGGAGAAAATCGATTCGTTGTTGCTTTTTCGCTGAAGAGGGCAGTCGGCGCTGAATTATGGACACTTCTTCAGGCCACAGCGGCCATGGAATAAAGAATTCCTCCGAGGAGTTTCAACTCTTTGACGTTTAGGAAGTCAAGCCCCCTTGTTGAAAGATAATCTACGACATGACCCTTTTCAAGTTGCCGATTGGGCAAATGGGATACCATCCATTCTGCGGCCACCCGCGGTACAGTTGACATCGCTTTTTCTAGCAGCGATGGCGCAACGATTTCCAACGCAAGCCTCTCACTCGACCGAAGCAATAGGGATGGAATTACTTGTGGAATAAATAGGATCTTTCGGCCAGAAGAAGCCGTTCGTCAAACGAGTTTTATTGTGAAAGAATGGAGGAATCGAGATCCTGCAAATCACAAAACTCTGTGCGAGTACGAATTTAGCTCGTTCCGACTAATTGATTATGCTGGTCTTGCCACTGATCAAAACAGACCGTTATTTTGGGCTTCCGTGAAAAATGCGCGCAAAAATTAAGGATCAAATTTTAGTCGAATGGATCAATCCTTAATGTTGGTTGAGTCGAATGAGTCACATAGAGTCAGTCTGGCTGTATTCAGGTTTGCGAACGATTTGACGATCGATGAGAAACGATTATCATCTCATCAATTACATGCCCTAACACAACACTTTCCGACTTGACCACCGCAAAGTTGTATCCTCCTTTGACGGTGTCGAACTCGCCAATAGCCAAAAAGAGGATTCGAAGTGACTGGTAACGTCATGTTTCGTTCAAAAAAGAAAAAGATTAACGCCGGGAGCAGAAGGGTAGTTCGAACATTTGATGACGACGAGGATGAAAATGATGTGAACCAAGTTGGGAAAGATGGCGTTGGAACAGACGATAAACAGAGACTTGACGTCGATGAGCCTCCGTCCGCCCTAATGATAGCCCTACAGCGGAGAAAGGACGAGAAACGAAACAAAGAGAAACAAAAGGGAAAACGAAAAATCGGCAGCGGTGGTCCAGTCGTAATGTCGTTTGACATTGAGGAAGCCGATGAAAACGATGACGACGACCAACACCACAAGAAAAAGAAAAAACGAAAGAAAGGGCTTGGATTTGGAGGTGGAGACAACTTTACACATCTTGATGGAGATGCTCGGGAAAGATGACGAAATGGGAAGTTTTACAACAAGCGCTTACGGGAAGGATGCGCTAGAACAACTCAAATCGGAACAGAAACGACAGAAAGTGCAACGGGCGCCACTGGAATCTACTACCACGGCCCAACGAGGAATCTATGGACTATCGATCCTAACAATAAATGATGAAAATTCACCAGAAGGAATCATTCATTCCGTTGGACGATTCGGGAGGGGGAAATGACACGAGGTTCGAAAATCATGGTCGGAAGAAAGAGCAAGAAAAGGACTAAGATCTTTGTGGTTGACGATACTCCACAGGAGGAGTCTCATGGATGGGAACGGCAGATTGAACAGCGCGCTGGCTTGAGGCCATCATCACAACAGTCCAGGCCACAAACCAGCAAACTCTTGTCGTTAGACGAGCTGTCGGAGAAACTGCAATCGACAGTTGAAACTATCGATAGGCAGCGAGAAGAACTGGAAAATTCGACAAATCGGCTTCGGGCAGATCGAGAGCACGCGAAATCCAATTCCAAAGACCACCAAGAACGTCTCAAACAAATAGGTCTCGCCTGCGAATTTTACCAGAGCACGCGGCCGAGATCTGACGCTTTGGGTTGGTGCTCTACGAGATTTGCACGAAAAGGTTCAACCCATTGCTACGGCCTTTACGGAAATGCTTCAAGTCCAAACCAACGAATTTGGACAAGAATTTCGATCGTGGCAAGACGATTGTGTGGCTACACTCTATCAAAATCGTAGGCTTGATCGAGTCTTGGGAAGACAACCAGAGAGCACTCTTTTGTCCTACAGCAAGCAATGAAACCGTCATCGATGAATTTGGCCGTGATATTGGGTCGCAGTA
Source organism: Pseudo-nitzschia delicatissima (assembly GCA_037355735.1). Lineage (NCBI taxonomy): Eukaryota > Bacillariophyta > Bacillariophyceae > Bacillariales > Bacillariaceae > Pseudo-nitzschia > Pseudo-nitzschia delicatissima. Next base: position 2,156,314 of record CM074777.1, on the reverse strand, counting down.
TCAACGAGATCGGGAATTGCGTTTTAAGAAAAGACTCGAATGCATCAGCAGTAACGATGACATTATCAAGCGAGAGGATCACGACGAAGGAGAGCGTTCGAAAAATATTGCAAGAAGCGTTGAAAGCCGCCCTCGAGGATTTGGACCAAGAGTATACTTCAATAACGCATCTCAAGTCCATATTTGACGGTTGGTTTACAGCCCATTTCGATGATTACCAACAATGTTTTGCAACAGCTAAGCTTTGGAGATCTTTACGCTGTATTAGTTCAAGTAGAACTCTGCAAGTCGAATTTCTTCCCCGATATTTTCTCAACTGCAAATGACGGCAGTAGTGCTACAGAATCATCGATACTGGAACTCGATCGTTGTTTCTTGGATTCACCAAAGGAAGAGGGAAAAGAAGGAAAGAATGCTAAGAAAGTTGCAAAAGAAAACGAAGGTCGTCTCGCCAGAGCTGTAGAGAAAGGCGTGCTTCCAATCCTTCTGAAAATTTTGAGTGATATGGAAGACAAAGACAACGATAGTCCATTCTATGTCTTCTTTTCTGCTACAAAATCGTCGTTGGTTTCAAGATTGGTCAAGGATACTTGCAATCGATCGCAAGCAAGCAACTCTTCCGTTGAAGTAGCAATCTTCAGAATATTGATTTCTACTGCTATTAGCAGGGCTCTGGAAGACGTCTCTATACCCCTTCTCAATAAGGATGCAGTCACCGTTGCAATCATCTGCTGAAGCGTTAGACTCCTCGGTCAAATTTGCTCGGATATATCTCGTTCGGATTCTTCAGCAAGCATTGTGCAATATAATCACCTATTGGTTCCCACTCGTTGACTTGGACACGAATTCCGATTCAGAAACTGGAATCCACTACGTATTGAATTTCATCAACGATAAATACCTGGTACTCCTGTCCTCGATGGACGTCGATCAAACAAATTCAGAATCACCATCAGCCAAAGACCTTTTCAAACTAATCTGGGAAGCACTCCATGCGGACTCGAGAAACATTATCGAGTCGCCATCGCTGATGTTGTTGACAATGCCCCTGAGAGCTGCAGCTCTCGCATACCAACTCGACTGAAGCAAGATTGATGACAAATACCAATAACGATCACGTAAAACTTTCAAAACTACGATGTGAAAAAATATACTAGTAGAGAGTTGATATAGAAGAGCTTTTAACGATGCACTGATGCAATTTTATCATGTTCAATTTTTATTCGTCCCGGAATCTCGAATTGCTCTCTTGTTGTCCCATTTCTGCATCTCCCGGTTTGCTGTCACCTCCCCCCATTCCTGGTTGTGGCGGTGGCGGTGGCTTTGCCGGTGTCCAATTCAGCGTCTTTTGTCGCTTGTTAGGGTTGTTTCGGGCAGGATCGATTCGTCCCCGGCGCTTATCGTCGCGAACCTGTCCTCCGCTCTGACCGCGTCCGTATTGACGTCCCGGCTGGAATCCGGCATCCAACTCGACGCGAATGGCACGGCCGTCCAGCATGGTGGACGTGAGATTCGCAATGGCCAGGAGAGCGTCCGCCCGATGGACATACTCGACAAAACCAAACCCGCAGGGCGTCTTTTGGAAACGATCCATTCCCATGACAACCCTTCGAACAGGGCCCGATCTGCGAAAAATGCGAGTGGACGTTGTACGAACGCGTTGAAAAGGCCATGTTTCCAATGTAGACGGTGCTGGATTTTGCGAGGGCCTTCATCTGAGACTCGGGAGAATCGTAGTGGGATCTATCCCAGTATAGCTTTTTGTCCTCGGTGCTGTTGGCAAACAAGAGCTCCGATGCCCTTGGAAGAGGCTTCTCCTCTACTGGTGGAGCCTGCGAGTTGGGCGCAGGCAGCGGAAGCTGCCGTAGCAGTAGTATCCGCGACGACGGAGGGTCCTTCTGCGTTCATATTTGAAATTCGATTGTGTCTCTGGATGCTGTTAGCGATTCTAAGGAGTGTCAGGTAGCTTTCGCTTTCTTCGAGATAAAGTCAATGCAAACAAGAAGTGTCGGACGCCGATCTAACTTGAGAGACGAATGCCTTACTTCACAAGAAGTTCTTGCCTTCGTACGTCCAACGTCCACCAACTTCTCCCACCAATTACAAAAAAAGGGGGTGATGAACAATCATCAAACAAAAGGGGGAGAGGTGATGATAATAAGGGGGAGCAACGATTTTAGGGGTCGATTGATTCGATCATTCACACAATCATCTTTTCCTCGAACTAAACGAGTTTCAGACTTTTGTTTCTTTTCAACTTTGTTGTGCTAGGCTGTTTCGATTAATGAAGAAAGAACAAAGATTAGAGCTATCAAGTGTGAACCAAGTACTTTGACTTCGAAGTCATGCAAATTATTTCAAATCTGAATTTTTAATTTTGAAAATTATACAATAGCGAGTGGCAATTGTATGCGAAGTAGTGCTGTCGACGACGAATTGCTCTTGTAGATCGTCACGCAATTGCCTTTCATTTTGCAGGGATCCGAAACACATTTAGCGTATAGGAAACATAGGTATAGTAACCCACAATGCTAGTGATTTCCACCAAGACACTATCCTTTTCGTCCACAGCCGACTTTGTTTTCTGGTAGGTTTCCTCCGAAACTGTGCTTGTCTCCAGCAACTCTGCCGTAAAGGCGACAATGGCCTTTTCCCGATCGTTGTCTAGCAACGGCAGCAATTTTTCCTGTACGGCTTGAAGGGAAAAATCGTCAGTCGCGGGGGAATGCTGTCAATGACCTCGCTTGCGATTCCCGCCTTGAGGGCCTCGCCGGTGTGAATGGCAAACTCGGTTGCCGATCGTGTTCTGGCGCCTGTTCAGGAGAATCACTAACTTCTGATTCCCGAAAGGACAGCGATGTATCGTAGCGACAGGCTTTTCCCGAGCTGGGAAGGCTGGTTCGGCGATTTCCTGGGACTGCCAACCAGGGACCGAAAGGTCCCGCTGAGGCCTGTCCTCGGCCGTGATCGTAGAATAAAGTCGTGTATTTCCTTTTGCTTTGGATTCATTTCGTCGAGTTTGGGTCCGTTGTAGCGAGGAGCGATTAACTCCTGCGGTGCCGTTTCGGCGCTCTCGGTGGTGCTGGACTGGCTGCTCATAGTTCTAGGTTGTCGCAACACTTGAGCTAGATTTCCGGCAGGTGAGATGCAATCACGGACGGTGGTCAAAAGCAGGTGAGCTGTCAGGCCGAAGCAAACAATCAAAAGCGTTTTCTCAATGGCTTTCATGCCATGAAATCTTGTTCACCCGACGTCTACGGATTTCTGCAGAACACACTTCGATAAAAGATGTCTATGCCAAGAGACAACGTATAGAATAAGAGAGATGAAAAATCTCGAGATGCGTATGCGCTCATTCGTACCTAATGATCGATAGTACGGCAGGGACAAAGGTACAATCCGTGTCTTGCCGATGGCCAAAGAGCAATACATGAAGAAAAGCTCCTTTCTTGGTAACGAGATTGACAATGACAGATGATTTTCAAAATGATGTTCTTTCATCGTCATTCGTCCAAATTGACAAATCGGCATTCGGTTTTGTGAATGATGATGTCGTGAATCCACAATGGCGCGAAAAAATTGAATTCTTTCTCATTTTTCGAAATTCCCGGAGTACCAACGATTTGATTGGTAGATTGTCTACCATGTTCCACGTATCAGGAGAACGTTTTCGATGTGCTTTTGGGAAGCGATTCTAAATTTATTCGAACAGAAAACAACAGCACCTGCATCGAGTGGGGATACGAGAAACACCTCAGTCCACTGAATGTCGTGAATTCTGCGATTTAAATACTTTATCTCGTCGGAGGTCCTGTTGTTGAAGTCTGCTACATTCGATTTGCGTTCTTATAACTTGCAAACCGTATTTCTTTAAGAAGTTGGAGGGGTAGAGCTGCAGGATATCCTTGAAAGGTTGCATCAGTTATACCAGCATCTTTTTCCTTTGGACCCATCAAAATGATTTTTTCGCTCTTACTCGCATCACTCCTTGTCGGGATCGGAAGCCTTTGTCCCCACTTCGACTTCAAAAGTGCAGTGTTCAACGCAACAATGGATGGCAGGTGGCGAAGGAGGCGAGAGTGAAGTGGGTCAAAGCCTTGTTAGAGAACACAGCCCCGGTGCCTGGCGCCTTTGAGGACGAAATGAAAATGAAGGGTCTGCTGGGAAAAAAGACTGATTCCAACCCAAAGCTGACGGCAAACGCCAGGCTTATTTCGTGGTTGAGCGAGGAAGGAGATGTCTACCTGAGCGAGGAATCGACTTGGGGAGAAGCCCCTCATCCCATGGCAATTTCCACAGAAACAAAGGACGAAATCACGAACGAATCGTCGGGACGAGGTCTCTTGGCACGCCGTGACATTAATGACGGGGACAATCTTTTCAAAATTCCGGTAAAAGCTCTGTTTGACAAAGGCATCCGCCCGAAAAACCCTCGGAAAGGATGTCCTCTCTAGAGAAATCAACGAGTACCTGGCCATTGCCTGCCAACTGATTCACGAGCGATACGTTCTGGGAGAAAAGTCTTTCTGGAAGCCATACATTGATGTTCTTCCGGAAACAGAAGAAGTCAACCCCACTTTTACCTGGAACGACGACGATCTGTCCTTTCTCGAAGGATCTCCCGTGATTGCGGCTACTAAATCGCTTCAAATGAAGCTTCAGCGCGAGTACGACGCTCTTTTGGGAGGAGAAGACGGTCTCATCGCTAAATATCCCGATCGATTTCCGAAAGAGGTAAGTTTGCTTTGGAAGCTATCATTTTTTGTGTACATATCTACCATGTGACCAATTCTTACACTATTGAAAAATTGTAATCCACTCGTGTAGCATTTCACGTACGAGAATTGGATTTGGGCATTCACCATGCTCTTTTCGCGTGCCATTCGACTTCGCAGTCTCAAAGAAGGAGAGACTCTCGCGATGGTCCCTTACGCCGATCTTATTAACCACTCGCCCTTTTCGCAAGCGTACATTGATGCGAGAGAAGGTGGTGATTGGCTATTTTCCAGTGGCGAAGAGGAGGTAATTCTGTATGCCGATAGAGGTTACCGTCAGAATGGAACAAATCTATATTTCGTATGGACAAAAATCGAATGCGGAGCTATTGCTCCTTTATGGCTTTGCCGTTGAGAGAAATCCGTACAATTCCGTGGATGTGACCGTTGCGATTGCTCCACTCACGGAATCCTTTGTGAAGGAGCTGAACGATGAGAGCATCCCCGTAGATCCTTTGGCCGAAGAAAAGGCTGCATTTTTGGAATCCGTGGGACGAGATAGTTTGGTCGATTTTCCTTGCTACGCAGATCGGTATCCTGTGGAACTATTAGAATTTCTGAGATTGATGCAAATGACTCCCGAAGATACCCGGGGCAAACCATTGAAGGATTTCGATTATGCTCGAACGATATCTATGGCGAACGAGGCAGCGGTTCTTACATCGGTCATCGAAGCCGTCAGTCGGCAATTGGAAAAGTACCCCAACACCGAAGAAGATGACGCGACAATGATCAAGGACAAGGGAATGTTCCGAATGCTGTCGTACAACCAGCGCATGGCCATTCGTCACAGACGTAACGAAAAGCGGTTACTGAAGCGAACCATTGCGGCTTTGGAAAACCAAATCCGCAAGTCCGGTCTCGACGAGGTCGATCTCAGCCGTGCCGAAGGAAGTACCCTGGGACAATTATTACCAGGAGAAGAACGCAGATACGGATTTAAGCAGAAGACTGCCCTGGAGGACAGATTGGACAAGATGGGTCTCCCAGTCGATATCAGATAATAACACAACTAAAGTACGGAAGATCCTGTCACAAGTCGTATCTACGCTTTATCATCAAACTAGGTAGTTAGTCAGTTGTAGTTTAGTTCTATTGAGAGCAAGATGATGGGCTTCGAAACTCGACTCGATTGATTCGAAAGTCCATTTCGAATCTTCGTTCAGCTTTTCTGAATTTCTCAGATTAGTCCAATGAGTCACCGATTCACATCGTTTGGAAAACCGCTTCGTGGTTCGTGCCACCAATGTGAACTGAGAATTTCCGACCAGTTGCTTTCGACTGACTTGGATCTCGTCATCGATTGACGCAATCACAGGTGACAGGCTAGCTAGCAAGAACAACTCTGGCAAGACCTAGAGCTTTCGAACACAATAGTGACATTATCAACGCTCATACATCACTTCAATCCTGCAAAACAGAATATAACGGAGGACGCCATAAGAACACCATTACAAACCGCTGTTCTTCTACGAAATAACAAAGCATCTATACAACCTTGCCATTGCAATCACAAAATCGAAAACTACTACTCCAACAATGCCATCCTCGTCATCAAAGCACGCACTATCCATCTTGACCTTTATGGTCATATTGTGTGGTGTACTTCGTTCCCCATCGGTCACATCCTTTTCGACGACATCAGTATCAAATGCTTCGAGAAACAAGCCACGGCAGGCCAGCAGCCCTCTGAATTTGCAAGCAGAAGCAGAATCCGATGTCGGGGAAAATATTCTGAAAAACGGCATCCTTCCAAGCGAAAACGAACACGATGCACTCGATGCAGACTTGGGAACACGGAGGGCGTTCGTCGGCCTTATGGCAGCGGGTATCGGCTCTACCTTGCTTGGTGCCAATCCTGAGATAGCATCGGCGAAAGAACCAAGCGCCACCGAGATTACTGGCAGAGCATCTGTCGACGACAAGTCTCTATTGGAATCGACTGAACTGCTATCGGATGCAGCAGCAGTGGACTGGAATGCCATTTTCAACAAGGCATCGAAACGAGCTCTTGGCGGAGGAAAGGCTGGTGCTTCTGCTGCGGTGATTCAGGTATTGAGTTTGATGTGGCTTCGAACATCAATGAATCGACAGTATCGATACGGTGGAGATCTCGGATCGAGTCTCAAGGAGCTCTGGAATGAAGGCGGAATTCCTCGCCTTTATCCAAGGACTTCCCATTTGCATTGGTTCAAGGGCCTCTGACCAGGTTTGGGGACACTGCAGCAAACGTTGGTATTTTGGCTCTCTTGGAGTCCCTCCCGGAAACACAGGGGCTCCCGCTTCCAGGTCAAGACCGGGTTAGGATCCATTTCTGCGGGATTGTGGCGAATATTTTTGATGCCCATTGATTCGTCGAAAACAGCGATGCAGGTAGAAGGCGAAAACGGTTTGAAAGAGTTGATAGAACTCGTCAAAAAGGAAGGACCATCGCCGCTTTACAACGGTGCTCTTGCCCAGGCAGCGGCCACAGCTGCCGGGCATTTTCCATGGTTTTTGACCTACAACTACGTCGACAACATGCTTCCAATGGTCACCGCCCAAGATGATCTATTGCTGTCCTTGGCACGGTCTGCCCTGCTTGGTCTTTGTGCCTCATCTGTTTCGGATGTCACTTCAAACAGTCTTACGCGTCATCAAAACGACAAAGCAAACAGCACGCCTAGGTTCTAGTTCGGGTGACAAGGAAACTAGCTCTGCCAGTGGAGAAGATACGATAGAAACGTCGGAAGAGAAGAAGAAAGATGGCGAAGAGTTATCGTACGGGGAAGTGGTCCAAATGATCTTGAAAACCTGATGGCTGTCGTGGGACTTTTTGGTCGTGGACTTCAAACTCGTCTGCTGACGAATGCTATCCAAGGTTCACTGTTCAGCGTTCTATTCAAATATTTTCAACAAGTCTCATAGATTAAGTCAACTTAGAAAGAGTAATTTTTTGCTTAAAAATTATTGCGTTGGATTATTTGTTCTATTTTAAGCAGAGTTCATTCCACGGATTCTGTGTTGCAGTATCTCAATTTGGCGTTTCGTTATCAACTGCTGGTGGACCAATTGCTGGTATAATTCCCTAGAGTCGTAATCGCCCAAGTGTCCAAAAGTTCTCGAGGCGGCCTCATACGAACAGCTCTGAATGCCCAAAGGGTATTTGCCACACTCTGAGCATTGACATTTTCAATATCATCTATCATCGTTTTCGACAGCTTTTCGAACACAATTTCATCTCTCCATTGTAACCTTGCAAGAGAAAACAAAATACTCGATGCTACTCGAGGGGATGAAACGTGGATATCATCTGAAGCCAGTCGATCAGATAAACTCCCGATGAGTTTGCCATCTCTGAATTGTACCTTTGCGACTCCCCATAAAACGTTGGAAATCTCGGCAGCATTCATTGAAGAGGATATATCTATCGTTCGATTTCCAAGGACCGACATGAGCTCCTCATCCAGGATCTCTAATTTTCCAATTCCCCACATGACTTGTGCGACATCGACGGCAGAAAGCTCTTCAGCCCTTGTAGCAAGTTCGCCCGCGATTTTCAATGCGTTTTTAAGATAAGGAGGGTCTTCCATTTCGGCCTCTTCATCATCTAGTAGCTCCATGTCTTGCCGTTCCCATGCAATCATTTTGCCACACGACCATATCGTTTGTGACAACTGTCGTGAGGAACAGTCTGCTTTCGACGACGCCAAAAGATTTACCAAGTGATCAAAAACTCCTTTGTCTTTGACATAATTTGCTTTTGCATATGCATACAAGGCGGAGGAAGTTTCTGCAGCAGACAAGTTGGATGACAACAAGTGTCCTCCGTAACTGTAGAACAGGTCTTGTTTTAGATTCGCCAAAGACTCTGATGAGCGCTTTTCCTCAAGGACAAGAAGCGACGTGAAAGTTGCAAGAATTCGACTTGCAATATTAGGTGAACAATCGTCAACCATTCGTGTCTTCCAGAAGGCAGCTTCCAATGTTCAAAAGAATTTCTTCGTCAAATTGTTCCACTATCGATAGAAACCAAAGAAAGTTCGATATCTCTTTGACTGAACTTCGTCCGATGAATGACTTTTTGCTCAAAAGAAGAGAAGCAGTTTGTACGAAGGGTTGCATGGCTGTTTGATTTTTCCTATGAGCAAAGACAGGCCATCGTAGCACCTCAACCGCAAAATCTGGGAAAATGTTCTGGAAATCAGAAGATTCGTTTTCTTCCACAAGGGACAAAACACGATCTCCTACACGTTTTGTCACTTCTGCACTGTTTGCAGCATTTAACTTTCTGATCGAAGATAGGATGCGTTCCATTTGCCCGAGACTGCATCTTTTCAGAATTTCATCTTCCGTCCAAATCTGCAAGAGTTCACCAATGACCGTATCTTCTCGAGTTTGATCACTCAAACTCGCCCAAGAGGAAATCATACCCGTTACATGTGTTGGGGTCAACGACAACGATGTCGGAGATGATGATCTAATCTCTAGAATTGTTCGAAGGCTGGTGAATCCAAGAATTGCAGCCTCGTCTTCCATACTCGTCATAACACCTAGATCAAATAGGTCACGAGTAGCTACCAAAGCACGATACATATCTTCTGCGGTAGCCTCCTTCCTCACCTTGGGCTTTCGCAGACGTCGCATGAATGCCCTTGACAATAGAATATCCGTGTCGATTTCTTTGTTGCCGTTGATCTCTTCCACGTCGTTCTGTTCACCGAGTTTCCAACTAAAGGGCAATTTACCCGTTTTTCTATTTGCTTTGGCAGTCTGGAATGTTGCCAAAGTCGATAAACCATGAGCGAGGAACCGGGCTGGTAGTTTAGAGAGTGCATCAGGTTTCAATAGACGATCACAAATTTTGTTGTATAAGGAGGAATGGTCAATGTCCAGGTTTGCCATGGCTTGAAGGCATTGCACAAGCTTTATCGGCCCAAGTTTGTACAAATCGGACGTCTCGTGCGTATTCAGAAATTCGACTACGAGAACTGCGAATGGCCTCATTTTTTCCGATCGCTTTTCGTCAGGAGCCAACACTGCCAAGGCTTGTAAAACATCCGACAAGGGATGCACTCCAGGAAGTTCTTGTAGATTGGAGGTTTGCTGCGTTGATGATGGCGACAAAGATGACCGATGAGACATTAGCTTTATACCGATAGCCTCCAAAAGGTTGGCAATCATTTTCTTCCGGGCTTTCGAACCATTTTCGGATATTGAAAATGCGGTTGTGTTTTCGCTGATGATGCGTTTCTGGTCGGAAGTGACGCCTGACCTCGTTTCAAGTACCGATATGTGTGCCATTCGGCGAAGAGCCGCCGCTGTTGCGTTCAGACTCAGACAAGAAAAGGGGATGGTGGTTTCGTTGGCACCCGTTTCAATTCCAGCAGATTTGGTTGCCATATCTACGCAGTCATTTGACGCCTTTGAGTCGTCCAAATAATTCTCTGACAGTGATTTTTTCAATGTGATTTCGACTTCCTTCGTGCTTCTGGCACGAATGAGAGCATTTACAAGCGCGGAATCATTTCTTGCAATGTCGCATGTCTCCTGATTGTTCGATTCATAGTATAGTGGACCAAGTCTGCTGAAAGATACGGCGGATCTTGGCTGTTGTCTTTCTTGGTGTCCTCGAATTATTCGTCCCCGATGAAATGCAGATGCTTTTTTGGTAGTAGGCATGAGAGTTGTGGATTGCCTTGACACAAGTGGAACGAAACTTATTCTTTGGCTCGTCCATGACCAAACCGTTGTGATGTATATTATGGACAACAGCAGCCTGGTCATTCGCCGTTTCGGCAAAAGAAGCGCAAAGAAGTCTTTGAACGAAATCATTTTGCTGATTTGCGGGATTTATGACGAAAAATTATCCAGAGATCCTCGCAATAGCATCGTTCCACCTTCTAGCTTTTAATCAATTACCTCCCGCTATTATTTATGGTCATACTGTATTGCAATTCAAGCTTGTTCTAAGTTTGAGGTGATTATATTATTTTGTTTCCTTTGATGATTTTTAAATGATGTCTGCCAGTGAGTTCCAGAAAAAATAAATTCGCCAGTTGTTGCTTCAGCAGCACCATCATCCATCACCATGATGTTGTGATGGGTGGTGAAGAAGTCAATCACGCACTGAACAAAGTGACAACGCATAGTTTTCGAGTCACTAAATCGCGCACCAACGAATCGCCCATTTTTTTCATTGGAAAAAAGTCTCAACGCAAAATGAATTTCGTATGATATGCTTCATACATTATTAACATAATATAAGCTCATATCAATCGATGTTGAGCATGAGAACAGTGTATCATGATGCGCGCGACGAACGCGCATCAACACGTACTTGTGTTCTTCGAAATTCTAAGTGCCAGACTTGCATTCTGTGGCTGTACAGTGGCTATCACCACAGAACGACGCAGAATTCTCGAACGTTTGGATTTTTAAGACCTGAAGACACCGGCCACATCTTCTTCGATCTTAGTTCAAGGAAACCGATTTTGCAACCGTGATTTCATCACTAAAATTCACCATCTTCCATCACTTCGAACCTGTGACATGGTATGGAAGGAAACATCAACAGTAGAACCAAATGGCACCACGAATAAAGAAGACAACAACTGGGAGTGCAGTTTTTGACGCATCCAATACGAAAGATTTTCCGTTGGTGCAATCGAAAAGGAAGATGAATGAGAATGGGAAAAGATCTGACGACAAGCTTTCTTTTCTAAAAAATAAGAAAAATGCGCTACTCAACAAATTCCTGACCAGTAAGTATCGAATGAAAGGAAGGATCTATGATCAAGATAGCATGCAAAGAGTTTCAAAATAAAGTCGTCACTTTGGCAGCATTGGCTCATCGAAAAGTCCCTCTTCACCTGTTCCTACTTGTCCATTACAGAAACCTTTCACATGATCGAACAATGTGATCCGTCAGTCGCGGCTTGGTCCGCTGATGGCAAGTCGTTCGTCATTAGAGACGTCGATTCTTTCGCACGGGTAAGTTGTCTTTGTTGCTTATGCACAACTTCCGATACTTGTTGGGGATAAACCAGGATTTGAAGCATGATAGCGATTCGTTGGATGTACTAGTTCGTTATCTTTTCTGCTAGATGATACCTGACGTCTTTTTTGTCTTGACAACGATCGATCGATATACCAGGATGTCCTCCCCCTTTACTTCAAGCACTCCAAATTTGCATCTTTTGTTCGACAATTGAACTTTTACTCATTCCGAAAACTTCGGGCCGATACCGACTGATCGAAGTTCTGTCACCGAATGGCCTCCTCCAATTTCGCGGAACTGTAGCAAATCCAGCGCGGTACGATTCGCACACGAACATTTTCGAAGGGGTCAACCAGAACTTTTGCACAAGATCACACGAATAACAAAATCACAAGAACCAACTTCGTCAGAGATGAAGTTGCTTAAGGATGATATTTTTTCTCTAAAGAAAGACATAGTTGCGCTTTCGAATCGATTTGATCATCGCTTGCAGGCAATGTCAACGGCACTCGAGGCAGATTACAAACAAAGGATGAGCAACATAGCGCTTTCATACCAGGCACTGTCTGCTTTATCGAATCAAATACGTTTGAGCCAAAGCATATCTGCACAGCCAATAGAACATGTTAAGACTGATAGTGCCGTGTCTTCTACGGTTGTCAATTCAAAGGAGGGGGGAGAGATTTGTGTGGAAACCACATCCGCACCACAGACTACCTGATCGCGTTGAACATTCCAGAATTCCGACAAGTGCCACAATAACTGCGAGTCCCGGGAGTGCTACAAGCAAAACCCTGCAGCATTGAGACAGAAAATGAGGCTTCTTCGAAAACTCAAGTGATGTCTCCGTTGATGACTCTCTCAGGGATTGCAACAGCTATGATAAATCATGCTTCGGAGCCATAGATCTTCGTCAAGGGGAACAGGGGAAGGTTTTACAACTAAGTATATAGAACTTTAGTTTTACTTATAGTACATAAGATTAGCGAACGATGCGGATTAGAATGATCGAACATGACTTTGCTACTTTACGAAACCCCGAAGGTAGGTTCGATCTTCGATCGTTTCAAGAGAAGATACCACTTCAATAAATTGCACCAATCTCCAAACCTAGCCTTTTCTTCTTCAGATCGTTCTTCTCTAGGTTTGTCCACAAATTCATCTCCCAAGATCGGGCGCAAAAACCTCGAGCATAGAAAAAGATTGTCCGCCAACACCCGAACAGGAAGGGTCGCCAGATGCATTCATACCCGTCAATTCTTCTGCATGTTCGAGTTCCATCCATTGGTTCTTTGAAGGAGGTTGCGATATTTTGGAGAGGCGTTGCAAATCTACTGGCTTCCCCTGCAAAAGTGCATCACCAATGTGACCCACCACCGTCATCACTTGAATGGGGCGGCCGTTTTCTGGAGCCATGGCAATAGCCTGCGGCGATTCCCCTGCGAAGAATCGTTCGTAGGATGACTCCCACCTCGCCTTCCCACTTTTCTTATTCGGTTTGTATATTGCAAATTCCCACTTTTGCGCCTCTGTAGGACCACTTAAAAATGTCATTGGCAGATCGTCGATTCTGTTTGCTGTAACAGTTTCTTCCGATGAATGTTGCACGGTACAATACCGATCGATCCAGCTATTAAGAATATCAACGAGTGAATCGAGCTCTCGGGTTCTTGCACCAGCAGCAATTAGATCCGACATGGCTACTTTGACTCCCGGTGGATAAGTTGCTACGGAATACGTAACAGAAAGCATCACATGCTCTGGTAACACCGTTGATGGAGCCATAGTATGTTTGATAGCAGCATTCGATCTCCATTCTTGAACAAAAGATAACAGCTCTTCGAGCTGGGCACATCTGTCTTCTTTTCCGAGTTTCTCTTGCAAAGAGACATAGTTGTTCCATTTCGTATAGGCTCGGATGACTTCCCCATCGCCCGTTTCCAATTCTTCGGAAGGTAACTTTTCGAGTGAGACTCCCTTTTCCTCGAGTTTCTTGAGTACCATTTCTTTTCTAGCTTTTTCTTGGCGTTCAACTTCTCGAACAGAGTCCGGCACCGGAAGCATTATTGGACCTGTTCCATACAAGTATTGTCCGTCCCGTATGACTGACAGTGTATATTGTCCAAGATCTCGAGTATTGGCCACCACCCACATTTGAAGATTTGGTGGCTTCGATCAATATCTTTTTCTGTGACAAAGCCACAGCTATATCTTTTAGGCATTGTATAGATGCTCTTGCTTTGGGCAAAGCCTTTCTCCTTTCATTCATCGTATTTTGTAGTATCTGGGGATTCGTACCGCTCGCGTAACGGTAATCTTCAATAATACTGCCTTTTAGCACTTTTTCAATGGTACTCATTGAACCCTCTTTCAACCCGCTTACTGCCAACATAATCAGCCTTGCTTCGTTCGCCAAAGTTGCGAAGGGTGTCATCGCCATACTTTTGAGCGCCAAGACAATTATCGCATGTTCCACAACGTTCACCAAATGATGGCATTTCTTCGAAAAAATCCAAGAGGCCCTTCCGACGGCATCCTTCTTTGTCCAGAGCAAATGCTTTGAGCGCTCGGGTACTTCGGATGGAGGCCTCTCGAGCCTCATTCCCGAGGCTTCCAACGTAAAAGTCACCCATATATTTGTCGAAATCGTTGGCAGACGCGTATAACACGCACTCCCCTGGAAGCCCATCACGTCCCGCACGACCAATCTGCTGGTAATAGTCTTCTACGCCCTTGGGTGGACCCCAATGAATGACTCGCCGAGTGTCTGGCTTGTCGATACCCATTCCAAAGGCAACAGTTGCCACAACGACAGCAGTCTTTCCCGTCAAAAAGCGAATGTGGGTTTCGTGACGTGTATCCGTCGTCATACCTGCATGGTATGCCCGAACATCGACGGTGCTGCCTTGAGCTTGGAGGCGCTGCAGTAGGTAAGAGGCGACTTCTTCCGTCAAGTTTCGTGTGGCGGCATATATGATTGTACTTCCAGCATGGCCTCTCTTTTTTTCCTCACGAGTTAGGTCTTTAATCAAGGGTTCCATAGCCGAAGCGAGTTGATTATTTTTCTCTTTCAAAATAACTTTGATAGCAAGATTGGTTCTGTCGAAGGATTGTTTATTGATATTGGGCGATCGGAGACACAGATTTTGCCCGATATCCTCTTGAATTCGAGGAACAGCAGTGGCTGTTAAGGCTATGATTGGAACTATGCGTAGTTGCGGATGTTTTCTAAGAGCCTTTCCTACATCCGAATAGTCCTTGCGAAAATCGTGTCCCCACTGGCTGACACAATGAGCTTCGTCGACAGCAATGCAGCATAGTTCCAGATTCGCCAATCGATCAAGAAATCCGCTCGTCATAAGCTTCTCAGGCGTGATGTAAACCAATCGATAATCGCCTCGTAATGCCCGTGCCTCTTCCATACCATCATTTTGAGCAGAGCCTAGGTAAGTTGCTAGAGTTTCGTTCGAAATGCCATTCAAGCGTTGAACTTGATCCTGCATAAGAGAAATGAGTGGGCTGACAACGATGGCCGTTTTCTTTGAATATAACGCCTGGGATCTGGTAGCAGAGAGACTTTCCGGAACCAGTGGCCCAAAATACCATAACGTCTTCCCCCCGTAGCACGGCAGAAATTGCTTCAAGCTGACCCCTTTTGAAGGAGGAATAACCAAAATATCGTTTCGCACAGGCTTCCAATCCTTCCTTATCAACGGAACGATGCTGCACCTGAAGGCCTTCTGGACTAACCTTGGGTCGCTTGTTTGATGGAGGATTCACTTTAGTAACAACGACATCGGCTTCAAAGTTATTTGAGAATGATGGGTCTCCGAATCCTTCGTTCTCGCCAGCGTTCGTAGAAGGTCGTTTGGCGGGGGTAGAATGCGAAGCAGCAACCACAGCATCGACGTCATAATCGTCCAAGAAGGAGGAATCCCCAAATTCGTCGTCATTGTTGTCCATCTTCAATAGTTTTAAATTGGCACTCAAAACTTCACCTCGTCTGTATGGCAATATGGTTCAATAATGTATCTGATAGCCATTGTCTTCTCACTTCATCGCCAGATGTGCTGAACACAAGATAGTTTTCTTATTTCGAAAACTTTTTCAGTTCGCGGCGCTCTGAAAAGACATCGAACTAATAAAAATGCACATATTTTTTGGCGCGAACTGCATCATTGTGGCATCGATTGAAAGCACGACGAAAGGTTATGATTGACGATGCCTTCCGAGGTATCTAGATGAATACCACCAACATTTTCAACAATAATAACGAATGAAGAGAAAATAGAAAACCGAATCTAGCTAGTATGAAGGTTTGAAATACTATACTTCGAGCGTAGCAATTTTTGCCGTCATGAATCATACAAAGAAAGAACCAAATCATCACTTTTCGACAAATCCTTTGGCTCGGACCTTCTTCGGGAAGTCTTTGTATTCGAGTCCCTTCAGTGAAAACAGGCGTTCCGCACGCTGTTGCAAAGTTCCCCCGCATTTAACTTTTAATGCCAATAAGGCACTCTTCAATCGATCCAACCCCAATGCTTCAAGCTCTTGAATAGACTTGTACTGGTCAAGGTCCAGAAGCTCCGGCTTCGTAGGCTCTTGAGCTGTTTTAGTCGTTACCATTGGCTCTTTTTCGGTATTGTTGGGTGCTGAGGCGACGGGTGTGCTCTCTTTTTTGGCTTGTTCCATGTCGACACTTTTCGATGAATCCTTTCCATCTGCCTTCGGTGGCTCTACTGGTGGTAGTTCCTTTACCGCGACAACGTCTTCATCGGCAGGAAAATACTTGCAATCCTTTTTGGTAAGGTGCAACTCAAGAATTTCATTCTGGTTGCAAGAAAAGGCTGGTACGAATGACCTTGAACCGCAATTTGTAAACGCTTCCCCCAGATCTTTCCCATTGAGTGTAAACGACATGCTGCACTTTGTTGTGTTCAATAGACAACCCAATCGATCTCCTGCTTTCCATTCAATAGGAAACTTCCAGTCCTCCCCACCATGAAATTTGAGTCCCCGAGATCCGTCAACGGCAAAGCTGCTGGTATCATCACCCACTCCGTCTCCCAGATCATTACTAGGGGTGAACGAAGATGTGCCATTCTTACTATCCACAAGACTTGCCCAGCCTATTTGTGCCAATCCACCAGTTTCCAACGTGACTTCGTAGTAATACGACGACGACGATTCGGAACCTCCGTCACTCTCTAAAATATAGACAGCCGTCATAAATTCCGATTTTGACTGGATTTTGACTGAATCGGTGCCAGGGGTAGGTTCCACGACAACGTCTCCGGTAAGACTGACCAGAGAATTCGGTTGCTCGTCACCATCTGGAAAGTATATCGAAGTGTCTTCCGCCGACGTTTCGGGGCGTTTTCGTTTGTTCTTGGAAGCTGTGCTGGCCTTCTTGCTATTTTTCAGTAGCCCTTGTCGGATCGCGTCACTAAGGTTTGATTGGACGGATTCCGACATGGAGTTTGTTTCGTCCAGGTAGTGTGTCATGGTCTTTTGATAGGCTTCGTCTTTTTCTTTCTTCATTGCGGCTTCTTTTTCCAGTTTCCGATCCATCTTTTGAAATTGTCGTTTGATGCGGTTTGTGTCCTTCTTCGAAACGTCCGCCCATGTCGGAGTCATGAGGTGCCAGTTGTACAAACCCGACGGTGTGTTCCACATTTCGTCCGCGTCGACTTTCTCTCCCGCCGCCTCTTTGCGTTGGCGTTCTCTCCACTTGCGAAGCTTGATTTCGTCGTTGACGTGACGCAGACGACGGCCCTGCAAATCTCTGCAGGCTCCGAAATCCGTTGTCATCTTTGCACCCGCTTGCCGCGATAGTCCCTTGAGCAACGTCCCGAAACCTCCCTTTCCACCTCGAATCGACGAACGGGCCCTGACTTGGACAAATGGAAAGCTGAAATGGCTGATGAGCAGGCACGAACGGGGCCATCCCGTGCGATCGGCGATGAATTGGAGAAGCCGATCAGCGGTGAATGACCCCAAGGAACTTTCGCTATCAACAACACCTCTATCATTCTTGCGGATATCCACCTCTGCATTGTCAAGTGATATAACGTGCGTTTTGGCTTCAAACTGAACCAAGAATTGACATGATTTCAGTTCTGTGGACCAATTTGTTGCCGTGGCCACCGGGGGAGACGCTATCGTCGTCATCGTACTTGCTTCAGATGCTTTCTAGCTTTCTTTTTCGTTCAAAGTGTTTTGGTTGAGAAGATGTTGGTTTGAACAGAACCTTCATGTTGCTTTTCCAAACCCTCTTAAGAGTCTCGACGAAGTTATTGGTATGTTTTCGTCTGTTCTGGTACGGCCACGAGAATAGAGAAGGACTAAAAATAGATGAGAAATGATTTTACCCGCGCCAAAAGCTTGATTCAAGTTCGTCGTAGAATTTGTAAAGGAAATTCTGTACCTCAAAATTCGAACCCTTAAGCACTATTAGTAAGGAAGAGTTATTATTAAATAAATAATTAAAAAGTCTTTGTTGTGTCGTGGACAACTTGGGGGTTCATTATCATTGCAGTTCAGGCGCGGGCCGTCGGAACCCATGGCGTTCCGCCAAACGCCAACGCTAGAACGCAACGCCAAAACACTACGATACCTGCGTGACTAATTTTTTTCGATTGAAAAATCTCATTCCGTGTATCAACATCAAACAGGGGTATGAACCTTTTTTCAAAACCAGACCCGTCAAACGCAACAGTTTCAAAAGGATAGTGCTAGCAGTGTCTCGCAACACAAACCCATCACCAAACGTTGCGATTTAGAAGCCGTAAAATACCAACTAAATACCGCAACTTCCCTCAGCGAAGACACTTAGACTTTGGTGTCCACCTTCGCTTTGTCCAGCTCAATTGAATCTACACTACAACGTGTCCATCGATTAAAACTTGATGCCGGTATTATCCGCCATGACAGCACAGAACGAAATGGAGGCATCGGCGGAAATGCTTGTGGATGATAATATCGATGAGGTCACCCCTTCTCCTAGAAAACGGTCTTCTCCGCTCAAGTCTTCGAGTGACAATTCAAGACTAAAGAAGCAGAAAATTTCCAGCGGTTCAGACGAGGATGAAAAGGAGAACAACGGCCGCCGACCATCGTCGAGTTCCTCTCGTCGTCAGAATCAGAGCGTCAAGCCCGAAAGTGGCCTTGATTTTCTAGCTGGCCGCAACATTAATCAGAAGAACAAACCACCTGAAGCTGGAATCGTTACGAAGATTTATGCCGAAAATTTCATGTGGTAAGGAATCTTGATGCATTCATTTGATCCCTGCGCATCAATCGATCATTTTTCTTATTTGATTACTTTCCCTCTCTTTCTTTTCTTTCAAACGCTATCATCTGAACCCACGAATCTCTTTCTGCGTAAAAGCCATCGCAAACTAACAGTCGAATTGTGCCGCAATGTGAATTTTATCTATGGCCAAAACGGATCGGGTAAATCGGCAATCTTGGCTGCAATACAGATTTGTCTGGGAGCTGGAGCCCGTCGAACGAACCGCGCCCGTTCTTTAAAGGATTTGGTGCGCAAAGACACGAGCTCGAGCTGTGCCAAGGTTCGCGTCACTCTTCTCAACAAAGGCTCGGATGGTTACCAACGCGAAATCTATGGGGATTATATCACTGTGGAGCGCACTATTGCACTAAGAGGCGGTTACAATGGATACAAACTGTTCAGTGCGGACAACGTTGAACAGTCTAGGTCTAAGAAGGACCTCAATGAGATGCTCGATAAGCTTAATATTCAAGTCGAAAATCCTGTTGCTATTCTGGATCAGGAAGAAGCCAAAAAATTCTTGACTGGCAAAGCCGAAGCCAAGTACAATTTTTTCATGAAGGCAACGGAATTGGAACGTTTGGACAACACCTATGGGAGTACGATGGAGCAGGTTGAACTGCTGGGACGACAATCCGAAAGATTAGAACGGGATATGAAGATAGACGAGCATTTAGTTCAGGACACTAAAAGGGCTTACCAACAGCACAAAATAATCGGAAAGCTCGTGACGAAAAAGTCCAAGTATGAAGTGCAGCTTGCGTGGGCAGGCTTCAAAGTAGCGTTGGATGAACAGCAAGCCAAAGTTGAGGTAAGTGAATTGGTGTGCCTCGTCTAGCTCAATCGCATATTTTCCACAATTTTTGAATTTCGTCTTCAATCCTGTTCATGTGTTCTCATACTGTTTTTGTATGTACTTAGGCATTCGAAAAATTCCAAGAAAAGGCCGAAAAGAAGAAACAAGAACTAACTCAGGCTGAAGCTGCAAGTCAGGAGATGGGCGATCCGAACGAAGATCGTCGGAATCATTTGGAAGCCCTAACGGAGGAAGCAGAGGAGATGTCGGACAAGAAGAAAGATTTGGAAAAGGAACTCAAAAAAGCCACGGAACCCCAGAAGGCAATGGCTCGACAGTTCAAAATGCTCAAGAAGGAAGAAGATAACGCCAATCACGGCTTATTGTTGGCAAATCAACGACTTCAGAAGAAGCGCGACGAGATTTTGGCCAAGGCTGGATCGGCCGAGTCTGACCAGGCACGAAGAAACCAAAGGTTGCAAAAAGCGGAAACAAAATTAACAGAAGAGAAAAACCGGCGCAATGAACTAAAACAGGCTGTCACAGATTCGTATAATGCTTACGAAGAAATTGGACCCGAAGTTCAAGCGGCGCATCAGATGGTCTCTGACCTCAAAAATCAATTGAGAGGAATCCAAGGTAAAATTCGATCTATGGAATCGTCGTCGGGGAATTCTCTCCAAATTTTTGGCCAACGCTGTTCGAAAGTGAAGCAACTGGTTGATAGAGCCAATCAAAGAGGTGAATTTCGTGGGCCAGTTCTGGGACCAATTGGATCTTACTGCAAGATCCAATCAGGGAAAGACGATTTTGCAATATTGGCCGAACTTGCAATTGGTAACGGAGTTCTGGATAGATTTGTTGTATTCAACAATGCCGATCGTAAGCGCTTTCAACAAATACGCCGTGATGCCGGCTGTCAGATGGATTGTGGAATCTTCCAGCAGCACCAACATGCTAGATACAGGGTTCCTGAACCACCCCAAGGCGTCGAGACCGTTGCCACAGTTGTGTCGATACAAAATGATTTGGTTTTCAATTGTCTCGTGGACAACGCAAAAATCGATACGAAAGCCCTTTCTCGGAGTAAGAAAGAGAGCGAAGACTTGCTTCTTGTCAGGGACAACAACAGCCGTGCTGTGATTCGTGGGGGGAAGATCAAGGAAGTATTCTTTTTGCCAAAAGGTGATAACTGGAAAGTCACAAAGGGCAATATACAAATGATTTCGAATACTCGCAGGCCAAAGAGAACGATTGGCGCCGACGTGACTGCTGCCATCAAAGATGCGAAAAACGATTATCAAACCTTAAACGAAGAATTGGCAGCGAAGAACAATGAGTATAATAGGCTTGAACGCGAACACACGGATCATAAATTGCAGTGGAATACCAATAAACGTGCACTTCAAAAGAATGAAATGGAGATAGATCGAGCTGCCAAAGAAATCGACGACATAAAAGCAGAGGAAGTAGCAAGTATTGACAACAAAGTCGACACCACTGAAGAAGAGGAAGATGTATCCGAAGCCCAAGCCGCGCTGGACCAGATCAAGGAGAAACTAAGGAGTGCCGAGTCCTCCATCAAAGAAAAGACACCTCATATTCAAGAAATCAAAGACAACCTTGATGAAATTACTGCTCGTAACAAAAAGATTTTGAAAGATATTGAGGAAGCGGAGCAAAGTTTAAGCGAACACTTTCGTTTAATCGAGATTCAAAAGGCTAAAATAGCCAAGAAGCGTGAAAAGCTCCGGCAATACGAAGATGCTGCTGCCGGTCATGCGAAGGAAATCGAGGAGGGGGAGAAAGAAACAAATGATTTTCTGAGATTTGCGCGGACCGTCCAATTCAGGGCAAGCCGTACTGAAGAACAACGAAAGCTGAGAGAAGAGAACGTTCTGGCGAATGAAACACAGTTCATAGAGAGTACGGTAGATCCAACGGAAGAAGAACTGGAGCAGATAGGAATCCCTGAAGATCTCGATAAACTTCAAAGCACTGGACATTATGAAGACAAAGTCAGTCGTGCAATTGATAGGATTGCCCAAGAGAGAGAGCGTAAACTTGAAAATGGAGACGACGAACCTACTGCGTTTGCCAAATATACCCGTGCCTTGAAAACGTATCAAGCCAAGAAGGACCAAGTAAAAGAAATTCACTTGACTTCGAGAAAAATCTACAAAGACATGGATCTTCGTAGAACACGTTGGAAAGAATACCGTGACCATATTAGTGAGAGTTCAAGCAGGAAATTCGGTGAAGTCCGTAAGTATACACAAGAACTTGAATTGTTTGTAATTTCCCTTGCGGTTCCTGAGTTTGAGTCGACAAACTAATATCTGACATGTTTTCAATGTATTTCGCTTTAGTCAAATTGAAAGGTTCCGGCGGGGAGATTGAATTCGATCACGAAGACGAAACACTCAATTTGATTGTACAAAAGGATAAAAATAATGAGCAGAGTCAGCAGCACGATGTCAAGGCTCTCAGTGGTGGTGAAAGGTCATTCGCGTAAGTTATAGATTTAGTTGAGGGTGTTTTGTATGCATCTCAAAACAATGGGAACATTTCATTCACTCACCTCTTTTGTAGAACTATTTCTCTTCTCTTGGCTATTGGTGAAACGTTGGAAACTCCCTTCCGTGTGATGGATGAGTTTGATGTCTTCCTTGATCCTGTGACTAGAAAGAAGGTTATTGACCAACTCGTTGAAGTCGGAACTGCAATGGGCCACCGACAATTTATCTTCATTACTCCCCAAGACGTCTCGAATCTTGATAGTTCTCCAACTCTCAAGATTTTGCAGATGAAGCCTCCGGAACGAAGGGCAGTCGTCGGTGGTCCTGAGCAACAGACACTTGAGTTTTCTGCTTCTCAGGAATAAATATTTATGTCGGTGGGTATGAATAGTGGGTTGAATTTCCGAAAGGAACGACAGCACCAAGAACGAAATGAATCGTCGAAGTCGCCGGTATCGTACTAGAGTGCAAATTGTAATCTGATGTCCGTTTGGACAATACTTTCTGTAATATTAGATATCTCCACTCTTAAACAGCAATCGCTTTAGAATTTTTGTTCTCGCTTCGAATTCCGTCGACTTCACCATGCTGTATTATCTAATTCATATGTATCTATAGTACATTATCTACATATGAATAAAAATAAATCATCTTTCGGAACGAGATCTCTCGTTCACACGAATGTTCTCGCGCTTTCACGGTATTTTTGTCGATGATCTTCGTCTCAATTTCAATACTACTTTAACGCAATCCTCAGTTTGTACGAAATAAGAAAGTCTTTGGTTGGTTTGGGCTTGCTTCCGATACGTCGCAGACATTGACAACCCCCCATTCGGGCCTAACTCTATTCATGATATGAAGAGGGAAGCAAAAAGTTATAGCCATGGTAGTCAAAAAGTATCTTTGTGCCGCTCCTCGTCCAGAATCATGGGAAGAGAAGGCCGAAGCATTTCTGAAATCCCTCGGCGGTGATAAAGTGAAATGCAAGAGTGTGGCTCGTCAAACACTCAGCATGCTGAAAGAGCGACAGTAAGTGAAGAAAAGATGTGTCGATAAATTAGAAACAAAGACGAGCAATGGTTTTTGGAAAATGGTGAACTTGTTTACTCACAAATAGATTCGTAACTTTACACTTTCTGAAATTGTCATACGACTCGGTGATTGATTTACTTTCTCGCTGTCCCAATTCAATCATAGCAAACACGAGAAGAAAAGGACAGGACCTGGACGAAAGTCGAATGCGGAGCATGCCATCTCATTTTACGAATATCTTGCGGGAGACAAAGGAATCGGGGACGAGGATGACAATGTAGATGATGCTTCGGAATCGACCGACGACGATGAAAACAGTACCAGCGATCAATCATCGTCATCGAAAACCGTTGACACCGAAGAGTTTCTCAATCAACACGACGATGCGTGTGATGTTTGCAATTTGGGCGGGGAACTCATTTGTTGCTCAACGTGTTCTCTTGTATTTCACAAGGAGTGTCTTCGACCGGTCATGAAATCGATCCCTTCCGATTGGATATGCCCTTATTGCATTACGTCGGGTGTCAACAACTTCAAACGACATTCCAAAACTTGGAAAAAAGCAGCGTCGGCAATCCGACAAATGAAGATTTTGAAGGAAGAGTTCGACAGTGGATCGCACGAAACAAAAGAAGACGAAAGTGTCAAAGGAGAGGCGAAAAAGGAAGAGATAGACGAAACAAATAAAGAGGAATCGGGAGCCGACAACACAACAAATTCCAAAAAGGAGGACACTCCAACAAATGACGAAGCTTCTTCGCTGAAAGAGGAGGGAAAGGGGGAACCAATAATTGAGGATGAGAAACAAAAAATTAATCTGAAAGATTCGAAGGGAGGCAACATCTCTGCCGCCTCATCCGTCAGTAGTGCTAGTGGAGTACCCGATGGCAGACGCAATCTGGCTCTCTACAAAATAGCGGATTCGTATTCAAACAGCACAGAGAATCTTGTGGTCCGTGGAAGACGCCAGCGCAAACAACCAAGCTTGTATCAACCACAACTGTGTGCAGACTCACGATGGAAGTCGGATGAGAAGCATATCGAAACTGACGGCAAGGGCGACACAGACGACGATTCCGATTCCAATAGTAGTGATGCTGAAACCGACAGCAGTAACGATGACGAGGAGAAATCTGCGGTAGTGCATAGGAATCCGAGGAGGCTTCTCAAGAAGGAAAAGAAAAGAGTGCCAAAAGATCAAACGGAGGATAACGTTGTGATATGCGTCGGGGAAGACGCTATGAACCAGAAGAAAAGTGGTTCTCCGTTCTGTAATTTCTGCCATGATGATGCTGCCATTCTTATCTGTGTCTTCTGTGGATGCCGGAATTGTTTTGGTAAACACGACAAGAAATCTTTGCTTCTATGCGATAAGTGCGAAGACGAGTACCACTTACAATGCTTGGGACTCACCACGGTTCCGTCCTCTAAAAATTGGTATTGCCCCGCTTGTACAAAGACGAAAACAGGCCCTAAGCTATTGTCAACCCGACGGTCATCATCTGGAAAGGTACAAACCAGTACCACCGAAGGTGATAGTGAAAGTGATTATTCACCCAGCAAAAAGACTAGGTCTTTGTCGAGAACACCATCTTCTAGAGGTCGGCATTCGAAATTGAGGATCGAGAAAGAATCAACACCTGCTTCATCGTCATCGCGTAAACGCGTGAGGACTCCGAAAGCAGCTGCGGCTTCCGAAGAAAGTTCAGAGCAACGAAAGCGAGGTAGGCAATCCAAGTCGACAACGAACTCTCCGGCCACCACTCCCTCGACAGGTAAAAAGCGAGGACGTCCACCGAAGAACACAACGACGACTACTCCAACATTGCCCTCCAAAGGTTCACCTTCGCCCACAACACGAAAACGGGGAAGGCCACCAAAAGCAAGCCCTGAATCCGTGGCAATTTCGAGCAAAGCTGAGTCTACGATGAAGAAAAAAGTTACGAAACCGACAACTCCGTCTACTACGTCGAACAAAGCAATCAACTCAGAAGTCCCAGTGAAACCCCAGGAACCAGTCAAAGTAAGCCGTGTCAGTGGCCGAACAGTGAAGAGAGCTTCTTTTTATGACGAAGTTGACGAAGGAGAGCAACACCTAAGATCATCGAAGTCTCCCGGAGAAGGTCAATCTACAAATCATGCATCGAAAACAGCGTCCTCAAAGTCTCAGGATAGCAAGACGCCAGACAAATCTGAACCAGCGCGCAAGAAGCAAAAGAACGACGAAAAAGTGGCTGCGCAAACGAAAGATACTCCGAGTGATGCCAAATCTGCGAAATCACAGACGAAACCATCTAAAATTGTTGAAGACAAGGATGAAGAGATGGACAGATCCGCCGCCAATCGCACCTGTTCGAATGAAACCTGTGCTGCAACCTCCTGCCCCACCCATCGCACCAGTTCGGATGAAACCAGTATTGCAACCACCCACCCCTGCTATACGACCACCAGTCTCCGTTCCAGAAAACTCAATAGTGAAAACGGAGGCAACCACAGAAGACGCCAAGGAACCCACTGTCGATGTGGAAAAGAAGCCAGAGGGCAAGGATGAAACAAACGCCATTCCAACAATTACGGCTCCTACCATTACGAAGCCTGAGGTGTCGAAGAAAATAGAACTACCGCCACCAACATCTGTCCCTCCAAAAGTCAACAAACCACCAGCGACGGTAGCTACAAAGGTGATAACTCCCAAAACCGCAACTCCGCGAGCTTCCCCGACGTTGGTTCAAGACATTACTGGTAGCATTTCTAGTAGTGGGTCGACTAGCGGTGCATCGATTTTCTCTAGCTTTGCTTCTACGCCTCTATTGGACCCTGTGGCTCTGGAAGCTGCTGTCAAAGCACTGCCTGAACCAAAGATCAAAGCCGAAAAAACGGGAATTACAAAGACTCCACGACGCAAACCGGGAGCTAGAGAGTGCATGCAGATATCCAGACGCTTTGGAGTCAACATTATACCTGAAAAATACATGACAACTTTGCTAGACTATTGCCATCGAGGTAAGGTTGAGCACCTGATCAAGATGAGAGAACGATTGGATTGCCACTCCCGATTTCTCGAATACCAGCTCGCGGGTTTGGAGGCTCGTATAAAGGAGGTTGGTGAATCTAAGATTGTTGTACCGCCCATGCCTCCACACAAACGAGATTCGACTTCCCGTAATCGAGGCAGTACTGGTAGCGTTTCGCCTGTTCCTCTTCCATCGAACAAAAAGGCGGTGTTGGGAGGATCGACTACCAAGGCCGCAGTAGCAACCCAAGCTTATAGGGAAGAAACCGCCACCAGCTTCACAAACAACAGGGATAGCTATTTTGAAGACGAAAACCGAAAGCACAGCAAAGAAACTTCCAATCAAGCCGGTCGTTGCACCCAAAATTCCGACCTCCTCATCGTCGATCAGCACTACGACAGCAACAAAACCGGCATTGCCTGCTGCACCGCTTGCAAACAAATCAAAAGCCAATTGATGACCTTGGAATAAACGTTTTTCACTTTAATAATTCTGGTACTTTACTGCAATACACATACGTTTCTAGAATATTGAAATAGCTTTGTACTATACCATCAATGATTATCTCAAGATCAAAAATAGGGTTGAAATCGATTGGGAACTATATTAGTACCTTTGGTGCTACTTGAACCCCGCATGACTCAATGAAAAAGCATTGCTTCACAACGGCTAGTTGCGTTCATTTAAATGTCGCGAGCCATCCCTCTCGCAAAAAACATTCATCATTTTTGTCGATCTTGAGTTCTGTACAAGAATCTTACCGGATAGTGAACCACGCGCAGTCGTCTTTTTCGGGTCACGCTCAACTTTAGACTACTTCATCTCCGGTCTAACGCACTCTGAAACTAATCTTTGTTCACATCAGCTCTCTGTGACTAGTAGATCATTAGACTCTCCATGCTAACAGTACTGTAGACGTCAATACATTACTGTATCACTTCAGATCTTGGAAGGAAAATTATTTGTTTGAAGTTACTCCAAGCAACGTCAATATCAATAACGACAAGTCATTCAGAAATCAATCAAGAGAAGTAAATCATGGATCGTCAATTGCTTTCCCGCGCTAACGGATAGTTCCGAAGCCCCCACTCCGGGGTATATGTACATCGATATTGCCAAGAATGCTGCCGGTAATCCGCAAATCTGTGCCGATGTTGCGAAATACCTGGTGAACCGCTTGTCATCCAAAAACAACCCCAACGTTAAATTTAAGTGTCTCAAGGTCATTGCCAAGACTGCTGTCTCGCCATACTTGCGGGGACAATTCAAGCGATGCATGTCGCAAGATCCCAGAGCGATGGCTGCCATCAAAGACGCTACGCAATTTCGGGGAGCACCGGATCCTGTGCGGGGAGATGCGCCCAACGAAAAAGTACGAATGGCTGCCAAGGAGGCATTGGATGCAATCTACTCGGATACGCCAGCTTCGGATCCATCCAGCGCGGGTGGCTCCTTTGCCTCGTCGGTTTCGAGCAGCTATGGAAACCCCGCCGGTGGCTTTGGAGGCAGTGGAGGATACAGCGGCGGTGCTCCCGGTGGTGGACCCCGACGCATGGAGGGTATCGGCAATCCCATGTTCAAAGACCCACGATTGGAACCAGAACCCCAGAAATTGTCGGTGAATGAGCTCATGAACGAAGCCAAGTCTACCGTTATTGGAATGATCAAAGATCCTCTTGCGCGCAATGCAAACGTTGGAATCGGTGGCGGTGGTGGCAACATGGCAGGAGCCATGCCTCGTCCTGGCGGTGGTTACTCTGGCCCTGGTGGATCGGTAAGTTGATGTCGACGACGAAGTTTGTATTGGCATGTGCAAAACTCGACACGGGAAACTAATTTATTTCATTCTTCTCATTTTTTGATAATTCAGTTCTCCAGTGGACCTCCTGGTAGATCGGAATTGATGCACCAAACTGGTGGACAGTGGACGATGGCGTCGAATAGAGGTGCTAGTGCAGTCGCACCTCCACCAAATTATTCCAATGATTCAGCATACTACAAATCGAGAGATGCCGCTGGTTCCGGTCAAGCCTATTCGTGGGCTCAGTCGAACGCGGGGAATGCAATCTCTGGTGGTGTGGGTGGAAGCTGGGGAGCTTCGTCGGCTTCGAGCGCTCATCCAAGCGACACCGTCCATTACGGTCAATTCAATGCCTGCTGGTGTCGGTGCTGGTGTCAGCGGTGGCGCAGGAACCGGTGTTTCGGATGGTTCTTACGAAAAGCAACTTGTTATGGATCTCTGCCCACCGGGTGGAATGAAACCAGAACCACCTCCTGACAAACTTGCTCAATTCGCAAGAAGCGTTGCGGCTCTTAATCCTGATCACGTTTGTCCGGTTCTCTTGGATTGTATCGAAGAAGGCCAACCCTGGATTATCCGTGCCAAGGCACTTTGGGTTATGGAGACGTGCATCAAACACGGCCAAAAACCTGGAGCGCCAAGCAACGCCTATGCTGATTTTTTGCATGCCTGCAATGGCGAATTTGCCCCACTTGCCAATCATGCAAGAGCTGCCGTTCGAGATCCTGCCAAACGTGTTTTGGGCTTGTTGGGAGTTGCGACACCTGTCGGAGGAGCCCCTATCCCTCCTGTTTCAGCAGCAGGTCGCTGCTCCCTGCACCTGTTGCGCCTCCACCGGCGCCCTGTCGCAAATCTGTTGGACTTTGGAGATGATACCCCTGCTCCGGCACCAGCTGCTCCTCCTCCGCCACCTCAACAATCTCCTCCTTCCGCTCCTCCCGCTGCAAGCGGATCCTTGTTTGGCGGTTTGAATATGGTGTCTGCTCCTGCTCCTTCCTCCTGCCGCTGCACCACCACCAGCTGCGCCTCCCGCTCCCGCAGCTCCTCCTGCCGACGACAATCTTCTTGACTTGATGTCGGGAGGGGGTGCTGCTCCACAATCGTCGTTTGGTTTCATGAATGCGGGTGCTGCCGCGCCTGCAGCTCCTGCACCTCCTGCACCTGCAGCAACGAGTGACGCTACCAACATGTTTGGAAATTTGACCCTCAAAGGATCGGATGAGCCCACCCCAGCACCGCCGGCGCCAGCGCCAGCTGCCCCAGCGGGATCTGCCTTTGGTTTCATGAATTCGGGTGTTACCGCGCCTGCATCTCCGTCACCTGTAGCTGCTCCCATCCAATCGGTGAATTCCTTCGATCCACTGAACGATACAACACCGAACACTCGAAAGAAAATGATGGCGGTGTCTCCGGAACAAATGCAGGCAATGATGTACCAACAAATGATGATGCAGCAGCAGATGCAGATGGCCCAGATGCAAATGGCAATGCAACAGCAAAAACTTGGAGGAGGATCCAGTCCTCAAATGTTTATGGCAATGCCTGGACAAGTTATGCGAAATCCCGCTGCCTCGAAATCGACCTTTGCCTTTATGGAGAAACCACAGAAGCAGGAAGACCATTCCTTCGACTTTGTCAAGGATGCGATGAAATCAGAGAAATAAGAATAAAAGAATACTAGGAAGTTTGTATTACAATGAGACGAAAGCCTATGAACTAAATTCACGTCTAGTTAGCATAATCTATTGACGTTGTCGATCAAGTAAGCTGCAGCTGATTCAACGTAGTATGCTATCGACAATATGACAAAGGAGTATCGTCTTAACTTTTAATTTTGCATTCTTAAAATTTCTGATTGGAAAAATAATATTCCGGACAAATATATGATTTATAGACTTGAATTTAGCGCTACGATGATAACAGCGACTGCCCGGTTAGCTCAGTAGGAAGAGCGTTCGTCTCATAATCCAAACATTCCACGAGAAAGCGAAAGGCCGTCAGTTCGATCCTGACATTGGGCACAGTTGTCTTTTTGCCAGTGGGTCTCATCATGTGTGATTTGGGGTGTTGTCGTAAACAAGCATCGAAG
Organism: Pseudo-nitzschia delicatissima; assembly: GCA_037355735.1. Classification (NCBI taxonomy): domain Eukaryota; phylum Bacillariophyta; class Bacillariophyceae; order Bacillariales; family Bacillariaceae; genus Pseudo-nitzschia; species Pseudo-nitzschia delicatissima. The sequence goes on along the minus strand of CM074777.1, from coordinate 2,126,012 downwards.
ATCACTTTTCTATTGCATCAATAAGGATGTTTTCTTTCTATAACTACTTCTACTGTTGTTTCGGCTTCAATACATTACAGTATCGATCAGACATCTCCTCGACTGCAACAAAGAGGGAGTCTCTAACATTTCATAGTTTTACGACTTTGACCGGGCGCGCGCCAGAGAATGAATCCAATCGTATTTCTTGTGGCGCAGTCCAATGAATCGGTTTTTCAAAATACCTCCAGGGGACCAAATTGCACGTGTCAGCACGCTGCGCGCGGAGTGGCTTTAAATAACCGTGGAGTAGGTTGGAAGTTTGAACTGAAAGACGTTAAAAAAGATGCCTCCTGTTGAAAGCTTGTTTCGAAATAATAATGATGATCGATCATGAATGATGGAAACAGCATCAATGCGCAGTTTATCAACCAACAACAACACCTTGACCAGCCCATTAGAATCTTTCTGAAAACGATAAAGATGGTTTCCCTTGCTAGCATCGCATCGGATGCATTCCTCCTTACGTGGAATGTGTCCAGTATCGTGACATTCTTGTTGCCATTGTTTGCCTTCACCGTTGCCCGTCTGACAAGCTACGCAGAATACGACGAGAACGGAGAACAGAACCAGGAAAACCGAAAACTATTACTCCAATCCGTACCAGAACCCAAACAATTATGATCAATACGGAAATTATGTCGGCCCACAGCACTGGTGGGAATTTTGGAAGAGAAACAGAGGTGGAGAATACGAGGAACGCAACAACGACGAGAACCAGGAACGTGGGGCTCCTTGGTGGTGTGAGTTACTAATCGATAATTGGGATACTGATTAGTTTCCGTGACAATACACATTTCAAAAACTCACAAACTCGATATTCTGTTTATCAGTATCGCTTTGCAGACATCTGGGGTGAACGCGAGGGACGTGATCCGCGAAGAAGAAGGAAGCGGCGCTGTCCTCTTTGTATACTTGTGGACGCTTGTTTTGTTTGCCGGTCTCATCTTTGTCGGAAATACCTACCCAAATGAATATTAGCAAGCTAGGAGCCTTCCGCTTGGCACTGTTTGGATTTGCCAATTACTGCTTCGTTGCCATTGTCTTGCTCGTTGGGATTCGGGAAGCCATCCAGACCGAGGGACGTGAAATGGAAGAAGACGGGTTTTATGGCCAACGATCTGTCCTTTTGATGATCACGTGCCTGTTTGCTCTGATTCAATCGTGTGTCTTTATCTCCTGGACCACAAAACGCCTAAAGATCCTCAGAGCTGCGGCGGCCAAGACAACCAACGAATACGTTGATGTCGAGGATATTGCGGATGATTACAACTACAACATCACCATCTAAGCTGCCTGCTGAAAATTGCTTTGGTTCTCGGATAAATTCTACATCCATCTGTTGATATTCGAAACCACTGACGGGTTATTGATTCGGAAAGTGGATCCCTGAAATGTTTCCTACTATACGTTTCGAATATTTGTACATCTAGAACTTCAAGACTGAAGAGAGTGGGAAAAGTAGTAGTAACGATTTTATTTTCTCTACATATGAAACTTTGTGCGGGTCGCAATGGCGATATCGTACTTCGTTCCATAAACATTTCCATATAGAACTAGCTAGAGTGCGCCATACAATATTTTGAGTTCCTCCTCCACATCACCAATTATAAACACCACATCGTCATGGCCCTAACATTTCGTTACTACAAGTATTTGGTCGTTAAAATTATCTGTTTCCTTGTTTCGCAAGCAAGTCGTTGTTTTAACACCCAATCATCTCAAACTTTGCTTGAATTGCAATTTTCACATTCACAGACGACAGACGGTTTCAGTACGCAAGAAATGTCTCCACTGATTGAAGTAGTGTTCTCAAAATAATTCAGAGTTTTGTTGAAGTGCGACAAATAATAATATGTGTTCATTCATGAAGTAATACATGTGTGAAAGCATTTTGTTCTCTCCGCAATCAAACGATTTGTGCCACCGAAAATAACGTGGACTGAAGAAAGAGAACAAAGAATACCTACTCAGATTAAAGCTTACGCGACCAAATAAATGATAATCTTGCTCATGCCGTTTTGACACGGCGAAGTTGATGTGTGACTACAAAAGATGATCAAAATTGAAACTGCATTCAATGAAACAGCGATAATCTTTCACCTTTCATCAATAGAAGATTCACTCGACACTTCGATCATAAATTTGACAGATTCAAATAGTAAAAGACAAAATAACTATCAACAGGATCGATCGACCAAACTCAAAGATGACATCCGAATCTCAAGACTTGGAATACCTGAATGCATGCCTCTCCGTTATTGTCGTCGGTGCAAGCGGTGACTTGGCAAAGAAAAAGACTTTTCCGTCCCTCCTTCATCTGTTTCGCAGACGATCTTCTTCCAAAGAATTTCATCATTTGGGGCTACGCCCGTAGCAACATTGGAGACGATGGCTTGCGAGATCGGATTCGTCCAGTACTTGATGAAGCTCCGACACTCCGGCCGAGGTCGTCGAAAGCTTTTTACAAGCACGTCCGTTATCAAAACGGAGCTTCCTATGGGGATATCGAGGGATGGACCAAACTCAAGACGCACCTCGAATCATTTGAAAGTTCCAAATCTACCGAGGAAAAAGCTTTCAACAGGCTTTTCTACTTTGCCATTCCTCCTTCTGTCTTTGCAGAGACTGCCGCGAGTATCAAGAAAACCTGCATGCAAGATGAAGACAAAGGATTTACTCGTTTGATTGTTGAGAAGCCCTTCGGGCGAGACTTGGAGAGTTTTGAAAAACTCAACTTGGCCTTGAGCTCTCAGTTCACAGAAGATCAAATGTTCCGCATCGATCATTATCTTGGGAAAGAAATGGTAGCAAAATCTAACTGTCATTCGGTTTTCAAATGTTTGGACGGAACGAATTTGGAACGCCGACAATGTCAAGATGGTAATTCTTACCTTTCAAAGAACCTTTTGGCACTGACGGAAGAGGCGGTTACTTTGATCAGTAAGTGCTTTGCATATCGTCGGTACTGTATTCGTGTTTGTTCTATCTGCAATGTCTTCGGGGATCTCAAATTTAACTTTTGAAATCATTGTTTTTCTCGTTGTGCGAAAGATTCGGTATCATTCGTGACATTTTGCAAAATCACTTGTTACAGGTTTTGACGCTTTTGTGTTGTGAGCCTCCCACTGTGGCACAAGGACCCGATGCAGGCAATGCAATTCGTGATGCCAAGGTTCACGTATTGAATTCCATCCCACCCATTGCCCTCGAAGATTGCGTGTTGGGTCAATACGAAGGATATTCCGACGATCCAACCATTACAAACAAGGATACGAATACTCCTACGTTTGCTGCCATTCGCCTCAAAATTAACAATCCCCGATGGGCGGGCGTCCCAATCATTCTCAAGGCAGGTAAAGCTTTGAACGAGCGCAAGGCGGAGATGCGTCTTCACTTCAAGGATGCCCCGGCAGCCGAATATTTATTCGAAGGACACGATTGTCCCCGTAATGAGCTCGTTCTTCGTTTGCAACCCAGCGAAGCTATTTACGTCAAGACCAACGTCAAAAGCCCTGGATTCAAGAACAAGCCCATTCAATCAGAGATGGACTTGAACTACGACACCCGTTACTTCGCAAACAACAAGCAAAGCAATCCAGATGCTTACACCCGTCTCATCCTTGACGTCTTGGAAGGCAATCAAGCTGCATTCGTCCGCGATGACGAACTCCGTCGAGCATGGAAAATTTTTACACCTGTTTTGCACCAGATTGAGAACACTAACGTCCGTCCAATCACGTACCCACAAGGTAAGGCATTTTTTGCATATTTCGTTCCTTGTTCAAATTATTTTTTGTCAAACACTTCTAATCAGCACTGAACTTTCTCTCGCTTTTGCATCATCCAGGATCTCGTGGACCAATTGAAGCCGACGAATTCATTGCAAGGCTAGGATATTCTCGTAACGCTGACTATGTTTTTGTGGATGAAAACGGTAAATCAACAGCTGTATCCAGCAATGTGCCAACGCAGGCATCGAAATTTCAATTTTCTGACGAGGAGAAATGCGATATTGGCCTCTATGGATTAGCAGTCATGGGGCAGAATTTTGCCCTCAACATGGGGTCTCATGGTTTTTCGGTTTGTGTCGGAAATCGTTCTCCGGCAAAGGTAGACACAACGGTTGAACGAGCCAAAGCAGAAGGGGGTTTGCCCATCGTGGGGGCCAAGAGTGCGGAAGAATTCGTTGCTCGTCTCAGCAAGCCCCGCAAGGTGGTAATTTTGGTTCAGGCTGGTAAACCTGTTGATTTGACCATCAAAAAGCTATCTGCATTTATGGAACCTGGCGATGTTATCATTGATGGTGGGAATGAATGGTACCCAAACAGCCAAAGACGCGCGAACGAATTATTGCCAAAGGGCATCCAATTCATTGGAATGGGCATCTCCGGGGGCGAAGAGGGGGCTAGAAATGGACCATCACTGATGCCTGGAGGTCCAAAGCAAGCATACGATTTGGTGGCCCCAATTTTTGAAAAGTGTGCTGCTCAAGTCGAGAAGACCGGACCATGCGTTGGTTATTTGGGTCCAACGGGCAGCGGTAATTACGTCAAGATGGTGCACAATGGTATTGAATACGGTGATATGCAACTTATCGCTGAAGCCTATGATGTGATGAAAAGCATTTTGGGTATGAACAATACCCAGATGGCAGACCAATTTGCTGAGTGGAACAAGTCGGAGTTAAACTCCTATCTCATTGAAATTACCGAAATTTGCTTACGCAAAAAAGACCCTGAGACGGGTGAATATATTGTGGACTATATCCTTGACAAGACCGGTATGAAAGGAACAGGTCTTTGGACAGCAAAAGAATCTGCCGAACGTGCAGTTGCCGCGCCGACCATCGTTGCTGCTTTGGATTCGCGTGTATTGAGTGCAAGAAAGGAAGAGCGAGTTGCTGCATCGAAGATATTTGCCGCTCCAAAGATCGAAGTCGCTGACAAGGACCAAGTTCTTTCGGACTTGAAGGCGGCGCTTTATGCCGCGAAGATTTGTTCCTATGCACAAGGTTTGAGCTTGATCAAGGGCGCATCAGATGAATTTAGTTGGAATGTTGATCTTGCTGAGTGTGCCCGTCTTTGGACGGGTGGCTGCATCATTCGCGCCAAGCTTTTGGATAGTATCCAAATAGCTTTCAGTAAGAATCCAACACTTCCGAACTTGATGGTAGATCCTGGATTTGCGGAACAGCTCATTGAATCACAGTCGCCGTGGAGACGCACGGTTGCTCTTTGTGCCACAAGTGGGATTGCGTGTCCCTCATTGTGCAGTTCATTGATGTATTTCGACACCTATCGCCGTGAGCGTCTTCCTGCTTGCCTAACGCAGGCGCAGCGTGACTTTTTTGGAGGACACACTTACGAGCGCACGGACAAATCTGGGAGATTCCACACAGCTTGGACTGATGCGCATAAGGACATTGGTGACGTCGCTGGCCGCACTGCCGGTGAGCAGTTACAAGCTTAGGCGATTCAAATTCTATAGTATAGCAACGCACTTAATTGATTATAAATACATTAAACATAATATGCAAGATTCAATTGAAGGGGAGATTCAAGATATCGATCGCGTCATCGATCGAAAAAAAAATAATAATATACCGATGCCAAACAGCAAACGATAAAAGTCTATGTCTGTACCATTTTGCAATTTTCACACCGATACGTCTGTACATCGTCGGTACATTGTTTTGCTATTTTCCACCGTCAAAATCATTCATCATGATGTAATTTTCAAAATTATGTGAATTAGAAAGAAAATTGGAGTCTGTGATCGATCGATGGAAACAGATTCTCGATGTTTTCCGGCAACACAATTTGTATCCATCTATCATCTAGATAGAGAGTAAATCTCACAGTGTGGAATCCATTGATATCAACAATACCAACATACCGACCAAAAAATGAGTAATGAATCGAAAGACCCAACCGTCCAGACTGAACTGGACGGAAAGGAGCAAAATGCCGCTGCCGATAACACCAACCCCAAGAAGAGAAAGAGCAAAAACTCTCGCATCGCTCCTATTACGAATGAAGGAGACATGCCACAAAAGAAATTTTATCGTCAGCGGGCGCATTGCAATCCACTCTCCCACAATGATAATTTTTCTTACCCCTTGAGACCCGATGCGATGGATTGGACAACAGAACACTACCCGGGATGGGAGAAATACAAACCAGAAAACACAAAATCGGCTGAAGTTGTGCCTACGGTGTTAGATATTGGGTGTGGTTTTGGAGGCTTGACTGTTGCACTCGCTACAATCCTACCGAATGAGACCATTATGGGAATGGAGATTCGGGCCAAAGTTACAGAATTTGTCCGATTGCGTCTTTTGGCGTTGCGCAAGGAGGTCCCTGGATCTTATGAAAATGCTAGCGTGATGAGAACCAATTCGATGAAGTTTCTTCCAAACTACTTCCGAAAAGGTTGTCTGAAGAAGCTCTTCTTTTGCTTCCCCGATCCTCACTTCAAGCGCAAGAATCATCCAAGGCGGATCGTGTCGGAACGCCTTCTATCCGAATACGCTTACTTCTTGGCACCCGGTGGAAAAGTCTATACAATCACAGACGTGAAAGAACTTCATGAATGGCACGTTGCAAAGTGCGATTCCCACCCATTGTTTGAACGGATCCCAGAAGAAGAACTTGCCAAAGATCCGTGCGTCAGCGCTATGATTACCGAAACTGAAGAAGGGAAGAAAGTTGCACGAAACAAGGGCAGCAAGTATTACGCTGTTTACAAATACCGAGATGACCTAGTCCAGGAAAAAAAGACACAATTGAACGCAGGTAATTTCTTCGATCCCGTTCCTGAAGAAGGGAAGGCGGAGTAAGAATTCATCGTCATAAGAGATGAAAGGCATTGACGCGAGCGGGATTTCAGTGAAACCGTCGGAGATCAGCAACGCACGTAAACATAGTTCTACAATAATTTTTCTCATTTACTATACATTTTATACTTAGGTTAACTTTGGGAGTGGAGAAAAATCATTGAATTTTGCCGCATTTATTTTGCGCATTTTCATAGTTTCGTCACTGATTGCCCGTTGTCTATTGTCGTTTGTCTATATTGTTACTTCAGTTTGTAGAGTTCAAGGCGTCTTTTTCTTGGGCTTTGTGGTTGCAAGTTGTCCACAAGCTGACGTCTTGTCGTCACCTCGCGTTGCTCGAACGTGAGTGTACACGCCCTTACTTTGCAAATGTTTCTGAAAAGCTGTCACATCCTCTGGCAGTGGTTTCTGATAGAGTGACTGCCCAATGTCATTGAATGGGATCAAGTTCACGTGTGGTTTAATACCGGGCACTTGCTCCACCATGCCTTCGACAAATTCGACCAAATCATCTGCCTGCTCGATTCCATCGTTTACCCCGCGCATTAATGCCACTTCCAGCATGCATGTTCTGGCATTCAGTGGTCTGGACAAAAGCGCGTCAATCAAGCCCTGTCGCAACTCTACCATACTGTATTTTGTCGTCGGGACAAGCTTTTTTCGCAAGTCATCCCGCACAGCATGAACACTCCAAGCCAATACACAGGGGGACTGAGCGAATTCCATGAAACATTCGGGTGTAGGCGCTACCGTTGAAATGGTAACTTTATTGGCAGCCAAGCTAAAGAACTTTCTTGTTGTCAACACTTTTGCCGCTCGGGCAACGTTCTTCGCATTGTCAGCCGGTTCTCCCATACCCATGAATACGACGTTCGAGATGGTAGGTAACTCTTCGTGTCGACAAAGTTTGTTGGCATAAAACATTTGAGCCACAATTTCGTCAGCCGTAAGGCTGCGTAGTTTACCCATCTTGCCAGTTGCACAAAAAGTGCAGCCTGCGTAATTGTACAATTATGAAATCATTCGTGAAAAATTAGTTTTCGAACAAAATGTTTGGACCGCTTTGGATGCAGAGAGAGCCTCGAAATGCGCGTATTTACCTTGTCGACATCCTACTTGAGAGCTTATACAAAGAGTCGAACGCTTTCCCTTCCATGGAATAATCACTGTCTCTACTTCCAGACCATCACTCAACTTCAAAAGCAACTTGGTGGTTCCATCGTTAGCCCGAGATACAAATGACAACGTCGCAACACCACCTTCTACATTCGTCACACTTGGATTGGTTTGGCCACCAAATGATTCTAGATATAATTTCTCAAGCTTCCCGAGCGTGTCCGGGCCCAGGCGCTGCGTCCTTCGTGATGATGGCAATTGGTTCACAATTGATTCGTAGTCATCGTGTCCTAGGTCTATAACATCCCCATACATGTGGGCAGGATCAATGCCCAATTTAAAGCAATCCCAAACAATTCGTGCACGACCTGCGCCACCCAAGGCCACCGCAAGTTCCTCAAAGGACATTGAGAGTGGTCCAAATTCTGATGGTAACGAAGATGTTGCTTCTGCTTTATCTGGTAATATCTCGATAAGCTTTTGGGTTTTGATTTGGATTGATACGCCATCCTTGTCGTTGCTCTCTCCATCCTCAAAGCCATTCCTTGTGGAAGGTTCAGGAGCAAGAGTGCTGGCTAGATTCGATACCGACGGTATTCTGTTCGAGGCTGGAACGAACGCCAGTGAAGCCGACGGGAGCGTAAACAGCAGAGCGGATAGCGATTTGGTGAAGATCATGGTCGATTTCAATTCATGTGAATGCTGAAAGTAGTGTATGACTTGAATAGATACCTTTCACTTTGATGGCTACATATCATGCGACGATACAGTTATAGTGTAGAACAGAACTTAGCAAAAATTCGAAACTTCACATCGGAAGACAAGAGGATGATCGCTCAAATCGTCTTCATTTGTCTGTCAGTAAAGAACCTACCCGAAGAACATCGTACGATTTTTTTTCGTCAGACACACTTCGAAACTGATGGATGAGGTGTGATGTTAAAATTCGACCTGACGGTTCGAATAACGATTCTTATTGGTATGTTGTTCTTAATAATGACGTAATTTTCGAGTTGTTCAAAGCGCGCAAGATTTTTCATCCAATCCAAAAAATTGTTCTCCGTGTTGTTTTTGCGTTCGTCAGTTTTATCGTGATATCCTAAGTCATACATATCTACCATACGTACGTAGGACAAGGAGGCCTCTCTCTCTAAAAGCTAGCGTAGGAGGATAGACATGACATCATAGATATTATTTTTTTAATTATTCTTTCTCCGCTGTGAGACGACAGCACTATCCCTTAGCAAAGTTTCGAAAGTTCTCGCTCCCTTTTCTACAATTCGAAAGCTCGAACTTGCCATCGATTAGTCTCGTCGAAGACGTGCGGATGATAGCCAAAAGCTACTTTTATCTTTGCTTTCTCGGCCACCAATCCAATCACCGTCGCCGTTCGAAATAGTATTTGTTTTTGCCTTCGAACTTTCGATCCCCAACCAGCTCATGACACAAGAGTATATGTATTCCCGTATTTTGATTATTTCTGCTGTGTCGGTATCCTTTACGGCATGGGTCCAGAAGTGATGGCTAGCACCCTCGACCATTTTCACAGGAAGCTTGTAGTTTGTCGAATCCTTCTCTTCTAATCCCAAGACGGACCATGGATCCACGTTTCCGTTGACCGTAAGTATATTACTTGCGCCTGAATCGAGGAATGTCTTCCCGCCATAAAGGTCGATCGAGGCTTGCACATTTTCATAAACATCTGTACTGCTTATATTGAAGATGTGGGAGCAGATTTCCAAATCCATATCGATCGAATGGAAATGAGATGCAAAAGGACAATCGTCATCGCACGTTTGATAAAAGCCAAACTCGGTACAAGTCTGCCAAATCCATGACCTCATCCCAGACGGTTCTACTCTTACACTAGACATAGCCTTGATCATGTCATTGTACTCAATGTTCATGCAATCGTCGCCATACTGCCGAAATGTTCCCAATAGCTGGAGCCGATCGGGCTTCATTTGTTGGTTATTTGTTCGTTGGCCTTGTCCGTTGATTTTTAGTGCCTTGCTTTTGCGCTACTTTCGATAAAGCTTCCAACTCAATATTTTTTTCATCTCCATCACCTGCTCTCATCTTCTCTACTTGTTGAATCATAAACCGACATAATCCATCAATGTTACAAAGTTCACCCTCCGTACAGGAAGGATCGTTGTCCCTGAGACATAATGTTGATAAGACCATCTCCCAACAACAATTCTTGATTCCGACGTTTCTGAAGAGCCGTGTCGGGTTTGCAAACGTTGAATTTCTTCGCCAAGACGACAGAACCATCTTCGGTACCGTTTGTCTTGTTTCCGGATTGCTGCAACAATGCTACGGCCTGATCATGGCCTGTCTTGACGATGCGATGACATTCTTGACTGCCACCAATCTTGTCGTATTTCAAATCCCATCCCTGTCGCGCTTTGTAACCGGGAAACTCGACTCGTAGCTGTAGCGGAGCCGAAGAACTGACACTGGCGAAAATCAAATGAGGATACTTGTAGCGAGCATACATGGACATGAGACCGGGATAACTTCCTCCAAAGGCCACCCAAGTATTTGGCATCATCCGTATCTTTATTCATCGTTTGTACAAAATGCGCCAAATCTTCCAATGCTTGGCGGCTGCTCAGAAAGCGCAAGTTTTCTGTCGTCAAAGGAGGACATTTGGTTTCCCGTCTTGGCATCCACAAATTTTGGATAGGATTTTCCATAATACCGGTGTTCGAGCGCATATAGAATCACATCGTGAGTTTTGGTTTGGGCGATTCGTTTGGCCAATTCCAAGCATGTCTCCGCTGCAATGAACCGAATCAATCAGAACCGATGGAGTAAAGCCTGGGCCCTCACCGCCGACGCACAAGAGTGAAATGGTGGGAAGCTCAGCGCCGCTGTCAGGACTGATGACGGTAAGATACAAAGTATCTTTGTTGAAACGTCGCATCGTTGGTCGCATCGAAATGATCCTAATTGTTGCGTAATGTACAATTCTTTGACATCAGTCACCGTCTCCCCCGACATTGGAGTCATCGAACGCGACGCCGCGGCGCAAATTGATCCTGTCTGTTTCCGAAGCAGCTACCCCCAGGACACAAAGCCAAAGCAGCACGATTATACAGTTCGTGGTCATGATAGATCGAGGTTTGGCAAAAGGTGATCTCATGGTCATCTTGATGCTGATTAGTGAGAAGTTCTGAAGACCGGAATAGATCCACGATTTGATTGTCGAATCCGTTGAAATGTCATCGTTGTATTTCTTGTCTCAATCGATTAGTTCGATTAACTTATTTTCAATTTAATCGAACTAATCAGTTAGCACATACAATTGATTAGTTCGACCCAAAGACGATTTTTGAGTTCATACAAATGTGTTTTAGGTTCGTATGAACCCATCAGATCGTAATTTCGATTTAATCAAACTAATCAGTTAGCACATACAATTGATTAGTTCGACTCAAAGACGATTTTTGAGTTCATACAATCGTGTTTTAGGTTCGTATGAACCCATCAGATCGTAATTTCGATTTAATCGAACTAATCAGTTAGCACATACAATTGATTAGTTCGACTCAAAGACGATTTTTGAGTTCATACCATCGTGTTTTAGGTTCGTATGAACCCATCAGATCGTCATTTCGTGCGTCTCACTTCTGCAAAGCAAGATTGTTCGCCTCTGATGATTGTTTCTCACTTGCAAGCATGAAAGATTGTTTTTCCCACGATCTTTGTTACACCATCTATGTTTTGATGAATTGTACCAAAGCCCTCCAAAATGATGACAACAGCAGCAAATTGATGGTTCAAATGCAACTTCTCACCCACAGCTCGTGATCCTCATTATTTTTATAATAGAAAGCACTATCAATATGACAATTCAAAATCAAACTGAAGAACGAGATCTTTCCTTTTACTTGGGAATGCTTGAAAGATTGAGAACAGAGAGCTTCAACTTGAAGACGAACGAAGCGCTCGCCACCCATCCTTATCTGATCGCAGCGAAGGAAGGAAATTTGACGCTTGCTCAACGTCGGGCATTTGTCGGTGAACAATACGCAATCCAGTACTCCGATGCATGTAGTTTTGCCCGATTGGCGGGGCACGAAAATTTTCGACCGCCATCGCTATCAGGGGCGAGCGTCCCAACTAGCTCCAAGAAAGAAGACACTAGCAGCGATAGCCTACCGGATATCTTTCAATTTCTTTTGGGAGGAGAAGTATATGCATCCCAGCTTCTTCTTGACCACGCCAAGTCCATAGGGTTTGACGATGGAGAAGAAAGTCTGCGAACATTTCCCGTCACGGCACTTGGTCAAGCTTACCCTTCGTATTGGGCTCGCATTGCACTCGCTGGCAAACGAGGTGCCGGGGCCGCAGCCTGTGCCGTCAACTTTCCTGCCTGGGGGAAAATGTGTTCGGAATTATCCGAAGCGTTAAAGAGTCGACCCGAATACGGCTACAATGCTATGGGAGACGACGAAGTCTCCTCGTCCCTCGCATTCATAGATTTCTTTGGCTCACCCATCGAAAAACTCGATGAAATGGCGGCAGCTGTCATGATGGAGGAAAATGTTTCGTATTCAGATGTGGTCACAGAAGTTCGATTGTTACAAGAGTACGAAATCCTCTTCTGGGATTCTCTCTATGAAGCATCATAATATTGAAATTTGCTAAAGTATAGTATTGATTCTTAATGCATTTCCTATCATTAAACTTCAGTAGCTTTCGTATTCGAACAATCGATTCGTGAGTGTCACCTGACGCATGACGCTATAATAAACTACTCTAATGTCAATATTTTGAAAGCCCAATTGAGGTTTATGATTCATCACTTATGATACATTGTATGTCTTCTTCACGCTTTCCATCGCCTGCTGATGAGAAAGAAAACCACACCCCACCAAAATATTTCGTGTTGCACCTAGGGAAGGCAAGCCACTGTTGCTGCTTGCCATCCATGAGTCAAAGGCTTTCGGATTGGCCGACTTGAACTTTCCAAGAAACTCGGAAAGCCGTTCCTTTAATTTTGCAAGTCGATCGATTTTCGTTCGAAGCTGCGATTGGACCAACACCAGACGCAAATATACACCCAACAAATCCAATACTCCCATCTTGAGGCCACATTGAAAGATAACCTCGTTTGGAACAGCGTTTAGCACATCAAGGATAGTCCACCAGACGTGTTCTCTGTAACTGTAGCCCCAGTGTTTTACGCTCACTTTCATTTTGTGTCCGCTGGCACTTGCGGAAAGCGGTTCATTCAAACCTTGGCCGATAATTAGGCCTACTTTTTCACCTGCGGTTTGGCTGTGAACGACAGCAGCATCCTTCTCGAGAATATTTTCCATTTTATTCAGTTTGCGGAGCAATAAAAGAGGGTGTTTTTTGGCCGTATCGATCAAAGTTTGTATCGATCGTTGCAAAGACATGTTCGACAACGCAGTTTCAAGCATTTCTTGCATAGAATCATCCAGAGGAGACCTCCAACACAACCAGTCATCCGCACTCACTTCGACTGCTTCCATGAGATTTGATCGTAACACTGCTGCTCCGAGGTTCATCGACAGAGGAAAGTATGTGTATATGCGGAGAAGAGAAAGGAGCAGCAAGCACCTACCCTCCTTGCTAACATTCTCCATCCTTTTTCCGATTGCCCCGCTAACGAATTGAACTTGATTGCGACCCAGCCTCGAAATTAAAAGGAGAAAAACTAGACACTCCGGGGGATCACTGCGGGAACGCAATCGCTTTTCGTAATCTTGAGAAAGCAAGCAGTCGAGTGCAATACCAGTTGCGCGCCGCACGGTCTCTTCCGTTCTTCCCCACGTTGAATCAACGACTGCAACAGGTAACTCCTCGAAACTCTCGATATGGATTGCAGTAAACGTCGAAGCTTGGATAAGAAATCTAACCACCTTGACTAGGTCGAGTTTCTCTTTCGTATCGTCTGAGAGCATCCACTTGCGGCATTCAGCCATATGTTCGTGATTCCAGATTTGAAAGCACCTAGAAGCCAAGTTATCCCACATAAATGCAGGCTTTTGACCATCAGCGAATAAAATCCTCCACAATTTAGGAGATCCATGTGAGGAAGTGAGCTTCGGAATCCACTTTACAAGTGTGGATGCGATTCCTTCGACTTTACGTTCTAATTGAATATAACTCTGTAGAAGCAAAAACGAGAGCTCTTCGTTGCCTAGCGTTGGTGCAACCTTCACTTTTTGCCCCCGCTTTCTCTTCACTGGTAGAGCCTGATCAAAAAACGTTCGAGATAACCACTCGTCTAACGTATCTGGTTTGTTGTCTTCGAAAGTATGTCTTAGGAAATCTTCAATGGACTTGGCCTCAGCAGTCGAATTTGGGGGAAGGATGACTTCTTCATTTTTAAAGTCAACAAATTTAGTCATATCGGATGTGTCGGCATCCATCTGTGTCACGGTCGCAATTTCATTACAATCTGGAGTGTTTGTAGGGATTTGGTCGAATAGTGACTTGGCGCTCTCAATACTTGCAAAAATTGCAGCTGGTGCCAACTTTGGCTTCTTTACTTTCATCTTCGTCGACTTTTGCGAAGAGAGGCACATGTTTGATAGCCACTTCACAAACGAGAAGGATATAACATCTTCTCCATCAGCCTCTACTAGGTTGTACATTCTCGAATATGCGCAGATCCTGCCAAAGAGTTTCCTTGTAACCTCTCGCCGATGACCAAGCCGCCCAAGATCCCACTCACTTGAAGCAGAGGGGACTAGCAATTGAGTAAATGTTTTGTCACGATCGACAGCTTTCTCTCCGAGTTTTCCAAGCCTATCAATCATCGTCAAAAGTGATGCTCGAGGCAGTCCGGAACAAAGAAGCAATCTTGGAAGGAAAGTTGTAGGTGCGGCCAGTGCTGCTCTCTTGGCGATAAAATCACTTCGGGACTTGGCAAGCATTACCCATGATTCAACGGGTACGGCGCTTCTCTTTGTTTTAACACACTTTGCACTAGCAAGCCCCCCAATATCTTCCACCTCATCTGTTTGGGTTATACTATTTTCCTCCGATTCACGAGATTTCATTAAGATTGTCACAAGGTCCTCGATGTAGACACTATCTCTATCGTTCTTCTTATCTTCTGACCAGATGCTAAGTAAAACACACGACGACTGGAGTAGGGCAAGTGGCATCTGCACTTGGGTGAGCACTCCATCTTTCGCATGTAGAGATATATCAACCACAGTATCTTCACTTGTATCGCTAACATCTTTCTTCTCGACGTAAAGCTGGAATTCTTCGGAAACTACTTGAATCGCAAGAGAACGAAGATCCACATACGAGCTCAAGGCTCCTGCAAAGACTGTTGGGCGCCTGGAAAGTAGCTCAATCAAGAGCGACGTAAATTTCCAATCTCCAAGTAGATTATTTGCCATGGAAAAGCTTTCGATTTTATGCAAAGCAAGAACCAGGTAACGCAAGTTTCCCTCCGCGTTCAAATGAAGCAGCCACCGCTAAGCGTTTCACAGCATCTCCCAAAATAGACTTCGCGTGCTCTACATGCATCATGTTGATCGCCCATGCGTGATTCGACCCCGCAAATGTCTGATCCATGTCTTTCAGGTCTTCTTTTCCGATGGCATTTGTCAAAACACGCCTGGCGCAGCGACGGCGATCTGGGTTATGGCTAGCAATATCTGTCAACAGTAAATCGAAAGCTCTTACAGCATCAGCCTCTCCAAATTTTCCAACCAGAGAGTCACGAACGTGCTGTAGAAGGGGTGCCGATAGCTCTTGAAGCTGCGATTGGTCGTCTCCGTGTACATGTGTTCCATAAGCACGGAGCAAAAGAAAACAAGAGGCACTAGCTGGCAGTCTGGAAATTGTTTCCGGAAGATATGAAATGATTGGAATTAACCAGTCGTGAGCACGTTCAATCGCCCCACGTGTGGTCGAACCAATCGTCGTGAGCACAAAATCTGGCTCTGTATTCCTTTGAAATACTCGTGGAAGGTCAAAGAGTTCCCCTATGGAAAATATCAAATCGGCGGATTCTTTTGGGGGCTTCCTTGGACCATCCTTTGGATCCCAGATTGTGATTGATTTTTGTGCCGTCCGTAGAAGCTTCTTCCTGCGATTGGCTTCTATGTGAGCTTCGGCTTCCTCTTTTTCCCGTTGCCTCTTCAGTTCCTGTTCGCGTTTCTCCCGCTGTCTTCGAGAAGTTCTATGCCCTGAAAGTTGATTTCCATTATCGATCTTATGTTTCGGTAGCTTTTTCGCTTTTTTACGGGGAGCAAAGAGATATTCTGTAATTTTTGCTTCTTCGTCCCTCATTGCCTGCTCAATTTTTTTCTGTTCATCGCGTGCTTGATCGTCGCAATCGACAGTCGGAAACCTGTACCGATCCGATGTAATCATTTTGATTAAAGCTTTCAGGGTCGGAAACTTTTCCAGTGCTACTGCTCCAACGACATTGGGTGATGCTCCACACATAATTAGGGCAAGCCCGGTGACTCGCCACCACATTCCTGGATAAGCAAGCTGGGGAACTTGAACATCCTCTCCGTCCAATTTATCGTGCGAATCGTCTTTGACGTCACTACCAACGCTGTCTTTGTTTTTGGAGGGTGGAATATATTCTACCAAGTCGTAAAGTTTCCACAATAACTGAGAATCCTTGATGCACAGAGAGGGTTTCGTATTCACTTTGCAACGTTCAAACAAATGCTCTAACACCGTCAACGCAATATCATTTGATTTGCCTATATTTTCTTTTGTGGCCGTCTTCAGAATGACCCACATCATTTGATCGTCGACATCTGCGCCATGATCGCAGCAAACATTTATTCGTTTTGCTTCGTTTTCCCATTCCGGGATATCGTCGACCGAAGTGTTGCCCATTGCAAAAAATTGGCGTAGTATCGGGGATTCTGACGACTCCAAAAATAGCATGCATCGAATTACTTTGATCCAACGCGGAAAGCTTTTTCCATCGACGCCATCCAAAATGGAGCTGTAGTCAGGTGGTCCTGCACCTACAATTTCGTCTTTTTTCTTTCTATGCGATCCATTCGTCGGTGAACCATTGCTCTTTTTCTCTGAAATTGATGGGGAAAGAGGTGCATAGTCCACACAACACCATCGAATCAAAAGTTTTCGAGCTTCAACTAATTTTGCCTTGACGGCAGCGATGTCATTTTCCGATGGATTGACACTTTTCATCGATTTCCCAACAGTTTCGACTCTGTGTGCAATTGCTGTTTCGTCAACAAGTAACGTAACACACTGAAACATGATGCGGGCTTTGTTTTCTTCGTCTTTGATGGTCCATAGAAACTCCGGGTCAACTTTGTATGACAGCATGGCATTCAATACAGCAAGTGCGTCAAAGGAGGATCCAAACTTCTTGGCGATTAATTGGATCAATTTTTGTATTCTCCGAACTAGTTGCGGCGTTGAAATTTCGTCCAATGAAGCTGGAGGTTTTACAAGCATGTCTAAAATGGAAGCAGCGATGCCATTTGCACACAGGTGGCCTGGTAGGACATCGTGAACGGCATGAATCATAGACAAATGGTCTGAGAATTTTGAGTCAATCGAATCCATCGTCACCAGGATCTCTCGTAGAATATGTCCATATATGTGCTTAGTAACAGCTAAGGTTGGGATCTTGGTTGCAACGGCTGTGACATTTTCGACATGAGCGTTTAGCTGGTTCGCTTTCAGCCTCATACGGAGGATGTTATCCAAGGCTTCGAGATCTTCAGGTAGGGGTGGATCCACGTTCTTCATGCTGTTCACAGTTTTGGAAAACAGTGTTCTTGCCAGACCTGATAACGCAGGTGATTGCAACCATTTTTCGAGATTTGCAGTGGTGATAGTTCGAATACTCGGGATAGAAATAAAGTAGGGAAGGCAGTGGAGGAGGCCCGAGTTTTGCTTTGACTTGATATCTAACCTCTCTTTCAGCTTTTCTGACATGGCAAGATATGAAAGCTCTAAGTTCTGCCCAAAGTAACGTTGTCTCAAGCGAGAAAAATTCAATTTTTGCTGTTGAAGAGGATACGTAAGCTTGATCGAAGGGGGAGGAGGGTCGGAGGAATTCAAAGATTCATCTGCAGCGCTGTCCATAGCATTAGACGACATCTCGCGCTGTGCAGCAATGGTCTTTTGGTTCATTACACACATTTCTTCGTCTTCACCAGAGGATGATGATGAACCGTCATCACCTTTCGATACTTTGCTCAATGATGTCGTGATAGCAACTTCCTCTTCGTCTCCTGAATCAGATTCGTCTCCGTCATTTTTGCTTCGCATGAACGACTTGGCTGTTGTCTTGGCTTGTTTCAAGCTTATGGATTTTGAAGTGGGAGATAGACGTCCCGTTCTGGATGATTCTGATCCTGTTGAAATGGAACGCTTTCGCCCTATTATATCGCCCATTGGAGGTAGTGGAGATGATCTTGCACTATGAGGTACCGGGGACGTTCTTGAAGCCTGGTTCGAGTAGAATTCAGCTACCTTCAAACCATCCGCTTCGAGCTTTTCAGGATTTTCGTGAATATCCCCGCAGCTATTGTCGTCTCTATGTATCAGTGATAAGTTTTGAACCAAAAGGCGACAACCAGGATGGTCAACCCACGTTCGTGGTCCGAAACAGTCTTCGGCATAGACCTCTACAAGGGGCACAGGCCAGTGATCAAGAGGTTCAAACGCAACGAATAATATTGTTGCTGCCACCACTTTGATGTTCATTTGAGGTTTGGTGGCATTGTTTGGTGCCCGTTTACCAACCATAGGAGATTGAGCATGGATCGATTTCAAACTCTTGTTGGGTCCCACTTCCGAACTGACAAAACCCTTGGTGTCAAAGGACAGGCCCCTTTTCCGTCCAGGAATGTAAAATGAATTTGCTTGCGACGCAGACGTCGATGAAGAAGACGTAGCCGATGATTCAAACCCATCCGCGGAGTTCGCTTTCAAACACGATATCAATGAGTTGAACAATGATTGATTATGCAAAACTGCCGTCATGGCAGGAATCTCCTTCGGTTTTGGAAATCTGTTGGCGTCATTATTCGGCTGCTTTTTGCTCCTTTGTCTTCAACGGCAAAACCGAAAGATTGCAGTGAACAGTACGTAGACATGTGAAATAAGAAAGATTCGTAAAGCAAGAAATTGTGAGAGGAATCAGCTCATCAAAAAAATGTGACGACACTGTTTTTGTGAATTTTTGTATTCCAGTGTGCATTCTCGTATTCAAGATCGTCACCGCGCGCGATTCGCGTACCGAATTGAAATAATTGTTTCCTGGTCAAGTCGAAGATGATAGAGGAGCCCAAGAGCAGCAACATACAGCTGCCCGAGAGTCTTTATCGACTTGGACTTCTCATCAGACAGCAATAGAAGTTGTTCAACACAGTCGTCAATGTCGGGGGGCCGCTTCTCGGCCCTCTTCTTCCATGACGGCACCGCCATTGTTGAATGATCCACAGCATCGAGCGGAGCAGTCAAAAGACTGAGCACAGTACTAAATCGTCGTGGCTTCACAGTTTCGAGAAGGGATGTACATGTCGGTTGCATCGACATCACAACGCCGCCGAACAGACTTGATCTCATGTCTCGCACGTTACAAATGTACATTCTCTTTTCAGGGCGTATATAATTCGCGCGGTATGATCAACATGTATTCACATATATAATTGATATATGTATAATATGTATCATTCTTATACTACACACTTTTGAGTGTCCTCCATTCTGAGAATTATTGTCTAAAAATCATCCTGACTTTGTTATCTAAAATAGTTTATTACAATTACTTCTATTAATGATTTTGAGATCAAAGAACGAACTTGTTTTCTGCTCTACTAATCGACGCCCGCTTGATTGTTGGGTTCCAATGCTTTTTTCCGCCAGCTGTAGCATCGTCATCATTCTTCCGATAAAGAGGATCGATTCATGCATTCATTCTCGGTAGCTGGATTTCTTCCTTTGGACAAAAGGCGGAGAATTCAATGTTTGATCTCTCTGATAACGAGATTCTGCCAGTCGATAAACGATGATGGACGGCATTATGATTTAATTGCTGAAAAGAGTTGATTCTCCATCCACCCCGAAAGCAAAGGCGAGAATCGAAAATGCTCCATTCGAATGTAAATATTTTCAAACACAAACACCATTCTTTTGGTTGGAAAGTGGAAGGATCGACTAGGCAAGCCTTTCAGAGCACATTTCACCATTTAGAATAGAACCCAGTTTTTTTTCTCTCGAATGGCGTTTGTCGGCAAAATAATGAATGAACCCAGACATCTAGTGACTTCTACTTAAAGTCGCACTCTCTCGCACTCATCCTCTTCGAGCATCATATTTGGGATGCCATCAGTGACGGGGAACTCCCGTCCTGTCACTGGACACGTCAACATTCCTTTCATAAGGTGAACATTCATCAAAATATGATACAAGGCTTGCAAAAACGGTTCGGATTCTGCCAATTCTGTGGTCAGAGTTGGAGGCAACGTGGATATTCCCATCTCCGACGCAGCTTGAACGAGTGCCGACCATTCCAAGACTGGCAGCATCTTTTTCACAAAATCGATATCTCGTTGTTCCGTGGCGCCTGCGTCGGGGTTGTCGATCACTTTGACTTCGGCCGCTGTGATCCTGAGTGGAAAGCCCTTCCCCTTGGCCTCGTTTGAGTTATTGCGCATTGTATTATGGGTAAGAAGTCTCATCGTGGCGAGATGCCTTTCAGGTAAAGCAGTAGCTTGGAAGGTATTCAGGAAGTTTATGCGTCGAAAAATTGAGGTTTTCGATTTCTCGGAATGCTGTTTTGTGAAATTGACGAGATTCTGAAAAAGGGGAGCGTGATTGAGTCTGAACGGGTCCGAAATTTTTACATTGGCTGAAACAAATTTCGTTCGTCCGTCATCCGAAACATCATTGAGATCGTGATCCGAGAAAAAAAGAAATGAGAATTCCGCGCTCCAAATTTTAAATTACGATGTGGCAAGATTTTGGGTACGTACAGTATCCAGGCAGGAACTAGCCGCCGAACAACAATGACAAAATACGTAAATAAATGACTCTGCTCACCTACCTCACTTTGAAACAGAACTTTCAAAACCAATCCAAAAAGCCAAATAAAACTTATCAACATGCTCGTCAACCAAGTCATCTGCCTTATCGGTGCTAGTTCTGGTATCGGAGCCTCGATCGCTGAAGGCCTCTACAGCCAGGGAGCCAGCGTTTGCATCGGCGCTCGTCGTTTCAACAAGCTCGAGGAGGTTGCACAGGGATGCAAGGACAAATTCCCCGACTCGGAAGGAAAGATCCTTCCCGTCGAATGTGATGTCACCGATAAAGATGCTGTTCAGAAGTTGGTTGGCGCTGCTTGCGAGCACTTCGGTGTCGCATCCGTTGACGCAATGATCTGCTGCTCCGGCGTCATGTATTTTACCATGATGAAGAACTGCATGTTGGACCAGTGGCACCAGACGATCGATGTCAACTGCAAGGGACCCGTTAACTGCATGGGTGCTGTCATCCCCCAAATGACTGAAGCCAAGAAAGGAAAGATCATCACCATTTCCAGTGACGCCGGAGTGAGAGATTTCCAGACTCTTGCTGTTTATTGCGGAAGCAAGCGATTTGTCGAAACCGTTACGGAGGTCACCAGAAGAGAGTTGGTCGGCACCGGAGTCACTCTTCACACCATTTGCCCAGGAGATGTTGCAGGCACTGAACTTATCATGAAAAACTCTGATACCGATGCAGCTGATAAGTATGGCGTTGCCATTGGTAAACCTGTCGGAGAAGGATTCTCCCGAAATCAATTATTGGATCCAAAGGATGTCGCCGATGCGGTTCTCACAATCCTAAACGCACCTCCGCATGTTGCCATCAACTCTATCTTGATCGAAGCAAGAGATCAGGAGTAAATATTGTTGTAAATTCAGCAAACAGCTTTTTCACGTCCGACGTCTTTTTTATGCGATGCAGGTGATGAACTGGCATTCGGTTTCACGACAGTGGATAGTAATGTCAATGTCATCTACCTTATTATTGTTGTGATTCATCGAAACGATCTCAGTCTTGTGAAGATCGATCTAACTTACTCGAACGAAATTTAAATCTGGCTTTTTACCTGCTAGCCTTTGACTCTGTTAGTACTGTTTCCTACTTTGTTGTGTGATCGTTCACCTTCTTTTGGTGATTGCTGCCCGCTTCCCTCCAGTTCAGTTTCGAATGTTCCCCCTTAGACCTACTTCGACTGCTCTAGCTCTAGGTGCCCCCTACAATTTAATAGTAACGCTCCTGTATTTGATCCTCACTGGCAGTATAATATTGTTCTCGGTTCTTTCCTGTCGAGAGGCTTTAGAGGAAAATCAACAGCGATTTATCGAATTTTCGTGCACAAAGAAATTGGGAATTTTCCTCCATGGGTTGTTCGAAAAACAAATTTAAACACGTGACTCACGTGACTCGGTTTTGCGCAAGCCGTCCATTTTGCGTAGAAGCAGTACTAAAACTATTTGACGCCATTAGCGATTTGCGCTTAAGTGAATGTTAGTGTACTTAAAGGCTAATGTCGACGAATCCGAGCCAGCGGAACTACGATTCCATTTTTTCCATCACACATTACAGGTTGAAAGCCGGAGTCGGAGGTACTTTTTCGGAATTTCTGATTTGTTGTGTATTCCTGTCACATAAGAAACCGTGAACTCGAACAGTCTTGGCCACAGCAATGATACAACCTTGAACAAATAGTTCGAGTTGCATACATTTCGTGACACTATCGATAGGATACGATGTCGAATTCCATGTCTAGCGATGATGATTACGTGTCTTTGGACGTGTCGAAGGATTCCGACGAAGACGAAAGAAATTTCAACTGTTCTACAGAGGTGTGTAGTGGCCTTGAGGAAACAAAGCTTAATGATATCAAAAGAAGACAGTCCATCAATTTTGTCGTCGCTAACAAAATCTCTTTTCTATACGCAGCAACTTAGCGCGGTATACTCAATGATACCAGATCTTCAAGTGCTGAAGCCCTTTTCAGAAAACGAAGCTAGGGATATAGAGGAAGCATTGAAAGGAGACTACAAAAAGTACCACAAAAGAAGAAAAGATGTTTTACAGCTTCCCGATTATCGATCTTTTGAAGAACGACTAGAGAAGTCATCATTTGACAAGATAAACATAGAATCTCCAGCGCTGAAATACCGATTTCTAGTCCCTTTCTTAATGAAGGCGGAACTTAGCCCTGGGCTTGCATTTGGTGAAACGTTCCTGACATTCATACATATCATCACATGTAAGTTTCAAAATAATATGATGAGGATGTTCATCACTGAGTTGGATTCTGATCCGTCGATTGAATTTTCTTTTGTCTTTTTCTTTCCTACAAATTTTAGTCATGTCCGTTTTAACGAGTGGATTGACTGGAATTACCATCTTCAGTTGGCGGCTGCTCGACTTTTTTGTTACTTTCCATTGTACATTTCTGGTATGGGATGTCACGATACCCCTCGATATGGAATCGTTTTGTACCCGCCGGCCTGAAAGGTTCATCTCTTGATCGCAATTTCAAAGAAATTAAGGAGATTTGTGGCTATCGTCACAACGGTCATAATCGGACGAATTCTCAGATTATACCATTTGCGATCACGCTCCCGTTCACTATTCTGTTTCATGCCATTGCATTTCTAGTCACTGCAACATTTTATTTGCCTGAGGATTTTGAGGAATTGAAGAAATGTCCGGAGGAAAGCTCCCAGATCCAGTCAACACAAGTATATTCATATCGAATACTTTGATTTCCTCCTTCTGGTTTCTAGGAGGAACACGTGGAATCGTTTTTGCTACGTTGACAATCATTTTCAACCAAAAAGCCTTCAATTCGCTTTTGTTTCCAGAAGAATCTAAAAGATTTCTTTCTATCCCTGATCTTTGGGAACCTCCTTGTGGTCGACGAAAAAATGTCATCGAGTGTAACGGAGATCGCACTTTCTGAGAAAAGAGCCACGTTTGATTTGGAGGAAGGCGTGGAAAAAACAAACGCGAAAGAAAAGGTGGATGAGGGCATTCAGTATTCATCGGCATCACTACCACCTGTCCGATACTTGCCTCCGCTGCTAGGAGTCAGCACGTCTTCTTCTACGAATAGTTTAGTCGACAAAGACATGGCTTCACCTGAGAATTTCTCCTCAGTGACACCTCCAATTTATTCCAAAATTGTGAAAGAAGAGATCATTGTCAGTTCAGAATGGAGAAGAAGAGGTTGCAATTGACGTAAAAGAAGAATCCCCGGCAGACATTTTTGTTGACGAGACTGCTTCACAACACTCAAACGAGGCTCTGCAACATATAGTCACACTCGAATCGACTCCTCAAAAATTTGAAGAAATTAATTGTCTTGAGAATGATGAAGAATGTGATCAACGCAACGAAGCAGACATCGAAACGAGGACGGAGAGAGTTGAGACTTCGAGGAAACTGTCCAAGAAGGGATTTCTTAGCTTGTCACGTCGCATCTTCTCTAGCCCTCGGAGTAAATACATGCATAGCAAAGCGTACAATTTGCAACAAAAGGGCGATGATGACGAGATTTCTGTCGAATTCTTGGATCCAACTGATGTCCATTTAGATATTGAAAACCATCCTGGTACATTAGAATGGCGAAACACTATATCAGAGTCGATTCAAAAATTTCAAATCAAGTCGTATACTCTAAGAAAGCACAACTGGGTGATGAGTCAAATGCACGGAAAGTCATTTTATGTCAACGAAAATGGGAATCGACGAAGAAAATTAAAAAGAAAAGAGATCAAAGAATGCTGCAAGGTGTTCCATGACAAGCAGGTTCACGTGAACTCTCAAATTTTCGGAATTCTTGATGATTTGAAAGACTTGAGAAAGAATATCAGTCATAGCAAAAGCCATTCGGTCAATCATAGCAAAAGCAACTCCGTCAGTCACAGCAAAAGCAACTCGGAACATACAAAATTCACGTTTACAAATATGCCTTCAAACGCCAACGAAAAAGTAGGACATTTCGCAAATGTGACGTCGACAGGCGAAAAAAGCCGAGAAAACAAGGAAGTGTATACTATGAGTGATGCCAAGCATAAAACACCGAAGTCCGATGCTGCATCCACAGCAAAAGAATCTCATGCAGGATCTAAGGATTCATCTGTGTCTACTCTTACTGAGAGTTATATTTATTCTGAGCACCCCGACAACACCAGAAGTAGCCTATGTATGAATGGAGTCAATGGAAAAACATTGCAACCGAATGTCGATTCGGCAACGTTCAAGGACGCTATCAATGGGCTCCTGAAATGCAGCCCTTGGATCGAGAACATTAATTCCCTGAAACAGAGCGCGTCCAAAGAAGAGAATGGCGGCGAACAAATTGACTCGACCGATGTACAAAACACCAGAATGATTAATGCACCAACAAGTGCCGGACAACCAGAGTGCGAGGGGTTGGAAAATCATTTGGAAAATGAAAAAGGAAACCCAAAAGACAGTTCGACTGCAAGCACTACAACAATGTTGGCCAGTTCTTTTTGACGTACCAGAAATCTGTACACCAAAATCAGAGGATAAACTGAAGGACGAACAATATTCTTGGCGAAGTGATTTGCAAAAGAAGAAAATCGAGAAGGCACGAGAAGATAGATCGCAAAGCAAGAAAATCGCGGTAAAGCAAACGAAACCTGTCGTT
The DNA here is from genome assembly GCA_037355735.1 of Pseudo-nitzschia delicatissima. Lineage (NCBI taxonomy): Eukaryota > Bacillariophyta > Bacillariophyceae > Bacillariales > Bacillariaceae > Pseudo-nitzschia > Pseudo-nitzschia delicatissima. Next base: position 2,100,327 of record CM074777.1, on the reverse strand, counting down.
ACGCCATGGCAACTGGGACAGGCAACAAGCCGATTCTTCTCGAAACTCCAAAACAGCTGTAGAGGATAACCTGAATGAATCTGGTGGAGACGATAGACATGAAATGGCCGATTACAGTAGGGGCGATGTTGACAATGAGAGAGAATTTGATTTCAAATATGAAGATGGTGTTGTGAACAATTCGAAATCCTGGGTCAACTCGAGAAGTTCTTCAGTCGATGACCCGGAAATGAGTGTATCACCAAGCCAATTCGTTTACAAGATGTCAAAATTTGGGTTAGGAAGAGAATGTGATGCTCTTGATGGAATTTCCGATACTTGTTCACACCTTTCTAATTCCGAACAAAGAGAAGAGGAAGATCTGCGATCATACATCAGACACATCAGCGCAGATCGTGTTCAATAGTAGGATCAAATTGTTTACAGGTAGTGTCGTACGAAAAAATGGTGCATAAAATAAACGTAATTATTAATTCATATCGTTCTCGGCATACTTCCTTCCAGAAGATTCTCTCAATTTAAGCAGTCCGAAGATTCAAGCTTCATCTAAACTCATTTCTATTTGTCTCAACTAGAACTCTGGTCTATTGATTCAAGTTCTTCAGAATTTTCACAGCCTTGACCACCTGGTCAGGACCGATTGACGTGGGCGTAAAGCCCAATATTCGCTTTCCGTGTCGCATTACACCGACTTTGTGAAGAGCATGATTTGGTGTCCATACAAGTTCGATCTTGTTTATTTCGAATCCCTTGACGTTCTCAAAAAATGGCATTTCTGATAGAAGAATTACAGTGTTTTGTGTCACACAACCCGTACCGAATTTCGTGCTGAATTCCAAAAGAGGGACCTCAAATGCTTTCTTACCACCGCCACCACCGCTACCAGCTCCCCAATTACTTTTAAGGCGAGCGTCATCTTTATTGCTTGCCTGAGCAGCTATATCTCGCCATCCGTTTTACAGCATCTTCCAATTCGGGCAATCCTCCCCAAACGCGGGGTGCGTTTGATAATTTCTCCATAACCATATCTTTCAAGTACAGCTTTTGCTGACTTACTCTGATCAAAGCCTGCCGGTTTCGCTTTGTCAGAAAATCCTGTAGATCGAAATCATTGGCCTCTTCAATTTCAGTGAAGACATGTTCGACCGATCGTTCACATACTTGCAGACTGTGTAGTATTGGGTCGTAATCTTGTTCGAGACAGACACATGCAATTGTATGTGTCACGTCCTGAAGAGCCAGCGTGATCTTTTCGAATTCCCATGGAAATTCACCCATATTTCTCTTGTGGAAGCGAAACTGGTGTTTGGCCCGACGTCCAAAGAATCCGACGTGTGATCTCGCCTGTTAAAGGGATTGTGATATTTTTCATCCAGCGGAATTTTGTATGTTTTCACCATGGTGTTCGTGAGCTGTTGTTCGAATTCGGAATAATCGCTTCAGATCATTGTGCAATTCCATTTCAGACTTCTCCAGTGCGTCTCTCAAATCTTCGAGCATTCTCTGTTGACTGACTTGGAAAAGCTGAATGCAGTAATCTTTATCTAGGGTTGGTTGGCATGGACGCATGCCGAAACGTGATGTCTCATCGATCAAGGTATTGAACGTGCACTTATTCAATTCCAATTCGCTCCAAAGTCGTTCGAACAACGGCCAGGTCTCCTTGTAAGACATCGTAGTCCTTTTCTGTTATGCAATCGAAGTCAGAAACAAAAAGAATATTGCAAAAGGAATATTGAGTCAGGATATCGATAATTGTTTTAGACATTTTCCTTGCCATCAAATATCATCAAGCAAACAACTCACCAGCCAAAGCGGGAAAGACGGCAATTCCTTCCCAGTTTTCGTCTTTCACGGACGGCGAAGGCGTCAGGTTTTCCATGAAATATCGAGGACGATTCTCGGGTTGAATTCCTTGGACTGGGGATTTGATGAAGAACCAAAGACTCGCTTCCACTCATGCCATCTCTTTTGATACTCCTAGCCCTTCTTTGCGTTGCAGCATTCTTTACGAGTTTGTCTTTTTCGTCCTCCAACATTTGAATCAGTTCCTCCTTGCGAAGCAGATTTTGCAACATGGCGCATGCTTCCCCTAGTTTGTTGTTGAGAGGCGTTTGCACCTCTTTCAATCGAGTCATTTTGTGCTGGACGCCTCCAATTTTTTGCAAGTCCTTCTTCTAAGAGAGCAACCTGACCGACGTGGAAAAAATCGCAGCAAGGACGTATCGATCCAACGCCGATCGGTCTTTGCTCGTCACAATTTGAGCACTCAAGAGAAGGGGCGTGTTGCCATCTGCACCAATGGCTTGAAAGCAATTGTCCGAGTTTTTCAAAACAGTGTGATGCTTTGGATGGAGGACCGAGAATGCTTCATTGAGTGCTTGGAAGACCTTGATGTGATCACAGTCCGGTCGCAATTGAATGGTGACGGTTCTGACGGCGGGTGGCTCACTCTTCATGGACGACAAGGTTGCGAAACCCACGAATTGATCTTCCAGGTCGTGTTGTCTCATCGGTTGGCAATATTCTTTGACGACATTTTTCAAATGTCTATTTTGGTGCGATAACGTAGCAAAATTGGGCGTCCAATCACAGAACCAGTATCGATTTCCAGACTGAGCGACGACTTCGGAGGAAAGTTGCAAGTATTCCGCATGTTGGCCTAGAGTGTACTGGCAATCGTCATCGTCCGGCCCGACCTGTTTGGCACTCGGAGACATTATGCTATTGGTCTGAATTGACTGATGAATTTCTACACTGCGGGTTGTTAGCTCAAACAGACAATCGGAAAATGCGTATTATCCGTGACCATTGAGTAGAATAATAATGATTGCTCCGACGGCATGTGGTGCAATTGAGTTGTCTACTAGTATTCCGTCATGATTGATAAAGCCAATCGAACTAATGCCGAAGGACCGAGGAGGCACGGTCGTGCGAGTTCACGAGTAAATCCGACAATTTTGGCGGAAGAGCACAAGCTGAGATTGAGTCGAACGAATCAATCAATCCAGACAGATAGTGAAAGAATGACAAATGAATCGAGTTAATCATTCCGAAACGGATCCCGATTTTGAAACGTGCTCCATTCGAGAACCCTACACGTACGACTAAAAGTCGCGACTGAAAACTTTCCGTCGCAGCGATTTCAATTTGTAAGACTTCATAGTGTCATAAAGAGCAACCGAGACTGAGAACGTACTTCATACTTACAACATCTACCATTAAGCAAGAAGCATCATGAAGAATATCGTATTGATAAGACACTGGGCAAAGTCTTGGACAAACTGCTCGCGAGAATGGTATCAGTAGAAACGATGAAAGACTTATCGATTGTTTCCTTTCCAAAAAGGGTATCAAGCAAGCGTCCGAATTGCGATTCGGATGAGACTCTCTCGAGCTACAACTTTGATCTGGTTTGTACAAGTCCGTTAACGCGTGCTGTTGCGACAGTGTGTGCTGGCATTGGGTCACATTACCGAGCGCGAGATCGAACAATCAGCCGATAGGGTCCCAACTACGCCTTTCATAGCCCACTCCTATATTTCGGAAACGGGGACGGGCATTCCCGAAAACAACGCTCGCGACATCTTTGTCGTGAAGAATGATCTGAAAGGTAAAATGTCCATGATTTCTCCACCAGCTCTGGCCTGCCTCGAGCACATTGACTTTTCAGCTGATTCCGGATTCTTGGGGGGCAAATGTCGGCGATTGGCGTGTTGAGAAATCTTCCAAAAAACGAAAACTGGAGATTTTCCTCAAAGTGGCTTTTGGAAAGAGAGGAGAAGACTATTGCTGTCGTTTGTCACTATAACATTCATAAGGATGGCTTCTCGGCAATTCTATTGATCGAGTGCCCAATTGTGTGCCCATCGAATGTGTTCTAATAGACGACGGTAGATTGGTCCTAAAATCGGATTACTGAGTCCGGGGAATACCGAACGGAAAGTGTCCTAACACGGAACTACGAAAAAGCAACAAGCACGAAAGAAAAATAGAGAAGAAGGAAAAACATTAAAGAAATAATAATCATAGAACCAAACCATAGTAATAGTCGCGTGTGTGTCGCGTTGCTGGTGGCGATTTCAATGCCCCCACACCTCCAGGGAGCACCAAATCTGAAGTCATCTACTACATTGGTCGGTTTCAGTTTCAACAATCGAACAAGGCGATTGGAGCAAATGCGTTCTGATTTGCATTGGCAATGAAGTGAGAATGGACGGTCTTCTGATCTAATATAATATCTATGATAGCTATTTAAAGGTTTTGAGAAAAACAACTCGGTTTGTAAGTAGCCTCTTTTACTGCATGGTACGCGCGAAGCAGCATCGTTCGACGGCTGACTCACGAACCTGAAAATCTGTTCTCTGTATTCCTCGAATCAGAAGAACAAAGAAAATCACAGTTGGAATCGTTTACAAACGTCCTCCTCGATTCCTAATCACAGGCAAACAACAACCTACAAAGTCCATAACCAATCGAATTCGAAGTCTGAAGCGTTTGCTGGAGTCCAATGATGTCTTCAATACCCTGCGCAAAGGGCATGTCCGGATTTTTGTCGTCCTGACGACCATCGTGGCATTTGCTAGTCCCGTAAATTCTTTTGTTGGTCAGGCGTTACATCCTTAACGGAGAATCGACATGCAGAACAACACAGCTGCAAGTTTCTGAGTCTTCTCGTGGATCTCTAATCGATGAAGATCAGACATTGAGCGATCGACGTGCCGTCCTTTTGTCAGGAGCATCGGTGGCAACGGCTTTTTTCCTGAATCAAAAAATCGCAACCAGTTCCCCAGCCATACTGACCACACTGGAATCTGTCGCCGATAATGACACCGTTGAACCAATGATTACAACGGTATCATCTGTTGCCGAGGCACTGAATATCATTGAATCCCGAGGCGACAAGCGATTTCTCCATGCCGTGGTTGCATCCGATTATCAATTTCTTTACGAACAGTCCAAGACAGTGCCATCGGACATTGACGCGGAGGAGATATTCTCGAAAAAAGTGCCATCGGGAGGCAACCAATTGAGGACAGTTCATTTGGCGACGACCGGAAATCTGAGGTCGAAAAAGTCATCTTCTCTCTGGCCCCTGGGAAATGCAATGACGACAAGCGGCAGTGACATTCATTACGCTTGGCCAGAGCAAGGAGGGCTGCTCGAACCGAACAAAAACGTTGCTGCTACTAGCCAGAAAATGATTGTTGATGGGATTGACTGCGGTAAAATGTCATTAGAAGATGCATTGGAAGGTGATATGCAGGTTCTGGTTCAAGCACCGACGTACCTTTCGGTTCCGAGTCATATGGAATCTAGTCTAAGAAAAGGGCTCCAAGAAGCTTTTTTGATATAAAGAGAGAAGAGTCTCTTATTTTTGAAAGAACAGTATACTTTGTATGTAAGCGAGAGCATCTTATTCGAAAGCTACATTTGATAAACGGCGAACGAACCGTGCTGAGTGCATCGTGCTGAACTGTACTTTTCATCTTCATTATCATAATCCAAGCATGGAATTCTAGAGCTTCAATACATCGTTGATTAATATACCAAATCCTGTTTATACAATTTAATACCATAGTTTTTGACGATCCTCCCTCGTGCTATACACTTCTCAAGAAACAAAGTGGCAGCATTGGATTATTCGAATACGAGTACCGTTTATGTGCTGGTGAAAGCGTCACATTCGACGTTTTTCACAAATTTATCGTCGAAAAGGCAAGCAAAATCCTAATGTTGTCAGAAATAGCCCCTCTACTAAGCTTTCGCTTTCCTATTCGACAATCCCTTGAAAAGAGTCACTGCGAATAGCCCGCTTGCAGTCAGAATTTGGGTATTAGCCAAGAATTTTCCATATGTCGGCAACAAGTACAAGGAAATGCTTAGAAATGCTGCTGCTGCCGTGAAGTTCAACTGTACAAAAGTTGTTCCACTCAAACGGTCTCGATCAGAAGCGTCTTTCAGCGTATACATTATTGTTGTCATCAACCCAAAACGAGCCAATTTGGAGAGGCGAGTGACAGTCTCTGCGCTCGACAAGGACGCTATAGTACACAATTCCTTCAACTTGAGGCAGAACATTGATCCGAGCAACAGAGTTCCAAGAATGTAGCCTGCCGATTTTGCCTTAACTATTGTCAAACCTTTCAGCGTCGATTGAATGCCTTCTTTGATATCCGTTAGCATCGTAGAGGCACCCTTCGACTTGTCCCACCCCAGAACTCCGTATCCATATCCCTTTATGCCATTGATCAAAGCGAGAAATGCAGGAAACTTCAAAGCAGTGCTTCCTGGCCATCCTAGAGCCCCTGTTGGTATACACATCTGAGTCAAGGCGTAGAACATTACAGCAATGTTCAATCGCTTGTATGTATCGCTACCGAGTCGATCGTTAATGGCGGCTCCCTTGAGAATGTACAGAATGACGGCCATGTTTAACGGCCCACCACCAACAGCGTAGTAAAAAGAACTTGTTGATAAGCTTCCCCAGGAAAGCAAGCCAAACAGAGAAGTTACCACGTATCCTATCGATGCAAACTGATAGCCTAATCTGAGTCTTTTTTTGCGTCCGGCAAGTTTATTGTCGACTGCCTCATCGGCCTCCTCTTTAGTTTCTTCATCTGTTCCTTCACTCTCTTCCTTCGTTGCCCTTAGACACGAAATGTCTCGTTCAACAGGGGTGAATCTGCGAATGACTGGAGCTACCGTGGACGATAGCCCATGAAATGTGGAAGACGAATGCACATTTTTCGATCGGCCATGTGATAGCGGTTGAACAATGGAGAATCCACCTGTCAGCTGGACATGGAACAGCAAAGAGCAGGCAAACGCAAGTGCTCTCTGGCCTATCATTGTATATGTTGTGTACAATTGATCAACAAAATGGTTGCGGCACTCTTATGTCGAAGATTAGGTTCTTCGAGATTCAAAAGGGAGGAACGCAGTTCACAAATGCGAAAAACGGGAAGGTAACGTCAATAACGCTCATGAGATTAAAAACGATGTCGATTCAGATGATCGAGAAGACTACCTTGAATAAAAAAAGATACTTTTTGGTCACTCAAGACTTCATAATTGAAAATCGCTCGCAGAATTGCATGGGGTAGTACTTCATACATATTAAACATACGAGGCCAGAAAACAATCTAAAACCGTTAGATCTTCGTTGACACCTCTAAAATCGCTTCACGGCTTTGCTTCTCATTCGATCGATACGACGATAAGCAATTCACAATGGCTGCCTCCAACCTGCAGAATTCAGTTTCGTCGTCTGTTTCAAACCAGATTCAGTCTGTTTCAAACCAGATTCAGTCTGTTTCAAACCAGATACCGTACGTTTCTTCGTACGATTCTACGAACGTTTCCGAATGGAAACAGAAAACCATGCTACAAACCTCGTACAGAGAACCTCGTTGAAAGCTGAAACCAAGTCTTCAAAGCTGCTCTCTGTTAAAGTTGTACCAGCTTCTACGGAGCAAACACGTCGGATGCAGCAAAAATGCATCCACTATCCCTTTTTTGCTCCTTCGGAAATCACTTTCCTCCTCTCATAATTCGCATTCGAAGGATAGAATAACCTAGTGTAAAAGCTTGAGTACCCGGCGAGTAGCAGATGGCAAGAGTGGAGGTAGCAGCCCAAGGGAGAGACGCTATAGGGATCACCATGGGGGGCGCCCATGGTTTGATCCCCGAAATAAGCCTGCATCTGCTAAGATCTCAAAGGGGAAAAGGCGAGTCGAAGTAAGCCACAGTCACTGTTCCTCCGTGTAAAAGGCCAGGAACTCGAGACCGTTGAAGCATGCTTTGCATGCGCGGAAGATCTCGACTGAGCTCACGCTACGGCGGCATGGTGCCAGAAAGAGGGGGGAAACGAACAAACTGTTACGCTGAACGACAAGGCACGACGATGGTATTCTTTTTTACGCACTTCGGGGATGGGGAGACAAGTGTAACTCATAAACCACAAAGGAGGGAGCAGGATGGCTGACAGGAGGGAAGTACTCAATGGAGCGCTACGGGAAAGTTGTTGTGTGAATGCAATGGACCCCGGACAAATCCCTGGAAAGCCTGCAATGAACTCTGCCGACTGGATCGTCCAAAGGACGCTAATCCGGGCTAGTTGGATGAGAACAGGTATAAGTGATAGATCACACACAGTGGTCCCCACGGGGATAAGGCAGTGTAAGCCCGGTTAGCCGATGCCGAGGGTCCTTCGGGACCCAGAGCTAGGAACTGGGAGCACTGAACCAAACGATAATCGGGCCACTGTGTGCTTGAAATGAGGGATGAAGCCACGAAGCTTCATTGATCTATCCATCGATACACTTGTCTTCGGATCTTGTTAGATCCTTGTTATGTTAAACAAAAAAACATACATAACAATCAACCGGCAGTGGAGACAACAAGGTAAGTGGAACGAATTTTTTTTTTTTGTGAATGGCAATTGGGATGGCCATCGCGAACAAAGAACGGATGGTCGACTCGTTGGATGTAGCCCGCGGAAAACTCTCTGTTCTTTTTGATTCGTTGAAAGAATGAATCGAAGCAGCAGCAGCAGCAGCAGCAGCAGCTCCATCAGGAATTCGGAGATCGATCATCGATTCGGAGAATGTCAAGGCCGTTCCATGTGTCCGGATCTGCCATGATATTTCGATAGAAATTAGCAGATCAACAACCCCACACAACCGGGGAAACAACTCCCCAAAAGAAGTCGCGAACTCTGTTCGATTCGCGAACGTTGCTTTTGGAGGGCTGTACGATTTCGAATCGATCATGCAAATGATCACATAAATTCTAATCCTAATAAAATAGAACAACGAATTCTCAAATAATCAACCAATATTGCATCTTACTTCAATGATTACAACATTCTATGCATGCTTGAAATGAGGGATGAAGCCACGAAGCTTCATTGATCTATCCATCGATACACTGTTTTCTGATTTGCTATTTCGATAGAAATAGTAGATCCTTGTTATGCAAACCTAAATTTGTAGTCGTACGAGTCGAATTTGTGGGCAAACAACCAAGAAAACAATCAAGAAGGGCAAGATTCGTTTCACTGTACGATTGTACCTTACATACTGCGACACTCCCGAACCCTCAAACCTCATCGATGGTGAGAACGAGTCGATGAAGTATGATGTGAAACCTCGAAATCGCCGACTGTCGTTTCGAGAGACGTTTCTACTGTTATCTACGTCTGTTTCAAACCATATCCGTTTCAAACCATGTCCGTTTCTGGTTTTCTTTCATCGCGATAGCCTCGTACGACAAAGCTGAAACCAAGTTTTCGAAAGCATCTCCTGTACAATCTCTACCAGCGTCTACAGAGCAAACACGTCGGATGCAGACAAAAATGCATCCACTATCCCTTTTTTGCTCCTTCAGAAATCACTTTCCTCCTCTCATAATTCGCATTCGAAGGATAGAATAACCTAGTGTAAAAGCTTGAGTACCCGCGAGTAGCAGATGGCAAGAGTGGAGGTAGCAGCCCAAGGGAGAGACGCTATAGGGATCACCATGGTGGGCGCCCATGGAGATCCCCGAAATAAGCCTGCATCTGCCACGATCTCGCGAGGGGAAAAGGTGAGTCGAAGTAAGCAGCAGTCACTGTTCCTCCGTGTAAAAAGCCAGGAACTCGAGACCGTTGAAGTGTGCTTAGCACACGCGGAAGATCTCGACTGAGCTCACGCTACGGCGGCATGGTGCCAGAAAGAGGGGGGAAACGAACAAACTGTGATGCGGAAACGACAAGGCACGACGATGGTATTCTTTTACGCACTTCGAAGATAAGGAGACAAGTGTAACTCATAAACCACAAAGGAGGGAGCAGGATGGCTGACAGGAGGGAAGTACTCAATGGAGCGCTACGGGAAAGTTGTTGTGTGAATGCAATGGACCCCGGACAAATCCCTGACGAGCCTGCGTTGATCTCTGCCGACTGGATCGTCCAAAGGACGCTAATCCGGGCTAGTTGGATGAGAACAGGTATAAGCGACAGAAGAAATCACACACAGTGGTCCCCACGGGGATAAGGCAGTGTAAGCCTGGTTAGCCGATGCCGAGGGTCCTTCGGGGCCCAGAGCTAGGAACTGGGAGCACTGAACCAAACGATAATCGGCCACTGTGTGCCTGAAATGAGGGATGAAGCCACGAAGCTTCATTGACTGTCCATCGATACGCTTGTCTCCGGATCTGCCATGATATTTCGATAGAAATTAGCAGATCCACAACTTCCCATAACCGGGAAAACAACTCCCCAAAAGAAGTCGCGAACTTTGTTCGATTCGCGACGATTTCTTTTGGGGGATTGTTCGTTTTCGAACCAAGAGGCTCGAAATCAAACAAAAAATTGAACAAACTAATACCATAGTAGAAAAGACATTTCCTTCAATTCGGACTCTTCTTATCTTCTCATTACTTTTTGGTTAGGATTACACCATGATGCCGATGGCCAATACCAACAAGGACCATATCATTATGAATGTTTACGTCTCCTATATCATACGCAAGCGATTTCGAACATTTTTTTCTGGCCTCCGAAAGTGCTTCTAGAGTCAACAAACAGGGCATCTCGATCTCTGACAGAGGCGACTACGGCGAATTTTTTCGATTGGATATTGCACATCGCACTTTGCTTGTAAATAGAGAGCTAGTTTCCGTGTTTTTATTGAAAATAATTTTTTACCATATTTGTGGTTCTAGCCTCAACAAGCAGGGCATCGCACCCCTATCAGATCATCTAGAAACGATGCGCTCTCTCTTCAAACCATAATTAGGGAAGATTACCACCACCACCACCAAGATCCTTGTATGCTTTTCTTAAATGGGGGTTGGGTTTTGCAGAAATCAAGCCACGCTGGTATATTTTCACAACCGTTCTCTTTCCAGCTACTGCTACCAAATTCTTGATCAATACGCCATAGGAATGGAAAGCCAGCACAATCCGCGATGGTGGGTTTGTTCGTTCCAGCAACTATGTATGATTGCTGCCCCTTCGTATCCATCACGGCATCCAATTCCCTCAATTTAGACCACATTCGCTTCTTGTCTCCCCCGAGCACGGCACTCTTTCCAATGGGCAAAAATTCCCTCAAACAGGATCGAAACGCGTCGATTTTTGCATCGCTTTCTACCGATAATTGGCCGGAAGAAGTGGGTTGAGTGTCTGAGAACACTGAATCCATTACCATTCCCATTTCGTCTAAAATTAGATCCGAATCTGCAAGGACTACTTTGTCGGCATCATTGTCATCGTTGACAACCACAACCGGTACCGTTCCTTTCGGATTGAGTTTCATAAACCAGGAAGGCTTTCCGCCGCTTCCGTAAAGCGAGATTTGTTCGAACTTGTAGGGAACATCGGCTGCCTCCAAGGCTATCCATGCCTTCGGGATGCAATTTTTTGCAAAGCAAAATCAGACGTTGGAGTTGGAAATCATATCTCAAAGATCTGTTCTAAGCGCAAGGACTCACCTTTTGAGCAAAGGGGCACATTTTGTTCGTAACGAACAATATGGACGGCGGTCCTGTTTTCATTGTCAACGTTAAAGAGTCCACTCCGGTAATCAACAAAAATACATACGCGAGGATTGTTATCGGGCGATGCATCCAGAACATACTGCTATTTCAGTTTGCACAAGTCGGGTAACCTATTCGATGCTCCAGAATTTGATGGTAACAATGATCTTCGTATGGGATGAGGAAAGAAGAGTATTGGTACGTAATTCAAATAATGGTGACTAGGGTGATGATGATGTGATCGACCATCTCCTTTCTCACGTTCAGTTTCATTCCATTCCGTTGCAATCTATCATGATCATGAATCATGAGAATGATGAAGGTGCGCTTTTTTTCGATATTTTTTAAGGTATAAAAGTATGTTTTGTATAAACAAATAGTATGTATATATGTATAAGGCTATGACGTCAGGGAAGATCGGGGAGGTAAATTCACTATTGCACATCTACTGGCTTGGCACCAAACTGCCCACGCGAGTAAACAACTCACCCGATTGATTTGTGAATCACCCAATCAGTCACATCATGTTCTATCTCCGCGTGTACGTTCCGTCTCGATAGGTTGATACAATCGACAAGAAAACTCACCTGCGATCTCATTTCAACGACTCAGAACTCTGGTATAAAATCTGAAACACCAAAGTCACAAGCAACATGTATTCTTCTTCGACTCTTTTTGTTATCCTGGCGGCAGCTTTCGCTCTGTGCTCCGTTGATGCATGGACCGCTACCTCCTCCGCCTCGTCCTTTGGAGGACGAAGCCTCACGACCTCTTCCGCTGCGTCTCAAGTTGTCGTTGTCCAAAATGGATCCAGCATGGAAATGAAGAAGGGAAAAGCCAACGTCCCTCCTCAAATGCGTGGTCAATACGAGCGACAAAAGCAAATGAACGAAATGCAACAACAAATGATGGCTGCTTCCAAGCCCGGAGCTGATGGATTCCCTGTTTTCAACCTCTTCGTTCGTACCAAATCCCAAAAGGTACGTCTAACCATATAGAGTATTTCTTCGTGAATGATCTGGAAGTGCTGATTGTTCTAACGTGCTTTTACTTTTCGAAATAAAAATCATGTCATCGCCTCGTCTGGAAAATGAAAAATTGATTTGGTATAGATCTGGTATCCATGCGGTAGCTTCAAGGGAGATGAGCGATCCGCTGCTTTGTCGAAATCTTACTCTGAAGGTGGTCTCTTGTCGGGCATCTCGAAGAAGCAACTCGATGGTGGAATTGCTGGATCCCTTTACAGTGATCTCAATAAGCTCAAAGAAACTGTCATGCGTGCCTACCCCCAATTGAGAAAACAGCGTGACAATTTGGAATTTGGCTACAAGCTGAATTATCAGGGACTTCCAGAAGACAAGGCCAAAGAAATTGTGCCTGTCGAACCGAAAGAGCAATCGGGACCTTTGGATGGACTTCGAAACATCTTCAGCTAAGAGAAAAGGCACTTGTCGAGTTTATTCTAATTGATTATATCGAAAAATAAACGCTTTCGTATCAGAACATCGTACTGATTCGACACAAATGACCGTTGCCTCGAACGTATCACGGGTATCGGAAAAGAAAACACAGCAAGCGACTATTTTGAGAATCAAATGCGTATCAAGTTGAAACACAACAAAAGTCGAGCTAGTTCTACTATTTCAGGGATTCGAATCGACGGTCAAAATTTGATAAAGGAATTTTCTTCTAATTTTTTATAAATCTATTATGCTCATCAAAATTTAGCAGCTTTTCGAATCTTTATTCCAATCAATACGTCGTTTCTTCAGATGTGTCGTTTGCATGACGAATCATACGTGACGTTTCTGTCGACTTCGACTTGAGTTTACTGTATGACGTTTTGCAAACCATCTGAACCGATTGAAGTTACGGAAAGATAACTGATAAATGATGAGGCGACTTGGCGTTGATGACAATCGAATCTTTCTTGAGGCATGTCTTCACTTCGTCGCATTGTTTTTCACTCGAGGTAGTTCCGCTTCGAGAAATGCTTTCACTGAGAGTCTTGTCTCTTCCAGTCGTCACTTTAGACGATGGCGAAGTATAAGTCTTTCTTTCCTTGAATGAAGAATTAGTCATGTGACCGGGGACTGTACTCGAGGGAGTGGACCGGGAAGAAGATCTACGGTGAGCGAGAGTCGGGATTTGTAGATCTGGCTTGGCAATAGATCGGTTAGTAGGTGAACGCCTCGGTAACTTAAATCTCGACGGAAGTCGAAAAAATGGTCGTCGCTTTTTACTGCCCTTCAAGACGACGCATCGTTTTTTCTTTAAAGGTTTCTCCGTATTGCCTCCAATCAAATGAGTTGTACGCTTTCGTTTCTCGGTGCTTTTCTTCTCGGACTCTTCCGCCTTCTTTTCTCTCGTTGTCTTCTTCTTCTGAAATGAGGATTCTGGTGTACCGGCTTTCAATTTCAGGCGGTGTAGAAGCATCGATATATAACCCTGCATCTTGGAATCAGTAGCCGGACAGTCGCCGCGGTGGATAGTCAAATTGTTGAACCCGCTTCGCTCCTTCATCAACTTCGCTGTAGCTTCACTCTCGTCTCGGATAGATTTCTGAAGCATATCTTCCGTCGGTTCGTTCATTTTCTTTTCTTGATTCAGATTCATATCATCCATGACTTCGTTTCGTTGCTTTACTTGATTCAAAAGAGCAAGCATCCGAGGAAAGTCTTCGTGACAAATGATTCTTTTGTTTAGAGTGCTTAAATCTGCTGCAATAGATGGTACCGAAGGATTTAACGGCGATACCGAAAAAGCATCTCTTTGGAGATGTTTGGTTTCCACTGGAGTCTTGATCAAGTCGATGCTCATCAACTGATTCGGATCAAATACTCTATCCTTTTCAGGAGTTTGTATCATTGGTTGCTCTAGCAACATTACTATAGAGTTTGCCGACAACAATGCAGACGCTGGCAGTGATGCTTGAGAGGACGACGGAACCGAAATGTTTGAGGGATTCATAGTTAGTTGGTGAAAGATGTTGAGTGAAGACTGGGTGGCTTTGTTTCTCCAATCTATGAAAGCAAGTACAGCTTGGTTACTTTATTGTGATATTAGTGCAAAATTACGTGCTTGGAGAGAAAAAGAGGATGTTCCTTTTCTATTTTTCCATTTTTGGGATCATTTTGTGACGACGTTTGGTTTCAACGATTTCAGTCCATTTAGCCGTTACCTACGGTAGAGGCGCGCCAACCAAGCCTGGCATCTTCTCACGTCTCACGTCTCACGTCTGAGAATTCCGAAATTTGAAATTTGAGTTCGCGCAATCCATATCAACGAAGAGAAACGACCATGGCAATGGATGAAAATGAAAGGGAACGCTTAAAAGCTATCGAGCACAAGAGAGATGCACCCCATATATCGTGCAGATTCAGATAAATCTCTACCATTGTTTGCGCCGGGGAGGGCAAAGTGAACTACGAGAATCTGTCTACATCGTTCAAAATCAAACTCAAAAATCACGAATCGAACTATAACGGCAGATCAAAAGGTTATTAACGGTCTGGGCGGATGCTGCCAGAGTTGCTCACATTTCTCCTCATCATCGGTGGATGAACTTTCCAAATGCGATAGAATGAAACGGATTATCTGATATTTCAGAAACCAATAAGGATATCATAACACCACAGGGACTTTCTCTTCTCAACACTCGTCTGTTTTCACCTTATCCTAGCCTGAGATCACACCATGATTCGTCGTACCTCTATATATTACCACAAGAAAGGTAACGCCTTTTCCGACAATGGCTTGAAAACGTCCTCTTACTCGGCGACCAAGTCGAACGCTCTGATGGGCTCAAATTGTGACGAACGAATGAATATGACCTCTCATCCGCCGAGCATTCACTTCAATATTGGTCATCCTTCGGGCAATGTAAGAAACAGTAATCATTCTAAGGTCAGTTAAAGAACATCCGAAAGATTAAAAATAGAAGATACAAGTCAAACTAACATGACGTTTATCTTTCTTGTTTTCGAATTCTCTCACAGAGGCTTACTGGCGGAAGTTTTTACGGAAAACGCGATGGAGCTGGTCGCCTCAATGACGATCATTTGCCTAGAGATATTCAGGACCACCTTAATATCCTTGATGGTGATAGCCAGGATCAACTGGTTTTTCCGTGGAAAGATCTTGAGGACGATATTCATATTCTCACGACGAATGAGAACACAGGTTCCGTTGGCAGTGATTCTTCTTCGCAATTCGATAACTTTGGGTCGACATCTTTTCCATCAGTCCGCTCCTCATCCAATACTTGGCCCAAGACGCAGTCTTTTTATGGCCCTGATCTCGGAAAGCTTTCAGTTGATGGCGTTTCCATTGGCAAGGACTACCAAAAAGGGATCGACGAAAAGGATTTGCATTCTAAAAACCCTGATGACTTTATGGGTAAGAATCGTCCGAGTGTTCGTCAATTTTCATCCCAATTTGTAGCGTTCTCTTACAATTGTTATCACAAATTCAAAGCTCCCGTTCATCAGACCAGACATAAACATTGGACTGAGAGAGAGGATGATATCCTTCGAAGTGCTACCTTGGCCAGCGGTACTTCTGATTGGGAATTTATTTCAGCGATGTATTTCGATTCGTCTCGGAATGCAACGCAGTGCAGAAATCGTTGGAAAAATGTAAGTTCAGAAAGAATGGTCGTTGGAAGTTTACATATATTACACGAACGTCTCGCTAACAACAGTTCTGCGTTTTCCATCTTTTTGTCCAAAGTATCTCCAGCCGGGAATAGTCCGAGGTCAGTGGAGTCTTACCGAAGACAAACTCATTGTCAAGATGGTTAGCGAGGGATATATGTGGAGAGATATCGCCGCACGAATTCCTCGTCGAACCGGAGAAAGTGTTCGCGCACGCTACGTAAATCATCTTGACCCAACTCTCAAGAGAAGCAAATGGACCAAGAAGGAAGACGAAATTCTCTTCGAGGCTCAACGCAGAATAGGCAACAAATGGTCCGAGATCCGCACATTACTTCCTGGACGGTCTGACAATGCAATCAAAAATCGTTACCACAACAAGAAGAAGGCTTTTCTTCGAAAGATCAAGAAATGCAAAACGGAGCAAATTCGAAAGAATCCGACGATCGGTTCTACCAAACCTATGAAGAAGATTGGCATCGACAGCCAGCGCTCGACTACGCAGCCTAATTCAACTTGCGTGGAGGACTTTCCTGATGCTGTTATCAGTATCTAATTTCTTTCGATGGGACGATCGAAACTTCGAGTCGGAAGACTGTGCCATCCGACATCTGGGGATCCACATGATGGTAGAGCGAGATTGAACCACCAGGCACCATTCAGCTTCTCATCGTCAGACTACGATCGAATCGGACGATGCGTCGACTAATGATCTCGTGCTCTATTAGTCGCATCTCCTATGCTTAATATAAACGACGTGTAACTAATAGATTGAAGAACAATTGTTGAATGAAAACTAGCGTTATGAAAAACTCAGAACTACAAGAAGTTCCTCGTGAATAGAATCCTTTTTTCCTCCGGAACGTTTTCTTTCCGACTAGCTCGATCTGAGGTCATATTCGACTAGTGCGATTAGTATTCTTCAGACAGCGACCTTAGAAACAGTCTTTTCCCCGGAGAACAGAAGAAGCAATTCGAAACCTGCATCCCATTCTTCGTTCGTTTTCTGACAAGACTAACGAGTGTCAACGTTTCACGTTCGTCGTCAACGGGTCAAGGTGACGAAAGCTGATTGGCATCAAATGAGTTCGTATCGATGAAGTGAACGCGTTTGTGTGCATCGTTGACGCTTTTCAACATCGGAACACGATGATGGGTCGGCAATCGAAAAGCCGTCGATTGAAACGATAAAGCAATAGCAAGCTATACTACTGTGAAACGTATGAAAATTCGTCGATAACGATGGAATGATAGTGTCACAGAGCGTATTTATAGTGTTATCATGATAAGGAGTTTATTGATACAAGGAAGCTGTTTAAATCTTTTCGATTTTGGAAAAATTGCCTCCCCCTAGTCCCTTAGCTAGTAATTCTTTTTCCTTGACAACGTCCTTCTCGCCGGACCCTGCCATCATTGCTGCCATCATGTTCTTGTAGCCGGCCTTCTTCTTTTTCTTCTTCTTTTTCAAGGGAGCCGTGACAGCAGGTGCGGAAACTTCTGTTGTTTCTGGTTGTTCCTTCACTGCTTCCGTTATCACCGTGCACTGATCAATTGTCTTGGCGATGGATTTCTCGCTGCTGTCAGCGACGTCAACTTTGGCCGCGGCAGGGGCTGCCGCTGATGTTGGCTTGTTCTTGATGCTTTCCAAGAAGCACTTGGAGCAGCACCCCCCTGTGGCTTCAGAACCGAAAAAGCCACATCCCGATTTGCATAGCTTGGGGACGTTTGCTGCTTGTTTGTTATTGGCACTCATGGTGTAGTTGTGTAGTATATATTGGTAGTGTGTAGTTGATGTTGCTCTCCTGCAAAAGTGACGTGATGCCTTTTGGAAGAAGAGTCTCGCGAATTTATGCGCTGACTGGCGCAATTTTTGGTCGAGCAAACTTCGAAACCCAGCTGTGAGAAATTCGGTTTGAAGAGAGAAAACACATGCTTCCGACGTGCTTCCGGGGTTAGTACCCGCAGTTGTTCTGCCAAAATAAAGGAAAGACTTTTCTGCTCGTGCGAACAATCATGCACGAGTAAAATTTCCTGGGCAATTCAGCGTGTCACAGTACCAACCGTCTGTCCTTCTTCCTCCGAAGAACCAGATTCGCGAAAACTTCATGTTCTGATGTCCCGGATAAATTTTGAGAAAGCGTTGAAAACAAAACAATTAGGGAATAATGGGAACTGTTGCAGTTGAGAAAGAATAATCATGCAAGAACGAGCGATCGGACGACGCCACAATGAGTCACGGCGGCATCAAATTCATCATTATTTCTTATTTGTTATATTGAAGATGGTAATAGTGGTACTTCAACCTAAAGGAGAACGTCTTGAACGTAGTCGCTATGAATGATGGAGTTATACTACTGCTAGAGGAGCGATGCTGCTCGTCACATCATCAGATGCTCAAGCCCTAATATTCGCACTAGGTACGGACCACATACTGGGCTCAATGCAAGGCCAATGAAACAGCCTACTATCGACCCAACGTATATGTTTTCAAAGACTAAGGAACCCCTGCGCTGTCGATCTTCTTGTTCAACTCCGCGCTCTTCCTCGATCCGTCGGGGAATCTCGTTCTCCCGCTGGAAACGAAATCGTCTATCTTCTTCGTATTCTTTTTGAATCCGATAAGCAGTGACTTGTTCCGTCCGAGTTCTCATTTTTTGGGCTTCGTTCATGTGTTCTTCCTCATGGATTTGGATTGCCCTCAGTAGATTGCCTTCTCGATACCGAAGATTTTGCATCTCTTTTTGGCAATCCAAGAGGTTATTCCTCGTCTCTTGTTCGGCATCAAAGCCATAAGAGTCAAAATCATGCTCGTCCTCGATGTTGCTACTCAAAGATGCGTCAGGGGTGATGAGATTTCTTTGCAATTCGTCTGATCCAAAACTGGAATCGATATTTTCACCACCCCAGCTTCTATCATCGTTCTGGCAGAGCATGGTATCGATTGGTGACGGTATCAACCGGGCTCGTTTGTTGGATTGGTGGCTTGCTCTCTGATAGGTTCGAGGACCTTGAAGTATCGCTTGAAGCTCGGCATCGTTGCAATTTCGATGGAATCGTTGTGATCGTGCTCTCCGATTTTTGCTGCTTTGGTTATCCATCACTATTCCGATCATCCTTGATTCAAAATACACATTGATTATGACGTCGTCGGCACTCCTATAGGAAATGACTTTTCTCGCAGAATCGAATTCAATTTCTTCTAGACCGTTAATGCTGTTGGCATTTCCCCGTACATAATGTGGACTCCATGGGTGTTTGAGATAATTGACAAAATCATTGTCGTTGCTGTTCCGGGCAGTTTTTCCAAGCAATGAACTGATGGACGGTGTTCCTTCTGGAATTACCTCTGCGATCGCTTCACTGGCATCGTTATCGTGCCTATCAAAGATCCATAGATCGGTACCTTGCTTTCGATAGAACGAAGTTCCTGACGCACTCATCAACTTTCGATCGCACAAAATTACTTCGTCCTGTTTCAAGACTGGAGCACGAGTGTGATCGATAAAATAATAAGATTCGATAGGCTGACCTCGAGGCTTGATCCCGTTTGAAGCTAGAATTTTCACAGGAAATGTTCCAGTAGTGATTGGAATTTCCTCAAGCAATGGGCTTCCGCCATGCTTGTGTTGGAACAACCATCCAGATCCATCCGTGAGACGGAGAAAAGGACCGTTCCCGTTGTCCAATGGTGAATATCGCACAATGTCCGCCACGACAATGTCTCCCTGCTTGACAGTGACATTCGTACAATTGGTTCCATCGCCAACGTGAAAAGATTTGCGGATGGACATTCCGTTCGGAGAAGTTATTCGAAACGCAAAGAGACCTGTCTCCACTAGATCGCCTGGTATCATCATTTCGCGGTAGCGAATCCTGTCGCTGTTATTCCCTTGCCCGCTGCGCTTGTCAAAGACCCATCCACACGTTCCCTGAACCCTGAAAAATGTAGAATCCCCTAGGTCTAGCTTTCTATCGCACACAATTTTTTGCATTGGGAGAAACGTCATGCCACCACAAGAAGGAGAAAACCGATTCGTGTCATCCGGATTTTTGACCTCCTCGATTGGATGCCGTCGCAGTTCGATTCCGAAGGGCACGTTGTCCGCATAAAATGTCCAAAGCTTGCCTGACTCTGGGGGTTCTTCGATGGGGAGCCTTCTCGCCAACTCTTGTCCACCCTCTCTTGCGAGAATCCAACCGGACCCATCCGAAAGTCGGAGAAACGGGCCGTCTGGCAAACTATTCTCGCGATTGTTGTCGCCACGGTAATCACATGAGTAATCCTTTCGAGCGTGTCGAATCAGATCCACAGAAACACGCTCTTCGGAGTCAAAGTACAGGTTCTGGACGATATTAAAATTGTCCGCCACGCTGGGACTGCTACGAACGAAGATTCGACTCTGAGTCACCTCGTACACGAAGCAGCCAGCTTCGTCCCAAATCTTATTCGATCCACACTGCATATTAAGTACAACAAAAGCTCGCAATAATAGAATTTCTCTTCGTCTTCGTTTTGATCAAAGGGTGAATGTAATGTACCATACCGATATCCCTTCTATGCAATACGCCAACTACTTCGTACGTAACAACTCCTCTCTATTGATGATACCAAAAGAAGTGATGGAGAGAAATTTAAATTTTTGATTCCCCAGTAATTTGAATGCCGGCTGGCTCGCAGTCTTTCCGTCGCCCGAAAAACAAAACACTGACGCCAACCTCAAACCTGTCAATCTTCCCGCAATTTTTCGGGCGTGAATTTTCCCAAATGAGTTTCTGTCGTCATTTCTGCCTGCCGTTTTTTCTTCGTCTTCGATTGAAGCACGGCCTTTTACGATTGAGGCGTTTGACCGAAAAGCCCATCTTCGCGCAGAACAATGTGTTAGGTCTGTCAAGAGCCGATTGCAATTGTCATTAATTCTATCACACACCATCCAGTATGAGTTTAGTCCCATTTCAAGGCTCACCGACAATGAATCCAAAGGAAGGAGAGAACGGAAACAAGGATGTCAACAACGGGGGCACAATGACACTGGCACCGCCACAATCTCCGTACCCTTACAATTTCCACACATCACCAACCGGTTTCTTCCACGATGTCCAGACCCATTTCCAATTCATGAATACCATTTCTCCGTCGGGAAAACCAATCATGAAACCATTCATGGCTCCAAAGCGTTTAATCGTACAAATTGGTTGCCAGGACAAGGGAAATAGCATGAAGCAGTTCCCGAAAATGCTGAAAGCCATCAACGATACCGAGTTGACCGTCGAAGATTTGCTGCACGATCTCCTCTGGAAGGATGTAGGTGTCAAAGAATTAGGGGATTTGCTAGATGGCCAGAAAGGAATTGTAGCTGGCAGCAACAACCCAACTGCTTTGCTGACACTCAGTCTGGGTCCAAATCGGTCCATTGAACTTTTGGTATTCAAGAAAAAAAACGGGTTGGCATGCAAAAAGGATACTAACCTGCAGAAGTCTAACGACAAGAAACGAAAGCTCAAGGACAGCACACCAGATTTCGTTTTAAGAATGAAACTCGTCACTGCCAAATCGGGTATCGTGCTTTGCCCACGCGACTCGATCTATAGCCTGATCGAATCCTCCGAAGAAGTCATACTTCGACCGGGAGCAGGAGGAAGCTGGGAATACCCAGAACTCCCAGACTCGACCGCAAATGGCATTGCTCCAAAAGCCATTGCCAATGCCCCAGCGGAAAAAGAAATTGTAGAATCGCCGCCCGCGTCGCCACCTGCGAAACGAAGAAAGATCCAGAAGGAGCCCGTCGAGTCGCCAAAAAAGAAAGTTACCACCCCGTCAAAGAAACGGAGCATTAGCGAACAGGTAGAAAATAAAAAGGCAAAGACCGACAAGAATAGCGGTGGCTCCGGGAAGGACAACACTGGAAGTAAGCAAGTTGCCAGTCCCAAGCCAAAAGAGAATGCGAAGACCAAAGCCAACGGGAAGGCAAAGGACGATTCGAAGACCAAAGCCGACGGAAAGGCAAAGGAAAATGCGAAGACCAAAGCCAACGGGAAGGCAAAGGACGATTCGAAGACCAAAGCTGACGGAAAGGCAAAGGAAAATGCGAAGACCAAAGCCGACGGGAAGACAAACGACAACGCGAAGACTAAAGCCAACGGGAAGGCAAACGACAACACGAAGACTAAAGCCAACGATATTCAAAAGCCAAAAATCAACCCCAAGGAGAACGACACTCGAAAGCCCAAAGCTATCGAAAAGAGCACTGTAAAGGTGAAAAATGGTGGTGAAGACTCTAACAAGAATAATAGCGAAGGCAAGAATGCCAGCAGTTGCGACGATGATAAAAAGGTGGGGCAAAAAAGCACCAAAGACGCATCTCAGAAATCCAAGGCAAACGCCGCCAATAACGAAACGGACCTGAAAAAGGATGATCGAGGATGTATCTCTGGATTACGGATCAAGATGTTTTGCTTTTTTCTGGGGGGAGTTGTCGTAATCATGCAGGTAATTTGAATTTCAATGACTACGTTGCTTCTAAAGTAGAGGAGTACCGCAATCTAAAGAATCGGAAAGCCATACAGGATGAAGTCAACTCAAAGTTTACTTTCCACTACAAGAAAAAAGGATCGGATCCTTGGACTTTGTGTAAACCGCGAAGTCATGTTGTTACGGGTAAAGTCAAAAGAGATTTCACCAAACTTCTCAAACAGGAAAAGGGAAAGAAAGACACTGACGAAAAGCATATTGTGAGTAAGAAGGTTGTTGAAAAAATGAAAGTGACAGAACAGCCTGCCGAGGATAAGAACCAAGTCAAAAGCAAAGATTCTACCTCGCGCAAAAGGAAGGAAGAAAGCGACAAAAGTAACGATACACCTGAACACAGAGAAGGAGGATCGCTTTCGGATGAGACTCCTCAAATCGAGGAGAAAGAGGATGTAGAAGAGCTCAAAACAACCCAAACCAAGTCCAAGAAAGAAAGATTGTCAGACCAGCCATCCGATCGCAAAGAAAATGATGCTAGTCAAAGCGATGAATCGTCGAGCTCCCCATCTAGCAGTAGTGTTTCAAGCAAGAATTCTAAACGTAGCAGATCCTCGAATTCTGGAGATGTTGTCAATGATGAAAACGATTCTCCCGTAGGAAAGGAAAAAGGAAGCAAACATGTGGAAATTTCCAAGAAGAAAGGCATTGACGAAATGAAAACGGATCAGAAAAATCAATCTATAACTACATCATCTGTAGTCACGAATATGCAAGTTGTCACGAATTCGCAAGAAGACGGTGGAGATTCAGAAGATAAAGCTAACGATGACTCGAGTAGTAGCTCAAGTGATGTCTCGACCACGAGCTCGTCGTCGTCGTCATCTTCGTCCGATGAAGAGTCGAGTTCGGATGAATCCGATTATAGCCCTGACGGTAAGAAATCAGAGTCTGTCAGTACGCAAAAGAGTCTAATCACACGGAACAGTCTTGCTAAATTGTCACCGAGTAAGAGTTCGAATCGAAAACAGCAGCAAAGCGCTAGAAGAAGTAGAAGGAAGCCTCTCTTGGACCCTTCTAAACCACTGGTCTTCTGAAAATAGAGTATGTGGCAGAAAGCGATCTACGAAAAATTATGTAATAGCACTATGTTGACAACAATTTTAATGCGTGTAGTCAAAATTCAAAACCATCATTCAAATTGAAGCGCTCGATACTCTAAGTAGCAGTTTACAAAGCAGTATTCCAATAGAATATATAGTTGAGATTTCAGTTTAATCTTTTCTCGCCTTGGCCTGGGCGTCTTGAACCATCTGCATAACAATATCTTGACCTTTTACGGCCCATTCTTTTCTATTCTCGTTGGCGAAATTCAGGAATTCATCACATGATACACCAAAGACTTCGCATTCCCTGAGCTTCGTAGCCAAAGGAATGATATAATTGTCGAAAAACCAAAGCTCACCTTCATACCAAGACATTGCAGGGTTTTTGTCAGATCTACCATTCTCGTATGCAGCATACATCTCGTCAAAGAGACACTTGTTCCATTTTCGGTAGACGTGCCAGTGCTGCATAGTATGTGAGACATCGGACGCCTGGATTATACATTCGATTATTATCGTTGCCTTGCGATTCCAATCATGAAGTGCAGTTTCACCTTCTTGGCTTACGTGTTTCGATTTGAATGCCCTTTCCCATCGACTGTCGCGAAATGATTTCATCTCTTTGTCGAAAATATCCGTGGCGATAACGCAATTCACAGTTAGCTGACGAAATCGTTTATATTCTTCTTGTGTTGGAAAAATACATTCACGAAGCTCTGCGAAGCTCGACTCCTCTAGAAGTGACCAAGCCAAATCCAATGAATGTTGCTCCAGTATACTCTTATTATCATATGCTTCTGCCATGGGGTCCTTCTCTTTTGTAAGTTGCGCGTTAGGAACACCTTGGTGATCAACATCATGGATCAGAGCCGAGAAGACGATAGCGAACTTCGTAAGAGGATCCGAACTGATACCGAACGTATATTTGTAATGATCGTGTTCTGTTTCACAATCCTTCTTCTTAACATCCGTACTTCCGATTCTTTGAAGTAGCTTGATAGTTGACATTGTAACGTGGCTGGCGTGTTCAAAGTTATGGAATCCATTATCAGCGTCGTAGAAGCTGGCGATTCGGGTGACGTAATCGCGAAGCTGTCTGACGGCCTTAGGGTCTATCGTAACATTGCCGTTTCCCACAGCGGTCGAACTATAAGCTGGCATCGAGATTGCCTCCACCACTTCATCTCTGATGTTCTTTATGGGTTCAGCCATTTTTCGCTCTGACAAATCTACTAGCGGAGAGCGCCGATGAGCAACTATATCTTCGAGAAGAGCTTGTAAAATTGAGACATTCCAGTCTATGAGGCGTAAAATCTTTGGGCTGATCACAGTTTCAGCGCGGCGCGATGGTAGCCAATCTCCTACATCAGAACTGATATCACTAAAAGTTGTGATGGACTTGGCCGACTTATTTCTGTGTCGTCTTTCAAGCCAATAAGTTTGGAGCTGACCTTTACCTTTCGCACTCACGAATTCTTCCCTCGGGGTTAGCCAACTTTGTTTGCCTGCTGCGATGAGTAAATCAGCCGTTTTCTGGGAAACTTGAATCTTGTCTGTTTCACCAGTGCTTTCCATTCGAGCCGTGGTGTTAACAGTATCTCCAAATAGTTGGAAACGGGCCTTCTCTCCTCTTAATACGCCTGAGAATTGAAATCGAAATGATCGGGTGTATGTGTTAGTGAATGTACGATTTGAAAGAAATGTACCGTGTACAGGCTCGGACTTCTTACCTGCAATAGTTGGACCCGAGTGAAGGCCAGTACGGAGTCCCAACTCCGCGGTCCCAGGCCCTAGCGTGAAGTTCCATTTCCCTTGTTTTTTCTTTCATCTTCTCACGGCATGCAAAAGCAAATTTTGCCATTGCAACAGCATGATTCTTTCTTGGCTCTGGTAAACCGCATACAGCAACGTACGAGTCTCCAATTGTCTCGACCTTGAAGATTCCATATTGCTTCGCTATTTTATCGAAACAAGCCATAAAGTGTTTCTAGCAATACAAAGACGTGAGACGGCTCTCTGACACTAGACCATGCTGTGAAACCAGCAATGTCTGCAAAGTAAACGGTAGTATCAGGGAATAATTCTGCGATTGGTTTGGATGGAGACGCATCCCCTAACTCGGAATCAGTATACATATCATCACTTCTCCCGTGGTTTAAGAAAGATTGGAGTTTTTTGGGTTGACTGTATTCAGGTGTGGTAACCATTTCCAAAGACGGTAACATTTGATCAATAACGACGTCAGGAAATAATGATGAAACCAATTTTGAAGTGGTCATTGCCGTCTTCATGACAACCCTCTGGCGCCGCTCAACCCAGAAATCGTAGAATATGAACGTTAGAGCAGTAACAGCAAAAATAATCACCGTTACCATGGAAAAATATATTGGCGTATTCGTCGACGTGGTTATTCCTCGAGATATCAGATGGATATACACTGATTTGGAAAGGGCAGAACTCGTCGTCGAGTTGGATCCCTGAATACAAAGACTCTTTCATCGCCGCTTCACTGAGCTCGGAGATTGTACACATAACTACCATATCATCATACTCATTATCATGTAAGTCTCCTGCCCCAAGAAATTTCACGTTAGGCCCGTTGATTTCATAGGTAAATGTTGGGTTGCACGGGTTTTCGAACACAATAATCAAACCGTCGGAACCAACAGGAAGAATGTTTTTTATCGTGTCCCTCCAATAGACTGATAAGGAAAAGATACCGGCGATGTGATATTCATCGTTTTGATGGACCATCATCGATCTCAATCTGCCGATTTGATTCCTTAAAAATTGGATAGAAAATATCCGAAATCGGTTCCATTGGGTCTTCTCCATCAAGCAAGTAACTTCGAGATCCAGTCAGCCTCCTCTTTGTCGGTTTCTAGTCGCTCTTCGTCATCTGGATACGAGATCAAGTAAGCATCGGTAATAGTCACCCTGTGGGTATCAAGAACTTTTTGATGGGCTGTTGTGTTCATCTTTGCGCTCAGCGGTGAACTCATAAGATCCCTTTGAGTACAAGACGAAAAAGGAATTCGAACGAATGTGAATGAAAAAAATCCGAATGTTATGATTTCATTAGATACGAGTGGGAACAATGACACTTTCCAGAAGCGTTAAAATTCGTCCATTTTTCAACCTTACTAGATCGAAACGTACCAGTTGTAAGGCGGTTCATAGGAAATGGTAGGTTGGGTTTGCCACATTGGTAACCAGGGTCCCTCGGTGCCGAGTCCTACTTCACCGGGGTTCTCTTTCTCAAATTCATCATAGTCATGAATTACATTCCAAAGGGTATAATTCCATACAATTGGCCAGCTCGCACCATCAAAATTTTCGATCGCTTCAGTACTTGTATAAATCATCGATTCTCCATGTCGTGACGTAAAACTTTCCCATTCGTTTCGCTCGTTCGGTTGAATGAAATGGTAGGTATTGACATATACAGCATTGGCAAGGGAACGAATCTTTTCGGCCCGAACAGCAAAGTCGGGCACCGACCACAAACGGCCAATATTGATTTGTGGCCGAGGCTAGTGACGCAATGGATACTACAAAGGCATCGGATGCTTCGAGCGTACGGACAAGATTGCTTCCCATGGTCTTTAACACTTTGTGGGAGTCTTCGTTAAATTGGCGATGGAATTCTTCATATTCTTGGCGAGAAATCCAGAAATACGTAGCAACAGAAACACCAATCATGATCAGCAGGAGGAACAACATGACGAAATTTTTCGTCCGGCGAACTTTTAGGCTTTCCTTTGCTGCCAACTGGCGCTTGCGAGGAGTACCCACGCCTTCAATCGCCGTCGCTGTAGCAAGACTGAGGTCATCTTCTTCGGACGTAGTATTGTTTTGGGATCCAAACTTAAGTCCATCCTCGATGTCGCTAAAGGATAGCTTCATGGTAAACAGAATTTATTTGTTTAGGCTTTTAAATCGGCAGGTTTTCGGTTTGTGCCTATTCCATCACTTTTTCGTTGATGCATTTGCGATTTTTCAATGGGAGAAGCTTTTGGGCGTTGACATTTCGAAAATTCGCGGATTCCAAGAAGAGAACACATGAGAAGAATAATCCTAGGTAGATCATACAGTATGTAAAGTACAATCCGATTCAGTGAACTGTTTTTTGGACTTGAAAATGAGGAATTTTTGGAGGGATTTGATTAACGCAATTTATGGATGCACGACTGGCAAGCCCGATTGTTCTTTCGTGTTCTCATGATTGATTCGCTCAAGCGCTAAAAAAACAATTTTACATTCGATCGTCTCCAGCAGAAGGAAGAGAGTTCTCCTTTCTCATCATAAAAATCTCCTTCACTCGAAGAATGTTCTCTTTTTGCAAAGACAAGTGTTGCGCTTATTTCCTTTCTTGAATGCACAGCGACGGATTCATCTGCGAAAATAATTCTGCAGCAAATTGAGTAGTGAAAAAGCTTTTGCCGAATTCCTTGACTACAGTTGATCCGAAAAATATGACATGGACATCTTCAAGAATGGTGAGGAGAAGAAGGGGTTCTGTAGCTAAATCTTCGAAAATAACCAGCAATAAATTGAATGGAGTGCTTCGATCTTACTGCTAGTCCACAACAATGAAAATCGACTTCCTTTGCGCATTCCAATTGCCTTGGTCATGATTCCCTTGTTTCTCCAGATTCGTCTCGATTACTCGAACCTGAATTTTTGGTTTATCTTGTTTTTGAAACCCATCCGCAAGGATATGGCAGTAGGCTGAATACGGTTTTGGTGCCTTTAGGATATCGGTTACATCCAAAGTAGCCATTGGAGGATGCTGCGCATTATGGGCCGATGATCTGCCTTTCGCGACACCATCTTTTCCTACGTTGGGACAGTCTTCCTTGAAGTGGCCAATCTCCAAACAATTCCAGCACGGAATCGTTGCAGCATGGAATGCTCGACGTATGGATATTTGTTGTTCTTTGGGAGCGCCTTTACTATTGTGCATCCATATACCGAATGGTCCTCGGCTTGACAATGGGAACAAGGACCAGTGACAGGCTGAATAATGAAAGGGGGATGTAGTAGAAATCTGGTGAGACTCGCTTCACTTCCTCAGCACAAAATGATGCATAATGTTTGGCAACCTGCGAAATCTTTACCTTTTTCCGAAGTCTCTCTCGTCTGAGCATGTAATCGCGGCGAACACGACGTTCTTCGGGAGTTTCGACCTGTTGTATAGATATCGTAAACGTCTTTCTCTTCTTTGCGTTCCGTTTTTGCGTTGTCACTGCACGGGGCATGCAGCAGGGAGAGAGGCATCCATATATAGTTTTCGTCCCAAGACCATTGTACAGGCCACAAAATGAAGGTCCGAGTTGCTTACAAAGATGGATCCCGCACATTGCTATCGGATGAGGTAAGGCAAGCATTCGGTCCAAAACATCATCGTAGTCGTGCAGGTTAGTGTTCTTCCAAATATCGATGTGGGGGCGTTTTTCTTCTTCTGCCGTTTTGTTGCTCTCTTCAATATGACTCCAATCTATAGTTGCTTTTTCTAGCATGACAATAGAACTGATTTTTGGATGTTTGAGATAGGATAGGAGAAAAGACAGCATGCCCTTTCCCGCACACGTATCAATAACATGACACAACTTTTCTGGACGTCGGCCAAGCCCCTCAAAGAGAAAATTTATCGCTACGATTGATTCTTCGATTTCGTGATGCAAGGTAGATTTATTTAACGTCGTTGCCATCTTTGGATTCCCCTGCCATTTTCTTCCCCATCCTTTTAGAATTTCTATAACTTGTTTCGTAATCTCCGGGTAAAACTTGTCTCGCTTTAGTTCCAATTTATCAACTGCCCTCCAGACGCTCCAATTGTTTTTTCTACCATCGCCAGTTGACTGGGCGTCCGGGACATCGACCAAATCACTCATTTTGATCTTGAAAACGCGATTACCCGTCTTTCGAATACAGCCAAGAAGTTTTGGAGCTGGCCTTTTGAATCTGATTTCGTCGTTCGTTGTCGAAAGCAACCCGAAAATCGATCGGGGGTCTAGTGTTCTTAGCAATTCGTCTTCTAGAGCGACCTGGTTCTTTTTCTAAGTGTTGTATTGGTTGTTGTTTTCGGTGGGGATGATGATATCAACGTGCTAACTTGTTCTTTGAAAACCCAAGTGCAATGATGATGTATGATTCTGGTGACAAACGATGAGTGGATGGAGCCAATCTCAAATCCAAGAAACAACCTCAAATTCATTTTACTCGATCGAGTCAAAGGAGTCAAGACAAATCTTTCGCCTTTTTTTCTTTCATTCTTCGACTTTGAATTAGAGATTCTCGAGGTGGACGATATTGGCTTTTCGATTGCTTTGAGAACATATATTATTCAATTTACTATTTTAATTCTTTATGAGGACAGTTGTAAAGTATCAGTTGTATAGGAACACGAAAGGTGTCCCTGTGCCACCGCTCGAGAAGAATGAATCTAATCTCGATCGGAAACGAGCGTGGGGGCTATTCTGATTTCGTAATCGGGGGACCGCCACGGACCGGCCCTTTATAATATTTGGTTCGAACACAATTGTTGTTGCTACATGCTTAGCACATGCAAACGCCGAACATGGTATCGATGATAGACTTCTTGCCTTCAGGCGCAGCTTCTTCTTCCGCCGCTTCCTCAGTAACAACTTCTTCCTCGTCATCCTTCTTCTCTTCGACAACTTCGACGGGTTCTTCCTTAGTCTTAGGAACAACGTTTTCGTCTTCGGGGTCGATGGTGACGAGTGTGATAGTGTCAACTCCCTTCTTGGTCAACAATTCAACGGCTTCGGTGACCTTGGCAGGGCACTTCTCTCCGTTGATGGCAAGGATTTGGTGTCCGATGGTCAAATCGGTTCCGTAGAACTTGGATTCTTCCTTGATGTTGGAAATGTAGATCTTTCCAGGAGCACTGGTGGTGCTCTTGAAAGAAATGCCGATCTTAGGTTCCTTCTTGAACATCTTCTTCTTGTCCTTCTTGACGCTGACAACTGCTCCCTTGCAAACCAAGGAGATCTCCTCACCTCCAGGAGCTTCTCTCAAAGCATCGGCGCAGTCCTTGGGGGACATACCCTCCATGTCCTTTCCGACGGCACTGGCAACAATCAAACCTTCGACCAAATCACTTCCCTGGAAGAGACTGTCGTCTCGGATCAATTTGATGGTCATGGCCTTGTCTTCGGCAATGCGCTCGAAAGCAATTCCAAGCTTGGAGCTGGTTTCTTCCTTAACAACGGTGGCGGTGATGAGAGGCATGGTGAGATTGTTTGTTGGTAACTTTGTAGGTTGTACGAAATAGTGTTCTATGAAGAGAGTGGAGGCACTGCTACAGTAATGAAGAAATAGATGATTTGGCGGAAAGTTCACCGATATCAAATCGTTCCATGTTTTCAAACAGGGAATCCTACCATAAATTTCGTACGGTTACAACGCATTTTAACGCATACAAAACGGACACAAAATCCGCGCGGGGTCCGATGATTGGAGTCGATCGGCGAGGGACTTACGACGATTTCGCCAATCAGACTCCAATGCATACGGGAGAATCTCATACTCGGAATGTTAATTACAGTCTTGTTTGCGCCCTCGCGCGCCCGCAGATATGTAGAATTTCTACGATTCTCACAATTTTTAGGAAAAAAATCGGAGTCGAGATCCGTTTTGGTAGCTTGCTTCATTTATATAGGTTACGACAGCGTCAACTCGTACATACGAGCTCTCACTTCAGTCAAATGAATAGCGCCCATCCTCACCACTCGGGATAGAAGACGAGACGATCTTGTTGCTCTTGGATTTGTTGGATTGGCGTGACTGAAGTGCGTCGAGTCAGAAAGATATTCGTGCAAAAAAAAAATGATTGCTTGCGAATTGAATACAATGCCATCACTAATATTTTTTGTTTCTTTGTAGCAAAGCTAAGTTTCGTCGAAGCATACTCAATGGAATGATTGATGATTGATTAAGCTGTATTACTATGTAGAATCGTTTGATTTGCGGCTTGTGCTCCTCGTACGGGAGACAACAATTGAAGTTGTGAATAATGACAGGAAATGAGCTGCAGCTTCGTCTTCGACAATGAAGAAGTTGGAACTCAGCGTGTTATAAAGTAATTTCGTGAAGACGAAATTCGAAACTAGCACCTCTGCTTGTTGTGTCTGTAAGCTAGTAAATGGTGCGGTACTATCAATTTGAGTTTTGAAGAAGGAAAAGATCCTCGTCGTCTGATGACGTATTCATCGACACAGGAAAAGGAAATTTCCTGGCCCGTTTGTAAAAAGTAAACCAAATCATTCGAAGATATTATGTGCAAAAGATGTATTTAAATGTTCGTCATTTAAATTAGTAGCAGTAGTTTTTCTTGGACCCGTTAGCAATAGTGAACCCGTCGATAGCAACCATCTCCTGTTAGGTTCGAGTTCTACACTCAACCTTATTTCCATGATTGCTAGTCCACCTCCGAGATTCGAGTTACACACTCAACCCCGTTTCCATAATTGCGGCGTCTAGACCTGAAAGATCTACTATGCTGTTGATTTTTTCCCACATCGTCATCCGTTGACCCGATCGCGACTTTTCCATTTCATGCATCATTGCTCCAACCACTCGATTGGCAGTGTTTTCGGAGCAAAGCAGTTCGTTGACTTTTGTCCAAACCGACGCATTGCTCGTGGCGCTAGTGCTTTGATGAATGTATTCGAGCGGGACTTTTCCGTGCTTGTCTTTGAAAAGGATTAGAGAGGGACTCTCGCGGAGCAATAATCGCATCGATTCCAAATGGTTGCAACTCTGAAAATTTGCGGTACCATCTATGCTGCTGCTATTTGTAGCCAAGCAGAGACTATGGAGTGGGGATCTGCCTTGTTTATCGAGAACAAACGCAGAGATTTTGCAATCGTGAAGCAATCTTTTGACGACAGCAACTGAACCCCAACGACAAGCCAGATGAAGAAGAGACTCCCCGAATGAATTCCGTTGAGCCGCGAGTCGATCTCTGCTGTGGTAATGGTGAATAAGCTGGTCGGCATTTCCATATTGGATGGCCATCAAAATGTCGGTTGGTATCTCGCAGTGACGACTGCCGTCGTGGTAATCGAAATCCATCAAATAATCCATGGAAAATGGATCAAGACGGTCGGGTATGCCATGATCGGCTAATGCGCTGGATATAAGAAGACCGGGCGCGCTGGACAAACGCTCGTCGGAATTGTTGTGTTGGCTTTCAACTTCCATTCCACAAGAGGGAAACGATTTCGTCTTTCTACGCTTCGTCCTCGGGGCCTCTCGATGAAAGGAAGACGGAAGCAAACTGTGAACGATCTTTATTGCTGTCATTATCGCTGAATTACGTCCGTGGGATTCACGTGTGGCTTGGCAAAGGTAATGGGGGTGTTGGCAGTATTGACCGAATGTATAAAGAAGGTCAGGTGGCGTTGTTATCGTTTGGATATGGATAATGACTTGAAAGGCAATGTGATGATGGCACTTTGTTTCGTTACAATTGTCGCATCGCTGCGGATCCTGCACCTCCAGAATGTGTGACGTTATTGCGGACATCCACCAGTCATCATTCACATGTGATGTTTTCTTCTTCTCGTTTTCGCTCAAGAATATTGGTCGTTTTGGCGCGCCGTACTCGTTGATTCATCGCGGAATATTTTACACGGGTTACGTACCTCTCCGTACTTGCCACGTCAAACGCGAACATGAATTTTGTCGAATTTCACAAAATAAAACTATAGTAGTCTTAACACGGACGGCGACCAGACAATGGTTCGATGTCCAACCGGCCCAGACAAAATCGGAAAACTGTTCGACCAAAAAATCCTGATTTCTCACCCTCTTCTTTTCAATCTCGATTCGATTGACTGGACAACTGCTTTACAAGCGTCGAACCGTTTTCGACAAAACCTACAACAAAAAGGTCGGAGATACAACATCGAGGGTTTCGAAGAGAGAAGAGGTAAAAAAAGGAGCCTATTGAAGGAAAATGTCGTCCTCACCATACGCTCCAGCAGCAAAAATATTGAATGAAATTTGGACAAAACGGAAGGGGTTGAAGACAGTAGTATATTCGAAGGAAGGAGAATTGAAATGTTCAACATCAACGTATGCAATTTGCTGTCATGTTTTGAAAGAAAAACCGCTTCTATCGAAGTTGTTGAAGAAAGTGCCGAAGATTCAAGCAAAAAATCAAGGGCTAGTGTACATTCTTCTGTACGAACTTCTTATGGGCCCTAACAAAAAGATTCGTGGCGGAGGAGCCCTAAAGCGACAAATCATGTCTCAAATCGACGCCCTACAAGAACATTTCAAGGAAATCGCAGAAGAGGAGGGATGGGTAGACGAGAATAATTCGAAAACGAGCGGTGCATCCTCGAATACAAATTCTACGATACCACGTTATGTGCGCATCAATACGCTAGTGGCCGATCGAGACGAGGTGTTGGAAATAATCAAGGCAAAAACCGATAAGGTATACATAGACCCGCATGTTCCAGATCTTGTGGTATTGGACCATACACCAGAATCTCGTGCATTATTGCAGGATCTTGTTGTCTCTCAGAAAGTGATTTTGCAAGACAAATCTTCCTGTTTTTCGGCTCTTTGTATGGTCCACGGATTTGGGGATGGAAAGAAGAAAAAGAAGAGCAAAAGTTTTGATTACTTGGATGCTTGTGCAGCTCCGGGAAATAAGACAAGTCATTTGGCTGCATTGGTACACAAAGTACAACAAAGTGACGACGTTGATTCTAGCTCAATTATTCATGCTTTCGACAAGTCTCCCGATCGATATAAAATGTTGTCGCGTCGTATCTCTTCTCTCGTTCCTCAAGGTATAGTCCACTGCCACAAACAGGATTTCTTTGAAGTGTCCAAACAGAAATTCGAAGAAAATGAAGAGATCGAAGATTCCGAGAAAATCAAGAACATCGACGAAAAATTCAAAAACGTCCAGGCCATCATGCTCGACCCAAGTTGTTCGGGAAGCGGTATGACGTCAAACCATACGGAAAATTCATTGAGCCGTGATCCATTTTTTTGTAACGAAAGAATAAAAACCTTGAGCAACTTCCAATATCAAGCGCTATATCACGCCACGACAGACTTTCCCAACGTCGATCGCGTTGTCTACTCCACTTGCAGTTTGTATGTTCAAGAAAACGAAGGTGTAGTCCAACGACTACTGGCTTCAAATAGCGATTGGGAGGTGTGTCCACCTCTATGTCTCAAGAGTTGGCATAGACGTGGACTATGTATCGATGAAGAACAGAATGCATCGAATGATAGTGGTTCTTTCAAGTCGCTGACACAAGATCAGGCGAAATGTCTGATTCGGGTCCATCCCGATGAAGATGGTACGAATGGTTTCTTTGTGGCTTGCTTCCAACGAAAAACGCAACCTGGGAAATCACCTTCAAAAAACAAAAATACTCTTGCATTCAAGATCGATGTTCCAAAAGGTATGGAACTATACAAAAACCAATTTCATACGCCACAGAAACACAGTGACGCAAACCCGGTCTCAGAAACAAAGAAGAAAAATACATCGCCGCCCGATGCTACAAAAGATAACGATGGCACCAGTAATCCAAAGCGCAAGATAGAAGAGATTTCCGTATCTGCTACTGATGGAACACCGGATAAGATTGCCATGAAAATTTCAAAAAAACGTGCGAAGAAAATGGCATGGAAAAAACGCCAGCGACTACAAAAAGAAGCTCGTTTGAAATCCCAAAAGACAGCAAAGAAATCGGAATAGATGGAAGGACAAGGACGATAGCAGTATGGATGCGACTTATGACTTGGATCCTTCTGTAAACTTGAGGAAATTAAAAATATATCGTCTTATTCGGCGCCTAAGCACATACGTTCGTAACCCCAATTTTCTTATTACACTCGTCATGTCCACAAAAGTGGTAGGTTCTTTTACAAGTAGGCACGCAGAATGGTAGCCAGCACAGTGGCCAGAATATGATTGCAATGATAATGGTGGCTACGATTGTCCCCATACCGACTCGATCTTCTACAATAGTGATAGTTTCTCGCTTACAGTGTGGACACTTTAGTCCAAAACGTTCTCTACCAAGATTCTTTTGCAACCGAGGTCGAGCTCTCGTTCTGGTTTCGCTCGCGGACGGGACAGTAAGTGTCGACTGAGTTGGGACCGCTGTATACTCTGGATTGCTTGCAGGAGGGCGCGTATTGCTTTCTACCCCGACAACTTCAACTACCTGGACAACTTCAACAGCCTTCGCCATTGGGATATTCTGAAACTCTAAATCATCTTCAGTACTAGTATCTGTTATCGAAACGAAAACGGGACAGTAGGTTTAGCGGAACGTCGGAAGGAATTTGCATACCTGAACCTACACAATCGCCTTTGACCTTGGTGTTCTACGCTTTTGCTTACCAAATTTTTTATTCTTCATTTTGAATGAGTTTTGTGGTGTCCTACTATATCTGGGTTGGAGAAAGATTTCTTGATTCTACCGGTGTCTATCCTAAAGTGTTTCGATTCTGGTTTTGACGGTCTCCCCTTCAAACTCTTTCCTGTAGCTTTTCTCGGCACAAGAATTGCGGAAGGCACGATTATCATTCCTTTTCATATGCTCCTGGTATGTGGGAATGAAAGGGAGAACGTCCCTTCCGTCAAACTTAAACTGCAACTATTGTATCACCCGTCAGTTCTCTTACACAATCAGCGATAGGGGATGGTCACGCGAGCTCGCACGAAACTGCGACTAAATTTAAACTTGAAACTCTAAAAATATCAATTCGCGCACAAAATCGGATTTTTTCAATCGTGGATAAATGCCGATGAAGATCATCCTTCTACACCCAAACTACCACTCCGTTTCATGATAGGATAAGTTGAGGAGAACATTCGAGAGATCTGGAAAGTTCTCCATGTTCTCTCAACAAAGCCTTTGACAAATTGCCCTGATTGTAATTCTTGCCCCCATCAACAGTCAACGCGTCCATCAAAGAAGCTTGAAGGGAAAGGAATACACGGTATCTATTTTCCGCCAATGTTAGTTCTCTATGAGAAAATAGCCGTCTGTTTAGACCCTCTAGTATTTCAATATTGTATTCTATCTAGTATTGTAGTATCCTTTCTCCATGCCTCGTTGCCGTTATTTCGTAGGATTTTTGACCCGTGAATCTTTGGTGGCGTGAATGTCGAAACGGTATCTCGACCATCCCCCCAAATGCTGCAGGCATGGATTACATATTTTTTAGTTCTTGGAACTTGTATTCGTATGAGCGCATGTGCTCAATTGCAGTGCTTCATTCAGAATCCTTGTGATGCAATGATGAGAAACTCATAATGGCACTATGAATTCGGCCTCATTTCGTCAATAGAAGCAAGCCCGAATGCCTCTCTTGAGGCGCCGGAACTAAGTCCTTTGCCTGGAGGAATGTGTGGTTTCATTCAGAGAGTTTGCATGCCTTTTACTCCGGTGATCGTTGAGACTGCCGAATTTACGCTCAACGCTTTGTTATTCTCCAACTTTTCTTCGATCCGCTTGCTTCGTTTTTGGACCTTATGGGATATTTTTGGCCAATTCGAAGTCAGCATTAATATCGAATTGACGAAACTCGAAGATGCATAGCCAATTATGAGACTAGCTAAAAGCCCTTGCAAATTCAGATTGAACCAGAAGTTCGAGATGCATGCCAGCGGTAGAGATATAGCAAGACTTCCAAAACCAGTGACAGCTGTCGACAAATGCGAGCGACCTTGTGCACAAAGGATTGCCCAGCAAATACTTCCATAAGACAACGTCGCCACAGCAAGGCCAAGCATCGGGATCATGTCCTCTAACAATCTTTGTAGAGTAAAGTCTTTCGTCAGCCACCTTGGAATTGTAGATTGAAGAAACCCGAGGAGTATTGACATGATTGTCGAAGCAACGACACCCATAAGCACGGATTTTTCGGAAGAATATTTCGCTTGTTCCGGTAAACCTCTTCCTAAAAGATGCGCGCAACGCACTTTTGATGCATCGGAAATAGCAATGACGATATCGTCCGCAAAATCCCAAAGCTCACCAACCAAACCCCATATGGCAACTTCTGCTGGACCTTGTATAGCTGAAAACACAAAAAGAATATTCCATTCACAGCTCTCGATGACGCGACCGGACGATAAGCGAACACTCGCCTTCCATAAAGTCTTCACGTGACGCCAATCTTGGAACGGGTTTCTCTCCCATTCATTCCAGTAATCATCGAGCCATTTTCTGTAAAAGATGACACAAATATTCACCAATATAAATGTTCCTTTTGAAATCAAGTGGATGGCCCCAACCATCCACAATTCGGCCTTTTTGTTCAGTACTTTCGACACAATGAAAACTGCGAGAAAACTTATGAATGCACGCACACCGTTC
The DNA here is from genome assembly GCA_037355735.1 of Pseudo-nitzschia delicatissima. NCBI lineage: Eukaryota > Bacillariophyta > Bacillariophyceae > Bacillariales > Bacillariaceae > Pseudo-nitzschia > Pseudo-nitzschia delicatissima. Next base: position 2,062,184 of record CM074777.1, on the reverse strand, counting down.
GATATCGCGGAGAATTTTTCATGTCCAGTTACGTCCATTACGCAATGCAAGGCGCCGTCATATATTCCAACTGCCTCGTATATGAGAACGAACCGAGCGTATTGTTCTGCCGATTGGGCAGTATCCTCATCCAATCCGAGTCGAAGAACAATATCATCAAAGTTGTTCCATCCGTAGAGTATCAACGGCAAAGAAAGGAAGTGGTGCGTCCATATTCCGATCTGGACATATGTTCCTGCAAGCTTAAAATTATTTGCTCCGTGAGCCTGGCTGACAAGGACTTTCAGACTCGCCAAGATTCCGTGGAAAAACATGGTTGCAAAGCTGATTGCGAATTCTGTTGCAAAGTATGCCGATAGATTTGACGTCCCGAGCAATCTTCCGATAATTCCGACTTCCAAAAGTCGAAATACATCCACAACTATTGTGTGCGCAGTGTATGGAAGGGCAAGACCGACAAGTTTGTCCATTTCGTCGTCCCAACGTGCACACTTCCGTATCTTCCTTCGAAAGGCGGGGGAAACGTAATACAAGTACCAAGGCTGGACATGATCAGCTATAGGCTCCAAAGGTTTTTCGGACTTTCTCTCTTTGGTCTTTCGATGAAGATAAACCGTTGTTTGGTTGACTGGATCAAATTCTTCTTCCCAGCTACTTTCGACGGACAAAACATCTGCAGTTTGCGTCAGATTGTTCTTCATTATCTCTATCGGATTCAATCCTTCCGATCCGCATGAACAAGCCGAACATGATGATTGTTCGGCGTTGGGGTCTATTGGTTCTTTGTGATAGACTTCCACCTCGGGTGTCGCTGGAATTTCTAGAGATGGTTTTGATTCGTCGCTTGCCTCCGGCCAGTACGTATTATGAATGATGACAGTATCTTCCATGTTGGTGTAGTTCGCAGTGCTATCACTATCTTCTTCTCCGGTCGATTCTTGGGTGACGTTCTTTCCAGCATCATTCTTTGTTTTACGAAATAGAGAAGCCAGTGAAAGAGTTTTCCGGAATTTGTAGTTGAACGCTCTTTCCCGCTTTATTTTTCGTTCGGAAGGTACGGAAAGGTCGTCGGTATCCGCAAAAGTAGCGCTCGATGAATGTACTTCTAAAATCGATGGAAGCTGCGAAAGCTTTTTCCTTTGCATGGTATTCCTGTTTCTCTGTTGACTATTGTCGTGTAGGTCGTAATCGCTGGAGATAAATTCTTGGGACTCGAAAATAATCTTGCTATCATTCGATGGCTTTGCTTCCGTTTCTTGATTCGCTTGAAGTGAACGATAGTACGCAAGATACCGAGGAAGTACCATAGCCAGTGTGGTACAGTATATAAAACAAACAACAAAAGCCCAAGGACTTGGGTCGACGGTCCTTTGGTAATAGTTATAGAAACCAATGTCGTAGGTGGCATCGTCGTACCAGTACAATTCCCTCTCTTCGATCATGGTCATTGTTGGATACATGGCAGCTCTTATGCCGCGATCCTAACCAAGGGTTAAGGCAGTGAGTTATTGTGACACCATAAATTCTCTAACCGCCAGTGATAGATTCAGAGGAGAGACTCTCTCGTAACTGCTGTAGTAACAATTTTGTCGCTTGTGACGTAAAATGGATGGAATTTTTTTCCGAAAGGGAACTTGAAAAAGATAGTTTTGTACAGTTCTCACACTTAATTTGGAATATTCTCACACGAGGGTAAGTGCACAAACTGATTGAGAAACATTGTTTTCATGATGATTCCTTAATTGCTGCGCACGTGCCGGGTATTTTTGGTCGTGGGATGGACTGATACACTGAATTTGAAACTGACCCCGCCCGAACTGAGACCGGCCGACATCGAAAGAAAACGTGATTAAAATCAATCGTGAAGAACGAAAAAACAATCTAAAATTCTTTCTCGGTTTGGGCAAAGATCTGTTAGACAACTGCTTTCTTCGCCGGATTGTGTCAATAGAACACCACACCGACAGAAGTGGAGCAAGCTAAACAACCCAAACAAGCCGACAAATTAAGCAAGACATGATTCTATTCTTCAATTCAGTCACAACGATTACACTATCGTTTCTTGTGCTTTCCGTCAAGGGCTTCCCTCGACGGGGGATGCCCGGTCGAAATATTCGTTCGTGCAGTCCCAGTGATGTCCGCCGAAACGACGGAAGAAACACGATTGCCTTCGACTCTCTGCGAAGGAACAGAATCGGTAACACATTCGCGCTTCCGAACGACGAAAAAGAATCAGAAAAATGGACCATGGAAGAAGACTGGGCTTTGATTGACAACTTACCCCTATTTACTGTGTCTTCAATGACGGAGACAAGGACATTCTGGACTCAACTCTGGTCTGCAAATGCCATCCTGTTTTCAAGGAAAAAGCCGGAAGATTTGTATCGACGAGTACAAGAATTAGAGGATGAACGAATCTCAAGACTTGAAGGAGAGAAGACAACATTGGAAAACGACGAGAAAAGTCACGATCGACAAAGCTCATCGCTCACTTTTGGAGCCTCTCCACCGGTCTTGGAAAGTTGGAAAATAGAGGGAAGTGATAACAAAGTCGTTGGTCAAGTAATAAGTAATGGCTCGGGACAACGCACCATTTGGTTCAACTATCATGTGATTGGACGGCTAGAAGGGGATCCATTCGCGGACAAGTCTTCAAGTGTCGTGCCCCTCTTTCCGGGTGGCTACATCGAAGCCATAGGGGGCAGAGTCTACGAATTAGGCCAACCCATGCTTCTCGATGAATGGGAAAAATACAAAGCAAATGTATCCAGCAACGAACGAGAGAAGATCGATGCAGACCCTATCCGAGGTGGTGGTGGCGAATCATTAAAAACCTCTGGCTGGTTGTTTACAGGTAGCACAGCTGCTATTTCAGCGTTCGTGAGTTCAACAATTCTCTCGGCTTGTATTGGCTACGGTGCTGGCTTATCAATCATTCAAGATTCGTCGCATCATCATACAGCGTCTAGAGGACCAGCAATGCTGACGGTCGAAACAGTTTTGGCTGGTCCATCACAAAACGGAGTCGATATGTCTTCGCAATCGTCAACCTTGTCAACTGAAGAATTAAAGACACGGGCACAGTATAAGGTTTTGAGGGAGGAAAAGCTCTTGGAAAAGATCTCGCAGCGACTGGAGCTCGACAAACAAAATCTTCGGCAATTGGAACAAGAACAGCAGCAATCATCATCACAATTACGTCCTTAAGTAATGGCTTTGAACTGCCTGTCAAATGAAAGATAATAAATTGACCGTCGACGAATTCAAATCTTCACTTTCAATCCTTGGTAATTCAACGCTCTAAAGATAAAAGATAGTAACAATAGAAATAACAAGAAATAATTTGAAATTCGGATGAAATTTTTTCCCTTACCCCCGGGGTATTTTCCGGGTCCCTTGTGTCTCCGGGTTCCTATTGGTGAACCTGAGGTCGGACGTACAGACGAGACAACGACTGAGACCACGAACTCCATTTTTCAATTTTCTTGGCTATTCAATTTTTCCTCTTTTTTTGAGAAAAGTTAATTCATGTCATGGATGATGAATGTCGAAAAGAAAACATCCCTCCAATTGTTCTATCTCAAACACACCGACATTTAGATTTACCTCTGATAGGAATCTCCACTTCAAAATACTAAACTTACAATGGTCAAACACGCAAGAAACAAGAAGCGACGAGCTGGACGAATTGGAAAGACCAAGCTAAAGAACAAAGGCCATTTCAAACGATGGGATCCCGATCTTCACAAGAAAATCAAAAACCCTGTCATTCAGGAGCACTGGGATCCGTCAAAGTCTTACTCGGCCAATTTTGCTGCAATCGGACTCGTAGGGAATCCTAACAGCGATATGCGAAATACCAACGTGTCTTCCAAGCTTGCAGCCGCGAAAGATGTCAGTGTCGTTGAGCTTTTCGACATTCCCGATTCGGACGAATTGGGAAAAGAAAAAAGGCGTCCAATGAGCGAAGACGATCAAAAATACATTGCCAAGTGCATGTCAAAGCACGGAGATGACTATGGTCGAGCCTTTCGGGACATCAAGATTAACTACATGCAGCATAACGAAAATCAACTGCGGAAACTTGGCGCCAGATTCCTTCTCTTAAATCCCGAAGAAAGACTTGTCGACGTTCCAGAAAAAGTGAAATCATTAATAATTGGAGCGGGAGAGTGAGCCAACATAGTTACGAAAAGGGGTGACTAAAACATGGCAATGCGATGGCGAAAGGGACGAATTTTCTACGATAGCAACTATCGATATTTTCTCGACGGAACGAGAATATAATCGAAGTCGTTGACGAACAATTCTGATCTACGGTGTATTTATGGCATGGCATTCGTAGTCAATTCATACCTTCATCTAGCTAGCAACAATTTATTTTTATTACGTCAATTGAGACAATCCGTTTCTTGCGGACAATTATTTTTTGCCGTCCATTTCTTCCTGTTCTTGTTCCACAGTTTTTTCGGCCAAGATTCGTTCAACATTGCCTTCGTAGGCTTGTCCAATATAAGACTTGCCCTCACTATACTTTGCCAAAGCCTCACGCGGATCCATTCCGGCGATTTTCATATTCTTTTCCGACCGGTTGTCCATGATCATCTGCGTAAACGCGTTCACCCCGGTATTGAAGACTCCCTTGGAAGGTTGTTGCGGGATGTGTTTGGCCACCGATGCCTGGTGTTCTTCCTCGGTGCGTTGCTTCTTGCTCTTAAACCGTTGTTTGTCTCCACTAAACAGGGGAAGAGAATTGGGAGTAATAATTTCCTCCTGTCGGATGGCCGTTCCGGGGGGAGGAGCCCTTGCTGCGTATAATTCTTGAAGACTTTCCTCTTCGTTTCTGCGTTTTTTACGACGGCCAGTCGTCAAAAGAATGCCCTTCTTGGACCAATTGGCCGAATAAATAACTTGGAAACCCTTCTGTAAGGTGATGAGAAGCTGGTTGAGTTTGTGGTGCCATGAGAGGCTCAAGATTGGACCCATACTACCTTCATTGTTGAGTATAGGGAAGGAGAAGACAGGCGACAGGTATTTGTCGCTGTTTTTCGATTTCGATGGTTTGGGAAGAACGAATACTTCGAGGCTACTTCGATAGTGTTTAGAATCCCCTTTGGCATTTGTAGCTACACAAATGGTTTTGCCATCTGGGGAGAATGCCATCGTAGGCGTGCTACAATCTGCAACCCCGTCATTGTCGTGGATTGGAAGATTTTCGTATTTCGCCATTGGAGGAGTCGAATTCGAAATTCTGGATGATGTGTTCCATATCGTCACCTCCTTCTTGGTGCGCACAGCAATTTTTCTTGCGTCAACGGAATACACCAGACTTATTATTGGACTTTCATCTTTGCTACCATCACTTGGTGATGATACCTGTACGGATTGTTGTGGTCGAAGCTTGGAAACAAGTGGATATTGATAAATTTGCAAACTTCCGCATTCCGTCCCCACGGCTAGTGTGTTTGGCGATACAGCCAAGCAGGTTGGAATCGTCTTGCGACCCGTCCGTAGGTGTTTGATCACGACGACATCGGAACAATTCAACATGTTAAAAGAGAGCTTGCCCTTGTCGACATTCCAGCTTCGCAAACTTCCGTCCCGGGATGTAGAGAAGACAATGGATTTTTCGAGTGGGTGCCACCCGACACTTGTCACCGCAGCTGTGTGGCCAATGGTTTTGGAAGGATCCCGCACATATACATCCCCACGAACAAACTGAATAATTTCTTGTCCATCACGGCTAAAGACTCTTGGCTGTGCGGATCCCGTCCCGATCAAAATCGACGCGCCGTCCGAGCTATATGCCATGCTTCGGATGGGATATCCGTCTTCGACGATCAAATTTCGAAAGGGGGTCGGATCAAGCTCATTGAAGCCAGCAAAGTCGTAGAGTTTGAGAGAGGAGTCCGTGCTTCCAATGGCAAAGCGAGCACCCGTCGGATCCATGACTGCAGATGATATGCTCGAAGACTCCATGATGGCCATGTCTGTACAATTTGTGAATGGCAACAGATATTTTTCCATGGCTCGTCGTTTCTTCTTCTTTTGGGTTGGCTCTTCCTGTTCATTATTTGTGTTCGATGATGTACCTTCTCTATTTGATGTTTTGTTCTGCTGCTGCTGTTGTTGCATCTCGTTTGCACTGGGAACGTATTTCGTGTAAGTAGGTGCTTCTTCTAAGGATGCCATCATGGCAGCAATTTCTGCCTTTCGCTTTTCACGACCGGTGAGACCTTCAAACGATGGTTCTTCCCGCATTTCGTTCTCGTCTTCTATGCTTTTCTGATTCTTGTCACTGTTGTCGATGCTTTCGCCAACATGACTTTCCCCGTTTTCTGCTTCCCCAGCCGTCGTTCCTTCAACTTGTACTTCGTTTGCATTTTCAGCATTGTCGTCGGCGTCTGCGTTGCTATCCTTTGAAATATTCCATCGAACGGTCAACACCGGCTTTGCCTTTCCAAATTGAATCGTGTCACCATCTTTTAATTGTGTCGATTTTTCGGGAACTATCCTTTCACCATTGACGAATGTCCCCGTCTTCGTCTTCAAGTCAAAGACGTATAGATTCCCGGAATGATAGTAGAGCAGTGCGTGTTGGCGACTCAATGACTTGTGTGTTATTCTAATATCACAAGATGAAACTTGGCGACCAACGACTAGGGCGTTACGATTCGGAATCACCTGAGACGATTTGCCAATCTCGATGGTGTTAACCTCATCACCGGGAAGAGCTAAAACCGCTGAAGGGGCGAACGATGCGCAAATGGTGGAATCCTTTGGAATGCCGTCGAAACATTTCACTTCTGCCGGTGTTACTGTAGGTGCGTTAGTTTCTTCTCCACCCATCATACCATGAATGTGGTTACAGCCTGATCAAAACAAGATGAGAAGTGACGGCGAATGTATTTGAGAGTTTGGAGTTGAGACGTTTATGGAGAGAACGTGAGCAACAAAAAGTTCATGGTCAACAGAGATCCTGGATTTTATGAAAACATCCTAAGCAATTCGATGATTGATTCATTCGACTAAACTAAAAATTCTGGTATGAAATTTACACAATTTAAAATCCGATAGAATACTCGAAGGAAAAAGCATGATCCGTGTCGACGTGACGAATCGGCTTTCGATTAGTGTGAAACTAAGCGCTACGTTACAGCACCTACGCAACTGTTGTAAAACCGACGAAGCTGTGTCGTCCTGGTTACGTAACCGTCCCAATTGCGATTCGCGACAGAATAATTTTCTTTCTACTTATCTAGACTCCACCGCCGATTGATTGTTATGTATGTTTTTTTTTTAAACATAACAAGGATCTAACAAGATCCGAAGACAAGTGTATCGATGGATAGATCAATGAAGCTTCGTGGCTTCATCCCTCATTTCAAGCACACAGTGGCCCGATTATCGTTTGGTTCAGTGCTCCCAGTTCCTAGCTCTGGGTCCCGAAGGACCCTCGGCATCGGCTAACCGGGCTTACACTGCCTTATCCCCGTGGGGACCACTGTGTGTGATCTATCACTTATACCTGTTCTCATCCACATAGCCCGGATTAGCGTCCTTTGGACGATCCAGTCGGCAGAGTTCATTGCAGGCTTTCCAGGGATTTGTCCGGGGTCCATTGCATTCACACAACAACTTTCCCGTAGCGCTCCATTGAGTACTTCCCTCCTGTCAGCCATCCTGCTCCCTCCTTTGTGGTTTATGAGTTACACTTGTCTCCCCATCCCCGAAGTGCGTAAAAAGAATACCATCGTGGTGCCTTGTCGTTCAGCGTAACAGTTTGTTCGTTTACCCCCCTCTTTCTGGCACCATGCCGCCGTAGCGTGAGCTCAGTCGAGATCTTCCGCGCATGCAAAGCATGCTTCAACGGTCTCGAGTTCCTGGCCTTTTACACGGAGGAACAGTGACTGTGGCTTACTTCGACTCACCTTTTCCCCTTTGAGATCATAGCAGATGCAGGCTTATTTCGGGGATCAAACCATGGGCGCCCCCCATGGTGATCCCTATAGCGTCTCTCCCTTGGGCTGCTACCTCCACTCTTACCATCTGCTACTCGCCGGGTACTCAAGCTTTTACACTAGGTTATTCTAACCTTCGAATGCGAATTATGAGAGGAGGAAAGTGATTTCCGAAGGAGCAAAAAAGGGATAGTGGATGCATTTTTGCTGCATCCGACGTGTTTGCTCTGTAGAAGCTCGTAGAGATTGTACAGAGAGCAGCTTTCGACGACTTGGTTTCAGCTTTCAACGAGGTTTTATACGAGGTTCGTAGCATGGTTTTCTGTTTCGATTCGGAAACGTTCGTAGAATCGTACGAAGAAACGTTCGGTATCTGGTTTGAAACAGACTGAATCTGGTTTGAAACAGACTGAATCTGGTTTGAAACAGACTGAATCTGGTTTGAAACCGACTGAATCAGGTTTGAAACAGACGACGAAACTGAATTCTGCAGGTTGGAGGCAGCCATTGTGAATTGCTTATCGTCGTATCGATCGAATGAGAAGCAAAGCCGTGAAGCGATTTTAGAGGTGTCAACGAAGATCTAACGGTTTTAGATTGTTTTCTGGCCTCGTATGTTTAATATGTACGAAGTACTACCCCATGCAATTCTGCGAGCGATTTTCACAATTATAGATAGCATTCCAATGAGCATGCTACACCTAACTGCATTGAATATCCTCTAGAGGAGACTTTTAACGAGGAGGATGCTGGGTTTCGGTTGTGTGGAGCGTCGACGATAAGGAGAAACAGACCACAAAGATCAATATGCCTGCAAGCCATTAGTTATCGATTGCTATGACAAGCGCGATGCGGCCTGAATGTTGTGTTGAAGTTCAAAGAGCTTCCCGTCACTAAAAGGAGATCCCATCTCTCCAAGAAGGAAATCCTTGATCGATTCGAGGTTACCTTGTTCTTACGAATGAGACATCGAATGCACATGAATGGTAGGAAAAGGCCGTCGATCATCGTTACGCACCAACTGGTTATTCTTCATCCTCGTAGTTTGTGCTCTGTACAGTATCTTTTCGCGGGACAGGAAATCAAAAACATTTGTTAAGATAAAGACAGAACATTATACGACACTCATCATCAAACAAAAAAGGGGCTGAAACGACACTTATCATGAAACGGAGTATAAATCTGTTGAGAGAACGTCAAGCGAGCCTACAAAATTGCATACGGATTTCAATGGTCGGCGTTGTATAAATACGGTTGACTTTGGAGCTATCAATGTTTTTCACTTGTCGGCGTTGTATAATTACAATTTTGATCTTAAATCTGTGGGGACTGCGCCTTCTCCGAGACTACGATTAGACAACATACATGGATTCCGATCGTCGGCGTTGTACAAATAGGGCGCAAAGGCGCATAAAAATGAAACAAGACCCCAGCATTGAGAATGGGATGGCTGGTCGTAGTATTTAGTTTTTGGATACATCAGATCAACTTGTATAATTGCCACTACTATTGCTTGTTGCTGTTGGCGTTTGCATCACCGCATAATTTCTAAAATTACGGGTTTGAAGCATGAACAACTCACGAGTTGTTCGAACGACATCAGATCACTTCAATGTCACTATAATTTCTGCTGCTGCTGCTACTGCTTGTTGCTGTTGGTGTTTGCATCAAATACGGTCGTCTGTGTTGAAGTTCAAAAGAGCTTCCCATCACCAAAAGGAGATCCTTTTGATCGCTTCGGATTTATTATGAAGAAAAGGCGTGTACAAACATCAAACAGGACTCCAAGATCGAGAATGGGATGATAGGTCGTAGTTTCTGATATCGTTCTTGCTCGAGTCTTGCATAAAATCTTGGTAGCGCGCCATGGCTTATATCGCCAATCTTCTCAGGTTACGTAACTCTCTTGCGCGCGTGTCCTTCCATTCAGATTTCGGGACTCGCTAGTTCGCCAAAAGAAAAGACTGTTTTTAACAATAATTCTTTCGTTGCTTTTCCACCCGTTAAAATGTGCTATGACTACAGTCACTCGCAAGGAGGAATGTGCCTAAGAAAATCAAACGCATGGAACCGACGCAATTCGACCCGCTAAAATAAAGTTCCGCTGAAGCCCACCACGACTCCTCCGAAAAGTTCTGATAGTGAGAGCGTTACACCGCTTCCGACGAAAAGAGACAAATTCTATCCTTGTCAAGAGCAGCACTCGAATAATTCCCTTGAGCATACAGAACGTGCCGCAGCAGCGAAGCAAACATTAGTCTTTGCTATCCATTCACAACATCTCTTTGACGTAGCAGTTAACAAGAAAAAAACATTCACCATGGCTGAATTAATGTTCGGACTCGGACAAACCAAAAAGAAGAAGGAAACGGAGGCCAAAGTCAGAAACACCAAGGCCCACTTGAAGGATGTGACTATCACCGAGACTGTAGAATCGAATGTTCGTTCGGACCAGCACGGCCGTGAAAAGAGCGAAAAGGCAAAGCGAAACGCAACCAAGCAACACTTGCGGGATGTCAACATTACGGAGACGGTCGAAACCAACGTCCGAGCGGAGCAGTTTGGTCGTGAGAAGAACGAGAAGAATGTTCGTGCCGAAACAAAGACCAATCTTCGGGATGTCAATATCACAGACACCGTGGAAACAGATGTCCGAAGGGAGCAGCATTCGCGAGACAAGGAGTGGAAGGAAACCGGAAAAGCACAGAAGAAGTCCAACACGAGCTTTGACATGGCCCGTAAGTACATGAATTATTTGTATCGATGCCAAGGTTCTTGGAGTTTCGGATATTTATTCTCACTCATATTCATCTTATTTATTTCATTGAAACAATTGCATTTTGACGGTTCGACTTGACTTACGACAGGAGCACTTTTCAACTGAGGAGGCATTTCAGTGTATGCCGAAAGATACCAGTTTAGCGATCATTTTGGTCAAAGACCGAGACGACTATGGGATAGCATATGATTTTGAAAAATAAAGATTGTGTTTACGTATACAATATACTTGATCGGAAGAAGAAAGAAAAAGTGACTATATTGGCTGTCTCGTATCGGAATGAATCGATTTAATATAAATCTATTTATTCCGAATCTTGTAGTGTCAAAAGCTGTTTGGAAGCTAAATCGTCATTTATACTCTTCCATACTTGATCGATACGATTGGCATGTGAGCCGTTCTAAGATATGTAGGTACAGGCGGGTGTATTTCTCAATTTTCGTCGTCAGAATCGATCATTCGACTTTGATTGCGCCTGTTGTTTGTATAAGAGTAGGAAGAAAATGGAGTTTGTTTCGTTATCAAGTCTCACTAGGTCTGACCGAGAGCAGCGACCATTCCAATGACTGTGTAAAGATAGAGTACATTGAGATGAAACATGTTGTTAATCAGCATACTAGTATCACGTATCTATATTTTTATCTATATGACCGAAGAATCAGAAGTCTCGTCGCTGGCTTGCTGACATGAGATTTGACCGAACCAAAATATGCATCTGGCAACTCATGAGCGTATAAAATCAGAAGGAATGGGATTCACTCGACATGGAAAATAACTTAAAGTCGCCCGAAACTTTGGATGGAGTTGAATAATCTCTCATGTACTCAAGCACATGACGAATATCCTTCATGCTTTTTCTGCAAAAATATCGATTCATTGATATATCTAATCCCACAGTTCCAGGATAGTCTTCAACTCGTATACAGGCATTTATGAACCGTCCAAGTGTGTCCGGGGTGGGGTTGTCAACCCGGAAAGAGCAATGAATCACACGTTCTTCATCCACTGGTTTGATTGCTCTGCCAATAACATCTAATGAGGCTCTCACGGTATATCCCTCTGTTTGATGTTCTACCGCATCTGCGCAGGTTCGTATGAATGCTTCGCCTCCAGCAAGTCGATTAATGAGTTGGTGGTGTTCTTTTGATATCGATTCCGTCGTTTCGAAATAAATGCTAAAGGATTCGTCCATCCCATTGCCGTTCCTAGCGGAATTGGAATTATTCGACAGACACCTTTGAATTTCACAAATAGCCTGAACCGAACGCTCTGCATGGACTAAAAATTCCGACCGTTGGTTATCTAGCTGGCGTCGCGATAGGGATTGGCCTGGGTCCAATTCCTGATTTTTGTAGAGTTGCACGACAAAATTAGTTTCCTGGCGATAAAGTAAAATGCCACGATCCAATAAGTCCGACCATTGATCACTCGTTACAACGGCCTCGAAACGGAATCGGAAAAAGCTCTGGTGGACCAGACGGGTAAAGTCGTTGTCTCTGGAGCACGGATCAATGTAGTTCACTAGGTTAGATAATCGAAGATCCGCCAGTGACTGATCTCCTGCAGCCAATATACCTTCGACTAACCCGAGATTCGGAAGGGTTGTTTTACCCTTGGTCATAATTTCGACAAAGTGTCTCACGATGGCCACCGACCAATCAGGCTTGCGAACAACCCGGGTTTTTGCTTCTCTCATCATGATGGCTCCGTGCACATCGTCATCGTCCCCGCCATCGCTGTCGTCGGATCCTTGATGGAGGCATCTTCGGAAGAAAGGACAGTTTTCTATCACTAAATCAGCCTGTTCCTTCGTGACTCCTATGACTTCGCCTTGATCTCCACATTCTATAATAAATCCCCCTGTTCCGATATAATCGTAATCCCCTTGATCATCGTCATTCAGGACGTCATCTGCTTCGGGAAGCACCGAATTCGTTTCATCCATCATGAGTCGTCACCTTTGGCTTTTTTGGTCGAACACGTTGAAGGAAAGTTGGGAGAAAGAAAACGACACGAAAATTTAGGAGAAGATTCAAATTCCAGATGACAGATTCGGTACTTTTTGTGGATTTGAATTTCGACCAATGACGACAGAAGAAATAAAAAACTGTTGAATCGAGTCACGACGATTCAGATCCAAGAAATTGACGGACGACAAACAATGACGAATTTCTTTCTAAAATTGGTTGAATTGTTTGTCGTTTTGTCAAGTCGTTGTCGTTGCCAGTCTTATGCAACTAATCATGATACTGTAATGTAACCAACCATCTTCCCCGTCATTTTCTATTGTAGTAGCTTAGGTGTTTGCAAGTCTTTCGTTCAAAAATACTCAGTGGACTAGTTTCATGAAAATTAATTTTTTGATGTCATTTATTTAGTTTTCGACCTTCTCTTCCTCGGCGAACTTGATGGATTCAGGGTCGAGGTCGGCACATTCCTCTGCTCGCTTCTTGTTCCAGAAGGAAGCGGGGAGGATCTTCTTGGGGTCGCATCGGCTCTTGTACTTTTGGACAATCTCCGTAACTTCTTCGAAAAGACCCGTATCCAAGGTAATAGGGTCAAGTCCAAGGTTGCGGAACTTTTTGTTGGCAACATCCAACTCGTTTTCGGCGGCTTCTTGGCGAGGGTTGGGGATCATCTTGGCTTCGACACCAGTCATCTCGGCGACCATGGCGGCGACATCACGGACTCGTCGGGTTTCGGCGACCTGGTTAAGAATTTCGACACGTTCGCCAGCGGCAGGAGGGTTGAGGATGGCGAGTTCAATGCATCGGGCAGTATCGGTGACGTGGATGAAGGCACGGGTTTGTCCACCGGTTCCGTAAACGGTCAATGGAACACCCATGGAACCCTGCATGAGGAAACGATTCAAGACGGTACCGTAGTCACCATCGTAGTCGAATCGGTTGACCAAACGTTCGTCGAGGGCGGTCTGAGGAGTGTTGGTTCCCCAAACAATACCTTGGTGAAGATCGGTGATGCGAAGGTTGTCGTTCTTTTGGTAAAATTGCCAGAGGATGGCATCCAAGCACTTGGTGGCGTGGTAGACGGATCCAGGGTAGGCAGGGTGCAAAATGTTAGATTCTCGTCCTCCAGGAAGAGTGACATCAATGTAACCCTCGGGAATTTCACCTCCCGAAGTTCCGTATCCGTAGACACCCATGGTTCCCAAGTGGACGATGTGGGCATCGACGTCGGCGTCGATGACAGCACAGCAAAGGTTGTTGGATCCTCCAACATTGTTGTCGACAGTGTATCGCTTGCACTTGGAATCCTTCTGGGAGTAAGGGGCGGCACGCTGTTCGGCGAAGTGGACAATAGAGTCGGGCTTTTCTTCCTTGATCAATTGAACGAGGAGGTCGTAGTCCTTGGCAACATCAAGGTTGTGGAAAGGAATGGTCTTTCCGGAAACCTCCTTCCAGGCTTGGACACGAGTCTGTTATGGTCAAATATCGATATTTCGACAATTGAAAAATGAAAATACGACAAATATTTTCGTGTCATTGGCAGAGTGTTCCAATTATTTGAGAACGAGTGACAAATTAGCAGAAGAGGTAGAGAAAGAACATTGTTAGACACCAATAAATTAAAGATATGACCAAAAAATTAAAGATTTTGTATTTTTCGACAACTCGTCGTGAGCCACTGTCGTAACATCTTCTTCATCAAAGATATCGACAGACCTGTCGAGCAGAATATCTGCACTCTTTGTCAAGCAAACTAGCTAGCTAGCTAAGTAACAAACGACGGTCTACAGTATTTCATACACCAAGGCAAATAATCCAAACGTCACTCACCTCAGGGCTGGCAATAGGCGTAAGAGAATCGCATCCCAAGTCGAGATCGATCTTTCTTCGACTCAAGTTGTCGACAATGATGACATCGTGACCTTGGTCGGAAAGGTAAAGCGAAGTAGGCCATCCGCAGAAACCATCTCCTCCCAAGACAATGATCTTCTTCTTCTCAGATCCATTGGCGCCATTCTCGGCAAAGACGGCAGTTGTAGATTGGGTGGCAGCAAGGTTGGTCTTGAGGCTCGTTGGTGCGAACGCCGTAGCGACAGGCACGATTACCGTAAGGGCGATGGAGAAGAATTTCATTTTGTTTAGTCGTCGGTGGTGAAATTATGGCAGTACTGTGTGTGGTCGAATTGTTCGCGAAGGAAATCGGATGATGGGCATTCTGTTCGGCTACGCATGAGCTAGAGCTAGATTCATCAAATTCATTGCCTGTAGTAATTCATCGCGGCAATGTCCCGTAGCCCTCGTACGTGTAAAGCTTGAATTTTGAAAAAAGACCGTGAATTGCGTTTTTCCAAGATCTTACCAATCGTCAGAACGCTAATGATGGATTACCGAACGTGCTGCGCATTGCTCGCATGGAAACGAGTCGTTCACAACCACGACAGACGTGAAGGGCGGGCGCGCGACGCCGTGCGCTATCATTCCCGCGCTATTTCCCTTGTGATGATGACGAAATCATGATATTTGATGCCTGTAATGCGCTCCATGTGGAATTGATACCAGGTACGTGGTGCGTCACACGTCTTTCTCCTGGCTCTCCGGCATCAACGGATCGAAAACAATGCCGGATAACTACCAAGCAAAACCTCGGAATTTTCGCGAGAAGATTCGCTTACTATTATGTTACCGTCGGATGGTAAGTGTTTTACCCTTGTGCATTACTTCTAGTTAAAGAATCCTCAAACAAAATCGACGGAGGTGAGGTCGATTACTTCTTCTGTGCTTTGAGATTGGACTAGAACTTAATTCTGATTAGAATTATTGCAACACTTACTTGCAACCATGAGGGAGTTTTGGTCACTCATGATGAAGATTTCCTGAACGTCACTACAAGAAAAAGCTGCAGCGGCAAGAAGATTACGAAAACGAGGAGGACGACAAAGATAGGAGGAAGAGGCGATGCCACAAATCCGGAAAGATCCATACACGTGTCTGGATTAATTGTTAACTAATATTAGGTTGTTATGATTCCCAAATTTCGCATGTTTAGCAAACGCGAATGCTGGCGTCCTGTGATTTTGTTTCTGTGTTGCAAGGACGGGCCTAGCTCTTCTCAAAAGCCGCATGATCGCATGGGCTGGAAATAATCCGACGTGACACCCGATCTAGTGTTGCACTGAAAATTCAGATTCAGCGAAACGATAAAATGGAACCAATTGGTCGGGAGGTACAAGACGTCTCCCGCCTGCAAGACAACTTCATTGGACTCGGCCTGGGCAAATTCCGGATAGGTCTCCAGGTCGGGATTGCTCCAGTCGACGGCGGAATGCCTCGCTGAGGGGTGGCCTTTAGGAAGAAGGGATAAGAGTGGGCACTGATTCGGATGCGATAGAACATACCGACGTTCACCTCCCATGACGGCAATGGCATTCCGGCTCATGTCGAAATGGTTTTCGGCAATGACACCATTCATACCAAAGCGGCAATGGATGCCCTTTTGTTGCTTCGGATCGACAATGTACGCGTTCTCTTTTGGTTGGAAAAACGTGAGCTCGTCGAACAAATATTCGCTGCTCCCCTTGTCGCATCCTCCCTTTGGGCTTTCCTCGCCACATCCAATTAATCGATAGTAGTAATGAGGGTCGTGGGGTCCAACGGATTCCCCTTCCGTCAAATTTGCGTGGGTTAACCATTCTTTATACGGCATTCGCATCATTTTCGTAGGTTGCTGCCAGTGGGCAAGGTCCTTGTCGACACCACGACCATCGGGGTGGCCGTCCCCTTCGAATGCGTTTTGCATATGCGCTTTCGTTTTCGTAATGCCCTGCTTTTTCCTAACCTGAGAACCGGCGTTCCAATACATGAAATGATTTGTTTCAGAGTATTCGGTTCGGTGCCTGACACTGCCCATGAGTCGCTCCATGTAACCCGGTGCCATCCAACGCTTCGCAGTTTCTTGAACAGCTGGATCGTTTGACATCACATATGGGACTTCCTTTTTGCGATAGTTTAATGCCTTTTCGTAATCTTTTTCAAAATCAAACACACAAATTCCCTGGAAAACTGTCATGTCCTCCGGAATATCTACTTTGTCTGGTGGCCAGTGATCAAGAAGCTGCAACAGATTCCATGCATAAGGGTAGTTTTCTGGTGGGTGTTCGGGGCAATTATGAATGTCGTATGGTTCTGGCTTGTCCTCGCCGCCTGCCTCCATGGGCATCGTTTTGAACTTGTAGCGTTGTTCGACCTTGGGAAGGTCCATGGCATCGTATTCCTTTCGCAATAGAGCGTAGCTATCGGACTTGTCTCCAATGTGAGGCATCGATCCTGGAATAGTGTAGATGCTAGATGGTGTCAGCACGTCAAACTCTTTTCCATCCTTTCTTCGAAAAGTTTCCCCGGAGTTTTCGTGATCTTGGTGCAATTTGTATCGAGTCTTGAAAAATATGCTACTGAGCATCGCAAGGAAACCACTGGGAGGAATTTCATCGTCGTCACCGGCAACGGCTTTATCCGAACCAAAGAAATGCAAAAAGAGCGCCACCGAACATCCAACTATAACGACAATGCTCACGACTTGAATCAGGGCGATAAGCGCGTCTTCGTCTTCCAACACTCGACCCAACCTTTTCAACCAATTGCCACTTTTTCGACTAGTGCCATTTCGCCTGACACGGCGCTTCCTTGTGGGTTTGGCGGTTGCACTTCCATTCTGTTGATTGATTTCAACAGACGGATTGGGGGGATCCATTCCGACAGCACGTCGTTGGATCATTGTGACTTAAATTGTTCTTGGTTATGATATCTTTTCCCTCCTTTCGTTTTGTTTGTATTATGTCCTTCGGTGTCTTCGTGTCCTTTTATGAAAAATAATACGTAGGTTATAACATTGATCTGTTGGTGACTCTTGACTCTTCGGTTTCGATGCGTTGAGCCGGTCTTCGTCTTTCTTGTTGTGGCACGAGTCAAGGAGAGTGAAAAAACGACACCGGTCCTTATATTTGAAGAAACGAATAGAATTGGGGTTTGTCCTCCAACAAAGACGGCCAAAGCGGACTCGCGTTATGCGAACGGTCATTTAGCCAACATTGCATACATACCCTGTGATATATGTAAAGTGGTCGCGGGAAATCTACATATTTCGAAAAAAAATTCGAATTTCAATGTTTGAAAAACTGTCACGAATTAATTCAGTCCCGATAACATTCTTGCATCTCCAAAAAATAGTGAACGATCGATTCGTATTCTACATGTTGTCAGACTATAGACCTGAAAGAACCTAAGTCTTAACACGCTTTCTAGTTGTACACAACGCAAGTTAATCTGTTTTCACTCCATGAATTGTAGCGCCATTGCAAGCTGTTCATCGACGTCGTCTCCGTCACCCTCCTCGTCTGCAGTTTCTTCCCAACAGTGGTGCGTCCCATAGTACGGGGGAAAAATCTCTGTGCCACATTCGTAGCAGAAGTGCGTCGCGCACGTTGGGCATTTCATATGGAAACATCCCTCGATGCGTTCTACACCGTTCGAGCAGTTCGGACAGCGTTGTCCGTTCTCCAGAATGTATTGGAGAGCCGCTCCGTCGTGCTGGCAATATTGACTGTACGAAGCAATCCAGGGATACTTGGCTTCACAGGCTTCCTGAATATCTTGTTCAGCAGCCATGTAGCGTCGGCAGAATCGAAGAATGGATTGAGGTCGACAATTGAATCTATGGTTTGAAATTGTGTGGTCCTCTCGGGCTTTTTCTTTCTCTGACAGCTGCTTCTTTGATGAAACAGGCCTGCACTCAAAGTCGTCATATACCCGGGTTAAACACAATTCGCACCACGTTTTGTTGCAGCTTTCGCAGTAAATAAGGTTGTCGAGGGCCGATGAGGGTTTTTTGGAACTTTTGGTGGTATCGGCGGTTGCATCGATCGATTCCACGCCTTTCCGCCGGCGCATGCTTCCCACCGCTCCACACGTTTTCGTGCACAAGCATCTATCCAGAGACCAGGCCGGGGGATTTTTGAGGTCTTTGTACCATGCCTTTGCGGCTTCGATATCATCGTCGCTCAAAAATTGCTTGCAAAAGCCCATGGGCAATTCGCGCTTGCAGGATTCGACGGGACACAAAAATGGGTTTGTTCGGTGTTGTTTGATGTCTTGTACCTTGAATTTGAGGTACATGCCGAAACAGTCTCCACAACAATAATGTTGACAATATGGCAAGACAACGCCATCGCTGTATAACATAGATTCTTCAAGGCAAATTGGACAACGGGTTTTGTACAAGTCCTTCCAATTCTGAAGCAGGGCATGTCTACCAAAGTCGATGGTGGAATCGATGCGGGCGATCACAGCCTTTTGTTTCTTCTTCTTCCCAGTGCTTTTCGACGAAGCCTTTGTAGCTATCTTCTTCTCCGCTGCGATTTTTTTCAGTCTGGCAGCCTCCTCTTGGGGATGCAGCAAGATTCCTGCGGAAGAATAATAGAGTTGATCCATTTTGGGTGGCAGTATGACAAGCAAATAGTCGGGATGATTTGGATCAGCATATGTTTTCCAACTGTTTGAGGTATTGATAGTAGGTTCATATTCATCTTTGTCCGATGGAGCAGTAGCATCGTCCGAACGATCTTCGTAATAGAATGATATGGCATCGTGTTCGAGGAATTGACAGACAGAAAAACTCCCCTCTTCTCTGAGGATTGAGTGGCATTTCTTGGCTAGAGAAGATCGATATTTTTCCTTGTCACAAGCTGGCCATTCCGAAGGATAGTAATGCCACGTGAGTCTAAGATTGGATGGTCCTTCGGTATCCGGTTCCGACAAATCGTCGTCATCAGTCTTCGAGATAGATACGCTCTTGCTAGTAAAGTACAGTAAATCGAGTTTCAAAATTGGAGGCTTTTGGAGCGTAAAGTATCGATAAGAACCATCGCTTCGGACAAGTCGGGCAAAAGCGATTTTGGACGTTGATAGAGTCATGTATACAGTGCCACAAAAGCCATTCGGAAACGATGATGACGCAAGTTTCAGCTTCCGTTCGTCGTTTCTTTGGCTGTTGTCGTCCGTGTCGTCGAACTCATCATGGCCTTCTTCTCCGTAGTCGTAAATCGCACATAGTGTCTCCCAGTCATCGTTTGTTGTAGCCATCTTTCGCAGAGTTTGGGGTGGTATTTTCCATCGTGTCCATTGTTCACGGCACCACGACTTCTTTCTGTAACTTCGAAATTGTAGATTGTGTTTCGAATCGTTTCGTCAGATTCTCAACATCATTCGTTGGTGTTGATGTGTTATTTTTATTGATGGTTTCAAGACGAACTAATTTTTGAGTCGTGCGCCTTCAATCGTACGAGTTACCTAGTTGACAGAGGTGGGATGTTTTAGAAATAGCTACCCCTGGCCCCAAATGTTTTAGAAATAGCTACCCTGTCATATGTCCCATTTTTCTATTTCTTGAACACTACTACTTCGTATCTCATAATTTCAATATTACTGTAACATCAAATGAATTAACTACCGTTTACATGGCTTGAAAGAGATGCTTTTGTCCAACATCCAGGACTTCACTAGAAAAGAGTGCTCCAAGGACGCAACCCCAGAAAATAACGAATGGGGCCTGGAAGCTGTAAATCGTGGCTAACCCACCAGTCAAAATAAAGACCATAGTATCCGCATAGGTATGAACCGATTTTGGGTAAAGGGTAACGCAACCTGCAACAATCAAACCAACAGCTGATGCGTTCAATCCTTTCAGGACGGCCTTGAACCATGCCAAGTGACGGAATCGTGACCAGAATGGAAGCATGGCAAAAATCAAAATGAAACCGGGGCCGAACAAACCAACAGCGGCTGTCAACGATCCAGGAAATCCGTTCGTAACTGCTCCCAAGAAAGCAGCAAAGTTGAACATCGGACCAGGCATAGATTGAGCAATTCCCAAACCTTGGAAAAATTGTTCGTTCGTAATCCATCCTCGTGGAACGAGCTCACTCTGCAACATGGGAAGAACAACAATACCTCCTCCAAAAATAAGACTTCCAACACGGAAGTAGACTTCGAAGATATCCATGAACAGATTCGAAGTGGTCATGTTTACATAAGCAATAGATCCGACTAACAATACGAGCCAGATACCGAGGTAGGCGAATCCTTGGAAAATCGAAAGGCCAATCTTTTCGACCAACAGCTTATCCTTGTCGGTTGGTTCAGTACTTGCACCCGTGGGCTGAAAGTAAGTTCCAATGCATCTTTCTGGTCCTAGCGAGAAGTCCAAAAAGCACAGGACAGCACCAGAAACCAACAAAATTGGATAAACAACTTGACTGCTGGTTGGCTCCATGTGTTCGTCACCAGCAATCATGATAGCAACCGCACAGGCCACCTATGTTTCGAGAATGGAAAAAACGATGTTGTTCATTTTTGGAAGTTAGAATCGTACATAATCAATATCGATAAATCAAAACACGTGATTGCATTGCAACGTAGATCGTTGGATCAAAACGTAAAGCACTCGTTCGAACTCACCAATCCAATGCCACACCCAAATTTGTCAAGCTTCTGAACAAACTTGAACGAAGCTTTGAAAATCAAAGCCATTGCAGCGGGACCGATTCCTAGAAGCCAAATGGGAGGGCTGGAAGGATCGACGAAACTGTAGAGATACAAACCAGAAAGCGAGAGCACAGTGAATCCAGGGAGACACCAGAATGCAAAGGCAATAACTCCAGAAATAGCCCCGCCATGAGTCGAAGCTGTCGAAATGACAAGCTGCGTAGAACTTGGACCGGGGAGTCCCTGGCCTGTCGATTTCGTACGAACGATGGAAAGAAAATGAGGATCAAGATTTGCCAACATTATTCCGGAACGAATGATTTAAAAGTTTCCACAACCAAACGTTTCGAATCGAAAACATACCTAAGGCGAATAGTTCCGTGAAAACGTCTTCATCGATGAACTTGTGAACGGTGACCAAATGGTCACGAAGAATAGCAACGTGGGCAGTTGGGCCTCCGAAGGCAACGAAGCCCAGGTACCAGAAGAGCGACAGAGTTTCTTTGATGCGCGTCATCAGAGGTTGGGGAGTGCTGGATTCGCTTTTGTCGCCAGCTGATCCATACCCTGCCTCGGATGAAACGAGAGGGTCCTTCTCATTCGGTGCCATGATGGATGAGATTCACTTCTTATCGTATTCAATTTTGGACTTCAGATGATTTGAAGTTATGAAATCAAACATCGGTATTGTATTTAAAAACCATCCGTGTCACTTCTGTTGCGACATGCGCAGACGGACGATTGGATTCACGGTGTGTATTTCTTTTCGGCATGTGTCAGCACATCATCATTGGGGATGATTTTTGATTCATAGATCGTAAAATGAGTGTGAGAGGCGCGAACAAAAAGATTCACCAAGATTCATACTGATTTAGTCTCAAATTTATGAGCTGAACGCCTCACATTTCCAACTTTTGGACTGTTGGCGAAATAGATTTAGAAAGTAGTAGTATTGCAGAATGTTGTAAAAGGAAGGCTCTTTTAGACTTATTTTTCGTTCTTAATTGAGGAATGTGGTGCAATCATTCGTTTTCGTTACTCGACAAAAACATCTGTTGAATTGAACACCGTTTCTTCCGAATCGAAGGCAATCTCATCGCTGTCAATGGTGGCTGCCCATTTTTCTACTGCTTCTTTTACGGCACGAGCCTTTAGTAACATTTCATCATACTCGTCCTCTGCGTCGCTTAAAGCGGTTATGGCTCCACCCGCGCCGATGCTTACTTTCCATTCATCTTTCTTTTCGGACGGAGTAACAGTAGCAGATCGTATCATAATATTCATATCCATACATCCATTGACGCTCAAGTATCCAAGTGATCCCGAGTAAGCTCCTCGATCTACATTTTCCTCCAATTCTTCCAAAATTTCCATAGTACGTATTTTTGGTGCACCTGTCATGCTTCCACCGGGGAAGGATGCTCTTAACAAATCGATGGAATTGTATGAGTCGGAGAGGGTTCCTCGAATGGTTGATACCATTTGATGCACGGTCGCGAATGATTCGATGTCCATCAATTTTGACACGTGAACGCTTCCAGTTTTGCAGACGCGGCTCATGTCGTTTCTCAAAAGGTCAACAATCATCAGGTTCTCTGCCCGATTTTTAAGGGATAGCTCGAGAGAACGGGCTCTTCGATCGTCTTCTCTAATCTCGGCATCCGACAGGCAAACACCATTTTCTGGCATGACACGAGCGCATGTTCCTTTTATGGGTTTCGCTTCCGCTTGAAGGTAGGGTGTCATTTCTGGGTGAGGTTGTTGTCTTGAGACACTCATGAATCGTTCAGGAGAGGAAGAACAGATAACCAACGAGGTGGATCGAGGTTCGTCTGCTCCTATCGTGTCGTTGCCAGCGCTTCGCGATGATAGATTCCAGCGAAAATATGATGAATATGGCGCAGGGTTGATCTCACGAATAATTTTGTAAAGAACAAAGGTGGAAATGCTTGTACCGGTAACGCGTGCTTCGAGCTGATTTGTTAGGCACAACTCATAGGAATCACCTTTTTTGATGTATTCATGGCATTTTTCAATATCGTTTTCGTACGTCTCCTTTGGGCGGTTAGGAACGAATTCAATCGGAAGTCGGTCTGATTTTGGACGGCTATTAGTGCCGGAGGATGTCTGGGCTTGGGGAATACCATTGTTGGTGATATATTTAAAGTCTTCTTCGACTGTTTTCATCCATTCAAGATTTTCTTCGATGTCATTGTCTTCTTCTGCAAGCCCGATTAAATACCACGTAGCTGTCGGATGGTGATAAACCATACTTTGTCGCGCCAAAAAGAAGGCGGCTGTTGGAACGCGGAAGCCGTCTTCACTATCTCCATTGATGTCAGATCCCGCTGCGTTTTCCAGCATCGAATCCTCGTTCGGAAGACCTCCCTCGAGTTGCTGGAGATACCTTTGCGTATCATGCCGAACTTCGTACCCGAGAAACCCTAAGAATCCGCCTCGATAGTTGAAAGGTAAATCTTTATCGACAGGCTTCTTGGGAATGCTTTCGTCGTTTTCTGGTGCCCACTCCAGCGAAGACGTATCTCCTTCGAAAGTCACCCATCCAACATTAGAGGAGGAAGCTTTATCCTGCTCTTTTCCAAAAAGTTCGTCTTCAAGTCGACTTAAAATATCCTCATCACCACTTTTCTTATCATCAATATGATATTCAATGATATCGTCCGAACGAGACGGGGCTGCCATAATGTCCAGTTCTCCACGCCCCGTATGATAAGACGAACTATCCAACCAAACCGAATGGGATTGACGAGAATAATACTTCTCAAAGGCCTCTGACGGAGTTACAGATACATCCGGTGTTGACATCCGACGCACCATAATTCTAAATCGTGAGGAGGCTTCGGAATCGAGGGGTTGTGATTCCTCCAAATCCAAAGGCGCTTCTAAAACCGAATGTCCGTCATCCTTCTTTTCCACGTCGTCACCCTTGTGTTTCTCTACTACACGCAGAAAATTATCCAAAAGTTTCAGACCATTTTCTGTTCCAATGCTTTCTGGATGAAATTGAACACCGTAATGAGGATGGGACTCGTGTTGAATGGCTTGTACGACGTTGTCACTACTCCTAGCTGTGACAGCAAGACTATCTGGCAAATCATAAGCGCAAAGAGAGTGGTACCGAACGACGCGAAAGCTGCTGGGAAGATCTTGAAACAGAGATGGATATGGCGAAGCTGCTTTGCTCTTGTCTTTGTTCTGCTTTTCGTCCTTTTGGACAATGCGATGGTCTTGTCCATGAATAGGAATGGGTGCTCTATCGACCGTTCCGCCATACGCCAATGACATCAATTGGTGACCCAAGCAGACCCCAAAAACTGGTTTGTCAGGGTTTTCGGTTATGGCCAAATGAGATAGCGCTGGCTGTTCTTCTGGTGTGCCGGGTCCTGGTGACAGAACGATGCCATCGTACTGTTCGAAAAACGACTTTAGGTCATCGCCTTTGGCATCAATTGCGTCTTTTGCCACCACGACTGGAGGATCGACCGTCAGCTGTGCGAGCATGTCGCATAAATTATATGTGAAGGAATCGTAATGGTCAATGACAAGGAGAGAAACATTGTATTTCCGTTCATTCCGAAATGGCTGGTTTGGAATAGTACGGAACTCCATGGATCCCGAACTGTCGGTACTTCCTCCGAGATCTTGAAACAATTTCGTCGCGGTGGTAGACGCCGATCGTATTGTGCTCTTTATCCTTGTTTTCACCCCAATGTCGTTTGAATGAAAAGATTGAACGACGAATGACTCTATTGTGGTCATGAGCGCAAAGAAATTTAGCAAGAACAATGATATCACTGCCCGCCGAAACTTTGTTCGTGGAGACGTTGTCGCGTGTGACTGAAATAATGACGAGAACATCATGTTTTATCTGATTCAATGCGACACGACGAGCTTGGCGTTGGTTGGAGAAAACTGACTTTGGCACTGGGCAGCGACTATTGCCTTATGATCCAACTCTTCATATAATCAAATGTTGATGGTTAATGAGGATTCGAAGCTGATTGATTCTTCCTTCTTCGATTTAAGGTGGACGGTAGGGGAAAGAATTGAGTGAGTCAAACAATCCAAGTTTTCTGTTGCATTGATGAATCACGTTCTCGTTCTGCTGCAATCAAAGACGATTGGCGGGCTGTCCTCTTTTCTTCTCATTTCTGATGGATGGTTACAGAATTCGAAGGAAACCTCGTGACGCATCATTGCGCGATCTCGCGCAGAGGGATTCGAATCAGTCACGAGTGATTGTGATCGAGTTGTCACGAGTGATGATTGAAGACGATAAGATTCTGTTTTGAGATTTTGGAGGAGGAAAACAATAAACGAAGTTACCATACTTTTGACTGAGTCGACAAGGAATGGGACAACCCATGCCATCATTCTTCGGAGAATCCACACGATAGCAGAATGACAATGTTCAACAATTCAGCTTTTTCCACGACTACAGGCCGATCAGATGTGGCATCGGCAGCACGAATATTCACAATGATTGGCATTTTCGGGATTGCCATCGCCACGTTGTTTCCTCCGAGTGCTTCTGCCTTTTGTTCTCCGTCGACGAATACACCTTTGTCCATCGAAAGCACAAAGTTCCAATCCAGAAGAAATGATCTTTTGGCGAGCAGGGCACCAAGAACTTCTTTGAATGCGAACAACGGCGGCGGCGATACAACACCCATTGTAGACAAGCTTCTGGATCTTGTGGAAAAGAAAGAAGAAAAGAAAGAAAGTCTGGACGAACATGAAATTCCAGAGTTGATATCAAAGTTATCCTCGAATGCGGAAGACTACGTCTTGGACGAGGATTCGTCGTCATCGTTATTCGAACCGCTGGTGGGATATTACAATGTCTCTTATACGCTTACCTCAAGGCCCAACGACAATCCTGTCGGCGGAAAATGGACCCGCGGGCTTTGGACCGTCAAACGCACAATGCAACATGTTTTGCCTCCCTTGCCAGTGACTGACAAAGAATCTGGCGTTTCTGATCAATCGGACTCAATAACATCCAAATCCGTAGCCCAAGTTCTTAATGCCATTCGGTTGGAATTGTTGTGGGGATTTGTGAACATTTGGGTTTTGCTGAGAGGTGACGCTGTGCCTTTGAAGTTTGACCCAGCCTCGGAAGAAAGCAGCAATGAAATTCAGGAGGATGAATCAAAGAAGAAAAAATCTCCTCCAAAGCTCCTTCCCAATCTTTCCGACCGCACTGTCAAGGCGTACTTCGATCGTCCACGAATCGGTTTTAGCTTACAACGTAGCAGGAAAAATCCAAAGCCGTTTCTGAAACGAGTTCTGACATTAGGTCCTACATCGGCCGTGGTCTTGGATACGCCCTACTCGGACAGTCGAATTCGTTTGGGGAAAGGTGGCACCAGTGGTTCGCAATTTGTGTTTCGTCGATTGCCCGATACCGACGAGGAAGCCATTGAGGAATGGAAGTGGGTTATCGAAGACGGCAACAACAGCGTTGGTCAGAGTTTAACAAAAAGGGCCCTTGTGCTTCGATTGGGAGTGTTAGGGGTTGCCTTTGGCATTTTGTCTCGGGTTTTGCAGCAGCGCTGGATAAAACTGCTCGCAACAGCTTACGGCGTTGTGTCTTGTATCTCGATTTTCGGATTGCTCAGGAGCACTGGAGGAATCGAGACCGAAGGCGACACATATATGAAAGGAAAACAGTAGCCTAACTATTTAAACATCATGATCTTACGGATTGATTTGTAGTCTTTTGAAATACCGCAAGGGTTGGTTTGTTCGTACATAAGCACCAGAATACGGAATTTAGGACAGATTCGGACGAAAACGAATGAATACGGATCGCCCAACTATGATGATTCCTACTCAACAAACGACTACATCACACTACTCGTGCATTTTTCGAGATGATAGTGACCACAGAATCAATCCATCCCAAAAGTTCGTGACTAGAATACACATGCTTTCCGTTTACAAAGTCGGCCTGAAACCGTCCCTCGGCAGAAACGTGCATCCGATTCATGAAGGTAACGCATTCGTCAAGCAAAAACCCGTTGCAACTTGACGAAGTCGATAGCCACTCCACTCTCGCCACTATGTTCAACCCGACCTTTCAAGGGAACCAACGTGTATCATTACTCGGATTGCTCATCAACGAACCACGGGACGACCATTTTTCAAAGAATTTTTGTTGTTGTGTTTCATTGGGGCTCTATCATTATAAAATTAAGGAAAGAATTTTCTTAGCGAAGACGACGGGCTTCACGTTCCCATTCCAATAGACAGAGGATGTCATTCTCACGAACAGGTCCCTTGACGTTTCGGACAATGGATCGCCCTGATCCAGCACCGCTCTCGGAGTCCATGAATTCGACACGGACCTGGGTCACGTTACCGGTGTTACCGGTACGTCCGAGGACCTTACTGACTTTAGCGAGCTTGAAGCTTGTTTCCTTTAATTCATTAGAGAAGGTGGTAAAGGGAATAAAAATGTTAGCAATTTTTCGTCCAGTACAAAATTTACGTAGATCCTACGGCATCCAGTAATGCGGTAACCTTCAAAACTCCGAAAACGGGATTCTCAGTCTGCTTCGAAAGGTTGCCGCCATGGTCATCTCGAATCGCTCCCTCTTATAACAGAGCATGTTGATAATAACATTTCTGCTGATTGATCTCATCGAATTGTTGCTATTAACTCACCATTTTGATATATTTTGGTGGACACGACTACAAATTGTATGATTTCCAGAGTTGCTGCTCTTCGATCGATGTGAGTCCAATCGAGCAGTTTTCGGGGGTGTAGTTAATCCTATGCGCGTTTTCAGTGTGGAAGCATTGATAAGTTTGGTCACAACGATAACGAGTAAAAAATTGAGCGTCCCCGGAAAAGGTTATGAGCTGGAAATAGGACAAACTTACAGACGAATGGATTTTGGTCGAATCAGTCGAAAATTCAAAATTCACATATTTCCCACCCCTCATTTCGCCAAATGAATTAATCGATCCTCAATTTTTTCTTTTTCGAATTGAGTTCCAGTAGGAATGCTTTCGTCAATCTAGTTCCAAGTTAAAGAATAGAAAATGCAATGCGATCTAGCTCTCTAGTAGACGAGAATTTAAGTTGAATTAGTTTTTTAACATGTTAGCAATATGGTACAATTCCGCGTCAGCAGTGTTGCTCCGACGGCGGACGAGGAGAACTTCTTGTAGGAGTCAAAGAAGATAAGAATGGAAGTAATGTACAAAAAAGTGAAGATGGTAGTAGCCGTTTATCTCCCAGCAGCCGGAATTTCGCTGGCTTAACGACAGAAAAATATCGATTACCTTGCTCCAGCAATCCCTTTGGCTCGAAGGCCTTCATTGATCTCTTCCAATGACGAGGATTCTCCGCTGCGTTCTTGCAGTTCAATATCCTTCTCAGGACTGTAGCTCTTCGTGGCAGACCCAGCATACACAGACAGAATGAATGTCCAAGCAAGACCAGCGCAGGATAGGAATGGAATCTGAAGATCTTCCTGAATGTATCCAAACTGAATAAATTGAACGGGAATCCAGAATAGGAGATTTCGTTTCATCAACGGGATAAAGGTTTCTTGGGCTCTTGTCCATGATGCCTCTGCAGATAATCCTTGGATGGCACCGGAAATCGTGAAGAAAGCGGGATAGTACATGAAAGGTACGATCCCGAGTTGTGAAGCAAGAGTTTGCTCCATTGCTGCCAGCTGAGACGAGTCCAGTCCGCCAACCCCCGGTAAACTTCCAAGAATCTGCCCGTGGCAATAGGCGACGATGAGTGGGAAGGAGAAATGCTGAAGTGCACGGTATGCCATGTCGAAGACAGCAAACGATGCGGCTCGCGGCGTGTCATAATCAGCGTCCTTGTCCTTGGATTGCGCAATAGCGTCACCGCATACCGCGAGAGTAGCGCCTGTCATCATTTTGGTAGGGAGCGGATGCGTCTTCAGAAGCTCCTTGTATCCAGAGAGAGGATCGAACAACGCGGTAGGATCAGGGCTACCTTCGGGAAATGTAGCTGCGACGTTGATCGAGCTGCTAGCGTGGGGGAGAACGACATGGTTCAGGGAATCCATCACCGTCGAGTGTAGATGATGAACATCGGGAATGCTAAAGCAGACCACCGACGAAATCATAATCGCCAGCGACGAGAGTTGAAGCCAGAATCCTGTTGCGATCATTGTTGTTGCGGTTCTTGTTTGTCGCGTATGTGTAATTGCGGTATTCAAAAATTGTGTTCGGGAAAGATACCGATGTGACGAAGCCTCTTTTTGGTTTTGCTCGTAATATTTATGTGACACCGTCGTTGTTGTGTGACATTGAATCACCGAATACTTCCGACCTTTCCGAAGTCATCGTTGATGCATCCTCCGTCGACTCACCCCAAACAGATGATATTGTTGTCAAGATTCTACCATATCATTAAGCCAAATCAGTATCATTTGCAGTTGCAGCAGGAAGTAGAACCCTTACTTCCCGTATTGAAGTGGGAAAAACTTGACAGCTGGTTGCTATCAAAACCTCGAGTGAAATTTCACAAAATCCTCATTATGTAGCCATCTGATAGGTTGGAAACCGACAGGCTCGTGGCATGACCATAAATAAGTACGAGTGATCAATTTAATTTGGTCGTTAGTGCCGGAAACTAAGCAACTTGACGTCATCAAGAAGCAAGTGGTATGTAACGTGGCAAATTGAAGGAACCAATAATCAAGGAAAAATGAAGATGTGGGATTGCATTATGCCTTCTTCGCTGAAAAATACCGTTCCTTGGGCGTGGATGACCATCGGCAGAAAAATTTGGTTGTCAGAGTGCTCATCCTTGATTTGATTCATTCGAACAAGAGCTCCTTCATTTTTTTCGTTTTGAAAAAATGGCGCGAAGATGGCAACCGAAAGGGTGGTTCTCGCAAAACTTTATGATGATGTTGTTTGTTACGTATCTCTTTCTACAACGACGAGCCATCACATGGTTCATATGGAGTTGAGTGAACAAATAATCTTAGTGGATGGAAAACAATGAAGGCTGATCGCCCTCCAAAACGACGCCGTATCACAAATCAGGACCGCAATGTTCAACCAGATGCCGTGGTATCGTCGTTTCCAGATAGCTATCCTCCAGTTGTGAGTGTTGTGTCAGATCCGTCATTCAGCAGCCATGAATGCTCGCCATCTGTCGCGAAGGACGTATCTACAGAACTTCGCAAAGTAGAGTGCCCTTCTTCAAATGAAAATCCCATCCTAGCGTTGAAGCAGATCCAACGATTGCTGATGGCTGAACAAATTGAATCCTCGGCATTAGTGCTAGAAAATTTCTATTGTTATGGTGGCATTGCAAGAGTGTTGGATTTCATGGAGTCAAACATAGACAACTGTGATCGTGTCGTCGGTGTTGCGTCATTGATTGCAGATTTACTTTCGTTCCGATTTAACGAAAAAGAAGAAAGTAGGAAGACTGCAATAGAATTGGCCAAAATGATTATCCGGCGCAACGGCATCCAGCTGTTTCTCCAAGCCAATCAGAAGCACGTCGTACACAAGCTTTCATCCAACTCAAAACACATTTGGGTTGCGCTGGGTCGAACAATAAATGGCGAAGAAACCCTTGGAATGATCGACAAGGATCAGACGGTTTGTATTTTATCTGAGGCAACTAATTGCATAGTGCATCTTGAAGGGCTCCGTAGCCTCGTTGACAGTAGCAATGCATGGACGTCAGATGTTCTTCAAGCAGTGCTCTACACCATTGCAAACACAACTAAAAATGCGTCGATAGTAAAAGATGAATTGAAATGCACAGGTATCGTGGAGTCGTGTCTCAGAATATTGAATCAAAATGATAATTGGACTCGCAACGACACTGTCGTAACCTATGCTCTGGGAATCCTAGCTATTTGCGAAAAACGTGGGATGAAAATAACGACGAACCACTCCGATGTTCTTTTGCCGCGGCTGATATATTGCATGGAGAACTTCGGTACTAATCTACAAATTATATCTTTTGTTTTGATGCTTCTGGAAAGCATGTGTGACAAGCTTCACAAGGAAAAAATGGAAGGCTCAGGCGTGCTGGAAGCCATATCTGGATTGCTCAAGTCAGAAACAGTTTGTGGGAAAACCAAGGACAGAGTGCGCTATATTATGAGAAAGATAATCAGTTGAACCACGGCTAAAGTGATCAATCACATTTCAAAAACAAATTTTCCGATGAAGTGTTGACCCCACAGATGTTCTGATCCACCACACAAAAATTCGTTTAACTGCTGATAAATAATTTTACCTATTTTAGCTAATTCACGAAGATTTCTCGTTATCTTGTGCATGCGCTGTTATTTACGGTATAATTTAGTAGATTCGTTTACATGATAGCGCAAACATTACGTTCGAGCTCTGAATCACGAGAGTTGTTATTGTTTTCAGGTCGACTTTCGCTTTGGTCCTTCTGCTCTCGACAAAGTCGAACCATCCAAGGGTGCTGGAGGGCATCATCAGCACTTATCCTGTCTTTAGGCTCCATCTTGAGCATCTGCACCACTAAATCTTTGGCCTCGGGTGATATTTTGCTCCATTCACTATCGGGGAAGTCGACATTCGCCATCTTGTTCGATTTGATAAGTTCCTTTTCTGTTTCACCATAAAATGGTTCGTAGCCACACAGCATCAAGTAGAGTGTAACTCCTGCCGAGAACATATCTACTTGGTTGAAATAACCTTCACCTGCTCTGGCTTTCAGGATCTCTGGGGCAACATATCCCGGCGACCCACAACGTCCTTTGATTAAGCCATCGACACCCACCAGTGTGGACATTCCAAAATCACCAAGTTTGACCGACGTTCCGAATTTGGATTTATTACATTTTGCCATCAAAAGATTAGCAGGTTTGACGTCGCGGTGGGCAATGCCCGCTCGGCTCATGCCTTGCAATGCCACCAAAACATCTCGAATAATCAGACCCGCCTCTTCCTCTTCCAAAACACCCTTGGATGAAATATATTCGAACAAGTCTTTCCCATCGAGAAGTTCTAATTCAATAACGACCTTTTCTGAAGTTTCAAAAAATCCACGAATTTGCAAGAATGTTGGTTTCGTCCCGAACTTCGCAGTCAGCGTTGACTGCACAGCTAGTTCGCGAACTATCGTATCACATCGCTCTCTTCCCTTCAATACAAGACGCCAAAACTCGGCTTTGTCAATGATCTTCAGAGCGCAATTGTTTCCCCCGCCACCATTCTGAACACGTTCTTGATCGCATCGATGCTCTTCTCCGGCATCATCGGATGCTTTACGTCGAGCTGGAAAGATCGAGGCATATCGTCCCTTTCCCAAAGGAGAATCCTCTTTGTAATCCCAAATATCACTGATATGTAATCTAGCTGCCTTGTTCAGGCAGGTAATCCAGTCATCCCTTTCTTCTTTGTTCTTGACTCGAATCAAAAGAACTCTCAGGTCGACCTTGGCGCAAGGACTTGCATAAAAGTGCAATTCAAGTGCATCATCAAAGTCGTGCTGAGTGTAAGCAACTGCGTGTTGGAGATGGGCAATCCCACGTGGAAGGCTGTTCGCAGCCGGAGACAAGTCGTATTCAAAAAGATAATTCTGCCTCAGAACCAATCTGCAAGAAGACCATTTACCACACGTAAGGTGGTATTTGTCACCGACGTAGGTCATGAAAGCATCTCCCAATTCGATCGCGCCACATGCCTTCGGAGGATCATTAGACATGGCTGCCTCCTTGGCGGTTTGAGTGCACAATCCTGTAAGGCTCTTAATCGTACTCATTGGACAGGCCGCCAGGGCAGCAGGTGCAATAAGGTATCGTCGGCCTTGTGCCCAGGCATCGGCACTTTGAATTGGTTTTAATAGACGCGAACTCTTTTTGATGATTTGTTGATCGGTAGTCGGTAAGGATTGACTGAGGAACGTCGAAGGAGAATTGTGGCCTCCTTCTACCAGGTCCATATGTGAAGTACGAGGAATCGACCCAAATTGCGTTCTCATCCCGTTATGAATATTCTGGTTGCTACTCATGCTGCGTAGTAACATTGATTGCTGCGCCGCGATGCAAGATCTGTGAGCCCCTGCGAGATCAACGTTCGAGGCTTTTGTACCACCAAGGAATGGACTAATATCTTGACCATATTCGGAAGAGTTGTGGATTTTTGTAAAAGCTTTTTTCGTCTCCGGTGACGCCGGAGTTTTTTGTTCCATTTTGCTCAAAAGATGCGACGACGATGAGGAATGCACTGACACCAATCCACCCATACCTCCAAGAATCTCGTCCAAAGTATCTGGTGGCTCTGGAATACCAGAATCTGTGATGATGGTCAAACTGTTGTTGCTGTTGAAACTATGTCGGCTCCTGATGGAATGGTTGTCATCAGTATTGCAGTTATCCGAATCGTCTAGGTTCAGACCAACGTCGTGATGAAATTCCAGGGATGGTTTTCGATGCGAATTGCCAAAACTTTTGAGGTTCGGAAGATCTGGAACCATGCGCAAATCCAATTCTTCTCGATGATGCTGATATTGATGAATTGGTGTATTCGAGTTTGAACTCGAACTGTACACATATGTCCGCGAATGCGTTCGCTGCGGTGGCATCTGTATGAAGGATGGAGTCGATGAAGCGCCGGGAAGTTCTACCCCTTGGTTGACGATTGGATTGATGTGCCAATCCCCCGAAGGAGTTCGCTCGAGGTTAGGGTTGTGAGGATATGGATGAACATACGAAGGAATTGAGGATACCGAACAAGCTCTCAATTGGTCATTCAATGAACTCCTCGCTGTCGGCAGAGTTGCCGATATTATTCTTTTATCGGATCTTTCGTGGTCGCTCCGTGATGCAATTCCACGAATAGCTGCTGTAGCCGGTTGTGATGTTACCGACGATGATCGTGATCGTTCACGCCTTTCCATATTGTATGCATTTGGGGAAGAGGGATTCGATCTGGCGGATCCATTCGAATTTGACCTTTCTGCTCCTTTTCGTAAAGGGACATCCAAGGCATCCATCGACTTGTGACTGCGGCTGCCTTTTGAGAACATGCTGTTTTTGGAACCGCTGTTGCGAGAGACCAATCGTTTCGACCCAGGTATTAACGAAAATGAAGACTTCTTCTTGTGTCCTTTCATTCCTCCTCCAGCTCCGACAGAGCTTGCTCCGCTTGCAGCCGATCCCGTCGACAAATCCTCGTTCATTGGATTCGATGCAGCGCTAGACGGAGAGGTTGACAATGTTGGTGAATGCTCTGGGTTTTTCCCTTTGAGAAACTTATTAAAGGCACCCTCCCATCGTTTCCGAGGCGGCGTCCCGACCGGGGTAGCGGTTGCAATCATTAAGGCGTTCGAACTTGGACCTGATTTCATAGACAAACAAGACGTCGATTCACCAATTACTCGAGTTTCATGTGGTCCAGGGGGCGGAGGTATTATCTGAGTGGCCGATGTCAAGATTGTTTCGTTGTGGTGCCGTCTCATCGTTTGTAACCAGCAGCAGCGAAAGCCTCTCGAATCTATGTCACTTTCTCACACGACCGAAGGTTCAGACTTTTTTTAATGAAGCAAGTCTAAGTTCAATAATTGCGGATGTTGTGTTCTCGGCGATGCTCCTGGAAGCATCTGGATAAGAGAACTTCAAAAACAAAACTTTGTCGAAAGTGATGATATCTGGTTAAGAACATGAGACCAAGATTAACAACAGCCGACCCTTACATCACCTGTTCTTCTCTACTTTTTGTTTTTCTTTGAAAAAGAGAACGTCAAAGTTCCGTCAGTTGTCGCGAGCATTGACAATTCTCTTTCTGATACGGAAGTGATGCGCTTTTTTGTTGTTTTATTTGTTGAACTAGGTCATGTCTACTTAACCGAAATATCACGCCCTTCGAAATTCGGTGCGAACCTCGAGAACTTTGACATTGGGTTAGTCCAATGAGTCATTTGAGAATTTCGATTCACACTCGTCCATCAGGATGGGGATTGGAGTATCTCATACTCTGCTCGAAGTAAATGAGAACAAGAACGGTTACCGGTTCCTGAAGATGCATTTTTCATGATTTTTTTAAGCATGTGTGATTCCAAATGCTGGCGGATCCCCAGACCAGATGGTTTCCTGCTGTTTTCCTCGTTTTGAAATGTCAACGGTTCGTTTCTCAACCAAGAACCAATGGTAGTAGGGCAAAGATGGTAATATATCATTGGTTTCTCTGCTACAAATAATAGATTTACATGATCAAGATGCCCGCTCCTCCTGGCCATGTATCTTCTCACCACCATCAGCACCACCATCATCAGAATCAGCATCATCTTGTTCCTTTCGATTGTCATGTGGATAGCATTTTAGAACCGGTGGTACCATACTACTGCTATGAAAGTGCTATTTGGTTACGTTGTAAAAATGAGGGCCATTTCACAGATACCTACGTGTCCCTTTTCGGAAAAGTTCCACAGCGGCTACTGCACGGAGGAGATTCAGAAACTAAGCATGGTGTATTTTTTCTATGTGATTGTTTTTTCCATTACAATATTATTAGAAGTAGTTCTAGAATTGCTGCTGCTGCTGCAGCGAGAGGCCTTCTACCTTCTTAGCATATTGTTAGAGTAATACTATTACCACTGGGTCCCAGGAGTTGGAAAGCTCTCTAGGACCTAATACTGCACATCCGTTGTACAAGATTTTCGGTTGCACTCTCTACAAATGCCATTGTTTCTTCGCTTTATGATTCGACATTGAAATGCTCGTGGTTAGGAGATAAGCAGACGGCATGTCCTTAAAAGAGGGAACAAAATTGCTCGACTCCTCGAAGCTAGGTGATGCCGAATATCGATTCCTTGTTCATGTTTCGTAGAAGATACTGACTAGAAAAGTAGTCATCAGCCAGCACAAATCACCGCCTGAACAAAGAAGCTGTTCAATGCTCGTTTGATCCTCCTCGATTCACGGTCTCAGAGACTTGCTGATACTCCGAATTGAGTTCGGGGTCGGTGGCAGTTGCAGTAACTAATAGAAGTGACTATTTCTCCCAGAAAGTCTCGATGATTCACTGCATTCGATGCTGTGGCATCAGTCGAATGTATTCGTGCGTTTCGCCGCATTTCTTGTCACCAACGCTGCGTTTCTCGCTATGTGTGAACTTATCTCGAATTGGATTCCTGTTCGACCTCCTCAAAAACGTCTGCCAGCCAATACGACGCTAATTTGAGCCTATCCGTGATCCTTTCATGGTCAAATGCGTAAAGTCTCATTGTTTCATCGTCGGATGGAATCGAGGCAGAGGAGAATGCTGCCCAACTAATTGCACTCATCTCTTTCCAAGAAAGCATTCCCTCCCTAATCTGTGCATTCGATATGTATCCATGAGAATCAGATTCCAATGACTCAAGGCAGGCACGACCGAACCGATCTTTCCGTGTTTCTTCGTCCTCGTCAAAGTCTCCATCTTCGTCGTCGTTGATATCGTACAATATTTTGACATCGTGCTCGTTTCCGAGGTCTTGCTCTTTCGCTGATAATTTCGTGACGACATCTATGACGCTTCTCGCCATTTCGTTGGCTTCTTCGATAGAATAATAGGTCTCTTGAATGTCGAACTGTTCTTCACAAATTGCTATCATGGTGTCCTTGATAGAGCCATTTTCCTCGCCAAAGTGTTCGTTGCTTCCCAACAGTGATAGAAGCTTTGCCCGGCCAACAGCTTGTGCTGTACAGAAAATACCGAAATCAACACCTAGATTCATGTTGTATTCCTTTATTTCCATTAGCTGAAGCTTACTCATCACGACATCATCTTCGTCGTCGTCATCACTGATGATGATTCCTAGGGCGAAGATACCGTGATTCCGGTCTAGCGCTTGCTGAAAGAGACGCAACTCGTCGTTACTGTGAAATTGGAAATATTTTTTCTCCCCCTGTAGAACGGCCTGCTCAGGTTTCACACACACCACCGGTACCCTTCGAGCCGACTCACCGTAACTCAAAATATCATCGGCTTCGTCGTGGTTGTCACCATCAAAAGTTATACCAGACGGAAAATCTCGCCATTCGGCAATTCCATTGATCCGAGTTGAAATCGGTCCGGTGCACAGAGCATTCTTCACAAAACCCGAAATGCCAATTAGGCTAGAGAAAAGGATCAATGACGGTAGGAATGTTTGAGATATCATCGTAGCTGTCTTGCGCACAAAACTCAATGATTCAGGTGGATGCAAATATCGATTGATATCTCGAGCTTCGTCTTTTTTGTGACACCATGGGAAAGCACGATGGTGACAGTTTCGTGTAGTTCGGTGGCTTTTTGTGATCGTTGTTCTTTCAAAATTCTGTCATGTGAGCTGGTCCATTAAAGAAAGCCTGTTCGTGCGTGTAAATTGTGTCAAGAATTTATTCGTAGAACAGATGAGTCACCAATCGGTTCTATCGGTTCATGTTCCATGGTATTTTTGAGCTCATCACTGTTCAGCTTTCCATCAGATGACGTGGAATTTTAGAATAAGAATTGTTATCACGCACAGAACAAGCCTTAATGGAAACGATGACAGATATGGTTTTTTGGCATTAATTAAAAAAATCGCTCATAATACGATTCGAAGAAAATCTCATTCATGAACAACTTTGAAGTCATCCGGTCACATTTTTGATGAGAACACGATGATCCCCCCCTCCTCTTGTCGTTACAGTACTATCTTCATCCGGTGTTACGATAGTCTCCCTCTCCATCTAGTATAGCCACCATCTCTCCGCTGAAACATCCTCTTCTGCATCAACAACTGAAAACCCAGCAGGCGAATTATTTACGAGATCAGAAGTACCATTGAAATAATGATTGGGTCTTGTCGTCCTCCCTTGCCACCCTCGACAGCCCATCATGAAAGAGCAAATACACAACTTCATACAACGATTAGGACTCTTGAATAAAAAATAATACAGTGTATACAGTCGGAATAATGTTTAGTGTGATGGAGGAATCAACACCATTGAAAACTTCGCCACTTTCATCTTCGGTAACCATGATCTGAGGGGTGTAGTCGTCCCATACTATCGAACATTTACAACTCGTGTTATGTGGCCAGGTAACTGCAAACCTGACGGACTCGATCGACGAAGGCACTGAAACGTCGTTTTTCAATGCTATAGACATCGGGCGTTGGCGGCGGTCCGGAAATGGGGCTATCACTTGCGCCTCCTGGGAGATTGAACGTCGTACTTCATTTGAATCTTAGGATAGCGCGGAAGTCTGCCAAAAATGCTTTTTGTTTAGGTCAAGGCGCGAATTACATGGTCCTTTCGACTAACGGTCACAGCGCCTTTTAAGAAATTCCAAAGTTATGTGCATGAGAAACTGTACAAATGATACGAAAATGTCTTCGTACTCATAAATAAAAAAGTAAAGTTACGGTGTTGCCAGCAACAGGGCACAACGCCGATCAATTAGATAGAAGAAACAGAATTGTAGCAACTTGTTCATTTAGTATTGGTACAATTACGGTGTAGTCCCGTGGTTTTTATGAAATGTAAGGTTTTGGTTTCAATTGAATATGTATCATAGTGCCTCTAAAATAAAATATGAGAAGGGCGGGAACATTTATAACATGCTAGAAACGGGAGAATCATAGGTGCCCGTAAACTCGGAACTGCCGGTTGGTGCAAGTTCAATATCTCGGTCTCCGTTACCACGACTCCTGCTGCGGCGAGATCCGGATCGACTCTTTCGCTTCTTCTTCTTTCTCCTCTTTCGCTCCGCCTTTCTCGCGGCGCGCGCTTCTTGAGCAGCCGTTTTGGCGGCTCGTCTCTTGCGGGCCAAGTGCTTGCGATAAGCATGGATGTCCTCGCTTACAACACGGAAGAATCCTTTAATTCCTCCTCCAAGGGTAGCAACTCTCTCTCGACTCTGGATATGGTAGCCAAAGACCATCAAGAACATACCACCAAGCAGAAGCAACCAACTCAAAATTCGCAAAGGAGTTTTCAATTTCATGTTGGCTACTGCCCAGGTCGGTGATTGACCGTATGCAACAGCTCGAAGAGCGTAATCATAGCTCGCTTTCTTGCCGTAAGGATCAGGACATCCATTGGGATACAGGCTCAAGTCGCAACTCCAAGAATTTCCTAATAATGCCGTGGCAACATCCGAAGATCCAAAGTTTTTGGCCCATATCCGCTGGCAGCCAATATGTCCCATCTGGCGGTTGTATTTACGGAGAGGATCGATGATGTCGTAAAAGTCGGTTCCGTGGCAGTATTCTCCCTCGAATTCTGCAATCGCAAATTTTCCATTGGCAGAGCATCCCATCGTGCTCGACATGTAGTAGGTATCGTCAACTACGCAATCCGCGTTCGAAATGTTGTATCCATTGTCATAATTGGAATTGTAGTAGCCGTTGGTGTATGCACTGTTGTAGTAGATGCTGGGCTTCTTGCCGAGGGCCTCTAGCAATGTGTCGGCACCGCCGTACGTAAAGAACGAGTTAATGAAGTTACCACGGGAGCAGGTCATGAGACTGATATGGTTTTTGGGGATACCGTAGAGCGAGAAAGCGACGTTGGCGCAGAAATCTTGAGTACGTGCAAGATACCATTGTTCGTCTCCATCACGTCCTTCACCATCGTCATCGTTATTGTCTACGGCACATTCAGACCAACTGCAAGGTAGTCGACAGAGTGGGGATCCAAAATAACAAAATAGGGTAAGAAAACAGAATACAACAGCACTTCGAGGCTACAAATAGGGCCTCAAATAACGTGTAGTTTGCGGTACAAGTTGCCCGTATCTGCAGAACACTGTCAACGGCAACCAAGACACGACGAAATGCAACTTACACACATCCGTGAACCTTAATCCAAAGTGCTTGATAATCATCTAGATTTTCCACCACATCTCGGGCATCGGTCCAGTATTTGGAAAGGGTTGTCGAAGAGATTGTATCTCGATCAGCAGAAACCAGCACTGGTGCTAACAAAAGCGCCAACGCTGTTGATACTGCTAGTTGTAATGTCGTTACGATTCTCATCTTGTCATATGAGTTCTCAGTTGTGGAAGCAGAACGGTAACCTAACCTTGACAAACCTATTAACAATATAGGATTACGTTAAGCGAAGGCGAAGTGCAATAACTAGTGGTTATTCTTCGTTTGTCGCAAGTCTATTAGCATTGCAATGTCAACGGATCGTCGATGTGGAGTTCACTAATAAAACAAGATCGCAGCCGAGGAGAGAGGACTCTAAAGAACACATACCTTCATAAAAATACGACAGAAGTGCACGAAGCTGGACGGATCGGAGAAGCACGTCGGGGCGCCATAAAACATCATACCAATGCATCTAAGTAAATTGTTTCCGTTCGGGTGAATCATCCTAATGGAAAAAAAACATTGGGTTCAAATTTTAGGCTATATCGCACGTGTCGGATACTGGGCATAGTTATAGTCGGCCCCGCGACTTTACAACGCTTATAAAACGGTTATACAACGCACAAAAATACCGCGCCAGGAGAGTCATTAGCTTTGGTTGTCACGAAAGTTTTACTCCAAGTATCAATCCGATTTGCTCTTGTACCCTCGGTGGGGACTTGTCGCGTGCGCGCTAAATTTTTCACATCATAGGATATGCAACAGTAAAACCAGGAGTTCGTTCTGCATCACTAGTGTACATACCAAAAATAACGCACCTCTTTCGAAGCTTCAGCAACGTATCAGTAGAGAATCAATGCAAAAGCATTGAATAACGGAGTTTGAACGAGAAAGAGCGAACACAACATCCTAACAATGATGATGATCGAAAGAATGAGAATGATATCGTCGTCAGCGCTAATGCTACTCCTTGCTACGGCGCTCCTTTCAGTCGTTGCGGAAGCCAGCGATGTCGACATGAACCTTAGCGGACGAACGGTTCGAAGCGCCCGAAACAATCCGACAACTAACAAGGCCAAATTGGAGTCGCTAGTTCGTAAGCAAAACTTGCTCCCACCGTTGATGTACGAGGAAGATTTGCCCATGGACAACGCCGGCGACAAATGGCAATCCCTGAGTGAAGGAGTCGATTTTATCCCCGCGGATGGTGTCGATCCCCACCTCGTTCATCGATTCCTGGAACAAGGAAACTACGGTGAAGAAGAAGAAGAATGGGGCGGTATGTCAGGCATGGAAGATATTTACGATGTGGAACCTTTCGCCTACGGTGTAGACGAATATGACGAATACCAACAGGCATGGAGACTTATGGGATTCATTGTGGATTGCAACCCCATGGTCGACGACGATTATTACCAG
The DNA here is from genome assembly GCA_037355735.1 of Pseudo-nitzschia delicatissima. NCBI lineage: Eukaryota > Bacillariophyta > Bacillariophyceae > Bacillariales > Bacillariaceae > Pseudo-nitzschia > Pseudo-nitzschia delicatissima. The sequence goes on along the minus strand of CM074777.1, from coordinate 2,020,676 downwards.
AACGGTGGTTCTGGAAGTGGAGATCAGGGAACCGAGGACGGGTGTGCACGATATGTGCTCTGGGCAGCGGTAAGTCGGAAAGCATTTTGTAGGCACGGCGTACAACTTGGTGCACAATGGCTGTTATGAAGCAACCTGTAGAGTTCGACTCCTTCATATCGATTTCCTTCCTTTACGACGGAATGAAGTTTTGATGTTTTTATTTACTAGACTGTGTCGCTCATCTGATTGCTTTCATTTCTTTTCTTTCAGTATGTCGATTTGGGATACGAAGGCGGTGGTATCGGAGAATATCAATACTTTAATATTACCAACAACGGATGGGACCAGACAGCTTGCGATTACAGCGGCAGTAGCCGATGCGCGAAAATGGATTGCCATCTCGAGAACACTCATTTCTCCTTGCTTGGGTTCTTCAAACACAAGTCTTACGACGATTGGTTTGAACAGCTTTTCAAACACGAAGGTATTTGCGTTTGGAATGATCAGGAATACGCCTTCATGAAAAACGCACGAGAGGCCTGGCCTCAGGGCTGTATCGATTCGTACACAGCGACGGATGATGGCACCGAAATCTACTACGACATCAAACCGGTTCAGGGTGGAGCCATCGAAGTGGGTTTATACACTGATACTCGGTGCATTAAAGAGTATCAGTCTACCGGAAGCAGCGATCCAATCACGGTCGAAAACATTTTGGGTAACTTTTTCCTTGAACACGAAGGCAGCGGCAGTGGTGACTACAACTACGATTTTAGCAACGATTCCCTCGAAGATTCGATGGAACGTTGGGAGAGCGCCTTCGCTAAGTTCCGTATCTGTCAGCCATGCGTTGCGTACGACCTCGAGAATGTGGATGGAACGAAGTTCTATGACGATGATGGTGGAAATTCTGGTGATGCTTTTGACTGCTATGACGATGCTGATTACACCAATGTCAACCAGGTACGTGATTATTATTTGTTTAAGATACTTTATCGGAGCTCGTAATGTTTATTTCATATGTGCTCATTCTCTCTTGATCTATAATTTCAATTCTTGACTATTCCATCAATTCACAGTGCATGAAGTTCATGGCCAAGACAACAATGAATACAGCGACGTTCAGAGATATGTCTCTGGGAAGATATCAAGGAACCCTGACTGCTACTCAAATGAACGGGTACAACGTCCAAAGCAATTGGCGCAGAGAAAAATTTGGAAACGTTTTGACCTACATGTTTTTGGGTTTTTCCTTCGTTGTTTTCATTTACGGCGGAGTTTATTTCTACAAAGCCAAGGTGGCAACGAATTACCAGCCCACTTTTGGATGGACTAAATTCAAGGAACCTCTGGTCATGACGTAAAGAAATGAACAATAATCTTCTCGTTCGGAAGATCTCTTGCAATACAGAAGAGAGACTAGAAAGTCTGCCATCTTCATCACCATCGACTGATTCATGCTCACTGGGAATTAAACAAGTGAAGTCTTGAAAACTGTTTTGATCAGATAATGTTTCGTTGGTGCTGGATGAGTCGACTGTGTATAATAGTTTGTGGGAAAGGTTAATGACTCCTCGCCCCTCTGAATTCATAAGTAATATATACAACTAAAAACTAAACGTCTGGATGATGAGGCTATACTTCTCAAAACGACATGAAAACAGAAATCATTTGTGATACTCGCCACGAGTTGTGTGCATGTGGCTGAGATTATTAGAATTCGATGTTAAAATTATTAAGAAATTATGCAACTATTACTTAAAGGTGTTCTCCATCGAAGGAGTGCATCCATTTTACCGAAGGAAATTGATACAAATGGTTTTAATCTATTGCGGATTGGACTGCCCTTTAGGATACATGTCATAGGCTTTCACGATTGCATCAAGAGAGTCGGCGGTTCCTACAATAAAGGTGATTGGTGAGTCGCAGTCAGGAAGATTCAAACTATAACGAAAACTCATTTTGCCTCAATTTGTCTCCTTTCAATAGACGTCCATCAAAAAGCGATTGAAGTTTTAACGTACCTTCAGTATATTGACGTAACGGCAGTACTTGAAATGGTTCTTCGATCTCTACACCAATATCTTCTATGCTCAAAACAACATAGGAGATGATGACAGAAAAGGGTATAGTCCAATGGGGCCCAGTTAATGGATACAATGCAAGTGGAAGTGATAGACTCCATAAGCTCAACAACCTAATGATATCGGCGAAAAATCAGAAGGGAGAATGAATATTGTGTTAGAAATGAACAGAAAATTGTCTCATCAGAAGCTCCTTTGGTACATACCGACTTGTATTCGCTGTAAACGTAGTCTGTTTTGATTCGACAGGCAAAAAGTAAAATGGCATGAGAAGAAACGAACAACAAGGAAAAAGGCACAAAAACAGTCAATGGTACGATTGTCCTCGGATATGCTTACAGGTAATGGGGTGCGGAGGATTCTTTCGCAGCCACCCAAACATGTTGTGAGGTTCGAAATTTGGTCATCCATGCTTTTGCCATAGACTGCATTGATTGACGGTTCATTCTCAATAACTGTTCTTCGCATAAATGATAAAATCAACAAAGGGACATGGGATCCCGATTCGTATGCATCGCAGATCAGTTCGAAGTCTTCATCGCTCGATCTCTTTTCCTCCGTAGTTTCATTCGGAGGGAAAAATATTTCTCGCATTTCATCCCTGTATGCAGCATTCACCCTTGATTGAGTGTCGGGATGGGAATAGTACAGCTTGAAGTAACCACCCTTTTTGTTGAGATGGAAATGCAGAGCGACGGAAAAAGCCTTGAGAAGCTTTTGCATTCGAAGCTTATTGTCCTCATTCAGAAACATACAGGCTTGACCCATGATATCACGGGACGCGTTGTTGAGCTGACCAAGAATTGTTCGCGCTTCATTGAATCGAGAGTAGCTGGTATTCAATCGGAATCCAGCGAGAACAGACATTGCCATACAACAGCTCGTAAAGGCAGTTTTGTCAAAGTAAAATGGTTCCGCCATTCCAAAGGCCACGTTGTAATAGGTAACCCCTGCAGCAACGGTTGCTGTCAAAAATAGATCAGGGAACACCAGACGTTGGAATGATGCACAAACAAAGACCCTAGACAAGTGTCGAAGATGACGGCCTGGTGCCTTGTGTCTGGCCCACGCTTCGGCAGTAAAGTTCAAATCCCTCGTCGGACACAATCGGCTCTTCCTTGCGATTCTCGAATCATTGACGCTGTCGACATGGTACAGACTGGGTCGAAAGTCCGGCCTTTCGGAACGCTTGATAAACGGACTCCAACCATCTTGAGACTTGATCTCTTTTGTGTCTGTCGAAAAGAATGATATCGAGGATACACGATTGATCCTATTCGGCGAATAGTATGCAAATGTAGCCGGAAAGGTTCTCTTCGATGAAATCAAAGAAGCTCTAGCGCCATGGCGCGTTACGGCAAGTGTAACTTTCGGGATAAGTAGTAGCATTTATCTCAATTTGATGATCCAAGATGTGAAAGACGTTTTGGTTTGAATTCTGTATCTGTCTTTGGCTCTGGCTCATGGACCTCTGAAATGAATAGTATCTTCAGATCGAATGTGTTTCGTGTCAATAATCCAAAAATTGAGAATACAATCCCGATTTCACCGATGTACGCGAAAATGAATGAATCAACAAGCGGAAGTTTCTTGAAAATTCTCTGACACTGGAACTTCAAGCACAAACGCACGTAACGAATGAGACTGAAGTAGCGCCAAATACATTCCTCTGTTCTCCTGAAGAACTTGTACTCTAGTAGCGTCGAATACAATTCTTTGTTCTCTTTCTTCAAACATGGACCTGCTGAAACTAGACAAAGATCTTGGATTCAATCACTACACGTACGTATAGTTATGGATTGGACATAAATGATCGTAGGCGGACGTTGATAACCATAGTTATCATATCTATATTGGATAGGGAATGATAGTATAATTTGATTATTTTTCTCGGAAGCATGCAACTGCTGATTTCTGAAGATGACTTGTTTTAGGATTCACTACTTCTTGTACAGTGTGTCCGCAATTCAAGCATGATCTGTTCACTCTTGTTGGCGTTCATTTCGTCTTTCTTTCGTTATGGCTGGTTTGCGCATTGCAAAATATCAGCGAGAACACCAGTTGCGGTAACATCACCACCGGCTCCAGCGCCTTGTACAACAAGCGGTCTGGTATAAAAGTTGGTCGTTATTGCCACCATGTTATCTGGTCCGGCATTATTGAAGGGGTGGCTCGCTTCACAAGATAAGAGCCCAACCTCAACCTTGTTTTCTTTGGCATCGACTTTTGCAGCATAGTGCAATCTCCCTCCCGCGGCTTCCACCTTTGCAACACGTTCCGCCATGGCCTCGTCGTGCTCGCTGAGTTTTGCCATGAAATCGTCCACACTGCAATCACGAAGGGCCTCGGGGACCAACGACTCGATAGTCATTCCGGACAACTCCACTCCGGTCATGCCCGCCAAACGTGCCAAGATTACGGCCTTTCGGGCCACGTCCATACCGTTCAGATCGTCGCGAGGGTCGGGTTCCGTATAACCTAGTTCTTTGGCTTCCTTGACGGCTTGCGAAAGACTTGTCTTTCCGCCCGCAACCTGGCCCAAGACAAATGCTAGAGTTCCGCTCAAAATTCCTTCGACCGTAACAATGTCGTGAGAGGAAGCTTTCAAACTTTGCAGGGTACCGAGAGTTGGAAGACCTGTTTTCGTTTAGAATGGAAGGGATTGCATTCAAATGAGAAATATTCATGTAAAAAGCTGATAGTTGAACACTTCGCAAAGCACATGCAGAACAAACAATCTTGAACATTCGAGCATTATCGAAAAAGAAAAACGAGAGAGCTACGATAACACTAGCAAGACATACCAGCTCCCACCGTGGTTTCGTGGAGGAGACGACAACCTCCTTCGTTTGCTGCTGCCAACAGAACTCGATACTTCTCTTCGGGACCGGCAAAGATTCCCTTGTTCGCAGCGACGACAGAAATTCCCTGTTTCAACCATCCCTCGTAGTTTTCTTGGACGGTGCCAGAGGCTGTCACATCCGCAATGACTGGAATCCCATCTTGTTGCAAAAGATACGAGCTTAACTTTCCGTAGTCCACTGGGATTTCCTCGGCTCCACCAATTTTCATCGTTGACGATCGAACCAAGGCATGAGGACTAAGACCGATTTTTTCCATGGCTGTCAAGAGGCAACTGCCCACCCCGCCGGTGTAACCGACCACGGCAACGATGAGTTTCTTGTTCGTTGCTGCCATATTTAGAAAATATGCTGTTCAGCCCTTTCAATATTCAAATGCGACTCTGCTGTAGGGACGAGATGAATGCTCGGGTCAAGAGTTACTGTTTCCTCTAGAACTTGGGATAATGGAGAAGTCTGCCTTCCCCTTGCTGTTGGAAGGAGAAATACAAAGGATCTTCGGTCAAAGGAGAATCACATAAATGGCGCCACCCATCAGACTTTTAGTCGACAGAGTCAACACCAGATTCGGGAGTAAATCTGCTTCAGTCGCTAACGCGCAGCTCTCTTCCATGACTGAAAAACGACTGGCTCGTTAGTGCATTTAAATTGGAATGTGTCCTCCGTTGGCAACTACAAAAGTTAAATAAATGGCCTTGCTCGCTCGCTGAAATATATTGAAATTTTGTCGAAGGATGGCCAGCGCCGTGGGGTGACAATGCGTTGTGCTCCTTTTAGGACTACGAATCTGGTGTATTGTATGTAGGAGGTCATCTCAATATTGCTCCTCGGTTGTATGTGCTGTCTCCCCCTGCTCTTGTTATTGCGATCGCTGCTTATCATCCTCTGTTCTTGGGAGAGCAGGAATTCGAATATTGTCTAGACAACGTAAGCCGAATTAGGTGGGAACAAAAGGAAAGCATTGCCAATCTGTTTCCAAAACTTTACTTTGTCACAACCTAGTAGGCACTTGGAGAAGAAGCACAACAAACAGATCGAAAGAAAGGAATTACGAAGGTTCCTGCAGAAGTACTTTCGATCGCTAACAATTCACTCGTGATAATCAATTCGTAGCATCGTTGCTTGTAGAGGTCGGCGTCAGCAACAATGTCGACTCCTTTGAATTTCAAAGCCAATGCGAGTGGTGGACCCTATGGGACACATTCCGGCAGCAAGAGCGGGAATGCTCGGCAACGGCGCAACCCAGCGGATTACGGTCCGTTCAGCAGCCCTCACGGAAGCTTTGACGATCCGGTTCCTTTTCCACCGTATGCGGAACTTCCCTTCACATCTCTCAAACGAAGGAGGCAACTCCAAGACAACAATTCGTTTGTGAAATGGGCTATGCGATCCGTCCTGTTGTCTCCCCTTGTTGTGCTGGTGATTTGGAGTGTGGGGACAGTTATGTTTGCCAGCAATCACCGCATCGGGCATAGCAACAAAAACATGAACAACTATAATAGCAGCAGAAAGCAACGAAATAATAGGAATCCTCCCAACTATTACGGAAATGGTCAGAATCAAGTGGTAATGGCTGGTATTCCACAACAACAAATGCAACAACCGCAATTGCAAGCTCAACAAGGAAATCTGATTTACAACGTCAATGGTCAAGCGATGATGATGGCACCCCCACAAGCGCAACAACAGCTTCAAGCGACAAACAATATCCTCATGGGAAATGGATTTCAGCAGCCACAGCAGGGTGGAATAATACCAATGCAGGCTCAAGGCAATCCAATCCCAGTCATGGCTCCGCTTGGTAACGGCATGAATGCAAATGCCATTCCTTCAAACAATCTACAACAAGGACAGCAGCAAGTATACCAGCAAGTCCTCCCACAAGCAGGAGCGGCCATCAATACGCAATCCCAGCAAGCTTTCATGGCGACGAACCAAGCAGGTGCATTGCAAGCTTCTGGCATGGCCCAGCAACAACAGCAAATTCCACAAGCGCAACTCGGTACTGCTGATACGAATGCCATGAAGCAACCATCTATGACTGATTCGGGTGCTTCTGCACAGCTTCAACAGCTTCCCTTAGATGCGAAAGCCGTCCAACCCTCTGCCGCAATGCAGCAAAGTTCGGGTTCATCTGGAGCGACCCAAGACCAGCTACAGGCGGCACCTGCCAAACAGGCGGTATACTTTTACGATCCAAAGGAAACAAAAATGTCGCAGACAGGTGAAATACTTCAGATGCCTACACTGGTATACGATGGAAACGGAAAGGCTGTCCCGCTGGACGAAATTCGCCACATGGCCCCTGTTTACGTTCAGGCACCTGTTCGAGGAGCTACTTCGGCGGATGCAACCAAAAGTGACCTGGCTCCACTTGGCCAAGCTGACAGCGGCAACGAATTAGTCGCTCCGACGGCTCGTGGAGCTGCCTTGGTCTCTCCGTCAGCTATGGAGTCATCCATGTCAATGCCGAAATCATGGGGAACCTCGACTTCCCAAGATCAGACAATTATCGTAGCAACTGTCGCTGTCATGGCGTTGCTGGTTGGAGCATTGAGTGCCCGGCGGTTGCGTTCCAAGAGTTTCTTGTCTGCGTGCATTGAAAACGAATCACTGGAAGATGACATGGCATACGACGATGCGTACACAACAACAGCATCGGGAGCTATGGGGGCCGATTCATCTTACAATACATTCGGGGGCTGGAAAGGGGATCTGGAAAAATTTGATGTGTAGTTAGTTGTCCCGATTGACTTTGCTACTACGCTATATTACAAACACTTTGGTCAAATCGTGCGCATCGATTTTGACCGAAGCAACCACGACATCGAACAACATGGTCTAGTGACGATACTTTAGAGTCTATTATTACAATGAATATGTCCGTAGATTATGTTGAAGATTAGTTTCGTTATGTTTCCCGCCATCAACTTACACATGCTGCTCGTGTTTGTCGTTCCGGTAGAAACAACGATTTTGGTCTCAAACTTCCAACACTATCTACTCCTATGTGCGATCTCTTTCAGCAATTGATGCTGGAACATTCGGTTCGGTTCCTCCTGCAGTTTCTCCAAGGAATCGTGCAAAATTCGTTCTTCCAAAAAGAAGTTTGGCAAGACGCAACTGTTAACTATTCTTGGTTCATTCATAAGCGATGCAATGCCCTTCCGTGCCAATGTTCTTTCATTTTTGGTTATCTCTACCATTCAAGAATTCCTAAACAAATGGTGAAAAATGTACTCTTCGAAAAGAACGAAGAAAAAAGAAATGGTGTGTTCCATCTTCCTTGCCGATCCGCGATGCATTCTTTCAATTCTGATGTGATCCCGATTGACAATATTCCTTCTTTTGTCGTTACCTCCATTGAAGTTCTTAAATGAATTGTTCAACGTGAACGCTTCGAACGGAATGATGAGAAAAAACAACTGTTCCCTCAATTTCTTCGTTTCTACTATTTAAAGCGATGAATGTTCCTCCATTTTCGATAGTCTCTTCCATTGAAGTTCTTAAATGAATCGTGCAACATTAGCTCTTCGAAAGGAATGTTGAGGAAAAGCAAGTGTTCTCTCTACTCCTTCGGGTCTACCAATTAAGAGAGGGATCTCGCATCATTCTATATCATCTCTTCCATTGAAGTTCTTAAATGAATCGTTCAACATCAACTCTTCGAAAGGAATGAGCAAGTGTTCCCTCAATTTCCTTCGCTTTAACTAATTAAGAGACGCATTTATATATGTTAGTTTCGTACGACTTGCTACACTTTTTGTGGTGCGAAACGCTGCTGCCGGAAGTGCACTTGTAGGAGAACAAACTTAAGATGAGAAGTGTTGAAGAAGCCTTTAAAGCGACTGCCCTCGAAAACGAGTTCTGTGTACCCTTTTTAGTCGATGATGATGCGATACACTTCAATTTCTCATCCCCTCTTTTTTGTGATGGAACAAATTTCGATACTGCTTTCGAACAAAATACTTCAACATCATCAAGCATTGCATTCATAATTGATCATGTTTTTAATGCTTGTCCACGTCAATTGCGAAGGAATGTACGATAAAAGTGCTATGTAATCATTCTATCGAAGTTGAACTTGGACCACAAGCCGAATTTTCCATATTATTTTGGTCCTATAGATATTTCTTGGTCTCAATGATCAAGATTCGCATAAGAACATTTATAAATCTATGTATATGCTATTTATCACCAGGGTGAGAACGGAGTGTGACAATGTATCGCAATATATGTTTTTTGTGAAGTCCCATTCAACCATTTTTTCTTGAACGAATGAATGCAATTTTTTTGGGTCATGTACCTGTGCTTGTGCAATGTTAGAATGAACAAAAGCCACTTCGTCGCTTCGACCTGAATATTTTCTCAGCTTGATGAAAACTCGATGAGTCTCAGTTGTACTCACTTATTTTATTTCACAAGTTTGAAAACATCACCAACAATAACACTTCAGCAAATACTAAAAATGACATCAATAGAAGATCACGATCTCGACATCCAGTCGAAGAATCTTAATCGATTCATTGCAAAACTGTATCGTATCGTCAACTCAGATGAGCCCACTGTGCGCTGGGTTCCGGGCGGAAAACGATTTTTGATTCTTGATCCGAAAAAATTCGCTGAGGTATGTTCAACATCACGATGCTTGCGAATCCTGTCCCATTCTAATCATCGAAGCTGACAATTCTTTCTTCCATTCGTCTTTCGACAGACTGTCCTACCGAAGTATTTCAAGCACTCAAAGTTTACGAGTTTTGTGAGACAGTTAAATTTCTATGGGTTCCACAAAAAGCGCATTGTTTCAAGTGACTTGGAGAGAAACGAAAATGATGGCGGCAGTGATCCCAAACTTTTGAACTTGGGGGATATGGTCTGCTTTCAGCATCACTTTTTCCAAGCAAAGCAGCCCGAACTCCTTCACAGAATTCAGCGCACCACGAAGCAAACCGCGGCTGCTGCCGAAGCCGAGTCTGAGTCTCTATCGAAGCAAAAGGAAATCGATGACATCAAAGCCCAATTGCAAGAAATGAAAAAGCAGATGGAAAGCTCCAGAGACGAGTTCGATATCAAGCTCGCAGCTGCGAGAGCGGAGATTGAACTCGACTATCTTCATCGCATTAGAGCCATCGAGGTTTGCTACAGCGACCTCGTCAAGATGATGCTTCCCAACAAGCAACTATCGGACTTCCCCCTCCCAAGTCTCAATGGCCAAAACGTCAATGGGAACTTCGGTTCAGTTTCTCGCAGCTCCAGCACCGGAAGCAGAAGTGCCGCTAACAGAAGAAACAGTACCACCACCAGTATTCTTCTAGGGCAAAGCTACTCTCCAAGGGACTACTTGGTAGAACAAAAGTTGGACATGCTTTCGCAAAGCAATAACGGTCGAAGGGGATTTTACGGCGATCTTGGTGGAAAAGCCGGCGGAATTAATGTTGACGCATTGGTTGGGGCTGCACAACAGCATCTCATGCCGAACAAGAGTAAGGAAATGATGTTCGCTAAGAAGATGAACGATGCCATGGCGGGAAGGTCTTCGCTCAAGGAGATGCTTCAAAGGAACAGACAAATGTTAGCTGCCTTCACAACCACCAACGCTGCTGCATGACAACCAAATCAACGTAATTATCATCATGATCTAGAGCAACACGAGGGGAACACACATTCATTTAGAAAATTATAAACGTATAAAATTATAAAAGTATAAGAAATTACATAAAAACGTACCACATTCAAAACATTTTTGTCGCGTTACGGGGGAGTCGTGACGTTCGATATCCCAAGAGTAGAAATACAGTGCATGAAAATAATAGTTCATTTATAAAATTTTATAGGAATAGGAACAACTGCTGACTAGTTGAAACACATGGTGATTGGTCAATCTTTCTTGACCACATAAAATTCTATAGTATGCTTGAGTGGGTTGTGATCTCGAGTGACGGCGCCAGAACTGAAGAATACAAAGTTTAGGACCTGCCAGAGCACTCGTGTAGTACAGAGGTATCGAAATACCACTAGTCTGACTTTTGATGCGACGTTTCGAAGATTCAGGTGCTTCACGGACGACCGCGGCCGGCTGATGGATCCTGTAGCCTAGGTTGCATTCCCTGTTGTTGCTGTTGTTGGTCGATCTCATCGAAGGAGCTCGGCATGTCCGAACTTGGACCGCGGTAGATATCTCTCCAATTTTGAGCATGCACCTCATCCAAAACCAAGGAAAAGCAACTGACGAGAGCATCGCGTTCTCGGGGACTGTTTGCTTCCAAATCCAAGGATCCCTCTTTGGTGAGAAGCGAAAAACACAAGGCATCGTTGACGCTTGCGTTTTCCACTCGTCGAAGTGCCGTTGTCTGTTTTCCGACATCGACATACATGATGTGACTCAGTGGAACTTGGTGCAACTTTCCCATTTTTGGTTTGGCATCCTTGGCACTTCCCTTCTTTCGCGTCTCTGTTCTCCAGGTAACGGCACTTTCTGTCAGTTGCAACCGAACAGTCTTGGGTTTTCCCCTGCTTCCGTGGGCGACAATCAGAACACCAGGATCTCGCAATTGTTGCATCGCCGCCGAAATGACAATTTCTTCGTTCTGCTGTATGTCTAGCATTTGGTTTCCTCCAGCTGCTCCAGGTTGGCCGCCACCAAAGACAACTTGCTCTTCATCGAAACCGCGACGTCCTGTCATGTTCGAGTAAACTGTGTTGCCACCGCCGATTGTTGATCCAGCGATGGAATGACTGGCTCCAATTCCTTGGAGGTGACGATGGGTGCCAAAGGTTGTACCAGTGGCAACAGAAGAAGCTCCGGTTATTGATCCCCCAATCGATGCCTATACAATCGACAAGAGAAGAAATGAGATCGTTTCGTCACGACATGCGAATAAATAACAAACACCACGGACAACATTGGAAAAATATCTGACAGAATTGACAGAAACGTTCCTGAGATAGAACTTACATCTCCATAACCTCGACTTCTTCTCACTCTTGATCGAGCTGACCACGCATGACGTCTGGGGTATGCTCCAAAGTACTGTTTTCGCAAAGCTCTAGGCAGAAGCAAGTAGAGCACAAATAATAGTAAAAGTCCGAATAGAGAAAAGCTAAATGCCAATGGATCGATCCCAAAGGGTCCCGTCGGCCGACTCATTTTGAATTATTGTTGTGTGTGTGATATAAAGTACAGCGGTAAATCGAGAACGCTAATCCTCGGTGGTAGATAAATCCTTTCTGTATCGGCCTTTAACACCTTTCCAATGCAGTAAATTTAAAATAGACAGTTGACAGGGTTGTATTGTCTTCTGTGTTGCTCGAACTCTTGATTGAGATCTTGCGTCAACCTGTGGGAATGGTTGTGCTGCTGAAGATATCGAGTGGTGATCTCTTTCTTCGTATGTTGAAAGCACTCTGGTATGAGTTCAGTCAAACAGTGATTGCCCCTTTTAAATTTTGATTTAACAATTTTACGTTACGGTGCAGCTTGTGACAATGACGGCTGTTAGAGAGCGCATGTTAATCGTTGGTTGGCCTCTCACTTACGGCGCGATCCGGCGAGACACGAGTAGAATGGATCAACACGGAGGGAAGTCGGCATTTGTATTGCCATGGGTATGGACACAGATTTCAAAATTCTGGCCGACAGGCTACAGGAATAGAGCCGTTGCGTTTTATATTGACATATACGCGTCTGTATAGAATCTTTTTGTGATGACGTACTCGTTTTTTGGTCGCGTTTTTCGCTAGCCCGAGTAGCCTGCACTTCTTTGAGCGATCTTTTCGTACAGACCGAACTCATGACTTGATACTGCTGCGCGTGAAAATTCTGGTAGAGGGCGCCCGGTACGTACTTTCAACGCCGCGCCCCATCGAAGCGGCGAAGCCGAACTTGTCGTGAATCACCAAACTCTCCACTTCAAAGAGCTCGTTGTTGATTCTCAACAGCCGCTCCGCTTCTTACATTCGACTTATCCCCCGGTGAGCACATCTCCATCCATACACAATCTCATCCAGCTATATCCGTCCGAAATAATATTCAACCATGGCAGCCTCCGATCAAATCCGACAGATGGTCAATTTCATCCTCCAAGAGGCACATGAAAAGGCCAACGAAATCCGTGTGAAGGTGTGTCTTGTCTTGAACTAGAAACAGATTTTCGGTGGAAACTTACGAAGACGCGGTCATGACGACAATACGACAAAACAACAATACAAGAGGAGTGTTGGAGTTAGCATGAAGTTAGGCGAAGGAAATAGTTTTTCATTCTCCAAACGTACTAAGCAACAACAACTTCTATCGTCGTTAGTCATGGCCATGGTCATCGGAAAATCTATCCGTTAGCGGCGTTCCTGCGCTACAAAAATTTCGCGGCGCGTCCGCGAGATTTTTCATCGCTATTTCTGTCTTTTTGCGTCACCCACATTCTTGTTGCTCTAATAAAGAGTACGTCAATACAACAACCTTCTTACCCAATTCTTTTATCTCTTCTCTAAATGTCGCCAATTTTAAAATAGACTGAGCACGATTTCAACTTGGAAAAGCAGACCCTCGTTCACGAGGCCAAGCTCAGCATCCAAGATATCTTCGCCAAGAAGGAAAAGGACCATGAAGTTCAAGAGCGTATCGCTCGCTCGGCAGAAATCGGTGCCTGCCGTGTTAAGAAGATGAAGATCCGTGACGATCTCTTGAAAACCCTTCTTTCCGAGGCCGGAGCCAAGTGCGCTGTTGTTGCACGAGGTGCCAACTACCCTCAATTGTTGCAGAAGCTTATCGTTCAGTGTTTAATCAAGATTGAAGAAAACGACACTGTTATCTACTGCCGCAAGGAAGATGCCGCTACCGTAAAGAAGGTTCTTCCCGATGCCGTCAAGGAATATGTTGAAATCATGAAGAGAGAATCCAGTGTCACATTGAAGCCCAATGTTACCATGAATACCGATAGCAACAAGGATTTGGTCGAGAGCTCCCACGGAGGAATTTTGATGACCGCCTTGAACGGAAAGATTGTCTGCGACAACACCATGAGCTCTCGTCTGCAACTCGTTTACGAAGAACTGCTTCCTTCGATCCGTGCTATTCTCTTCCCCGAAAGCCAGTAAACAAAGAAAAGCTTTCAACACTTGGAAAAATACCGAGTGATGATGTATCTGGTGTCGCAAACCAGATGTTGGGCGGATGTGATAGTTAGACGAAATATGCATTTTATTTTCGAGATGTTTAAATAAAGATAAATATATTAAAAATTCACGAAACGATGCTATGTACCAAATAAATAGATTATACCCCGTCACGATAAAAATACTGTATGTGAAAGTGTCGTCATTTTCGTGTGGAAAGTGCCATAGTCTATAGTTCCGCCTTAGCAGAGTCCTCTTCTTCCAGATCGTATTCGTCTTCGTCAAACCCGGTAATGGCTTTGATTGTGCAGAACTCTTCCAGTCCATAGATTCCACCTTCCCTGCCATACCCGCTTCCCTTCACCCCACCAAACGGGCTTCCGCTATCTCCATAAGCATCGTTCATTTCTACCATGCCCGAACGCAAAAGACGCCCCAGTCTCCGCCTTCGTGCAAGGCTGCGGGTTTGGACGTAGTTGGTCAAACCATATGGCGTGTCGTTGGCTATCTCCAGTGCTTCGGCTTCGGTCGCAAACTTGGAGATACACAAGACGGGGCCAAAGATTTCCTCCTGCATAATAGTCATTTTGCTGGTACAGTCGGCAAACACTGTGGGGCGGACATAGTAGCCCTGGGAATCCTTCAGGTTCTCCGGGAGGCCAAGACCACCGGCAATCAGAGTTGCTCCTTCGTTTATGCCGATTCGAATGTACTCTTGGATTTTGTAGAATTGCCTTTTGCTAACAACAGGCCCAATGTGCTCGTCGCCGCCGAGGTGTGCTGAATCGACAGGGCTGCTCTGCGCAACTTGTTTGGCCACGTTTATCGCTATATCATAGTAGGGTTCCTCTACCAGCATTCGGGTGGGTGCATTGCACGTTTGTCCGGAATTGTAAAAGACGCTGTCTACCCCACTGGTGACGGCCTCTTTCATCCACTCTTCTCCAATGTCGGCAAACAATATATTCGCTCCCTTCCCGCCGAGCTCCAGAGTCGTTTTGATCGGGCCTAGGGCCGCGTTGGCAGCAATCTGCCTGCCGGCACGCGTCGATCCCGTAAAGGAAATCATGTCCAAATCAGGATGCCTGGTCAGGGCATCTCCGGTATAGGGGCCATCGCCATTGACCATGTTGAAGACCCCGGGAGGGAAGCCCGCTTCGTGCATCATTTCGGCAAACAATAGAGCCGATAGAGGAGACTCCTCGGACGGCTTGAGCACACATGTGCATCCCACCAACAATGCGGGGATGACCTTGTGAGTGATTTGGTTCAACGGCCAGTTCCAGGGCGTGATCATGCCTACCACACCAATGGGTTCGTACAGAATCGTTGTGTATTTTTCCTCTCCATCTTCTGTGTATACGTTGGGCAGAGAACGCTCGAATTCAAAGTGATCCATCATCTCTAGGGCGCTCTTGATGTTGCCGAGTCCACCCCAGGCATGGCTTCCGCGGGCAGCGTCGATCGGGCTTCCCATTTCCGTGCTGACCAGCTGGGCCATGTCTTCCACTCTAAATTTGTATACTTTGATTAGATTTTGCACCAGCGCTTGTCTTTCCTCTAGGGTGGTATCAAACGCCCATTTTGGCCACGCTTCTTTGGCTGCATTGACGGCAGCATCGATGTCTCCCGGGCCAGCCATGGCCATGGATGCAACAACGCTATCCGTAGATGGATCCACAACATCGAATGATTGATCGGCTGCTGTTTCCAACTCGGGAGAAGGTGTTATCGGATCCGTCCAAGTTCCGTTGATGTAGAATTTTTTGGTAGGAAGGCTAGCGATGAGCTCCGTTGCATCAAAGAATCCATCATTGGCATTGCCAACCACGGCAACCAGTGTTGTCAAAGAGATCAATGCGAAAAAGATCAACTGCAGCATGCAATCCTTTCGGAATTCCACTCGACGACGACTACGAGCCAGTTTCATTGTTGTCGAGCTCAACTATTTCAATTGAAATCTCAATGATTGCAAGTATGAGAACTATTTCGAAGTGCCATCTTTCGAGAAGAGAACGATTCGTTGGTAACCCAAACTATAATCAAAATGTATTGTTAAGTCGACCTTGAATGACACGAACATTTTCTTTCTCCATCATGGTAAAACATGATTCGTTTCTTGGTACTTCTATCAACACAAACATCATGAATTATGTAACAGTTAACATGCATGTTGGTGCTATAATGTTAGTAATAGAGTTATGGCAGGCGTTCAAAGTTAAATTACTCGTAGTGTCTTCGTCTAATTCGTCGTCGTCCTCCTCTTCGCCCATGATTTTGACCAACAACTCGAAGAGGTCTAGAAGTTACTCCTCCTTCTACGAGGTCGTGAATGTGTGTTCCATAGTTTTAGGAAGCTGTTGGATGATAGGAGGAGTCGTTTCAAGCTATCAAACAACATCTCGTTCACTGCAAATTCCGAAAATTCATGTGATTCCAATGTGGTCGGACAGTGAGCATGTTGTTGGGCCGACTCGTACAGCGATTTATTCCCGCGAAAAATCGAACGTCACCACGGTGAACCTTCATGTCTGGCGCGCAGCTCATGTCATACAGCAGCAAGCATTTTGGTAGCACCATACCGCTCGGAGTATCAAAAGCGCGCATAGCTATCACAATCCAACGCTTCACCGGCACGATCCGCGGAATTATCCGTCGGTTTCATAGACACAAAGACGATTTTTATGCGAATGGCCACATGCTTTGTTTAAAGGACGAAATAAATCGCATGAAATAAATGCCGGGATAGTCTACCAGTGCGACTTAGACCGCTGATTCGTTGCCGCTGTTTCCTTTCCAAACTCTATAGCTTCGTGTCGACGCATACACTCGCCACTTGGATCTGCCATCTCTCCGGAAGAACAAAACGTGAAGCTGACTTTCGAATTGAATCATCAAATTCAAATCATCTCAAGTGTCATTCAGTTGTGTTGTATCGTTCGATCACAGCACAAGCAAAACGACTTTGATCTGGAGAAGAGAATAACAGTATTCTTCTCGACTTGTGAAGTTGAAACATCCGTTTCAGAAGAATAAACGTATCCAAGGAATTCCGTGAAGCTAGACAGTTGTCGTGGAAGTCTGAAAGTAGTGAACACGATTCAAAAGACATCAAATCAAATCAACAATAATCTTTACTGCGGCTCGATAACAAACCATGCCAATAACGAGCTTTCGAAGAAGTAATAGCAGCAGCCGAAATCCCGAAGCTTCCGGCGAACCCACGATGGGCAAGAAGCAGCCGAAGTTCGCCTTCGCGTCTTCCACATCGACATTCAAGGGTCGCGGACGCAAGGGCAAGGGTCATCGTCGAACCTATAGCGAGGACACGGACAATACCGATGGCGGAGGTTCTCTCACATACTCGGCGACGTCTTCCGTCCAGTCTGGAGGATCGGCGGCGGGAGAATCTACCGACAGTAGTTTTGCCGATATCATGCGAGTTCTAGATTTGCAGGACTCCCAACAGCTGAAAGACTTCATCAAGAAGGAAGGCTGCACTTCGGTTGACGAACTCCAAAGGAAAAAGGGATGGACGTCGTCGGGAGGAATGTCTGTTGCCTCTTCTCTTGCGTACTCCACCGATGGGGAATCTCATCTGGAGGGAACGAAATTATTGCAAACGATTGCTGGGTAAGTTGATGTATTGTAGAATCGCTTGGTTCTTTTTGTATTTCACAAAATCAAACGAATTTGTACTCACGATAATACTTGTGTTTTCGTGTTGCAGCCAACCAAGTGATAGTTTTGGCTTTGATGGCGGAAGTACCACCATGGAAGACGAAAAGCTCGATCTTTTGTTTGCTCCCGCAAAGCCAGCTATCGTCAAAAAGACGAAGGGAAACAAGGTTGTTCTAGGGAAGGACAAGACGTCGAAACGAAAAAGCAGCAGCAGAACTAGCAACGATGTGTCCACCCCAACATCTTCGAGGAACAACAGTTTCAGAACGCCAGAGCAAGAGACACGCCGTCGCTACTCCCCCTCACCATCGTCGTCTAGCAAATCGACGCCCACCAAAGAACCACCTTCGGAAGAGATGGGAACACCACCTCTACCCACCCGAAAACAGTTTTCAAAGGATGGTTTCGTATTAGAAGAAGAGGCCGATGTCTGGTACCAGGAATGGTGGATGTCGTGCTTTCCGGATGCTTTCAAGAATCTAATGCCCAAACGCTAAGGCTGTTCCTTGAAGCATGTATTTCTGGCGAAATAGTAAAGCATCGCCCAGCGGCGCAGCGGGTCGCTTATATGAACATTAGTTAGGTGGGAGGTACCGTCTCCGAAAATTTCCTTCCACGAAAAACCAAACCAATTGAGTTGTGTGTTGGCTTAACCGTATGAAATCCAATCGCAGCAAAATGTCAGTCTATAGTGAGATTTTCTTCAACCTTCTTTGCCCCATTATTTCAGTAGAAAATGGATGTAATTGTAGCAAACGTTTTCGTATTGATCCAAATTACTCATTTGAGATTGGCATCTCCGAAATTTCGTCAACGTTGTCAATCACTGGAAACGCAACGCATAATTTACAATCGATTATCTGCAATCAGACCGATGACAGATTACAAAAAAGATTTTTGCTATCTATTATTATTACTGGCCTATTCTCCTCATTGCGGTCGTCCGGAAAAATTTACATCATTATTATCTATCCATGGCAGCATCTCTTTCCAAGACATCCTTGTCGAATTTGACCAAAAAGACGGCCTTTTCCTTGCGAGGCGGCAGAGAGCTGTTTGGATTCGAAGTCCGTTCCCCCTCTTCGAGCGCCACGCTGTGCGCCGTTACCCGCGCCGAGAACCCCGCTCCCGTCAAGACCCCCGCGACGATGCCCGACATGTAGGCGTCGACGCTGAGCTGTCCAAAGTCGGCCGGGACGCTGCAAAAGGTCGAGGTGAGGGGCTCGTTGTCGACAATCATGAATTCGTCTGCGTTTTCGACACTTCGTTCCAACGAATCTGCAGGCTTTCCGAAGAGTGCCCTCCACACCTGCGTGGAGACAAATTGCAGCATGTTCATCAGTCGTGTTTCTCTCTTGTACTGTTGTTTTGCGATTGCGATTGCGATGATGTTTCGTGTTCGGTGCAATGTGGATATTAGTAAAATCAAAAGTGGATAGGATGAATGAAGAACATTGAAGTTGCCAGATAGATAAACTATTGGTAAATTCAGAAGAGGTGAGAAAGCTGTCGATGCATAGGATTTTTTCCAATTGACCATAGAAAAAAAAGCAGAAGAAAACGAAAGAAAGTTTCTAATTCGGTACATACCTCGCGATTACGATATGATATAAGTTCCAGCATTTTCAGACCGACACCGTAGCCAGAAGATTCCAGTCGACGTTCAAGTTCCGATATACTATCGACACGATTTTGATGGTATTGAACTGAGGGAGAAACAAAATTTTAGAACAATGACAAAATGACAAATCGATTAGTAAAGTGATGGTGATTCCGAGGGCATTGGAATGGTGCGGTATGAATCATTTGAGATCAAAAACTCTTCTGGTCGTGTTTGTTCTTTCATTTCACTTACCCAGTTCAGAATATAGATATGCAAACGACGAAAGTGATATCTGGTTGTCAGCGCTGTATTCAACGATAGCAGCGAAAAAATGATAAATGAATCGAAGCAGGAAAAATCGCTGTATAAGCCAAAATTGTTGCAACAAATTGCATTAATAGAGCCCAACGAAATCGTTGTAGGCTATCTTTCCAGCAAAGCGACAACAAAAGCCTTGGCCATCGACTATTCAAAGCAAAATCATAGTTCGGATATGACGCAACCTACCGGGATCCTCTCCCTCCCAAAGGGCGATCTAGAATGTTGGCTGGCGTTCGACTCATCCTATTAATGTCAATAGAACGGAGCAATTATACGATGAAACACCAATGCGGTTATATGTAATAGAATCGTTCTCAAGCTTGGGGGCAAGAGGTTCTATTTGATACTGTATTCGGTTCTTGTTGTTCCCATTCCCAACATTCAATTTTGAACCTTTTTGGTCGAATGCCAAAAGAGAAATTGGAATCAATAGCATTAACTCTAATTATAAAGATCGAAGTTTGGTGCTGCTGTCACGAATTGCGTGCATGCGTTCATAACTGGTCGCGCAGCCATCAAAATTTTCAATATTGTTCGAATCAAAAAATCGCAAACGAAAGACAACGATCTTCTGTTGAAGTCCTGTGTCTCATCGTCAACGATGATGGGCAACACAAATTTACAATAACAATGGCATTGAAACATCCTTTCTATCCATAGACTGTTGTTCCTGTACGAACAGGAGGCAGCCAAATAATTCGAGAGCATCTTTAAAAATTCTCAGATGCTGGGTGATAGCATCGACACAAGAATTTCAAGTCGTTTCCGAAGCAAACTGTGCAACCTATTACTTCTGCTTCTTCTCGCGGTTACCCTCGAAATATTTTCCGCAGCGACTGCGTTCTCCTCATCACTAGCCTCCAATCAACATAGAGCTTTTGAAGCGTTCGTTCCGTTGCACAAAGGAACTCTCCTCAACATGGCATACCACAAGTGGCGACGACAGGGGCAACCGCTCTCAAGGACAACGTCAGAAAGACAAAGATCCAAGACGCCGAGAAGCAACAACCAACGCTGCACCCATGTACATAACAATCGGTAAGAATTCAGCACCAGCCTGTCGCCATCGTTTTCTTTTGGACCTTCTCTGTGATGATCGAAAGAGTTCCCGAATGATCAAGTCCCCACATTGCGAAATGCGGTTTTGTGGTTCCGAAAGGAGTCATGAGTTGGATCTTGGTTGCTGCAAGTAACTACACGCGTTGAGGACCATGGTCGTAACGGACCCTATCACCAACCCATATCTGAGAGATCAAGACCAAAACGCTTGCAAGCTTGATGTTATTCGATGTTCGACATAATCACTCACATTTTCAATTCATAACCTACCACAGGCCCACAGTGCTTGCGGAAAATCTTCTTTCCTGCGAAATTTTGGCAACGGCACAATCAAAGATATATCGCTGGATGATCAGCAGGACGTGTATGTTCCAATCCCAACCGAAATATTTTTGCACGCTTACGTAGACGAAGAGGATGGTGATACCAAGACTGACAAGGAACAAGATCCATTGATTCAACAAGTGTACCAGGAGAAAACTCTAGCGGAAAGGATTAGGGAAAATATCGAATTGATTCTAATTCTCCGTCGATGGAATGGTAATTCGTCAGCGTCGGACTTTGAACGCAGAATCAAAGATTACTACTGAGGAACGGAAGAATGGATGTAAAGGTAGCGGATGGCGCTGATTGAAACAGTAGAAGACTTCCTTTCAAATCAACCCGACCTCCCAAAGGAAACCGATGTCTTTGTCTTGGAATCGCTCTTCAAACCCCATCCACAAACGGGCCAAAGTGCCATACAAAAAGCCCACGAAGAGCTTCGAGAGACTCCAAAGCATATCCCGGTAGCATGGGGTAACACAAATTCGAAAGCTAAGGATTACGAACGAGCCCTAGAAATTTGCCACCAAACAAGGCGACCCGTACACTTCATTCTCTGCCATCCAGAACACGGTAGGTCATGATGGCAATGGTAGGGAACAACTGAATCCAGTCTTATGACGCTACCGTGGCTTCCGTTGAAAGAACTGCTGAAACGAAATTTACATCGATTGCAAACCCACGGCAAATTTGTTCCAGCAAACGCAATCGCGGATTGTTGCCAAAGAGTAGAAGCGATGGTTCCTCCATATGTTCTCAAACGTGGAAGTAACGAAACCTATGGGAACCAATCAATCGAAGAACACTTGGTAGCGATTGCTTCGCCATCTCCTGGAGGCAGAGGCCCTCGTCAACAAGACAACAGACGACCGAGCGCACCTTTTCGGTATTATCTAACGAAGCATCGTTTGGTTCAAAAGGAATATCCCCGCAAAGATTATAGGCAAAACAACTACGATCGTAATTCGGGTGGTAGATACAACGGCGGAAGAGGCCGTGGACGTGGACGCGGACGCGGAAACCAAGGTCGAGGTTACAGCGACAACAGGGGCAACAATAGAAGGAGATACGATGGTGGTAGTGGGGGTGACGAGAGGAACGGGGGATATAGGAATCAACCTCGTCCACCTCCCAACCAAGAAGATGCACCACCCCGTGCTAGAAGGAGATACGATGATGCAGGAAGAAACGATAACAATCCACGTAGCACTAGATAAAATACAACTTTTGACAAAGAAGAAACAATCATAGAATTTCTTAGAGCTACGTAGGAAAAATGCAAGATATAAACGTATGTTTCATACTGCCAAGGATAGGTTACACGTACTAGCTAGGTACATCCTACGAATGAATGAATCTCCCTCATTTTCTCCACATTCGTACACGTGACGCGTGACAGACCAAAATTCAAAAAATGTTGTCGTGCGCATCGTCAATCGGTGTGAACAGAAAACGATGGCAATGCTCAAATTTATTGCAGCGAAGGACCATTCTCAGTTCAGAACGACTCTTTGTTCTGCTTGTA
This sequence comes from Pseudo-nitzschia delicatissima, assembly GCA_037355735.1. Lineage (NCBI taxonomy): Eukaryota > Bacillariophyta > Bacillariophyceae > Bacillariales > Bacillariaceae > Pseudo-nitzschia > Pseudo-nitzschia delicatissima. Next base: position 1,998,125 of record CM074777.1, on the reverse strand, counting down.
TTTATCATCGTCGACAACGAGTACAGCATATCACAATACATTCAATATGGGTTACATTCCTCATCCTGAGATGCCCATTGGGGCCGTTCGTCCCTACGACATTCTGATTCTCCTAGCCATTGGAGCTACCTTCGAATTGGCTACCCGCATATCGCTCGTCTCTTATAAACGCAAACCAGCTTCCATCCGAAAGAGAGAATACGACCTCAAGGATCTCGAAAAGCGAGTCATAAAGTCAAGGGCTTTGGGTCCGCACGCATTTGTTGAGACTTCCAAGCTGGAACGCCAGCTCCTGGCAGAACAAAAGAAGCTTAGTGACATCTCGGAAACACGAAAAAAGGACCTGGAAAAGAACGAAAAGATGGTCAAGAATATGAGCATGGCTCTCAATTTCATTCGTCTTTCTCTGCTGGTACGGCGTTCCCGTGATGGAATTTCGCGGGACACAGAGTCCTCACGCCAGGCGTTCTTTTGTCGCGAAAGGAGAGTGCCGAAGCTGCCATTTCGGCCTTTAGCTCGTATCTCTTCCCACTGAATTTCCTCGGAATGGGAGTCCGTGTCTCCAAACTGGGCCTCGCTAACCCAAAAGCCAGTACCGGGGCGCTGTTGGTGGTGTGGGCTGCTCAAATGACGGTGGGACAAATAATGGACGGTGTGGAGGCTCTATACAAATAGACTAAACATCCATGATACCATTATGCATAGATCAACTTTGTTGTTGGAAGACTCAAAAAAAGTGTTACAAAAACAATACTGATTACTAGTTTTCAGCTTCGTTCATTATCATTATCGGTACAATCGTTCCAACCGAAGACATCTTCGATATTGTAGCCTTGAACCTATACTTTCCGTTAGAAATTCCGATGTGGAGGTGTTTCCCGACGTTTTCAACGTGCCTCCACGCCATCGACACCTGGGAGGAATTGCCAATTTAACCAAATCGGAACACCATTTTCTTCAATAGAAATATCCAAATTAACTTCGTTCGAAAGCGCTGCTTCCCTATCATCTAACGCGATTGGAATATGAAACGTGCCTCTCGTGCCCGGGGGTAAAGTAATCTCATAAAAATATTCTGTTGCGTTTGAGAGCTCCGCATGCTCTTGCTTTTGATAGTTCAGATAAATTTTCCCGTGAGGTGTCGATACTCGTGCTGTGAAGTTTCGGTGCCGGAGAAGACTTGGTCGAATCTGAACGCGAGAAAAACCTGGATCGACTGGTTGGATACCAGCGACGTGCTTGTAGAACCAGCTTGTGATGCTTCCAAACATGTGGTGATTTCTCGAATTCATACCAGGGCCAGTAGTGTCGGAATCCCATAGCTCCCAGACGGTTGTTGCGGGCTCGTATTTGCTGTTGACCATATAGCCCCAGCTGGGGTAACTTGTTTGTAGTGCTAAATCGAGTGCAACATCGCATCGATCGTATAACGAAAGAGCTTCCATGCCGTACTTGATACCGACAATGCCACTCGTTGTATGGCCTTTCTGAGACACTTGAATATCATGAACTAGTTGCGATAAAATCGAAGACTGCAATTCTTTTGGAACCACGTCCAAATATAATGGCAGAGCTTGCTCGGTTTGAAGTCCTGACATGTATGCACCAGAAGTCGAATTGAAGAATACATCGTGAAAATCCGGAGATATTTTTGACTGAAGATCGATCAAACGCTTTGCTTGGAAATCGGACTCGGGATGGTCAGAGTGTCGAAAGATATCGATTCCTAGCTTGATATCTCCCAAGAGTGCAAATGCCCCCATCAAATGTTTATCGGCATTGGGGTATCCTTTCGGTGGAACCCAATCTCCATATCCAGTTCTGAAGTTTTTCAAACCAGTTTTGTGGTAACTGGAATCCAAAAAATCAAAATATCGTACCAACGAATCGTGATGGTTTGAGATTAGCAAGCGATCTCCATAGTAGGTCATCATGTTCCATAAGATCATCGGATATGCTGTTTGCCAGTTCGGAGCACCTTCGATTTTTCCCATCGGCGGAACTATATTGGGCATACTCCCGTCGTCGTCCTGATTTTCAACCATTTGGGTCAACCAATGGGTGTAAAAAGCTCCCATTCCGTAGCTCAATACAGCCGCTTCTGCAGTAAGCGCGGCGTCTCCCATCCAGCCCTTCCGCTCATCTCGTTGGTTGCAATCGGTCTGAACACCCATAAAATTGCTTTTTAGTCCCCAAATCACCATGTGTTGAATCTTGTTCAACAACGGTTCTCCGAATTCAATGAAAGATGTCTGTTTCAGGTCTGAATGAACTTCCACAGCCTCAACATCCGAAAGGTCCAATGTATAATTCAGACCAGTGACTTCCACATAGCGAAAGCCGTGTTGGGTAAAGAATGGTGTATATGTTTCTCCCTGTGGGTCACCGCTGCAAATATAATAATCCGTTGCATTGGCACTTCTCAGATTATCGACATAAATCGTAAGCATTGTCATATTCTCCATAGGGTGGATGCATGAGAAGCTCTGCGTGACGCAATCTAATCGAGGTGCCAGAAACACAAACAAAATGCTTCAATCGGACTACTGCTGCCTGATTCTGACCGAAATCGAGTACTTGGACAAGATTATCATCGCTTCCCGCAACCACAATGGAAATTGGAGGTCTCGTCGATACGTATCGAATAGGTTCAAAGAGTTGGGGGGACAGAATAGCCTCGGTTGCTTCGTTCTTGGCCACTGTAGCCATCTCCCAATCGGAATCATCGTATTGTACTTCTTTCCACCCCTTGATGCGGTCTGCGATTCTTGCATCGTAAACTTCGCCATTGTAGAGAGAATTATAAATTATCGGACTGTCTGCCGAGGTTCTCCAACTTTCGTCGGATAGGACGACAGGTTGCCCATCCACATGCAGCTGCAATATCAACTGCGGTGGATCCTCTGTACAGTATCCTTGTTTTGTTCCCGGCGGCGGACCACAGCTCCACCAACCATTTCCCAGCATTACGGCAATTGCGTTGTTCGAAACAAGATCCTCGTTTTCTTCGTCATCAAACCGAAGCATGTTTGTCACGTCGTGCGCCGAGTACCACACTCGTTTTGTGTAATTTGTCCAACCCGGATCGAGCTGGTGGTTTCCCACTTTGACTCCGTTCAGATAAATGTGATTGTATCCTAATCCGGCTACAAACAGTGTGGCATGGTGACTTTCGGTGGTGCTGGAGCGATTGGACCTTGCAAGAGAAAACTCCTTGCGAAAAAGAGTTCGATCGTTCTCGTTTGCCTCTCGGCGACCACCACTGATCCAACTGGCCTTCCACGGATCCACCATGCCAGTTCGAAAGTTCGCAACTTTGGATTCGATCAACGAGTCGTCGTTGAGTTTGACGGAAACCCTCCAGAAAACGTTCATGTCGCTCGTGGATATCGGGGTCAGACCATCGCAATTTAGGGGAACCAAACTCGTTTCGTTCGATGTCACCCATCCACAATCCTTCCACACTGATGACGTAGTCAAGGAAGATACGTGCAATTGATAGGCATGCTGGAATACATTGCGGCGAACATTGCGAGAAGGATGTTCTTCCTCTGTATGTTGGATCTTCCAAGAGACGCGTGGTATTGCTTTGTCGACTCCCAAAGGGGAATCCAAATACTCCGTAATCAATGAATATACTCTGATCTCTTGGGTGACTAAGTCGTCATCAATGGCATTCATGAACCCCCCATTGGATTTTTCAGTAGTTTTGCCTTGTGTTGAAAAGCTTCCGTCGGCGTATGCTAGGATCGGTTTTCCTATCCAGTAGAGAAACAACAGAGAGCTCAACAAGCTAATATCGAATCGCATCTTGCTTGAACTTTCTTCACTTTTCCCACTTCTATTGTAGCTAATGCAATCCCGAAGTATGGATGTCGTGTTATACACAAAGATCTTGGCGTCGAAACAATCAACTGCTTTGTTCTTCTTGGTACAAGGAGTGTCAATCCTGTTCGAGGATCGGGAAAGGATTCGAGTTTTTGCGGGTTTTATGCATTTTAGTCGAACTAATCAATTACCACAAACAACTTTAATCGAACTAATCCCGTAGCACATACAATTTAACGGCTCTTTGATTAGTTCGACTGACATAATTTCAGTTTAATCGAGCTAATCAAACAGCCGTTAAATTGTATGTGCTACAGGATTAGTTCGATTAAGAGCCTCCCACAATAACATGCGGTACGTTTTGTCGACCCCTTGGACTAAAAGGTCACCAACTTCCGAGAGGGGGTCGGTTAAACCACGGTTACCAAATGAAGGTTCGGTATCAACCCTCTAGCATTATATCAAAAAAAGTAATATGTTGATGGTACAATGTTAAGCTTTATTGCAGCGACTGCTACGTTGTTTCTCGTCTTAGGAGTGAAATGTCGTCCGTTGGGAATTTGTCTCCCTCGAAACTAACGCTCGCCAGGCGTGGTTGGCTCGCTAAGAATACATTGACTTAGAAATAGAGGTATGCGCGCGCACATGTTGCAACGTCAGAATATCGCCAAAAACTCGTTGATGTGGGTTTCTATAAACTGAAGGCAATAAAGATTCGATTTTCTGTACATAATGTCCATTCTAGAAATCAAAAGGCAATTTCCTTATAATTTCAGACCTCATTCATATATATTGCTGATATCGACAAAAATCAAACAACCTCATTTTTATAAGTGCTCGAAACCTTTAAAATCATTCGATTCTATGTATGAATGACTCGAAATTATTAGAACGCGTTTGTCTAAGTAAATTAACGGTCGCTTGTGCTTCCAACTGTCAGCGCCGGAAACATCTTCCACGGAGGTTTTGGTTCCCACACATTTTGCGTGTTGTTCTGGACCATGTTGTGAGGTGAATTTGAGATAGTAAAAACGACTTTCAGAGGCCCTCCTTCGGGTAGTAGTATCCTCTCTTAACACTCTACAAGCCTGTGCCATCTAGAAGCTCTGGGAATCGAGTTGAAAAAATTCGAAAATTCCCCGGAAATTCGAAATCGTACCGCATGTTATTGTGGGAGGCTCTTAAAAATTCGAAAACGGGTCCGTATGAACCCGAAATGAGTTCATATGAACCCGAAATTTGTTCGTATGAACCCGAAATCAGTTCGTATGAACCCGAAATCAGTTCGTATGAACCCGAAATTTTAGTTCGTATGAACCCGAAATCACTTCGTATGAACCCGAAATCAGTTCGTATGAATGCCAATGTCCACGTTGAAATGTCCCCCTAATCAAAACACGTTTCCCTCCTTTTGACGACCAATCGTTGAGACAGTTTCGGAATGCAAACACGAACGAACAACGAACATCAGAAAATACATCATCATGCCACGAACATCACACATCAGATTGCGTCGAAAAGTAACAATAACAGTACTATTGCGGCGAGAGAGAAAGATCCCTTGGGGAAAACAAACAGAGATAGAAAGCAGAATAAAGCAAGTAACAGCAACACCATGAATACGATACATCGAAGCTGTCGCCGTGGCAAAAACAGATTTTTCGTAACAGCATGGGCGATTTCCTTCTACGCAGTATTTTTGTCGACGACGCTGGTTTCGTATTCATCCGCATTCGTTCAACCGTCCTCCCACACAACGATATTACAATCGATCCGCTCAAAAAGTTTAATATTTTCGACACTACCGGATGTTTTCGATAGTGACAGGGAAGAAGCAATCTTGGCCAAGAAAGAGCTCCTTGTCAAGCGCCGAGGTGGTGATAAGAAGAACGCTCAGAACAGAGTGAAGGACGACGAGGAATGGAAATTTTTCGATACGGCTCGAGTTCACGTAACGGGTGGAGACGGAGGCAACGGTTGCGTTTCCTTTCGACGCGAAAAGGGTGAACCGATGGGTGGACCAAACGGCGGCAACGGAGGAAGGGGAGGATCAGTGTACCTTGTATGCGACGAGAGCGTGAATACCCTTGCACCACTGAGAAATCGTGTCCACATTCGTGCCGGAAAAGCACGAAACGGTCTTGGAAAGGGAAAACACGGTCAAAAGGGAAAAGACATCATCATGCCTGTTCCCCCAGGAACGGTGGTACGTGAACTTCACACGCAGAAAATGGCGGGTGAGCTGAAAACGCACGGAGAAACAATGCTTGTAGCGAGGGGAGGCCGCGGAGGCAGAGGCAATGCCGCCTTCAAGACAGACCGCAACACGGCACCGAAACTCGCCGAGCGGGCGGAACCTGGAGCCCAGCGATGGCTGTCCGTCGAGTTGCGTCTGGTAGCCGACGTGGGATTTCTTGGAAAACCCAACGCTGGAAAATCTACACTGCTGGCGGCGGCATCGGCAGCCAGGCCAAAGATTGCCAACTATCCCTTTACAACCATTGTTCCGAATCTCGGAGTCTGTGATATCAGTGATGAAGGTGCGGGATTAGTTCTTTGTGATATTCCCGGTTTGATAGAAGGTGCCGCGGAGGGCGCCGGAATGGGACCTGCCTTTCTGAGACACGTCCAGCGATGCAAGGTTCTATTGCACGTTGTGGACGGGAGCGCGGACGACCCCATTGGAGATTTTATTACCATCAACGAAGAATTAGAGAAGCACGACCCTTTCTTGGCAAAGAAACCACAGGTCGTTGTACTCAACAAGTGTGATATTTCGGAAGTGAAAGAAATGGAAGAAGAGATGATTTCGGAACTGAAACGAAAGGCGGGACATTCTAGAGTGTTATCGATTTCGGCAGCGACAACAGAAAACGTCAAGGAACTCATGGGACGACTGAAAAAATTCGTATCGTCCCAGCCAGAAGCAGATCTACCACCAATTATTGAAGTTGATCTCGGAAAGGCGTCTCTCGATCAAGACAGCGACGATTTCGGTATGTCACCACTTGTTTTATGTTTGTTTTCAAATTGTTTTTGCCACTTTCAAATGATACATGATCCTCACATCTTTATTTTCCGTGATCGACTGAACTATAGAAATCATGAGTGATCCTTCATATCCTGGACAATGGCGAGTTTCCGGTGATTATATTGAGCAGATTGCTAAGATGACACACTGGGAATATCCCGAAGCTGTTGCTCGATTCGGTCGACAACTTGACGCTATTGGGATCTCCAAGGAACTAGAGCTTCGTGGGGCAGAAGACGGCGATTTAGTTATGGTTGGTGAGTATGATTTTGAGTTCAATTCCAATTACAGCAACCAATACATTCCCCAAGAACTCCTCGAGAAGGATCTTATGTATGACAACGATGGAAATTACATCGGTAAAGCCGACGACGAGGAAGATGAATTGCCAGAATGGAGGCCATTCTCGCAAGGTGGTTTCTTGGATGTTGATTCTGATGAATTGGAAGGTTTCATGGATGATGATTGGGATTTCATGGACGAAGATGACTTCGACGAAGATGGCGAATTTATCTTCTCGGATGATGAGGTGTGGACGTCGAATTAAGTCTCTCTCGTTGTCTACACTACAGTAATCAGTAATCATATCACAACTTGAAATATAGTCTTCTTTCTAAAATATAGCACTATTTACACTAGATTATCATTCAGGTTATAAACCAGCCGCACGATTTTGGTCACTTTCTATCAAACCCTTCTCTTCTATCCCTTCCTCGTCGTTGAAAAAAGTCTTGTGATCTATGATGACTTTTTCCCCCTTTTTCTTTTCGGATTTTTTTCTTTCCTTCAACTTTTCCGACCGTTTGTATAACTTCGACATGGCTTTAAACAACGACTTGCCAAATATTATACGGTATGATTTCTTCAGTCTCGACAGATGAAAAATGATTTGAATCGCTTTCGCGGGCTCCACGTCTATTTCGTGTTTTTCGATGAGTGCCACCAAAGAGTCTTGCGCTTGAAATGCTAGGTTGGTACGCGAGACTCTATCTCTTGCATTACTCATGATCATCAATTGACTTAGGATGGACCTGTGGTCGTCATCAGGGAGCTCAACTAGGATTCTTTGAAGAGCGGCTGTTTCCATCTCGAAGGATGAAGCATCTACATTGAATGCAATAATTAAGGAAACAAAATCCAAGAAAAATGTTGAGGAATCTTATCGATGTAATATGACTTGAAGGTATCTCGTTTGCGCATGGGTATAGTGCTTACCTCTAATTTCTTCCTCATTCTTATATTTTGCTGTCTCCTTTTTCCTCTTCATTGCCAGCCTTCTGACTTCTGGGCTTACGTTGGAAACGGCAACCGTTATATCATCGGCCCAATTATCGGGATAAAGCATTAGCGTGGTTTCCTGACTGCTCATACCAGAAATTTGTGTACCTTCCGTGAGTTGAGGGGTGTTTTCTTCGTCGACTGGTTCGGTGTCGTCTTCGTCATCGGAAAAGGAAGCAGAATTTGGAATTCCAGAGAAAATATTCGCGTTATCTTCTAAATCGGAATCGCTGCTGTTTATGTCCTTCATTTCTTTTTCTGCTGTTTCGAAACCTTTTTCGAGCTGTTTCTCGAGTTTGATCGAATTTATCGCGTCATTTCCACCCTTTTCACTATCGTTTCTAAAGATGTTTGGTACTATCACACCGTCACTTTCCGTGCTTTTGGTAGGCTTAGTTTCCAATTGCGATTTCTGATGTTCTCTCTCGACCTCTGCAGATATCGTCGAGCTTTCCTGTTCTACAACAGTCTGTATTTTTTCCTGTTTGTTTTCGTCAATCATCTGATGGCGTCGAGTCCTCCCCCTCTTGAAAATCGGGTTCGATGTTGGCCTGTGCCGTCGTATCATCCACATCGTCTTCGCTGTCCGTGTTTGGGGCTGTGATTGGCACTTCGGCTTGGTTTTTGCATTCTTCTTCTGTTGAGAGTGTTTCCTCGTCCTTGCTCGTCGTAGGAATTATCAGCTTCAACCAGTCTGTGCAGTCCTCGATAAATTTCTTGTCAAAGCCAGCGGGTGGCGGGTTTCTTTCGTCGTATTGTTCATTTTCGCTCATGTGTGCCACTTCTTCTGTCTCGTTTTCTTCTTTCTCCGATTCCATGCCATTGGCAATCGTTGAAGCAATGCTAGACGTTGTGTGTGCTCTGAACATACTTTGGCCTGCTTTCGAACCTGCAGGCCCGTCATGACTTGTGGGTTTGGCTTCTATTTCAATTTCTTTTATTGCTTTCTCTGGTTCTTCATCGTCTTCCTCCTTTTCTTCCGAGTAAGTGCTCATAAGGCTTTCGTTCAAGAGTTCTTGAATTTGAAGGATTCGTTGTGTGGATATATGCTTAACAGCCACCGCCAAACCTATCGGCGCGTTCATTTTCTCCCACTGCCTCGAATCCAAATCTGGAAGCTGCCATTCTTCTACCACGTATTCCTTTCGCATCCTTTGGCAGACTGCTTCCAAGACTACAGAATCTTCAAAGAGGCCTATCTTCGAGGCAATCTCTCTCACTTGCATTTCGGCGGGAGATGGGAACAATTTCTCCGATGGCAAGGACGATGCTTCATCAACACCGCCCTGTCCAAGCTGACAGAGGCGGAGATTCCCACATCATGGCACCAGATTAAAATCTATCGCGGTTTATTCTTTTTGGTTCGGGTGGTAATTTCGAACAACGATTGTCGGGCGATTGAAGACAGGTCCAGATTCCCAATGCAATGGATGTTTCCTCAATTGAAGTTTCTCGTTTGAATCTCTTTCTTCTCCAACACACAGATAGACAGCTTCGATAGAATGTCAGTCAGCACAATCGCCAAGTTCGTTCGCAACACTTAACGATCGGGTCTTGACGCACATCCCGATCTGGGTAGACCCACATTCCGGGACTTAACTCGTGGACGATTTTCCAATCGTGATAATTGGACACATGTTTTGGTTTCTCGCTCTTTTGTCACTCCGGGTGGTCGCGCAAATTTGAAATCTCCCGCCAATTTCAAGACCCGGATGGCGCTCGTATCACTCGAACTCCCGATTCATATTAGGTGACCATTATTTACCACTATTTTTTGCGAAGCATCATGGCATTCAGATTTTTGTGCACCTTCAAGAATCAGCATCTATTTTCAATTTTTGCTAATGCCTTCTAAAAAATGCAGTATTGTAGGAGCTCTACTATTGTATCGTGTTTCTATTCTTATTATTGGCTCAAGGCTTTCCTGGTTGTGTCGTCGTATTTCCGCGGTACAACAAACTATGATGGCCAAGTATTTCTATCGGGTGTTGCTGATGCAAAATGCGCCGAAAGCATAGCGATCCAGTGCCCCACCCATTGGGATCATAGTCGATGCAATCTCGTGAAGATCATACGTCAAAGGAATGGTTTCAATCCGAATGTTCTTCTTCGATTCTAATGCTGGAATAACAATCTCCTGCCACCCATATCGATCGGTGACTTGAACTATCCAAATTTTCACGGCTGGATTTCGATCGAGCAATGCGAAAAGGACTTTCACCAGCGCAAGACCAGTTTCTTCAGTGTAAACAAGTTCACTTCCAATTACAATATCAGCCGAGAGGAGCGCATCTGAATTGTTGCTTTTCGATTTCTTGTCGTTGTCGTTATTGTCGTCATTATTTTCTATATCCCAGTCTAAATATTCGACGTTGACGCTTTTCTTTCCCGACGATTCTACCCCGTCGTCGGTACTCGAGATGTTTATTTTATTCGAAGCGATATTCGATTGGACAGTTGGCTTCGAGCTGTTTCAAAAGTGAAGCGTCGTTATCGGTGAGGCTCACTGTCCACGACGGAAAGAGCTCCGGTCGTTGAGACAGTGCAGCGGCGAACGATATCCCAGGAAGGCCAATAGCTCCGCTGCCCAATTCCAAGATCCGAATCTCTTTGCCTGCCTCAAATTGTTCCAATCCGATACCGCCAGTCTCTGTGTCATGGTCTTCTTTATTCACCACTAATGTTCCCTGAAGGATTAAGCACGTTAGCAAGGCGCTTGAATACCAAGCATGGTCGCCGACAGGTGACCACACACCATCGTCGGAAGCAAGAGGAGCCAATTCCAATGAAATGGAAGAATTTGGTAGGTGATATATCTTTGCTTTCCCACCGACGGCATCATCGTCCTCATCGTCGCTGTCAATATCACCCTCGTCGCCATCGTGTTTCTTGTAACCAGAGTTGTCGCTTCCGTTATAATTCAGGGCGATTTCCCAAAAGGGATCTTCTTCTTGACGCCCATCCTCCTCGGATCCTGACATGGAAAGCTGCAAACCTCAAATATTAATCCTTCGGCATCCGCTGTTGTTCCTCGCATACGCAATGGTTCGATCGAAGGCGATCGTCGCACAGTGGCCGCGATGGAACGCTGATTTTACAATACCGAAGGTAGTTCGAACGTGTCGAGTTGAAACGTGTGTTTGAGACGAAGCAGCAATAGCGTCACTCGTCGAGTCGAGGTCGGAGGCAAATGCGTTAACGTCCTTTGACTTACGATTGGTAACGGAAAGCTCTGGCGTGTGCGACTAATCTGACTCTAATGGCTCTCCGATTCCAACTGTTCGATCGTTTGATCATGCGAGATAACGGCAAGACTGGATCAATCAGTTGATCACAATGATTAAGAAAAATACAACGTCAATGAATCCATCATGTGATTCTGGAAGTTTGATATGCCTGAGAATTGGGCGATGACGTTGTTGGAGACTCCGAAAAGCGAGATTCAAAGGGATTCAATTTGAACAATCACGAGATGTGATTGGTGCGACTAGAGAATGCAGTATTTTATCATCGACTTCAGAATTACACCGCAAAACATTCCAATTAATGTTACCCGAGTTTCTGTTTTCTTGGTGAAATGATAAGTAATCCAAAAATAGCGCGCGTCTTCAAAAAAAGAACGAGTGTTCGACGAAATAATGATGAATCATTCAGCGTCATCTTTCTTGCGAGTATGAGGATGATGTGCTAGGAAAAATAGAGACCAATATGCGCCAGGACTAGCGTAGAATTGCTACAACGACCTTCCTAGCTAGGAGGAAGAGCGGCTAGCAGTAACATCAAATTAGAACTAATTCTACAGGTGGTGATGCTGTTGGTCTTGGTGCTCGACACCACCATCACGAACGAGGATCTCCTGGTGCTCTTACGACGACAAGCAGAAAAATCCTGAACAAGTTTTCCATAACATTACAACGATTATTACTGGTACTATAATAGTCAGTCGCTTGGCGTCTTAGAAATAGGTCTTAGTGCTGACGAGAATGTTGGTGAACCATAAGCAGGATGAGAAGGAGAAGCTGGCCTTCTCTTCAATTGATATATGATCCTCCCTTATTGATATATGATCGTCGTTTCGTTAGGACCACATGCTGGTGGGGATTGAAGGGACTGATAGAGATCGCTAAATACGAGGAAGAACTGCTGCAGCATTATACAACGCTGATTACAGATTCTCCTCTACCGCTACCATGTCAACATGCGAGTATAAAATTCGATAAAAGAAGTACGAGATGAGTCAGGAGTCAGGACCATACTCAATACTGCATCATATTGAAATCCCTTTTCCCAGTTTTCTATGATTAAAGTCATAATATCGTTGAATATCTGGCATAAAAGTAGTCCGATTGAGAAGCGTCGATATATATATGTCTGAAAGGTTGGTTGAAGTCAAATAGCGAACCTTGAAAATGATGTCTCTCCCCAGTGTTCCGAGAAAAAGCAGAACCAAGACTCACCAAAGGTAGCACAACTGACACGGAACAATTTTTTCATTCTTGGATTGTGTGGCCCATGTCTCTCACATGATGGTTCCAGAGAACACATTGGTGTTCGCGAAAAAGTTGGAAATTATGCCGCTTCTCGAAGCAGATGGAGTATTTTGACACATGCGGCAGGCACGCCATCAGAGCGAAGCATTTATTATGTCCGTTGAGCGATTCTAAAAAAGCCATTGTACTCCTTTTTGGGAACGAGAACTCTCTCGTGTTTATCACGCGTCGAGTCGTACTTAATCTTACATGTGTTTTAAACGCGCATGTGCGTACTATCCCAAAGCGCATAGCGCACCGGTTTTGCCGTGTATGCCGGCTCTTGCTTTAAAACCCGCAGTGCACCTAGTACTGAATGTACGGGAGCAGGACCGGTACAATGAACAAAAATAGCGGCAACAATGCACAGACAAATCGGTACGCCCAAAAAAATCTTTTCCTCTCACTAATCGGTTATCTTATTTCCCGGCAACATTCAGAGTATTCTCACAACTACGTACACCACAAACAACACAAACAAGATGGATCAATCATTCAGCACCTACCACTACCCTCCTGTTACGGATTTGGCCTTTCCTGCAGAGTGGGAGCCATCCGAGAAGGATCAAATGCTCTTCGGGTCCGTTGGAGATTCTTACAACATCACGACTTCTTCCCTCGAAGCAGAACAGGCGAACAACATGATCGCTCTCCGACAATGGCCAACAGACAACGAGATGTATTACCAAGACGAATACTTTGAAGAAGACCAAGACATGCATGATCAAGTGAACGCTTTTGATTCCCAGCCTCTCGAAGAGCTTTTCAGCAATGCGTTGTACTTGGAAAGCGACGATTACCAAAACATCGACCAAGGGGGCTTCTTGGATCCCCTTCTCAATGTTGATACTACCGACCTCGACGACTCTGCCTCAACTGCATCAATCGGACTTCCTCTCGAAGAACGGTACAAGGTGTCTCTCGAGAAGCTCGAAGCCTCCATGAAGCGCTCCCAAGAAACACGCAACTGCCTCACGATGACGACTTCCGCCACTGAATCATACGAACGGATAGGCAGCGTGAAGGAAATCATGTCATCCATTGCGACCTCTTCGGGACAAGTCCAGAAGTATGTCACTTCGATCAAACGATCAATCTGAGAACGACAGCTATGGCTGCCTTTTCAGGCCGTTTGACTTATTCCTTTCCTCCAATTCCTATCATTTTTATTCTAAACTTCCGACAATCCAAGACAAAAAAATACAATCTCTTCCACCACTTCTTCATGAACTCATCAGTTTAAATTTCATCGGCGTGATTGTGTTAACATTAAGAACACAGATCATGCTGTGCTATATCATTGCACAGAATACAATCTTTATTTTCACGACAAAATAAAACACGACTTAATAAAATACATTTTTTATGCATTTAATTTTGCACGACTTCATCGCAATAGACCGCAAACGTTAGGTTTGACGACTCCAACTCTATTCGTGCCTCACGCCACGTTGTAATTGTTGTAATACCCTCAGCGCCTACTCCGCCTCGACCACTACAACATCTTCTCCCACGGCATCCGTCTGCGCCGCACGACTTGTTCCAGTTCCTTGAATGGTGGCTGCAGGACTTCCATCGACGATAGCATTGGAAACGACTCTCCAATCGAATTTGTTGCTGCTGTTATCCTACGAATACTTCGTCATTGTTGTAGTGTTGTTTCTCGTTCGGAAGGCAAATGTGAAAGAACAATAAAAATTTTCGCGCTATCAAACTTTGTCTGATAAATTCAAATTTTTCAGCTGAACCGTTTGATCCGATCATCGATTGGTACTATACCGCAAGAACTTTTTCGTAGGTAAAGGACACGAACGGCGCTCCTCAAAACCACCAAGTTCATAGTAGATGCATCGTGTTAAAACGTATTCCTCTATCTCGTCGTGGTCGCAACTTCGTGTCATCGATTGCTTCCCAAAGCAATGACAACAACCTGGCCAACGATTACATAATTCGGACGTATTCACACCTTGCGGCCATCGTTTGCGTTCGAACTATGGGATGAAGGCAAGGCAAAAAGCATCTGTATGTTGTAGTCTCCAACATTCGGGTGTGCTGAGCATATAGAGAAACAACCGATCGTGCATCAAGAAAACTTCCAGATTAGTCAATGGTACAACGATGTCAAAGACTTCTGTGATAATGTAGCAACCATCTGCCGAGCGATTTCGAACATCTCGAAAATTGTGCGCAAGCTTTCAAGGATTCTTCGGATTAGATGCAAGAAGCCATAATCGCAAAACAGTGATTTCAGCGTGTCATTCTTAATCTCAGTATGTCACGTTGCTTTTCCGTCTCACGTGTAAGTTGTTGCGTGCATGAATGATATTTTCGTTGCCCTGGTGGATTGGTGCGTATGAAATGAAACATCCCCGCTTCTCTTCCCTTCTTGCTCGTCAAGCCGTGCTTTGTTCTTCAAAGGAATTTCTCGTCACCCAAACGGAGTCGATTCCCATGCTTTGCATTCTCCAGGATGAAAATCAGCGTGATTTCGTCCCTCCTTCAATATTCAACTCTATCTTGCAAACAGATTGTCCTTCTTTTCTTTCTCGGATAGTTTAGATTGTGCACTTTTGTTCACAAAAAGACTGGACAAGACAGAGCTCTTTTCGATTGCGGAATCTACTCGGGACTGAATTTGTTTTCCTACAGACGACGATGACGACGACGATGACTTGATCACACTGCTGCTTCTTGCCGACGTCTCTGCATTTTTCTTTCCCTTGTTCTCGTCGCAACGCTTCTTCTTGTCGCCCGATGAGGCCTCCTTGTCCTTGCCCTCTCGTTTTCTTTTGCTTTTCTTGTCCTTTTTCTTGTCTTTTTTCGCCTTGCGTCGTTCCTCGTCTTCCTTTTCGCGTTCCTGTTGAACTTGTTCCTTTATTTTTTCCAGCAATACAAGGATTTGGAGCAAGGCGCACCCTTTTGCGAATGCGACCATACTCTTCTTCCAATTCTTCCGGAGAAAGCTGAGAAAGCGCAGATTCGCTCACAACGTTGGTCATTCCTTCTTTGCCTGGGACCAACAAAATAGCTGGAATGCTTCCGGTCAGTGCCTTTGCAGTAATAGGACAAGTTGGAACCCGACTTTTACTTCCTTCTTCTCGATAAAACCGAACCTCGTATAAATCGGCCAATCGACGCACTTGCGGTCCAATCGTGTGGGTGGCACTGGCATTTCCGGAGTCATCTCGTTGCTTCCGTGTCAACAGCGCTTGTACAGCTGCCTCCTTGTGATACAAAGAACCGTATGCGTCGGCTACTATGGTGCTCCCAGTAGAAGTATGCAACGGTGTTTTGGTCAAAGCACACGTTTTCATTACTTCCTGAGCATTAAATTTCTGAGCGGCATGTCGGTTCAGATCCCCCGTGTGATCGGCGGTACCGGCACCTCTCATGTACTTTCGATTGCTCGCGATGACACCTCCATCTCCTCCCATGATTGCGTCGTTCACTTGTGCTTAGAGTAGTGAGAATCTAGTCGACGGACGATGTTTCAATATGTCCTTTGCTAGCCGACGACAACGGCAGTAATATGATGTGTTTTCTTTGATATCGAAAATGACTTTTCTAGAAGGAAATTTTACTGGTTAGTGAAGGTAGGTAGTTGACACCGTAAACCGCGTGTGTTTTTGACAGTTTTCATCGTTCCTCTTGGAACCTTTCTTGCGCAAAAGTTTGACCCTATCGATTAAAATGAATCTAATCTGAATGAATCAATCCCGCACTTTCGTCAGGCTCATGACACGATTTTAATTGGGTTGCTGTATTTGTATAACGCTGTCAGTTTAGATGTTCTTATTCTCGAAGTGATGTACGCAAATTCCCAAAGTTCTCAGAAGTACGTGAGAAATTTGTTCTTTTCTGCCGTATCAAGAATACTTTCATCAGTCCTGAACGCAGAAAACGCGTTCATAATGCAGGGTTTGGAATCATGGAATGAGAATACACACTTTTGGTGACATCGCTGATTGATTCATGACTACCACCGGTATTGCCTTTCTTGAAAATCCATTCTAATTTTCTCAGATAAGTGGGAGTTTTCTCTGACGCTGACATCTCCGACTACTGTAGTGCAACTTGTACTCAGTCCAACTGCCTCTCTTCGTTCGACATCACCGTTCTCTGGGAAAAATAATTACGTTCTTCACTTTTATTTTCTATCAAGGAACAACTGTTCAAAGTAAGGATCTTATCTCTCTAAAACGAAACACGATGATGCACCGAGTTGGTTTTCGTTCATCCATTCGGCGAGTGGGGCAAGTCGCAAGCAAACAAAAGGAACTATGCAGTTCATTCTCATCAACAACCGGGACAACAAATTATGGCAACAGCGGAAAATTGGAAAGCATCAAGGACAATCATATGCAGAGCACGCCCTTCACTTCGGCCGCTGTTACTGGGAAAAGCCCTTCGTGGA
This sequence comes from Pseudo-nitzschia delicatissima, assembly GCA_037355735.1. Classification (NCBI taxonomy): domain Eukaryota; phylum Bacillariophyta; class Bacillariophyceae; order Bacillariales; family Bacillariaceae; genus Pseudo-nitzschia; species Pseudo-nitzschia delicatissima. The sequence goes on along the minus strand of CM074777.1, from coordinate 1,981,045 downwards.
GCGATATCCCGGTTGGTCGAAGTACATTTATGTCAAGCAAGGCCAGTCGTACGAAACTAAGCTCCAAGAGTTCTAACTTTCTTCGCAAGAACCCTTACAGCAACAACGCTGGAAGCAACTGTAACAACGACGACGATCAAGAATTCCGCAGCGTTTACGTTCATCCTCTGTCACAGATCGTCTTGCAATATCTTCAGGAGACTCACCACGAATGGGTTGTTGCCAAGGGTTTGGATCAGTCCTTGACTCTGCATCGTGACGGAAGTTTCGAATTGAAAAAAGTCCCACTGACACATTCGTCAACGTCGAGAGCGTCGCCATCATCACCTCCGTCATCAAAGAATAATACTGGGCCTCTTGCCTCGACGTCGCCGACAGGTTTTGCTTCAACGGCCGACAGCAACGAGAGTATGCGAATCTGGACTAGCTATGACGAGCAGGAAAAGAAGCACTGGCTCACCGTCCGTCGCGGATTTTTTCGCCAGAGGTTTTTGCTACAGGACAACCTTCTGACGGCCTGGAACAAGGGAGTGAGTGTGCCAGAACGTCTGCAGGTCGCCGTCGATGAAATGATTCGGGCCATTGATCGCTTGGATCAATCGGAACAGCAGCAGGCAGCAACGATAGGTCAGCAATGGCAACAAAGAGGACAACGACGATTCCGAAAACGCTAAACAACAGTCCATGAAAACTAGGATTCGATAACTCTCTCTACTATGACTTCAATGTTCATGATCCCTAAAGAGATTTTTACTTTGCTTCCACCCTTGGTGACGTTCTTCGTTTCGGAAAGCAGCATATTCTCAGAATCGAGAAGTTTTGGTCTCGTGATCGCCAAATCGAAAGGGAAGGAAACCATTTTATAAGAAAGATATACTAGATAATATAATTACACGCTATTAATGTTCGATAATACGAAGCCTACAGGATATTTTCAGTACGATGTCTTTGACAAAAAATTGAATCCATGGTCTATCTGAGCATATGCATGATTATCTCTCTATAGGTTTTTGTTTCGACAAAATAATATGGTCAATTATTCTATTCCATTGATTCAATCGAATGGAATTATGTGGCATCCGAGCAGTCCCCTTCCCGAAAAAGGCCTCGGTCGGAGCGATAGTTTGTGATTCTCCCATTTTGTTTCGTCATCGTAATCTGTGTTCTGATCTTCGCCAGTTCCGACTGCGCAGCACCACCAGCTGTATGGTTCCCCCTTCTCCGGCGACTTCTGGTACGAGTTTTCGCCAAGGCACGCAATCGGTTGTGGTTTTCGGCGTTCACTGATCCAAACACCGTCACTAGATCACCCACCTTCATGCCCGACTCCTCGGCAGGAGATTGGATCGGCGATCCCATTAATCTTCGCGAAAGGCAAGGCGCTGAGGAGCAACATTTGGAATGTCATTGCTAGCTGCTGTTCTCTGTGGCACTCGCTTGGTGTCCTGTAGATCTCCCGCTGGTCGACAATGTTTGGGTGCTCTCGGTACTGTTGGAATTGTCTCGGTTTTGTGAAAGGTTTTCGAAGCTAAGGTTGTTTCCACCGGCAACACCAGAAACAGATCCATCCCAGTTCATGACGACCCATTTTCCTGTACAGGGTCATACTTTGGCAGTGGTTTCGGGGCGAGACGCCGTACCTTTTCGTCGGCCTCTTCTTTCTTTTTGGAAGGGTTCTGATACCAAAAAAGTGTATAGCAAACAAAGGCACGATAAAAGCAAAGCGTGAGAATTATTTACTGTAATGGCAATTTGTATAAAACATATCCATTCTCTGTGTTGTGAACAATTTCTCGCTTACTTTAAGCTTCGCAAGCTGCAGAAGGAGACCCTCAATTTTTCCCTCGATTTCCTTGTGGTCAGTCTTGAGAACAGAGAATCGGTTGCGCTGGGTTCTTGCTCGGTATACGTCGATATCGCCTCTTGGATATCCCTCATGGATCAACCAGCGGAGTATCGATTCCCATCGGCTCGACACCTTCCGAAGGAGGATTCGTCAATTCTAAGTAGATTGCATCAGGCCTCGTGCTCCATAGCCTTTCGCTGGACGTCCAACGAAGCAAGCGTCTTGCGGAGCGTCGTTTCCTCGTTATCCTCTCCGGTCATTTTTTCTTTCGCAACAATTTGAAATAGGTGTGTTCACTCTTTCTTTTTTGTGAGCCAGGAAATGAATTCCAAAAGAGAAGGTTCACAATCAAAGTCGATGAGCGAGTTCGGGTTTCTGGATTCACAATCAAAAGTCGATGGGTGAGTTCGGGTTTCTCTGGAACAAAATCAAAAACAACACGACTTCTTTCGAGACACTTCCTCATCGATCCTCGCACAACGATCCCTCACCCGTCGCCCGCCTTTTCTACACACGACTGAACGACTCACGATTGGATAAGATTTTTATTCATACTATCATTCACCATAGCAAAGGTACGTACATACGTCATCGACAAAAACGCGCTGGCACAACAAGATTTTTTGTTCCCGAGCGGGAAAGGAGAATGACCTCTCGCAAACTGCAATGACCAAAACGTTTGAATTTCAAACATGAACCACGACTTTGTCAACTCATGTCAACCTTCCAATGCACATAAATTCTCGACAACGACGACGACAAAAAAGCATTGACGACGAGACAAGTAGTGAGAAAGAAAAAGACCGAAAGCATTCCTATTATCTTTCGATACATCAACATCAACTATTAAAAACAACCAAGTAAGTCAAGACATCATCATGGCACCATCAGCTGAAGCTCAAGAAGAACCAAAGCCAACGTCGGCACGACCCGGAAAGGCCGGTCGTTGCGATTATGACCAGTGGGACAAGGTCACACGGACACTCGTTGAGGATGTCGAGCAAGAGGAACAGAGAGAAGCCGAAGAAAGCAAGAAGGCCCTGGGATTGGATGGGAAATACGCCCAATCACAGGCCGATGCCGACGAACGCAAGAAGGCGGCCGAAGTCTTAAAGGCCAAGAAGGTTTTGGACAATTACAAAAAACGAGAATCAGGCCGTCAGAGCCGACATGAAGGGAATTCTTGGGCCTGTAGCCGAAGGACGGAGATTCGCCTGCAGAAGAATCCAAGTCGCCCGAAGCCAAGACTGTTCGTATTACGCGTGAAATGATTGATGCGGGCAAGCGCGTCGTGGCAATTTCCGACACGTCCGGGGCATCCCAAAGTGACACCATTGTCTTGACGTCCGACTTGAGTTTGCTGGAATCCAAAATGAAGACCAATACGACTATGGTTCCCAAGAAGTATGACTGATGATGCGGAGAATGATGTCGACGAAGCAAAAGCTGCCCCTGCTGCTGAACGCAAAATTTATGGTGTCATTAAATGCTTTTTGAGCAACGTTCATAATTGTACCGTTTTGATCAAGTGCAAGGTCATTTCGGGAACACTGGAAATGAGTCACTGTACCAACGTCGTAGTCAAGATTGAACAAGATGCTACCGTTGCCACCATTCAGGCCGATCTCTGCGAGGATATTACCATTATTTTTAACGATGCTCCCTCTGGTAAGAACGGCACGACAAATGCCGCCGGTATTCCAGTCGACACATCAGCAAACTCCAAAAATCGTATTTACTGGGGACAAGACAAGGAAGATCGAATTTTCCATGCTGGTGTTAAGAATATGAAAATTCAAATCAACCGTGACGGATTTTTGGAAACGGAACGAATCTGCGATTACGTCAAGGACGGAGCCAAGGCCATTGGAAATGCCACCGAAGAGGAATTTCAATTCGTGACGAGTTGCGTCGACGAAGAATTGGTAACGGAAGCTGTTGTGCGAGAAGGTTCTACGACGGGACAAAATGCCCGTCCCTTGACAAAACGTGAAGTCGAGGAGGAAAAGGCAAAGCGAGAAAAAGCCGGAAATATGGCACTTAACATGGCCGAAAACATGATTAAATTCAAGGAAGTTACCAAGGATGGCAAGAAAAAAGGTCGTCAAGGCAGAGGAAACGAAAGCAAAACCAGTGCCAGTCGTTGAAGATGTCGAAGAAGAGATTGAGGAAGTTTATGCATCCATGAGCAAGGAGGACATCGATGCCGTCGTCAAGGAATGCGAACAAAACAAGGCACGCGGAAACGAAGCTTTTGGTAGCGGAGAATATGCCCAAGCGATTTTGCTGTACAGCTTGGCCTTGGACAAGGCTGCTGAATTACCCGATGACATGAAGGATAAGACAAAGAAGCCTCTCTTTGCCCGTGATGTCACACTATCCAATCGCTCCGCGGCCTTCCTCAAGCTGGGTCAGCACGAAAAGGCGGCTGCCGATGCAAAGCTCGCGCATGAATATAACGATGAAAATGTCAAGGCATATTTCCGTCATGGTTTGGCTCTGCATGCCATGAAGGAATACAAGGACGCCATTTCCATTTTGGCCAAGGCGCACAAATTGGAGCCCAAGAACAAATCCATTAAAGAGGCCCTGCAATTTGCAGAAATGCGATTGAACCAGGACTTGCGGAAACGAATGCAGGGATAATTCAAGATAATCATAGGACTAAATAAATATATAAGAGAAGCGAAGCGAAGAATACACACAACTATCGGCTTGGTAAAATCGAATACAGTAGTGTATTGAACGGCTGGTTCTTTTAAGTGGATTGAAAATTGCAATTCGATAACAAATTTAGCGTTGTACAGTACGGTGACTACAAGAAGTATCTGTTTGAACGGTTCGATGAAGAAGTAGGAAAATCAAAGTAGTATCGATCAAAAAATAATATAGCATATCCTATTTTAATTGGAAGTTCAAAATCGTTTACTACATCACTGTATGTAGTGCATTCAGCAAAATTGATCGCAGACGTCACAAGCGTTCTTGTAGTGTATAGTACAAGGAGTCATGCCAACTGAATACAATTCATTTCAATGGAATGTTGTACCACTCTAATGTTTCTTCATCACTCTCAAAATCAATATCGTTCCCTGATTTCGGAGTAAGTTCTTTTTTATTCCGTTGTCTTCGTTTCGGTGGTTTCCAAGGACGTGTTGAGTTCCAGTCTCTGGGCCGTCCTACAAGACCTCTCTTTCTAGCATCATCTAATGAATCATACGATATAATAGTTGCTTGTTCGTCGAGATCGTTACCATTCTTGCGTTCAGAATCGTCAAGCAATGGGCACGCGTCTTTTTGTCTGCTGGTGAGAGGCATTTTTGGTAGTTGGAGCGTATAGTCAAGATGACTGTCGTTACCGCTGTCGAAGTCCACACTACAATTGCTACTGTCGTCACTGTCACTACCGTGTGTACTATCGGTGAGGACACTCTCTAAGTCAGAATCGATTTCGAAATTAAATTGTTGGTTCATGAAAAAGATACCGTCGATTGTAATTTGAGGCTGTAGCTGCTGCTGGTTATCGAGAACCTCGTTCACAGCTGATGCTTGCACTGATGCAACACTTCGTGGAGCATTCTGATCAAAGTACTGCATGGAAACCATTTTGGGCGACTTTAGAGATGATAAGCTTTTGTTTTGTGTGCTGTGCTGTGTTCCAATGCTCTTGAGTTGAGATGAGTTGTGTTGGAGTGTGGCAATGCTTATTCCGATCTGATCGTGATTATGTGCAATCGCATGCATGCAACATGCATGCAAATTTCACGATTACAAAACTGCGATTAAAACGATATATATTCGTTTGAAAAAGCAGTACGAGTGGTACAGCGCTGATACAAGAGCGGTAAAATTCCCCGAATTATGTAAATTACTAATACGAGAACCATTGCTTCCTTTATTTTGATTCGGTCTCTGAAGAGGCATAATGTCTCATCTCTAAAAATGGAAAATTCGAAACGAGACCAAAAAGTTCTCGTCCTACCCAAACGAACCGATGACAATTGTCCGCTCCGAATTACGACTATAGTTAAGAGCACCCTACAGTTTTTCTACTTAACTTTGATAGTACAACATTAAATCCCAATCGACGGAGAAGGTGAAATTAATCCTCGTCTCCAACAAAGTTAAGAAGAGGATAGTTTCCTTTAACTAACATCGCTCACGATTACGACTAGGAGAACGTTCCACGCGTTGGAGAAAGTCAAAGAAAGAGAAGATTTGTGACTTTGGTATTAATTTACAATGCTTCTGCAATAGCTAGAGCTCGCCGCCTCAGGGCATCGGCTACAGAAAGCTCCGCGTTCAGCGTCAACATGATGCATTCTTGTGCGTTTTTCGCCTTTATGATTTCTAGAACGTCCGCCACCTTCTTGCCAGAGACATCTTCTCCATCCAAATGAGTGACAACATCTCCCCGAACAGCACCAAGCTTTCCAATGTGACCAGTGTGTGAGATTAAAACTCGGGATCTGCCAGGTAAGGCGATATAAATGTCAGCTATAGTCTCCGTTATCATCGTCACAACTGCTTGCACAAAGTCCCAATGCGCAGCTTACTGCAGCGGATTTCACAACATTCGGTTCGGTCCCAAGAATGTTTGCGACAGTTGATATTTCTTGGTCGCCGCTGCTGTGATTTTGTTGCCGAATCCGATACTTATTTTCGAGTAGGCGTCCATAACTGTCCCTACAGACATGAGAAATTCATTGAGCTGAATGTTAGAGACGATTGCGAGAATAAGGCAATTGTAGGAGAATCGTTTCGCGCGTTATATCTTACCACCCCATGTGTAGTCCACTAGTTCCATATCGAAAGGGAGAGACAGATCCAATTTTACTGTCTTTGGCATGCGAACAGGAATGGGAAACCTTTTTTGAAAATCAGCTTGCATTCGCAATTCACGTTCAAGTTGCCGATGTTGAGCAACTCGAGATTGAGCGTTCAAAAGTGCCTGTGTTTCTTCCGCAACCTTCTTTTCCTCGACGTTTCGACGACCTTCTGCAGCATCGGCTTCAGCAATCAGTTGGAATATAGAGGATCTCCGAGCTATAGATTTTTTTCTACTGTACTTCCTTTTCTCTGCAGTCGTTTGCGGAGTTGTTGTAGTCGGAGGAGGAGGTGGAGGTGGAGGTTTCGGGTTTGGATTCGAAAGTTCTTGGAGGGTATTGTACAAAATTTCGGCTGCTTTTACCAAATGTAAGGGCGTCCCTTTAGTCATCAATTCTGTAACCTTCTTTCGATCATCTTCCGACAAAAATTCATCCAGGCCAGCAAACAATGTTGGATCTATTCGAATAGCTTCTTCTCGAATTGTTGGAGAGGGTGGTGGCGGCTCGATAAATGAATCATGGGTTCCGTTCTTCAAATCAACTTCGACACCCCACTGTTCCACATCATTGTCGAGCTCGTCAGCCATACTGTTGTCGTCAAAAATGAATGATTCTTCCTCTTCTTCGTTGAAATCCCTCCCAAAATATTCTGCCTCCGTTATCTTGGCGTGCCTGATAGCCTTTTGTACCTCGGCAGTATCTAAAACATTTTTCAATCGTACCTGCGATGTCGTCCACTCGGATTCTGGAGCCTTCAAATATTTCAATTCTTCTACCTTCCGTAGCAACAACGTATGCCGGATGCTGTGGGTCAAATCCGAGCGACAGTTTGGGCAATGCAGGTACACTTTAACGTGCAAATTGCCATCCGATGCCAGCTGAAAGTCGTCTTTCGAAGAAGTTATCAGAGATCCGATACAATTCTTGCACATGTTGAAACCGCAATGACGTTCGCACTGCAAAACATGACTCAAGTCTGTGCTTTCCATTGAATCCAAACATATGGGGCAGTCTTGAAGCAATGAAGCAAGCGAAGATTGTCTCCTTGATAGGTGTCTCGGTCTGGGAGGTCTATTTAACGTCTCTGGGGCGATTGAATCGGAGGCTGCCGATTCTTTTGTCTCCAGCTGTCTCGATTTGACAGAGCAATTTGAAGTCTCTGGGACGATCGGATCGGAGGTTTTCGGTTCTATTGTCTCCAAGTGTGTCGATTTGACAGAGCTATTTAACGTCTCTGGGACGATCGAATCGGAAATTGTTGGTTCTGTTGTCTCCATCGTTTTCAGATTGTAACAGATTTTGAAGCGTGGAGGACGAGATTGGTTCGAAGGGAAGAAAATAACGAAGCAGCTGAGTGCTTTATGAGAGATGATGATAAGAGTTTTGAACGATCACAAAACGGGGCTGTTTTAGCGAATTGAGAATCATTGGAAAAATTCAAATCCCCAGCCGTGCTCGCGGGAAACGTGCGGCAGCCCACAATGAAAAATGAAGGAACGAATATCAGAGAAACGATCTCCGTCGCCATAGTCTTCAATGCATACTAAAAATATCTGAGATAAGAATTTAGGCCAAGGTTGACACGTTTGTTCTTGCTCATTGTGAAAATCGTTCTATTTCTGGCGATTTCGTTGTTTCAAAAATCTTGAACAATGATGATTGAAAAGAAATGAAAGATAGTAGCAAAGCGGCGGGGTCTTCGATCTACTTTCTATTGGTAAACTATCCAGTAACTATTCCTCAAAAATGAAATAACATTCACTATTTACAACAACTACCATTTTTACTATCATATCTTTGTTCCTTCACAAGAAGAACAATCACACGATTACGCAATGAAGAATGAGAACAAACAACTGCAAATCCGCAATCATTCGTTTTGATTCCTTGTTTTTCCTTTACACGATCACTGTCATTAGTAGCATCAAATTAAAAAAATTCGCTTTTCGTCACACACACTATGCCCAATGCTTCGTACTGTATCCAGACCTCATTTAGAACAAAGTGACAACCATGATCAACATCGAAGTCAAGGCCACGACGATCGACTTGGTGGCACTGGCGCTCGGAGGTTCTGTTGCTTCTGGCTCGTCTTCAAGAAGGCCACAAAGCAGACGGCTACCATCGCCTTTGTGAACAATGAACGCTTTAGATTCGTATTCTTTTGCGCCATCACCCGTAATCGCACAACCGACGAGGGCAGTTTCTCCTTCACTGTCGGTTGTGTAGTATGATTCAGTTTTCCAAGGGTCTTCAACAAGGGTTTCCTTGTCGTAGTAATGTCCTCCTTGTGCGTCCTTGTCTTCGCAACCAGTTCCGGAATGAATGTGAGCACCACAACCATTAGGAGCGTCACAGTCGCCATATCCTGTTCCGAGCCAATCGCTCTCGACATCAGGCTCAAGTCCCATAGCATATCCCATGTAGCAGGCGGCATCGCTGATGCCTTCAAAGCCAGTAAGGACCGAGACGGATCCGGCCAAGGTGCTATTGGTGTCTTCGACTCCAGGAATCGCCGTCATATCGGCCGTCAACGAAACTGGCGCGACGAAATCCTCAGGCGCTTCGGAGATGGTACCACAACTGACGCGGCTTCCATCGTCGGCGTGAACAATGAATGCATGTCCAACCAACATATCGGGATCAGATGCGAGGTCAAATCCTGTAGAGACGCAAGTAGCGAATTGCGCATACCCTTCCGAATTCGTCGCAAGGTATCCGACGACTTTCCAAGGATCGCTTTCCATGAAGTCGACATTGTACCAGTGTCCACCTGAAGACAAATTTCAGTGTAGAAGAAAATACAGAAAATTGAGGAATTAGAAACAAAGTTTGGACAAATAAAACAGAAGAGATTTTGACAGATGAATATTTTCGTCGACAGATCCAAGTCGACGAAGAACCGCCGAGATATCACTCACCCTGAGCCTCTTTGTCCTCGCAACCCATACCAGAATGGATGTGAACTCCACAACCATTTCCAGCGGTACAGTTCTCACCCCCGCCTCCATTGGCCGACAAGAGGTCGGGTTCCAAACCAAAACCACTTCCGACGAAGCAGACGACGTCATTGGGGGCGCTGTCCACATCATCCCATGTAGGAACGAAGAGAGCAGTGGTGGAACTGACAGTAGATTCACCTAGTGGCACCGTAGAGGCCACATAAAACAAAGCATTCATCGAAGGCATCAACATCTTGTCGTCGTCGTTATTGTTTTAAAAATTTGTCGAATTTTGGTACAAGTATGTGAAATTGAGATTTATGTTGATTGAACGTACGAGTCGTTTTCATGCGGATTTTACAAGGTGATTCAAAAAAATCCTTCTGTTGTGTGGAACGGAATTTTCTGGAAAGATTTTTCGTTCAAGATATTTAGTCATAGCCGCTTTGTTACTCGTATCGAGACAAATAATTCTTATTTGCTCAATTTTCTATCTCATTTGTTGATAAGGTTTGCGAGCACACTCGGAACCAGCCCTAGCGAAGCGTGGTTCTCTTTCTATGTTTTGACAACGTCAGCTGTTTAGTCTGAGCTGTTCTTTGAAAAACAATCACCTTCCGTTGAACCAAATCAAAAAACAGGGATAACAATGGAAGAACAGCTGGCTTCCTTAAAATGAAGAACATGAAGATGGGCGTGCCAAATTCGTCACTATTGTATATATATATTATTTTTGTCCGGGTTTTATCAAACACCACTGGGTCATGATCGAACCATCAGATTCCTAGTTCATTTCAATGGAGGAATACCTGGATGTTTCAAAGAATTAAGGACATGAAGAACAACGTTGATAATTCGAAAAGAAATGATTATGGCTTAACTTCTGGTATTTTGGCAGGAGCGAGAGAGACGGACAAGAAGTAGACTCGGATTGAATGTATTCAGCAAGGCGTTTCGATGCACTGCTTCCGGTATTTAGAGTATTTTTTGGTCTCAAAACCGTACTACACGTACGAGCAGGAAACCAGCTGCGTCAACCTTGGTACGCATTATACTGATTCTTCATGGGTATTAAACGTACCAATACAAGCTAAAACACGTCGAGGTTTCTTTCTGTTCCATCGTGTGGTACGTACTACTGACAAATGTCTCTGGGCATATACCATTGGGCAATAATGGAGTCATAATTCGAATGAACTCCTACTCTCCTCGAAAGAGAGTTGCGAATCCCATCATGATCGTGAGTGTCATCAGAGGCCAGCAAGTTTTCGGCGTGATCGGGAATTTTTTTTTTACCGAGGTACAAAAAAAATTGTACCCGCGTCAAAAAAAATTGTACCCGCGTCAAAAAAAAATTCCCAGAGATTTTTTCTCTCGAGCATTCATCGACATCACAATTAGCTCTTCATTCGACCATTCATCCACATCATCATTACCTCTTCATGATACAAATGATGTTGTAATGTGTCCGGGTCATGTGTTGTCACGCAATGAGAAGTCTTCATCAAGTCTTTATTATCTGTTGCCGTAGACCGTGACTGGAATTCCATTCCCGCCAAAGTGGCATCTGTGCTGTACATATCCCGGTTCGCGTCCTTCTCATAAATAATGGTGGATCTAAACTCTAACCCTAATTCTAAATGTCTTGTGCTGGATCGATGGATATTGTTGATATGTATGAATCATACACGTAGATCATAAAAATTCGATCTGTCTGTTGATATGTATGAATCGTACACGTAGATCATAAAAATTCGATCGACGACAGATATAGCATTATTGCACGGATAGCCCACCATCCATTCCTGTGACAACACTAAATCGGACCCGGGTATTATTTGCATCACGAAGAAATAATGATGATGTTTGAATGTACGTAGTCAAAAACGCATTCCTATGTCGATGAATGCCCATTAGACTACGTAAATACCAGTACTGAACTCACGTATGATTCACTCCAATCTTGGTTGCAAAAAAAAAGTTTCGGTTTCTCTGGGAAATTTTTTTTGACGCGGGTACAATTTTTTTTGACGCGGGTACAATTTTTTTTGTACCTCGGTAAAAAAAAATTTCCCGATCACGCCGAAAAACTTGCTGGCCTCTGATGAAGTGTTCAACAAGAAAGAAAATATGGACGAAGAATATTGGAAGTTGCTGTCATCGTTATCATTTTTGCCATCTGAACGTCCTATGAAATTTGTAGGGATCACCTTCCGTAGGTGAACAGTTGGTAGATTCGCCGGAGTCAGAAAAAATGAAGAGAATGAATTGAGAGTTGAAAGAGTTTAAAGAACTGCACTGGCATGGCGACTTTGTCAGCGATTGGGTTGACCGCCGGCGCTGGGATAAGTTTCTTCGCGGTGTCGATGACATGTTTCGGTATCGCGACGTGGACACAATCCGTTCTTGTTGCAGCCCGTTGTGCAGGTCGTCCAAAGACTGTCATTTACAATCCCAATCCATCTCATCCCTGCCAAAACCGAGGGAATGTGTTTTGGGGTTGGGTGCCCTGGGTGATGAAGTTAAACTACGCAACTATGCTTGGTGGCGTTCCGGGAACGGGAACGAGAGATTTTGGTCTATCGGGTCTCATGCTGAAGGTGAATTTGGATGGAATAGTCCTGATCCGATTCCATCACTTGTGTTTCCGGGTCAGTGCCTTGGCAGCTATTTTATATATCCTGATAGTCTTGCCCGTTTTCAAGACAGCACAGTGCTCGATGATTACTGGTGATTTTGATCTGCCTGAATGTCTGGAGCAAAATTTTACAGATTATCAGCGATTTACGATAGAGAATGTTGCCCACAAGCTTCTCCACATCGAACAGAACGCAACAGGATACAATCGATTTTTGGAAGAGAATGTTCAACCAGTCGACAACACTATTTTGGAAGATATGGAGGTTGAGGGTGCGGGGTTCTTCTTGGCTCGTCTGTATACAGTTGTATTTGTATCTTGGATCATTACCTGTTACACCTATGTGTTGCTTGAGAAAGAATGGAGAGATATTTTGGCAATGCGTCGAGTCTACTTTCTAGAAGCAGACCATTGGAGTGATCGAAATGCGGAGCTGCATGAGACTCTACTGCGAGAAGAGAGAGAGAAAAGTAACGGTTCGTTCGATGACATGGAATCAGCAAAAAACTATGCAAAAACCCGGGATCCATGGGTTGTTCATCCAGAGTCAAGGGATACTGTCCCGAATATAGAGCTCTATAGTGTTTTAGTTGGAGGGTTACCGGGATTACCTACGGAAGCCTATTTGCAAGAAGGTGTCAAGACAGTCTTTTCACGAAAACAAAGTATCGACTGGCAATTGGCGGTTACATCGGCATTTTTTGACCATTGCGTCCCGAATCAGCCAGGATTTTCTTCAAGTGTGGCGGCTGTGACTATCCTTCCTGCTGCGAGTCAAATTACAGACGCTTGGAAGCATTGGTACAAGACTGCGGCCAAAGTCCGAAAATTACGATTCGTTCGCAAGGAAATTGCCAAGCGAAGAAAAAAAGAAGAACGTCGGAAGAAAAAAGATGAACGTCGGAAGAAAAAAAGGGAGGTCTCTTACGGCGATGAATCTTATGATCACCAGTCAAACAAATCGTTTTATAGAAAATTGAAACGAAAGAAGAAAAGGAAAAGGAAGATGAGACCATCATCTGTCTACACGGAATCCGACGAAAAGAAAAAGTATTATAGTGAAGTTTTGGGAAACACCGATGATCTCGACGTAGAGAAAAATCTTCTGCATGCCCTCAAACTTGGTCCAGAACAGACCGCCGTATACAGTCGAGAATTTGCACAGGGTGCAGCCAATATGGCACCATATGGTTGGAACGAATCGAAAGTTCGGAAGGCATCGCTTACAGAGCTACTGGCGATGGAAAAAATTGCGATCATCGCAGTCCAAGACGCAAGTCATGCACTTAGGAAAGCTCAAGACAAAATTGCTGAGAATGATTTTAGCGGCGAACTGAGCAACGATAAGGATTTGACTGATTTCATGTTATCGGCTACTGCTGCAGGAAGAAATATGTCTGCTGCCAATGATTGTGAAGAATACGGTGAAATAGCAAATGATCATCAAACAACAATGATGGAAGACGGATCCAGAAAATCTAGTTTCCGAGAAAGTTGGCTGAGCTTTTGGAGCAAGAAATCATCCACAGCGGAGACTGGAGTCGGAACTGTATCTACAAATAAGAGTGTCATGCCCAGCAGACCGAGCGGATCAACGTCTTCGCGAAGGTCTTACTTGCAGAACCTTGAAGTCGTTGCACCCATCGTCGATGATGGAAATCGTGGATCAAGAGAAGCGATCAAAAATAATTCACCTGTACCTCGAGATGTCGTCAAAAGAGATCGAATATCGTTTGGAGGTAATAATGGAGGGAATGCACAACCATGGAGTAGGAACTCATTTGATGACCTTGGACTTGAGGCCGGCCTATTCTTGGAGCAAAAGAATATATCAAGTGGTCATGCACAACATATGCCTAGGCATTTATTGAAACGCTCCAGGAGTCTTGACGATGCTGATGATTTTTACAACGATGAAAGCGAAAGAAGTTCTGTTACATCCGTAGAAAATGACAAGGGCCATAATCTTCGAGCCTCTTTTCGGCGTTCTAAGAGTAACGATGACATTGATATTTTACAACAGCAAGGTGAGGTTAAGCTTTTTCTAGATGGCGATGTCGAGGAATCGGAATCCGACTCGAGCTCAATAGAAAAGGAATCGTATTTTGATGCTATAGAGGCTCCTCCGCTCACAACCTCATACAGCGAAGAAGGAGACAAACCACAGGACGAACATATTCGACACCCAATCCCGAAATATAGTGTTGCTGAAGGCGATACTGAAAGAAGTACGTCTTCTCGTACAAACTCGATCTGGGACAAACTCGCAAGTGAAAATGATCGCAGGAGCAAAATCAGAAAACGACTTGATAGCATATCTAAATCAAGCGACGACGGCAAAGCCATGACGGCAAAAAAAGCATCTTTTACCGACGCGGAAGCAATTAAATCAACCATTCGAACATCGAACAACACTTCAAATGGCAAGCATGTTACTGACTCACGCATGTTCTCAATCGACGACGAGTCATCGATCAGATCATTTAAAAACAACGATTTCGGTGCTGGAAAAATCACCGGATCGGTTCGCAACTTGGATTCTTCAGACAAAGACCATCGTTTCTCTATGACCGACGACGATGTTGGACTCTCCTATGCTTTCGAAGAGAAGGCAGGCTTGCGCAGGAGGCAAACTAACACTACAGTAGATCGATCCAGCAAAGCAGTAAATGAAAAGTGGTCGAAGGTGATTCAGATTGCAAACGAATCTTCCTCAAGCCGCAACAAGACCGACCAAGTTGATCCAATAGAAAGTGGAAGCTATTCACTCTGCACAATTTATTCTCTTTGGGCAAGAATTATGATTTTTATCAAGAGCGTGTTCAATCCAATAAAGTGGCATAACCATTCTGCCGATATTGTTGATCCATTCGCTATAGCTGGCGAAAGCACATTTGCGGTGGTCACATTTACTTCGCGACAAGCTGCCGTCGCAGCAAGATATTGCCTAGCCGATTCGAGGGGTACAGATCGATGGCATACAGTTAGTCAAATACCAGCCCCACCTCTAGCCGATGCCCCGGTTCTGAACTTATCGAGTTTCAGAGGCTTCGTTCGACCAGTCACAATCAGCATCAATGACCGACAGAAAATGATCAGACACATAATAGCACTCGCTCTTCTTGGTGCTCTATATATTTTCTATATCATACCCCTCACGGCGGTGCAAAAATATCTTTCGCCAGAAAGTCTACAAGCAATTTTCCCCGATTTAGACACTTGGCTTCAAAATGAGTTCATGGAGTACATCTTTAGCGGGTTCATACCTGCATTGGTTTGGACAGGCTTTTACGGAATTTGCCCGCCCATGTTCAAGGCAATTGCAAACTTTGGAAGTAATGCAACAAGTGCTGCTTGTGCCGAGGGAAGTGCGTTGCGTTATTTTTGGTGGTTCATGATTGTGTCTGCATTTACTGGAACGTCTCTGGCATCTGCAGTTATAGAAGGGGGTGGACTGAATTTCGGCTCCAGTGTCCAATCCGTCATTGTTGAAGCTGCGAGCGAAATCCCATCAAATATCTCAGCAACGTGGCTAAATTGGATCATTATTCGAGTATTTTTGGTCTTACCTACGCAATACATTCTGCAAATGAACGCTTTTCTGTTGTCATGGATACGACTTAAGGCGATTGCAAGGGCTACACAGGTAAGAAAATCACGCCATTTCCGATTCGTGTTGAAGTTGTGATGCATTCAAATTATAAACGAGTGACAGTATCTGGTAATTTTACTAAACTTTTCCTTCTTTGCGATATCACTACTATTTCGCAGGGTGGGGGTAGTGGAGGGCCAATACCCTATCGACTCACAGTTGATTCAGGTGTTGTGATGCTCTGTCTCTTGGCTCTAGCTCCTGCCTCGCCGCTGATTGCAATCGCAGCTTTTGTATACTTCCTTTTTTCTGTACCAATGCTTCGATGGGTTTTAATTTTTCTCTACAAGCCAAAGTTCGATATTGGTGGAGCTCGATTCCCATTCATGTTCGACATGTTAGTTAGCGGCATGATAGCTGGACAGATTCTGCTAGGGGCAATGCTGTTCATCAGAAGAGCATTCGGTCCAGCGATAATGGCTTTCTTCCCTCTACTTCCTACAATTTTCTACAGATGGGTACTACTCAAAAGATACCTCAAAGCATTCACTGACGTAGCGTTGCTACAAACATCTTTGCTCGATGGATGGGATACGAACGAGGAAAGTTCTAGATCCAAAAGAGAGGAATTCCGACAGTTCCTTGTGGATTGCCACAAAGCAGCTTATGTGCCAGTTTGTATCGCAAGCGACGAAGCAACAGTCATTACGTCCGAACCGGCGGTTGTGGTACCAGTTGAAAATGATGCAGATGAAGACGACTATGACATGTCGTCTGTAAACTCCGAATCCCAATCTCTAGGTGGTGGAGATACCGAATCGGTTCACAAAACGAATCGTGCACCAGAACACCCAACCCTCTACCACCCATACGAACCTCAAAAGCAACCTGGGCGTATGATGAGACGCGCTAGCTTCGGACCATCAAATTATACCCCGGTCTCACCTTTTGTTTCCCCGAGAAAGAAGAAATTATATCTTCCAAAGCAACTTGGATAATAAGCAAGAGCGAGTGACCCTTCTGGCTGAGAGATAATTACTTGAATTATTTCTTCAGACAGTGCTATATATCGATGCACATAAAATAGAGGATAACGGCTACTTATAAATTCTAATAAAACTGTGCAATTCTCTCTCGCTCGCTCGCACGCAATGCATTCAATTTTTATTTTGTAACATAAGATCTTATTATGTTTGCTCTTTCTTAGAGGAATCTTTCTGTATTCCCTCTTTTACTTCGTTCGATGTTGTAGACCGAGTCCTGGTCTTCGCAGACGCTTCTTCGGTTCCCTTTGCGACCTCCTTGAACGTCGAGGACCGAATCTTAACTAAATTTAGTTGCCCGAAACTATCAACACTAGTCGAATCAATGATATCTCCAGGCACAAGAGAATCAAAGATATCGAACCCCTCTATTATGTATCCAAATGGAGCGTATTGACCATCCAACATTTTGCGTTTGAAAGAAGGCTCTTTGATTGCCGACGATTGCACACTAAAAAATTCCGAAGATCCACCGTTTGGATTACCCATCGGATGGTTTAAGGCAACTAGACCTGGTGTGTCAAAGGTAAGCAATGGTTTGCTTGTCGTTTCCGGCAAAAATTTAGCTTCACCAACCTCAAAATCTGGTTCGGCAAATCGACGAGAATACGAATAGGATAGTTTCTGAGTTCCTTCAAGGAGTATAACTTCCAGTGGGATCTGGCGCAGCTGACCCGTCAGTGGGTCGTAAAATCCTTCGTTGTAGGATCCAAAGATGTTTATTGGAAAATTTTCTTGTGACTCTTGATTCAATAGACCAGGTTTTTTTGGTGGTCCTTTTACGGGAAGACCAGTGTAAAAATTACGCATGCACAAGTCAACACTAACGGAAATATCGAAGAATCGAGCAGCGAAGTGTTAATTAACTTTTCAAATGCAATCAGCAAGAACGATACCAAGATACAACTTACAAGTTACCAGCGGTGATAGGAGCAATATATCCATCTGCTACTATCTTCACATTTCCTATAATGCTGCCGCTAGCACGTCTGAACCGAAAGGTGACTTGGGCACGTCCCAACAACCGCGGTATATAGGAGTATTTGCCTTTGTATGGCACCTTGTAAGGATACCTCTTTACAAGCAACTCCCCAAGGAATCCCAAGGTGAGTAAACCACTCCGTTGTCTTTGAAAGGCGCACGTGATATTCTGAATAATGAAATGCGAAATGGATGTTAGCGCCGAGAAAAACAAAAGAAAAAATCCTTCTTGTACAAGCAGTGGAACCTACTCTATTGGCTATGGCCTGTTTCAGATACCCGAGATCTTGGTTCAAGTCATCTAGAAGCTTTTCACCTCGGTCTTTTTTCAGCTTTGCCACCTCTGTACTATCATCTGGGTTGAAGACGGGCTCAAGTTGATTTCGTTTGTTGGTGAGAATGGTTAGAGCTGTATCGACAGACGAATCTGCTCTTGCCCATGCCTTGTCAATGTTTTCGTTGCTCGTTTCGCGACGGTATCGAAGAACCGAGAGTGATTCGAGATTTTGTTCAACAGTTCTAAAGATTGTGTTTTTTACGGGGAGAACTCTCAAGAGTGCATACTCAGAACTTAGCTTGGGGAAAACCCCCACTTGTTCATTCGACAAGGTAGCCGCAGACTGGGCATCCCTGGTATTCAAAACATAAAGTCCCTTCTTTTCGAAGGCATTAATAGCTTCGGCGGGATCGGATCGATAAATACCGGCCATTCCAAAGAAGCTAATGCTTGTTGACAATATCAAGTCGCGACGTCTTCGGCTATCTTTCTCGGTATTCAAAGGAGTGTGAGACGGCCCAAACAGACCGTCTTCTGCAAAATCTTTCTCGTCATTTTCTTTCTCCCGATAAAGCCTTTTCTGTACACCGCATGTACCATAAGAATCCAAAAATCTCCTGTCACTACAACACGCAGAGAATCGCCTCGATTGAAAACCGATGGCCACCGGTAAAGAGCATGATGCAATGAAGAATATCGCGAGTAGAAACTTATCGTTCCCTTGCCAGCGATAAACAGGCATCGGAGGGTACTTCTCGGACTATCGTCTTTAGATTGTATCGCGTTTTGGTTCAGTCCTTCTGGATGATTAGTGTGGTTCAACTGCATTCGGTTCTCGGTTATGCATCCGATGTCAAAAATTGAAGTTTTCGGTTGGGTATCATGATGTTGATGTATTCGGATGGATCAAGTGCGCATGATGGTTTCCCGGGATTCATCGACGTTACACTCATGAATGAATTCTTTGACGATCGACATACGGACCGACCTTTCTCAACCAAAGTTCGAAATCATCATTGTCGTTTCAAGTTTTCAGGATTGGTGGTGACCAAAGCTACAAACTGAACAACGAGCGAAATATTCTGGACTGTTTACTACTAGTATGAGCTATCATGAATTGAAAAATGAAGATAAGCATATCAATTTACTAGCAATAATAGTATGTAGCTTGAAAAAATTCCGCAAAAGAACGTAGTCATGCATGTTGTTCTTTTGGGGAAGACCATGGTGATATATGGAACCAGCATAGATATTGTTTGCGGCCTTGGAGGAGAGCCGTATTTGAAACCAAACCGAATGTCTTTTCTTTCAGTCAGTTTGATATTGTTTCTGCCCCTCGTTTCTTTTTCGCGGATGCATACTCGCTTTCATCACTTCTTGTTTGTCCATCGATTTCTTTTGGACGAAGTCGCGATTTAGCGCCAAATCAATAGGCCAGCAATGGCATACCGTGGCGTTGCAGCCCTCATTTCGTGAGCATTCAGTCGTTAGTGGTAGTCCCAACGATGATCTCCATATGCTTTCGATAAGGGATATCGAAATAACAAATTCAAAATGTGGCCCACGCTTCGGAAACTCAGTGTGTGTATAAATTGTATTTCAAATGATCAGAGTGATCAACCATAAAGTTCTGTGTATAATGCCTGGTATCGCGGTGGTCCGTTATTACTCAAGCACTGGTTCTGCCTCGGGCTTTTCGAGAAAGATCGAAAGTGCACAAGCACCTACGATCAAGCTTGCCCCGATATAATCAGAAGTACCAAATGTTTCTCCCAGAGCAATGGCTCCACATCCAGCGGCAAAAAGCGGTTCCGTAGTCAAAATAAGAGAGGCATCGGTGGCGGGAACCTTGACAAAGGCAATCGATTCAACCCATAGCGCTAGGGCGGTAGTTACCAATCCGGTGTACAAAATTCCGCCCAAAGCAACCGGAGAATTCAAAATGGGAGAAAAATCTGGAAGCTGAAAGGTAATGTCGCTGAGTGTTCCACCGTGCAACAACGGAGAAGCTTCGAACATGAGAAAGGATGCCACCATAACGACGGCGAGTTTGATCGCCGATACCGGAAGGGCGGCTTCTGGCTTTTTGGCCATGATGTTTTCCAAGATGAGATATCCCATTCCAAACCCTACTGGTTGTGCGAAACTCAGGGCGTCACCGATAGTTGGGGCTCCGCCAGCTCCCTTGAGCTCGACGATGGCCACACCAATAACAGGCGACAAGCGCAGGTACTAGCTGCATGACGTCGAATTTAGCAGCATCGTCGTTTTCGATCAAAGATGACTCGGCTACCTTTTGGACCCTCCATATTTCTGCTATAATGGCAACGAACACGCAGTGCATACTGCAAATAACGCATGATTTCGATGCCGTTGTGGTAAGCAGCCCCAGCGTTTGCCCCAAATAGCCAAAGGCCACCCACGCTCCGCAAACGATAGCTTCTTTAAGAGTATCGAGATCCATCATCGGCTCGTCATTGCTTTCAGCACTGTCCTGTGCCTTTATCACCGATCGAATCGCAAAGGGTGCCAGGGACGTGACGGCCACGCCAAAACGACTCAATGCGTAGAGCGCCGAATCGACACCGGGTTCTGCCATGACCAATTTTGCCGCAGCAAAGTTCGAGGCCCACAAGGCGCAGAGGATGACGATCACGCCCCTCCACGCGATAGGTTCTAACCAATTTTCTTCCGATTGTGGAAGCGGTGATGATGGTTCTGGAAGTTGTGTTTGGACGGCAAGAGGTTTTGTTGACGTTGTCTCATTGCCAAGCGATATTTGTGAAAGCAGGTTATTCACTGATGTTCTTGTCGCTAGATCGTCATCGACCGTTGTTGATCTGAGGGAAAGAGGATGTTTTGATTCCGATTTCGGTATCGTGGAGAGAAAACGAGAACCACGATGCATCTGATTCAAGTTTTTTTCGATTTGCTGCGACCGCGGATTCGGGACAAACGCCTCAGCTTCTCCGACGAGGAGAGTCAATAGAATTGTTGCGGTCTTCATCGTGGGGATATGTCTTCTATGATTTTATTGCTTGGTATCTTTATCGGCTTCTACTTTTATGCAATTGCATGGAACAGGATGTTCAAATGTCACTATCACAAAAACTGGTCGACCGCGAATTATGAATAAGGGTAGTTACGATTGAAATAGTGTTGGTTCCGTAGAATCTAATTTCCAAACAGTCACTCGCCAACGACACGTTCTTTGTGATGTGTACTGTTCTCCTGGTCGTCAGTCGGAGAATCAACCTTCGCGGCGCGCGTGGCACCATTTTTCCATACCCTTCCTCGAAACGGCAGGAAGAAACCAGATGTTGAAGCGTTGGAGCAATTGGTCTGACTACTCATGACTGGGCTTACGTCACGCGACAAAATTCACTTTAAGGCTATTCGTGAAATGTCGATTTTAGAATGGTTTTTGATCGCATTTTTGATTCTTCAATCCAAGTCATCTATCAATCACCGAAATGCAAATACATTTTACGTAATTTCATTCGCAGTTGAACTTGTAACGGTAACTAAACTGAATCCTCCGGAACCATCACAATAATGACTTCGCTCACGATTCCCGGATGTGGCTTGGATGGTGGCCGAAGGAATGCAACTATGTGGGAAGGTATGATACAACATATCTTTTGAGCTGGTGCTTAAACGCACAACACTCGACGTGACAGTTCTTAGTCTCAAGTGTTGAGCTGCTCCTAGAGTACTGGCGATCTCTAGAACGAACTTCTAGCTTCAGAAGAACCAAAGGAGAGAAGACTATAGAATCACAAAATATTGAAAGGTGGGGATGGATTCGTGCTCTCGGTCATGACACTTCACCCATACTGAAAACGCAAAGCTTGATCTTTTGCTGACGCCTGAAAACAATTTCCACTGATAGCAACCCAATAGGTTGCGAACTATTTCTGTGTCGCCATGTTTAAAACGTTGGATTCAGCAAGCTCTCTAATGACAAGGAAAATGCCTATCTACAATATCCAATCGAAAAAATGTCAGAGATCGAGGCGCCTTAGTTCGTGGTTCGAAATGATACTTCCTCCGCTGCTGGTTGATTGTTATATTTTTTTGTGGTTTTTTGTTATAACAAGGATCTACTAATTTCTATCGAAATAGCATGGTAGATCCGAAGATATTGTATCGATGGACAGTCAATGAAGCTTCGTGGCTTCATCCCTTATTTTCTAATAACGAGATAAGATAATAAGAGTTCAAATTGAAGAAAATGCTATTTCTACTATGGTATTAGTTTGTTCTATTTTTTGTTTGATTTTGAACCGTTTGGTTCGAAATCGTACAACCCCCCAAAAGAAATCTATCGTCACGAATCGAACAAAGTTCGCGACTTCTTTCGGGGGGTTGTTTCCCCGGTTGTGTGGGGTTGTGGATCTGCTAATTTCTATCGAAATATCATGGCAGATCCGAAGACAAGTGTATCGATGGACAGTCAATGAAGCTTCGTGGCTTCATCCCTACATTTTCAGGCACACAGTGGCCAATTATCGTTTGGTTCAGTGCTCCCAGTTCCTAGCTCTGGGTCCCGAAGGACCCTCGGCATCGGCTAACCGGGCTTACACTGCCTTATCCCCGTGGGGACCACTGTGTGTGATTTCTTCTGTCGCTTATACCTGTTCTCATCCAACTAGCCCGGATTAGCGTCCTTTGGACGATCCAGTCGGCAGAGATCAACGCAGGCTCGTCAGGGATTTGTCCGGGGTCCATTGCATTCTCACAACAACTTTCCCGTAGCGCTCCATTGAGTACTTCCCTCCTGTCAGCCATCCTGCTCCCTCCTTTGTGGTTTATGAGTTACACTTGTCTCCTTATCTTCGAAGTGCGTAAAAGAATACCATCGTGGTGCCTTGTCGTTTCCGCATCACAGTTTGTTCGTTTCCCCCCTCTTTCTGGCACCATGCCGCCGTAGCGTGAGCTCAGTCGAGATCTTCCGCGTGTGCTAAGCACACTTCAACGGTCTCGAGTTCCTGGCTTTTTACACGGAGGAACAGTGACTGCTGCTTACTTCGACTCACCTTTTCCCCTCGCGAGATCGTGGCAGATGCAGGCTTATTTCGGGGATCTCCATGGGCGCCCACCATGGTGATCCCTATAGCGTCTCTCCCTTGGGCTGCTACCTCCACTCTTGCCATCTGCTACTCGCGGGTACTCAAGCTTTTACACTAGGTTATTCTATCCTTCGAATGCGAATTATGAGAGGAGGAAAGTGATTTCTGAAGGAGCAAAAAAGGGATAGTGGATGCATTTTGTCTGCATCCGACGTGTTTGCTCTGTAGACGCTGGTAGAGATTGTACAGGAGATGCTTTCGACGACTTGGTTTCAGCTTAGAACGAGGTTTTCACCGTAGTTAGACGTAGAAACGTAGCTGTAAACGGACTTTTTTGGTTTGAAACGCATGGTTTGAAACGCATGGTTTGAAACGGATGGTTTGAAACGGATGGTTTGAAACGGATGATTAATGCTTCCACTATTCGGATCTGATTCCTTCGATGGAATTGTTCGCGTTGGAGGGAGCCCTCGATCGAATGAGAAGCAAAGCCGTGAAACGATTTTTGGTGTCAAGAGAGATCTAACGGCTATTGATTGTTTTTCTGTTTTGCGAAACAACGGCAAATACTGTACGTGATACCAAACATATGATCAATACATATTAACCATAAATAGGTCTACAATGATTAGAAAGTCTTCTAAACCAAAACACTACCAGCATCCGAAAAAGCAACGTCTCCGGCGTTTCAAACTTTGATGTTTATTACTTTTACAACAGTATAATTCGGAAAAAATCTGTCGGCCGAATGCATTTGCTTGTGAAGAAATGTAGTGCTTGAGCTGCGATCTCAACAACGATGCAAAGGATACAATCATTGTTGGTATTGGCCATGGGCATCAGGGTTAATACTATGGTAGAAAGACTGATGATGAAAATTGTACTATCTTTATCCTAGTCTCGGGATATTTGCGCCTCCGTCTACTTTTCTGCCTCGGTGTCTGTTGTCGTTGACGATTCTTTGGTCTCTTCCTCCTTCTCAGACGTTTCTTCATTGTCTGTCGAAGCGTCTTCGGAAGTGTTCTCCTCGGCAGCGTCTTCTTGCGATTCCACAGGTTCATCTATCGTAGCGTCATCCTCCGCTGCTGCTGCGGTCTTACCACTGGTAGCAGCTGCTGCACTTGTCGTGGGTGCCTTTCCCCAGACTTCCGTGTTTCCGTTGATGGTCTTGTCCAACCATGCCTTTTGAACTCCCTCGTAAATGTATTCGTTTCCTTTTGTTCGGGTGGGCTTCCAGGCGACTTTTTTGGCCTCCTCGACGGTGGCTACCCGCAGCGATCCGTCTTGCTCCACAAGCGTGTTGCTCATGTTGTTGTTGGCGTACGAAGTAATTCTCTTTCCCTTTCTGCGCATGGCTCGGGTGTTGACGATCTTTGCAACGTATTTCCAACGAGGACGTTTGTTTCCCTGTCCATTTGTTTCCGGGTACGAAATGGAACTCTCTGCCGAAGCGCCCTCTTCTTTTTGCTGGTTTTCTTTGGCCTTGATCAATCGTTTGGCGACTCCGTCCGTATTGACGGGCAGGGTAGATTCATCGACGTCTTCGCGGTAAACGTGTTCGTCGATCATGACCTGCGCCAGCTCGTCGTCTCGAGCATTCGCCTTGCGCAGTTTTGTCTCCATGTCGTAAATGTCATCGGTTGCCATCCACGAGGTGGATGTTTCGTCTGCTTCACCGAGACCGTGAATGCCGACGGGATCTTCCACAAAGGCCTGGTGTTGACCACCGTGCCCTCGGTTGGGAGGCTGAGCACGTTCGGATTTGTACGCGTCCGAGATATTTTTCATAATGGTATCTTCGGCCCACTGCGCCTGCTCTTCAGCAAAGGAGTTCGGGATTGTTTCGTCGCATCTGCTCCTCCGCGTGTTGCAGCTGAACCACACCCGCGGCTCTCCAGGTAGTGATCTGGAAGCGTTGTGCCAAGACTCGGCAAACGTATTCATGGGAGGTTCTTCCGGGATGTTCTGTTTGGTGGCGGACCATCATGTCGACGTACGTCGAATAGATTTGCTTGCAGGTTTTGGCGTCTAGCCAGGAGAGCGCAATCATCGAATCCTCGTAGGTGCTGAATTCGTTTTCAAAGCCAACCGGTGGTCGGTTTGCAAAATCCTTCCTGCACTGATGAGCTTGTTGCGAGGCGGTTTTGGTCTATGATAGGGATCTGTACGATTGACGTCCCATTCACCCGGTTCAATCTTGTATTTCACAAAGGGTTGTCGGGTGTTTGCTCCTTCGCTGCCATCGCTGCCATCGTTCTCTGCTGCTGCTGCTGCGCTCTTGGGCGGGATTGATGACAAGTCCCGTTGCTGGGAAAGGCTCAGATTCAATTGGCGCCTGAATGCTCCCTGCAGGCGATGTATCGAACCGGAAGTCACCGAGGATCGAATCATCTTGATATTTTTGATTTGGTACTCCCAGTAAACAATGATATGATTAGCTATGATGCAACAATAACATTGCCAGTGATTTTCAGATTGACAGCAGAGCCGTAGTTTTCAAACTATCTTGAGGCGTGACGTCGTACGGACGAGGCTCCATCCAATCTTGTGTTGATGCGCGCGTATTGTTCGAGCAATCCATGTACCGGTCGCCGTACAGACATATGAATCAGCAAACTAAGTTTTCTGAGGAAGTGAAAAATACTTTAGTCATGAAGTACCATACTATTTGCTACATGCTGTTGACAATGTTAACCTATCTCTTATCGGACCTTTTCTCTTTTTCTTGATTTGTGCCTCGACGAGGATTTTTTCTTCTTTCTCCTCTTGTGCTCTCTACTGCGCCTATCTTCTCGCCTCCCCTCATCGTCGTCGTCTCGAGAAGACGATCCATCAGACGAGTAGTAGCGCTTTCGTTTGTGTTTTTTGCGGTGATGGCTACTATGCTTTCGGCGGTGTTTTGACTTTTTACGCTTCCTAGACCTGGCTCTCGATGACTCATCGTCGTCACTATCACTGCCTCGGCTAGAAGAGACACTATCAACCCCATCGTTCTTTGATGAAGAGGGACGGTATTCTACCAGCTCTCGAGATTCAAAACCAGGAGCTTCTTTTGGTGTGTCATCCCTACGAACTCTTCGATGAGAGCTATCGTCTTTCGTATTTCCCGAGCTATCTTTAATTGGTCGATCTACACTGACCTTTGAATCTTCGTCGCTGCCATCGTCATCGCTGGAAGACGATTCATCAGACGATGCCTGAAAGATTTTTCTGAGATTTTCGATGGAAGGCCGATCGATTCCTTTTGGAGTTTCTTCCTCTTGACTCTCTAGAATCTGTTTTCGTGCATCATCAATATCTTGAACAACTTTTTTCTCCTTCTTTTGCTGTTGTTTTGCTTTCCCCAAGATTTCCTTCTCGAAATACGCTGACTCGTTCTTCTTTTCGTCGCCAGAAATCAAACTAGAGCCCCTTCTTGCATTTGTTGGTATTGGAACACGGAAACGCTTGCACACCAACAGATTGGGAAAGAAGGATGCCACTGTCCGAGTGATTGTTACTTTTGGTGTGTCAATCCTAGACCGTGGACAGATTCCCGTTGTTGAAGTTATCCTCTTTGTTTTCGACTGGTATCGGCATGTGCAAACCGGCTGGAAGCGAATTCGATGTTTCGGTGACTGATTCTCCTTTCTTGGAAGCCTCCTCCGTGCTCGATGTAAAGCGACTCTTCATTGCTTCGGCGAGGGCCGAAAAGTTGTTGCTCAATGGGCGACTGGATTCTTCAAGTTTCTGCTGGATTTGTGGCTGACTTTGTGGCTGACTTTGTGGCTGTCGCAGTTGTGATCTGCGCTCCTCTTTCTGTTCAAGCCGTACGGCATTGGAAATAGCTTCCAAGACATAAGGGTTCTCGTGCTCTCCAAATTTGTGTCGTTGTATAGTGTAATCTCGAGGCATGTCAGGGCCTGGATATCGACGTTTGTTGATGTCCATGGAATCACCTAAAATGAATCCCGCTAGTGGCTGTTTGCCATCCGAGGTCAGGGTAGCACGTTGAACGGATGACGATTTCCCCCCAGGTTGATCAGTACCCGCAAACGCTGCAAACATGCTCCCAATGTCGACCGAATTCCTTGCGTTTAGTTTTTGTAGATGTAACGGAAGAAGCGTTAGGCAGCACTCCTCCGCGACCATAATCGTCTTCGTCACTGCTTTCGTGTTCATAAACTTCAGTGTTATACTCATCCCCGACACTAAAACCCTTCTTTAGAGCTGATTGTGGTCCTCCGTTGTACTTGCCATTCTGGCGGTCGTATGTAGTGTGGTCGTCATCGTATGCATTGTCTTCGTCGTCTCTCAAGGCAAATCCAGCCGCAGAACGCTTTCCGACGAAATCTTCGGCTGTTTCATAACTCAGATATTCACCACTGTTATTTTCCTGTGGATGCCGAGAAGAAGTCGCACGATTGGAATTGTCATTCGTCTTCGGCTTTTGCCACGTCGGAAACTCGGTACACATTGTCCCTTGAATTGTAGGATGCCCTGTCTCGTGCCTGTTGTTTTCGTTTCTCTCGATATCGCTGAAATTCGGGTGCGTCTTTGTATGGCTCAAATCCAAGGCCGCATTGGTCGAGTTTGGGAGGTGGCAAGCTTACTCGGCTCGACATGCAATTGAATCTTGCGGAGTTTTCGTCGCGACAAGTGAACCTTTGCCAGGTTTTCCAAGGTGTTGTCATTTTGTTTTAATTCATCTCCAGCAGAATTTGTTGCTGTGTTTACTGGAACAATAGCACTTCCTCCTTCTCTCCACCCCAAACGCCGAAGCAGTCTTGGTCCCACTGTTTGATGTGAAATTTCCAGCATTGACTTTACGGGAAGAAAAGGGGTTCTACTATCACGTTTCGTCGCCGATGTCATGTCGTCCGTAGGAGATTCAGTAGGAGCCGAAGTTTTCGAATTGTAATCAGTCTCGAAGGCGCGTCGGTCCACCCCAATTCGCATGGTCTTCATCGTCCATGAAATCTTCCAACTTCTGATCTCTCTTTTTCACTTGAGAAGGCTTCCATCCTTCTTTCGTTCCAACCGTGTTGAAATACCCAGCCGAAAATCCACCGGTAAAGGCACCATGGAAGCGAGGTTGCTGCTGCTTCTGTATTTGTCTTCTTGTCTGATAATCATTTCCCATTTTCGTCGAAGCAGGCAGCGTCAGTTGTGTTATTGTTACCGGGCGCCCGCCGTTTTCTGGGAATGTAGACAGGTCGTTGAGAGGACATGGTTGACGACGGCCGATGAAACTAACGTTGTCTATGTGCTCCTCGTCAGTCTTTTTCTATCTGACTTTAATTGGGACAGATGATTCTTTTCTCATATCAGGTTCGAAGTTTTCAATGCTTAACCCTCAATAGAGTGAACATGATTAGTTTGAGAATCATCATTGTCAAGACGATGGTAAATCACAATCTCAATCACCTTGTGTTTCAAAATTGTATTGTCCTAATGTTGGGGTTAGGGTTTTCATTTCGAAAATCATCGGACAAGATAGCTTTCAGCTGACAAATACAAAATGGCTGAAAAATTCAATTACAGTGAAACACTAATAGTAAAAGAATAGTACTCTAGTATAACGTTTAAAATATCACGGATTTTTACATTATTCCTTGTGGCTTTCGTCTTTTTCTTTTTTCCGAGTAAGCACTTTTAGCTGCCAGGGCAAAAATCGCCAATGCGAGTCCTCCAATAAGTTTGTAGTCGGGAGGTCCTCCAACGCCAAGGAGCTCCTGTTCAATGGTTTGCACTTGGAGCACGGAGCGGCTTACATCGGGTTTCACTACGTACGGTCTTACTTCCTCGCCGGCGTGTCCTTTACTCAGTGTCTCTCCAACACCATAGTCATGACTTTCCTCGAACGGAACCCAAACCAAATTTCCGCATTTGTTGACATCCATTTTCTTCCCTTTGAAATTGATGCCCGTGAACTCCTCGGCTTGCTCCAGAGTTCGTTTGTTACCAATTCCATATCGCGACGCCCGTATGAGCGCAATCTCTTCCTCGGTTTCTTCCGCCTTTCTGTCGCCAAACCCGAGCATCATGTTTACTCTCTTCGAGCCAAAGGTCGACAAATTTTTACGGACGGCGTTGATTTCGTCCATCCACTTCCATGTCGACTCGTGTATTACCCCATTCTTAAGTTTACGTTTGCCTCCCCAAGTATGGACTACAGGGTTGCTTTGGTGGCCATGCTACGAGGACATTAAAAACGGGAAAGAAATGGTGAAGCAAATAATTATTAGTTCAATTTGTCTCTTTAAGACATCGCAAACAATAGGTGCATAACAATCTCGACGACAAAGTATAGCAAAATTTCTAGCCAAAAACTGCTTGCAACTTACATAATCGTGCGTCACTAGCACTCGATGGGGCGAGTAGACATCATATCCATGGGTGAAAAATCGAATACCTCGACTGCCTTCTTCTCCATCGAAAACATTGTCCAAGTAAGGGTCTACCGGGACATTGATTTCGGCGTGGCATCGATGAAAACTCAATCCAGCACCCCACATAGGCTGCGCATTGATGAGAGATACAATGAAATATAAGTGTCATGTTGAGGATTGGCATTCGGTTGGTACACGGATAGTTTACGAAAAAGGTTTCGCGAACATAGACTTACCGTTTGTCAATTTTGGCCGTCTGAGAAAGTTGCATTCCTTCGTTCCCCAATTCCGAATCGACGAGGTGAATTCGACCATACACAAGTTGGGCACATTGGTTGGGTCTTTGTTGTTTTCCGAAATATCTGTGACATAGGTACTCAAGACGGCGTAGTCGTTTTCAGGTAGCGTGAAACATGTCAATCAGGTCGACATCGAAATTATCGGAAAAGTCCATGTGGGAATCGGTTTGCATGCAAAAATCCTGCATGTTGACGGGCTGAAAGTCTAGCTCGGCGGATTTGTCTCGGTGCATGTAGTCCCAGTTGATCTATTGTATACACACAAACAATTGATTCGTTAGAATCGTCAAATTGATCATTGTATTTCGAAATCGAGTGATGGCGGCAATCTTTTGACACTTACCATGGCTGAGAGTTTGCTACGCGCCCATGTCGGTCCCAGGCTTTGACTCGAGTCTACGGGAATGATTCGAACCTGATCTTTGTACTCTTGACAATGAGGATTGTACTTGTCGCAATATCGATCCCAGCACCCTTCATCATCCTCTAACTCACTATCTGCTTTTGTCTGTTCAATAACCCGAAAGGTCAACCGTTTGGGATTTTTGGCGTGCGTAAAAGCATTGTGGAGCGTTCTTGCACACAGTTTATCTCGATATGAAGCAATCAGCAAATGGATAGGAGTTTCTTCGGCAGCAGAAGGATCGGCGTCCTCCGTGTAGTGATAGTGGGGACATTGGTCGGGCGAGGGGCAGATTGTTGGGTCAACATCCAATTCACCTAATTCGGAAGCAGAAAAACACAAACGCCAGTATAAGTCTCAGAACTGGAAAAAAAATTCCGTCTCACATGATCATCGATTCGTTATCATCGTTATCATCGTTATCAATCTTACCAAATGGACCTTCCGGGAACAGACGGCGATTCGCGTCGGTGTCGCGAGCTAGCAAGCAAAATCCATGCGGATGCTCCTTTCTTTGCTTCTCTACCCTTTGTCGCCTTTTCTCTGCTTGCTCCGCATCTTCTCCAGGTTCCTTCTCATTCGCCATCTCGGTATTTTCGTTCAGTGGTCGTAATTTCAAAGAAGTAGAGGTGTATCGGTGGGATTGTATGACATTGTTGTTGTCAATTGTCAATTTTGATTTGAGAAATAATTCGAAGAAATAATTATAATTCAAAAACAATGTCCCAACGTCTGGCATAGTTGGCCTTTTTCATCTACTCGAATGAGTCAATCAACCCGATTCAAACGATTGTATGTGTTGACTGATTACTTCGATTAAACAGAATACATTTTAGTCGAACTAATCGATTTTTAACAAATGGGTTGGCGCGGAAAAATGCTTTAGTTCACATCATCACGATCTTCATCATCATCACGATCATCATCATCTTCTCGACTTTGTTCGAAAAGAAGCCTTTTCAATGCAATATTCCACGCTGACACCTAGAACTTTGACTCTCTACATATTTCATCCAGTCAAGAGGTGCCTACCGATAGCGAGTGTTCCAACGCAAGAACCTTTTCTCAAAATGCCCCGGAACGTGAACTCCAAGTACAAGATCGATCGTCGTCGCACTCGTCGGGAAGTAGAACGACCTCCGTCAGAGCACGAAGATAGCGAATCGGATCCTTCGGTTGCAAGTGAAAAGGATGAGGAATACAGCGTCGAAGATGATGGACATGATGAGGAGGACAGTGAAGACGAAGTCGAATTCCAAAGCCCAACGCGGCGGTCAAAACGTACAGCTCTCAATTCAAATCGTCGACAAGAACACGGTATAGAAAATGGTCTCGATTCAGACAGTGACGAAGATCCCAACGATCAAGTTACCCGAAAAAGTCCTAGGTTGCGCTCGAAAAAAGAGCCAGCGATGACGAGGAAGCGTTCCGCCCCTTCCAAGCCTTTAGATTTTAGTGATAGCGATGACGATGACGATATAGACGAAGGTGCTGCTGAATCTGAATCAGATGACGAGGACCACGAAGAAGATGAGAAAAACGAGGAGAAGAAACATCGAAGAAGTCGAAAGAACGTGAAACTGGCCACTCGGAATACACCTCGGAATACCAGAAATAGAAAAAGCAGTGAGAATGGTGGAGATGTACTAGGCCAACTTGCCTTGCCCACCTTCCACTGGCGGTCGACAGAGCGCCGTGAAAGCAAGAAGAAATTTGACAAAGATGGCGGACGAAGAGTCTGAAGAGGACTTTGAAGCCAATGGTGATGATGATGTGGACAGTGATGGCAAACCTCAAACGAACAGTGGAAGTGGAGACGAAAAAGATAGTGATTACGATGCCGAGGAACAAACCGAGGATGAAAGCGAAAAAGAAGTCGACGAGATTTTGCCGAAGAAGAGAGCGGCAAGTCGTCTTAGAAATGGCAAACGAACTACAACCAAGAGCACAAAACGAAAAAAAGCTGCATATTCCTCTGACGAAGAGTTTGTTGTGGATTCAGACGATGATGGTGATGAATCGTCACAAGAATACTCTTTGAGTGACGACGCCAGTTCCAAATCGAATAACGTTGATAGTGATATTGGAGACCCCGATCTTTCGGATGACGATAGCGATGATGATGTTGTTTTGGAGAAATTAAAACGAAACAAGAATGCCAGCAGCAATGCTGTGAATGTCGACAAACAAAACTTTGGTACTATTGACGATGAAAGCGAAAGCGATGACAATGAAAAGAGTCCCCCAAAGGCTACTCGTTCGGCTGGTAGACGCGAAATATTGCCCTCACCACGCGGTGTCAAAAACACGTTTGAGAGCGATGATAGTGAGGAGGATAACCCAAAGAAATTCATTTGCCCGAAATGCCCGTCAAAAGAAGATGCAATTACAGCAGAACCCTTACCAAGACTTCATATTTGCTACATTGCACCCGACGGCAAGTCGCGCGTATGCTTCAACCTGGAAACACTTCGTCAGATTGCTTTGAAAAGCTCGAAACTCGAACTACGCGTCGATATCGATGAAGAACGCCAGAACTTTTTACAGCCACCCGCATTTCGTACTCCCATGTCAGATGATTTGGTAGATCAAATTGCGTCTAAATTTGGGCGGGGTGCCCTGGATTTGCATGGCCCGTACTACAAAAATAGAGAAAGGAAATATGAGCGAAAGGATGATGACGATGATGATGAATATTCATACGGCTCCAACAGTAGTGGTGGCGAAAATATTTATGATTCCTTTGAAACTTTCCGCGAGCGCGTGAAAGATTACTTCAGAAATGGAATGGGAAGTCAAGACATATATGTATGCCCACTCTGTTACGGTCGAATTCATCGTACCCTCGTCGATCCTAATGTTGCAGGTGACGACGATGATAATGACGAGGACGACGATAATGCGGCAACGATAGAATACGACGCCGCAGCGAGCGATTCCATTTACGACCCTATTATGGTTTTGGGCCATCTCGATAACGAAGAAATGTCCATGGCCTCCCAGTTTTGTTTCAAAAGAATAGTCGACGTGAAAAAGCACTTGCGTCAAGAACACAATGTGGATACAGGAGGAATTCAAGGCAACGAATTGTACAAAAGATTTAAAGTTCGAGCTCCCGATGGGTTGTTGCAGCGATGGCTCTCAACACAAGTTAAAGGCCAGGTCAAACAAGGCCACATGAGAATGTATTGGGGACAGGGAAACGACCAGATTTTCATTCAGCTTTTGGACTTGATAGAACAAGTCAGGGCATACACGGAGGGCGACGATTCTTCTGAAGAAGGTGACGAGGATAACGAAATGAACGAGTATACGAACAAAGCACGAGAATTCTTCGATACTTTCTCAACAAGAGCTTCTCAATTGTGGAAGATTATATCGTCTCCGTTTCTAAAAAGCAACGATAACGTGAATGACTTTATTGCCAGAGATGACGATTACAGTGAAGAGGAGGACACTGGTAGACAACCACACGCTGCTTTGCACCAGCAATTCATGACTGAAGACTCTGATGAAAACGATTTGGTTCACAAACTACAAAGGAAGTACGCAGAAAGAAATGATGATGATAATGCAAGTAGAGATAGTTCTACTACAGAAGAGGAACTAGAATTCGTCGATTCCAAGAAAGAATCAGATTATGAGAAAGAAATGCGAGGGAGATGATGAAGATCTTTCCAATCGGAACGGATATTATTCTCCGATAGAAGAAGAGAAAGATGAATGGATGCTCAAGCTACAAAGTCAACGAAAACGAAAGGGTTCGAGTGTGAAGAAAGAGGCGGTTACAAACACCAAGATGAAAACACCGACTGGAAAAAAGCTTTTCCGGCGGAAGACTACACCTTCAGTAACCGGTAGTTCTGCAACAAGTGTTTCGAAGAGAAAAAGACTCACCCTCGAGGATAGTAGTGATGACGACACCTTTTGATTTCCCTATATTTCCAGTGTTAATAGAACTTTTTTCGATTTTTAGTTTTTTTGCGATAGATTTCAAGATTGGAGAGAGTTTCGCAAAATTCGAAAATTACGGCACGTTCATTCCGATTGGTCACGTAGTTTCTGGTACTTAGCGCGACAATTATTTTGATGAAACTGCCTCCACAATCCACTCACCATCACACATCCTCTTTGGCTGATGAACACATAACATTGTCTGAACAATCTTGAAGTTCATCTCATATTAAACATCTTTGAGAAGCCGTACCTGCCACCATAAACGCATCGAAACAATATCCAGCATGAAGGTCTTTTTGAACTACGAGGACAACGAGAACAAGGACTACCACAAGTCCCTCAAAATTACGCTTCCCAAGTCTTGGAAGACCGGGCCCGCCTCGAACTTGTTGAATCAGTTTGTGGAATCCTACAATGCCAAGTTTCAGGACACTAATCCACTCGATGCTTCGGAGCTTCATTTGGGGATTCGCGAGCAACTAGAGAAGGCATATGGAAGCATGGGAGTCGCCGAGACCAAAATGATGCCAATCTGCAGCGACGCTGTGGTCATCGAAACGATTCCGGATCGATCGGATGTGTACATTTGCCACGGGCCATCCCGGACGAAAGCGGAGGTAGAAGCCGAAAAAAATGCCGCAAAAAAGGAAGAAGAAGAGATTCGCAAGAATACGGTCGCCTGCACTCGCTTTGGCTGCCAGAAACGTTTTCCGAAGGGAGGGCCCTATCCCGAGTGTGTCCACCACAAGCTTCCGCCCGTCTTTCACGAAACAGCCAAGTACTGGGCCTGCTGTCCTAACAAAAAAGCTTACGGTAAGACATCGCTGACTTGATCGTTCTGTGCAATAATTTGTCCCTTTAGCAGTTTGTTCTTGCCCATCCTGTGGCCGACTCATCGTTCTTGAATCAAATTTCACTCACTCTATTCACTTAATAGACTGGGACGACTTTCAGAAAATCCCCGGCTGCCAGACTGGTACGTGTACCGACATTAAAGAGATTGGAAAGCGTTTCTTGGGAGGAACCGATCTTCGAGATCAGGAGAAACCAGAGAAACTGAAATCCATCGACGATTTCAACATGGCTCAATCTGCAGGAGGTGCCGAGGCAGCTCCGGTGTTGGAACGATTGAGAAACGTACTTTTCGAAGTTGGTGTCGACAAGGAATTATTCGACCAAGTGGTTGATGGTATGAAGAAAGAGTACGACGTATCGACCTCGAATGAAAGCGAACTCTTGGCCGCGGTATCAGAAGAACTGGGTAAGTAAAAACCTCATGGCCTATCCAATCCAAATCAGCAGTTTCTCTCGGTTGTCACAGAACTAAATTGTTCGATTCGTGTCTGTAAATCGGCTTCTCGTCTCATTTTGTTACATTCAATTCTTTCTGCTCAATTGTGCATTTTTCTCCGCCGTATCCGTCGAAAGGATCAAAACTCAAGGCCGCGCTGAAGGGCATTGCCGTAGACCAACTAAGAATAAAATAATTCGCTACCGGATACGTTCGTCTTAACAGCCAGTGTGTATAATGATCGAGCTGACGAAGCAAAAGTTGAAACGATATAAACAAAATTCCGCGATGCTTATTGTATATTACAGAAAGGCAGTGTAGTGTAGAAAAGCCATGCAGGATAGAAACCTAAAGTGCAGTGCTGTGCATAGTGGAGCGCAACTCTTTGTGATTGTATTCAAATGGATCTTATCGTTTCCATCGTTCAGTTGAACAAATAAGAGAGAGAGAGAAGGAGAAAGAGTTGGAGCGGAGACCGTAACTAATGACCGCTACATTGAAGATGTATCGTTCTAACAGAACGTGGAAGAGGAAGAAAGGAATTCGTTACAGAAATGTTTTTGCAAAATAGATAATTGCTTTCTAATATTATACACGAGGCGCCTTATATTATACTTGGTGACTGCAGTAGCGAGTTGTCCTTCGATTCAATTTATCTTCGATTGAATGCAAAGGAATAGCTGTTTTTCAGGAGCGGATTGAATCATCCGCTGATTCTTTGGATTATCACTCTTTTTATTCGCCATCGTCGCTTCTTGATGGCAAATATTTTGATTGTGTTTCAAAATGATATCCAAAAGAGGCTGGGTGGGAATGTGATTGAGCGAGATACAATCACTTGCGTCGTCCGACGCGCGGTCATTCTTCTTGTATGCGGTATAGATCCTGGTAGATCTTTCATTCAACCCTGTGCAAGACCTTCGTGTTTCGACAGCTCATTGCAGAGTGTCTGGAGGAACTTCTTTTGTGACAAGAACCTTGTCCATCGCTCAAAGCACCTGTGAGGTATGAGATCGAAGGGAAGCTTGTTCTTATCATCCTCAAAGACGAACAGCTTTGGAGCATTCTTCATGAGATACTCGATGTTGTTGAAGTTGGGAGCCGCTGACATACATGCGTTGTGCAGCGGTGTTCTCCCAAAGCGATCCCTTACGTTTAGCTGTACCTTGGCCTCTTCGACTAGAAACTTGAGAACTTCTATCTTGAGGCTCGAAATCCGGCAAGCCATATGGATGAGATTTTCCCCAAACTGATTGCGTGCCTCGAGATCGTAGTTCTTCTCTTCATTATTCATGAGAGACCGTAGCTGGTCCAGATCTCCCCCTCGTAGAGCCTTGAGAAGATCAAGCTCAATTTCTGATTCTTCATAGGGTTCGAAGTACAAGGCTTGTTCGATGTTGAAAGCATCTATCCTGCTCTTTATCTTCTTGTTTTTCAGAGAAACTGTTAGATATGTACAAGGACTAAGGGTAGGTATTGCGGCAACAGATGCATGAGATCGTCTGGGCAATGTAATGAATGAAAACGCCTTGGCAGATGGTGAAGAAGACTGTGAAGACACTGAAGACGGAGGAAACGAAGCTTGAAGTTTTCGTGTCTTCAGCGGCGTAGAGCCTTCGTTTGAACAACAACCTATACTACTCATTTCACTAGCACAACGTTTGTTCATAGACAACATGCAAATGTTGTTGAAACCTTGATCTCCGAAGCAAGTTAATTCGATAATAGTGCTTCAATTTCACTTGTGAGGCTCGTTAGAGTTCAAACGAGGTGCTCAATGCAACAACCTCGAAGCGTCTGGAAAGTCAGTTGCAAAGGTGAGAGGATGTGGGTTGTGGGTGTATGCGCTGGTTGGGAAAACAAACAAACCTCGTGGTTTGTACGCGACTTCTGCGATGCTGAATTGCCAATCCACACAGTACGAAATGTTTGTAGGAATGTTAGACGTAAGTACAAAGTCTACCAAGCGGTTCGTAACAAATTTTGTCTAAAATCATTCTTCTCATTTGGATTCTTTCGAAAAGTGTCTATCCTACGACTATCACTCGTTAAATTTTGGTACAAATTGCTTCTCCTTTTTATTTAATTCACTCGTCCTAAAATTTAATTAACGCCATTTGTTCTGTGGAACTGAGGGGACGTTAAGTGCGCTGATCAACTGACAGTTTGATAACGGAGTATTCGCGAATAGAACATTTTTTGCCGACGTGGCTGCTGACTCTCTATCCCAGTGAGGATGAGTTGATTGGATCGAATGAGTCAGGTGCCTTCTTTTTACATGGTTTGCTGTTCGTACGTACTTACTGCATTATCAAAATTACTTAATTCTACGAGCAGGTTGTGTACATTTGGAGACCAGAATTATGGCTTCACACCTTGCTTCTTCTTCTTCATGTTAGTACACCCTGTCTAACTTATTTAGTGGTCGTGTCATAATGATGTCGTGTCATACTTCCGGAATCCTGTGTAATGTGGAAACATATATTCTTCTCCTCAAAAAAATAAGAGCAAGGAGGACCACGAACACATAGAAGAAAGGAAGAAGCTAATCGTGCTCCAGCTGCTTCCGGCGGACCCCAACTATACTCCTCGTCGTCTCCAACCTCTAGTAGCATGAGGAGGAGGAGGATCATCAACATCTGGAGTATGTTGTCGTTGTTAATATTAAACAAGAAAGAAGAGGAGGAGACGCGGACGATGAGGCGATGATGATAACAAGAACTCCTCTAGTCGTCCTAGAATTAAAATGAATCCTCATCAAGACAAGAAGAACTACGAAAGTACCAGATGGCGAGCAGGAGGAGAGCAGGATTAGTCCTACCAGAATTTTCACCACACTCCGTCGTAACTCCTCGGTGCTCCTTCTTCTTGTAGTTCTTCTTGTTGTTTCTTGTGTATTACCACTCCTACTCTACACTAGCTCCTCGTCGGCATGTCCTTTTCCTCTCTCTTTAATACCTTTTCATCAAATACGAAACGTGAGATTTATACCATCATAAAAAAATCCTAACGATAATCATGATCGACGAAGTTTCATACCATACTACATATATCATGCATCATAGTTAGGTAGGACTACATATGATGTGATCTTACTTTGCTCATGAAAAACGGGCAGTCTTGGGAGCGAGATAACAGGAGCATTCGTGGTCATTATGACCATTTGTACAATAAATATAGTGGTCTTATTTTGCCTCCCGGCATAGCTAACTACAACATGAGCGTTTAACAAGACAACCGATAGTTATACTGTGACCAAAATCTGCACGCGGTATTTTGTATGTCCGTTACTGCTTGTAGCAGAAACGTAGGAGGATGGAGGAATTATTCTACGATCGAAATCGCTTCGGGTGAAAAGGAAGCAACGAGCAGAAGTCAACCCTGTATCACCAAGTTCGATCTATTGATAGTCAACAGACGCAAGATCTGTCTAACGGTGTTTCATTAGAGAATTTAAGAGAGAGCAAACCTTCTTGAACCTTCTTTACTCTAAACAACAACATCTAGTTTGCCACCGACGCAAGAAATACAATCTCATATTTTCATTCGATCGATTTTGACGAGGCAAAATGGGAGCAATCAACGCACCCGTCAATGGGGAGAAAAACATCCCGGATCAAGCCAGAGGAAATCCTGTCTATGAACAAACAAGACAGGACATGCCACTATGGTGTTGTGGAAGAAATTGCGGTCGAAATTCCAGGTAAGCACGGTCCATATTGTTTCGTTGTTTCGTCGATTTCAGGAGACATTTGTACTTCTTGTATTCAACACGTTCTCACAAAAAAATTATTTGCAGAATCACTGTTTTCATCTTGGGAACGATCGGTATTTGTGCTTCTACCATTGTCTGTCTATCACCGAATTACTTCCGCTTCATTAGTTTGAGAAACGACACCTTTTGTGATATTGACAAGTTTCAACCAATACCATTTGAATATGCAGCAGAGGCAAATGTAGGTCTCTTCCGGTTCGAAATCACAGAAGTATATGAATATCCTTGGCCGTGGCCCACGGACGAAAGAGAATGCGAACGATTTGATCTTCTTCATAATCGAGAATTGGAACGACTTGCTGCATACGATGCTGAAAATGAGGATTTCGCAGGTAGGTTGCTACAAGTCAGATTCCCGAACGAAGATTATGACGACGACGATGATAGCGTGGCGATAGATGATGCTGCTTTCGCCGATGAAAATGTTCCTGTCGACGAAGTTTCGACAGGACACACGGCAGGACACCAAAACGATACAATGCAAATCATTTTGACAAGGGCTCCTGCAGATAGCCCTACTGATATTCAAGATGTTCCAATCGACAAAATCCCGGACGCACTTCCTGGAAGTAACGCGAAAGACATCAACCGTCTACCAACTGAGTCACCAACGCAAGCGCCCACACATGGTAATCCGAACGAACTGATTGAAGTCGAAGTCGGAGTTGTTAAACCGTATCCTGCCGGTCACGAGTTGGACAAACTCTTTACGCAAGGACAGCAGGGAGCTATGTGGGCACCTATCCTGGCATCACTTGGCTTGATCTTTTGCGCGATTGAATTTTTCTGTTGTATCTACAAGTGCAGTTGGTTACCAACAGCGATTTTCTTATACGTTGCATTCATGCTGCAGTTGATGACAATGTTTTTGTTCATGTCTGAAGACTTCTGGTACGTTGAGTGTTAGGGTATTGCCTACCTTCGTCTGAAATCCGTACTTGATTCCGTTCACCATTCTGTTGTCTCACATCAATTTTCCGACTTGCAGTGATTACACGCAAGATTGCTGTACTTGGGCCTGCGGGATACATGTCTGTTATTGCGGTGATATGCTACTTGATTTGTCAGATGCTAGTTTGTATGACACCACGACCACCACCGAAATGGAACTTGTTGAAAAAGCCTCCAGTTCGCAGAAAGAAAAGGAAGAAAAAGAAACGGGGCGAATTTGACGAAGATGAAAAAGATGATACTCTGACTGGAACTCCAGATCGATTTCACGATGAATCATCGATCAGTAGTAGTAACAGGTATATGGACTCCTACGACGACCAAGGTCCGTACAGCAGCTACTACGGTGACAGCAACAGCTATAGCGACAGCCGAGATCCTTACAGCAGTCACTACGGTGATAGTAATGGCTATAGCGACGACCAAGATCCTTACGGCAGTCAATACGATGACAGTAACCGCTACAGTGATGGCTATGACAATGGTGATGGTTACGACAATGATGGTTACGACCAAGTCGACTTCACCAATGGTTATGACGATAATGGCGGTGGCAGCAATCACGACAATGAGGACTACGAGGAGGCTCCTTCTTCGAAGTCAAGTAGACGAAGGAAGAAGTAGAAAAGGATTGTGGTTACTTCTCTTTCATGGGAGAGAAAGAGACACTTGCTCGTCGTTCGATGAGCCGAATATATCTTTGAATGAATGAATTCCGCAGCGAATGACATTCAATAATTTAATTGCATGATAACAATACGACCATCTATAGACATGTGATATATATCTAAACTTAAGCATAACTTCATGATGAACTACGCATAAGATTTGATTTATTAAAAAGAAAGAAATCGTCACATGCATACGATTTGTCGCATTTTGCGAAAAAGAAATATTCCAATGTTTTCGTTCTTTCGAATATTATTGTAGTTCATTTCGTTTTTCAGCATAAACCTCCCGCCAGAGCAAATCAGCCAGAACCGAATCATCTTGTTGCATCCTCACTTCATGATTATTCTCACCGATCAAATGCGTACAAAACAACACGAGATTGCACTTCAGCGATCAATCAACCCCCGAGTCGTTTCTTTTATACCGAGAACTTTACATTGTAGGATCGCTGTAAAATTCCTCAACACCTCGGGGACCCGCTGTTTCGCCAGCCATGCCCTTGTCCTCCTTCCGTTTCATGGTGCTGTACTTGGAGCTTATCGACAGGTCCACATCCATCCGTTGCAGTCGCTCCAAAAGTTTCATCCATGCGGTCAAGTCGGTTAAAGTCGTCCTAGTGTTGATACTTGCGGTACCCTTTGGTGGCAAGAACACAACAGTTCCATCCTCCTCTACTCGGCAAGGAACGACGCCCGATTCAACCGCATCCGACAATTGACGCGATGCCTCTTCTGGTGCCACCTTCCAGCGCCGTGCCAAGATTTGAATAGAAGTTATCGAAAACATCGTCGATGCTATTCTAACCTGGAGTTCTTTGACACGCCGGAGGCAGTTGCGTGCCATGTCCATATTTCCATCGGCAGTTAGGACATTTTCATGCACACGAACAAGGATTTCCGCAGAGGTGCGGTCGACTGCTTCGACGGCTGGTCCCAAGTGAGTATACACGGAGTAAAGGTCTTTCTCTCTGTTTTCCTCGGTATTGGCTTGGCTGCTTTCTCCCTTGCTTTTGCCGATGCTGCGGTCGATTAATGTTCGGATACTCTTACTCAATCCTTTGGGGGTACATTTAGGAAGACGGGTTCCAGGACGTGCCTTTGTCTTCTTCTTGCCGAGTGTGGATGCACCGATGTTATCTGTAGAGGTGATGTTGCTATCCCCATCATTGTTCATGTCGATTATGTCAGCTCCGCTGCTTTCTTGTCCTTCGCGATTATTGTCATTGATATCCAAGAGAGGCTGGACAAGTGAAAGTTTCTTCCAGGCCTGGATCGCAGTGGTACTCACGACGTCAACAGGAATGGAAAGGCATGTCCACCAACATCTATGAGCCAAGGCGTAATGATCGCGACCACACCCGTAATGCACGATTCCCCGCAAGTAATAGTATTTCATAATGATAGAAACAGAAGGGTGGGATTCGTCGTTGCAATTGCCGTTATTCTTCTTTAGGGCGGAAGTGGGAAGAGGCCATGTGCCTCGGATCACCGTTTCTGCAAATTCGTACTCTTCTGCTACAACGGCACATTGCAAAAAGGCGGTGTGTGCCGGGGTCAGGGGTGGGAAGGCTTTTGAGGATGACGATGGCATGTTCACCAACGACGTCGCGATGGAAGATGAAATCTTGCTGTTGCTCGACACAGCAGCGGTTACAGTAGGAGAACCGTCTGAATTCGACGAGGAGCTTGCTGCCACCAGACTTGCCAAGACGGGGAGAATTCCGCTGGATGAAATTGCCGACCGGTCAGGACACAGCACAGCCGCTGCTGCCACTGCTTCCAGCGTTTCATCTCGGTCTTTTGCGTTCCGATTTGAGTTCTCCTGTTGTTCTCTCGCAATTGCGGCCGCAGCAACATCCGAAACAGCAGATGTTGCCATTGTCACTGCTGCCAATGTACCCATCGCTTGTGATTGGAGGGGTTCTTCACGAAGCTGAGTGGCCGCAGGCACAGAGATACAATTGGGCGACATGGGAAGCTGGGTGGACCGGAGCACTCTGTCCACTAGCGCTATTAGATTCACGACCAGCCTCTTCCGCGCTTCGAAACCAATTTGATAGCGGCCCAGCAAGCAAGGATATTCCTTCGAGAGAAGGACTGGGTCGGGAAGCAATCGACGTCAAATATGCCGCGGGATCCGAGACAAAAGCCGGCGGCAAAACAATAGAGTTGGTATTCGCATTATTGTCAGCGGATGGCGAAGAGATCTTCATAGCAGATGAAGAAGAATCGTCGGTGGAATCCATTGTGGAGGAGTAATTTGAAATTAGTAGCGATGGTAACTTCTTGTCTCGAATCGAATCGTGCAATGTGATTAACCAATCACGGCGTAATAGCTTGGTATGTAGTAGCTACCGAAAGTAATCAACAAATTAGTATCCAACGGGAGCAATCGTTGGGAGATAGAGAATAAGAAAGCGATCTTACGAGAGAGAGATTTTCGACGATGAAAGGAGGTCTCTCGTGAAGCTAATTATGTAGATCAGGCTTTACAGCCTGTCGAGATGAAAATCGAGTTCTATCGATTGATTACGCGAACGCGCTATTGACTTCTATGGATTTGATTTTGGCAGTGAGAATTGTATCGAAATCCTCCGGCGTCGAAAAACCCTTACAATTCAGATATCCCTAACCTTGTTGGTCAATGGATAGCAATATCTTTTCTTGCCCTTTTCTCACGATATGATTTGAGAGGACGAAGATAATCACAAACCTCAAAATGTTATCAACTAGTATCGACAATAGTCCCAAAATGGTTTACGGTAAGGTAGGAATAGTAAATTGAATTGACTAATTATTTAGTGAGCACATTTCACACAAGGGTGAGTTGCATGGACGGCTGGAGTAACTTTCCGTGCAAAAATCTACAAATACAATGATCTTGTCGTGACAGGTTGTTTAAGCCATGTTCATCTCGGCTTGGGCAAGATTGACCTTGGCGCGGTGGATCTTGCGGTACAAGAAGAAGGCGTAAGCTCCAAGAAGAGCAGTGGTCAATCCAAAGATGACGGCGAAAGCAGTTGACGCCGATCCTCCAACAGCGATGCTGGATCCACTGGCGATCTTGCGGGTGGCCTTTTGCAAGTTGGGGAGGATGTGGTTGATGTATTCACATCCGCTGGTGTCAGCATAGAAGTAGTTTCCGAGGACCTTGCTCAACTTGGTTTCGCACTTGGCGGCTCCTTCGTAAGCGTTCATGCAAATGTCGGCAACTTCGGCATCATAGTTTTGGTAGTTGTTGTTGTTACCGTT
Source organism: Pseudo-nitzschia delicatissima (assembly GCA_037355735.1). Lineage (NCBI taxonomy): Eukaryota > Bacillariophyta > Bacillariophyceae > Bacillariales > Bacillariaceae > Pseudo-nitzschia > Pseudo-nitzschia delicatissima. Next base: position 1,936,855 of record CM074777.1, on the reverse strand, counting down.
GTAGTTGTAGTTTTGGCCGTTGTTGTTGTTATTGTTGTTGTTATTGTTGTTGGCGTTCTCATCGACCTGAAGACACGAGATGCAGTCGTTGACCTTGATGATCGATTCCTTTTCGTAAGGAAGAGGGTATCCGTAGTTGAAGGCCTCGTAGACACCAGATCCGGCGTAAGAAACGCAACCAGCATCCTTGAAGGCAGCCAAGTAGATGCTCTTTCCGTCCTTAGGAGAGCACATGGCACCAATGTAGTATGGGCGGGACATGTCAACACCGTTGTTGTTGTTGTTTCCGTAGTAGTTACCGCCGTTGTTGTTTTGTCCATCGGCACCTTCCATGGCTTTATTGCAGTAGGAAAAAATAGACGACGAACAAGATTCAATTTAGGGAAAGTCACAGAGAAAACAAAAACTATCCCATCAAACTCTCAAACAAAAATTCGATTGCGACCAATCACTCACCTTGGCACTCCATAAGGGCACCAATGTCTTGTTCCTCTTGTCCCTCAACTTCGATACAGTCGGTCATACCGGCATCGACGTAGCATTGGTTCTCGCAAACTTCGTCGTCATTGGCGTTGTCGCAGTAGCAGTACTCTCGGATGGTCTCGCAAGCCTGTTCCTTGGCTTCGTTCTTCATCTCGACGTAAGCTTCAATGAATTCGTTCATGCTGACAACATACTGAGCAAGTCCGCTTCCGCAGCTATCGCAGTTGGATTTGGCTCCGGCACAGACGATGAACTTGACCAAGTTCTGGCTGTAGAGGAGGCCTTCATCTTCACCTCCTCCTTCTTCTCGGACTTGGATGAGAGACGAGCACGACTCGTACTTGATGGAGTAGCCAGAGAGCCAGTCAGCTTCTTGGTTGGCGTTGTTGTTTTCAAGACGACGGGCCTTCGACAAGAGTCTCTTTCCGGTCTTGGAGTTGGTAGGGATGTTGAAATCAGGGATCATTTCACTTGCCGAAGCAAAGGCAGCGGCAAGAGCCAAGATGGTAGTTCGGAACAACATGTTGATAGTTACTTCTTTTACAATTATTTTATGAAAGGGTTTCGATCAAACAACGATGAAAGAATTGTGATCGCAAGTCGCTGCAACTCCACGAGAGATAGCCGATGTCAAAAAAGTTCCAAAGACGATTTTTACCAAAAAAAATGATCTTTGGAGTTTCTCCTCGCTGTTTTCATCGAAGATTGAAAGGCAGTTGGGCGCGAAGAACAACGGTCGGATGTCAATCGGGGATCCTGAGCCAATGGAATCCTATTCGTGCCAACGCGCGCCCGACTTGCATGCGCAGGTTAGCATTTTGAGCGATACAGCTGCTTCAAGTCTCCGACCACTTAGATAATTACGAAAAGCAACCACGCGCCAAAAATAAATTCCGCGCCTTCTCCAAGATTTGACGTATTGTAGTGTACCGACCGTTCTTTAACGTCCTTGTCAACGGTTGAAAAATCTGGAGGCACGTGACAACCTGGCCAACGCTTGCGTTAGAGCCTTCAACTAGGAAAAAAATGATACTAGGAAAAAAATGATACTGTTCGTATTCCATCTATTTTGAGAACACACAACTCATCATTCGTGTCAGCAAAAGCGGTGCGAGGATGATGTTCCCTGCGTCAATCATCTCTGTTCATATCTTTCCAACGACGGTAGTTGTGAACTGAACTATACAAGTTGCCGAGGAAAAGGGGCAGGCATTAAGGGGAGGAAAGCTTGTGCCATTCCCTTCCTCTGGTATTGCCATAACTACCATAGTAGTCCTAGTCCTAGTGGCACTCTGGAAGAAAATCTCTTCGAATAATAGTTACACTAAAATGTTACAGTATGGTATCTATTTTGACACGAAGCGCTTGTTGTGGTCGGTCTTCTTGGATTGTTGCTATGTTTGGGCGGGCCGATATTTATTCGATAGATTTGCGGTATGCAACGAAATCCTTCACAATATCATCGGTCGATGCACGTCCATCGGCAAAGTCGTCCGGCAGAAATTCTTCGAATCCCTGGGAAAAATATTTCGACAATTCCGATTCGGGGATCATATTCACTTTTTTGCGCATATCCGTCGAGATCATTGGTTTCATCATGCTCCAGATCGTTCCAATCAAACCCGGTGCATTGACGACTGAGAAACATGCGGAGACGCACAGGAAAACTCCCATGTAGCATCCTATTCAATTGCAAAAGACTGGTCGAGAGAAAAATTAGACCACGTACAGATCTTTCATGTTCGAGACGAAAACGATTCCTTCTTTAGAACTCTTTTCGTTTCCATCTTGCATTGAGGTCATGCCGTATACAAAATTATCAAATGTGGAGGCTTTTGTTTTGGTGGGAAAATCACGGCTGGGACGAAAGTAGAGAACGTCGTGTTCACCCTCCAACGTCTTGAGTCCAGGTACCGGAAACATTTTCTTCTTTAAGATATCTTTTTCTAGGTCGACGGCCTTGAGGTTGAGGAATCTCTTGTCGAAATTCTTCATAACCTTCCACGATGCAGTTTCGTTGAATTTTTAGCGCCGGGGCTGCAGTAGGCAAACCTGAGAATCATTTCGTCGTCGAAGAGTTCCTATTCATCGGGATATTTCTCACTCCATTTGGTTTTGAGATTGTCGAAGCACTCTTTTTCTTCCTTGGAGAGGGCGGCAATTTGTTCCTGGACGGTGCGTTCATCCTTGGAAGGTGCGAATCGGTCGAGTCCTGTTATTGTTGAGGTCACTGATGCCATTATGGTTTGCTGTGTTCTCTATTTTACTTTCACTAAACTTAGAAATATGAGATCAATCTTTCTCCCAAACATTTCTTCCGCAATCACGTGCTTCCTCACGAAACTCACAGCCATCCTCCCTACTTTTATTTTACAACTTGTCTTCCGTACAGTCTCCACTGAATTCTACACCATCACGATGAATGTCATCGCTTCTTCCGGAGCCACTTCCGGAGCAGCCATCAAATCAACGTCACCTGGAACGTCATCGGAACATCAGTAAATTGCTCGTGTAGTGTTTTCGAAGCAAGTCTTGGCCTGTGCCTACTTTGATTTTGGATCGTATTTTTGTTCGATTACGTACCTTGAAATTGAATCTTTTTCAAGAAATTAGAAGTGAAAGAATTGATTCACGAAGGTTGCATAGCATTCTCATCAGAGGCCAGCAAGTTTTCGGCGTGATCGGGAAATTTTTTTTTACCGAGGTACAAAAAAAATTGTACCCGCGTCAAAAAAAATTGTACCCGCGTCAAAAAAAAATTCCCAGAGATTTTTTCTCTCGAGCATTCATCGACATCACAATTAGCTCTTCATTCGACCATTCATCCACATCATCATTACCTCTTCATGATACAAATGATGTTGTAATGTGTCCGGGTCATGTGTTGTCACGCAATGAGAAGTCTTCATCAAGTCTTTATTATCTGTTGCCGTAGACCGTGACTGGAATTCCATTCCCGCCAAAGTGGCATCTGTGCTGTACATATCCCGGTTCGCGTCCTTCTCATAAATAATGGTGGATCTAAACTCTAACCCTAATTCTAAATGTCTTGTGCTGGATCGATGGATATTGTTGATATGTATGAATCATACACGTAGATCATAAAAATTCGATCTGTCTGTTGATATGTATGAATCGTACACGTAGATCATAAAAATTCGATCGACGACAGATATAGCATTATTGCACGGATAGCCCACCATCCATTCCTGTGACAACACTAAATCGGACCCGGGTATTATTTGCATCACGAACAAATAATGATGATGTTTGAATGTACGTAGTCAAAAACGCATTCCTATGTCGATGAATGCCCATTAGACTACGTAAATACCAGTACTGAACTCACGTATGATTCACTCCAATCTTGGTTGCAAAAAAAAAGTTTCGGTTTCTCTGGGAAATTTTTTTTGACGCGGGTACAATTTTTTTTGACGCGGGTACAATTTTTTTTGTACCTCGGTAAAAAAAAATTTCCCGATCACGCCGAAAACTTGCTGGCCTCTGATGAATTCTTTCTACACGCTAACAAACAAAACTCCTTTTTTGAGATATGTTCATATGTACATATTACAATATGAGTATGTTAGTACCTTTATCCGTCTCTAAATCATGTCCTCCAGTCAAACAAACAGAAGCTGTGTACAACGTACTTTTACGTGGGAACGTACCAGAAACAGACAGACTTTCAGTACCAACAACTCTTGCTTCTTTACGAAAAGGTGTTGTGCCTTGTCTTGTTATCATTACTTGATTCCAACAACATTCAAACTCGCTATCATCGATACAGTTCTATTCATCACTATAAGCCCAACAGTGTCTTCGATTTATTCAAGTAGAAAGAAATGACTACCGCACACAGACCTACCTGGAAGGCCGCCGTCGGAAAGGCCAGCGAGGGAGGATGGTCAGCTGGAGGTTCCGGATCGGCCGGCCTTAGTGTCTTGGACATGCCCGCACACACAAAGCTTAAGTTTCGAACTGGTAGCCAAGTGGTGGATCGCCAAAAGGCCCTCAAGGAATCTCTCCTCAAATTGGAAAAGGCAGAAAAAGAGGCCAGCAAGCGATTACTCCAGCGTCCGGCCGTAGACGAGGAGGTCGAAAACGAGGGTCGACTGAAACTCTTGAAGCAAACTGCAGAAGTTGACGAGGTTGCAATACAATCAAAATACGATGATGCCGATGCATCATCAGCCTCTGATGAGGATGGGGATGGATGGAGCGAAGCAGAAAATGATGATTTGGATGCGAGCAGCAGCGACGAAGATGATTCCGACGACGATGACTCCGACGACGAGGACGATGAAGCCGCGCTGCAGGCAGAACTGGCGAAAATACGAGCAGAGCGAGAAGCCGCAAAACGGAAAAAAGAAGAAGAGGAAGCAGCGGAAGACGAAAAGCAACTGGAAGAAGCCGCTTTGCTGGGGAATCCACTGCTGTCTACAGCAGACAGTAGCGGTGGTGGTAGACTCAAACGACGATGGAACGAGGACGTGGTTTTTCGTAATCAGGCAAAGGGGGAGCCTGAGATCAAAAAGCGATTCATTAACGACACGGTACGAAACGACTTTCACAAACGATTCCTTAACAAGTTCATTCGGTAAATTTAATTTCTTGTATAATGAAAACAATTTAGACAGATTGAAAAATCTATTGTGTCTAAATTCTCTAGCTAGATGAGATCTATTGTCTCCTATCGATCACTTGATTCAATCTGATTTGCCTGATTGACGAATTACGATTCTCCCGTCTTCTAAAACCTCTAGGTCGGGATGATGCCGAGCAAAGACCTTGGGATGGGATCGAGCCAAACTCTTGAAAGTGTTTTCTCCCACCGATGGATTCATCAGATTGTTTGGCCGTCTCCAATGGTTATAACCTTCCGGACGTTCCCAGGGCACCAAGTCATTGTTTTGTAGCAGATCTTTGTCGAGCGGTCCCATTGTAGCCGATAATACGGGATTGTAAAACAGTGGTACAGATGTGCGTGCTTTCGATGGCGATGACGGTTTGGTTGACGGCTTCGTGATCACCCGATGCGGAGTAGCAAGAAAGTAACCACGACTCCATGTTTCGGCCTGCTCCCCCAAGTTGCAAATCAAATAACTGCTGCTGCCATCGACTTTCTTAGAACTAGAAGTATTGTCATTGTCGTCGTCATTATGGGCTTCGGTTCTGTTATCGACATTGGATGATGACGGTACGACAACATCTATCCATTCTCCTTGAGAATAAGCCTGGAGTATTGAGCCATTTGTAGAAGACGAATCTTGTAAGACCAAGGTCAGAAAATTCGTATCCGTGTGCGCTCCTACACCTTGCTGCGTATCATTTTTCTTCTCTGATGATGACGGCGCAGGAGGATAAGAAACTAATTTGATAACCCAATGGGGCACTTCGTCGTCGCTATCATTCTTCGAAATGAACTTGTCGTGGATCGCAACCTTCGGGTCGAGTTGCAGTGCCAAACATAGGGAGTCCCGAATTATGTCCGCCACGGCGCATACTTCGGAAGAATATCTCAATGTGGTGGGTTCGAGGTTGGGCTGTAACTTGGTCGGCCATGGGTTTTTACCCGCCTTAAGTCGTTCGTAGACAGGCCAAGACTTTTGTTCGTAATTTTTGTACTCAACGGCATATTCCACTTGCTCTCTGTAATCCAGGTTGCCGCTTGTGTTTTCAACTCCCAGCTGCATGAAACCTCGAAAGGATGGGCTATTTTCATAGGAAACACCAAGCTTTTCCTCGAGAGAGTGATCGAAGAAGGATCTGGTTTCATCCAACATGGACTTTGCAAGATTTCCAAAGTCGTGCCGAATCAAGAAGAATCCAACAGTGTGGCATGCCACCCGCAGTTCTTCCACGAACGCCGACCTGTTGCTTTGGTACTTGGCAATGTCGAGAATCGGTATCCTCCTCCCAAGTGTCATGGTGCTTCCATTATTCTTGATTATTTGAATCTGGTTCTTTTATTAATGATGTATTTCTGCACAAGACAAGATTTTTTTTTTCTTCCGAAAATCGTATCAGCGTTACACGGTTTGTCCGTCAGCCGTTTTCACAGTCCAAAATAGATTTCCTTGTTTCGATATAATATCATTTAGATAGAGTGGTAAACAATAATATCATCACCATAGTCAACAAAAGAATGTTTGGAAGCAGGAGAACTTTATCTAAGCGACTAGCCTAGTAGATGAGGGAGAAGAGAAGTCGAATTCTGGAACACCAAGTTGGTGGTCAGGAACGGAAGAAGAACGAGGAAAAGGGGCGAGGAGACGAGGAGGATGAGGCTCAGGATGCCTATGACAAGCTAACTACAGTATCGGGACAAGATTTTTAATGTTGTGGAAAACATAGATTAGGTCTTTATTTTTCGAAATTTGAGTTTCTTTCAAGGAGAGAAGCTATCCATGCAATTCCAACCATTTCGCACCATCCACTCGTGAACGCTTCGTACTTTCCATACTCAATCTTCTGATGATGATTCCAAGCGGGACAATGTTGAAATCAAATAACATCATGGATGAGCGTGTCATGGAAGTGTTTAGGCATCAGTTTCTTCAAATCGGACCAAAGGTGAATCTAAATCTAGTTGATCATCCTCTGTCCCGATCGTCATTCCTGCCACGCTGTGGATTGTTTTACTTTGAGTTGAACTGCATCTGTCAAGATTTCTTTCCTTATAAAGCTCCCAAAATCATCGTATACACTAGCTCAGAAAACTGGGCTCCTTGTGCAATTTTTATTTTTTACGAAGATTTGGGAGCCTTTTTGTCGTCGGGCGGAGGTTTGTCGTCACCATCGCCGTCATCACGCTTGGTGGAGAGTCCAGACCAAACGCCGGTACCCTTCCACTCATCTGTTTGTCCCGCCGCGTAACCGACATAGTCGATCGCGGACTACCATGGTATCGGAAAAAAGTAATCGCAGATTGTTGACGGCGTGTTTATGAAAAGAATTTAGATATTTCGCGAAAGGACGACAACGACAACGAGGAACAAATCAGCGGCGGTTGAGGAAATATTTTCTGCAGCAAATTCCGATAGGTACATTCGGAGATCGCTCAAATGCGGGTGCTAAAATCAGTCGTACCTTTATGGTTCAGTAAATTACCATGGTCGGAGCAGCCTGAAGTTCTGAGGTCGTGGTGGTGGGTTGCTTGGGAACAAGGGCGGGTTGACGAGGAATAAATCCAGAGGCTAGAGAAAGCAAGAGAGCGAGAACTACGATACTTGACTTAGCCATCGTAATGGATATTCGGTTGGTTAATGAGATTCTGAAGGGAAAAACTTCGGAAGAAAAAGTGTGTCATCATCAATCACAAATTGACGGAGCGTTCGTGATAGCCCTAATGAAAAAGAGAAAATGCAGTTGTTCGGAAACTAAAGCTCTGCTAAAATGAAGCTATGGGAGTGAAATCTAAAAACCGATGACAAGAGCTTCTTCGTAACACGTCATCATTAAATGGATTCATTTTTTTGGTCGCGGAATGTGTGCCATGTTCAAGGGATTGCTCATTGCCTCGTCTGACATCATTCTCTCAAAAGTTGTGAACCAAAATTTCCAACTTTTCCCCCAAGAACAAAGACAACTGGAACAACTTCGTCGCTTCGTCAATTCATAGCAACAGGAGGATAAAGAGTTCGTGAAGTTCCACAACGAAGTCCCAAACTTATAAGTTTTTATATCCAATCCTCTCCCGTTGAAGGAAGAAGAATTATACGAGGATGAAAAATCTGATCGCTGTGTCGCTAGTCACAATTTTCTTGGCGGTGTTGCACCAGAGTAATGGACTGAATTCGCTTGCGCCGTCTTCGAAATGCAGCCGTGCATCGGTCGTGCCAACAACGCGGCTATCCGTTGCATCAACACAGTTGGAAACTACTGCCAGTGATTCTGATACAGAAAATGACGAAAATTCGATACAGGATGTAGAATTTCCTCCGCCTTTGTCTCCTTGGGATAGAACGAAACGAGCGGCTACATTTTATTCTACGGCTATTCCAATCATTGCGAACTATTACGGGCTTATAGGCAATCTTAAAATCAAAGAATTGTTGGGCACAGAAACACTTAGCGAGGAGGAAATTGAGGTGTGTCTTACTATGCAACATGTGATTTGTTTGAAAAATTCGAGATAGGAATCGCCTATTTCGTTCGAGGAATGAACTTTGTGGATTACTGGTTAATGATCCTTGTCCTCATTCCTCTTTCCTATTGTACCATTGCTTTGTGTTATAATTTTTGAATTGGAATGCGTCGATAACAGAAACTCTGGGATAATCAGCATCAAGATGGAGCGGAGAAACTCAACAGTAAGTATTTTGAATATTACGTTAACGAATGATGAATTGCGAATAATGAACAAAACTAACAACCTTGACATCTGAATGTAACCATGCACATCATTCCATCAATCAAATAATATCATAGAGGTCATCACGGAATTGAAAGGATTTTATGTGAAAACTGCGCAAATCATTGCAACCCGACAGGATCTTTTTCCACCACAATACACAGACGCTTTGAACGGATTCACCGACAACTTGGACCCAATGGACGCTTCATTGGCCAAAGCGGTTGTCGCAAAGGAGCTGCTGAATCGCGACGAGAAATTCAGTGATGTTTTTTCGGAATTCGACGACGAACCGTTGGGAGCTGCGTCGGTCGCACAGGTTCATCGCGCTGTTCTGACCGAAAAATATGGTGGACGGGAAGTAGCGATCAAGATCCAGCGGCCATCGATTGAGTCGAAGCTTCTAGGTGATGTTGCTAACTTGAAACAAGTCTCAAAGACTTTCCGGGATTTGTTACCACTCGATTACTACACAGTCATGTCGGAATTGGAGAAGCAATTGGCAGACGAGTTTGACTTTGTGGCCGAAGCTGTAGCGATGGACCGTATCTATCAAGCGCTAACGCGATCTATGGATGGTACGGAGTTGACAGAACCTCCGATTGTCTTACCGCGACCAGTACCAGGTCTCATCTCCAAAAGAGTGCTTGTCATGGATTATTTGAAGGGAGTCCCGTTATCGCGAGCACGAGAGGAGATGGCGAAGAGAGGAGTCGACCCGGAAAGCCCAGAAGCAAAGCTTTTTGGAAGAAAACTCTTGAAAGCGCTCACCTATTCGTTCGGAAGGAACATTTTAGAAACCGGATTTTTCCATGCTGATCCACACCCGGGCAATATCTTCGTCTTGGAGAATGGAGATATCGGACTCATCGATTTCGGGCAGGTCAAGCAGATCTCTGGTCGAAGTCGTGAAACTCTTGCAAAAGTGATGATTGCCTTGGATGAACGTGTCGGAGATGATCGCCCGGAAGATTTAGATAGAATCGGAAAGCTTGCACTCGAGCTAGGTGTAACTTTGAATGACGATGCCCAAGACGAGGCTCCAGCTGCTGTTGCAATGTGGCTTTTTGATGGATCTACCAAGGTTCTCCCGGGAGGATATGATCTTGGTGAACTCTCTCCCAACTCACCGGTGAAAGAGCTCGAGTCGTTTCCTCAGTAAGTCAACTGTTTTCTTTGATCGAACTTTTGCAATATTGACGCATGAAACTCATTGTACATTCTTTTCTTTCGTTGCATCATTAGGGACTTGGTCTTGGTTGGTCGGTCTTCGATTCTCATCAAGGGTATTTCGGATCGTCTCAATATTCCATGGAGTCTTGCAAAGGAGTGGGCACCTATTGCAAGAGGTGTACTCGACGTTAACAGTGGAAAGGCACAACCCAAATCTGCTTCCGGTGAACGTGTACGATTCCGAGCAGTTTTGAGTACGCTCAAGAGTTGGTCCAAAGGCAGGGCGAAGAGAATCGGAACAAAGCTTCCATCCCCAATAAGATCGCGATTAGCAGCTTACATTGTAAAGAGAGAAGAACGACAGTCGAGGAAAAAATTAATGAAATAGATCAAACATTTGCAGTCTAAAGGATTTATGAATACTAGTTCTTGTTCAACTTGACAACTTGATTTTTGTAGACGAACCTTGAGATGTGCGATGTCGTTAGGTTAGGGTAAGGTTGACTTCCGCTCTTTGAATCGTGACTGCGTAAGTCACGACCGGAATGAATTTCGAGCGCGAATCTTTTTTTGGTGGTGTCAAACGAAATTCACATACCTACTCATATGAGACTGGCGCCTTCTCACCTTCACACCCCCTTCCTGCATTAAAAATGATCGTTGTTCTTGAATCTCGGAAGGAGTATTTTTTGTCACTGATTTCTTGACATCTTTTGTCCGTATCACATCGACGAAATCATAACCAAGCCTTAACTTCATTGCGATTCCTGAAAGACAGCGAAGTTTCTAATCACTGATAAACAAGATATGGAGGAGGAAATCGAGGAGGATCCACAAGCGCCATGGTGGGTTTGGACGTTGCTATGGGCATGTGCATTAACATCCTTTTGGACTCAAGCCACTGTCACCGAAGAGAGGTAAGACCGATCATATAGCAGGCTACTTTCGTCTGTATCTCGCAAATCTGACTTCGTTCCACTTTTCATGATCTAGGCTTGTGCCTGCCCTAAATGTAATAGCAAATTACTATAAAATTCCACCCGATATCGCTGGGGCTACTTTGATGGCTGCTGGTGCTTCATCTCCGGAGCTTTTCTCTTCGATTGTCGCCCTCTTTGTCACACATTCTGCACTGGGATTGGGAACCGTGGTTGGTTCGGAGATATTCAACCAATTGATTATTTGTGCGGGAGCAGTATTTGCATCGAAAACGGGCAAGCTGATTCTAGACAAGTCAATTTTGATTCGGGAAGTTGGTTTCTATGCTCTTGCCATTGGTCTTCTGTATTTTAGCCTCAGAGATGCTCGCCCATTGGACGACGAACCAGACAGTCCGGAGTATATCTTCATTTCTTTCTATGAAGCTACAATGGTATTCAGCGGATACATCCTTTATGTAATTGTATGCTCTAATTTTGATGCAATCATTTCGTGTTTGACGAAAGCAAAGAAATTGAAAAACAAGGCTGTCTCTTTCTATTACAAAAGACCAACATATGGTGCAACTGTCGCTACGAAGGTGAGAAAAACTGCAAAACTCTTTCCGTTTGGGAAGTCCCCCTACACAGTACTCCGATACTAACATCGCTCGAACTGAATTCAGAATCTTGAACAAGGCAAAATGGATTACATTCTGGAAAAAGCAATTCTCTCCGATGAACCTGTAGGAAATTGGAAATCGAAAGAATATGACATGCCCGCGAAATCATCGCCGGAAGAACACACTGACGCGTCGCTTCGGTCCACAGGTTCTTTGATAGGCAGTTCTCAACGATCCTCCCTTTCCGGCTCTGTTGGAAGTCTGATCTTTTCGAGCAACCATAATGTACTGAAAAAGCTTATCAGGGTATCTGAACGTCCGAGCGAATTGAACACCCTTCACGACGTACGCATGAACGATTATAAGAATGAGATTTCTTGTTTTATGTACGTCTCTGTCACGCCTGAATTTGATGGTATCTGTCGCTGATGTACTTGAATCAAAATCTCAACTTCATTTTCTTTCGATGTTTATAGGTTTCAACGTTCTATTTTCTACAACAAAGCATATTTCGGTGCAAATGCTTGGCGATTGAGGTGGTTCACTATTTCTCCAGAGAACGTGTCGTCTGTCCCTGACAGTTGTGATCCTAACAATCACACGCTAATGTACCCTCGTTTCAAGGCTATTGAAGTCGACGAGAAGCATCTCATTATCAAAATTGCCAATCCACTCGAGGGAAAACGCGATTACTTTTTGATGGCTCCATCGAAGTCGATTTTTGATAAAGTCATTGAAAAAATGGAGGTGAGCTAGATGACTTTAGGTTTCTCGTATGATGTGTACCTTTGTCTCTCACATGTCTCTCACATCTGGAACTGGTAACGATCCATGTTTTCAGCTTTTCATGGAGTTCAACTGTAGTGCGACTTCTGAAGAGATTAGAGCGGTGCAGAGTTTGAACGATCTTAATGACTTGGACTTTGAAGGAGCCGAAGGGTATGAAAGTCTCATAGAATACGAAATGGACAGTTCGAACCTCGAAACAGTTTTCTTTTTCTTGCTGTTCCCGTTTCGTCTTTTGATGCATTTTACAATTCCAGACGTCCGCACGCTTGACGAACATGGTAATCCAACAGCGACGATCGGGAAAGCATATTTGTCAACGATTTCCTGTCTACTCTGGTTGATTGTAGGAAGCTATGCTATGGTGGCTTCCTTGGAGACACTCGGTGAATTATTGGGTATTTCTGATGCAATTATGGGTTTTACAGTCTCAGCAGCAGGTAAGCGGAAGAGGTCTGTTTTGTCCGGACGTAAAAATTGATTTCGATGCAAAATTGATTCTGAATTCTTCGTTTTGCACTCCTTTCCTTCAGGTACATCACTGCCCAATTATGTAGCTTCAAAAGTTGCAGCGGAAAAGGGGTTTGGAAATCAGGCTGTATCAAATGCATTCGGTTCCAATACTTTCAATATCATGTGTGCTCTCGGGCTTCCCTGGATGCTCTATATCAGTCTCGGAAACGATTTCGAGCCCTACGATGGTCTCAAAGATGAACATATCGTCGATTCCATTGTCATCCTAGCTGTTATGCTAGGAATATTCGTAGCGTTTATGTTTGCCTCTGACTTCGTCATGTATCGGTGGCACGGAATTGTTTTCCTCGTGCTATATGTGGGGTACATCGTCTATGCAATAATGGTAGACACTTAAATCTGAGGAGCCTGAAGAGAGCTTCTCGGCCATACTTGTTCCGTCATCGATTCATCTGGATGGGCGAAAGATATTTTAGCAAATAAACCATACTTCATAATCCAGCAATTTGTAAAACAGTCATGTACAAGCCAAGATTTCAATAAAATTTTATTTATTCATTAACACCATAACTTTCGTGTATGTACATTCTCGGGTTCGCAGATTCACATCACATTTTCAAAGGGCTCTCGACGTACTTCGATCTTCCAAGCATTTCTTTTTGAAAAGTCAAGGCATTCCTCGTACACAAAACTCACTTTGATCGAAAATCAACTCCAGATATACGTTGGATCCACTCTTCTATAAAAATTGCAAATGCAGCTACATTCCGATTCAATGAGTGATACTCCCTTGATAGTGTGACAGCATATTTGTTCCCCTCTTGCTGTAGTGACATCGAAACCTCTGCAACACGCCCTTGCATTGTTGTAACTCTGCCGACCACCCTCTCCCATGCTGGAAGCACTTGTTGCGTAATTCGTTCTCCGAAATTTTCCACAACGATTATCCTATCGGATACTTGTCGGTTGAGAATCATCCACCGAAATTTCACTGTTTTCATCGGCCCGGAAACACGAGATTCTAAAGCGCATTTTACATGTCATGAGCAGCTCTTGCGTGAATTGGAGCCCGAAATTTTGTGCCGAAAGAATTTTGTCGGATATTCGGTGGTTCAAAAACATCCACTCCATTTTCACTCTGTGTAGTGAGCTTGAGTACAAAACTTCCAACTTTTGAAACAAAATGCCAAAGATGGGAATATCCACTGCAAGCCGCAATCTGTTTAATCGATCCGTCAAATTGGCGTAGGCGGTATTCAAAATTTGTTCGGAACCGCCTAGCAATGACGACAGGAATTGCGCCGGGAGATATAGTAACCATAGGAACCAATCTCGGGCAGATTCCAATAATGTCTGCCCAAGCTTACCCGCCCGAGACGCACCAGATTTCATCATTCTGAATGGGAACAAAAGTATGCTCACGAGGGCGTCCTTGCAGGCGACCAAGAAATCCAAAGGAAGGAAGAAAATCTTCATCAATCGCTCGGTTATCTTCTCTACCACATTGAAAAAAGCACGATCTACCGCTTCGCCGGGAGTTTGGTTCACGTTTCGGAAGGCAGTCACTGAAACAAATATCAATCCTAGTCCCACTAAAGTCAAAACTGTATTGAAGAAGTTGTTGAAAAGAGAAATCAAAGGCTGTGAGTTCAACTCGCGTCATTCAACTAGTAACTCCGACTTTGCTTTTCGTAAAACATGCGTCAAACACCGCACTTACAAACCGATAGAGTGGGTCGGAACGCATATGACATGGTGTTGTAGAGAGCTTCTCCCGCCGTTTGCTGGACAACGTCGTCTCCAACAACGTCTGTCGCAAATTCCATAGAATGGTCCAGAATCTCTGGATCGTTCAGCGCGTTATGCGCCGATTCTACCAGGAGCGCCTGCGTCGCAAACTTGACTTGTTGTTCCATTCCGAGCCTCTGCACAAGAACGACGAGCTCGTCCAGGACTCGATCGTCGCCGAAAATCTCCGTGGCCAGTTGGACGGCGGCCTCCTTGATCTTTTCGTCGACAATCGCGTTTTGCAACAAATGAATCACTTGCTTTAGCGTATCCGGGTCTTCCAGCAGATCCTTCAGCAACTCCTTCAACAATAACTGGCAAGCTGTTTTAAACTGCGACGATTGGATGATTTTCGTAACGAGGGTTGTGGCAGCTTCTTGGATTTGCGGTGATTTCAACAAATCGGCGACGATTCGATCCAATCCCATCGCCGAAGCTCTTCCGCCTGTCCGTTCTTTGTCATCCTCCTCGGCAACTTCTTCATCTTCGTTCTCTACGTTGCCCATGCTTCTCTTGATGCTTTCCAGATACTCTCCCCGTATCATTCTCGCTAGATCCATTACTGGATCTTCTGGATCAATAACATTGTATTGATCATCTGACGATTGCATGCGCCGAATCAGGGATGGTCCCACGGCGATGATTACGATGAACAAGACAATCCCGTAGACGGATAGTAAGTCTCCCGTGCTCAATTCTTCAACGGCGCGTTTGATGGTGGCCTCGGCCGATCCAACATTCGTTTTTACCGTCGAAACTGTGGAATCCATGAATTCCTGTATTTTGTTGTGGTGCAACTCGGCATGGGCGTCTGAATGCAATGGATCCTTTGATTTGTTCTTTTCTGCCAGAGTTTCTTTTTCGTTCTTGCCGCTTCTACCGCTGCTACTAAAGTTCCGAAATGAAATTCTTGCTCTCATGCCTGGTAGTGCTGCATTGGACGGAACGATCTGTTGCGGAATTGCAAATCGGTTGCTGGGAACTTTTGATAATGAGCTGAATGACCTCGTTGTTCCTAATATATGATGCTGGAGTTAATTTTCCAGACGAAAGACTCGAATCATTGAACATGATTCCAGAGCGATGCCGGGTTCCGTGCACAAACAACGATCTCGACGACAGCAACGAAACGAAATGAGGATCAAAGGCATTGGATTTCTCTTCCAAACCTTCCTTCCACTGCATGTTGCAGATTCGATCTTGTTATTGTAAGCGAGTTTGTTTTCACCATTGGGTTCGCTTCATTGAAATAGTGTGATAGATGTTGCATGTTTGGGGCAAAGGCAGATAGAGGAAGAGATCGAATTTTTCCGATTCGAAGAGCTTTCTCACCACATAATTGATTAACAATGTGGCTGCCTTTGCGTTTGGTTGTGGACGAGAGTAACCTCTTTGTAAATGATCTCAAACCCGACATCTGCACGGGTCTTGACATTGATGACGATGAGTCGGGAACTCTCAGTCGACTCCTGATTGCGGGCACAAAGATCCGACTTGGATTCCACGCGGATGAAGTAATCATCCCTTTATCACAACTCAAATTCGTAGTCAAACGACGAATCTTTTTATCATCATTGGTGTCCACTAATGTGAGTAATTCTTTCGATAGGTTGCTCTTGGCAGTTGTGAAGATTGACGCAAAACTTTTGGTGACAATCGCATCATGAAGAATGTCAAAATCATTGCGCACACAGCTTTGGTTTCTTCTGCGCAAATTTCAAATTGAAAATCGTGTCCGCCCTGCTGTTCTTCATTCAAAAAGATCGATTGATTCATTCGACTCAATCGAAGATTGTTGAGTCGAACTATTCAAACAGCCGTTAGATTGTATGTGATACAGGATTAATTCGACTAAACTAATCAATTATCAGAAGCAACTTTAATCGAACTAATCCTGTAGCACATACAATTTAACGGCTGTTTGATTAGTTCGACTGACATATTTTCAGTTTAATCGAGCTAATCAAAAAGCCGTTAAATTGTATGTGCTACAGGATTAGTTCGATTAAATTAAAGACATTTTAATCGAACTAATCGATTGATTTCAGTCTGATCGAATTTTGAAGCTCGCGGAAAAATATTTCCAGCATTTAAGGTTAGCTTTCATTCGAACGGAAAGACTTTTCGGGATTTTACATCGTAGACTGATCAAAATCAATCCTTTCCGATGATGTCGTCACAATACATTCGACATTGAAACTGGCAAACACCGAATCAGTCTTTACGCAAACGTATTTGAAGCTATTCCAAAAGAGAGGCACTCCACTATCCTTCCCCAATGTCATCGACGACGGCAACGTCCTTGCTACCTACCTTTCCGCATCAGAATCTATCGATGGCGATAACGTTGGCCGTATGCCTTTTCACGGGGTTCGTCGCTGTTTGCTGCGTCAGGCTCTTTCGGTTGGATCCGTTGAAGCGACGGAATCGCAGTTGTTCCGGTGACCCGAAGAAGATTGTACTACGCATTTTTCCATCCACATGCAAGCGGTGGAGGAGGAGGGGAACGTGTCTTGTGGAAAATGATTCAATTTTTGCAGATGTCGTCGCACCGACGACTTCGACAAGGCAATTCAAACGATGCGAAGGAAGAAAAAAGTGACGACCGTAACGATGAAGATGACATTGAAATTATCATCTATACTATCGATCCGCCATCGACCAACGAACGTGACTTGCGTCTGGATGCCGAACGACGCTTTGATGTCAGCATTCCGAAAGAGGTTCGACTCGTTTCTCTGGAAGAATACAAAGATTATTTGTCACCCCGTCCATTCCTTTCTTTGGTGATGGAGTCATGGGGAACTATGAAACTCGCTCGGAAAGCATTGCTTGCTACAATCTTGAATAAAGAAAAACAAGAATTCGACGACAAGGATTGCGAATTTGTGTTTTGCGACACGACGGGTTGCGCTTTTACCTTTGCCGTCGTTCGTTGGATGTGCCCCCCAACGATAAGAGTTCTTGCATACGTCCATTATCCGACAATATCCACCGACATGATGATGTTTGAATGGCAAAAAAACAACACGAACGCATCGATCAAACGCATGATCAAAACCGTGATCAAACTTGGTTATTACTATCTATTCTCCATTGCCTATGGGCTGTGCGGATCAATGGCAGATCTTGTCATGGTGAATTCTACCTGGACCTATAATCACATTCATAGCTTGTGGAGGTTTCGCAGCGGTGTTCAGCGCAAACAACAACCCATCTCAATTGTATATCCTCCGTGTCGCGTTCCGAGTAACGTGGACGACGATAGCTATGACAACACGGATGCGCCTCTCCGAGAGAATACAATCATTTCAATAGGACAATTTCGGCCTGAGAAAAATCACAAGCTTCAAATACAATCCCTTTCGGTTCTACTCGAATCTCACCCCGAGCTGCGAACAAACAAACGTGATCCAGTGAAACTGTTGTTGATCGGCAGTTGCCGGAACGATTCCGACAGGGCTCGCGTCGCTGAATTACGCCAGCTTGTCGAAACTCTAAGTTTACAAGATCATGTGGTGTTCAACATCAACCCACCCTATCAAGAACTACAGGCTGCAATGTTTCGAGCAAGCATTGGGATTCATACCATGCGACAAGAGCATTTCGGGATTGGGATTGTCGAAATGATGGCTGCGGGATTATTGACGATTGCGCACTGACTCTGGTGGTCCAAAGTCGGACATTATCGTCGAGGTCGGTCGGGGAGGGACGGGATTCTTGGCCACCACTGTCCAGGAATACGCCGATGCAATGTACAATGCACTGACACTGGACGCGAAGGAGGCAAACGCCATGAGGCAAAAAGCGAAGGCATCCGCAACCCGTTTTTCGGACGAGGCCTTTGATAAAAGCCTGGAGCGAGTTTTGCCTCTGTTGTATTGTTAGCTAATTGAAAATAATCAGGATTTCCGACAATGGAGTTAGTTTCAGTGTATTTTCTAACAAATTGAGTACTACCTTCTATTCAATTATCTTTAGGTTGCTTCATCTTTTATGGTAGAAGCAATAGTGGTAAACACCAGCTCCCAAAACCCCTAACGCTGGGATTAAAAAGTATTTGAGCCACCAAGGATTGCGTTTGACAGATACAATTAGCTCATTGTTGCCCTCCATGCATTCCTTCGATACAGCGACAATCTTCCGAAATGATGACGATACTGGATCCTTTCCATCGATGTTTTCGTCTTCCTTATCTTCTATTTGAACTGCAAGACTATCCCATGTCTTGATAAACTTCGTCTTTCGTTCTCCACGCCCTGGTCCGCTGACAGATTGAAACTAAGTTACATACATCCTTGCCGCACAAAGATTCCACCCTAGGTTTGGCAGCAGCCCCTCCTCCAATAATCAAAGCACCCCACAAGCAGAAAGCAGCTCCGGCTAATTCGTCACCGGTTGTCATGTTTTCGATCTGTTTGATGTACGCCCTGGCACCATCAGTAGATGTTGCAACGACCCTTTCCACGGCTAATTTCCAGTTCACCGAATCACTGTAGAGTATCTCTAGATCTTTTTCGTATTGCGGACCAAAACGATATCCAAGAGAGAGTAGTTTGTCACAGATTTCGTCTCCGTTTTCTCCTTTCAGGGCAATCATTTTTTTCTCCATGGTATTCGTGGCAACATAGAAAAGAGCTATCACTTCACGATAAACGCTTTTGTCTGTAAACAGTCCGGCAAGAACGAGCGCGGCACGCAGGCGGTTGGCAGATTTGTGGGCGGATCGTATGGCCTTCATACAGGCCCTGAAAAGACCATTCTCAGCTCCCTTTTCCGTTGTCTTGTCGAAAATTACGGCCTGTTGCTCTTCTGTGTGTTCTTGGTCTTCATTAGATCCCGTCTTGTCGCCAGCCTCGGGAGTTGTATCAGTCGAGGCCATGGGTGCTCAGAATTCAGAACCTCAAAGATGAGGTTTGATCGATTTGTATTCGAACCAACTAGTTTCCTTCTTCGGAGAAGACGGATGTCTCTGCTACACTTCGATGTTTATCTCGCTTTTCTCCCTGTCCGTCTGTGTCGTGTTGTGAAGCGAGGTGTGTGCCTGCGTAGTACAAGTAGAGATCATCAATGTAGACCCTCCTCAGGATTATTGTTCTGAAGAAGAAAGAAAAATAATCATTGCATGGAAAAGTCGAAATCAGTGAGCTGTTCTATGACACAAGATCGGATCAACCCTGAACCCTATTAGAGAGCTAGTTTTCGAGTTTGAAAAAAGCAAATATTTTGGGCCATATTTTTGGCTTCTAGCCTCAGGAACCTCGAAATATAGCAAAGTATAGTCTCAAAAAGACAATAGTTCCCACAAGACATTCACTAATACTTTTAACTATGAGAAGCGTGATTTTATGCGAAAGGGACAAGGTTGCTGGCTCTCTTGACGATGCTTTCTCTGATGCAAGAGACACATGTCACGTCCGTAGTCGATATCTGCACAAACAGCTTCGAATTGTGTTTGATGGGCACGGATTTTTCTCAGGCTCATTTCGAATGATGCAATACATCAATTTTGCTTCTCTTGCCTTGCACAGGGAGTGTTTGAGTGGCTGAATCCACTTTTCAACAAAACGAATGGTTTAGTTGCATTGAAGCAAACTCATATACCTTCCGAAAAATATGTTTGGTTCATCATTTGATTCATTTCAACACTCGGTTGCTCTGTAACATCAACAAAACTTCCAATGATTTTCACCGGTACACCAACTGCAACAGAATGTGGCGGTAGATCTGTTATCACGAGACCGCCAGCACCTACTTGGCACCCGTCTCCAATCTTGACGTTACCCAAAACGCTCGCACCGGCGCCAAGCAAAACTCCATCACCCACCTATTTTTTATCATCGTCAGCGAAGGCATTAGGCCAGATAACAATACAGAAGGCGAAAGTTAGGATTGAAAGGCTAGCAGCAATGCCTTTTGAAAACATCCGTTGAAAAAGTCTTACCTTTGGATGCCGATCAACGCCTTTCTTTCCGGATCCCCCCAGGGTCACGTGATGCAAAATGGAACAATTGTGACCGAGATGAGAGGTTTCGCCAATGACGATACCTACAATAATGGATGTTAGCGCAGATGCAATGATAAATTTAGGTCAGGTTGGAAGAGAAGAGCAGGAAATCTTGAATTGAGCATGACATCATCATACTTACCTGTGCCGTGGTCCAACATGATTCCACTTCCTGTCGCAAGATGACAATATCATGAAAGAGATGAGATACCCTCCAAAAAACGCGATTTTGCACTGCTATCCAAAGTGAAGAAGCAAAACAACGTTCATTTCCGCACTGCAATACGTACCAAGTGTCGCGTTTGGGTGGATGTCGATCTGAAAAGTTTGTGACATTTGCGATTGAAGGTAGTGTGCCAACACCTGTTTGTTGTCGGTCTTCCAGATAGCATGGGCCACGCGGTAGGTTTGTAGCGCATGGAATCCCTTGAAATACAAGAAAACATCGGGCAGACAGGTACAGGCGGGGTCACGATCACGTACAGCCTGCGATGATAAGGAACGAAACAATAACATTAGCAACGGGCTCCAAGAAACATCAAAAGAAAGTTTCCGATACAATTTTGATATGATACTGTCTTCTTGCTTACCATGATATCGGCACGAATAGCTCTTCCAATCGATCGATCTTTGTCGAGTGCATCGAGGATCAGCGATTGAACCTGTGTTGAGATCATTGCTGCACTAGATAATTTGTTCGCCAACAAAAACGCCAGGCTCGATTCGAGACTGTCGTGATTCAAAATCGACGAATACAAAAAACTAACCAGGAGGGGCTCTCGTTGCGCCTCTTGATAGGCCTCCCATCGCATCAGGTCCCAAACGACATCCGTCGAAGTATCTGGATTGTATATGGAAGGTGGAATCGACAAGTCGATGTTGGGATAGAATAGATCCGGTCGTTTGAAGGGTCCCTCTATCTCCTCTCCATTCGGTGGGGGCGATGAGCCATTTTGTTTTTCCATTGTATCGGTATTGTTTGAATTTATCGCATGGAGAAAACATGGAGGTCGATGGCGGAGTGCCCTCTTCCTCCCTTTTGTCGTCCACCGAATAGTGCTCTTCGTGCCAGATTGCCCCCCTAAGTGTGCTAGACTCCTCGGTGCGAGCGACCATGCGTCGCACTCGACGGGGCTCTACGCTCTGCGGCGGAGCGACAGAGTAGGTGCCCGCAATGCTTTTCCTCAGGACTTTCGTTAACAGTTTTACTGTTGGGATGGTCGGGAACTTGCCAATGAATTTTTTCTTTGTCAACCTCTTCTGTGGATTGGACTGTGCTATCTTCGTTGTCGTTGACGTCTTTATTCACCGATGATCCAACCGGAAGATTCTTTCCAACGCCCAAATCGTACGTAGACGATCTTTTCGTTGACTCGTTTTCAGCGCTCTCGTCTGATGTTGACGAGGCATGGATGGGATATCGGTGGCGGTGTCGTTGGAGCTGTCGCGCCGATATTGTTGTTGCAATAAACTGCGTTACTGAACTGCATGGTATCTTATGTTCAGATAGAATTCCCGCATTACTTTTTTGGCTTTTGCGTCATAAAAGTTGAAACACGAACGACTTGCAGCTGCAAGAGCAGCAGAAACATAGATATTCTGTTCATCTTGATCTTCTCCTTTCTTGTTCGGCTCCTTTTGTTGTCGTTTTTGCGACGTGGACTCTGTGTGCAATTCAAATCCGTTCGTCGATGCAATCCAAAATTCAAAATAGGTACTTAGCGCCTTCAAGGATTGTTTCGTTATCGATCCGGCTTCGACAATGATTGATGATAGATGGTTGACTACAACCACAGCTTGTGAAAACTTTTCAACAAAAATTCCTTCGTCCAAAGAAGTAGTGAGAACATAAAGAAATAATCTTATCTTCGACATCAAAATATCATGTGACGCATGTTTCAGGTACTAAGTCTACGCAATTCTACGTCTGTTCGAGAGAACAAGAAACTTCCGAACCCTTAAAAAAATTGATGATAGTATGAACATACGAACCCAAATTCTATGAAAGTATTATCATATGAACCCATAATCCAATGAAAGTATGAACAGTATGAACCAAAAAAGCATGACTGAAAAAACGAGTGACGCACACGCCCACGAATGACGACAGCACAAAAATCAAGAAAGCAAGCTTTGTTAGTATCTTGTTCTGTCAGTTCAACAAGGAGGTTTTTGATTCGCGGTTTTGACAGATGGGCTTTCCTTCCTTTCTCACCAACATTCCCGTTTGTGGACCGTAGGTGATTAATCCCCAAACCAAGGGGCGCCACAGGAACAGACTCAGCCCACTTCAAAAGAAAAGGATCTACTGGTACAAGTCGACGATCTCAAGTCAACTGTTACCGTTACATTCTGTTTTCCAACGACACTGATCGAAAAGCATTCTGTTGAACAGTAGATAGAAGAGCAACCGATCTTTGAAATTTAAAACAGCGTCACAATGAAGTTCTCCTCCGTGACGACTATCGCCGTCCTCGCTGTGTCAAGCAGTTATGTGCAGTCTTTTTCCAGCACTAGCTTGCCCAAGAGTGGTCGCGACAGCGCTTCTCTTCTGAAATCTGTGCAGAACAATGACAATGAAAATTTTCAGAGACGTCTTTTGGCTACTAGACTTCAATCAAATGCTGATGACAACAAGAGAAGCGAAGCCAAAGATGACAGCAGCGACGCAGTGATGTTGGAAGATGCCGATGGACTTGGTGTCGCTCTCAAAGAAAAGGAGAACGAGACCACCGAAGAAGCAGCACCTGTTGGTGATTCTGTCGTCCTCCTCAACGGCACCGTTGCCGATGCTGATTACGTCGAACAATTGATGGTCAACGTTGAAATTGAATCTGAGAAAATTGTCGAAGAGCTTTTTGAGGAAGAATGCGAGGTTGACGAAGAAACCGCAGAACCTGTTGACGAACTTTGTGTCGACGGGGATGAAAGATCAGGATTTCGTGCCGGTGTCAAAAATCGAATTGGAAAGACCATTCAGCTACTCAGAGGTGTCGAGAAAGACGACGTTGTTTCAGCGGAAACTGACGACGACGACGACGAAATTGACGGAGATATGTTGGAGGAAGGTTGGTTCAAGAGAGGAGAATCTTCCGCTTTGCGAAGAAACGCGGAAGTGTGGAAATTCGCCCTCAAAGCTGTATTCCGGTGTTTGAAACCACGATCGATGCGCAAGAAGGGGGCAACCGAAGAAGAGGTCAAACAGGCACAAATTGATGCCGCCACTTTTGTTCGTGACGGATTATTGACTCTTGGACCCACTTTTGTCAAACTTGGTCAAGTCGTTTCAACTCGAACCGATGTTCTGCCAAAAACCTTCACGGATGTCCTCAAATCATTGCAAGACGAAGTTCCTGCATTTTCCGGAGCTCGCGCGAAAGAAATTATCTCCAAAGAACTTGGCGTCCCCACGGACGAAATTTTCACTGATTTCTCCGAAACTCCGCTCAAGGCTGCCAGTTTGGGACAAGTCCACACTGCCTACTACAAGGGCCAGAAGGTTGCCATCAAGGTTCAGCGAGCAGGGCTCAAAGAACTTTTCGATGTCGATTTGAAGAATCTGCGGAAACTTGCTGTTCTCTTGGACAAATTCGATCCCAAGTCCGATGGTGCTGATCGGGATTGGGTCAGTATTTACGAAGAATCCGAACGTTTGTTGTATCTTGAAATTGATTATTTGAACGAGGCAGACAACGGAGAACGCTTCGCAAGGGACTTCCGAGACATTGACTACGTGAGAGTGCCTAAGTTCTACCGTGACCTCTCTACTCCTCGCGTATTGACAATGGAATTTGTGGAATCTCTCAAATTGACTGATATCGAGAAAATCGAGTCTTTGGGTTTGGACCGAAATTTGCTAGCGAAGCGAACTGCCGATGCCTTTTTGCGACAAATTGTTGAAACTTCCTACTTCCGTAAGTACATGTGTGTGTCTGCCTTTGAACGTTTTACATTTTGATCGGCCACTTTAACATATGTTTCATTCAAACCTATTCTATATTCTGGCCGTCTTTCTCCGATTTCTTCTCTTTGTCGAAACCGTTGCAAAATGCAGACTGTGATCCCCACCCAGGTAACCTGTGCGTTGACGACAAGGGAAATTTGGTGTATTACGATTTTGGTATGATGGATGAATTGAAACCGAATGTCCGGGAGGGATTCCGCAAATTCTGTACTGCTCTGTTCGCCGGAGGTCCGATGGTCGACGACAATACACTTGCGAAGAACGCCAAAAAGTTAGTAGATGGTGTCGAACAAGCGGGTGTCCTTGCGAGAGGATCTGATCGATTGGCAGTGGAGAAATTGGCACGATATTTCATGAGATCTTTCAAAAATAACCAGATTGGAAAGTCCTCGGGTAACATCAAACAAACCTTGGGTACAGATCTCCAAACTTTGACCGAAAATGACTCCTTCAGATTCCCAAGTACTTTCACATTCATTTTCCGTGCCTTTGCCTCTGTCGAAGGTATCGGGAAAGGTTTGGATGAAGGGTTTGAGATTGGAAAACTGGCACAGCCTTTCATCGAAAAATTCACTGAGTCACAAAAAGGATACACGAGCGAAGCAGCCAAGCAATTTAACATCTTCCAGAAGGCGACAGGTCTTAATCCCATGGATGTAAATACCGCAATTAGGTCACCCAAAAAGATCGCCTACATCGAGGAGACTCTTCGTTCGATGGAAGAAGGAACTCTTAAGATTCGAGTCCGTTCTTTAGAAAACGAAAAGGCTTTGGAACGTATGGCCATGACGCAAGAAAGATCTGAAAATGTGTTGCTCGCAACCGTGCTTTTGAACGTTGCTGGATTCGCTTCACAACGATTGTTGTCTGGAGCAGGATATGCTGGGTTTGCATTCTTCATGTTCCAGGCTTTCATGGCGAATACCAAGGTGAAGAAGTTCGACAAAACTCAAGCGAAATTTGTTCAGACAAAGTTCACTGAGGACGACGATGAAGAGTAGATTTTCAATGGAGCAGCGCTCTAGTGACAATAGTACATGAAAAGAATAACGAATGCATTTTTTTCTCGACGGAACGAATTTTCGAGATTTCATAGTAAATTATAAAATCGAATATCCCCCATGATATCGCCTTTAATTCACATTTTTAAAAGGTTTGCAGAATAGCAATATAGCTACCCGCGACCTCGTTGTTTCTTTCCAGAACTTTGAAGTAATTGGATGCTTTCGACAGTAATTCCATCTTCCGCGCTAGATTCAGGTTTGAAATCAAGTTACAGAACAGAATACGGTTAGAAATCCAATATGCTCTAGCATCACAAAAACGAATATCAAAACATGCTAACGTTCTCGACTTACCCACTACCCTCCGATGATTCTCTCTTCGCTTTGACTTCTTGGACGCTGAAGGATATTAAAAGATTGTCAAGCTGCTGAGTGCACATTCTCTTTTCTGGTAACACAGCTTCCACGACAGGCGTCGTTGTATCAGCAGCTGCCTTTTCACCATCAGTGTTTGTATTCAAAGCCGAATCTACATCAAATCCTTTTTGAACGCGCACGGCCCGTTCAGCTTGGGAGCGACCGGTACGAGCCTTTCGTGTCTGATGGGCACTTCGAACATCGATGCTCAAGACTTGCTCTATGACACGCAACATCGTTTCCAAAGTGTCGTCATCACTCTCGCTGAGATCGGCGAAGCAATGCGAGCCATAAAATTCGAGCGCTTTGCTATCATTTTGTATTATTTCTTTCAGCTCGTTCTTGGCTTTTTCTGTAATGGCAAAATTGCGCTTCGTCGCCAATCCCCCCGCGACCCATTCCGGAACTCGAGGTGGCGGCAGTTGGATTTCTGTAGAAGATGTTTCAGACGTTTTCACCGCCGCGTTAGAGGCAAGGTTGGTGGTTTCCATCTGAGAAGAAATATTCACAGAGTCGTACACTGGAACATAGGGTTTGATATCCAACACTGGCGTTCCATCCACAAGGTCAAGGCCGCTCACGTGAAGAGTAACTTGGTGAGGCCGCCCGTGAACTTGGATGCGATCGAGTTTACACAGCGTAATACCGATTGGATTGTGTCTGTGTGGCGACCGCGTGGCGTAAATCCCCACCTTCTTCCCACCCAGAGCGGGTGGGGCAATTTTGGATTTAAAGCGTCGTTCTTTCTTGCTGGATTGCGTATTGAGATGAAAATGAAAGAGGACCCAAATGTACGAAAAATCCTCCAGGCCACTCACGGTCGCCCCAGTTGACGTATTTCCGATTTTGTCCAGTTCGATTTTCCCACGAGCGTCGGGAGCAAGCAATCCCTGTCGGGGCGTCCCCACACATAGTCTGTATATGGAACGAACGACTCCTATGCGCATCACGGCCAAGTCTTCTTCTTTCGTTTCGTACTGAGGCTTTTTGCCTGTCTTTTTTTCTGCCTTTGAATCATTTTTGCTCTCCCTCTTATTTCTGTTATCCTGTATGTTTTTGAGTTTTCTGTTTTCTTCTTTCAGCAGAACTAACTCATTCTCGATTTGTCGAGTTCTTCTCCACGACAAGATAGATGCAATTACGGCAATAGCCTGTTACCACAGCTGTTCCTCCTACAGCATTACTCTTCGTGAGCATATTTTTCACCAGCAATGGAGCCCCTCCTGCGAGTAACCTGGTTGAATACAAAGGTGATCGTGCGCGAAATCTCGTCGTTGCAACACTGTTGATTGTTATCAATCTGGATGGATTTCCGTCGTCGAGAAGATAGTCGTGATGATGAGAGCGATTGCGGAAGAGATAAACCAACCGGTTGGAAGGCGGTGATCAGATCAGACGAGAAGAGGAGGAGACCAGAAATACAACCAACGAGAGTTAGGCGGAGGCAAAATGGTTTCACCATGTCCTTCGCAAACCTATTCTTTCGGCAGATTTTGAAAGTGGAGGAGAGATGATTTTCGTAACAGCAGGTCAGAAGGTTGATTTTGATTTTGATGTTCGTTCCTCTTACAAAACTTGAGTGATTGGCATGCAAAGCAGTTGCCTCGTACGTATTTCCCTCGAAAATTTCACCCCAAAATTGCATTTTCATTCAGGGGGAATAACCCCCCTTCCTTTATTCGGGGTGTAGTCCTACCAAAAAAGAGTTCGGGACGCTCTTTTCGCTGTACGTACTAATTCCCGCCGCAATCTAGTTGAGCGACGATATCTGAATAATTTAGTGTAGCGAAACAACATGTATTTATATACAAATGGGACTTTGGAATTCTACTATCTATTCTCTTGAAGTACCCACTGTTGGGTTAGTAGAATGTTTGCCATCTACCGACTCTTCGTCTTCGTCATGTTCGTACAAACCTTGCTTTGTTGATTTTCGTTTTCTCAGGTCGTTTCGTTGCTTTTTGAATTGCGAAATGTATTCGGGATTCACAGAATCGTCACCGCTCATCAGCATTAGACCACCGTGGTAGGATGTATCAAGTCCGACAATTTCTTCCAGTGGATCGGAGCGGAACCAACCTTTCCAGTCCAACCAAACGAAGAACGGGAGCATGATTCCCACACACCAGGACATGATGAAGAGAATACCAACGAGCTGTGCCGCAAGCAAGCGGGCGTCTCCACTTCCTCTTGCTAGAGAATAAAACCAGCCCACGTGCTCTATCTCTACTGCATATGTCATTAGAAGGTAACGAGGACATGCTAGAAGTCCAACAGCTATCATGCCCCATATTCCGTTGACCATATGCACAGGTATGGCATCTACTGCATCGTCCAATCGAAGTTTAACTAGAAGATTCGTACCACCAATGTATAGAAGACCTGCGACGGCTCCAATCAACATAGCAGCCCATGGTTCGACTAATCAGGAGGAAATGATAAGAAAAAACTCGTTAGTTTTCCAAGCAACAAAATAAGCAAACGCAAGCCACGTTGCGTAACCGTATTCCAATTTGGCATTGCGCAACAAGATTAACTCACCTACGCCACACCCAGCTGTAATAGCGACCAATCCGCTCAAACTTCCGTTCATTGCCATTTTCAAATCAAAGATCGGTTCACCGTATTTTCTCTCGAGGATGAACAAATTGACAAACAAGGCTACCAAGCCAGCCATTCCACCAGAAAGCGTAGTATTAACAGCCGAAAGCGCTACCAATTTTCCGCGTTCAAGGGAAGGTGCAATAAGAGCACTACCGGAATTGAATCCATACCAGCCAAACCACAAAATAAAAGTTCCAAGCATCTGTTCGTATGGTGAAAGGGAGCGGGCGTGAGTCGAAATGGTCAAGACTGCTTTGAACTTTCAGTATTGTCCAATCCTCTTTTCTTGTAACCTGAACGAGCGAAAACTGTTACGTACCTGAAGAGCAATGGAGTGACCAGGGAAATTGTTCGGTTTTTCAAGCTTTCTTCCTTCGTCATCGTGGAAGCGCCCCCGACGAGGACCCAATATCATAGTTGCAAAGAGGGCGGTACATCCTCCAACAAGATGCACAACACCGCCTCCAGCAAAATCAATGACACCGCTGCCAAATAATTTATTTTCGTTGTCCGGGCTCGATGTTAAGAATCCGTGTGGACTCCAGATGGCGTGCGAAACGACCGGGTAAACAAATCCTGCAAGCACCAAGGAATAACAAAGATAGGCGGCCATTTGGCATCGTTCGGCTAGAGTTCCGGCTACAATTGTACACGAGGCCGCAGAAAAGGCGAATTCAAACATCCAGAAAGCGTAATCGTCCACGTCCATAAGGAAGAAATTGGTTGTTCCGATGAAGCCGTTTGGATTGCTTCCATCTCCAAAAGCAAAGGCATATCCGAAACAGAAATAGGCAATTGCGGTACCGCACTAATGGCAAAAAGCATAGAGGAGGAACACCAAGTGCCAATGACGAATCAAGCGGTGAGAAAGTTATGAAACGAATCCTGCATTATCGATTGTTCGTTATTCTTTTCGTTGCCTCTTTCAAACACAACACAACTTACCGCATCCAGCAAATTCTTCAACATACTGTTTCCTACGTTCTTTTTTCGGACGGAGCCGGCGCAAATCATTGCAAAGCCGGCCTGCATGAAAAAGACAAGTGCGGCACTGTATACCAGAAAGATCCGGCTTGTGTAATCTTCATCGCTCACATCTTGCTCTAACAATTCAGTGATAATGCATTTCAATTGGGAATCAGAATCTCCGTCCGACCCAAGGCATTTCGATGTTATTGAAGAGGCACTCATCCTAGCTGCCATCTCGTTGTGTGATCGTCCCGATTTCGCTTCTCTGCGATGGGGTATTATTTCTCAAGTGTTCAATTCTACAAGGGATTGGAGCCTGGGGAGTCAGTCTCCTGAGCATGAATCAAGCTGAGTACGTCGAGCTGTCAAGATGCAATCAGATTATTCGTGTCTCCATCTATCGAGAATATTTGTTAACTGTTGAGCGTGGATTGAAACCGACGAAGATTCAGTACAAACCCCATAAGTCGTCCTGAGCTTGATTGGCCATCGCTCCTGATTGCGTGGTCCCAACGCAATTTGAAGAAGAGGTTCGGCGGGTGAACTCGGATAAACCACTGTTCTTCAGTCAGAAAAGCGAATATTGAGCTCAAAATTATTTATACATCTTCTCTTTACCTGACATTCTATTCGGTACTCCATGCTCTAAAAACATATAAAAGAATGTTTCTAAATGCAATTGCACAGAGACAGTAACGATTATGGCGAAGCAGAATTCAAAACGCGCCAACTTCCGACAAAGTTCTGACACTTTGACATCTGCTTTCGGAATCATACCTTTCGCATATTCAAATGTAACACCAAAGTACTAGCAAATTTATAATGTTTCTGACCATACGTCCTCTACTTAGGTTCACAAAGTAATCTCTTAGCTACTGGTATGTGTTTCGGCGTTTTCCGGACTGTTTTTTGTGTACGATAAAAAAAGTTTTTTGTCGGAAGAAGTTCAAAGTCTGAAGTAAGTGAATGTGGAAGCAAGAGAGATATATTGAAGACAGTTGGTTATGAAAACTACAAGCTTCACACGGATCTGATCGTCTTCTGCTTTACCCATAACCATTGTAGCAAATGAGGAATGGAATACTGCTTGCACCATGGTTGGGTGAGAAGAAAATGTCGACGGAGACAACGACGTCGGGCTGCAAGTACTCGAGGCCGAAACTCGTCGTGATAGTTTTATTATTTCGCGTTTTTTATCTTTCCGCAATGGCCGTCTCTTGCCATTTCATACCTGAACACAATCCAGGAGACGGCGTTCTGAGGTTTGATATGAGATTGAAGAACAACGATAACTGCTATTGTCTTGGTGGTCACGCCTGCGACTACGATATCCGAAACTCCATCGATGAAGACTCTATCGATTGTGCGGTCGCAATGCCGGTTTCTGGTTCCGTTGTAACACCAAACATGTGGAACTTTTTTTTGGCACCCCTGACGAAATGGGATGCGGCTCGATTTCTGACACTTGCAGTCAATCCGTCTCTGAGAGATCCAAAGCAGCACACATTGTCATCGTCGTCATCATCACATTCCTTTGAAGATTCGGAACAAGCCCATGCCTTTCTGCCCATGTTTCCATGGATCATACAACAATTCGCATTATTCCTGTATCGGATATTGCCGATACAAGTCTTACCACCCACCTTTGAAAGTCTCGTCGTTTTTTCCGGAATGGTGTTCAACAACTTCATTTGCTTGCCAGTGGCCATCATGGCACTCTACAGCTTGACAATATCTGTCATGAGCTGCAGTGAGGCCGGAAATGTGCCAAGGGAACAAAAAGATCATCACCACTCGGTGGCGGTTGTTGTATGCCTTGTCTTTGGCGTGTGGAATCCTGCGCTCGTCTTTTTTGCGACCAATTATTCCGAGTCTTTCTTTGCGACGACAACGTTTTTGGGGCATCTATGTATACGACGAAGCAAAAACGAAAGCAGTATGATTCTCTGGTTCGCAGGAATCGCTTGTTGGATGGTGGGATCGTACACGAGATCCAACGGGACGTTGCACTGCCTCTGGTTGCTGCAAGATGGTTTGGCCCGAATAATATTGCTACATCGCAAGCAGAACGTCAATGCTACTGAAGGTTCGAAGGCTTCCACTTTAGGTCATGCAATCGCAATTGGTACCCAATCGATCATGGGTGCAATTTTGGTGGCATTCCCGGTTCGCTATCACGACTGGAAGGGTTGGGAAAGACACTGTGTAAGCTCGGAAGTTCGACCTTTGTGGTGTAGCTACAGTGACGAGAACCCTTCCATCCTCGGTTCTTCGTTTTCGCTGTATCGTCACATTCAAGACAAACATTGGAATGTGGGCTTCTTTCGTTACTACGAATGGAAGCAAATTCCAAACTTTCTCTTGGCTGCTCCGATTCTTGTGCTAAGCATATCAGGAGCATATCGATGGATTCACTGGTCATTGATTACCGTTTACGGCAAGGGCAAAGCCCCATCGTACAAAAACGTATTTGTTGGGTGGCCTTTTCAAGCTCTTGCGGAGTCCGTGTCTAGCTCAGGTACAGCTATCACAGCTACAGTCAGCAATCTTCTCCTTCAAAATCCACACTTGCTGGGACACTATGCTATCCTAGCTATCCTTGCCTTTCTTGGTTTGACTATTGCCCACGTGCAAATATCTACTCGGATGATTTGTTCTACTTCTCCGGCGATCATCTGGGTAATAGCCGAATCTCTACTTGATGATACTCCAAAGCTTGAGAAAAGCAGAGCAAAAGAATGACCGACTTGTCACTGTCGTTGCCAAAAAACGATCGTCAATAGTTTGGTTTTACGTGCGATTGTACATGTTGTTGGGGGTATTATTACACGTCAATTTTCTTCCATGGACGTGATGCCGAATTATCAAGGGGAATCGAAAACAAGAATATAAACCAATCGTCTACAATTTTAAATTTTGATGGCTTTACGTATTTACGTTAGAATCTAGTATTGGTATGCCGGAGGTTCGTTGGGATTTCTAGGAGGTGGTGGAGGGGGGGCCATTGATGAAGGAGCAGCTCTTTGGTGTGGGTACTGCTGGTTTGGCATTGGAGGAGGAGGTGGCGGCGGTGGTACGGAAGACTGTCCGTGGAACGCTGACTGTACGGGATACTGGTACAAAGGCGATGCTTGTTGGAACCCGCCTTGCTGTGGATGGAAACCACTGGGTAGACTGCCGGTATGTTGGCCATATGGATAGCTTTGTGGTGGTGGCGGTGGAGGAGGTGGCATTGAGTTTTGTCGAAATTGAAATTGTCCAGTTTGTTGCTGGTGGAAATTTCGTGGTCTTTGCTGATTGTTTTGGAATCGGTTACCGTTGTTTCCTTGCTGCTTCTTTTTTCGCGAGGCTCCTTTTTTCTTGTTTTTTGCCTCGCGTTCTTTTTCGTCGTCACTGTAATAAGCTTCGCTGGGGTCGACAATCTCTTCGTCGTATATATTAGAGGCGTCAGCATCCCTTTCCACTGATTCGTAATACAAGACCAGTGTCAATTAGCTTAGCTTCGTCCTGGATGTAGAAAACTTGGATGTCTTTGTTATCCGATAGAAACTTTGCATATTCACCATCCATCGCCCAGGGATCAATCACAGATTCTTCAGGATTCAGATTCTTTAACTTCGTTTTCTTGCGTGGGTGGTAACTCTTTTTCAACTGCAATAGTTTCTTTGCTTTCAATCTTGTCTACTGTAGGTGATTCATCATCGATCACTTGCTCACCAATTTCTCCTTCGCTTTTCTTAAGCTGATCGTTCGAAGATTTGGTATCAGGTTGTGTTTTCTTCATCTTTAATGGTGGAGACGGCAATCTTATGGTATACAATGGTTGCGAAACTGGTCCGAAAACCTCAAAGATTCTTCCCAGAGGAATCCAGCTTGTCGTAGAAGCATCCTTACCGTCATCATCCTTGTCGGACTTCTTCACAATCAAAAGACTTCCTTCGTCAAGCGGTCGCGAGTACGCAATCGATTGGACTACGACTGTGCGATCCAGAAGCATATAATTCTTTAACCGTCCTGCCAGAGAAACTTCATTGTCCGTTGCCGTCGTTGTTTCTGTTCCCCCTTTTACCGTCAACTGAATCTGCAGCTGTGATTCTAGCTCCTGAATGGGTACTTTGTAACCATCCACCTCGTTTTCGGTCTTGGGTGGATTTGAAGTCGTCGCATTTTTTGCTTCTTCTTCGGCGCTGGCTTGTTCCATCTGCTTTAAGGCTTCGGCAAGATCCTCGTCGTCCGATTCATCGTCGTCGCTTTCGCTATCGTCATCGTCGTCTTTATTGTTCTCGTCACTGGATGCTACATCGCTATCGCTATCATCTTCTTCCTCCTCCTCGTCATCTTCGCCACCTACTTCAATTTCATTGTCGTCTTCCTCCTTCATGGGATCCCCAATTATTTCTTCTTGAGATATGGGAGCCACAGGAGAAGTTGGAAATACCGCAAACTGAGCCGCGTGCGCTAAATCATCTACCGTCTCCACTTCATCTTCCTCGATTTGTCGAAATCGTCGCTTTGGTTGCGAACGTCTTCGGTGATCCCTTCCCATTATCACAAAAGCTATCTATCTTTATTCTGAGAAGTTCCTTGTTTTGTGGCGTCGAAATTATTCTTGTCAAATTTTGTGATGTTGATTGCCGGATCCGCGTCCCTTCTTCATTCCTCTCGCAGACCACTTCGATCGTGAAGATTTTTTTGTTCGTTCGATTATTGGTTGGCTTGCGTGAGGTGAGATGAAGCAATCAGGGACTCGAGGTTTTTTAATTCCCGGAAAAGAATTATGACCTTTGACGGAGACATGATTTAGCTTCTTCTCAAAAAATTGGCGGTATGAGATGTGCTCGCTAGTTGTTGGATCTTCACTCCGACCGCTTGGCTGCCTAACGGTTAGGAGAGAGGTAGGTTTGGCAAGGTCAAGGTAAATATGACGCTCACTCTGTTGCACAAAAAATTAATGACGATCCGAAAAGGGAAACTCAAACGATAATCAGAGAAACCATCCGGAATAGAGGATACTTTCTTCAGAGCCCTTTACTATATCCTTACAGTTTCCGAAGTACGCTCTTCGCTGCACATCGAACGAAGGTATTGACCGTTTGCCTTGTATTCTCTGCCACAAGACGCGGTAGGACAGCAGTATCATGAGATCATGGATATTTGGCTCGAAGGGAAATCAAGAAGAGGACGGCACTCCAACTGGTGCTGAGACAAATGCAACTATTGCATCGCAGATCTCAAACACTCTTTCCTCGCCAGCGGAAGCATCAACAAGGTAAGGATTGCGCTTGAATTTAATCGTTTCGAATGTCTTTCGACTTCATGTTTCACGACCAAGTCGAACTTCGCCATACCGCGTTTTCTAAAATCCATGAGTTCTCTAATTTTGATGCTGTAATTGATTATCCTGAAAATGTGATTATTTTAGCCGAGGATTTTTTCGTGGAATCGGCAAACAAGATGCTGAAATTGATCGCAGGGTATCGTTGTCTGCACGGAATCTATGCAACGGCGTTCAACAGATTGTCATGGCCGCAAAAGGAAAGTCTGGCCTGGAATGGAAGGCGGAACTCTTGACACTATTGGGAGGATCTGATGACGAACCCCAAAAGGTTCCAGGCGATAATAACAGTTCCGGCGATACTGGTGATTCACATTGTGACATGGACGTTTTGTTGGCGGCACCAAAGACGGATAAATTTGTATCGCGATGTTTGGAAAACGAATTGCCTCCAAATATGATACATTGTTTGCGATTGCTGAGAGTCTTGGAGTTGCAACATGCTGCACAAACGCATAAAGAAAATGAAGCCCAAGGAAAGACGGATCAACCCATAAAACCTATTTCAAGCCGAGCTACAGCAAAGGTCAGCCAATTACTTTGTACACTGTGTACAGATCCTTCAGTAGGAGAACAACTTCGACCGCATCTCTTTGGATTGTTGGCACTTTCGGGTGCATCGTATCCGGGCTCCGGTGTTCACGTCGCGAAGGCTGCGTCGCAAGTGATAATCGCCTTTGCTCAATTTTGCTTGTCGAATAGTTTGGTATGGTTTTTGCATGATCGAAAAATGATTGTTCACATGACGGATGATATCAAGGAGCTTTGCGGGAAAATGCTTGAAAGTAATGCCGATAGCGCAGATGATGGCGACGAGGAGGCGACCTCGGAAAGCAATAGTAACAGCAATCCTTTGAGTTTATACGGCGCCGATGCCGAAGCAGTAGGCTTGTGGTCAATATCTTTATCAACAGTGGTAAATTTGGTCTACTACTCTTGCCGCCATGATTGCCAAGAGCTTCTCAATGACTTCGAAGCTGCCAACGGTTACCAGGTTTTGAAAGCGGCAATATTGAAATCGAAGTCCATGCACGGAAAAAAGCTAGTAGAACTTCTTCCCATGTTAGCAACTTGTCAAAAAACCGTCAAAGCAGAGGACGAGGCCAATAAAACGATAAGTGGAAACCCGAAGGACCCAAAGCTAGCGTCAAACCTGATAACGTTTACCATCATCGAGGAATTAGCTTATGAGGCTGTTCCGATGTTAAAGATGTATGTTGAAGAGAATGATGGGAAAAAACCTGAGATTACCAGTGACGAGCAGTCAATACGAGATTTGGCAAACTATTCACTCCAAGTAGCCGCCAAAACTAGATTTGATGCTCTTTCTCAATCGAAGAAGCAAGGCGACACATCAAAATCCTTCGACATTGCCACTGATCTCTTACTCGCTACTCTTCAACTATATTCGGATCATGTCAAGAACTACAATTTGCTAGAAGATCACTGCCACTTCTTGACCCTTTACATACTTGCTTTTCCCACTTTTGAAGAAGAGAATCTCAAAATTTTGATTTTGAAAACGGTCGAATTTGTGGTAACCGGTGTAACGGGGTCGAAAGCATTGCAGCCATTCAGTGTATTGAATGAAGTATTTATTGGAATATGCAAGAACCTGCTTGAAGAATCGTTGAAAAGTGAAAAAAATACGGCAGTTTTGGATGGGTTGTTTGCAGATACAGATCTCATCAATGAGTCGTTAGAAAAAATCTTTCGATTCGATGGAAAGGTTGGTCCCCAGATAATGCAGTCGGGGAAAGTAACGAACATGGTTGATAGCATCGCGGAAATTTTGTTGAAGGAACTCGAGCGGAACAAAAGCACGTGGCAAACCACCTTTAAAGACAAGGAAGGGAATGTTTTCACGGAACCTCCAACATCTACTCCATTTGATGCTGTATGCGCTGCAATTTTGAGAGTTTTTGCGCTAGTTATGGGATTCCAAGCTAAACGAGGTGCTCCGTTATTGATGACGCGAACTGGAATGGAGCAAGATCGTGATATAAACTATCTTCTGATGGCCTCGATCAAAGAACTCGGAGACGAGGCTGTCATTGCGGCGTTGAGTGTTTTTCAAGCCATCATCACCTCGCGAGAAAACTTGCAGCTGTTAGTTCATGACATGGGATTTTGTCTGAAAGTTGTGGACTATTTTGCAATGATGATGGCAAAAGCATGCGGCGTGCCAGAAGCAGCAGATCGGTTTCTATCGAAGAAGACGCTCGATAGATCTACAGTCGAAGAAATCAAGTTTGTTCCATTATGCAAGTTGAACGTTGTTGTTCTGCAACGAGTTTCGTGGATATGTACAACATTGAAGCACGCCTTAGAGTCAAGTAGCTTAGCCAGAGAAGCCTTCCGGCTTACTGGTGGATTCAACATGACGTTGAAGGTTGTCCTATCTCTTGGAGGTTGTGCAGATCAGGACCAAGACAAGAACAAAACTTCTGCCATATTGGATTTGTTCCGGAATTTGTTATCACTCATTGATGCATCCGTAGGCTTTAAAGGCCGCAATGATACGAAAGGGTCGGACGCTGGAAATCTTATACCAATTGTGTTGCCTACAAATGCATTGGTAGATCCAGTATCGTCGCAGCATGGACCGTCGAAGTCGTCCACTTACAACCTATATCATCTCCGTATGAATTCATTCTATTTGGATCTTGCAATCGCAATATCGCAAACCAAAATTATGGAAAATTCCGAGACTGCCGTTCAAGTACTTGAACTCGCGATGTCGCAGATGGATCCTTCCTTTAATCTAACGAAGCTTGACGTCGAACAAGGCAGCAAAGCCCAAATGATGCGAAACCCCGATGCCGCCCGACTTGTACTTGGTTTGGTGTTATTTTTACCAGATACTGAGGAGGCGAATACTCTCGCGAAACGCGCATTTGATCAAATCATTCGACTTTGTGACCCAAGTCGTCTTGGAACCACTCTATCCCAAATAGCGAAATGTGGGATGGTTTGGAGCATAACGAATCCGAAGGAATTCGCTCCAATTCTCGACGATACTTCGCATCATCTCTACCCACGCTTCACACTTCTGTTGAGACGGATAGCAGCATTCAACATGTCACATAGCGATTTCGTGTCTGTTGTTCGTGGTATTGCGGGCCCGCTTCTCAGAGACGAAAAATACGATTCAAAGATTCGTCTCCCTGTTATCAGCTCGTCTATTCGACAGCGGATAGCAAAACAGAACGACGTTATTGACCCAGATCTGTTCGAAGAGCGGGAAACCGATTTTTGCCGACGGCTTGAATCGTTATGCGCCATTGCCGAAAGAGGTGAAAGAGTTCCATATTGCACAATGGGTGGCGATACCATTAACACGCTCTCCATTTTGTTGCACAAAACAAAGGTAGAAGATAGACTTTACAAGGCTTCAGAAGCTGGAAGACTGAACTTTCTTGAGGTTGATTGTCTTGATCTTTCGTCACTCAAGCCAGGGGGCTTCCTATCAGCTGGCATGGCAGCGCCTGGATCTTCTGGTGGGGAAAGGATTTGGACTCCAATGGCTACGTCGGGATTTTCATTTTCGATGTGGTTTAAGTATTCCAGACCGGCAGACGACACTCGCGAGGGAAGCATTTATTTGTTTGATGTATCCAACCCGACTGTTTCTACGAGCGATGGATCACATACACCACAGAGTGCTGTTTTTCTCTCTGTCTGGTACGATATATTAGAGCAACGATTCAACGTTGTGTCTTCATCATCAACTAAAGGGGATCCCCTGTGTTTTCCGGTTTCTCCTCTTGTTCCGGGAGTTTGGCATCACGTGTTGTTGACTTACACTCCAACAAAGAGAACGATGATGGGGAGGAAGTCGTTAATTGCAATGTACGTGGATGGACGGCCCTTGGAAGCAGAATTAAAGATTGACAGTGTCAATATTGCCCCAAATGCCCGGGTTCTTGTCGGTGCTCCAAATGCCGTCATCGCTGCGAGTGGAGTAATTCGTGGCATGATACCGAACTGGGAGCTCGGACCTACTTTGTTGCTTTCGACAGTTTTAATGGAGCTTGATGCTACTGCCATATTTATCTATGGTCCCGATTTCGAAGGACTGTTTTGGGGCGACCGACCACAGCGCCTCTCATTATCAGCAACAGGTACCGCAGCATTTGCTTTACTTTCTGAAACGGGAGAACCTGGTAGTGTAGCAAGTGCACTTCGTCGGCGAGACATAGCAAGATTAGAGGCAGCGGGAACCATTTCTAGAGAATTAGGACTTGCGGGATCACACAATGGCGACAATGATTCGTTGGGATCCCTTGGTCTTTTATGCACTATTCCTCCGGACTGTGTGGTATTTGCGTATCGAGCAGGCGCAACGAATCAGAGAAAAGCAACAAAAGGAAAAGAATCAACCTCGAAGAGAAAGAGAAATTGGACTGGAAGATTAGTCAACCTTGCACGAATCAATAGTGGCAACGATTGCGTCTCTTCAGATGCCTCGCTGTTCGGAAAAGCTGGTTTTGTAAATCCTCGGTGTTTTGAAGATAACGTACAGTGGGCTGGTGGACCACAGATCTTGATGCCCCTTGTCTATGCTGCATCTTCAGCCCGGAGTCTGGCCCTTACCTTGCGTCTCTTCAGAGCCAGTACCATCCGCCATCCTCCAAATCTAGAGGCAATGCAGGGTGGTGGGGGTTTCCAGGTTCTTGCCGTTTTAATTCAGGGAAAGAAATTTGTTGATATCAAGATTCTAGAGCAATCTTTTGCCTTTCGCTGTCCATGGTTTCGTTCCTCCTGCTGCTGACGCTTCCTCGCCAGCTATGTCAAGTGCACACGGTCGAATGGCCACCAATTGGGTTTTCTCAGATCTGGATGCTATGAAACAGCTGCTTCTAAATCACCAAGTGTGGGATTTGAAGAATGCAGGTCCTGATCTACCACTGCGGTTCATAACACTAGCGAATGGCCTAGTGGCGCAAAAGTCGTTGCACAAAGCCTTTAATTCCCGTCGTTTGCACCTGGTCGGGATAATTCGTTGGACACTTCATCTACTCATGGAAGCCGCTGAACTCTACAATGCAGGTGAAATTGCGAGTCAGACTCCGAAGAAAACTCGTTCAAATTCAGATGACGATTTTGATGTTGACGATTTACCGAGCACGCCATCTATCCCGTGGTATGTTGAAGCTCCATACATGGATGCAGTCTGCGTGGGCGCAGATCCAGACGTGCCGTTGCTTTATGCCAGTAAAACCCTCCTTCGTCGAGTACTGACATTTATGTTGACGCCTGGTGACCTCGAGGCTATCGCCGAAGCAACGATGTATACTATCTCAATTGGGTCTTTCAGTGCAAAAACTAACCCCGTTGATCAGCAGAATGCACAAGACACTGATTTTGAACCTCAGAAGCTTCTCCCGGGACCCGTGACACGTATTTATCTTTTACGATTGATCGAAGAACTGATAGTAGATGGTGTAAATGAAATTGTAGCTAGCGGTGACAAGAAAGGGGAAGGAGATGCGGGAAAAGAGTCGGTACCTGCAGCTTCCCATGCTGGCGGGGTTGCCAACCCCAACCAAATGTATTTTTCCACAGCATTTCTCGGCGGAAGAATACAGGATGGTGAGGTTCACCCAAAACATCAACAAGCTCAGAACTTTCTCGCTGCTTTCGGCGGGATCTTCAACCCTGTGTGGTTTGCAGCGCTATTGGAAGGATGTCACGACGAGGCAACAGCCTCTGCTGTACTCCGGCTTCTGATGCTGATGATACAGAGTTCGCCAAGCTTTGCTGCTACTTTTGACGCGCACGGCGGCTTTGCTCCTCTATTTATCAGCATACCAAAGTTCTCGACATGTTCCACAATAATTATTGCTCTTTTGAGTCAGTTGTTGCATGTCTCTATTCTTCATCTCCCTTCATTCCCAATGTTGGATGCATCCCAGTTGAATGAAGTATTCGCGCAAGAAGACGAAATCTCAGAGAAAGTTTCCATTGCGTTTGCTGAATCAGGAATGGGGAAGTCAGATCCTTCATGTGGTGTTTTTGCGTTGCTTGCCGAATGTATCGGAAGAAATGTTCAATTGGCAAATTTTGAGAATGAACTTGGGAGAAAGGCAAGAGAGACGAATATGGCAATTCTTGAGCTTTTGAAGCATCGACACAATCTTTCTCCTGCCTTTCAAGCATTTTGCAGAACGGAGGCATTTTTCAGGCCATTTATCGCAAACCCTTTGCATGTTTCATGACGAAAGATGCCAACGTATGCAGTCTGAAACTCAAGAAAGCGAAGATAAGCCGGCAGGATCAAGGCGAGGTTCATTAAGAGATGCTCCACAGAACAAGTCCGCTTTGGATAGATTTGTTGGAGATAAAAGTGAACTCGGCGCAGATGCAGGGATAGCGATGGTACAACTTTTGCGAACTATCATTGCAAATTCTGTGGTTGCGGGGCCTGCAGCTCCACCGCTGATCCACTCTTTGTTTTCTTCCTATCCAGATCACTCGAGCGCAGAACAAGTAGGCGCATATCAACTTCTTTTGGTTGAGTTAGTTAAGTCGACTGTTGAGGATGCAATTGACTTGGGTGAAGCTACCGCTTTGTCAGCTTGTGCCGGTTTGTGTTCAGTACTACTTGATAAGATGATGAGAGGATTTTTCACATCTGAACACACTCTTGGTACTGTTGATATGTGTCTATTTTTGTTGAGAGGACTTACCTCATCAACATCGATACTATCCACGAATCTTGGTAACACCGAAAGAGCAATGATTAGTGCCGATATAGCCCATGTCGCAAGGTTGGCTTGCCTCTGTGGTATTCGACGAAGCCGTCCAATGAACCTAGATGATACCGGTGATCCCAACTTAAAGGATGTGCTAGTTCAAATGACGGCAAAAAATATCGAGGAACTGATGATATTGCCCAAGAACACGAGTCTCAGAAGGAGTTCGAGCTTACACCCGGCTCCACCAACGAGCTCTAGCAAATATCCAATATGGGTGGCATCGAGCATTTCGAGATGTTCGACGGAGAAGCTGGTTTGGACGTACCCCGATCTCAGTGAAATGGAAGAGCCATTGAATGTATTTATTGTGGGACTAATGGCAGAGGTGGCATTTCTTCTCGAAGATGAACGAGACGATATGCGACTAGCAACAATAAACATTCTCGTTATTCTTCTTCAACAGAACCGCGCACTCATGTCAAGTCTTCTTATCAAAGAAGTTACGACATCTGGAAATCAAGTTGAAACAATTGATGTTATGAATCGGGGTGGATTTGGGGCATTGATGGTTGCTCATGAAGTGGCTCAAGCGTCAGGTTCGGCATCGGCCAACAAAAATTATAAACCATTTTTCGATTGGTATGAGAAGCACAGTGCCAAAATTCAGATCGTCTTTGACGGCATCGAAACTGAATGCAGTCGTATTTTCCCTGGACTGACCATGGGTACGCAGACAGCAGACGAAGCTGTCCAAATCGAGCAAAGAGCTATAAGGATGAGACTTTCTTCGAACGACGCTGCTGACAGAACCATTATCGGAGGCTTAGAAAGAGCCGAGCTTGCGCAGAGATGCATCGATAGAACAGGAGAGGGCCATGTTCACTGGAAGCGCCAGGGCTTCGACGATCTTGCGTCCGGGGCGATGCGCTGGAAATTCTTACTCAGAAGATTGAAAGGTTCGTGTTCCATATGGGAGGGTGACACGCGGCCAGTGTCGATTCAAATCTACGATCGCCATCTGCAATTGTACGGCGCATTTAACGAGGATTCGCCGAAAATTGTGGCCGGCAAAGATGATGACGAAAGAAAAGAAATTGTCAGAAGGTGGAAGCTCGATTTGAGTGAAGGTTATGAACGTCAGCGTCGCCGTCTTCTTCCGAACTATGAATTCCATGGTCTTTACAATTTAGATGAAGCAATGGACGACATAGAGAACAACCAAAGAAACGACAAGGGAGGACTTGATGCAGACTCTTCTGACGACTATTTTGTCAGTGGATCGGGAATGGAAGCAACGGCAGAGCTGCTAAAGGAACTTAACTATCAAGAAAGTTCACCGTGAAAACGAGCTCGATGAGGACTTTGATGACGCAGAGGAGGACACCCAAACACAGACCACGCAAGACACATCCGCAGCTGGTGATTCTATTGAAGGAAGCACAGACGAGATGAACCTCCAGACAGCAAATGAGGAAAGCGAGGGCGTCGCTGCGGACACAACCGACGGCGATGTCAAGGAGACGAACGAAGAACAGAATGACAATGAAAATGCTGCTTCCAGCTATGAGTTAATCACTGGATTGTTGCATGCAGGAGATTGGCCAGAACAATCATACAATGTTCATCGTTGCACTGGTTTGGAAGTCAGGAAAGCATTACTTCTCTGGTGTCGAGATTCAATTTATATCATCGATGGCTTTGAACAAACCGGAGAAGGACTCGAAGGTAAAATTGTGAGGGTAGAAAAAGAAGAATCCTCCTTCAACATCAATTTACGACCGAAGGATTTCAAGGCCTCTGATGATGCATCTGATGCTGAAAGTGCTGTCGAAAGCAACGATGGTGATAGACAAGCTGGAAAGACGAAATCAACCAAAAAATCGGGACAGGAATCTTCGAATAACGAAATCACCTACCAGCATCGAAGCCAGCGCATATCCTTTTCTGAGCTCCATTCTGTATTTCGACGTCGTTACCAACTACAACAAATCGCACTTGAATTCTATGATGTTCACAACAGCGGTACGTTGGTTGCATTTGCAAACAATGACGAAAGAGAAGAGATCTTGACGAAGGTACTAGCTGCTCCACTTCCAAACAGTATCTTCAGTTCGTTCATGGGAACGGCGATCAATTATCGCAAGTTCATGAACTCTTGGAAATCAAAGATAGTGAACCAGTGGGTCAATGGAAAAATGACGAATTTCGAATTCCTCATGTACCTCAATTCCTTCGCTGGCAGAACATACAATGATTTGACTCAGTATCCCGTATTTCCTTGGGTAATTGCCGATTATGAAAGCGATGAAATTGATTTGAACGATCCAAAGTCTTACCGTGACTTATCGAAACCAATGGGGGCCTTGGGCGAAAATCGAGCAAGGCAATTCAGAGATAGATTTGAAGCTCTCGAGCAAAGTTATATCAGTGAAGATGACCCACCTCCATTTCATTACGGAACACACTTACTCATGTGCTGCGTATGTGCTTTACTATTTGATGCGCCTCGAACCGTTTTCAAGACTTGCACTGGCCCTGCAGGGCGGGCGATTTGACGTTGCCGATCGTTTGTTTCACAACATCGGCAGCAGTTGGAAAAGTGCCAGCGAAGAAAATCTGCAAGATGTACGAGAACTCATCCCCGAATTCTTTTACCTGCCTGATTTCCTGACCAACACAAACCATTTTGATTTCGGGATGACACAAAAAGGCAAACATGTCCACAATGTGACCTTACCTAAATGGGCGAAGGGCGATCCCGAAACCTTTGTCCGAATTAATCGCCAAGCATTGGAGAGTGACTATGTGAGCAAGAACCTTCATTTGTGGATAGACTTGATTTTTGGCTGGAAGCAACGTGGTCCAGAAGCTGTAAAGTCGCTCAATACCTTTGTCCACGTCACATACGAAGGAGAGGTGGATCTGGATTCGATGACGGACACGG
Organism: Pseudo-nitzschia delicatissima; assembly: GCA_037355735.1. Lineage (NCBI taxonomy): Eukaryota > Bacillariophyta > Bacillariophyceae > Bacillariales > Bacillariaceae > Pseudo-nitzschia > Pseudo-nitzschia delicatissima. The sequence goes on along the minus strand of CM074777.1, from coordinate 1,892,310 downwards.
TTCAAAGAGAATCAACGATTGCTCAGATTCAAAACTTTGGCCAGACACCCAGTAGGCTTGAGCGTAGGCCATTCCCTCAGAGGATCATCTTCTCTGCTCTAAAGAACGACGAAAAGAGTATTGATTATGGTGCGCTGTCGTCTATCGCTCCATTGACACCACCATTCTGTGTGGTTGGTACAAGTAATAAGTGCGTTGTGAAACGCTATTCTACAGAAGTCTGTAAACTAGGCGTTTCCGGCCAAAGTGACAAGGCTGTTGGTGATCTATGTCTCGTCAAGGGGCAGATCGTTCGGAGTTGGCCGGATGTGTTCCTTGAACATCGCCGCGAAAACGTTCTATCGCTTCGGAGGTCCCAACAAGGGAATCTGCGTTCATGCTGCTTCTCCAACGACTCGTCACTAGGGAAATAAACAAACTATTGACCGTTCACGACGATCTGCACAGCGCCGGAAATAAGTGTTGCTAAGGCGTCATTGAATGGCCAGTGGCTGGTAACAGGGTCCATTGATTCTACGGTCCGTCTCTGGAAGTTTGAAAATCCGACCATGAAACTCTGTGCGTCACTCGTTGGTCACGCAGGATGGAAGATTACTTGCTTGGATATCAGTACCGTTTTTGGAACGATTGTCACGGGTTGCGCACAAGGTCGTGTCATTTTGTGGGATCTTCGAACGTTGACATTTGTTCGACGACTCCGGCATGTATTCAAGGAGGAGAATGATTCTGATGGCATGCCCCGACCAAAGATTTTGGCCACTACCTCTGTATCGATTAACCAAAAGAATGGAAACATTGTGACATTGGTGGGCACACATTTGTCAGGTCTTTGATGTGAATGGAAATCTTCTCGGGACCGAAAATTCCCTTGGTGCACGACCGAGTTGCGCAATTGCCACAGACTGCCCCGAATGGCAAGAGCAGGGAATTATTGCAGTGACCGGTCACATCAACGGCGAAGTTCGTTTTTGGAGCTTGAATCCATCGACGAAAGAAATGGTGGTCCGATATCTGATGGTCGACAGAGAACACGTAACCGAGATTACGGCATTGCGTGCTACTGGCACTGAACGCCAGGACACTCTCCTCGTTGGAGATAAGTCTGGAAAAATGTCCATTTGCAAGACAGCTCAGATGGAAAGTCTCAGTAGTAAAGTACTCGCAGAAGTTATTGCTGATTTGAAGGAGAGCCGACGATTGGCTACTCCCGCGCAATTATGATAGACCGAAGAAGTGAGATGTACTCCAAAATGGTACAGCATTTCTTTGAGATCCGAATGGATGGAAACAAAATTTCATCCTCATTTTAAATTAGAAAAGATATCGAAACAAAAGTTCTTCTCAACTGTACACACACTCTAGCTATTTCAGAGCATCGTCTGTGAAATACTGAACTTCATCAGCAGATTCTTGTGCCGTTAGAGGAGTCAGTCAGTCGTATGGATGTTGCTGCACGATTCAATTTAGAACACGACTGAATTTTATCGGTATTTGTTAAAAACAGAAAGAGAAAACATACCGCTCACCGCCAAATGCCATGGTAGGTGAGTAGCGAATCAAAGAAAAGGTTCCGGTAGGGTTCCGGTTTTCCTTCTCCATTCTTTCGAAATGATGTCAAAGGGAAATCTTAAAAAATGCCGACCTCTCATCATCAAGAAGAAAATAATGATTCTCGCCGATATTATTTGTTAGCAAATTTCCAGAAAATGCCGATATACCTCGGCAATCGTCGAAAACAGAATTCCACAAAGCTTTAGTTACCACAACTTCAGAATTCTTCACTTCAAACTCTTGCAGCACAATGACCAACTCCCTCTCGATATCAGCTATGCAATGGATTTATCGGATGCGCGTCCTGGTCTGCATACTTTCCTGCATTCAGTTCGGCTGTCGCGACTTTCGTGTAGCGAATGGGTTCGAGGTGCCCTCGAGGTATAACAGTCCGAAGAGAATACACGAATCAACAAGTAATACCAAACAGCAATCTCCGATATCCCCGTCATCGCGGTGCAAGTACGACTTGGGACTGGGGAAGAATCGTCCGATACAAACAAACGCCGAGATTCGTTCCGTCGATCGGCAAACAACGGAAGACCGAAAAAGATTCGAGTCAACGGCAGCTGGTAATGGCATTGCCGACGAAAACAATGGTAGCGACATTCCAACATACGACGCATGTCGTTATCTCGTTGAGCACGAGGCAACAAGAACATTTCCCACACCCTGCGACAGTAAAGCTACGGGCTTGGCCACAGAAAAGCTAGAAGATAAAAATCTATCCAATGTTCTGCATTCAGCAACAAGCCCGACAACGAAAACGACACCTGCAGGACAAGCTTCATCATTTGCTCCGAATACAAAGCAAACCGCAAAGCGAACCACGAACGAGTACAAGCACGAACGATCGGGAAAGAAAGCAACGACAATAGCTGTCACCAAAAGGTTCCAGAAACCGGAACAGCACGTCAAGGTTCAACCCAAACGGTCTCTGGAAGACTGCTTAACAATACTGGATCATGACTTGGATGACTCTTCTATGGCGGCTGCTCCTGTCGTTTCAATGAATAGCACAATATGGTCACATCCGGATACGCCACAAGCTGGACATGAATAGTGTCTGGGTAGAAATGCTATTGCACAATCAGATGTCAAATTTGTAGACCCAAAAGCTAACGAATAAATCAACATTTCTTTTTTTAAAACCTTCGTGTAAGTTTGAAACACATTTTAGATTTCCACTTGTTGCACTATACAATGTCTTGCTTCGAACATTAGAGGCGTTTTTTGGTAGCCTTAACACTATCCAAAGTTTTGGGCTGCTTCTTTTTTTCTCCGCTGAAAAGTTTGTGTTGGGCTCGTTGGTTGTTCTTGCATTACATCCTCTAGATAGCGATACGTAAACGTAAAGTAATCTTCGATTGAATGTCGGCTACGACATATTTGCGATGAATGACGCATCCTACGTAATGATAGATAGATAGGGGGAAATTTATTTTCACTATAAAATTTATAGCTAGACTGTCAAGTAGTTTAATCCTTATCTTGAGCAGTCTTCTTAACTCCTCTAAGACGTCCGGTTCGGCGGGCGGCGATAAGACCGACCTTACGACCGGAAGGACGTTCACGTCCAACTGTGGAAGGCATACCAATGTGCTGATGGTTACCTCCTCCGTGGGGATGCTCTACGGGATTCTTAGCTACACCACGAATCTTAGGCCAGCAGTTGCGCTTGACGGCGTACTTGTGGTAGGCACGTCCAGCCTTCAACAAAGGCTTATCGGTACGGCCACCTCCGGCAACAATACCGATTTGGGCACGGACGGTGGAGGGGACGGTCTTCTTACCTCCGGAAGGAAGTCGAAGCTTGGTGGTTCCCTTTTCCTCGTCGTGGGTGACGACGATAGCGTAGGCACCAGAGCAACGGGCGAAAGCACCACGGTCACCGCGCTTGGCTTCGATGTTGCAGACAATGGTTCCCTCAGGGACCGAAGTCAAAGGCAAGACGTTACCGCAGGTAAGGCTGGCCTTCTTTCCGCAGTAAATGAACTGTCCACTGTACATACCTTCGGTACAGAGGAAAAGCTCATTGTCGCGTTGGTATCGGTAGTGGTTCATGAACTGAACACGGCACACAGGAGCTCCTCGACCGGGGTCGTGCATGATCTCCTTAACGGTTCCTCGGATGTAACCCTGCTTCTCGGCGTAGTCAAGCGATCTGAGCTTGACCGCTCCCTTTCGGGTGCGGGTGTGCGCCTTGAAGATGGTCGACTTACCCTTTCTTTGTGCCTATTATTATTCATTTGAACAAGTCATGTTCAATACAATACATCAGGACGCAAAGTCAAGGTGACGAAACACCATCGAATTCAGTAAAACGAAAGAAGAGGCAGAAACAAAACGAGGTAAGAGCGTTGCCTAAAATGATCGCTGATTCCCAAATTCACTACAGCAACGATCCCCATGGTCGTCACCTCTCAACGATGTTGATGATGTTCGGAATAACTCCATCTTGATACGTACCTGGACGTACTTTCCCATCTTGAATTACTTGTTGGTTAAAGATAAAGTGATGATCCGATGTTGTTGTTTACGATGGTGGGTGCTGGACAAGAAGTGCACACGATGCTGGAGTTTGCTGCAGTACTGGGATTCCCTGTAGGAATCACGTAGACGGAAAAGTAGTAGAAAAGTAAAAAGGTAAAATCGCGCCTTAGCGATGGTTGTCGTTTTGAGTCGAGTTAATCAATGAAAATAGTTTGAATCGAACTAATCAGACATGATTTATATATCCGGTTCATACCTTCATATTGGTTAGTAGCTACTAAACATATGAGGTCGTGCACAACCAAATTTTATTCGTAGTCGAACTAATCGACTATTCTGAACATTGGAGTTTGCGCCATAAAAAAATTGCGCTCCCTCGAGCCGGTTGGCGCGGAAAAATACCACTTACAATACGTAGATACTACGGAAGAGCACGAAATAGAGGCAGAAAAGAATGATACGAAGGCATGCCTAAACGAAACAAATGATTGAGTTTGACCCTTGACGCAGATAAGAACTAGCGTCGTCAACAGTAGCAACATCCAGAAGAATAGAAGTCGGCACAAGAAACGCATTTAGAATCATACGATGAATGTCGTTAGAGCACGCAGCAACAACCTACCGAGGGCGTCGGCGTCTTTGGATGGGCAAAATGTCAAGGCAACCCCCAAGATCAATCTTTACCAAGAAATTCCTACCGTCGAAGTTAGTTTGGATGATTTTGAAGAATTCGCTCTCGATCGTCTCAAGGTAAGAAAACTACTACTGCTGTTGTCTGTCCTCTTTTTTAATTTTGAAAACGATGGACGACGCTAACAATGACCAATTTCTTTTTTATCCCCAATCCATGGCAGGTGTTGAAAAAGATCGAACAACTGAAACTCCGTCACATTCACCCCGACAAACACAAGAAACATTTAGACCCGCTTTTGTCAAAATTGAACGATCCGACAAAGGACAATATTTCGCACTTTGTTTTGAGACTGGCCTATTGCCGATCGGAGGACCTTCGACGCTGGATTCTGACGCAGGAAGTCGCCCTGCTAAAGTATCGTTTGAACCACAGCAAGGCCAGCAACGCTATTACAAAAGCTCTCAAATCCGTTTTGCCCAATGTTCATATCTTGACCAAGAGCGAGCTCGAACCGCTTTTGCCAAAGATCTTGGCTGCCACCCCTAGCTTGAACCAGAACCCACTGTCGGTAACGGCTGGTGACCAAAACATCTACAGCGTTCCCTTTACGCAAGCATTGGATTTGGTTCAGCACCGACAGGTATACGTCCACAAAGGAATGGCGTACATTCCAGAATCCAAATTGTTGAGCCTGGTAACGGCTAGATTCCGCACCAACCTTTCACGACAACTGGCTCTCCTGAGTGCCGTCCCTTCTACTCCTTCGTTGCAACGCACTACCGGATTTTTGAAGAACGTTGCCACCGTGCACACCCAGCAGGACGACTACAAGGACAAGGGCGGAGCGGATGGGCTCAAGCTGAATGCCCACAACATCCCAAGCCACCTCAAGCACATGCCATTGTGTATGGCACAGCTCCAGGTTGCCCTTGGCCGAGAAAAGCACCTCAAGCATTGGGGACGATTGCAGTATGGACTGTTTCTGAAGGGAGCTGGTTTGTCCCTGGACGACGCATTGGTGTACTTTGAACGCATGTTTGCTAGGCAAGGATTTCAACAAGGAATATTCCTACAATTGGCGTCACATGTACGGAAAGGAGGGAAAACGCCAGAACTATCCCCCCTACACTTGTTCGAAAATCATCAACAGCAATGCTCCAAATGCCAACGAGCACCACGGCTGCCCCTACAAACACTCTACGGTCGAGGAGGTTTCTTCGATGCTATCCAAGCTAGGGGTTGCTTCGAGTCAGCAAAAACCCATCATTGCACACCAACGATCGCACAATTATCAACTGGCGTGTGTCGAACATTTCAAGGCGGTGTATCCGGGAACAACTCCGACCGAGAACAATTTCGGAAACCATCCCAACGCTTGGTTTGCCTCTAGCGTAAAAGCAAGCGGTGACTTGACGACGAATAGCAGCAGCGAACAATCGACAGCCCTCGTCTCCGGCAGACGTGGACAATGAAGGATGCAGCAGGGACAAAACCCAATTTCGGTGTCGCCTTGAGGCTTTCTGGGTTTGAAACATATTTTTTCAGAGGTTATTACTGTAGGATAAAAAAGGTATTATCATTATATAAACAAAACGTCTCTAATTCGTAAGATTTATTGATCTCTCAGAGCAGATTTTTTTCGATGGATTCGTCTATGCACAATTTGTATTTTTGGATTTAATTGTCGTATCGTTCCAAAAGACAGGCGTGACCCAAGCCACCAGTCGGCACACGCAGCAACAAGAGCGAATCGTTGTCCTTCCTGTTGCAAAGCGTCTCGACGGCAGTGGTTACCAACCGCGAACCATGTTGCACCAAATGGATGCCCAATCGACAGGGAACCTCCCTTGGTATTCATTTTGTCCACGTCGACAGCCCCGACCTTTTTACCGCCAAGTTTGTCGTCAGCAAATTTGTCGCTATCCATTGCTACCAAATTCGAAAGGATCTGTCCGGCAAATGCTGTTTTACGTCAATGATAGCAAGGTAAATTAATTTAAGAACGACATACATAAAATCAAAAGAGTGTGAGAAATACGTAGTAAAAAAAGAAAATATAGGTCTGCAAGATCGAGGTTTCCGAATTCATTTTGCCATGTCTTGTTTTTCGATTTACGTACCTTCGTGAATTTCAAAGACTCCGACATCGCTCATTTGCATTTTGTTGCGTTGCATGATATCGTGCGTGCAATAGGTAGGGCCCAGCAGCAGTTCATTCCAGGGATCACACGGATCGGAAACTCCAGTCTCGAAGATAGGCCCATGGCTTGTATCCCAATTCCAGTGCCTTTTCTTCGCTCATGACCAGGCTGGCAGCTGCCCCGTCCGTCAGATAACTCGAATTCGCGGCCGTGTGTGTGCCGTTGGGCTTGATAAAGGCGGGCTTGAGCCTGCCTGACCGACTCAATGGTCGAATCGCCCTTGATGCCGTTTTCTGCCGACGATCCACTGTAGGGAATGATTTCATCCTCGTAGAATCCATCGTCGTGAGCAGCTTGGGCAAGTGTATGGGATCGCACCGTGAACTCGTCCTGATCTTGGCGAGAGACACCAAATTTCGACGACAGCTTGTCGGAACTGACTCCCATGACCTCTCCGGTTGTGTAGTTGGCAATGGCGGGTGTCTCGAGGCCCAGATCTTTTGCTTTGAGGCTCTTGCTCATGTGTCGAATGGCCCCCATGGCACCTCCCTTCTTCATGGCCTTGGGGAGGGTGATGAGTTTTTGTCGAATCGGTCGTGTCAAACGAATTGGCACGTCGGAAAAGGTTTCGACGCCGCCCGCAATGACGACGTCGGCGTGTCCGGCCTGGATTGCCGCGGCACCGGTGGCAATGGCCGCGTTGGCCGAAATGCAGGCCTGGGCAACCGTGTGGCTGGGAATATCGTATGGCAAACCGGCGTTGATCGCTGCCTCCCTGGCAATATTGGAAGTTTTGACTTCTTGAATGACGTTGCCGCAAACGACGTAATCAATCACGTTTTTGGGCAAGGCCGTTTGGTCAATTAGGCCTTTGATGGCGAGGCGTTGCAGGTCAACGGCCATTTCGTCTTGGTATATCGTGGAAGCCTGGGCAAAAGGCAATCGGACACCTCCGACAATAACGACGTTACGACCACTGTCGATGGGTCTTGTCGTAAAAGTGCGAGCGACGGCGGAAGACGGATTCCGGCGAGCAAGATGAGCCAGCGACTTGGAGGTCTTGGAAAGCATGGTGATTTTCTTGGTTTAGTGTAGATGAAAGAAGTTGTTTGTTGTTGGTAGTGGTGGTAGTGTAGTTTTCAAAGAGGAAAAAACAATTTTAATGTTTCAATTGTTGGCATTTGGTGGTTGTGATGGTCATTCGATGTTGTATTTTCCGCGGAATGCTTTTTCATCCAAAGGTGACACCGAGGAGGATACTACTGGTACGAACTGTGACGATCATCATCATGCATGTGATGCCGAGAAAGAAGGCTGAAAAAGTCTGGTTTTGTGATTGATTTGGTGTCAACCATCAGGCGCGTCACCTACCTCTTTGCGGAAGCCCCACGATTAGAGTCCGACTTGGGTTGGGAAGTCTTGCCTGGTCAGTGGTACACATTCCGTGTTGGTAAAAAGGGGAAACCCCCTTTTATAGTTCCTCCCTGATTGAACCATGAACACGACTCCGATTTTTTCTAGCAATTTCCTCTTCCGAAGGATGGATGACAAATTCGGTGACGAAGGCAACAAATTTAAATCGAACGTTGAAAAGACGTTTGAGGAAGCTAGAGGGGATTAATATTGAAGTCGAGAGGCTGAGATCGAAGCAGGATACGAAGAGCCAGATAAACGCTAAATTATTAGACTTCGAGGAACTAAAATGTAACAAGGAGAGATTACTCACAAAAAAAACCGGAGGAGCAACACTCCTAAAAGAAGAACGATTCAGGAAACAAATGCAAAATAAATTTCTTGCGAAGCTCAAGCAGCTTAAGAATCATTCGCCGACGCATTCTCGTTATTTTCGAACTCTGCATGTCGCTGAATCATCGGCAACAAAGACAAAGCAAGAGTTCTCATCTTCTTTCTCATCAAGTTTGTTTCCTGTTCTTCACCATGGCAAGGATACAATTGAACAACCAAGACAATGAAGAATCCTAATTCATCGTTTTATCTTTTCGCCATTGCTGTACTGACTTTCAACTCGTATTGTTGGAGTAGCAAAGCGTACGGGATTACCGACGCCTACAGCAACTCAAAGCCAATGAACATGCACGATAGTCGCTCCATATCCAAAGACCTTCAGAAGCCGAATGTTGTTATTTGCGGAGGAGGACCCGGTGGTCTCCTCACTTCTGTTCCTTCTCAACAACATTGGGATCAAATCGACAGTGATAGAACAGTCGGCCGAATCAACTCCATGGGGAAGCAAATCCTATACGATAGTCCTCAACGAAAAGGGAAAAGACTCGCTCGACCGAGGCGGTTGTCTGGAGGCTGCCATACAAGCTGGCCAGGAACGACACTTTACCGCTATTGTCAATCCGACGACGGGAGCGATACAACGGATTCCAAAAAATCCACCCCACCTTCGCCATCACCCGCCATCTCTTGGTACAGTGCATCGAAACCGTTGCCTCGGACTATCCCAACGTGACCGTAAGAAAAGGCGTGGGGGTGTCCGGTGTGACGGAAGGACGCAGATTCGGGTCTCGTAGTAGAACTGGAAGACGGAACCAGTATCCGTGCGACACACGTGATTGGTGCCGACGGAAAGTGGAGCAACGTGCGAAGGTCCTTTCCCTCGTTTTCCTCAACCATGGTGACGTGTCCCTCGTCCGCGATTCACATGAACATGGAAAGCATTCCGGCGGAATGGGACTTAGATGCAACCTACCTCGTTCGACCAGTCAACAAGGAATCCAAATTTTACGTCATTCTATCGGCTCTTCCGAAGGATTGTGGCATGTCGCTGACCATGGTGTATTTCGATGAAATGCTGGAAAAACACCCCTGGTTGGAGCCACCGCAATCTGTCACGCCGAAAAATTGCATCGAAGGCTGGAGCGATACTCCGAATCGCAGTGCAGCGGAAACTTCCGGGTTGGCGGATCACATGAAATCGCTCTTGGAACAAGAAATGCCATCAATTGCTGCCCTGTTGGACGACGAGGTGTATTCTACTGCGGTAATGAGGCGGCGAGCTACGTGGCTTCACATGGAGGAATCCGAGGGCAACCCGGTGACTTATGCCTCAGAAGACGGACGTGTTTCGCTGATTGGCGATGCGGCTCATGCCATGACTGCATCCATCGGAGAGGGCTGCAACACCGCTCTGGACAGTGCAGTCAAACTCGTCGACAGCGTGGTTGCTACGATGGAAGAAAAGGCCGAAACGTCTTGTACCACCAACACTCTCAGCTTGGCGTTCACAAGATATGGATCGTCTCGTCCCAAAGAGTGTATTTCTATTCAAGAATTATCGGCATCCAGAAGTTCTTAAACTCAATAGAGATCGATTTTGCAGTCAAATTTATTGAAAAATGTTTGTTTAGAATATATTAGAAGAATTACAACCCTGTCAGTCCTTTACCTCGTCAACAAGGACTGTCAGCATCATGACTGTCTGATTTTGTGGCAATATCGCTCCCTCTACCTGTAACATTATAGAACTGTCGTTTGGGTTCGGAATGAACATACCAGCTCGGTTGCATGTGCTAGAGCTTAGATCGGCCGAGTCTCTCGTCGAAAACTTGTTTTCGATTTCTGATACAGTGGATTGAATATCTTCGTCACGAGGAAGATAGTCTCCTACAATTGTAGAAAAGTTTTTTGATTTCAATTGAAGTTTGGTTTGTCGACAGCACAGCATATGACCGACATGGTTGTTTCTGCAATGCAAAAACGTATGTGAGCTTTTGTCAAAAAGAATTATCGACGAGGATTTCTTTCAATTTTAGCTTTACGTACCGATCGAGAGTGAGCGTATTGACCAACTCTAAAGCATCGAGAAGGCTTCGAGCAAAGTCTTCGAATTGATTGCCATCGTCGTTTGCTACGGATTCCATAATGTCATCAAATCCTTCACGCCGTATTACATCAAATTGGGTTTCTTCGCCAGTGTTGGAACAAATTGACGATCTCACACTTTTCTTTTTCAAATCACTAGAATCGAAAATCCATGACTCAGCGATGGGAGCGATGCGCGTAGACATCTCGGACCTTATCGTCGAAGTAGCCGTCGAAGTAGAAGTGTCACGGGCAAATTCTTTGTTTGGTGGCTCATTGTCGATGTCCACAAGATTGAGCTGGGTGACGAAGGCTAGAATGGGAAGGTTGGGTGAGATACGATGCATTTCCATCCTACTGCACTGAGCCGTCCTGGCTATCGAAACTGTCGCCGTGAAACTTACTCTCGACAAAAAAAGCAACAATGACGTTTAACAAAATGCAAACTGCAATGATGACAAGCATGACAAAGTATGTGTACACGATCGCTGGGCTCGAGAATCGGCTTGCATAGAGGAATACGCTGAAGAACATAGAAGAGGCAAAATGGAAGTTAGATGCCACCGCAGAGCTGGATCGTTTACCCTAGCAGTCTTCAATAGGACTACTTACTTTGCAATCTGGTGCCAATCATTTACGACAAGCACATTGAACACTGTTATGCATCCTTCCCTGTACGAATTGAAATTATTGAGATAGTAAAGATATTCAATATTTTCGTTCGCTGCTTGCTCTTCGACGTCAACTGTGCCCTCCCAAAGCGCCATGCCAATATAGACAAAAACGTGCATCGCCGCCAATATTAGAACTATTGGACCAGTGAGGAAGGGCAGTACATGCAATGATCGCTGAAGAACTTCTCTGAACCAAATAGAGAAACGCATGCTTTGAATCATACCAATCGACCGTCCAATCAATAGATATTCCATGCCATTTTCGTGACCACATAAATCCATTATGATGCCAATGAACGACACAAGACTACCGAAACATCCCATCCCGTCCAATACGGTGTTGAGTCGAGTGATTGGTTCGATTCGATTGGAACTCTGCCAAATTTTATACCGCAGCGATGATTCAAAAAGGGATAGCACTGTTATGAAACTCCCGAAGACGAATTCGCGTGTGTCATTCTTATCTCCCGGATGCAATCGTGATGCAAATGCTATCACGTACAAAAAGTTCAAGATCGCAACCGATATGGAAAGACCCTCGACCGCCATACCCAGTGTACTATGAGTCCGTGTAGCCCGAACGGATGAGCTCAAAGCCTGCTGTATCCGGTTGCGAAAATCATCAAAATTGACGTTGCGTTTGGTTTCGTAGTCGATAGTTCCTGCTCCTCTGAGTTCCTTTGGCGACAATCGTTCGGAATCGTCTTCTGATATGGGAGGAGCTATTATGTCGATTAGCACATTTAATTTTTGTTGGCTATAGTGTGGCCTCAACAACCGAAGTGTCTCGCAAATCAAGCCCACATCAACCGAGTCATTGCCTTGCTCGTTTTTTCCCCAAGCGAGAGCAAGAAATGCCAATTTCATCGAATTTTCTTTGTCCGATGTAGACCTGCGATGAACCTCTTTGGCAGATTGAATGAAAACCTGAAAAACAACCGACAGCACTAAAGAATGGAGGTAAAATATGCTGACGATAATGAAAATGACAAAGAAGACAGCATTCCATGGCGATTCGTCGTAGGTAGGCATCCAAATACTGGGATTCACCACAGTTGTGGACACTGGAAAGTGAACTGTAACAAATAGCCAGTATATGAGTTAACGAGATGAATATGCTGGTGTCCTGAATAGAAAATCGAGCACTATACTTACAAGCGAAAAGTGATAACCACGACTGTGGTAAACTTTGAAAGCTCTCGTGGTTGTAGTAAAGACGACAAGCCACTGTAGCAAAGACCAGTATAAGAAACATTTCAATCAAAATGACTCTGAACAACTTTTTGGAAATGCGGATCAGTGCTTCTAGTGCGTCTCTTGCTCGTCTGCTGAGGTAAAAGAATACAATGGGCTTGAACACCGAAATCGCAAGGGTATAGGCGTGTACCATCGGGTTATTCGGGAAGATGAGTTCTGACACAGTCTGAAGGGCTCATTAATATTAATAAGCTTTTCGTGGACTGAAACAAAAGGTAACTCTTTCGACTCATTTGATGTTTCTCATCACAAAATTGATCCTTCATGTACAAGTCGGCCCCGAAGACCTAAAAGGGAGTAGGTATGCAAGAAAAATGTCAATATTCGCCCGTTGAAGGAGGGGATGAAGAGAAATATTGTTGCTAGTGATTGGCCAAATGCTTTCCAGTGGAAGGAGTGTTTGACGCGGATAGAGCAGTAATTGGGTGCGGGTAATATCGGAGAAGTTGTTCGACAGAGTTGGCGGTTGACCTCTTTCATAATCCTTCAGAAAACAAGCGGCAATTAGATGCCGATAATTGCTCCTTTCTTGACAATCCGCTTCCGATCATTGAAGATTTTGAAAGGGAAAACGACGACGACGATGATTGTCGGTTGACAGTCTGCATTTCTTCTGCCCAATTCGTCATAGCTTTTGATAATGTTTTCTCATCTTCGTCCATATCTTCAGTAGAACGTCCAGACGTTTTAGACCCCAATCCCGCTTTCCCCCAGCTTGACATAATCGACAATAATCTCTCTCTTCGGATGACGGTGACGTTCTAAACGTCGGATTTATCTTCCTCTTTACATTCCTCAGGACATGAAGGAATCGAATGAAAGCTTTCTCGATAGAAAATATATGCTTTTCCGATTTCTCAAGTCTCGGATTTCGAAATTGTCATTTTTCGCCTCGAAAAGTGAAGAACCGAACGAGCGCGAGAGAACTGAAACAGCGCCAAATCAAAATGACGAGGTCATTAGTTAGTTTTTATTCCAACTGCCCGTTTCTCCGCTATGCTCTCTAGAGAGACTTTTTACGACTCTAGCTAAAAGTATTATGCACTTCTATCCATCAACATCCAACTAGAGAGGGCTAGAACGGATAGAGAGCGTTCGCTTGTCGTGCTAGTGGCACCACCAATTATTGCTCTCTCCTGCTTAGTATTGCTTGCCGCCGCCGCTTGCTGTCCTCCTGCTGCTCCTCGTCGTCCTCCTCCTCTTGTTTTGGTGTTCTTTTGCTCTCCCCCCCCGCCGCAATGGTGGTGGATTAAAAGATAGTGAAACTAAGCGATAGAAGACATTAGTAGCGACTATGAATACCGGTGGTGATGATAGCGAAGCTAGCGTGATTTGAAATGCCGAAAAATGACCACTCAATTTCTTCCGACGCTGAATCCTTCTTTTGAGCTCTTGCTGCTGGTGCCAACAAGTTTCCGACAACGATCTAGAGTAAGAGTAGTAAACGTTACGAAAATAAGAACAAGGGAGGGAGAAACACGACAATTATTCGCACTAGAGATACTGGCGTTCATCTCGTAGAACCTTGTAGGTCCTATGTGATGGACCAACCAATATCATAATAGAGAAACTAGAACTTTAGAAACGAATTCCTCAATGAGATATTGCGGATGTTGGGCTGGTGAAAAGCACCTCTTCTACGCTAGCATTACGTTGTGGCCGGAGGAAACGGACGATACTATCAGCTTTTGTGTTCGAGCTCGATCTATGCATGTACTACGTATGGAGGTCACTATGGCAATCATAATCTACGGCACACAACGATTGATGGATCAAGGTCGGACGAATACCAAGACAAAATATTTGCTAATGAATGTTGACGCACAACTGACTGCGATAATAGAATCCAGATTCGAAGCAATCCGTTTCCGAAACCCGTAGCATCGTTGTTTGGAACCATCCACGGCAAAAGAGATTGTAACGTATTCGTGTCCAAGTCCTTCCACGTGAAAATTGTGTTCATCCTTATGGATGAAGCGCCTCCGGCATTCAGTGTTGCGATCCAAGAAGTAATCCTCGTCCATTGTCACTCAAATATTGGGTGGTAATAATTCGCTTTTTGCTTAATTAGAAAAGTTTAGTCAACCTTCTTTCGGTAAGAGCATCCCTCGGTGAGTCGGGCCTTTCCGCCTGTTGGTTGGCAGAGCATAATATTGCAGTTTCCGCACAGAACAACGGTTTGGGCGTGGCTGAAGACTGTGGTAATTTGAAAGCATCCCGGGCACTTAATATCCATGAAGAAAGAGTTGGGAGACTGAACAAGCCTCTTCAGCTTGTATGTGCGTGCGTTCTGCTCGGCAGTAGGGTGTAAAAGATCGACGGGCATTTTGATTTATTTTATAATCTGAATTGGAGATGACGAGGACAAAGGAAAGAATTATGTAAGAAATGGAAACCAGGAGATATTTACTTCGAACTTTCATTGCAGTCTGCAGTCTACAATCATTGCACCATCGAGCCAAGACCAATACAGCGGGTGATCGTCTCGTTGCGTCTCGACCCTATCATCGAGGGTTCGCAAACCGAGAGCACTGCTGCATGTCCCCATTCCGATCTAGATGCCTTATTCCATCCTCACATCAATCTATTGTTATTATTGTGATATCGAATTCATTCACACGTCCATGGTTGCACTCACCTCGAGGACCTTTATTGTTAGCAATATATACTTGGCTGAGTGCTGATCAGTGTAGAGAAAGGCGACAGGGTTTCCAGGGACGGAGGGTTTCAGTACTGAATACGCGCCTCGCGAAGACCCGTACAGAAATCGAAAGAAAGAGATGAGGAAAAGTAGACACCCGGAAGTTACCGCGAATTAAGTAAAGGGGCAAGAAGTAAGTGAAGTGAAATAACGGATGACGGACAGGGAAAATCTTCGACAGCCCTTCCTATGGGTCGATGTGGTAATCTTTCATCGCGCACAAAAAGTTGCGCATCTCGATGTTTTTTCACCCATCTCGTGTCTATCACCTTTAGGGTCAAGGTTAGATAAGAAGCCATCGATAGAAGCTAATTCAGTTCATTTATGTGATTTATTTGACAGGCTTTAATTCCAGAAAATCACATTTATGCGTCATGACCACAGTTGCCGGAATTGACGTCTTTTCATAAGTGCATACGAGGCCGGCGTGAAGGCGCCAAATTAGAGCAAAAGGATGCCTGACTTTTAATATGATTCCAAGAGTTGTCACGGAATGTTTTGAGACGAAAAACTTTTCTGCGAACTATTGCCGTCAAACGCAAAATCCATGTTTCGAATACTTAATACGCCGATATGTATTCGCTGAAGTGAAACCTTTCATTGCTACTTTCTTCTGTGAATTCTCACAATCAAATTCCACTAGTGTACCAGCTTCAATCTAGTTGGGATCCTTCGAACACAAAGAGAGCTATTTTGCACCGTATTCACAAGGGAATCTCCCCAACACGACAACATTCATCTTTCGACGTGAATTTTGATAGATTCGTCGAGCTGCATATTACTTCCGGCAAAACAGCCACCGACGTTGCTCGGCGTAATTTGGTGGTTGGCTACAATATTTATGCATCATTTGCAAACACTGTGGTCGCGACGGTTGAAGATAGCAATCCCTTGTGTGGCTTGATCGTTGTTGGCGACATTCGAATAGAACAGAATTGACAAATCAACAACGAGATGCCATCCAATAGTCGGCGGCGTTCGCGGAGGCAGCAAAAGCTGGTCGATGCCACTCCGACATCTCAAGCTGCCCATGACTATTCTTCCCCAAAACCCTACCACGACCATGCAGCTCCTCCTCCGCCACCTCCTGCCGCCGAATCGTTTCAAGAGCGAAACCTATCTACCGACACAAAGCTTTCCGATATCACCATGGACGAAAGAAGTGTCTTTGAGTATTCGGATACCAGCGACGATGCGGATGCCTACTTTCTGCCGACGGAAAGCCTTCGTGGTGCGCCAGGTCTTTTAGGACAACTACAACGGGAACAATTTTCAAGGTGGCCGTACACGGAACATGTCATCTAGCAGTGGCGAATCCGCTTTTCGAGATATGAAAGAAAAGGGGAAGCAAATCTACGAAAATTGTTCGGTTTGGCAACGGGTCAGAGTTGGAAAGCGGTACCTTTGACGACGAAGATACAATGGGCGAAGAGGAGGCGAGAGGCAAACCGTTGTTTGGAAGATTTATGAAGCAAATGGTTCACGCTTTCAACACACCCAGTGGAATTCAGCGCAAAGAATACAGCAGAAAAACCAGAAGCAACAAAAAGGCGTCGAGGCACAATCGACAAGAATCTAATCAGGTCACCGAATATCCGTACTCGATGATAAACTTACGCGAAACTTCACAAAAGTCGGCTTCGAAAGAATTCAAGCGGGATTCCCCAGAAAAGAGTCCTCTTCTTGGAGCTTCGAGAAAAAGAGCAAGTTATGGAGTGTATGACGAGGCTTATGATGATCACCCTCTCAAACCCTCGACAAGACAGTCCAAAACGTCGACCAGATCGGAGGGAAGTTTCATTTCTGGCGATAGCATGGATACTTTGGCATCCTCAAGAGAGGAAATTTCCGTAATCAAGAGTCGGTCGATGGCCGCGAAGGTTGCTGCGTATTTCTTGATGGATTACGAAGCAAGCCGAATCGCAGCCTTACCGTCCGCGTTCGAAATTATCACCGAGAGGCAACTCACTCTGTACAGGACATACTATTCATGGCAGTGGAGGTATTTTGTCAACCTGGCCATCATTGGTCTGTTCCTTGCGCACACGCTTGATCTACTGACGACGGCTGTCATGCACAGCTGTGTTATCGTAGTCCTCGCGATTGAAATTCACATCCGAGAAGGAATGTATGGAGTAGATCTGCGGAAAGATACAAAACATCCAGACAGGAAGCTGGTCCGGCCAATGTTCGCCTTTTTATTTTTGCTTGGCCTTGAGACATGGATGTGGTACTGCTTTTCGCCAACGGAGGGACCTTACGCACAAAATCCGCCGATATACTCTTCCTTTTTGAAACCCATGGTTCTCTTCTACGTCAGTGCAAAAGCAAGGGATTCTTTGGAAGCGATTTGGAGAATAAGCAAGATTGTGATCAGAGTTCTTCTTATCGAATCAGTCTTGATTTTGATATTTGCTGCCTTTGCTCAGGGGTTGTTCGGACATAGATTTGAAGATTTTATGGATCTTCAAACGTCGTGGCTTTCACTATTCAAGCGTGAGTAATATTCCTTTCTATTGGTGCATCGAATTCGCGTTTCTTGAAACTTGAAATGACACTCATTTTGTCTGCGTAATTTTTAACTGACGGCCAGTATCGACGACGGTGAACAATCCTAGTCTCTGGATGCCTATCTATGCGACCGCTCCGTCGTATTCCATATTTTTTGTTGTTTTCATTATCACTTGTGTGTTTTACTACCACTCTCTGGTGCTTTCTGTGGTCTTTCAAACATACATACAAGCCGTGACGGATATCCATTCAAGGGCAGCATCAGATCGAGACGATGCTATTCGGTTAGCTTTTCTGGCACTGTTGAAGGATGGCCATTCAGATTACATCAGCACGTCTAGTGTCAGAAAATGCTTGCAGGTGGTCCGTCCACATTACAATTCCTTAAAAATGAATGCATTGCTGGACATTGTTGACCCATCCAACGAACACATTCATTGATTATCCTACATTTCGAACCAAAATCCGTCGGGCTTTGAATTCATCCGTTCGAACAGCACGGACAGCGACCCCTCTAGCAATGGGAGTCGAGGTGATAGCAGTATTTGTTGCTGCTACTAACTTCATTTACGTTCTAGGGAAAACCTTTGACGAAGGAGAAGAGTTTTTCGATGTTCCTTACGGATATATTGGATTCGTTATATCCGTTCTAGGTCTTCTGGAGCTGACTGTTCCGGTTCAACCCCCTGAAAGTCCCAAATTTCGCACCAATTACAAGGCTGGACGTATTCTTTGACGGAATGGCACTGGTTGCGGCATTTGTTTCTTGCTATGGCATTGTTCAGTATGCCAAAGGAGAGCAGGCTCTTGTTGAGAGAGGAGAAATTTTTGATTACCTATATCTGGGTAGAGCCATAGACATGATCCGTGTGATGCGATTCTTTCCGATATTTCGAGACATTCGTACGAAGAAGTGCCGATGTTTTGCCAGTCCTTGGCAGGGCCTGTGATGCTTCACCTTTCGGTCATCCATATCTTTGTTTACCTCGGTATTATTCTTTGGAGTGGATCCATTGATGTGGACATATTTATGAAAAATGAAGATCTGACACCATTTTACTATTTGAACAATTTCAATTCATACACGGAGGGATTGATCACAATGTTCAACGTCGCCGTGGTGAATGACTGGCATGCGATCGCCGAAGTCTTCTTGTATGCTGACCGCAATTCAAGTGACTTGATCGTATATTCCTTTTTTATTTCGGCCATCTGCTGCATGGTGTTTATCATGATCAATGTGATCACTGCATTTTTTGTTGAAAGTAAGTTTTGAGAAAGCTGTATCACATGAGCCCCAGACTGAGTTTCCCTTGTTCAACGAACTTTGTCCTCACCATTTCAAAACCCTTGCACAAAAATATCCAGCTTTCGTTACGAAAACAAACGACCACCCGGATGAACATCATTCAGCTGACGACAATGTGACAATGAATCCTAGTACCGAGTTCAGGATCAAGAATAGCGATAATAGTAACGTAAGGCGAGTGAAGAGTTCGGAACGCTTCGGGTCCTTTCTCGACGACGACGAAGATGTGGAGCTTGATCCGTTACTCGATCCAAATGTTTCGACGAACTCTACAGCGAGTAGCACGAGCACAGAAATCTTTGCCTCGTTCGACATTTACGAAAGGGAGGGTTTTGACCATATAATGCGTACGGTTGCTGGGACTACCTGACGACGAACAAGAAGCCTTCGCGAAAAGTGTGTGTAACTACTTGGAGCGCTTTGAAAGTCTCACGGCAGGACGTGAAAAAGTTGGATATATGGTTTGCTGTCAACAGAGTTTGAATCGATTTGGTAATCGACGATTTCAGACGTTATCAAGGCCTTTCCTCACGGATTATACCCTCCACCAAGTGGTCAGTGATATGCACTCGGAGCTGCTAGCCCTTACAAGCACCCGTAAAAACTAGTTTTGGAAATCGATGCCTTGGTTCGTACGTTTCCTCAGAAAGATGGGACACCTCGTCGTTTGGAAATAGCTGCTACTTTACTACGCCACCAACCGGCAGCTACGCTATTTGCGTCGAGAATTCGAACAAACAAAGCTACCGATTGAAGTTTCCACGGTCAGAAAAGCAGAACATCTGATCATATGACAATTTCAAGTTGTTGTGTATTAATTGTAATTATTCAATCTATTGTTACCATCAGAACTCATAGGGAGAACATACCAGTTCTCTTTAGCATAGCTATTCAAGTATGGAGAAATGCCAATCTCGTGGTCATATTTCGGGATCATTCCAAAGGTGCCGTTCTCCGACCTCATTGTACCACTCCAATGGACGCCGCAAGGCCAAGTCCACAAAAGGGTTCGTAAGTCTTTCATTCTTTAGAAATGTTGGAGTTGTGTGCCCGGATAGGACTGATCGAATTTTCATCGAAGCGTTCGTACAGCCGTCGTATGCTAGCATACAAATCGTCTACGGAAGAGTTTGGAAAATCGGTACGGCCAACGGATCCATGGAAAAGCAAATCCCCCGATATCACAACATTTCCAGTCTTCTGATTATCACTGTCATCTCTCCAACTCACAAAATCTGTATGGCTTACACACCGACTATCCACAAAGGCAACGTGACCAGGCGCATGACCGGGAGTGTGAATCACCGAGAGTTCTATGTTATTTCCCACCTTAATGATATCACCATCCTTTAATTCATCAGTCGGGGGAGGAAGATCGTCATCCGGAAAACGTATTCCAAAGTTGTGTCCGATTTCTCGAGCTTCCAGATAATTTTCCTCTTCGAGTGGATGAAGGTGAAGCGACGCTTCTGGCCAAGCCTTCATCGTTTCGGCGACACCAATGACGTGATCGGGATGGCCGTGCGTTAACAAAACATGTTTTAGGACAGGCCTTTTGGTTTTCCAAATAGTCGACCAGCGCTTGGAATTCGAACGGAGAGCAGAAGGATGGATCAACAACGGCGGCGTCTTTTGTCGACTCGCAGATGAGGGCATACATGCGGCAAGCGAGAGGGCCGCAAGCTTTGCTGGCCACTAGAGTAGCCACGTCCTCGAATAGGAAGTCTCTTGGATAAATTTCTCATTGTGGCAATTTATTCAAAATCATTCTTGTATTCATTGGAAGGCTCTGCCATCGATACCAAACATTTGTTTGGTGTGGCATGATAATGATCACTAATTTGATTACACTGTACATACAGTAGATTCAACTGTGATACTACAAGTGTTTCCCCACAAGCATCAGTCAGTCATCAAATAATACTCGGTCTCACAAATGTGGAGTCGGTATTTAAATAACATTAGAAATGATATGCCCCGTTTGATGTATTAACTCATAATTAACGGTCGAATTTTTCATATCATGACAGCATTGTTTTAGGTTTCATCGATACTGATTTCATAAATAATCTACGTACGTCGAAAAAGGTATTTCAATCTCCAATAAAAACCTTCAACCTTAAAACGATCAACGAAATAGCCTATCCACACTAGTCTCGATACGTGTTGTGTGTTGGAGAATATCATCTGATCGTTGAGATAGATACAACTCCCCCTCTGTACTCTATTCAGACAATATTACGAATGGATTCTTCTTTGGGTTTAACCGAAAAAAATGAATCTCCTGCGATACAACCGCCATCGGAAGGAGAGCCGGTAACTTCCTCCAACGGTGATGGAAGAACGACAGACGAAGGAGAAGACATAGGGCCACCTTTAACAAAAAAAGCAAAGATCGAAAATGGAGCTACCGACACGAGTATCGCAACCTCGAATGGTGAACCGTCGTCGCCACGTGATCGTGATGCTTCACCGAGCGACGATGATGAAGATCATGGTGAAAACAATGAACATCTTGATGAGGAGGAAATCGACTATGAGGAGGAGGAAGCCAACTCAGACGACGAAGAACTTTTTCAACAGATTTTGGCGTTGGCCAGAGCCGGGAGAATTCCTGTGGAATATCTCGCAGCTAGAGGAATACATGTGGAATTCGATGACGACGAACCCGTTGAATATCCATTTGATCAGCCACCAAAATCTATTGATGATGTGGCAGACTTCATTCAATCGGAAAAGTGCCAACGAATTATGGTTTTGGCAGGGTAAGTTTATGTTGTCATCTTTGTCAGGTGATTTATTGTATCAAATGCTGGTGCCTCTAAAAGCCTCTCCTCCATTTTGACAGGGCTGGTATGTCGGTTGCATCGGGCATTCCAGATTTTCGAAGCTCCAATGGTTTGTATGCGACATTAGATGCCGAAAAGTTGACAGCTACTCCCGAGCAAATAGATCAAATAAAGTCTGATCCAAGCTATTCTTTAGATCAGCATCTATTCATGGAGAACCCTTTACCTTGCTTGGAAGTGAATCGAGAGTTTATCCTTGGCGTCAAAGAAAGAAGATGGAAAGCTACACTAGCTCATCGATTTGTGGAATGTCTGCGCACCAAGGTGAAGAACAAAGATGGAGAAGGGAAACTGGTGCGATTATATACACAAAACATTGACGGTTTAGAGGATCAGTGCGAAGGTATCGGGCACCAAAGACGTATCGCCTGTTCATGGTTCCATGGACGAGGCCGAATGTGCCACGTGTGGCGCTTCCATGAGTTTCGATATCTTTTGCAATAAGGTTCGGTATCAAATCAAGGACATCTTGGGAAAGGATCCGTCAGCGCCTGCGCAATCCACTCCTATTGTTTGCGAGTCTTGCGGTGCGGGTACCGTAAAACCTTCCATAGTCCTCTTTCGATCTCGTTTGCCAGAAGTATTCTTCCAAAATGTTCCAAACGATGTTAAGGATATCGATTTGCTGTTGATCTTAGGGACTTCGCTAGCGGTTGCACCAGCCAACAGCCTTGTTATGAGAATTCCAAGATCGTCCATGCGAGTTTTGATGAATCGCGAACCTGTGGGGTGGCATTTGGGTTTGGATTACGAAGACAAGGATCGTGACTATTTCGCGGCAGGCAATTGCGAAAATTCAGCCCTTGATTTTATGGAAAAGCTAGGATGGTTGAACGATTTGAAACCCTTATTGGATCAGGGAGAGTTTCCAGAAGCTAGTGCCACACTGCTACGAGAACGATTTATACAAATAGAGCAAAAGAAGCAGCAACCACCACAAGAAAAGCAAGAGTCACCCTCGAACGAACAAGAAGAAGGCTCGGCTGATGAAGAACAAAAGCCCCCAGCAGAAGAACAGCCGCAAGAAGAAACGGGTTCTAATGAATAAGAATGCAATTTTGATTGAATAAAACAATTTTCAATTCTTTTTTGATACGTATGAGATTCAACGACACAAAAACCTGATTGATGACTTCCATCACACTGTCGCGAATCGGAAATACAATTGATTTTTGATTGATGTAAATTCTAGGCTCATGAATATTTCAACACTATATTACCCGTATGTTGTAAATTGTCAGCACTACTCTACTAGCACTTAGTCCTCTTGCATATTGTCGTTTGCCAGTTGCCGAGTCGCAGACTTTTTGCGAGCAGCAATACGCAGCTTTGCGCTGTCGATAACATTGCGCATAACTTGTTCTCGGTTGGCAACGGCTGGTGCCAATAATTCGATTGACTTTTCGATTTCGACTCTGGCTTGCTTCTTCTTTTCGGCCTTGGCGTCTTGCA
Organism: Pseudo-nitzschia delicatissima; assembly: GCA_037355735.1. Classification (NCBI taxonomy): domain Eukaryota; phylum Bacillariophyta; class Bacillariophyceae; order Bacillariales; family Bacillariaceae; genus Pseudo-nitzschia; species Pseudo-nitzschia delicatissima. The sequence goes on along the minus strand of CM074777.1, from coordinate 1,868,907 downwards.
TGCGGTTTTCGAAAAAGCGCTGTTCTCTGGCCTTCTTGATGGTTTCCACTCGCTTCATGGCCAAAATTGTCTTGCCCATGAGATGGCGATCGTATTTGACGGGTCGGTTTCGCCTCTTCTCGAAATCGAACGTGCTGTCGACGGCCATTTCCTTGCCACGAGTCTTACGGTAAGCCTTCGTCCACGCAACCTTTCTAGGATTTCGCTTCTTGTTGAAATTTCGATGGCATTTTGATCGGCAGAATCGGAATTGTTTGCTGTCGTTTCGCACAAAGGTCATGCCGTGCCCTGGGTAAGCATGGAGAGGAACAGAAATAACACTTCTCGATTCTCATTGTAAATTATTCTTTTGGCTGTTTGCGTGAAAGTATGATTCTGTATTCGTGAAACCCCTGCTCTATTGCTTTATCGGAAAGTTCTGGTTGTGATGTTGATCTTACTGTAACCTCTAAGGCTATTTGTTCTTCCTTAGTGCTTGAAAGCTTGATTCTGGAGGAGAGTAAGAATGCACCCAACGAAGAAAGTTAGAAGAAGCAACTATGATCCGCGACACGTCTTTCCTGTTGGCGGTAACGCGTTTAGGCTTTTTCGTGAAAATAAGCTGAAAAGCATTGTGAAGCCTAATTTTGGTTGACGATGAGTGGTGATCAAATTATCCGGGATGACGGACAGACAAAATCTTCGGAATCCCGCGTGACTCATAACTCGATCCTTGGATGCACAAAAGATTTCCAATTTTCTGATTTTTGACAGTTCGACGATGGTGAAAAGTTCCAACATCACATTCGGATTCGAAACATTCGCTTTCGAGTTGACCCTCCTTCGACTCAGATTGCCCTGAAGTAGATGATATCGAAGATTTTAAAGTTGCTCGACGTCGTTAGCATCACTACACGTACCAGGTATTATTGAGCAATATTGATTTAGACATCAAAGATAATGGAAAAATACCGCGCAACCACAAGTGAAACATTTGTTTTCGAATTGTAGTGGCATTGTGCATCAAAGAATCTCATCATGTTAACTACAGGGATCTTGTCGTTGAATGTCCATGACTCCTTGACTTTCGATGGAACCGAAATATGTCTAAACCCAGATCTTTTTGCTTCGACGGAACATGCCGGGGGTGGTGGATCATCACAAAAGGCGAGTGTCGCTGGCATCGGAGCCGCATCTATTGGTTCTGGAAATAGCGCCGGAACATCAAACGTTTCCTCGACCGGACTGTCGGTAGGAGATACAATCGAAATTCGTGTTTGGGATCCATTGCCGAAGGAGGCTGGTAGAGGGAATAGCCCGGCATCTACCTCGAGAAAGCGATTTCAACAAGCACCAATCCTTCCAACCCCCACGATGAATATGAATATACAAGGAAAAGCTGTGCTTGGTAGAGATACTAGTAATTCGACAATGGGTAGTGAAGGTGGGACAGCAGAGCCAGGAGGCGTCATTCCATCCCTGCGCCCTCGCACTGCCTTTTATCCTCTATCCTCGGATCAATCTGCGAACGATGGACAGAAAAGCATGACTTCGTCACCAAAAAGTGCTTCCAGCAGCCATAAATCATCGTCGGACCTAAACGAAGAGGGGACAAAAGCTAAGGCATCACCGAACGAAGGTAAAACTTCAACGTTTCCAACCAAAACTGTGGTGACACCAATTTCGAGTAGCAGTTCTTTCAATGCCTCTTCTACGACGCCTATTGCAGCAAACAATACTACGAATCTCCCAGAAATATACAATCAGCAGCACCTTCCTCCAGTTTTTCCTCGAAATCGATTAACAACTGCTGATGATAGCAACTTACATGCATTTTCTGCGAGCAAGCCTCCAAAGCCTCGCGCTATGGTACATCGAAGAGCAGCTTCTACTGCTGCAGCAATACCAGCCCCACAAAGATCACCAAAACAACAACAGAGAATGGGTACTCGACACAGCCGAGATATTTCTGATATGACTGCTGATACCACATTTCAACTGGACAGAATAATCAACGATGATATGGGCAACCATCAACCCGACAGTCTCGATATGACAATGGATGACGGCGTTGCGACGGACAGTAGTCAAAACGAGGCACTCTTGCAACAAATAGCATGTACACATCGATTGCGACTCTCGTTTGTTCTAAAAGTAATGGACAAGACGTTAACGTCCTTCAAAGGCAACAGTCGTACCCAGATATCTGTGCTCCGCCAGGTTGCCGACTTGTACAACCTGTCGATGTATGATCTGGTGACAGTTCACAAGATCGAACCACGGGACGAAGAAGAAGTTCTTAAAGCCGTATCGGCAGATTTCGTCGTGGTTACAATCAAGGATCAATTCATCTCCCGAGGTGATATGCTCTTATTTCAGACCAAACTCATCGGAACCTGGATTTATGAGGGCCAAAGATTGATCGAGCCGACACGAAAAATCAAAGCCCATGCCCGAGAAATTCGGCACGGGAACTTTTCCGCCAAATCGGGAATCGTCACGGAGAAAACCAATATAACCTTCCGAAGTCGTTCGGCTCGTATCGTCTGGCTGGTTCAGCTGTCGTCGGAAATGTGGGAGTATTCATCGCCGTACGAAAGACAGTACGAGCCAGAATCGGTGTGCGAAATCTATTTCGACCAATGGATACGATTTCTCTACAAGTTATTCAAAAAGTGGAAGGAATTGGAGGTAAGCTCAAAGAACGAAGCTACAGTTTCTTTGTCGAATTTTCTTCTTGTATGATGATTAGAGAGAATCTTGAAAATTTGTCGCACATAAATTATTCGAATGAATCTCAAAAGTTACTTCTTGATGAATTGCTATCACTAAAATGTGTGGACAGGTCACCCATTCGTTAACAGTCATATTTTTTAGCCGCACATTTTTGTCCAAAGGAGTGAAGTCGGATCTTGACTGTCACGACGTATATGGACGAAGGTTTGAGGATCACTATAAACCTGTGATTGAGAACGAGACTTGCATCGATTGGGACTCTCTCATTGTTCGTATCAAAGAAGAATTTACAAAATATCCATTGGAGGTAGGCTGGAACTTGAGTGACAGGAAACCTTCGTGTGCAAGTCAAGGCAATTTACTCGAGGCAATCAATGTGATTTTAAACTTGATGCAATATCATTATTTGGACCGAGATCTACATCGGACTGGCCAATCCATTGTAATTGTATCCCCGGGTTGTGGCGTTTTCGAAGTGGATAAGGGTCTTGCTGGCATAACATATCAACGAATGATGGACAATGGAATTGGTAGTGACATGCTTAGTCTCGGACTACCGCCTTTACATATCGCTCCATTTTTTCTTTACAATGTAAGTACTATCATTGATAATCAATTCAAACCTTTTTGACTGTGCTAACTTCCGTTACTTTTCATAGAATGAGTATCACACAGTCGAGACTCAAGGCGCAGATGCGAGTGAGGTGTATTACGAGGTACCACATTGGATGCATCTCTCGTTTGTAATTTATGACAGGCCGGAAGAAAAACGCGTGTATCTTAGTGGTCTCGAGAACAAGACAACACGTGTACAGAGGGGGCACTGGTTAGATGCATATGACATTGGCGCAAATGGATTCCTTCGGCCCCAAGAAGCTGAAGAATCATCCCTAGACAGTCAGCTTCTAACGTCAAAAAAGCCGAACATTTCTAGTTTTTCTGCAGCAGGTAATATGGCTGCTACACCAGGAAAGGCAAAAGTAGTTCAAGAACAAGGTCAGGCCCGTCAACTTATCTCGGGACGGAAATTCACGGATATTTTAGAGGCATGCAGGCCAAGAATGCTTGGAGCAACAATGCCCTCTCCACTGTTAAGTCTTTTAAAGGATTTTGCAAGCAAAAATGAAGGAGACAACGAAAATGATGCCAAGGAATCATCTACCGAAAAAAAGGATTACAGACTTCGTGAATGGGGGACAATAGACTTCAATGATTTTTCTTTACATACAAGACTAAAGGCGTCCGTCGGAAACAGTCCAAGTCCGATGATCAGAAGGACGATTCGAAATCAATCCCTGATTAACTCTGATAGATCAGTCAACAGTAGCAACGATGATGGGTCGGGTCCTTCGAGTTTAGGGAGCAATTCAATGCTAAGTGTGCACGGAACATCATTTGATAGAGTTTTTTGGGACTACTATGAAGCACCCAGCGTGCCAGCGAGAGCCTTTCAAATGCAGAGGTCGGCTTCAATAGATTACGATGAACTTGGAAAAAACGTTGTTATCGATGGTGGTCCTGGAACGACAGACGATTCTTCAACAATGTCAGACAATATATCAAAGGGATCTTTAGGCGGTGATAGTGAATCGACCAAGTCAAAGATCGACAGGCACGCGGATCATTTGAGGAAAATCATGGATTCTTACAATACGATGGTGTGCCAACCGCCAGAGGAAGAAAATGACGACATGCTTGAGAAGAATCAGTGGAATGAATCAACAATACTTCTGACTGAGCCAGAGCTTGCACGGGCTATGAAAGCTGGAGCCCAACGTCAAAGAGGCAAAGATGGCGAGTCTACCGGTGGGCTTCAAGCCGCTTTATCTCAGTATAAAGTTGACGAACAGCCTTCGAATTTTCTCAAAAGAAGAGGAAGTGGCGGGCCATTATCTTACCGCAGCGAACAAGACAACATCGTTCAATAGCGAACGTAGGCGGGCTGCTTCGCCACTTCTGTCATTTAGACCTCAACAACAGGAGAGACCGGGAACTCCCAAACTGTTTTCTTCGCTCATCACAGCACCAATCGATCCTCCCAATATTTTACGGCCGGGGCAACAACGAACTCTCTCTATTCACCGACCGCTCCCAAACAAGGCTATTGTTGGTCGTGAAAGGTCAAGCTCACTTGGGGGTCAGTCCGCAAAATTCTCTCATATCAGTGGTTCTTCAGTGAACCGATTAATGATCGAACCCAGTAGACAAACTGGTCTGCCTGCCTCCCGAAGTCCACCGTCAAACGTAGGGTTCTTAAGCAATACACCTCGCGGAGCAATAAAACTTTATTCCCAAAGCCCACCGAAATTGGCTTCAACACAGGAAAGACTTTTTTCTAACAAAAGTCTTGCTCAAAGTCCACCTTTATCTGGAAATCTCAGCGATAAGGTTCTTTCGGTTTCGCCGCCAAAATCTAGCAATTTGTTGAGAGAAAGGTCTGGGTCGCCTAATTCTCGGAAGGTGTCAAAAGACAGAGCAAGGTTCTCCGGGGATGGGCACTAGACTCCGAGAACGATCAGCATCTACAAAGCCTGGTGGTCGAGATTCCCCCCTTGGCAGTGTAAAAACACCCATTGCATCTCGTAGAAAGAAGGCGTTTAATCCTTTCCGACAAAGCGACGAAGATGAAGTGTTGGCAAAGAGATCTCACAATCGCCGTCGATGGAGTCATGTATATCCGGAAGGAGAAGTTGAGTTTAAGAGACACGCAGGTCCTATTTGGAACAGTTTAACATCACCAGCAATTTTGCCTCTTTCTGTTGATCACTTTCCAACTCAACAGGAACTCAAAGATGAAAAGTCATTTCAATTCAGTTTCTACACAGTAACGTTGGGTGGTATTGAAAACAAAAACTACGAAAAGCATGCTGATCTCCTCAGAGAAATGGTTAGACAGAGGGTTACGCAGGATTTCCAAATAGTAACTGATGCTGCTATTGCCGATAGCTTCAAGCGAGCTACCGAATCACAGAGAGAAGGTCAGTAATTGTTCTGAATTTTCAATTTCAATGAAACAATTTTTCTCACGCTTTTGTATCTTCTTTCAGGTCGCAATGCTGGGAAGCCAAAATCTTCTAGAAGAGTGGAGAAGAAGTATAGCAGTCCCATGCCATCCACAGCGCAAGACTCGTCAGGTGGGAAAAAGAATCACTATTTATCGATGGGTCACAAGATTCAAGTTATGAATTATGATCCGGGCTCTGATACTATTGAAATTGTATTATACAATAGAACGAGTGCACATAACGACCGAGAGAATGTTCATACTTACAAGTTTTTACTCTTCTCAAAAGTCACGCAGAAATACACAACCTCAATCCAAACTTTCAAGAAGTACAGCGAACCATACAAATGGAATAGGGTGGACTAATCTGATATGTGGTGAAGCAGATCGGACTATGGATGTCGGGATGCGATTCCGAAGAGTGATGTTTGGGTTGATCCCAGAACGATTCAAATCACCCAGCGATGAAGACGAATACGTCTCAAAATTCAAAAATCTGCTCGCGTATCTCGAAAAACTTCGTGACAAAGACGATTCAAAATCAAGTTTGAACGTAGAGATTATAACTTCAAAGACTACAAAGGACAAAAAGAAGCAAGATTTTACGAAATCTCGACAGGATATGACCGACACAATGATCCGTTTCCCAGTGCAGCTCTTAAGAGGAAAGAAAGACCCATTCGAATGGATCGAAGTAGCAATCAGCAATACCTTCGACACATCCACGTCATTTAGAATAATATTCAACTGGTTGGTCGCCAGCTCTGCTAAAGTTGAAACCCAGGTGCAAATTCTTCAACGACGATTCAAGAACTTTGGTTTGAAGTTTATCAGTTTCCCACAAACTACAGTCTCTTGGGATTTATTTATTCACGCTGTAAGTATCACAAGCAATGGGTCAAGTGTACTTCTCTTTCGCAACTGCATTGATACGAGATGTCTCATGCTTTCTTAACGCTGTATCGTTTGTCTTCTTCGATTCTCGATGGCAACTTTACCCATCTGCCATGTATAACAGCTTGCGGCACCTACGTTTATCACCGTCCGTGACCCCAAAAAAGCAGACGCAGTCGACGAAACTCTTTCCAAACTCGACTTTGTGTACGATGGCATTACTATTACGAGTCCACAGTTCCTTGAATGTATCGAGAACAGTGACGAATATAGATTCCCACACTATCGGTCCGGAAGAGTGAAAGCTATCCCTGCTCCGCAATTTGTCCATCGTTCTGGTGCTATTTTCATTCGCAAATTGACTGATCGTGAAGGAAAAGCAATTTTGGTTGGAATTGAGAACTATCGCCATGCTAGTGAAGAAAATAAGTTCCGAGAGATTGCCAAGTCAGTGATCAAAAGCGTGCTTGATTCGATCAAAACTCTCCCGCTGCAAAAAGTAGTGGAGGAAAAGGAAGAAACACAGTCTCCTGAAAAAGATCAGCAATGAAGATTTCGTTTTAAGCTTAGAGGTCGACTGTAAAATTCGTCCACGTTCATGATTACGCGATTCTAAAAGCTACACTTTTAGATGGTAGTGTATTCTAAATTAACGTTGTCTTTCTATTCTATTAGTGTACATTTGTTGAGATTTGTCGGCGAATATCTATGATTCTAGCATCAGCCAGGAATTGTCAAACCCCGACTTTTCCCCGAAGACGCAAAAGCCACAGTCTTCATCGCTGTCGTTGTTGGAGGAAGGACCCTCAACCGAGATGCTGGTTGACGAGGCTTCACTGTGCGATGAAGCGACCATGCTGATCCAACTGTCGTTGAACAAATCAACAAAGCCTTCGTCAAGGCAAGAGTTGTCTTGACGTTCGTATTCGTTTGCGTCGATTTCATCTCGTGCGGCAAAGTCTATTGCTGCTCTTGTGGCAGCCTGTGACAGATGATAATACATACTCGCCACTAAGTAAGTGTATCCGTCCGTTTCATTATTCATTTTCCGTTGGATCCTTTGTTGTTCAAAGACAGCATCCCATGCTTCTTGTTTCCATTGTCGGCGCCTTCTTCTTACGATTGGATCCCTGCATTCTACTCCCCTTGCAGAATGAGTGGTATCATTAATCGATTGTGGATCGTTTCTTAGAAGATATATTGTGTCGAATATATCCAGTTGAAAATGTGTGTAATCATCATCCGAATACCATCGCGAAAACCTCTCTTCTGGTGTCCAATCACGATGGCTCGGCAAATTCATCACCTCGGCTTCATGGTTGAAAGAAACTGACTTCTCTCTTGGGGGAAGAAATGCCAGTGGCAATCGCAGACCTTCGCATTCCAAAGTTCGATCAAAGCTACTGGGGCTATCAATACCAGCATCAATGATGTTGCTTGTGACAAGCAAAGGCTCGGCGAAAGCATACTCGTTCAAAGGCGGCATGGTTTTATTGATGATGGGGTGATGGAAAAAAGATTCGGAACCTCGTGACGAGTGGAATTTGTGAGTTAGGCAGAATACTTTTTGAAAAAAGCGATGATTGGGTGCAAATTATGACGATAGTAATGATTTTCAGCGTCAATCGTGGACGCCAAAGAATTTTCCGTAGGTTTCAGGTTAAGCTGGTATCTCGCTTATCCGATTTCCGCCAAAGCCTGCCCGTTTTTCCATCCAACACGATTTAAATTGAAATCATGCCAAATTCTCTGAGTATGAATTATGTATCACTTATAACTGGGCTGGCGTGACGAGGGAAAAATTCGGCCGCGGTCTTTGAGCGCCAACGGTAGCAACGTACTGGACAAAAACCAAAAATACCGTTGAAAGAATTTTGTTTCGACGATTTCAACGCTTGAATTTGATTCGTGCTCGCGCATACCAATTCAGTCATACTTTGTAGCACACACATACCGTTTTTGAGACTCCACATCGTACTTATCACTGGCATAGTAACTACCCTAGGTACTATGGATAGAGTGACCAAAAAATACCGGACAAAAGGAGTTTTGGCCAATTTTACTTGAACAGTTGTTTTAGTCGTTGAATACGGGCAATTATCATCGATGACTTGTGTCCGCCATGTTCCATTGACACTTGCCGCACAGTTCTTGCCTCAGGTCTCACAATTTTGCGAACTCCTTCTGCGCATTATTTAATCTTGTTCGTCGATTCGTGTCGTCCCACGCAGTTTTCCACCTGGAAAAATCAGATCGTTAGAAATTTTAAGGACCATCCTCGTCAGCTTTGATTCTTAAGCAGAGACCCTGTGTTTTCTTTATCAATGTCGAAATAGATATGGCAACGAAGATGCTTGTAACCGATTTAGCTTTACTAGAACAACTGTACCACAAGACTCTTCCGCGACTCCTCTTTCTTCTGCTTTGAGTATCTTTTGATTGAAGGATAACAAAATCAAGTTGTTCCTCCTCATGATCTGCTATGTTGCAGTTTTAAAACTAGCTTGCAATGTATGTTTAAATCGTATTTCTATCGCGGTAAATTATCTATCACCCCTTCCGCTCCTAGACATTCGATGTTGATGGGTTCTATGGCAAGGTCAAAGCTAGTACTAATAATGATTCGTTCATTATAGTCTGTATTTATCCCAGTCCGTAGCAGTAGTGTTACAAAATGCAAGCCAATCTAGACGTGCGATCTATGGATTGATTATTTCCATCATAATCAGAACAAGGCTTTAACATCGCTCATGTATTCTGCTATAGCTTTTGCATCTTTCTCTCCTCTTTTGTGGGCTTGCTGCCGACATTCTTGCGACACGTCCAAAGATGCCATCGCAATGAACTCGGGATCATGGAAGCCCTCGTCTCGCTGTAGATCTTGCTCGTTCAGTACAGCTGATCGGGCCTTGAGTTTGTTTGCAGCACGAATCTTGTTTCCTTTCCTCGTGCGGAATTCCAAGCCTCGAGAGCAAAAGTCGGGATCGTCCTCGTGAAACTTTTCGCCCGCCATCATCATCAATACCGTTGTCTTCGCCCCATTCTTTATCGTCTTGTACTCAATCGGTGACATCCAAACGGCTTCGACTTCCGAATCCGGCATGTTATTGATGTGGCGGATTTCTTGAACGCGGACCTGGCTCGACCATCGGATCTTGCGCCGCCTCTTATTCTTTTGAGTCGTCGTGGCCATGGACTTCGCTGGACGCAACAGCAACAGGACTCCCTGCAGGAGTATTATAATCACTATCATCCTCTTCGTTGAAATCGAAACCATCGTGCTCTGATTCTTCCATATCATGATCACAGTCATAATAGCTTTCTTGATCCTCCTTTATTGTCGGCACCGTTTCTTCTGTGTGTGAAGTTCCGCTGGGGATTTTATCAGAGGGCGAAAAAGATACTTTCTTCATTGGAACTTCGGGCAGAACACGCTTGTGTGTACCTCCCTTGGTATTATCACCCACACGATCCATCTCTATCGGAGATCGAGGAGACATGTCGCAATTTTCTTGAGTTTGTTTAGATTTTAGGTCGGATCTCTTCCTTATTTCCGAGACTGCCAGTTGACTGGTAATTGTTTTGGCTGGCATTGAATGTAAACGTCTAGTCGCAAACGATAATTACGACTACAATACTTCAGTAAAACAAGAGCACACCTTCAAGTGTTTCTCTTTCCAAGTTCTTTCTGTCGATGTGTTGCAATGCCGTGAGGAAGAAGCATAAATTATGGAAGAAGGTTGAGGGTTGGAAATGATCCTTGTCAGAAACTCGTATTCTGGTGACGCAATTCTGGAGCTGTTACAGCGTTCTTGATACGCTTTTAGTCGTCGAATCGATTGGTGCGAGAGACCAAGACCATACTGGTTTACGACCTTTGGGAGAACCATGAACGCCCATGAACTCCTTTCCCGCGATGCGATTACAATACCGTCTTGAATCGGTCTTGTACACGATAAAACTCTTATGAGCAAGTACCATCATGACATACTGATTGAATATGCCCAGGTCCCCAGAAGAATTAGACTAACTTGATTTTCAGGGTCATGGGTCATTTCATGAATTCTCATACAGGAATTTCAATTAAAACTCTCATCCCCACCAGAGAAGAGGTTCTTGCTCCGAGATTTCCATGGGCCTTTTACACCTATGGGTTGTGGACATACTTTAAGGTATGCATAAAGGTATGTATACGTCTGTCCTCCCTCAAAAAAGGTATGCAAAGCCATCCCTCCTTTCGCAAGAAAATTTGGCTTCCACAAATAATCCAGAAACCTGGTAATTTCTGTTTGGCATCGTGTTCATCGGATACAGATCCATGCACATCGTATCGAATAATCTTCCATGCTGTCATCATCCAGCGCAGTTAGGATCCTGAGAAACGGGCTTGGAAACAAAATACTGCTGTCAAAGGCCAAATCACCACCACAAAGGAACGCACTTTATCTTACGAACGAACTCTGGTCTCATCAAGCCTGGAATAGATTTACAGCCCTCAAAACTACGAAAAGAACGATCACAATGAGCTCAACTGGCGCTCCAGAAACTACCGATGCTGGAAGCAAGGAAGATAATTCCCGCAAGCGACCGGCCACCGAGGTTGGCGACGTGCAGAATGGAGGGGAAAATGGTGCAGATTCTGCGTCGAAGGAAGAATCCGAACGTCGTGGCAAATGGAAAAAGATGAAAGGAGGAAAAGGCAACAAGCGCAGCTTTCAGAAAAAAGGGGCAGGCAAATGGTTTAAAGATTTCGGCGAGGGTAGCACCGACAAACGCGACGATCCACCCCACGCCGGATCGTTTGCCAACCCTGCCATGAGGGAACAATTCGGAGTGACTTTGGACGATGCCAAAGATACCGAAGAAACCAAGGAGGGGGAAGAAAACAAATCCAACAAAAAAGTACAAGGTCGCACTGTTCCTGGGTTTCTTGGGCACTAAGTATGGGGGATTTCAGATGAATCCAGAGCAGAGAACGAATTACAGGCCTGAAATTGAATTGGCCTTGTATCGATCTGGTATGATCAGCAAGGACAATTACGGGACACCACACAAATACAGTTGGAGCAACTCGGCACGAACCGACAAAGGTGTACACGCTTGTGCTCAAGTTTGTTCCGTCAAAATAGAACTCCCCGAAACCGACTGGGAAGATACTACGTCTGCCAACGATCGCTTGGACGGTCCTCGGAAACTCTTGGAATCGAATCTCCCATCTGACATTCGAGTTTTGGACATGGTGAGAACAACACGCAACTTTTGTGCCAAAACTCAGCGGGACAGAGTTAGATATCAGTACATGGTTCCTTCATTTTTGTTGCATACCGATTGGAAGGGTCTCATGGAGGAACAGGGCATCGATACAACAAAGGGGCGAAGCAATCGCGACGACCCAAGGAGTCCTCTGACGAACGAAGAAGCCGAGAAGCTTTATGCTGTCCTTCGTGAATATCGTTCCACCGAGGAAAATCGCAACTTGCTCCAGGCAGCCCTCCAAAAATACGAGGGAACCCAGTTCTTTCACAATTTCACAAAAGGACTCAAGCCTGGACAGGCGCAAGCAAGACGATATATCGAAACCTTTCGAGCCCAAGACCCCGTGGTTGTCGATGGTATCGAATGGATACCAACACAAGTTTTGGGACAATCCTTTCTGCTCCACCAGATTCGAAAAATGATTGCCGTCGCTATTGACGTTGCCAGAGGGGCAGCTCCGGTCGAGTTCATGGACAAGGCTCTAGACAAGAAAGAATCCATTGCACTTCACGTTGCTCCAGCGCAGGGTTTATTTCTGGAAATGAGTTACTTTGGAGGATACAACCGACGAAAGAGCACACAGAAAAATCATGATCTATTGGATATCGATTGGACCAAGGATGGACCAGCGAGAGACCGTTGGTCAGCGTTTCGAGATTCCATTCGTAGCCATATTTGTCAAGAAGACAAGCACCAACTGAACTTTGTTCAATATCTATTTCTGCATGAATGCATTTACGGATGTCAAAAGTCATACGGTCTCGATCAAGAAGAAAAGAAAGACGATACAACGGAAGAATAAATACCAGGAGAAAAATAAACGAAGACCTTTTGGTTTTAATTATCACTTTAATAGTATTGATGCCCCCCTTCGTAAAAAATGTCGTAACTTAGCTATTCTATTCGGAAGTTCACCATGAGTTTTATAGCATTCCAGACGGCAGACATGCGAGTGCGTCAGTCTTAGGACACTCGACATCTACACTTTCATCCACTGAGATTCCAGATTTATTGATGTTGTTGTGCTTTGGGGTTTCATAGCGGGCAATTGTGACAGCAACTCCACCGTTGCCGTCTGATAATTCGCGAATTGTTTGAATGATACCCTTTCCGAACGTCTGTTGACAATAGAAATAGAGGAAGAAATATTAGAAATGTGACGGTATTTCGTTTTCAATATCACAACGAGTGCCCTTGTAGATTCAAAATTCCTTACCTGCTCTCCAATTATTTTGGCTCGTCCATTCTCCTTCATTGCAGCCGTAAAGACCTCGGCTGCCGAGGCCGTGTTATGATCGACAAGAATCGTCAACTTGGTTTCCGTGTCAAAGCCATCCTGGAATGTTTCTTCTGCGGAAACGACACCCTTTTGGCTGACCACGTATACGACAGGTTTGTTGGCTTCGAGGAACATGGACGCTGTTTCGACACCTCCTGGCAATAGTCCACCGGGATTGCTCCTGAGATCAAACAGAATCGATTTTGCACCCTTCTTCTTAAGGTCTAAGAATGCTTCCTTCACGGTGGCACCAGTGGTTCCTGAAAACGATTTGATTCGAATCACACCAACCTGCTTATTTTTTTGTGCAATGTAGCTTCGAACGCTTGACACCTTAATGGGTTCGCGTTGAATGATGAAATCCTTAGTGGTAGTTCCATCTCGAAGAACTGTGACACCTACCTTGCTGCCAACCGGACCTCTCAATCGCAGAGCCACATCATCCGGTGTGGAAGACGCATCGAATTTGGCACCTCCACCTTCCAAAAAGACATCGTTTGGCAAGAGCCCGGCCTTTTGGGCAGGACTATCGGGTTCGACGTCCGACACTATCGCCAATAAATCCTTGTTGGTGGCAATTTCGACACCGATCCCCGCAAGGGTTCCTGTAGCGGAATCGACCATGGATTGATACTTGGCGGGTGACAGATACCTGGTGTATTTGTCACCGAGTTTCGACATCATTTTCGCGACGGCATCGTGCGCATCGTCCATGCTTTTGTATTTTTGCTTGACAAGATCTTGCCTCATCTGGAACCAATCTTGACCGTTGAACGTTCGATCCAAATAGGTCGCATCCACCTCCCTCCATGCCTCGGATACCATCTTTTGCTCTGGCGTAAACGAATCATAACTGCTCGCGAGTGCAGGTTCCGAAGCAAACGGAACAAAACACAAACTCATGGCCAGAGCTACACTAGCAACGGAAGTGGCGAAACCGTTCTTTCGATCCTGATGGTTGTCGCATTTTCTTGTAGAAGAGATTTCGTTATCGTCCCCATGTGCTAATTGTATGGACGTTGAAAGCCTTTTGCCTTGGCTTGTGAATGATTGGCATGGAGCAAGAAGCGCGTCGCTGTAGTAGCCCGGGAAAGATAGAGCCACCAATGCGAAGGCAGCGAATACAGAGGATCTCTTCACTCTTGAAACCATTTTTACTTTACCACCGACCTTCTATTCCGAGAACCAAATTGATGAGACGGATGTGAGTAACCTGAAATGGATACAAACTAGCACCTGCCGATAGAATATTATTTTGATTTGACAGTGATCAGTTGGCAGATTGATCATGATGTTGTTCAGGAATATCAGACTTGATTCTCTGACGTTTCGTCCGTCTCGTAAGTCAGATTTTCCGTGTCACTACGAATTGTCATCTTCGTGACTGGATTGTTTTCTAACATCGTGCGTGACTGAAAAATCCATACGTACAGACAGTCAGTACTCACATCAATTATCTTTATTCTACTTCTCGTCTTGCCCATTTTTCATGAAATGTGTGAAGGTTGTAGAATAGAAGACCACGAAATCGACTCTAATACTACAACTATAATTTGCTCAATACATTAGCTATTCCTTTTATTGCGTCTAAACTTGTGAAGAATCAATAGTGCCCCTATTTTGATCATGGCCTTAATATTTCTGATCTGCATTTTTTTGTTACGTCTCTGATCCTATTTTTCAGGTGGCACGTAATCTTCTGATTTCCAGCGAAGAATTGGGAATTCGTTTTCGAGATCTGGAGGAACGGGCAATGCTGCATCGGCTTCTGTTCGCAGTGCCTCCCACATTGGGTGCTTGACGTAACGGATTCCAGAGCTAGCAACGACTCCCACAATGGTTTTGCCTGCTGACTCGGGTCGAGAGGCAATATCCGCGCAGACCTTTACCACTGCTCCCGAAGATGGTCCTACCAAAAGACCCCTTTCGCACAATGAACAATTAGAAAAGGTAAGAAGAACGCAAATTGACGAAAGGACAAGCATATCATCCGAGTATACGACGGCAGTGATTCAATAAAAGACTTCGAGCGACATAGTGTAGACGAGGGACTTACTCTTCAGCGGCAAGACGATTGGCCCACTGAACAGCCTCGGGTGTGAGCGCCGAGGCGAATTCCGTGATATATCCTCGTGGACCAGCTTCCCATGGTTGACCAGGCGCCAGCTCCTCGATCAAAGGAAGTTTGATGTTTGCCCCGATTCCAACGACACCATGAAGTGTGGGGCATCCACCACTCAGCACATTTCTGTCAATTTACGTACAGAGAAAGTTACTGTTAGTTGTTGAAAGCTATTTCGAAAACTTGCAACGCGACAATAGTATTCCCAACAGTCAC
The DNA here is from genome assembly GCA_037355735.1 of Pseudo-nitzschia delicatissima. Lineage (NCBI taxonomy): Eukaryota > Bacillariophyta > Bacillariophyceae > Bacillariales > Bacillariaceae > Pseudo-nitzschia > Pseudo-nitzschia delicatissima. Next base: position 1,853,421 of record CM074777.1, on the reverse strand, counting down.
TGATTCACACTTACGCTTCGCTCGGCTCAACCAAGACGACTTCCATTTCGGGGTTCTGTTCGACCAAATACTTTGCACCACCAGCAATAGTTCCACCTGTTCCAGCACCAGCAACAAAGATATCAATATTTTCGCCGGACTGAGCCCAAATTTCAGGTCCCGTAGTTTCGTAGTGTACCTTGGGATTGTCGACATTGACAAACTGCGATGGCATCCAGTGGGTGTCTGGATTTGCGGCACAAAGCTCCTTGGCATAAGCGAGCATATTGTCGAAACTTTTTTCCATATTGTCCTTATTGACACTGACCAGGTGAACCTCGGCGCCGAATTTCCGATCAATAATATAGCGTTCATACATGGCTGGAACTTGCGGCATGGCAATGATGCACTTGTATCCCCTCGCCGCAGCGACCATGGCCAAGCCGATTCCAGTGTTTCCACTAGTAGCCTCAACGATGGTAGTTTTTCCGGGGGCAATCTCACCCCGCTTCTCGGCTTCCACAATCATGGATAGCGCAATGCGGTCTTTGATGGAACCACCGGGATTTTGCATTTCCAGCTTGAGCAAGATCTTATCGGCCACCATGTTTTCGGGCAGGACGCGATTGAGTTTCACCATGGGTGTCTGCCCAATGAGGTCACTCACATTCTCTGCGTATCCAGCCATTCCTCTTTGGGCAGCGACACTTCCGATGAGAGAGCTTCGCACGTGGCGATTCGCAGAAGTAAGGGTTCTCCCCAAGAATTGGGAGGCTTTTTGTAGAATCATCGTTCCGAAAGATGTATTTAATGCGTACGAGTATTGCTTTTCTCTTGCTTTTCCAAAAGCTCTGTTCAGGTTCTATCCCTATAATCCTTTCCAACTTGTTTTGTGTCTTGTGTTGTGAGAAGAAGTCAAGTGTTTTGACACAAAGCCAAGAGCAACGAAGCAACGTTTTTTCGTTTGAGAAAGATCTTTTTGTGACAATCTCGCATGTGACATGAGCGAACGGAAACGAAGGATAGAACCGATTGACAGAAAGAACAGGTTCTCAACTACTATAAATGATTAGGGTTAAGGATGTTCTTTCGTTTCCGCACCCTTCGGGTTTGACATTTCATACGGGACTAGAGAGTGCTTTCCTCGAGAGCGGGTTTTTGCATGCTCGACGACTACGGGAATGCCACGTGTGGATTCGTATCGAACTGACGATATTTTATTTTGGGCGCGGGCCTCTTTCCCTCGAGAAAAATAATATTGTTCTCTATTCGATTCTATCGGAGGCATCTATTAATTTAACGTACAAGCAGTATACTCAATACCATATTTTGGAACGGAGTGATACGATAATTGCAGTGAAGAACTGAAAAGAAGGCGAAAACTTATTTAATTCAACACGTGCACCTTCATTGCGGGCACGAGTTCGCTTGGTATTTAATGTGATATATCGCACGCGCATTGTTTGGCCGACGGGAGTGCACCTGGCATGTAAGCATGCGCACAAATATTTGGGTCTACTCACAAAATATTTACCGCAATCGTCACGATGGATTTTACTTGCACGACTAGTTCCCAACTCGGTTTCCTTTCTTTGGGCCTTCTCGCAAGAATGTTTTATATGAAGAATAGAGCTCGCAGTTAATTTCATCTAATTTCATCTAATTTCACCAAAGACAAGGTTGGTCTTACATCTTTGTCCGTCTTCTATCAACTGGTGGGACTTTTCGGCTTGATCCATAACCAAAGCAACATCAACCATGAGCAAAACACCAAAGGAAGTCGTCGGTCGAGCCACTGTTCCGGCCAAGTTTCTCGCCACCTGCCTTTTGTTATGCAGTGTCGTCGCATTCACCGTCGGTCGCATTACGCGATTCTATCTCGTTCCCGACTTTGACGAAGTCATGATTGAGTACTCGAAACTCCAATCGCACGGAAAGGATGGTGGCTTGCTTCCGACACCCAAGGCACAGGCTGGAAAGATTGTTCCACAAACTATTTACACCACCAAAAACTTTGATACCCGCCTCTCTGCTTTGACCGCATCCCAGTGGTTGCAACCAGCTGACGAGGAGGAGGGATCCGACACTCCAAATGCTTCTCCCACCAACAACATCGTCCCCGACCCTCTCAACAATAAACTCAGTTTCGACGAAAACGGCGATGCAGATTACGAAAAGGAAGAGGAAGAACATCTTCCCGCCGGCCAGCATTTGTTGGTCGACATTGATGGCTTGGATGCCTCCTTTCTGAATTCGGAGGCTCGTCTTGCCACCGCAATGATTTCTATGGTTGATAACAGTGGATTGACCCTTCTATCGTATCATTGCCACGGACTGTACCCCGAAGGTGTGAGCTGCGCGGGAGTTCTCTTGGAGAGTCACGTTGCATTCCACACCTGGCCTACCGAGGGTGTTATCACATTGGATTTGTTTACCTGTGGATCCACTTCTCTTTTGGACTCGATGACTTTGATCGAAGATCTCTTTGTCATTCCGCGAAGCGAGGAGGAAAAGCCTAACGTTATGTGGGCGTACAAGAGAAGAGGTTTCAACGAACAAACTTCTATGGTCGGAGAACGTGACACATTTGCGTACCCATTGGGAGTCCACGGAATGCAATACAAGAAAGAAGTAAGAACAAAATTGTGCTCTCATTTATCGAACTTGGCAGATGTCATTGCGTTGGAAAAGCGCCGAATCTCTCTAACTGTTTTCTGTTTCCGACGAATTGTTTTTGCACTAGCTTGCTTCGATGAAGACAAGCACCGGGAAAATTGCGCGTCTTTACGAGATGCAGGAACTCAACTATGATTCTCCCACCCGCCAGGTCTACCTAGATGGTGTTTTGAAAAGCACATCTCTCGCTCAAGCCGCAGCGCACGAGAGTTCCGTTCACCCTCCAATGATTGCACACGATGCCCCGAAACGCGTCGTCATTTTTGGAGCAGGTCTTGGAGCTTCCACCCGAGAGGTTTTGAAGCACAACACCGTGGAAGAAGTTACCGTGGTTGGAGCCGATCGAGCCATGGTTGATTTCTCGAAGGAGTATCTTCCGGAATGGAGTGACTGTTCGTATGCCAGCAAGGACGGAAGTGAATTTAATTGCTTCGACGACAGTCGTGTTAACTTTGTATATGACCTCTCTCCTTCGGAATTTATCGCCAGTTACAGTGGTGCTCCATACGACGTGGCTTTGGTCGATCTATTGTAAGTAAAAACTGTGGAGCATACCATCGATTGCGTTGCTCAATATCACAATTCTAACCATTTTCTTGTTTTGCTGTGTAGTGATATGGAGGAAGAGTTTGCCACCGAAATCATGTCGAACAGACAAAACACAGTTGGTCAATTGTACAACACTCTTTCGAACAGTGGTGTCATCTCGTTCAATCTCGCCGGTTCTTCCAAAGTAGCTGAATCGATGACAAAGAGTGGCATGACGCCAACTCGCAAGATTCTTCGCAGCGCTCTGGCTCAAGAACTGAAAAACACGGGTTTCTCCGAAGCTTTCGAGTACGACGAGTACAAGAGTGGATTCGCTGAGACTCGTTCGTATGTTGTCGCGTTCAAGGATGCTGAGACATCCAAGAACTGGAATACCAACCAAGCCGAGACCGAAGTCAAATTGAACAACCGGGTTGTGCGCAACCAATCTACGGGAGAAGTGTCACTTGAATTTTTCGATGCTGCCACAATGTCCACATACTCAAAATTCACTGCATCTTCGGGGGAAGAAGATATGAAGGAAATCATCACTCTTGCTAGAAAGAATGGTCGCCAAGCCGTAGAACAGAACGACCTTGAGGGCATGGTTAGCGGTAGCCCGCGTGGCGCGAATTCGAGCTGCTCAAACGTGGACGGCGGGGAAGAATGCGAAAACCCACTCAAGGTTTCGGAAGAGCAAATTGAGGCAGGTGAATCGTGGGCTCGGGATGCCGTATTGGAATCATAAACTGTCGGAGGGATTAGACATTATTTTTTGTTCTTCATGTCTTCGCGTAATGATATCAACACCAATTGCCCTTCTCTTTGACTCTTTGAATGGATCGGATTGAAAGAGAAGGAAAACAAGTTTTGCCAAGCTAAGTTTGCATAAATTTATAAAAAATATAAAAATAATTTTCAACATTCATTACACTTCTAAAGTTATTCTCTATGTTTGCTGTTACTGCTGGAATCAACCATTGAAAGAAAGAAAATGGACGAACAAATCTTTCGTGTTGCTACCGACACCACATTATTCTGCTTCCAATCAAATCCAACGTAACCGATATCATGGAGCATATCAATGTCGCTTCCTGTTCAAAAAGGCTTTAAGCGAATTGGTTGCTCAACGCCGGAAATGCTAATGTCCGTCATCGCGTCTTCGATAATCCATGATTTGTCCTTTTCACCAGAACTGTAATTTTTATTAACAAGGTTCAGTTCTTTCCCACTTTTTCTTTTACGAGGCACGAATCCCGTCGTTGCTTTCAATTTTCGTTCGTTTCTTCATCCCTTTTCGCTCCAGTGTGTCAGGCATTCCGCAAAGACATCCGGATTTTCGGTTGCCGAATTCCAAAAGTCTTCGCTGAGTCGTTCCGAGGTTTCCTTCCACTTTTTGTGCGCCGTCGCATACATGACGGCCGGCACACCCACCGTGACGGCCGCATAACAGGCCAATCCCGGAATCGCCATGGGATGCAGGCTCAGCCAGCTGACGCTCGAGGTGGTGGTAAATCCAAACCAGGATCCCCAAATGCCCGATGCCGGAACCGTCACTGTTGCTGTTGTCCCGGCTGCCACCGACGCCAGCGTCGCCGTGGACTTTGCCTGGCCTGCTGCCGTGAGTTCCAAAAAGGAGCTTGCCTGGAGGGTCGACCAATTCCCCGTCTTGCACCAAAAGGCGACGCATTCGCAGTTGGCGTGCAAGACGTGGTAATCCGGAAGCTTGTCGGGGTGTTGCATAATAAAATTGACCCGTCGCCAGCACCAGGCCCACCGGATCCGATCGAGCTCCCGTGACGGTACCGGAACGGTTGAGGGTGCGTGCCCACCAGCCCGACTGGTAGTGAACCTTGTGCCATTTGTCCGTGTCGGTATACGTGCGAACGAGGCCCTCCTGTTCGAGGGTCACCTGGCGGGAGGTCAACTCTCGCGACGAAAACATCAAAGACGATCCTCGTTTTTGGGACGTGCGAGATGGTTCCGCTTCTAAAATTTCCGATTCATTCTTCACATCATCTTCGGGAGTTGGAAAAGATTCCTGTGTGCTCTGTTCGTTGCCACTGGTGAAGCTTATTCGTTTGTTTTCGTCCCCTTTGGTTTCCACGTTTGAAAAATCCGCAATCGTGAGTCGAATAGGCTTTCCCTCCTCGTCCTTGATCACGTCCATGACAATTCCATGGTGCTGAAACATGTACGGAATGCCTATCAGACTTCTCCACTGATACACATGGTCACCGATTTCGAGTTCCGGGCTTTCCAATTCGGGCATTTCCTCGTGTACGAGTCCTTCGTCTTGCGTCGTAGGTGTTGCTCTTGTCGCTGTCGCTTCTGTTCCCTCCTTCTTGTCATTGGAAGGCATTTCTTCGGGATTAATGGGAATATCATGAAGTGATTCTGATCGATCGCTTTCGGCGATGGCGTCACCACGCTGATCATTTTCACTCGTGCTTGACGTCATTACAACTTGATCCTTATTGTTGATTGAATATATGAAGAAACGTCGTCGTTTCTTTCCTGAAAGACTTTGAATATGATTTAGAGACTTGTCTGTCCACTATGTCCTAGTATATTGAGCGCGGTGCAGCTGTCTGGTCGGATTCCGAGTTCCTAGTCGGTTGCTCTGTTGTGTGTTTCTTTTGCCACAATTCGATTGCACTTTTTTCTGTCTTGAGCCAAGAATGAAATACTCATGTCGATGTGGCCAACGGCTTGAACGGCATTTTTGAGTCTTGCCTTTTTGACTCCGGCAATGCCATCATGTATGCAAGGCTACTCCAAAGAGTCAGTCTTTTCGAGACTCCGAGAAATGGATCGAGGTAATCGATCAATAGAACATTGTTGGATCGAATGAGTCAGTCGTGGTCCCACATCGTCATCCTTGTTGGTTGCTCTGGTGAATTTTCTCATTCGAAAGAAAAATTATCGAGAAGCGATGAAGGCAATGCCCGTGCAACCTATTCGACTATTGCGTTCAATATTGAATGTTCTCCTTCAAAATCGCAACAGTGTGACACCGACAAAAAGACAGGAACAATAAGTAAAATTGACTCTCGATCAACAACGATTGCTTCAAAGAAACCAACTCCTCATCCAGTAGTTTCTACAAACCTCTTGTCTTCCAATACACTTCTATTGAAGACATCCCCAGAGAGATACAATTCCTAGAGGTCCTAATTTTAAATGCCCTCCAACGAATCTATTTCTTTCACAGGATATCGGCTGATTTTTCTAATTTCATTGGTCTCATTACTGTATCCACTTGCGGCGACGGCTTTCTATACACAAGGTCATAATTTCAAGCTTACCAACAACAGACATCAGACATTACAAGACTCACACAACAACAACAACAACAACCAAAATGACTCCTCGATCCCCCGATATTATCGCAGATGGCGAAGAGTTTACAGAAAAGACGACGAAACGACTCGTCCTTGGTGGGCGGTGGCCATGCCCACCTCCAGGTCATCAAGGGCCTCAATCACGCCAGCAGACCCGAAAATTTAGAGGTTGTCCTTGTGGATTTGACCGATCATCCCTGTTATTCGGGAATGGTTCCTAGCGCCGTGGCGGGCATCTATTCCCCGCCCGAGGCCCTCGTCGATTTGGAATCGCTTGCGGAATGGGCCAAGATTGACTTTGTCAAGGATCGTGTCGTCGATATCGACTGTGGATGCCAAGGTAGTCATTACCAAAGGAGGTCGTCGGCTATCCTTTGACGCCGTTTCGATCGATATTGGTTCCACCAGCCGAGGGTTGAACGACGTCCCCGGTGCCAGACAGCATACGATTCCCACTCGACCAATCTCCGAGTTGGTCCGAAAGATTGACGTTGCCACCAATGTACTAAAAGAAAATAGCAACAAACCCACATTGAGTGTTGTGGTGGTTGGAGGAGGTGCTGCCGGCATTGAATTGGCCATGGGTGTCCTGGGTAGATGGAAGCCGATTGTGGGAGAATCGAACGTCTCTGTGACAATACTGAATTCCTTGGACAGACTCTTTCCGGACGAAACACCAGCCAACCGAAAGGCACTCTTGAAGCGACTGGAGGAACGGAATATTTGTGTTGTGAATAATGCAACCGTCCGTAACATCGACAAAAATTCCTTGCTTTTGGATTCCGGAGACACGATCGAATTTACACACTGCGTGTGGGCGACGGGGGCAGAATGCCATGCAGAGCCGGTAGATTCTCTCCGCCAGCGCGGATTGGCCATTTCGGATCGTGGCTGGATCCGGGTGAACGAAAGCTTCCAGAGCACGAGCCATCCCTTTGTCTTTGCGGCAGGAGATTGCTGCACTATGGAACTCGAAGATGGAAGCAGCCCTCCGCCAAAGGCGGGTGTCTACGCAGTGCGTGCCGGCCCTGTCCTCATTGAAAACCTCACTCGGTTTTTAGACTGTGACACAACTACCAACGATTCCAATATCTCGTCGTCTCTCGAAAAATACGAACCCCAAAAGGACTTTTTGAAACTCTTGGCATGCGGCGACGGCAAAGCTCTCGGGTTCCGCTTTGGAATTCCCATTTACGGAAAGTGGGTCTTTGATTTGAAAGATGCCATTGATCGATCCTTCCTAGATTTGTTCAAGCTCGAAAACCTGCCCGAGCTCATCGAGGGACAACCCTACGACACGTCGCAATACGATGCCGTTGCGAATCGTCCCTCTCCCATTCCGCCAGAGGAGGCTGCTGTACTGCTGCAACGAACAGACGACACTGTGGATTTCAATAAAGCTTGGAACGTCCTCCGAGACATGGCTGCAGACGAAGTCTATCAAAACAACGTGTTGAGGTATATTGTCAAGGCTCCAGCAGATGAAGAACGTGATACATTACGGTCAGAAGCAAACGCAATCGAAGTAACGCAGAAATAGAAATGATAAATAATTATATAGAACAAGGATAAACCAAATGAAATCTATTTCGTTGCATTATAATTGTTGATGAGAAAGGTGATTGTTTCCCGGCATATCGTGCACTTTGATGAGCGCAGCAACCCGATCGGTGGGCTTGGCCTTTACCAATGATCGGAAAGCTGGTGTTTTGGTGACTGAGCTAGTTACCCACTGTCAAAATTTGTTTGAAAAGGAAAAAACAAGAACTATGAGAACCCAACAAAGCCCATTAGTTGCATTACATCGGCAGACTTGCTGCATTCTGACTTACCTCGGTGCCAAATCCATCCCCTTCGAGAGAATTTATGGTGGTTTGTGCTGCCGCACAAGCGCTCGCAAACTGTAAATACGAAAAGCGAAAGCGGTGAGTGGCGTCCCTACAATATGCGATAATATAACGTTTGCAGGAGACGCATAGGACAAGAAGCGATGAATTGTATGCAACTTACGGCTTCCAGTTGTTCTTCGGTAGTGGGTGGGGAATAAGCGAGGGCTTTATACAAATCCTCCTCCCCATCTGTAGTCTTGACTTGATTGTTGTGGACGATTGCTACCAAAAATGCGGGGACTTCGGACCATGATTTTCGCTCTTTTCTTGCCAAATCATCGTCACCGGTTGTTCTCTTTGTAAACTCAAAGTTAATGTCGACCAACTTTCTCCCCGACCGGGATAAGGCAAGGAGCTTTCGAAAGGTAAATGGTTTTCCTTCCGTCGATTTGGTAGTTAGACGATCTTTGTAGAGCTGGTTTGTTTTGGACAATTTTACCGCTTTGTGAATTGCCATGTCGATTTCGTGTTGCCTCTGATTTTGTTTCTCGCCTGCTTTGGAACTCGTTGAGGTAATTTCCCCCACAGAGCCTAAGATATTGCTCTTTATGGACGATGGTGGATACACCACGCCGTGTTTGTTCATTGCAATGTTTCGGGGTAGTACTGCGGCGAAGAGGGGTCTTTCTGATGTTTTGATCTTTTGCCCGTCTCCAAGTCCTATTGAAGTGCTATTCTTCCATGATGTTGCAGCAAGGGCAATCGAGGGTGAAGACGCCGTTGTGTCCACAGAAGACAGATCCAGACTATCCTGTCGAAGAGCCGAGTTGTGAAATGATCGACGACTTATTTGTCGACTGTGCGGAGACGATGGGGAAGAGGATTGATTCGTCTCCTCTTCCTCGTGGATTGTTTCCTTTTGGAGCCATTGTTGTACGGCTATCGGTGAACGGCGGCTAGTCGTCGTCCATTGCTGTAACAAGTGTGAACGGAAAGGGTGAACTAGCACTCATGATATCTTAGGCGTCTATTGATGAAAACCGGATCTTCCTACGAACCCTATCAAAACGAGACCGTTGATGATGATGGATCCAATGACTGACAAGCTTCGATTTCTCTTACAAAATTGTTGCCGTCGGTATGTTCCCAAAACGGAAGCTCGTGGTGGGATGGGATTTTTAGTCGTGGATGACGCTCTGTTTTCGTATTTTTAATCCAAGCGAGTCACATTTGTTTCCTTTCTCCGGTTAATCTGCTATGTACGTTGGAATTTTCCGTTCAGCGCGAAAGGATGGGCATGCTATGATGTCTTGGAAAATTGATATCGAGATTTTAGTACGAAGTTGCAGGGCGTCACGCGACATGCTCTCAAAACGAAAATTTTATATCGTTCGGTTATTTACACTGCGAATTGGCGCGAATGGCGTCCGTTCAAGTACGCCCGGGGCACGCTTAAGGCAATTGTAGGAATCTATTCTAATTAGAGGAAGGACGGACTCGAACTTCGTGATGTTTTCGTGACAAATTTGAAACAAATTCTTCTCCGAGTCTCTTGTCCAGTAGTTGCTCTCCAGCAAAAGAACGCAAATCTTGTTGCTTGTAAAAGTAACCGTCACCGCCTCTGTGAACGCCTTTGAATGCAGTAATCATCGTGGCGAGTGAGAAAAGTTTAACGGTGACGTTGGATTAGAATTCACGGCCTGTCTTGATCAAATAAACACACATACTCCTGTCATTGATACTATTGTAGAATGAGACAGCAGTCAAATAGAACTTATGATCCTTCGGGATCGCCCACATCAATACGCGATGTCTTCGCCGGTGACTTACGAAGGGTTCGGACGAATGATGATGCTCCCTTTGACGAGCCACGGACCTCGGAAAAGCGAAATGATGCTCCTACGAAATACAGCTTGGACGGCTATTCGTTCTATCAATCAGCGTCAAAAACTAATGACGATGACGATGACAGTGGCCCGAGGTATATCTCGCCGATGCTTCCGAAAAACGCTGATCCTTTAGTGCACGATTATGACAGTGATGACGAAGAGGGCAATGATACTTGTACCGAATACTCAGATGGCTCGTCGTTTCTGAGTTCCTATCAGGGCAGAGACAACTATGGTGAAAACGAACTCGGTGAGTGCCATGATTGCGATGCATCCGCAATGGTATCCAATATCAAGTCCTTTTGCGGATTAGAGACTTCGAGCTTTCGCAGCAAGCCGTTGCCAAAACCGATTGTTTGGAAAGGGTACACTTGCTTCCGGGCCAAATGGCCCTACGTACCTACGGCAAACACAAATTCTTCGCGGAATGAATATACGTTCGAGGACTTTTCCTTGTGCACAGACACGTCCTGGCGTCCTCGAAAAACGTCTTGCGAGGATATTGTGCCAATCGACGCTCCGAGCGAAGCATCTAGTGCCGCCACGGAAACCGATTCCCACACGCACGACTTATACGCAAAAGCCCCGCAAGAATATCTAGATTGTGCACAAACATCGGCTCATGAGTTGCTCAAGAGCTGGATATTCACGGAAGATCCGGACGCCTCCAACTCGAACGATAATGGGAACGATTCCGACTCCATCACCTTCGGATCGAGGTAGTCTAGAAACTCGTGACGAAAAACACTAGAGAGATTGAATGTTGACGCTGTAATATTGCTATTTGAAATTAGGATTGACACCGGAAAAGTTATTAATTGACTGCATTGTGAAAAAAGTCGCATCGATGTATAGAATAAGAAATCAACAATAATAAAAGTAAGTTTTAAGATAATTTTATGCCACATCAATCCTTATTTAATGCACCAGAGTCCATTAGAGCGTAAAACGCCTTGTCCTCGAGGGACATATCGGACGTGTCCCTGTCTTCTTCCTCCGGCGCTGCTTCTGCTTCTGCCTCTGGTTCAGCTTCGGCTTCTGCTACTGGAGCTGCCTCTTCTGCGGGGGCTTCTTCTGCGGGAGCTTCTTCTGCGGCGGCTTCCTCAGCTTCAACTACAACGGCATCGACAACAGCCTCTACCTCCGACTCACCTGTTTCTTCCGCAGCCGCCTCAGCAGCAGCCTTTGCTTTCATTTCCTCCTCTCGTTCTAAGGATTCTTGTGCAAGTTTCTCCATGAGACCTTCATCAAAGTCGCCCTCTCCGTCAATGAATTCAACATCGAGATCGGCATTTTCAGCCAAGAAATCCATGACCATTTGTCGCTGGATAGTTCGCTTCGACACGAGCGCGCATTTGTGCATCGTCCATTTCTTCCGAAGATTCAGCTGCCTCCTTTTTGATAGCTTCCATTTGCTCCTCAACCTGGTAATCGTCAACCTCGATTCCTTCGATTCTTGCGATTTCATCGGTGGCCATTGATACTTTGAAATCCGCGACAATGTCATCCTTCACAATCTTCTTGTATTTCAAAAAGTTTTCTGGACTGATTTGGTTTTTAATTTCATCGTCAGAAACTCCGTTGGCTCGCATATCGGACATCATCATTGCGAATTTGTCTCGTGCTTGGTTGGTGACAAGCGTATCAGGAACTTCGACATCCATAACCTTGGCCAAGGACTTGGCAAGGGCAGCATTACGGGCAGGAACGTATTCCTTGGCGTCTTCCTGATCAACTGCCTTCTGAAGTTCGTCATACAAACTCTCGGCAGTCAATCCAGCACGGACGTTGTTGGCAAACTCGTCGGTGATTTCTGGAATGGTTCGCTTTTGGGCTTCGTTGATGGTAACGTCGAAGATGGCGGTCTTTCCGGCAAGTGTCTTGTCACGAAGGGCCTAAACATCAATTCAAAACAAAAAGAAATACAGAAAATGAGATTTGGATAGGTATGATTTTTTTTCACAATGGTGCTTGCACAATACAAAATATTGGGAAATAATCTCGCTGACTTACATCTGGGAAAGTAACAGTAACCTCCCTAGTTTCCCCAACCTTCGCACCGAGGATTCCTTCGACGAGACCAGTCATGTATCGTCCTTCCCCGAGAACGACGTCGACGTTATCACCGCTAGCAGCATCGGGGAGTTTTTCGCCCTTTGCTCCGTCGGCATCCGCCATGTAACCCTCCATATTAATTACGCAAGCATCTCCCATTTGCAATTCATACTCGTTGTCTGTAATGGTTTCCAAAGTGACATATTTTTCCTTCAAGTCGGACAGGGCCTTGTCCATCTTGGCTTTGTCGAAGGGCTTACGCTTGTACGATCCCGTCATTCCAATGTAGGGTTTTTCGGGATCCTTTGCACCCTCAGGCTTCTTCCATTGAATGTCGGGCCACACATCACACTTGACCGCCATTTCGAAATCGTCTCCTGGGACGAAGTTGTTGGCCAATTCCTCCGCTTCAGTTTCCAGAGAAGGTTGTCCAATTGGTTCCAATCCGTGCTCCTCCTTGAGAGCGGATTCAATAAGCTCGGAGAGGAGGGTATTGATGGCTTGTGTCTTCAAAGCGTTTCGTCCTCCCTTGGCGGACATGGCTTGTTCCAAGACCTTGGGTGGAATTCTGCTGCCCTTTCGGAATCCGGGAAGCTCGATGGTCTTGGAAAGTTCGGTGCATACCTTCTCGTAGGCAGCCTTTGTAGCCGAACCTGGGACTTCAAGCGTGACACGAACACAACTTTCAGGAAGCTTTTCCATTTTCGACGCATCAAGACTCGACGCGACGCGGCCGCGGGGGAACGCCAAATTCAAAGGGGTGAAGGCATCTGTGGAACTCGTCACGGCCAAGAGCAAGCCGAGGGCGGGGAGGATGCTCTGGTGAATTCTCATGATAACGATCGATTAATATGAATATGAATGAGATTAGGGTTTGTTACGGTGTGTTGGCAGACCCTATTGTAATGGACAAAAAAGAATTAAGATGAGGAGCGTGTTGCTTCCAAGCGTATTCTTCTCAGATTTTCGGTAAGGGACAGGCGATGTTGATGCTTCTGTACAACCTGTCATCTTCTTTTCGTTGATGGGTATCAAACGCTCATTACAGAAAGTGCGTCACTCCGCCATGCAGTTGAGTGTTGATGGCTTCGACGGGCTCTATCTTTTTTGTCCGCGAATGAAAACTCTTGTGGGACTGTCAGTCCCTTCGTCCGTCTCCTTTTCTTTGTTTCTATCCTTATCCCCAATGAGGCTTCTTATCGATCCGCTTCCACACGAACTTCCAAAAATCTGAAAATTGACTGGAAACTCTAAAATCCAACATCGTTTTTCACGTTCTTTCGGAACATTCCAATGGTACAACTTAGAAGACTGTTGGTTGGCGATAGCTCGTCCGAATAACCCACGAAATACAGTGCACTATCATCATGACCAACCAGCAACCTTCCCTCTTTCGATACGAAAGCAATCCAGACGACGAGCTTGGTCGACGGTTGATCGCATCTACCGCTATACAAGAAGGTCGTTTGGTATTTGTCGAGAGACCCTTCATCGCAATGCAAACAATGGGAAATATGCACGAGGGAGCGTTAGTGTGCAACTACTGTATGGCTTTTTGCGGTAGCCCGAAGCAAGCTCTCAGGGTGATTTCGGATACTAGTTGTTTACAAGAAATCTCGACAAGCAATAGCAAGTGCATACCGGTCGAGGGAAACGACTAATGGTGGTTTGAAAGGCGATTTTCTCGACAACCGCCACGCCCTTCATTGCTGTAAACACAAATGCGGTGTCGTATATTGTAGCCCAGAATGCCAACAAGACGATTGGGAATGGGGCGGTCACCGGGAATTGTGCACAGGGACGATTCCTGATCCTGTCGAACATACTTCGAGCCAGCAGGACAAAAATGATGACGACATGGATTCCCAAATGCATCCTCTATTGAAATTCAAAATGCATGCTATGGAAACTAATGAGATCTTCTTGTTGGTAGCTGTCTGGCTTGTTCGTATCCTCAAAAATGATCTACCCTACAACGAAGACGACAACTTGAACACACATCCTTATACCGACTTCCAAATGAACGCATGGTGGGATGTGAAAGCCAACGAAGAAGCGATGCTGAAGAGTGAGGAAGAATATGAGAATGAAAACGAAGCCGAACCCTTAGGAGAAATTTTGAAGAAACTTTGTGAGGAATCCCATTCGTTTTTATCGCAGACGATACAGGACAGATTACCGAACGCTCAGACTTCGCCATGGCTCTCATCGATAGGAATGGCAAGACTTATCGGCTCGTTGGAACAGAATTGTTTAGGGGTACGGAGAAAACATGCACTTCAACGTGACATCATGGAAAATACGGAGTTGAGACACGAATTTCACGAAGAATTGATTCAGTGTCTTGAGGGAGCCAGGGTGATTGGAAATAACGGTGATGACGATGATTCATCTTGCGGATGTGGCAGCGACGAAGAAGGAGAAGAAGAAAATGATGTAGATGATATGGATGAGGCTGAAACGAATGTCGATGCTACAACAGCTGCCGCTGTCGATGCTGACGAGAATCAAGATGGCGATGATTACTTACTCGCCAGATGATATTGCAACCATTTTGGCCGATTTGAAACCAGATCTCACAAACAAATGCGAATTCGACGAATGGGACAACGTCATTCGGCCACTGGATGGAGTTTCGCATTATTCGATCGCTACCAAAATGAATCACTCTTGTGAACCAAACGTCATTTTGGTTTACAAGACTCGGGGATGGGGCAGAGACCATCCTTTAGTTGCCTACATTGTTGCACTGAGAGACATTTCACCAGGAGAAGAACTGACTATTAGCTATATCACATCGGACGAATCGTATGAAGAACGTCAAGCAGCTCTAGCAAATTACGGGTTTGTTTGTAAATGCTCAAAATGTGAAAATGAAAAGACAGGTATTCTCGAAGGAGGAACAACTTCCGAGCCTGGAGCAAATAATGTTGATGAAGATGATCTTTTCGGAGCAGAAGAAAAAGAGGATGAAGATGACGACGGTCTATTTGGAGGCGACGAAGATGACGAAGATGACCTGTTCGGAGAAGACGAAGATGACGAAGGACAAAGTGAATGATGAACCGGAAAACGGAGCTCAGCACGACGAAAAGCTCAGTGGAGAGGAAAGATTATCAAACGTTGCTGAACGACTAGACTCGATACTAAACAAGTCGAACCACATTGCAATTCCATTGACTTGCTTGGCACCAGTTTCAAACTACGTCATAAAGACAATTTCCAATGTCTTACAAGACATTCAAAGCGAAAAAACGTTTGGCGATGACGAACACACCATTTCGAATTTGCTTGAACAGCACGTGGTTGCAGTGAGAGACAGAGATTTTGCATCTTGTCGAATCATTGGGTCTGATTTAGAACTGTTTCTTTACAATCGACTTCAGTCGAATGGCTCGTGGGCCACCGTGATGCATCGAGCGTCGTATTGGTGTGCGTCTATTGTAGCCTCCATCGGTTACTCCCACGAAGGAAGCTTCATCGTTGCAATGAAATATTTGGATAAGGCCATCATCCTGGGTCAAGACATTAGTATTATCAAAAGCTATTTTGATTATGTGGAAATGTACGCTGGACAAATGGCGAAAGGTCCATGTCCGATAGCTGTCGAGTGCAAGGTATCTGATTTTCAATGTACCAAACTACGAGAGGCAGTGACAACAAAAGCACTTGGGAAAGAAATTCTATTTCCCGTCAACGAGATTTGCAGCAATGATGATTCCAATAAGACAGATGTTCTCAATGCTTGTAACAAATCACAGTCTTTGGTCATTCGAGGCCTGGCATCATCATGGTCGGCAGTGAAAAAGTGGAGAAACATGGATGCTTTGGCACGGGAGTTTGGCCATCGCCTGGTTCCCATCGAGGTTGGATCTATGAGGACTGGGATGGAGGAGGCCGTTGTTCCATTTCGACGTTTTGTAGCAAAGTATCTATCTCCCAGTGCCAGCAAAGACTGCTGGAGTCTAGACGATGCCACAACAGACGCAAACAATCACATTGCATACCTTGCGCAACACCCCTTGCTCAATCAAATACCAGCCTTGTGCAATGACATTGATATGAACCCGTGTGGAGTGAACCCAACCAATGTCAATATCTGGATGGGAACTGGTGGGACTCGGACTCCCCTACACTTTGATACATATGATAATCTACTTGTCCAACTCGTGGGAGCAAAGTACGTTCGTTTGTACAAGAAGGAAAGTTCGGCACGACTCTACGTCAGCAAGAACAAAAGCTACGGGGGTCAAGGAAACATGAGCGATTTAGATTGCGAACAAGAGAGATTTCGAAAAACATCCCTTGGCAAAGGACTGTAACTATACGGAAGTTGTCCTCTTTCCGGGTGACTGCTTGTTCATCCCCTCCCGAGAATGGCATTACGTGCGGTCCCTATCGACCAGTGTCAGCGTCAATTTTTGGTTCTAGTTAGTTTCCTCTTTACTAACAGATAAAATAGTAGTCTATTGCTACGCATCAATTTCGTTTTATGTATAATATGATTTTAGAGATGATAGCAAGTTGAGTTGAGGGAGTCTAAAAATTTGTGAGAAAGGCAACTTCAAACCGTAGAAATGAAACGATGGTACTGAACTGTAGATTGAATCTTGCGGGCACATCACAGTAACAAGATGAATCACGAACGGAAGGGCAAACTAAAAAAAAGAGAATCAAAGTCATAGAATGTCATTCCAGTTCGCGGGTGACAAACGGTCACAAAGCAAGTCATTGTTCGATTCTTTCGATTGAATTTTCAGCCCCAAAAGTGGAAGCAAGAATATCAATCTCGTGTCGTTTTTGCGACGAACCCAATTTCTCTTTCCCTTCTCACCATCACGGATTTCCTGCACAAGCTTTTAATTTTAGCAAGACCGAACCCATTTCCGGAAACAGTTCGCAAAACTGTATGTATTTTTTCGAGAACGGTGGACGATGGAGGTTGTAACCTTTCACATTTTGGGATAAAACAATAAAGTTAAAAAGGGAAAATAAAGTAATTGCAACATGAGCTTTGCAAATCAATACATTGGGGTGGCACTGGGAATAACAAGCCAGCAATGGAATGACACAGGATTGGCGAACGATCCGGCGACCGCTCCTTCCGACAATATCGAGGAGACTACAATGCGGTTGACGGCTCTTCTATTGATTCGGGTTTGCGCATGGATTATGCCTCGGGGGGTCTTCACTGACTTGAGCACAACAACAATGTGTCGTTCTATGTTAATCAATGACAGTTTGTGGCCTCAATCATTGACGGCAGAAGTCGTCGAAGAACTCAAGGAATACGTGAGAACAACGCTCGTGGGATACAACGACTGCCCTTACCACAGTTTTGAGCATGCCTATCACGTGACTATTTCAACAAATAAACTAGTCGATATGATTGTGCACCAATCTCCCAACGAAACACCAGCCCACACGTTTGGATTTCGCGACGATCCCTTGATGCAATTCTGTATGATCTTTTTCGGCAATCATTCACGACGTTGACCATCGCGGGATTCCCAATCGGCAGCTGGCCTTGGAAGACGAAGACCTTGCCATGAAGTTTAACGATCAAGTCCATTGCCGAAAATAATTCTCTCTCCATTGCATTTTTCGAATTACGCAAGCAAAAATACGATAAATTGCGCAACATCATTTTTCCTCAGCGAAAGGATTATCGACGATTTCGGCTGGCGGCTATCAATTTGGTCCTGAGCACCGACATTGCTTCACCAGAACGAACCCAGCTCGGAAAATCAAAATGGAAAGAAGCATTTGGTGATCCTTACGAAACTATTGAACGTAAACTCTTGAAGGAAGCCCAGAAACACAAATCCGTCAAGAGTCCTGCGCAGCTTTTACAAAACATTGAAGTCGTCAAGAACTCAAACGACGACGATTCTATATCCGTGACATCTCACTCCGACGACGATGAATTGAATGGAAAGAACAAGGACGATCACGTCAGGAGGGGGAAGAGAATGGACAGCGTAAATACTCAAGGCCTGTCTGGGAAGGCCTTGAAATACCACAAACGCCTTTCCCAATTTTCGAACAGTTCCAATGGACCGCAAACACCGAGAACGACGCGGCTGGGTTTCCGCAGATCTATGGACTTATCGGGGGAATTCATTGAAGCTTTCAACGACGAAAAACGTGTCTCGGCTTCGTGCGATGGTAATGGTTTGTTGAATGGATCCAAAGCCGTTGCACCTCCGGAGATCATCGACGATCTGCGCGAGACCGTCATTATGGAAACCGTCCTCAAGGCTGCGGATATTGCCCATAATCTCCAGGGTTTCGATCAGATGGTCAAGTGGAGCGGCAGATTGTACATGGAGCATCGCAAGGCATACGTCGAAAACAAGGGCGACGACCCATTCCACGGTTGGTTCGACAATCAAACCGGATTTTTAGATTTTTATGTTTTGCCACTGGCTCGTAAACTCGACGATTCCGGTGCTTTTGGTGATACCAGAGGTAGCATTTTTGTGTCGCTTGTGGAGTACAACCGCAAGCGATGGGTAAAGGAAGGTATGCGTGTGACAATGAAGATTGTCAAGAAGGGGGAAGAGGATTACCCTCCGACAGATATGGAAGTAGCAGTAGCAGATTGAATCGGGAACATAAGATTCAAAAAGGCAAGCTAAAAGATTTTGTCGAGAAATGGACACGGGGCAGTCCGTAATCAACCTAAACGTAAAATTATATAGTAAATTTTTTTCTATATGCAAAACCTTTTTCAAAAATGATGTCTTGTGATTTGCAAGTCGTTCGGTCACCTACATTTCGTTGTTGACTTTTCCTTTGATAGGACTGTAGGTGTTTTGATAGGCAATGAATCCTGCTTGGTCTTCTTTGGAAATTTCACGCAATTTGGTCACCTACTAAGAGCTTTGGGTGGTGCAGATTTTCGTCGTAGACGTTTTCGAAGTTCAACCGAGCCTCGTTATGGTTTTTGGTCGATCACGGAGTGTGGCATCCATGAACAGGACAATAGAGAAGTACATCCGGTTGAATTTGCTGTACTATCCGACGTTGCCGTCAAAAGAAGATCGTGGAAATTGTTCAACGATTGTCCTCGCGTAGGTTGGCAGAAAATAGCGCTGGCTCCAACACGCAGACATCGTAAGGTAGTAGTGGCCAGAGCGGCGTGGAAATTTTGAAAGTGTACGCAATCGGAAACCAGAATGATGTCCTGATTCGTGATATCATCCTTTGCGGTGTCTAGGTCTGTTGTCCACAAGAGCGTTTCACATTTCACATCCAGGTCCAAATAATGAGAATATTTTCCTTTTTCTTCCCACATCATCTGCGAATTCAACTTCGTTAGAAATTGATTCACGGCATTGTTTTTTACTCCACTTGGATTGCCATCGGTTCAGGGTGACGCAAATAGACTTCTTCTCATGCTGCTGCATCGCTACTCGGAATCCAAGAGCCAGAGCAGACAAACCGGCCATCCCGGTACCCAGTTCTAAGATGCGAATCGATCCATTGCTATTTGATAAACTGGCTGGGATTGGAGTCTCATTGTTCTTGTCCTTGTATGAGGCGGTGTGTACAGAAAAATCATCGAAGTGATGGTATAGGAGATAGGCCAATGTTCTTTCTGAATCCCAGACACATATGTTTCCTGTGTTGTCAACACCATTATTTTTGCGGTGGCTGACCAAATCGTCGAGGGAGAGTCTGTTCTCTTTCGGTTCTCTGGTCCAGATAATATGAGAATGGCATGGCTGAGGGCAATCGACAGTTGACGAGTCGCCGTCGTTTTCCTTGTTGTCATTTTGAATGTTTTTGAGATTGGAGGCATTGGTTTTATCACACAAATCATAGAAGAGGGTTTGATATTTTGTAGAGGCCGATGATTCTTGAACCAGCAATGTTGTTACCATCGTCGTCGCAGATGCTCCATCGTTCGTCTCCTCGGATTCTTCCAAGTCTTCGCTCACCTTCCACACACGAACGCTAGGCTGGCATCGCTGCTTTATGGATTCTAGCCACTGAATCAGAAACCGAAGATTTCTCCCCCGAATTTGTACTGGAGCTGTTACAATCAACTGAACTTATTATTCTCATGCATTTTCCTTTTGGAAAGCAAGCCGCCAATGCCAAAATGGCAATTTCAAGTCGGTCGATATTTTGTTTCGGGCAATCATTCTGCACACAATCCCACCGGAATTCAGTGAGCAACGCTTCGATTCGACGGATATCCCATTGGTCCTCTGATGTCGACGAATCCGAAATGCCTGATCTCGCCTGAATTAAATTATAGCCAGAAAACCGATGGATGGAATGCTGTAGCTGTTGCTGATTCTGTTGTGAGTTTTGCAGGAGAGCGTTGCGAAGAATCCCCCATCGTGCTTTGATAAGTTTTTTCTTCCTTGTTTTCTCGGCCTGTGATACTGGTTCTTCCGCCATTTTGTATTTCGAGGAGTCTATGGGAGGTATTATCTTGCCATGGTTTGGCTTGGAGAAAAGTCGGCATTGTGAATTGAGAAAAAGACATAAAAATTTATTTCAAATTTGAACTTGGTTGTAGTCCAGAGTGTCCGGAAATTAGGTTCGTATGATCTCGAAAACAGATTGGTATGTATGATAAAGCCGAAACGTGTTCGTATGAACGCGAAAACTGGCCTTTGAAAAAGCGAAAAAAGGATGCGAAGGCCTAAGTCGAAGCCATACGTTGTTGAGAAGAGACGTGATGATGAGCAATGCAATATAAACGATAGTGATCCTAGAGGCGTTTCATCAAGTAGTAATCAATAGTATGTTTTGAGTGTCATTAGTTCATTAATAAATACGTGATTGGCCCATGCACTCATTGAACCAGGGGCATTCACTCTGTGCCGGCAAGTTAAACATCGGAAGGGATATTTCCAAAAAGAAATTACCAGATCCTTGTATTCAATAGGAATAGTAAACCAAGATCCCTGGGCATCAAGCTGCAAATGGGCACAGCGATTGTAATTGTATTTCGTTGATGGAATAGCTGTCGCAAAGTGATGCACGACTTCGTGGCATCAAAAGACAATTTCTCGAAACTCCATTGAAACCAAACAAATTTCAGCACACTTCGATCTGTTTCATTCCATGGTGCCATGGTGAGATTCTAACTATGAAAGAAAGTATTCTGTCGCAAAAAAATTAAAATCTATATTTTATCGGTGTGGAAAGAAGAATTTAGTTCTTGCATCCGGCGCATCCAGGTTCGTATCCAGGCTTAGGGTTGGCAAGACGTTCCTCGATTTCGGCACGCTCGACAAGCATGGAAGCGTAGGAGACATCTCCACGCTGAGGATCTTTGTATCCCTTCTCTCCAGGGTAGTATCCGGAAGCATCAGGCGAGTTTCCTTCGAAGGTCTCGAAAGGGTTGAAGTTGTGGACCGAACGAGGGGCCTTAGGGTCGAACTTCTCGTAGACGATCTTCTTGTTGTCGTTGTTCCACATCTGTCCGTCGTACTCTCCGTACTCAAGGTTGAGGGCGGTGGAGGCACGCATGACAGAGGCAGGGGCGAAGGCGGAAGCCGAAGCAACAAGGGCGGCGAAAAGGGCGAACTTCATCTGTTGACAAGAAAGAGAAGCACCATGTGAGAATCAGAAATTCATGCCATCGACAGACCGATGTCGCCGTTGAATATGTCAGTGTCGCGATCATCATTCGACAACCACAGTTGAGACAACCCTATCCTGGATCCAGGACGAGCTTCAATATCAGATTGTATTATCGTACCTTGAAATATTTTGTTTTAATTTTATTGTCGAAATAATAGAATTATGAGAACACCGAGGGTGATCAGAAATGATTGCTTTGACGGTTGTCGTGATGGATTTTGTTTCATTTCTCAGTTTCGACCGCGTTTTATTTGGATCTTTATTGAGAATCTGAAGAAAATAGGAGGAAGTACGTATGCGCGGAAAAACGTGTCTGATGGTGACGGTAAGTTTCAAAGAAAAACGCCAAAAATTTCCACACGTACGTATTCGACAAGCAATGTCATGCGAATTGTCGGAACGAATGGTATTGAGTCCCGTGACGTCATTTAACGTATATATAACGCTTTTACACTGTTTTCAATAAGTATTTTCTTATCGTAGAAGCAGTCACCAGCTGGGATAGAAGTTCTTCTTCGTAGCATTTTCTCTCCGTCATTGCCGATAAAGTCGTTCTGTTTTGGATCTCAATCTGAACTACACACGTCATCGAGGCTTTGAAGCCAAAGATGTCAGTCGATAAGATTTTACACTTTTTGCAGTTTCGAAATTGAGTTTACGAATTCTCTCCAATTCTCCAACGCACGAGGACAGAAAATAAAATATGGCCGATGAAGATGTGTTCGGCGCGCCACAAACCTCCAGTGACTTTTGTGGCAAAGACACCACATCACCATACCTCCCATATGGTACGGGGTCCGTGTTTTCCTCTTTGCAAATAAGGATTATGGTCGCTCCAGTTGATCCCAGATGTTTTCTGTTTTCAACATGTCTTTATAGTGGTCAACTGCCGCCTCACGACTTCCAAAAATTGATGGATAAGATTTGAAAGACTGCGTATGGCATGAAGCTGGTGATAGAGAAGATAGAAAAGGACGTCGGATTGATGAGGCCAATATTGTTCTAGAGATCCAACAAATTGTCATGTCTGAAATAATGGTTTGCTGAAAAAACTGGTATCCTGCAAGAATTTTGCTGCCGAGAACAAGTAAGAAGCAGAAGAAAAAAGATTCGTAAAAACATAGCCTTCGTTCTCGTTGTTTTCGTCATTCATAGTCGTCGCTTGTAGTACTAAGATTTCCTCGCTGCTGCTTCCTATCTCTGCAAGAGGGGCCAAGTCATTCTTGTGGGGATAGTAGACACAATCTATCTAAAAGGGATTAAACACTCTACCTAACTTCACCATGAAATGCGGGCATAATCTGCCATTCACTCTAGAATCACTTGGCCAAGTCAAATCAGGAGAGGTACTCCATTTATTGACATCGTCGAAGAGATCTTTGTGCAACCTGTGGTCGGCATCCATCGGACCTTCCAAGATGGGATCTGTATGGCTCCAGCCTATGTATGGAACAAACGAAACATCCAGAGTAACTCGGCGTAGTTCTTGATAGAAAGCCTCCGAAACTTCATAGGGAACTGTCTTATCCTCAGTGCCTTGGTATATCGAAACGGGAGGGAGCTCCTTTCTAAATTGTTCCTTCTCCGCTTCAGAACGAAGCTTTTCCAATGCTAGAAACGGATCATAACTATCCTTCTCGAATCCAAACATGTGATGAACCAAATCATCATCGAATCCTAGACGTCGGAAGCTTTGAGTTATTACTGCCCCCAAACTCAACGGAGAAGAAATTGCGGAAAATCCCCTTAAATCTGAAGCCGTCCATCCTTGCTCATCCAGCTTTTCATTTTCTGATATCCGTTGTAGTTCTCTCTCCATCTCCGGTTCAGGCAACTCCTTCGCCGCTGCAATAGCATTTTCTCTTTCAATTTTCGCTTGAATCTTTCTAAATATGGCCATGCATGCAATGTGCCCGCCAGCAGATTGACCGACGACAATGACGTTTGATGGATCACCCCCATACTGTGCAACATTTTTTATCGTCCAATCGATTGCCAAGTCAACGTCGTCCACCATATCCGGTATGTAGACCAACGGATAGTTCCGCATGTCAGGAATGACGACGACAATTCCAGCGGCTGTTAGAGCTCTCGCCAGCAGCGCACCCCACATTTTGTATCCGATCATCCAGCCACCACCTGTGCAAAATATCATGACCGGTGCGTTAGAACAGCTTTCCTCTGCCATTTCGCTAATTTCTCTTTGCAAGAGCCCTTCTTGTTGGACACTTGCATTTTCCGTGTACGCCCGATAGACATCTACTCTCTGTCGGACACTTTCCCTTCCATAGTGCAACGACACGCGATCGGCAGCAATCCAGTAGTACCAAGCAAATCGGGCGAAACCAGGAAGAAGACAGACCACGAAGAGAGAGAGGCGAAAGAGGTGGAAGAACGAAAGCGGAAGAGTCTTGAAGACAAACTGGAACATTTTCTGAAATTTGTGGGAGTATATCGTTCTATCGTTGGCCCTTTGTTAATGAACCCGATCCGTCCATCCAACGTTTGATTGTTTCTTTGATGGTATGTGTTGTCGTTGATCACCAAAAAGTTCAACGGTAATTTTCTAGTCGATCTCGGTTTTCCGCGAGTGTTATCTCAAGTGTAAATGATTTGTTTTGCTGCCAACGGTGTTTTTGTTTCTCTGTTGATGACATTCAACGGCATTGAAAGAATATATCTGTCAATCGGAAGTCAATCGGAAGTTGACAACCACTTTTTAATGCTGGTGCTGATGTTTGTTCTGAGGCTCTTCTTTCAGTTCTCCGAGTGAATGAAAAAGGCGAATCCAGTCAGGTCACGATCAACAAACACGAATGAATGAAACGTGAGTTGCCATGAAAGAAAGTAGATTGACAGACACAGCATGTTTTTTTTAAAACAATCTAAAACCGTTTGATCTTCGTTGACACCTAAAATCGCTTCACGGCTTTGCTTCTCATTCGACGCGACGATGGCAATTGCTGCCTCCACCCAGCAGAATTCAGTTTCGTCGTCTGTTTCAAACCAGATTCAGTCTGTTTCAAACCAGATACCGTACGTTTCTTCGTACGTTTCTACGAACGTTTCCGAATGGAAACAGAAAACCATGCTACCAACCTCGTACAGAGAACCTCGTTGAAAGCTGAAACCAAGTCTTCAAAGCTGCTCTCTGTTAAAGTTGTACCAGCTTCTACAGAGCAAACACGTCGGATGCAGCAAAAATGCATCCACTATCCTTTTTTTGCTCATTTCAGAATCACTTTCTCTTCTCATAATTCGCATTCGAAGGATAGAATAACCTAGTGTAAAAGCTTGAGTACCCGCGAGTAGCAGATGGCAAGAGTGGAGGTAGCAGCCCGAGGGAGAGACGCTATAGGGATCACCATGGTGGGCGCCCATGGAGATCCCCGAAATAAGCCTGCATCTGCTATGATCTCGCAAGGGGAAAAGGTGAGTCGAAGTAAGCAGCAGTCACTGTTCCTCCGTGTAAAAAGCCAGGAACTCGAGACCGTTGAAGTGTGCTTAGCACACGCGGAAGATCTCGACTGAGCTCACGCTACGGCGGCATGGTGCCAGGAGGAGGGGGGAAACGAACAAACTGTGATGCGGAAACGACAAGGCACCACGATGGTATTCTTTTACGCACTTCGAAGATAAGGAGACAAGTGTAACTCATAAACCACAAAGGAGGGAGCAGGATGGCTGACAGGAGGGAAGTACTCAACGGAGCGCTACGGGAAAGTTGTTGTGAGAATGCAATGGACCCCGGACAAATCCCTGACGAGCCTGCGTTGATCTCTGCCGACTGGATCGTCCAAAGGACGCTAATCCGGGCTAGTTGGATGAGAACAGGTATAAGCGACAGAAGAAATCACACACAGTGGTCCCCACGGGGATAAGGCAGTGTAAGCCCGGTTAGCCGATGCCGAGGGTCCTTCGGGACCCAGAGCTAGGAACTGGGAGCACTGAACCAAACGATAATTGGCCACTGTGTGCCTGAAATGAGGGATGAAGCCACGAAGCTTCATTGACTGTCCATCGATACATTTGTCTCCGGATCTGCCATGATATTTCGATAGAAATTAGCAGATCCACAACCCCACACAACCGGGGAAACAACCCCCCGAAAGAAGTCGCGAACTTTGTTCGATTCGTGACGATAGATTTCTTTTGGGGGGTTGTACGATTTCGAACCAAACGGTTCGAAATCAAACCGATCATGTAAATGATCAAACACAAATCAAAAATAGAACAAACTAAAACCATAGTAGAAAAGACATTTTCTTCAATTTGAACTCTTCTTATCTTCTCATTACTTTTTGGTTAGGATTACACCATGATGCCGATGGCCAATACCAACAAGAACCATATCATTATGAATGCTTGCATCTCCTTTACCATACGCAAGCGAATTCGAATGTATTTATTTTAATTTTTTTGCATCTGAAAGTGATTCCAAGGCTCAACAAACGAGACATCTCGCTCTCTGACAGGGGTGACTACAATGGAATTTTTGATTACATACTAATTGTAGATGCGCACTTTGCTTTTCATTAGAGAGCTAGTTTTCGTGTTTTTATAAGGAAAAAATGGTCTAAATTCTTGCCTCTAGTGCCTCGTCTGGGATGCATGCCCCACACGACGACCAGGGCATTTCGATCTCGTTGCTATTCTTTCCTGTTATCTAACAGAAGATGACGCCATCGCTACCTTGCTTAGAGTAGGACGATCCAATACCTTGCAAATGAATTGCCCCGCATCGAATAACTTTTCTAGATCAATTCCAGTTGAAAGACCCATTCCATGTCTTTGAATTTTGAACAAGAGAAGATGTTGTGAGCCTCGCGTTCGTTTTTTAGTCAGAATTCAGGCAGACAAAGCATCGCAAACAATAAACTTACAGCATGTAGAGGACATCTTCGGTGGCGACATTTCCAGAGGCTCCCTTGGCGTAAGGGCACCCACCCAAACCTGCTACCGAAGAGTCGATAGTGTAAATTTCCTTTTCTAAACCGGTGAGAATGTTGACCAACGCTTGTCCATACGTGTCGTGACAGTGCATAGCGAGCTGGGATGGCTTTGCAACGTTCTGAAGAGTTGTTGAAGAGACACCGTGATGGTTTGTGATTGCAGAATGTTATTCATTGTCAACGTTAGTAACATGAAAAAGAACAGCACGAGAAACCAAAACATATCTATTCAACCTTGAGTGACTGGAATTCCAGTGGCAGTTCGCAAACAGATATTCCATTCAAACAACGGATAAATTGACATTTTTTAATTCAAGAAACGTACCATAACTTCATCTAGCATTCGTTTCGTCGATGCTGGTGTTCCCACTCCGATGGTGTCCCCTAGGGAGACTTCGTGACATCCCAAGTCCAGCATTTTTTCCACAACCTCGGCAACTTTCTTGGGTAGTATCGCTCCTTCGTAAGGACATCCAATTACCGTCGACACATATCCTCTTACTAGCAGGGGATGACCGTTGTCGCGAGCACTTTCTACTTCTCGAACGCGATTCACGATGTCACGAAAGCGTTCCATGGATTGGTCGATTGTCGAATTGATATTCCGTTTTGTAAATTCCTCGCTGGCGGCTCCAAAAATAGCAATTTCGTCGATTCTTCCTCCTCCCGAGTCGTTTTCCACCGACAAGGCCTGTTCGAGGCCTTTGAGGTTAGGAATGAGGATGGAATAGTTCGGCCTATTTCTGTCACTAGGTGATTCCAAAAGAGCGCTCAGAACTTCCGCGGATCCGCTCATTTGGGGTATCCATTTTGGCGACACGAACGATCCCACCTCGATATTCGAACAGCCCGCTTTTTCCAACCTCCGGATGAATGCCAGTTTATCTTGGACCGAAACCAGAGGCAAAGGCTCGTTTTGCAAACCATCCCGGGGGCCGACCTCGACTATTTTTACGTCGGGCTTTTCGACCGCATTTTTTGCCTCGCTCAGTGTTGTCTCCTTGTTGTTGTTCTCAATGCCCAAAATTCTAGTGGTCGAAGAATATTGGGCAGAATTCACACGAGCAATCGGAGAGGCCCTGCACAATGTTTCTCCATTATAGATGGACATTTTCGACTCGCAACGTGGACGATGCGATGGCTTCGTCTTCATCCATTTCAACGACAATGCTGTGCTTCGATTTCGAATGCTTTTGGAAAGAATTATTCGAACCATCGTTGTAGTATTACAAACTTGAGCTGTTCTCCTGTCGTTACATCGAGCGTTGTTGTAACCTTTCGTTTTCGCTCAGTGGTAGTAAGGAGTGTTTCAATTCTTCCCCCTGCTGCTCTGTCGATTTTATAATTCTTTTGAGAATGAGAACACGACCTATGTCGCATTGAGAATGTCGAAGACGGCAAACAGAAAGGAGGTGCCACCAAAAACACGATTGATTGATTCCATTCCGCCGAGCGATTTTCCTCGTGACTGATCGAGTCACGACACATCACAGATCGGCGAGTCGAAACAATCTGTCGGCGTCAGTTGCTGTATGAATTCGAATGGTTGGTAATTACGATGTGTTAACAGAATCAAGAAGCTGTATGTTTGTCGACATCAGAATATACATTATTAGAGAGTGAGCACATCCATGGTCGAAGAAGAAAAAAACATATCATTGACCTGCGGATCTACATCAGTAATCAGAAAGAAGGAGGTTGTTGAACTAGGTTGCGATTTACAATCACGGGAAGGCAACTATCCATACGATCGAAGGACCTCGCGACGACGTTACAATTCCGATAGTACATTCTGCTGCTGGTGTTGGATTCGACTTGATGCAACAACAGATTTTACAATGAGAAAACGCCATGGAAACAAGAAATTTATTTCTTTACTTGCGTGTTTAATTCATATTCTCCATCTTCACACCACAAAGACGATGGCGTTCAAGGCAGTGTCTAGGCGGAGATTTCCACCCATCGTCAGCTTTCGAAGTCTAGGATCGCCACTCCACAACCTGCAACCAACATGTCCATCTTCCCAATTTTTGGGGTCTTCCTTGGGTACATCAACACGATATTCGTTTCGCTCACTATCGACGTCGGCATCTCTTTTTTCGACTTCCAGCTCTTCCGATACATCATCCAATAATACTCCCACAACAAGAACTCAATACACTATTGATGATAGTGTCTGTTTGCCGACCAAAAAAGAGACTCTGGAAAAGGCCGTCCACAAAGCCTGCCGTTCCTTGGATGTGTACCTGGAGAAAAAACCTGCCGCCGCTCATACACGAAAGGCGTTTGACATTCTCGTGGAAATGATTGACGAAAACAAACAACAATCCTACCAAGGCATCGTTTTGGACAGCGGGTGCGGGACGGGAAGATCTACAAAGTTGCTATCCAGCAGTGTCCATCCCAACCATTTGGTGATTGGAGTGGATCGATCACTGGCTCGTTTGACAAAAACCAAGGACAACCGACAGGGATACGACGAAAGCAACAATGAGAAATCGTCCGAACGGGAAGCCTACTGTCACAAGGTTTCCGACAATGCCTATTTGGTTCGAGCCGAACTGGTAGATTTTTGGAGGTGTTGTATAGAGCGGGGTTGGACGACGCCCATGGAAAGCACTGGTACAAGCGACGACGATTCTTTGAAGATCACGCATCACTATATGCTCTATCCCAATCCATATCCAACAAATGCCCGGCTATCGTCACGGTGGTACGCTCACCCGAGTTTCCCGTTGATTTTGAAACTTGGGATTCGGACAATGATCCTCCGCTCGAACTGGGAAGGATATTTGAGCGAATTTGCTCAAGCTGTCGAAATTGCCAACGAGTTTTACGAAACAAACAGTACAGACAATTTAGCGCTTCCGTATATCGATTCGGCGCAAAAAGGCCCGACCGAACGCATCGACAAATCTGTAGCACTGACGAATTTTGAAAGCAAGTATGATAATGTTGGAGAGCGGACGTTCGAGTTGATACTGGAAAAGAATAGTGAAATCACGCCGAAGAAAGAATCATAGATTAATATTGTTTCTAGAGAGACAAAACAGCCTAATGAATTGTTCTGGTTAGCTCTTCAGGTTCATTCAGACAGACTAACAAAATATGATTTGCATCATTATATACTGTATTACAGGTTCTTATGTTACAACGGGGGTGTAACTCAGGGGTAGAGTGGTCGCTTTGCATGCGACAAGTCGCAGGTTCGATTCCTGCCTCCTCCACGTAATTTTTTCCCTAATCGGGTTGAAAATACTTTTTGTGTTCAGTTTTGGGTCACGTGTAATCAGTACTACTCAGTCCGTAGAATTTATTTCCTTCATAAAAATTCTCATGGTTATGATGAAGAATAAAACATACCGTACGGTTTTCTATTATTATTATTATTATTTGGATTCTAATCAAGCTATCTTTCTTAATCTCGCTACGAAAAATCCATCACAAAATTGGAGAGAGCCAGGCAACACACCTGGAATGACACGGAGCCACCCATTCTCATCGATGCAATCATCAAACCCTGGAATTTCGCCAGAAGTAAAGGGAATTGTCTCGACTAGTGATTCGCCTTCCGATGTTTTCTGTTCGAGCAGCCATTCTATTTGGTGTTCCCCTTCTTGCTTTAGCAATGAACATGTCGCGTAAACGAGTACACCTCCAACTTCCAAAATGTTGTGAATGGAATGGACACTCAAGTCTCTTTGGATCGAGGTAAGATCTTCAAGATCGATGGACTTTCGAAGGACATCTGGACGTCGGCTTCCAACACCAGTTGCACTACAGGGCGCATCCACCAGTACTCCTTGGACAGGACCAGTGCTACTGTCTGGCAAGAATTCTCTTCCATCTGCAACGACGACGTTGCAAATGTCTTCCATTCCGAGTCGCTTTAGATTTTGGTTCAGTGAACGACTCCGACGAGCGCTAAATTCAATGGCATCCACTCTTCCGAACCCCATGGAGCATAGTTGTGCCGTCTTTCCACCGGGGGCGCTGCACAAGTCCACCACGTACATGTCTTCCGGCTGCTTTTCTTCACTACTCAAGCTGTTATATAATGCCATGGCAGGGAGTGTTGCACTGACATCCTGTACCCACCATGCACCCTCATCGTACAAAGGCCACTTTGATACGGCACCTCCAAAGTCGTCAGGTATCCGTATGGATCCAACCGGAAGTAATTCAGCTGGTTGTGGATTGCCTTCCTCATCTGTTGTTGTAAATAAATCTTTAATCTGCTCCAATTGTTCGAATGCACGATCGTCTCGTGACTTCTCTTCCTGTGGAATCTCTCCCTCTACTTGGTACTGTTGGTTGACTGTTATAAACACCGGGGACTGGGACATGGCTGCTTCCACCAATGTCTGCGTAGTTTCCTTACCGTATTGCTGGACAAACTGTTTCGCAAGCCATGGATCCAGGTTATCAATTATCGACGTAGCCTCTAATCTAGCTCTTCCCTCCCTATCAATATTTCTGAGTACAGCATTGACAAAGTTGATTTGTGCTTTTCTGCAAACGAGAGCGACAAGAAGTACACGATTGACATGAATAGTCAGAAGAAAGCTAATAAGAAAACGACAGGTTTGCAATGTAGTGCAAGTGTAACAGTAATACGTACGATACCTTGATTTTTGGATGCATTCGCAACGATTCCACCGTTTCAGAAACTGCTGCGTAGACAGGAGTATCCATAAACAAAATCTGTACAGCACCTATCCGAAGGGCTGCATCCGCAAGAATGTCTGCTAATCGAGGCTATTTTGGTTCGATTTCGTGGAAACAATATTCATGACACGGCGTTTTTTGGAATTTGTTCAAGAAAGAAGAAATAGATTCAAATCTATGAGATATCGAAGGAGGCACGAATCGACAAGACACAAGGTTGTGTTCTACTGCATACCTTTGAATTCTTCTTTTTGTCTTTTCTTTCGAAACTTTGAATGACAGTTTCGATTTGCCCCGACCTTCGTTCGGCAGTCGACAAGAGCAACCGTGCAAATGCACGATCTCGTCGGTCCAGATTCAAATAGGCAGGATCTTGCTCCAGTATTCGAATCGCAATTGCATTCTTTTTCTTCATGCTCTCCGTCAGAGCAAAGATCGCGGATGCTCGGTGCGTGATTTCGACACCATCAGGACGTGCACTGTAGTTGTTGTTGGCGCTCAATCCATCGCATTCCTCGGTAACCACGCAGCCGATAATTATGATGACGAGTAGAGAGATGTTCCAAAGAGCGGGGAATATATAGCCTTTCCACATACTTGTTATCTTATCGCCACGAAGCAAGAGCTGTCTCGTGTCAATTGAATTGATTTTTCTTTCGTCCAGAAACAAGGATTGACTCTCCCTTGGTGGTAGAATCATGATTGTCAAATCATCTCCTAAAATGCGAGTAAGATGATGTTCGACAGGTACGAATCAGCCATCAAATAAGTCTTATTTTGAGTGGTTCCGTGATAATGGAAGTGATCTGTGAATAAATGATAAAGCGCGAATCGCGCGAGACTTTTTAATTGGCCCGTGAACATACCGCATCGAAAACGGGCTTCAAGCTCATTACGCTGGAACTTCGTTGAAGGAACTCTACGAGACTGCAATTAGGAATTTTCGGCGGGACGAGAAAAAATTCTTCATTACAATCACGACTACCAAACTATATCATATACGTAAATGGCAGCGACGTGAATTGAGAATCCCTCTCACTCTCTCTCACTCTATATTTACAAACAAGAAACAACACAGTATTTCATATATCCCGCTATCTAGATCATCGGTAGTCGATTCGAGGAAGAGGTGACAGTGCTGTGCTGAGTGACAAATGCTTGGTTGATCGGTTCTCTTTGCAATTGCAACCGACACAAAATACGGTACAATCCGATATCGAGATTCGAAGCACGTCATCCAACACCCGGGACGAATCATTCTCTATTAAATCCCCTTGCGGGGTGTTGATTGGTCATAA
The DNA here is from genome assembly GCA_037355735.1 of Pseudo-nitzschia delicatissima. Classification (NCBI taxonomy): domain Eukaryota; phylum Bacillariophyta; class Bacillariophyceae; order Bacillariales; family Bacillariaceae; genus Pseudo-nitzschia; species Pseudo-nitzschia delicatissima. The sequence goes on along the minus strand of CM074777.1, from coordinate 1,820,594 downwards.
CCAACACACAACATGAAATATAATGCACAAAATGAATTGGGCAAGAAAGCTTGGTTTTCCAGAGTCACGGCTCCTGTGTTGAAAGTAGATCTGATGGTTCAGTGCAGAAATCTACCGAAAAAAGACCTCCTCAGCCAAGCCGATGGTTTTTGTGTTTTGTGGAAGGTCCCCGACGGATACACGAATTGGGGAGCCAACGGGATTCCAAACAGAGAGCCTGGACGACAAGAGGAGGAAATCGGGCGAACCGAAGTCTCTCGCTCTTGCGTCAACCCTACGTTCAAACACAAATTTCGATTGAATTTTGTCTTTCACGAAGAACAGACTTTTGTGTTGCGGGTATTCGACGAAGATCTGAGGTATGCGACTGGACTGAGCGAACACGATTATTTGGGAGGGTTTGTATTTTCGTTGGGGCAACTCATGGGTGCGAAGGGGTGCTCCTTGGCGAAACGACTAGGGACGGATGGAAAGAATAGGAGCGGTTCCTATATTGTTGTTACCGGGACGGGAGTTCTCGAAGATAGAGAAATTTTGGAATTTCGTTTCTCGTGCCAAGATCTTGTCCAGCAGCACAACATCATCATTGACAAGCTCGATCGTTCGAAGGTAATCGACATATGTCGACCCTACTTTCGGTTGGAACGCCTCAATCAGGATGACCTAAGCTGGGAGCTCATATGGAAAAGCGAGGTTTTGAAACCCACGCACGATCCCGTTTGGAATGAAGCGCGGTTGCCCCTTCAACTCTTGTGCAACGACAACCAATCGAATCCCCTTAAGATAACTATATGGGACTATGATAAGTACTCGAAATCGCACATGGTTTTGGGGTTTGTGGAATCGACGGTGGCAGAAATCATCGAAAAAGCAAAAGATGGTGGCATCCCCGTTTTTATTATCGTGCGAGAGAAACAAAAATTGTTTGGAAAAATCAAAATGAAACATGTTGGACTTTTGAAGGTTCTGAATGCATCTGTAATGACTGTTCCTAGCATGCTACAATACGTCAGTGGTGGTATGTCCCTCGACTTGATGGTTGGTATCGACTGCAGCGTGGCGAATGGGGTATGGGGAACAGACAAGAATTTGCATTTTTCCAAAACCAATATCATGAATCAATATCAAGCTGGAATAAAAACGTTGGGAACGATTGCCGAAAACTTTTCGAGGGGCAGAAAATCATCCCTATGGGGTTTGGGGGCAGCAATCGCTGGGAGACATCACGACTGCTATGCGATGAAAGATAAGCTTTGCGAAAGCGCAAGTCTGCTAAGGGCTTACAACCACAAAATATTGAACAATGATGCTTTTGGTTTCGGTGAAGAGGTTTCTTTGAATCCATTCATTGAAGCGGCAATATTTCGAACTATCAAGCTATCAAAAAAGCGCCAATGCTACACTCTTCTAACGGTGTTTGCGGCTGGCGACTTTGTAGATTTGCATGAAACAATCGACTTGATATGCACAGCAGCCGAAGATGCACCTCTATCCATATTGATAATCGGTGTTGGTGACAGCGATCTTAACTCAGTTCAAAAACTCTGCGGGGAAAATAATGAATTGCTGCACGACTCGCGAGGTATTCCGATCGCCAGGGAGATTGTGTCATTCGTGAGATTCAAAGACTTCGAAAACAATGCAGAGAAGGTCATTGCCGAAGCACTAAAAGATGTTCCCGAACAATTTGTCCAATATCAATTGATGAACGGTGTACAGCCGTTACCTCCAGTTCCATCGGACAACTATGAAAACATGAACTTCTCACAACACCGTGCACCAACCAACAGGAAGAATGGTCTTGAAATATCGCGGAGCAGCCGTCGACACAGTAGTGAAAGTCGACACAGCAGTGAAAGTCGACACAGCAGTGAAAGTCGACACAGCAGTGAAAGAATTAAGAAAAGCTCTTCTCAGAGCAAGCGTCGCAATTCGGGAACACATGCTAGTGAGATTCGGCGCAAACACGAGAATCGCCGCAAACATGACACACGGCGAACAAGTCAACAAGTCGTGATTGATCAGAAGAGTCCATCGCTCTAATCATGCGGCGCCCCAAAATACCACTTATATGTTTAGAAGTAATTAGACACTTAGAATTTATCGTTATTCGAAGTTATTCGTTTCAATAGAAACCTTCCCCTTGTCTTCAGTTTTTCTGCACATTTTTTTAGTCCTTACGTACTTCGTTCGATGATAGCGCGGCGGCTGCATCAAACGTTCAAGCAATGAGAAGGAGGGTCGATTTTCGTGAAAACCATTCCAAGAGAAGGACATCCGTTCTTTGTTCGCGATGACCGTCCCAATTGCCATCCACGGGGGGGAAAATCGTTCGTCTTACCTTGCCTCCACTGCCGGTTGATTGTTATGTATGTTTTTTTGTTTTAACATAACAAGGATCTAACAAAGATCCGAAGACAAGTGTATCGATGGATAGATCAATGAAGCTTCGTGGCTTCATCCCTCATTTCAAGCACACAGTGGCCCGATTATCGTTTGGTTCAGTGCTCCCAGTTCCTAGCTCTGGGTCCCGAAGGACCCTCGGCATCGGCTAACCGGGCTTACACTGCCTTATCCCCGTGGGGACCACTGTGTGTGATCTATCACTTATACCTGTTCTCATCCACATAGCCCGGATTAGCGTCCTTTGGACGATCCAGTCGGCAGAGTTCATTGCAGGCTCGTCAGGGATTTGTCCGGGGTCCATTGCATTCTCACAACAACTTTCCCGTAGCGCTCCGTTGAGTACTTCCCTCCTGTCAGCCATCCTGCTCCCTCCTTTGTGGTTTATGAGTTACACTTATCTCCCCATCCCCGAAGTGCGTAAAAAGAATACCATCGTGGTGCCTTGTCGTTCAGCGTAACAGTTTGTTCGTTTACCCCCCTCTTTCTGGCACCATGCCGCCGTAGCGTGAGCTCAGTCGAGATCTTCCGCGCATGCTAAGCATGCTTCAACGGTCTCGAGTTCCTGGCTTTTTACACGGAGGAACAGTGACTGCTGCTTACTTCGACTCACCTTTTCCCCTTGCGAGATCATAGCAGATGCAGGCTTATTTCGGGGATCTCCATGGGCGCCCACCATGGTGATCCCTATAGCGTCTCTCCCTCGGGCTGCTACCTCCACTCTTGCCATCTGCTACTCGCGGGTACTCAAGCTTTTACACTAGGTTATTCTATCCTTCGAATGCGAATTATGAGAGGAGGAAAGTGATTTCTGAAGGAGCAAAAAAGGGATAGTGGATGCATTTTTGCTGCATCCGACGCGTTTGCTCTGTAGAAGCTGGTAGAGATTGTACAGGATGTGATGTTGAGAAGCAATTTCGTATGATCGAAACTTGGTTTCAAGTTTGGATACACGAGGCTATCGCGATGAAAGAAAACCAGAAACGGACATGGTTTGAAACGGATATGGTTTGAAACAGACGTAGATGACAGTAGAAACGTCTCTCGAAACGACAGTCGGCGATTTCGAGGTTTCACATACTTCATCGACTCCTTCTCACCCATCACCATCGATGAGGATGGTTTTGTTGCTTGAAGGAAGTCTCTAACATACCTCATAGACCTACATACTAAACGTATCATAACTTGCGGTAGGGTACGCACGTAGGTGCAATCATCAAGAATTACCAAAATCACAACATCATCATCATCTTCTATAGGATGTGGTGCTCTGTTATGAGTTGAGAGATGTGCATACACTTTATCAAAACCAAAATCGTCGACTTTTCCACATCTTGCACCAACAGCCTAGACATGCCGACGGCCTCTTTTCGTACGGACAAGATTTTACCGACACAGCCATCAGCGTCATCGATGGCCTTCGAGGCCAAACGGTGTCGGAAACGAATACAGCCCAACAGGTTTTTGCTTCCGATTTTTGCTGCTTCGCTGCTACTTTTAGCCATAGAAGGATGTAGTGCCTTTGTCTCCCATCGGAATCTACAACAAGGTACACCGACGTCATGTATCCTGCAGATGGTTGTTTCTTCGCCGCCAGAGGAACAAGATGGTGTAGCCCGGAAATGCAAATTTATGTACATGACGGAAGAAGAGGACAGGTTGCTGAAGGAGCAAGGGGATCTCGAGGAAAGCCTCATGCAAACTCCATCTGCCATCACTGCTGTGGATCTACCTAGCTTGTTGAAAAAACGTGCATCCTCGGCCAAAAGGGCAGCAGGAGGAGGAGGTGGTGGGTTTGGCGGAGGTGGCTTTGGAGGAGGAGCGAAGAAAGGTGGGGGCAAAAAGAAAAAGGCGAAAAAGACCACTGAAGCGGCCAAACCAAGCCTAGAGACCGAAACTTCGGCATCCCCCGAAGTCCAAGCTCTGACTGAGATTATTCGTGAGGAAGGTCTCGTACGAATCGACAACGTCCTGAGCGGTGATAAAGCCGACGACCTTCGGGACTACCTTATTGATCTCCGGAAACGGGCCAAAGAGGACGTCGAAACGGGAGAAATCGAGGACAGCCAACAGCGCTTCGCGGACGTTCTCCTTAACCAAAACCGATGCGATCTCAAGATACCCCTCGGTCCTAAACCCGTCCACGAGGCACTCCTAGACGTCCTCGATGGAAGCGAAGGTAGTAACAATGGTGCATCCCCAACCCTCGTCCGGCAGGTTATCGAAGGCGTTTTTGATCACTACGGTAGCCCCAACAATCCTACAGGATCCCAGGCATCTTTGTGGGAACTCAATTGCTTCATGAGCAATTCCGGTGCTCGGAGGCAGCTGGTTCATGCGGATTGCGTCTGCCTGGACGCCATTCCGGGTCTGGATCACACCGATACAAACTCCCCTTCCGATCCAGCTGGAGAACCTATCCTGCTGACCTGCTTTATCGCCCTACAGGACATTGATCCGTCCATGGGGCCAACGGTGTTTATGCCAAAAACCCACAACATCCGATCGCACAATGTCTTTTTCGAAACCGGCCGCGATTCCGATTCCACCAAAACGGAAAGCTTTTCGCCCAAGAACGAGCTATTGCGTGCCAGCAAATCGGTTATTGGTGCGCCCATCCCAAAGGGATCCTGCATTATTTTCGATCCGCGTGTCCTACACTGTGCCGGAGCTAACCAATGCTCCGACCCCGACAAGACGCGGGCCTTGTTTTACATGACTTTCAAGAACCCAAAGGTCGACAGCCCAGGATGCCCCTCAACGAGCGGTTACGGGATTGCAAATGCGGAGTTGACAATGAACGAGCTGATTTCCGACCTGTTGTGGATGGAGAGAGGAGCGGACGAAGCTACGGCTGCACGAAGGGTTCCCTTGATGGCAGCATCGCCATAACACAACAAGGACGACCATACCGAAGCTAGCCGCAGGAAAGCGACAAAAACAGCACTATGTCAACAACTTCATTGCTATAGCTTCTATTATTAAAGACTAGTTGCATGAATTACTTACATATTGGGCTTCATTTTAAAATGGAATTTCTAAGCATCGAATTTATGAGTAGTATGATTATTTGCCCAATTGCTCATTGAGTCGAATGAATCAATCTATCATTATCAAAATACTTATGGTTAACATGGATTTCAGATTTTGCCGATTTTAATGAAAAAGTTTTGGAAGGCGAGGAAATTAGTATCACATCAACAAAAAGTCAAATGATCTGAATGCACTGTAGAATCATCCGATCGAATGCACATTCCTTCCAAACAGATTTGAAAGCATCGATGATAAAGAAGACAAGGTCAATATGAATTCTGAATTCGTTCCTAAGCTACAAACTGTCTCTGGGTGCCTTTCTCTTTTGAATTCTACCCTATTGCTGGCCGTCGGGGTGGCATTTTTGGCGTTTCCTCGATGGGTTTTATCGGTGCTTCTAGACTACAAATCCGGCAACGATTCCCTGTATGGTTATAGTTATAGTGACTACGAATTGTCGGAACAGCGATTTGATCGTCGATTTTTCTACCATGAGGATCCCATTGACAGCGTTGCCAGCCTGATCGGAGGTGTGCTCGTTTCGCAAGGACTGGCATGCCTAGTATTGCTGTATCCAATGATGTCGGAGGGATTTTCTTCCCCGCCTTTGACTAGCGCAGACCACAGTGGTTACAGTGGGTTAGCAATCTGGAACGTGCGTACATCGGTCACTATACAGCTCATCACTGGGTTGCTATGGATCGTTATTGCCCTGTACGATGATAGAGGCAACGAAGCCTTGGTGAGGGCAACTAGAAAAGACGAGTTTGGGGCGTTCATCGATGGTCATAACGTGGAATATTTTGTGGGAGTTCATCGTCGAACGACCTTTGGTCTTTTGTTGGTTGGATTTACGATTCTCGTTCTCGGTTGTTTCAGTATGATGCTGACATTTTGGCCAGCCACAAACCCAGATCAATATAGTTCGAGGAGAAGTACAACACCAACAATAGATGCAGAACAGGATTTGGTTCTTGAAAATCCTCTGACTGAACCACTACTAGGGAGAGGTGAAGAGATTCAAAATAGTACTGAAAGTCTAGCACTGCAGGGAGAAAGGGAAGACGACGACGAACACGATGCTGTCCCTAACACAACGGACGCGAGTAATGCAAGAGAGGATGGAGCCCAAGAAGGGCAAGTGCTTCAATCCAACAACGATCTTGAACAAAATCGCGATGGCGTTACTGGCAGTGATGAAGAAAATCATACCGATGAACCAACGTCTCGTATCCGAGGGACACAGCGTCTGCTAGCCGTGGCAGCACCTCAAGTTGTATATCTGTACATTGGTTGTATTACTCTTTTGATCAGGCTGCCTTTTTCTTTGTCAATTCCTCATTTTGTAAGCACAACACTGGGAGCACTTGCGGATAGAGAATTTCAACGTGCACGAAGAGAAATTATCTGGTTGTTTATTTTGGGAACCATCGATGCGTTCTTGGATTTTTGGTGCATATTCTGTAAGTTTGCGGATGAATCGCATTTGTACTCATCTGTTCTTCAGTTTGGAATTGATTGCAATAGAAACTAATCAATCTTGTTCAATCTAGGGTTTGGATACGCGAATCAAAGAATTGTGAGAGAAATTCGAATCGATACATTTTTTTCAATTTTGAAACAGGACATTGGATTTTTCGATGGGCAAACGTCTGGTGAATTGGCCTCGCGTCTTAATTCAGATTGTGGAGAAATGGCGGGTGATCTAGTAAGTTAGACATCATGGCTCGACTCTTCTTTCTCCCGTCATTCGAGCTTACATCGTTATGCTATTTCATTTCTAAACAAATCATGCCTTGCATCCCCTTTTCTCGGATTATTTCGTCAGACTTGGTTTTTCCGATTCAGTATTGAGAGCGTTGTTCGGATAACTGGAATCACAGCATATATGTTGCTAAGAAGTCCGAAGCTTGGAGCTTGTGCAATATCAATTGTCCCGTTGGTTGCCGTTGTTAACAAGTATTACGGAAATTGGTTGAGTGAGAATGCAGCAAGAGTTCAAGATGCATTGGCAGCTGCTAATTCAGTAGCACAAGAGACCTTAGGTTGCATTCGCACCGTCGTCGCATTTGCATCAGAGGATTCAGAATATGAAAAATACAAAGAACGAATTGACGAACAATACCGTCTCAATATTCGACAAACATATATACAAGGTGTCTATTATATGGTACGTAAGAAAAACTTAACATGGTCAGACATTTCCCTTCGTGCTCACAAGTACAATTGAAATCGTTGCGAGCTGTTGTACAAGACTCACTTGACAATTCATTGATTATTACATCAGTTTGTCTCCACATTTCTCATCAATACAATTGTTCAAGGAACTCTTTTGATGGTAGGATCGTACATGATCCAAAGAGGAATATTGACTAGCGAGATTCTTCTAGCGTTCATGCTTTATCAGGGGCAGCTACAAAACGAAATGATGAACTTATTTAATAGCTATTCGTCGTTGGTAAAGAGCACTGGTGCAGGAGACAAGGTTTTTGAACTTTTGGATCGAAAGCCTCCTGCTCCTGGCATTGGAAGCCAACAGGTACAAATGCGACTCGAAAACGATGCAGCACTCAACGACGAATCTACAGCAATTCAATTCGAAAATGTTGAATTTTCATACCCTTCAAGACCGGATCAACCTATATTGAAAGGAATCAACCTGAACATAGTAGCAGGAAGCACATTTGCATTGGTGGGTCCGAGTGGCTGTGGCAAAAGTACGATTGTGAACTTGCTCCAAAGATTCTATGATGTATCCTCCGGCCGAATTCTGATTGATGGAGTAGACATAAAGTCATTTAACTTGAAGCAGCATCGCCATCGCATTGGGATTGTCACTCAGGATCCAATTTTGTTTTCTGGGACGATCCTGTCAAATATTATGTATGGAATGCCAAACGCAACAAGGGAAGAAGCGATCGAAGCAGCAAAACGTGCTAATGCACATAATTTTGTTTGTTCTTTCCCGGATGGATACGAAACTCAGGTAAGATATATGTCCCGAAACATCTAGAAGAAATTGATGTTGCGAATACGTCTTGTTCTGTCCTTGCTCAATACTAACGAAATCTCCTCGATTGCTATGGTTTTACAGGTTGGCGAGCGCGGATTACAACTCTCTGGTGGTCAGAAACAAAGGTTCGTAATAACTCTGGAAGCTTTCATATCTACCCTTTGTTTTATACTGTACTTTTCTAATTTCTCGTTGCTTGAATAAAAAAATTGCTTCTATAGAATTGCTATTAGTCGGGCAATTATTCGACATCCTTCTCTACTCCTCTTAGACGAAGCTACGTCCGGTAAGTTATCATTTCCTCGTTTTGCAGCGGAGTATTCTGTCGCGACGTCAATGAAACCTCATGTAAATTGCTTCTATCCTAATCTTCCATTCCCCCCAAGCTCTGGACGCTGAGTCCGAAATGTTGGTACAAGGTAGCATAGACAACCTCTTGAAGCAAAGCAAATCAATTACCACGATAATCGTCGCTCATAGGCTTCGCACGGTCAGGAATGCTGATTGTATTGCTGTTATCAATGAAGGGCGAATCGTCGAACTGGGATCCCACGAAATCTTGATGTCTCTCGAAGATGGATATTACAAGGGAATGATTGACAAATCTGTGGGCGATATGATAGCTACGGATTAAAATAAGTTCTGGATTAACATTAGCTTTTCTAAACGCAAACTCCTTGATTACTGACTTAAACTGTAGTGATCGGATCGGCGATATGTGCAAGAAGATTGTGATTGTTGCGATTCCATTCGCAACAACGGGCGTCATGATTGCATTTGTACTACTTTCTATTCTATTCGTCATTCCTTTCGGTTTCAGTGTCTGTCTGCCATTTCCAATCCAACAACGCCGAGGAGAATCATAGCAAGACAAAGGACCTTTGCAATATCCAGACGCTCCCCAAAGAACACAATGCCTATAATGGAAACGATGGCTGTGCCGACAGAGGCCCATATCTTCAAAATACAAGGTGCAAAAATAAGTGCTCGAGTTGAGTGCGATTCATCCATACCAGAAGACTTTCGGTCATTCTTTCGATTCCAATTAGATAACTTACAGCATATGCGATGCTAACATCGATTGCTTTTAAGGCAAAGCCAAAGCCTGCAAGGCTGTACTCGTCGAACACACAGAAGAAGATATCGAAAATGAAAATACAGAATGAGAAATCAATCAGCCCGTAAATCATCAGTCGACTCTTGACACATTTGCTTGCAAACTCACCTAAGAGCAAACCCAAAAAACGATAGCGCAATCTTCCAAACAGTGGCCTCTTTCTGTGCTGATTTCATCAGAGTAACTGATACTGTGTCCGTAAGAATGGAAAACACCAAGACCGCCCAAGACCTTGACTTGCTTGCCCCGACGTAGTCGTTGAAATCCGAAACCAACTCATTGAAACCCCCTCCTCGAATTTCATGAATGGTGGCGATAGAAGGTGGTTTCAGGACTGGCATTGTACCGAAATCTTGAGCCTTCTTGGATCCGATGGAGGCTTTTGCCCTGCTCGAGGTGGTAGAAGTTACCGCCGTCAAGGGGTGGAAAGTGGCAGAAACCTGCCTCGACAGCAATGCAGCCAAACAACACAAAAAGTGAAAGCCAAAGGTTTTCATCATGGTAAATATCTCTCAAGGGATGGAAAGCAAGGAATAATGGATGGAGTTCAGAACACCGAACCTTAGGGAATCTTGCTGATCTGAGTGCAGTAATGAATATGATGTTAGTTGATGTTTTCAAACATCAACAAAGGAATCATCGAAGATGATTCCGATGTTGTGGTTTCCGCGAAAAAATGCAATTTAAAAATTCGACTCAGTTGGTCACGAGTAGCGGCCACGGAAGGATAGCACAGAACATACTAAAGGTACGCTTCGGAGGTTGAACAGATCCCCAGCCCCAAATTTTTACATTCCGGCAATTGACATTCATATTCACGACTACCAAAAGCCTGTCAGCGAGGTACTTTTCAAAGGCACGGAACTTTTCTGTCCAAGTGCTAGCAATAAATAAAAATAATATTGCCTTCCTGAAATGTGAACCGAGTAGCCTTAAGTCAGGCCACAAAACCAACTAACTTCCAAGTCGGATGTGGAGCTTTTCTTCGATGCCGAATGCATTGCGAGAACTATTTTACGATGAAGAGGCGTTGTAGTTAAGTCTGATGGAACAAAGAACAAGAGTACTTCCATTCCTCAGATAAACGTAGGCAACACAACCTCTTCCCCAACAGAGACGTACTCCCACAGATCAGTGATTGCGGTGACAACTAAAGGAAACCATGACGATGTCGGTACAAAAGAAGCGAATCAGGAAGTCGTCCTTGAAGCGACTGGAGTTTGAAAACGACAACGATCCAATGAAAAGCAACGAGGGTAAAAGCGTGCAGTTCTCCACAATTGAAGTTCGAGATTACTCGCTGTGCCTGGGCGATCACCCTGACGTCAACAGAGGCGCTCCAGTGTCTTTGGATTGGGAATATCAATCGGAGCAATCCTTCGATCTCGAAGAATACGAGCAGAGATCTTACGGAAGAGGGAAAAAGACGCACAATGACATGATTCGCCTTGCATTTGAAAGGGAATACATGCTGCGGAAACTGGGATACTCAGAGGAGGAAATCAAGACCAGGAGCAAGAGTGTCAAGAAAGACCAAAAGAATCGTTCGCAAACGAGGAGGACAATGATTTTCGAACCATTTCTAATCATGTCCGAGGAAACGAAACGATGGCTCGCCAAGAAGAAAAACCACAAGAACAAGATCGACAACGAAATCAACAAACCGATGAGATCCGCTTCTGGAGATAGCATAATCACCACATCGACTGCGTCAGAAATGAGTTCAAGCTACCGAGCAAGCTCGACTTTCATGGCGGAAAATATGATTGTATGCAATCAATAACTGCTTATTGAAGATCGATCGAGACAAATGCTTTCGTGGATATTCCCATACACTTCCGGAACAAACCCAATGTACAATACGCATGAAATAATATAAGTAAAATAGAATAGCAAAAGTAGAAAATGCAATCGCGATAGATAATATAGATACCGCTTTTAGCATGTCATCGTATCGAAAGATGACACATCTCACAAAAACAAGATCGACGATCCGAAGGTGTGATGTCGGACCATATAGTTGAACAACTAGTTACGTATGAGTGAATCGTCTAGAGAGATCGAAACACTGGCCGCCACTGGAACAGGAACAGAGATCGAAATTCTATAGTCTATTTTATCGTCTCATCTTTTTGTACAGTGGGATTGGAATGTCAATCAGTGTAGATGTCACCGTTCACCGTTTTGTACCTCGTTTTTGTTTCTTGGATTTTGATGTTTTCTTGGCATTTCCCTTTCCCTTCGATTTACCAAATTGGTAATAGCCCTCTTCCCCAATGTACTTTGCTCCTTCATACACGTATGCACATTTCAGTATTACTCTTCGACCGCGTTTTAATGATGTCACACAGTGCTCGGGACCTCCGGCAAGCAACAACAGCAATGAGTTATGGTGCGTTTCTTGGCTGTGAATGTCTTCACTGTTATTATTGGTCTCCAGTTTCCACATCGTTTCACAATCCGAATTATTTTCAACCGTAAAAACGAGTTCGAGTTGTGGAGGGTCGTACATAATGTCATCCCGGTGCCACGCCATAGAAGCACCAACCTGTTCATAGAGACGTACTTCCACTGGAATCTCACGAGCCAATTCAATCTTTCTTTGGCCGGAATTATTCTGCGGAGAATCTGCCAATCGCTGAATCAACTTGTAAATCGATCCCCCCTCCAGAATTCGAATCGTCTCGCTTTCTTGGTCCCGCGCCAAAGTAGCACCGAGACGATTTTGTGCTATGGATGATCGTTCTTTCGTTAGGCTGTTTTTCATTAGAAGAGATAATTCCTTCGTTATTGAATCCAATTCATCTGGAGTGCAAACTGACTGCCGGTAGGAGATCCCTCCAGCTTTTTCAAGTGTTGATTTAGCTATCCGTGAATGGTCCAAGGCCGTCGAACCACATACTTGAAATATGCGATTCGTAGTAGTAGATCGCGAACGCGGGCCTAAACTGTACGAGGGGGTAGGATGTGTTTGAAGCAATCCATAACATTCTGATCGTTTTGACGATAATAGGAGAAGCATGAATAGCCAGGACCATACCCAAACCTCAATTGGCGAAGACAGAAGTTTCATTCCGATGTCAACACTGTCGATCTTCGTAGAACGCGTCAATGCCGTCAACCGTCTTCACGCATCGGGTTGTAATGTGATAGAAACGGTAGTAGAAGCAATCGACGGTGCTTTCGACAGATTGAAAGTCGTTCGTTTAAAGTGAACAATTGACCTCTAGAACCGAACCTTCCATGCCTGTTGGGATATCCTCTCTGTGAATGCGATGATGCCGTATCACGATAGTTTTTTGTTCTGCCATCGGCATCAGCCATTCACCAAACTCTGCCGTCTTCGAACGTACGCATCCACGTCTCAATCAGCCTGAACGTCAAACGATTGTTACGTATCGTAATGTTGTTTTCTTTTCGGTAGACGTACAGACGATACGGGCGATTTTGGGCCCAATTCTTACGTGTACACCCCCTTATTTAACGAGTCTACCTTGGATTACGTATGGAAGCAAGAAAAGAATTTTAAGGCTTCTGAAAAAATCCGGGTTAAGAAACAATATGATTCATGCATGCAAGGCGTCACAGCGTTCCAAGGGTACAAGAAACAATATGATGTATGCACGAAAGTGCGTTCTCATTGATAAACATAATCCCCAACCACAAGTCTCTCAACCAATGAATTCCATTTCTAATGACACAAAGAATGTGTGGGAATAGTTCTCAGTCCGGGAAATCTGCTTTCTTCCCAACCTTTCACAAGAACATTGGAAAGAATCCGATTCTGTTACTGTTCGTCAAAAGAGAAATTACTTAAATGTGAGTCAATGGGAGAACGTTGTGAAACCAACAATTAGTTTAGAGAAGCCCAATTCTGTCAATTTTTGTACGGTTAAGCTTTACCGCCAAAAAACGCCGCCTCAAAATACGGTATTTGAGGCGAAGTCAACGTACTAATCCATCAAATCTGAAACTACATCCTAGCTGTCACTGAAGTCGGTTCTTTTTGTTGGCGACTTTCAAAACAGCCTCGTCTTCTCTTTACACGCACATGTCATATTCTTGTCATTACTTCTCACATTTACAAATTAAGCAAGACTTTTCTTGTCTTTGGATGAAAGCACAATGATGGACATAAACGAAACCAGAGCATGCCACGAAGGAGAAAATCCTAGAAGCAAAAGTTGTAGCGATGTTCCACCTCTTGTAGATCGTCGGGCCTTTTTGAAGAAGAAGAAATCGTCACTTAGGAGTCTCGACAGCTCAAGTACTCGCCGATTAGAACTGGGAGATCTCAACGTTCGATTTTCGAGCGTTGCTGTGAGAGATTATTCTTTGACTATTGGTGATAATCCTTCCGTATCGAGAGGGATACCTATATCGCTGGGTTGGGAATATGACAAAGAACATTCATACGATATCAACAAGTTCGAAGATGATCGATCTGGCGAACGAAGAGAGTCAGAAGACTTGAAGCTACCAAGCCTCCAACGAGTTCAGTTGCTCAAGACGATGGGATATTCAAGGGGGGAAATCAAAGAGCAAACCAAGGAGGTCCAAAAAGTCAAGGATAAGCGTTTCTCAACACGAAGGAGGGTTGAGCGTGCAGACAAAGTCAAGAAAGTACTGAAAGGTACAATAGATCGTTTCACCAATATCATACCGACAACATGTCCGAAACCGAAAACGAAATTGCCTGCCGACCCCGAGGACGATACGTTAGCGTCTTCAATGTCGAGCAGAAAATCGGACTTCTAGAGGCAACACAGGTCACACAGACTTTTCATATAATCCATTTACACCGAGATTCACCGAGATTCAGCAATAGAAAGGTCGACTCGGCCCTCATAGGTGTAGTGTACATAAGCAATTCAACCAGGATTGAAGAATAACTTTAGAATATGAGGACATTACATAGTAACCATCACAATCATTCTACGATTTTTACGACTATCTTTTCCCTTCAACGTTGACTCAGGCACTGTAGTACCGCATGTCCATCGAGGTTACGTCACAGATGCGAGCACCATCGAGGTGGTAATAGTCGATAATTGATCTTTCATTCAATATTGACCGCTAGCTAGAGTTGGTCGAACTTACCATTTATCCGTACGACCAACACAGTAAAATCTACGCCTCCAATGGAACACAATCGAGGAGGTTATGGGCGCTAATTTATCTTTCATACAATGTTAACGGCTAAAGTTGGATAATGTTATACCTTTGGTCTATACTACCAAAAGTAGAATGTATGCTATTCCGATGCAACAATCGCAGGCACGATGCAACAGTTTGATTTCAGAACAAGTTCCGCGACTAGCACGACAAATCACAGTTCGTCATTCACAAACTTCGCACGCTCCCGTCCATGTTTTCACTTAAGACTCCACAAGCTTTTGTCCACCAAAATGGGAGTCTTCGTTCAAAAGTGTTTCGATTCGATCAGTCAGTTTCAAGGGATTGACTTTCAAGTCAAAGACCTCCACAACCTGACCATTCCGATCTACCAAAAATTTGTAAAAGTTCCACCGGACACTCGCTTCTGGCTTTTGTTTTCGAATGGATTGATAAACAGGACTTTTATCGAGGCTGCTCAACCCAAACAAAGGAAAATCGACCTGAGGGAAGTTTTCGTGTACGAACGAAATGATCTCTTCGTTCGAACCCAATTCTTGATGGAAATCGCTGATTGGGAATGCCAAAACCGAAAAACCCTTGTCGCGGAACATCGTTTGCAACTCGGCTGTGATTGGAGGGATTTGAATAGTTTACAACATAATGGTGAGAGTACCTGAAAAACAACAACACCAGCGTCGCCCAATCCACTTTGTGCGTACCTAATTCGGTGTATGACACCTGGGTCTTGCCTCAGGAACAGGCTACGTTCACAATCAATGTGACCATCCCTTTGAACTTGGAAAAATTGATCATTTTTCCATAAATATCTTCCACCTCGAGCTTGTAAATCGAGTGTGGTGGCAGAAAGTCAGCGGCACTTGAGGCCTTGACGGCCTCATTCATCTGTCGTTGTGCCGAGTGGGAATGTTTTCGAAGCCTTTTCCCCGTGAATTTGTGCAAGTGGTTGACCTCAACCTTCGCTATCAATCCCAAAAAAGCTAGTACGCCGAGACAGAACAAGATCGCCTTGGCCTGTGAATCTTTCTGGCGTTTCATTTTGGAACCCTTTTCGTCGTCGACATTGTATCTATCGATTTCTCTGCTGCCGCGAGACGAAGATGCCGCCGACGCAGCAGGGTTTTTCCGCAGCATCTTCAAATAGAACGGAGCTCCTTCCAATTCAATATCTTGATTTCGCAATGCTGCTCTGTCCCAATACTTTTGCTTCGGTCTCTCGCAATCTTCCCCTTTTCCGATCGCTGCTATGGAATCACAGTGAAGAATACGTAACTTCACATCGAAGGTTCGCATAAAGTGTAATAAAGTGTAATAGCGGTAGCATCATTGACGCGCAAGCAGAGCCCTTGTTTGATTGGATACGTAAAATAAATTTGAAATTCCGGCTCTTCGCGCGTTTTTTCTTCATTCTTGTCTTGGAATCTTCGATTCATTCTGAATTCCGACTAAGATGCTCACTTTTTCGAAGTGAATTATTTGCAATCAGTGTTACGAAGTCGTCACTCCAATACTTCATACAAACCAAAAGACAAAGACCAAAGAGTGTTCATACGAGAGTCAATCGGTTATCAATTCTAGATAATTATTACACTGAAGTTGGTCACATTCACCCCAATTACACATGGTGCTTTTGATAATTTCCAGAGGGATGGTAGCCACTAGAGAGCACAACGATTTTGGAGAGTATAAGCACTTTGAAAGTTCAACGTTTTTAAAGTTACCAGTAGCGGTATGAAAGCTCAAAGACAAATCATCATCGTTCGATTCGATGAATGTCGATTTTATCGAACATCGCGACATTATTTTCTAGATCCTATGGCACGAAGCAGACAAAACAGTGAACAGAACTAGAGATATCGGCAACTTACTTGTCATTTTTGCTTGCACTAATTATTCCTACGGTTAATCCCTATTTCTTGAGATGCTGCGTCCTAATCCATTTCTAAATTCACAAGCAAATGTATCCCTCCCATTGATAAATGACCCCGAGGATATTTAGCACATACAATGTCCGACTCCTTTCGTTCAAACTCACAGATTCGGACTATGCCTTTCCGTAAGTCAGTTTGAGAGCATCTGTGGTTGTCAATTTGAACCCGTTCAGTCGTTCCAAAGCCAGTGTGGCGTGTGGTTCCGTATCGAATTCAATGAATGCCAAACCAGCACGCGGAATGCGGACTTCTTTAAATCCAGCATACTGAAGAAGGCACCAAGCAATTTGTTGTTTCGAGGGCAAATATGTATGATATTCATTTTGTGAGTTGGCGATCGATGAAAAATACGAAACAACAAATGGAACGCGATAGAAGCGATGGACGATGCACAGCTAAGGATTCCTTCGCAGCAACGTTCCAACCAAATCCAAACGAACGAAAATCTTTTCCAATGCACTTACCTGTCGAAACAACATTGCCAGCATCATTTCATTACACTCCGACGGAAGACTTTCGGCAAACAGAATATGCGTTGGCTGTTGCTGCGGTGCCGCCGGTGGAGCAGAAGGAGGCACTGGTGCCGAAGCCGAACCGGGGTCGGCCTTTGTAACATCGGCAGCAGCGGAAGCAGCCGGTTCTTCCCTCTTTCTCCTCTTGGCGCGGGGTACATATGTTCCGTCACGCTTGGCGATTCGATCCGACTTTTCCTTGGCGTAGGCCAGCTTGAGATCCTTTCCGAAAAAGGTAAAACCCTGTTCCTTCTGGAGGGCGATCGTCGCCGCCTGCACGTCCTCGAAAATGACAAATGCCTGACCCCGGAGGCCGTCTTTTCGAAGGGCAACAATTTCCAAGACCTGTAGTGGTTAGTTCAGAAGGGTTTATGGATATGATCGGTGAAAATATGCACAAAAAAGTGAGAGAACGGAATTAGAGTTTTATTCGACCCTGTCGTTCGGAGCAGTCTGCAAGGAGTCCATTGCAACGGGAGCTCCTCTCGAAGCTTCCACTTAGAATGAAAATAGTACAAAGATCACATCGAACTCACCTTCCCGTGTCGTGTCATCAAGGAATATAGAGCTCTTCGCAACAAGGGCTTTTTGATCTTCCAATCAATGTTCGAGACATAGAGTGTATTGTTGGGTTGAGCTATGAGAGAGGCCATCTTTGGTAAATAATTTGCTCGCTGCGACCGATAGTTTGCTGTGTTAAGTGAACTTCTTTGATTTGATTCGTATGCTATAGATCCTCACTTGATCTTCGATGATTATGGCAGGCAAACTGTTTGCTTTTCTTGTTATTGGAAGCAAGTTGATGAGATGATTGCTGTTGTCGTACATTGTTGTTGTTATTCGCCATCGGTTTTTCATTATTTCACAGCAGTGGAGAGGAGAGGAAACAGACCGTGTAGATTATTATATCATACTTATCATAACTATTAAACATATTGATCATGAATACGATCACGTAACAACGTATGAACGTATGAACTCATTTTTTAAATAGTCATTTTAGTCGAACGAGTCATTTTTCGTCAAGCGTCTTTGCGGTTCCTTCGGTCTCGGAGATCGTTCGATTTCCCAAGTTTATGATCCAATTTGTATCCCCTCTCTCGAGTCGTAGACGATGGCAGCAGACAATTAAAAATCGCATTTAAGCATTGTCATATCGCTCCATCCCGACGATAGACACAACAACAATCTCGGAAGTTCTTACACAATATCGAAATAAAACATGTATTTAACGAGATCAGAATACGATCGTGGTGTCAACACTTTCTCTCCAGAAGGTCGTTTGTTCCAAGTGAGTAATGGATTTCCTTCGTCGGCTCTTTCCCATGTCCCTGTTTTCCCGTCAGATAGTTCTTGCATTTCCCTTGTAAAATGCTCCAGTCTCTAACGAACCTTCTTTTCCCCACCAACTCTAAACCTATTCTAGGTCGAATATGCCATTGAGGCAATCAAATTGGGATCGACCGCTGTTGGCATTCAAACCAGCGAGGGATCCGTCTTGGCGGTCGAAAAGCGTCTCACCTCTCCGCTCCTCGATCCCGATTCCGTAGAAAAGATTGCAGAAATCGACAGCCACATAGGCGCCGCAATGAGTGGGCTCGTCGCCGATGCCAAAACCCTCGTCGATCACGCACGCGTAGAAGCGCAAAACCACACCTTTACCTATGACGAACCCATTGGCGTCGAGCCATTGACACAGGCCGTTTGCGATCTTGCCCTGAGTTTCGGTGAGGGCAGCGACGGAGATTCCGCCAAGCGAATGTCCCGTCCTTTTGGTGTGGCTCTGTTGTTGGCTGGATACGATGATTTGGAGGGATCTCAGCTTTACTTTTCGGACCCCAGCGGAACCTTTGTCCGCTACAAGGCCAAGGCCATTGGGGCGGGAAGCGAGGGTGCCCAGTCGAACCTGGAAGAATCCTATTCGGAATCCATGACCCTAAAGGAAGCCGAAGACCTAGCCCTGAGCACGTTGAAACAGGTCATGGAAGAAAAGATATCCACGGTCAATGTCGAATTGGCACGGGTCACACCCAAGGGATTTGAGATTGTGCAGAGCGACGAGGTGGCGGCAATTCTGGAACGAGTGGCCACGGGGTCATCCAGCTCATAAACGATATAACGCATAATGATGTTGTAAACTCCTTTGTTGAATGGCAATCTATGAGTCTTATTTCGTTCGTTGTCGAAGCAGTATTTGCTATTGCAAGTGGTTGTAGAAACGGTCTTTTTCTTCACTAATTGCGACTAGTGATGGCATCTCTAGAGCATTAATTGGGTATCAAGAAATCAGGGTTTATCGTTTAGTTTTAAAAAAGAATAGTCGAAGGGCTCTCTATTCATCCGAACTCTTGGTTTTCTTCTTTTTCTTTTTCTTCTTTTCGTCCTTTTTCTTCTTCTTAGATTTCTTTTCCTTTGATTGTATTTCGGAATACTGTTGCTGCTGTTGTTGTCGCATCATTGCTTCCGCCTCCTCTTGTGCCGCCGCGATGGCGGCGAGGGCTGCCTGGCTGATGCCTCCGGAAGCGGCAGCTTTTGGTGGAGTTTGTCCAGAATCTGTTGCCGGTTGAGAGGGAGAAGTCTTTTCCGTAGATTGGTCATCCACAGGTTGTATGTCGGGAGAATTATCGATATTCTCATTGCCATCTTCAGTGACATTTACTTCAATCATGAATTCATTATCGCTGTCGTCTTCGTCCGCCGCATTTCCTCCAGACACAGGTGTGTGTCCTATCACGAATCCATCATCGTCATCGTCGTCGTCATCTTCTACGACTGCACTAGTAGAGGTAGCACCAATCATGTAATCATCGTCATCATCGTCTTCGTCTTCTGCCACTTGTTGTATAGCAGGAGTGGAATTGATCATGTAATTATCATCGTCGTCATCGCTGTCACCTTGTGATACCTCGTTCGCATCAGGAGTGGATTGAATCATGTAATCATCGTCGTCGTCATCGTCGTCGGCTGCGACATTATCTTCTACGGCTTTGTCGGCATCAGGAGCGGAATTGATCATGTAACCATCGTCGTCATCGTCGTCGTCATCATTATCTTCCAAGTCATTTTGGACAACAGGAGTGGAACTTGACGCAACCTCGTCATCGTCCTGTTCCGAATGCAGAGACGACGTTTCAGCTGTGGGAATATCATCATCATTCTCTCCATTGGCAGCAGTATCATCGATGTCGGGATTTACTGTATCGTCATGGTTGATTTCGTCGGAATCATCGGCAACCTCTTCATTGGTGTGTACACGAGAATTCTCGCTCAAACTATTGTCATCGGTATCATTGGTGTCCGCAATATCATGTTCAACGACGGAATGGATTTCCTTTCTTATATTTTCCATTGTGTCATCGTGTGTCTCTATTTCATTTGTAGCTGCATCATCTTCGTTCTCATCTTCATCGTCTACCACCTCATCTTCCAACTCAACAGTGCATGATTTTACAGTTTCTGTTTCTTGCATTGCGGTCTCCTTTCTCTTTTGCTCAAGTTCTTCTGACTTATCCTCGGGCGTTGCTTTCGGTAATGAAGAAACCTTGCGATCCTCGTCATCGTCTTCGGAAGTGGAAGAATTGCTGCTCTCATCATTTGCAATCTCAGTTCGAATGGCTGTTTTTGTTGGAGTTTGATTGTGAATTTGGTGTCGTCGATTACCGCTTTCGTCGTAAAAGAAATCGTCATCGCTGTCATCGTCGCTGCTGCTCGAATCATAGCCGTTGGTATTCGGAAATTTCGGTCGTCGAGAAGAGGCTACGGGCTGTTTCGTCTCTTCCTCATCGCTACTGCTGGCAAGAAATGCCTCCAAGGCATCCTTCCCCATGCGAAGTGTTTGTGTTTGTTTTGGCCCAAAAGCCCGTCGAGCGACTGGCTCTTCTTTTCGACGATTGTCCATAGCGCTTTCTTTCTTTTGGCGTTGAGGAGGAGGTGCAACCTCTTCTTTTGGTGCATTTTCCTTCAAAAATTCGTCATAGGACATTACTTTGTCCTTGATGGTTTTCTCGCCATTTTTTGAACGGTTCTTGTCCTCCGTAAGTTGTATTTGGTTACGGACCACATCCAACTGCCTTTCAATGTCTGTTTGACACCGTTGTAAGTAAGTGCGATAGATGAAACGATGTAGACCATCGAGCCCATAACAATTCAAAAGGCTTGTCTCCAAACATTCTACAACTATCTTCCTCTCCTGTACGTTCCTCGATCGAAGCGTGTTGTCCACGATACGCCTGAGATTCAGCTTGGAAACTGGCGCATCCTTTTCTTCTGCCTGTCCTTGTTCGAGATCTCGAAAGTTGAACAATATCGCTATACAAAAAGGCGCCAATGCCAAGGCATCAGTTTTTCTTTCCTCGTTCTCGTCATCATTCCCTGCTGCTTTTCGATATCCCAACCGATCCAAGTACGTGTCCAATATGCCCTCCAGATACGATTGTGTAGTCTCTCGTGAATCTTTAGGACTTATCATCAACACCACAAAATCTATTTGGGAATCAGCATTGTTTTCTTTCTTTCCTGGAGTGGAAGTCTCCTCAATGCTGTTTGCATATCGTATTCGGAGCTTTATCCGATCCCATGTTGGCGATTCCGATGGAGGTTTGTACTGTATTGTAATGGATGGATTCTCCTCTTTCTCTTCTTCTGCCTTGTTGGCTTGCCCTTTTTTTGCAAACGGATCGACACCTTTCAGGCGGCTCAAGAGTGTCCGCTTTCCGGTTTTAGGACCTCCCATAACCAATCCCTCCATTCTTTTTATGGGTTTGGCTTGAGCGGGAGGCCGTCGTCGCTGTGGTGGTTTCTGTAGCTGTGGTTGTTGCTGGTTCCTTCTCATTACATCTTCTCCATTCGTCGGACGGGGCCGCGTCTTTCTATCAGAGGGCGGGAGAGGCGGTGGTTCGGCCACCATTGGACGCGGAAGCCCCTCCATCTGAGCGTCATCGTAGAAGACTGATTCCGTCGCCCCCATTTTTCTGCTTTGTATCAAGCCAACTCGGGCTAGATTCCAAAAAGATAGTAGGGTATTTGAGAATTGATGAATTAGAGGCAATTTGTTGTAAAAGGAATGAGGGTTCTGTTCATCATTCTTCCAAGTGCAAACGCGTTGAGTCTTGAGAAAAAAATCCGCGAGAGAAAAGGCCTTTTTATGTACCTGATACGGCACTTGGATCCAGTCATCTGTCAAATCTGTTTTTTCATGATCAAAATACCGGAAAAATCGCAATTTGCCACCAAGAATGGCGCAGATGCTTGTCGTTGAGAATCGACGAGAATGCAGAAGACCTCATATATTTCAATCCAACCCGTTGTTCTCGATATTTGTTGAGAGACAAAAGACCCACAGAAGGAAACAAAGACTATATTTGAAACAACCATGGCAAGCGCAGCAATCCAAGCACAGGCGAACGCCCTCAACGCCAAGATGGAAGGAGAAGCGTCCAAGATGCTCGACGATATCGAACGAAGTTGGATGCGCAAGGTTGCCAGACAATCCTTTGCGTGTGCCGTCAAGTGTTACGACAAGGCGGGAACGAGCGGACCTGCGGAATCCTTGGAGTCCTGTACCCGAAATTGCCAGGCACCTTATCAACAATCTAGCAATTTGATCCAACAAGTAAGAACGAAAATGCCAGCTGTCTGTGTCAGTGTGTTATCGAGAAAACCTTCGTTGTGGTAATGACAATACCAGTTGGCAAAAGCTGTTTCTGTCGGAAATCCAGCTTTCGGTTCTTATCTGGAATGATTGTCTCGGCTTCGGTTTGCGTGCCCACAATCACCAGCTCATTGTTCGACGAAAATTGTCTCTCATCTTTATTCGTTTCTCGTTGAAATTTTCAAAACTTGCAGGAGGTGGCTCAGTTCCAAAACCGATTGAATCGCAACATGCAGGAGTGCCAAGAGAAAGCCCGGGACATGATCACACCCGGTACACAGAACGATTCGCGTGCCATGGCCAAGGTCGAGAATGTTCTCATCTCGTGCATGGAAACGCAAGTGAACGAACACATCAAGCTGCTCAAACCGATGAAGGACAGGTGCGTTACAATCTCGTTGTTGGCATTTTGATAAATACGTGACGGAGAATTTACGTCGTCTATATTGATTTGTATCACCTGCCTAGTTACATCATCAAACTCTACTCTCACCTGCAATTGTTTGAATTTGATGTTGGATGTTGCATTGTAGGATTACATCTGTGTTAAAAAATTACCAATAAACGAATCAATAAATTGTCATCTTCAGAAAACTCCGTATCTTCAGACTCTACTTGATATTTGTATCCATTCAATATACGACACGCAACAATGAGGAGGAGATCTTTTGTAAGAAATACTATGAGGACGCCAAGCCCACTATTTTCTTAGAATCGGCACACATTATTCAAAAAACCACCGCATTACCCATTGCCAACCAGTGCGATTCTTATTGAGAAGAAGAATTTAAAGTACTAGAAGAAGAGCGTCTTAACGAGGAAAGCTGGTGGAAGTTCTGGAGGTGATGTTCCTTCTCTCTCGTCCTCCTCTTTTTTCTTCTTCTTTTTGTTCCTCCTCCTCGACTACTCACCATCACCATCGAAACTTATCCTGTGGTTACAATTGGATCGATACAACGGTAAACGATATTTTCGTCGGCTTTCTTCTCTAGTATTCGTGTGTTATAGTTGTAGATGAAATGGTAAAGCAATAGTGAGAGCAATCTTCAACCTCTTGGTTGTTGATATCGATTCGTGACTCAATCCATCCAAGAACCACGTCATCGCCAAGCCGAGAAAGATTTCAAAAATCAGAGTTCGTACTCATCAACATTCTCAACACGTTGTGAAAGAGTTAGCACGAACTTCATCATCTAAGAAAGACATAGACTCCGATCATAGACAATTATCCTTGTCGAGCCTATAAATCCAAGATGAAGTACGGAAAAACCCTATCTCTCCTCTGCTTAGCAGCCCACCAGGCGATTGCATTGGCATTCCTGCCTGTTCCCTCGAAGATTCCTGGGTATCGACTGCCGATCACTTTGTTCGGAAGCATGGCAGAAAAAGTACTCGAAAATCCCAAGTTTCCTGATGAATGGCCTTACAGCCCCGCCGATTTTTCTCGTATGGACGAAAGCAACGATGCCATTTTCTATGATTCTCCCCGTCTCTGTTACCACATTGATGATGCCGCTGTCTCTGCGCTGACAGATTATTACTCAACGGCTCTAAAGGAAGGAGACGACGTCCTCGACATTTGCAGTTCGTGGGTTTCGCATTACCCCAAAGATTTCAAGGGTGGAAGGGTCGCTGGTCTGGGAATGAACGAATACGAACTCAGTCAAAACCCTCAGCTCACCGAATTTGTTGCGAAAGATCTCAACGAAGATCCCAAGTTTCCGTTCGAAGACGCATCTTTTGACAAAGTAACTTGTGTTGTAAGCATTGACTACCTCAACAAACCAAAAGAAATCTTTGAGGAAATTGGCAGAGTTCTGCGACCTGGAGGCGAATGCTTGATCTCGATGAGCAACCGGTGTTTCCCTACAAAAGCATTTCAGGTGAGTGTAATCCAATCTTTGCCTAGCAGAACTAATGGCGACTTTTTCTGAGACGCATCTATCGTAAGGTCCATTTTCTGACTCACTGATTGATTCAATGTTTCTCTGTACCTGTGTATTCGTAGATCTGGCTCCAGACAAACGATCTTGAGCATATCTTCATCACTGGAAGTTTCTTTCATTACTCCGGTAAATTTGAAACACCCAGTTGTAAGGACATTTCGCCCAATCCTGGCAGAAGCGACCCTCTCTACGTAGTCAAAGGTGTCCGAAAAGCGTAAACTTTGCGTTCCTTAAGAACCGAACGAATTTATTTCTAAAAGTGTAATAGTATTAATTCGATCTACTATTCAGTGTTATGTCTATTTTGTGAAAAACGATGCTAACCTTATATTTAATATTGTCCGCTTGGAAATCCCGAGCATGTAGTCATATGTTCTATTTTCTGTCCCTGGAGCGTAAAGCCCACCTTGAGTTTGAGGACCAAATTCTTTTCTCCCATCCTTGTGTTTGTCACCTTGATCTTTTGAGTGACAATCTTCGAGTTTCCGCCGCTCACCGGAATCGTAGTCGACGATGGCGGTTCCATTTCCATGACGACGTATTTTGGAACTGCACATTGAAGACTGAAACCATAAAGTGCATCCGGAGCAGCGTTTTTGCACTTGGCAATAAGCACGGAATTTTGTTTGTTCCAGATTTCGGGTTTCGTACATTCGAATTCTACCGTCAAGCCTTGGTGCGAAAATGCAGGGACGATAACAGGCTGCGGCCCAGCGTTTGCAACGGGCACGGGAGCAGCTCCAAACACATCGGGCGTCGCCGCTGCAGCCACAGGTTGAGGCTGTGCTGGTTGTGCACCGAATACATCCAGAGGATTTACTTGAGGCGTAGGCATAGGTGCAGCCATTGGTGTAGCTGCCGGCGGAGCTCCAAATATATCCAGAGGACTTGCTTGAGCAGCAGGCATAGGCGCGGCCATTGATGTAGCTGCTGGCGGAGCTCCAAATATATCCAAAGGTGACGCCATTGCAGAAGGAGCAGCAACCGGAGTTGCTGCCGGTTGTGCCGAAAAAATGTCCGTCAATAAATCCAAATCGCTCTTTGGTGCTTCGGCAGCCGTTCCGTTTGTCGCGGGGGCAGGCGCTCCACCTCCGAACATGTCATTGAGGTCGAGCAAGTCACCACCTCCTGCGGCAGGCGCAGCGGCAACGGCTGGAGCTCCCGATGGCATCGGAGCAGAGCCAAACGCATCTTGCTGTTTCTTTTGTAGTACCTTCAAATCGACAACTGGCATTCTGGACAATGCCTCTTTCGCTGCACTGATCACAGAGGCACTGACGCTGTCACCACCACCGTTATCGTTCATGCCAAACAAATCTTCTTCAGCACCTTTCTTTGTTATCTTAGTTTTGATTCCCTTGCAGGCGTTGATTAATGAATCGTACTCGCAAGCTCTTAGCTGAAGCTCGAGGGAATGAGACATATCGTGTTTCTTGATTAGCTTTTGGATCAATTCCAAAGCCGCCGTGTCGCCCTTGTCGGAGAAGCGATCGCTCAGCTTTGCGAAAGTCGTCAATGCACGCTCTTTGATGTATAATGGGCAGGAGTGCCTTTCCACAACAGACTTTACAGCTTGCACTACGGAGATGCAGTCAAGGGCCATGAACGTGATACTAACTCCGGTTCCGTCATTTGGTGTGTAAGTGTATGGACTCAAAAGCAGATCACCATATTCTCCAATACACCAAATGCCAACCACCAAAAGTCCTCGCTGGGAGCCGTCGTCGTCGCGAATTGCCTTTACGAGCTTGTGAGTCGCGTAAGCATGAATGTCCGTCGGTGATCTCGAAATGTAGATAATCGTGGCACTCTGGACATCGCGCGAAGCCTCTCTTCCGGCAATAGTCAACATGGTTATCAGAGTGTCTACTCGCCACCTATCATCGGGACTGAACTTCTCGACGACTCGGAGGATACGGGTACAGATATCCCGACGATGTTCGCGAGGGCACAAGACCAAGTAATTCAGGAGCTCAGCGGCCAACGACTCAACATTTTCCTGGTTCACCATGTAATAAATTAGCTCAAGGGCTCGTTGCCGGATACTGATATCGGGATCTTTCAAACAATCCACAACCGTGCTTCGATGCTTCTGCAGAGCGGATGACGCTGTATTAGCGGACTCGGTGGGGATATTGCCATCTTCGGTCTGCTGTTGTTCCACGATGCACCTCGAGAGAGTGTTCAACGCAACGTATCGAATATTGTTGTCACGATTCAACAAAAATCGACCCAAGATATTCACAGCAAGCACGCGGAGTCCGTCTTCGCTTTCTATTCCCATAATGGTCTGGACACACTCGTACAAAATGGCGTTTCCTGCATTCTTTGATGATTCCGTGTTGGTTGCAACCTGAGCAAGAACATCGTTCATTTCTTCCGACGCCTTTTCGTTCTTTGCACCCAGGAGACGGAGCAACGTCAGCAACTGAACCTGAAGGAAGGGATCAGAGATCCCACCGACATCGTAATCGGGTGAGAAACCAGAACCCAAAAGATTTCGAAGCATTTTAACCAGCATTGGCACCAATCGGAGAAAGGCTCGTCGGCACTCTGTGTCGAATGGATCTTCGCCCTCTTCTTCGGCATTTTTCAAGTCAATCATAAGAACCTGGGTCATGAGCTGAACTACTGTAATAAGCACACCATGGTTCCTGTCTTTCAATAATGTTACAACACGCTCAACAAAATCTTCCACCATATCCGGACACTTTGTCAGACACCGAGCCATGGCAAGGTTGGCCTTTTTCCGTAGATAGGGCATGCCCGATTTGAGGTGTTTGTCCACCTCCGGAGCCAGATCTCGCGACATGTCCGGAGTCGCAAGATTTCCAATCGTACAGAGCGACAATCCAGCAATGAACTTGTTTTTGGAGTTCAAGTCATTCTTTAGAGAATTCGTCGACAACATGAGCACATCTGCTTCTTCGGATAGCAAGAGCATCATTCCCAGATAACCAATGCGTTTTTCGGGAAAGTGGGGCGAAGCGATCAGCTTTAAACATTCGAGCTGACCAAAGTGTGTTGGGTATCCTGTAAAAGAGATTGTAAGTGATACAATTTGAAGATGAAAGTTAGTGACACTCGAATTTTGGAAGAAGAAAAAGACAACCATTTTCAATTCGTGCATCCATAGACTCAACGACTGACTCGATGGCTAAGGATCTTTTTCTTGGCATTGAATACAAATCTTATGCTGAGAATTGATTTGAAAGCACTTTACTTACCAAGCATGTGCATAAACAAAAGCTTTGCGACATTTCGATGCCGATAGTGCTCTTGCTCCTCACGAATCGCGGTACGGATCATTGCAGATTCCTTGGCAATGACTGCACGTTCTTCCGCCGCAGTTTTGCACGCCCGCACCTTGCGGATGAGATCCCGTAGTTTCAACATGGCTTTCTCTTATCGACAATAGTCTTTCGACGACCTTCGAGGTATTGGAGGTTGTTGAATTCTTGCTATCGTCCTCGTCGATAATGATGTAGTAGGACTCAATGCCAATCTTGGCTAATGATTTTGAAATCCGCCAAGTATTGCAACGAATGAAGCGCAACTATCAAAACTACGGTGGCGCCGGCTGGGAAAAAATGAAAAAAAGGCCAAAACCGACAACTTGCGCGTTGAAAACTCGCGATATCCTCGAATCATTGTCAAACCGTCGACCGCACGAAAGTCATTTTTAGTTTCGAGAATGCGATGACCGATTTTTCTAGAGAGGATTTTTCCACTTTTTTTTGAATTTGGAACTTTTTGGAAAAAATTGAAGATTATCATAAATAATGTTAATACCAGTTTAGTTTGAAGTTGGTTGCGTGTATACTATTACAATGGCGACGTAAATTTATCCTACTGTACCTCCAGCCACTGGGCTCTCGAAAATTCGTAGTAGCGGTGGCGCTGACAAGAGGAGAGGACTAGCACTACCTCTTCGTCCCCCTCTTCTGCTGAAGCCTCCCGTTGGTGCTGGACCAGCTGGTGAAGAGGGAGAAGGTATTCTGATGTTATTTCGTCCCTTGCTTGTTCTAGGATTGCTATCCTTCCCGTCGTCCTAGATATTGAAAGCGGTACTACAGAAGAAAGACGTGTCTCCTTTCTTGTAGAGCTATGTCGTTGGAAGAACGAGATTCACAACCCAAAACGTTTGAATGCAGTTTTAGAAGCGCTAATATCTAGTTGACGAATTTCTTGTTTATCTCGCTTTTATTTTTTTATTTTAAAGGTTGGTCATTAAGGTATTGGTATTGTTGTTGATGCGTACAGTATTGTCACATGATGACGTTTGAGTTACTATGAACTGTAATCGCCCTGAATGATTTATTTGCGCCACGCAGCATTTTGGGAAAAGACTTGTACGAACTTGTCGATTTCGTCTTTCTGCTGTTGGAGGATGCACTCTGTAATCCATACCAAGTTACGAACCTCTTGCTCCTTTAGCTTGACATAAGCGTAGAAGCAACCGAAGTGGAATTGATTTTCGAAAGCCAACTCCAACTTTTGAACATCACGCTCGTAGAAAGCGTCATCGATAGATTTCTCTCCAGATCCATTGGCGTGGATTCCCCAAATGGCAGCGTAGGTAGGGAAGAGCTCCAAGACACGTCCCATTTCGTCTTCGTCTGAAACGTCCGTTAGCATTGTGGTTCCGGCAGGGTACAAGTAACCCACGGCAGGGTACAATCGCTTACGGTCTGATGTGCGCATACCAGGCTCGTTCAATGGGGTACCGAAAGAGTTAAGAGTAATGTTGATTGCGTTGGTGTCGGCACGAACCTTCAAGATATCGCACATGATTTCACCGGTGTCTCCACCCAAAGACGAGCAGAAAGCATAGAAGTCCTCAATCCAGAACTTGATGAGAGACGACTTAATGATTTCAATTTCAACTTCCTCGAGAACATTTCGAGAGCTGCTGGTGCCTCGGTGGGCAGCACTCTCCTGCAAAAATTTCGAGAAGTAAGGTCCGACGGGGGTGTCGACAAGGACAGTTGTGTAAAGATCGGAGTAACCCTTGGCGGTGTTCTCGAATGTGGGGATACTACGCATGGTGGAATCCTTGAACATACCAAGAGGGTGGCACTGCTCCAAAAGTTCATTGATATCACGCCCACTCAATGCACCCTTGAGCAAAAGCATAATGTTCTCAATCATGTATTCATAAGTGATGAAGTCAAGGAAAGTAGAAAGTGGCTCAACAGTCTGTGTTCGCAAGTACTTGAACTCAGAAACAAGCTAATATAATCATTGAATCCCGCGTGAAAAGTGAGCGATTTTGTAATGAACCATCGGACAAAAGGAGAAGAAAAGGAGAGTTAGCGATGGGTCGATAGCTTTGGATAGATAAATGTCTTCCTCGGTGGAAGTTTATACAATGAACGAAAGCTCGAGTCCAATATCGAAATCCCGCATTTCAGCGAGCAGGAACGTAAACATTGCTCTCGCGTCCTTCGCAGAAACAACAATGGCTCATGATTATTTTTCTCCATCGTCGTTCGAATCTAATTAAGCACACACCTTCTCAACAGCAGCCTTTTGAAGCATAGCGGGAGTCAACGAGTTGAAGTCGGCAATGGCATCGGCATAGTCGGTTTCGGTCAAGTTCAAACGGACATCCTCCAAAGTCTCGCACTGAATCAGGTGGTTGTAGTCCTGGTCCGAAAGGAAGGACGATCTCATTCCTCGCACCAACGCCTCGGCGAATCCATGGCGAATGTTAAAGGTAGTGAAATCACTGTTTCCTTGAACTGGTCTAGGGGTCGTCATGGTGGTATTGTGTATGAATATGAGGAAGAAGAAAGTCTTCGATGTACTATTAATTCGGTTCACTCGTAGAAAGTTAAATCTTGGTGTCCTACAGTATTAGCGCCATACCGTACCGGATAAGAAGCATGCCCCGAGTACATCACACGATACAAACTAAATCGTACAGAGCATCGGCGCTTAAGACTGAGCGCAAGGCGAAGGACCCAACGACCGTTCGAGTCGGCATGGCCGGTCGCCAATGAGACATTGCTCGTGCGCGCGGCAGACCGATTTGAAGAAATAATTTCTCGGGCCGCAACCGCTGGACTAATTGGACTAACACGATTGACATGCTCGGTGTCAACAACAGAGTTCGGATCAGAAAGGTTAATTTTGAGAAATCTATCCTCTGCCCTTTCTTTCTCTTCTCTATCTAGAGAAGCTCTATTAAAGACTTACTAGTATCACTATATCCTATATGGCGATAATTATAAAAGATTATCGCATGCAAGAACAAACGATTAGCTTCTGCTTAAATCCTCGTGTCCAGCAGGAAAGGAGATCTCGAAGTACCAGGACGAGGACATGCTCACCCACGTGCAGTTGTCAGCAACCCCGCCGTGAGATGTTGTGTGGAAAAAGAATTGAGTACACAAGAACATATCCGGCTTATCTGCCCACCGATAGTTTCTTCTCCCTGTCTCACATTATTCTCTTCGAGAACTCAAAAACTAAAATAATTTAATTATTATGGATACGATCATTTGAGTCAGAGCTCCCAGAAAGAGAACACGCACGAGCATGTGCCCTCAAGGATGTAATTTCTATCATAAAATTATCCGACAGAGCATAGCACCTAATCCTATTGGCCAATTTTCAACAAACAAGGTCAGCATAGGTCAGGATCCATAGAGCGGGGTATTGTTCCTCCAACTCATTCAAAACCTACACAAAGTATTCTCTCACTTCCAGCATCTCGTTTTCATCCGTACATGATGTTGAGGGCTCGCTACATCAAACGAAGAACACAAGATGTGCGCCTATTCAATACAGTTCGTCGGAAGAACTGGATTCCAGAAAATTTTATGTTTTGTGTTTATCTAATTGAATCAATACCACCGTGCCCATCTTTATTGTATGTTCGCAAAGATTGACTGGTCGCTACAATTAACATTGATTGCACTCTCAGAAAAATCGCTTTTGCTACTAGACACCGAACTCTACTCCAT
The DNA here is from genome assembly GCA_037355735.1 of Pseudo-nitzschia delicatissima. Classification (NCBI taxonomy): domain Eukaryota; phylum Bacillariophyta; class Bacillariophyceae; order Bacillariales; family Bacillariaceae; genus Pseudo-nitzschia; species Pseudo-nitzschia delicatissima. The sequence goes on along the minus strand of CM074777.1, from coordinate 1,788,882 downwards.
CTACTATACTATCGTCACTAATGAGTTGCAAAAACCCATCAAGAATCTGTTGATTGTCTAGAGGTTGGTATGATATGTCACACGGTTTGACCCTGTGTTATTAACTAACCATGTGCTGATTTGCGTCCAGTGCGAACCATACCATGATTATTCGTTCCACTGGTATCGCGTACCTCTTTTTAACCCGCTCCAAGGAAACCTGATCGTCGCAAGTTGTCTGTCATAATGATGGTTCTCGTGGAGTCTAGTACGAATTCCACTAAACGTAAAGAATGAAGGAAAGGATTCGTTAGCATTCGGCCGAGGGGAGCAATGAGAGGAATGAAAAGAGAAATAGATCCGCACTTACTATTGCTTGTATCCGTTGCAGTACATGCCTGGATGAAAGAGTCAGTTATTTCATCGTTGATTAAGCAATCCTTGAACTTTTCGATGAAATACAAGACTCCGTTGTTGAAATCTCTGGGAGGGCCGCCATAATCTGCGAAAGGTTTTTGCGCAGCGATATCACTGTATTGAAGCTTTTCTTCAAAGATATCCTTTTTGTTCAAAAAGAGCATCACAGAAGTGTTGGCGAATGCCCTATTGTTACAAATAGATCGGAAGAGCTCGAGCGCTTCTACCATTCTGTTCGTTCTCTTCGACTCGGCAAGATTCTGATCATACTCTGACAGGGCAGCAACAAAAATAACAGCATCAACAGAGTCAAAACAATCAATCCATTTACGTCGTTCTGATCTTTGACCTCCAACATCGTACATCTCGAAATCGATCCCATCGATTCGATATCGCTCCATCACAACTTGTGTAGTTTTCACACGTGCAAGCAAGACATCCTGTTGTGTAGGCTTGAAGGACTTGGAAGCGATGCGATCGATTGAGTCCAAAAAGTCTTTGTGACCATCGATAATGTTTACAAGCGATCGCTTTTTCCACACTGTTTCTTCCATCGTTTGTGACTGCAAATACAAGATATTGTTGAATTGTAGTACAATAGATTTAGTGACACGAATCTTGAACAGCACGAGAAGAGTGTACAATCCTTGAGAGATTCAGAGCAAACGAAACTCAACTCAACTTACCTTCCATAAAATTTTAATTGATTTCCATATTTGCAGAAACATTTGGGCATCGTTGTTAGGCCCTAATCCAGCTGTGGCGCAGTGGCCTACCCAGTCGTCCGATAGATCGAGTGGTTCAAGCGGTTCAGCTGTGCCGTCAATCAAATGAGAAACTAAAAGCTCGAAGGCTTCAAATGGTGTCATGCCGCCATCAGCAGCTTCTTCCTCCTCGAGATCCTCTTCTAATTCTAACATTCGAATAACCTGACATAGTTTCCTTGTGACTGTAATACAATTCGATCGAATCACTACTCCAAACATTCGTAGGTTATCGTCTGTTCTCGGAGTTCCATAAATAATTCGCATTTGCTTAAAGATCGTCGATTTTCCAGACTCTCCAGCACCCAATAGCAGTAACTTAATTTTCTGTTCTTCATTTTGCTGTTCCTGGTGCAACTGTTGGGCGATCTTTTCGTCAATCGCCGCTTGGGCCGGAGTAGCCGCCCCTGGTGACCCCGCATCAGATGAGGCACCGCATCCCATGGTCACAGAGTATTTGAGTATGCACTAATATTCAGTGATACACCTAGCTAAGACACGAAGATGTATTACAAATGCAATATAAAAGGTTTCGGTGTCTTCACAAGCACTTGCTACACTTGCGGTAGTAGTGTTGGTCTGTACTTGGTCTTTGAATACAGATGTACAACAGGCACACAAGAAAGATCGGCCACAGTGACAGTGCCTTCTTGAACTGTTATCGAATGCGCCGTTGTTTTTGGCTGCTTCATCCCAAAATAGGCAAGCAAAGATTAAAAAAAGGCATGTAAGACAGATGCTGAGACACGATACTTAACTGCCCACCCAATAATAGATATTGGTGATTGAAGAATATATAAAAATATTTGCGCGCGCGCAAGCTTCGTGGAAAAACAAGAGTTCTAGCCAAGCTGGCTTTTGACACAGCCAGATTCCGAAATTTTTGGATATTCTTCTTTCGCTTTTACGGCCTACCATCAGGAAGACGAGGGTTGGACGCCTCCAACTCCTTTGGCGCTGTTCTTTGTAATAGAACAGTATGGTACAACAAAACGGTATTCTTACATTCAATTCGAACTTGTTGCAGGTGTGTTTACTGTGTTGTTGCTCGGCTCGTCCTTTTTGAGAGTCGATGGCCACAGCGTCGTACTCAAAGCAACAAGAAAATGATTTCGAGTGCCGACCGATCTTGATCGATCGGTGTCCCCCATTTGGGCGCCTCTTACAACTATTTCCCTATGAAGCTGAGAAGGCAATAGAGACATTAGGCATAATTATTTTGGCTCGCGCGCGCAGACTTTGATAACTGATGCCCTATTAAGATGCCCTACTAAAACATTTGCGTGCAGTTTTTTTAGACCAGGACACGTTAACTCGTGTCGCATCAATCAAGACCGAGAAACATTCTTCGGCACTGACCTAAACTCTTTTCACCAATTCCAAATTTTCCATCATCAAAAATGAAAATAATCTGAAATATAACTCTGATACAATTATTTGTGGAAGGATGCATTGAGAGGATTGTAATGCTACACCTATGTGGATCTTGAAGTCGTACTGATGATCATCAGCAATCGGTCGATATTTTAGTGAAATAAAATGTTCTTCGTTAGAAACCAAACCTCTGGACAGAGGAGACCATTGCTCCAAAAAGAAACAATGACTTCATAAAGCTTAATTGTACTCCACCCTATCAGTACACAATACATTGCAACATGATTGACAGCTAATTTAGACATTATTATAGTTTTCATTTCGTCATTTTCAGCTCTTCCAAAAAGCTGGTGCTATTGTGCACCGTACTACCTCCCAAAATTACTTGCACTTTCCCCTTGTTGGCTTCATTGAATTCACTGATTTTGGTGCCCTCCTCGTAAGTTACACCGCCGACCATAAAGATAATTATTTCATCGGGTATCAATGTTTCGGGAGACACGCCCGGAACCGTCTTGACGGATCCGGGCACAAAGGGGTGCGTGTTTCTTCGCAATTTTCCCTTGGTGATGGATTGTATTGTATCCATGAGCAAAGGAGTGTGTTGCGCGTATACGTTCTGAACGCCTTGGACACTTGTCATGAACGATTTCGTCAAATTGCTCATGACATTGTTCCCATCGCCGTACAGCCCAGGGCCTCTTGATTTGCTACCACCGTATCTCAGCATTACAGATACGAGATTGACCATGTCGGGTGGAACACCGCCTTTCTTCATTGCCTGCTGAACCATGTTAATATTTCCCGAAGTTTCGTATCGAAGCGCATACAAAAGCCCGAGGCGCAGCTTGTCAGGTATCTTTACACTCGGAGAATCTAACTTCTCCATTAGTTCTCGCCAATGCGCCGTGTGATCATCAGCACAAGCTAGTTCTTGTTCAAATTGAGAAACATCCATCAACGAACAGGCGCCAACGAGCCGTGCTAGTTCTCCCATGATGGCCACATGCTTCGAAACGTTGTGCGATCGAGATCGGAGTTCTGGGAATTTGTCCATAAATGCTTGCATATCTTCGATTGTATTGAGATTGGCAGTATTGTGCTGCGCTGTTTGTTTTTGATAATCCTGAAGCAATTTTTGAATATTTTCTCCGAGTTCACCAAAGTTCTTGTGTCGGTTTGCCCGGAAAAATTCGTCTTGAGATGAACTCAAGACTACCTCCTCCAAATCCTTCGCTATATTTGGTGCTCCCTTGAGGACTACCCGGTGGTTGTTCAAACCCAAAAGTTCATGGACCATAGCCTGGTATGTCCACTGACTCAAGAGAGGTGTGACTGGATCGTCGCGTCGGTCCAAGACCAATAGTAGCGCTCCAGCACTGTTTCGCCTTCTTTTTCGGAAATGGAAAATCTCGTCTGTCGATATGGCATCGAAGATATCCTTGGCCAGTTCTTCGGCGCACGCAGATTGCCCGGCATAACGGATTCCCGCAAGAGGTTGCCGCTTGAGCGCTAGCAACATGCCCTGGAGTCCTCGAAGGTTTCGTTCGTACAAGTGCGCATATTGGGGTGCCCAGGAGGTCCCTGCCGCTACCGACATGGAAAGGGTGTTTCGGCATTGCAAGGTCAAAAGGTCGTCATTGATGGGAACAAAGTCACCGTAAAATTCTTGTACTTGCTTGACGCGTTCCGTGGTATCCGATTCCGCCAATAATCGCAAAAGACCCTGGGTAAGAAGGCCGCTGAAGAAAAAGTGGTACTCGGAAAATCGTGGTTGCTTCAGCTCTCGAACTAGCATTCCAACACTCGTTTCCGTCGGTCGAACGAAACAAACGGCCTTGAGGTGAGAGGATTTTCCCTCGGCCTGTTGTTCTCGTTGCTTCGCATCATCTAGACGAGAAACGAGGTAAACATCGTTGCTCAGAATCTCTGTCTGCGAATAAACCGCAGAAACGATCTGCGTCGTCGACGCATCTAGCAACAAGACTTTCATTCCATTGCATTTCCCGTCTCCTTCCACAATCCGGTCTATATAGGTCCGAATGGCCTGGATGCCATCCATTTCTTCGTCATGATCCATTATTGATGCTGTTGTTTTCCTTAGAAATTCTTGCTAACAATCATTGGGTTACTCTTCTCGTTCGATGCCGTTGCTTGCTTCGGCACAATGTGTTGTCGGTCAATGTAGAACAACTTCCGGGCGTTGGTGAGAAATGACCGTTGTGCGAGTGAATCCAAATATTTTACTCGTGTTAGGTATTTTGGGGGATTTAATTTGTGTAGAGTTAAGGATAATTCTCGAAAATCGATTCTGAAAATGACAACTAAATCTGTCTTTCATTACTCCTTACCTGCCTTCCCAAAATTTATCGCGTTGAAAATGTACGAGAACTATCGTAGAAAACAAATCAAAATCACAAACCACCTCCAACCTCACCAAAAAGCAAACGAAGGCCTGCAGCAGCTCCACCATCCCACACGCCATTGCTACTTATTTGAACTTTCTAGGTATGTCGAAGCAACTGGCCATGGCATGAATATTACCGTATCGAACTTTGTCAACGTCAACAACGGAGGAGCTATCAACTATCACTATGGAGTCGGTTCAATGGGCAGGGAAATTGGGAAATTGAATGGATCATGCCGTGCTAGGACGACCAAGTCTTGAACATGGGTCGACGGCTATGGCCTTCATTTCAGCCGGGATTTGGAGGTGTTTGAAGGCATGGATGGGAACTCTATACAGCGAAGCACTCCGTGTTGACCACATTGACGGGACAAGTTTGGACGACGCTGAAAACCAATGCCGCATCTCTCCGAAACCAGATTCTTACACGCGTATTTTTCTCTCCTTTTTTAACTCTACAGATCGTACAATAAAATTTCAAAATGGCCGAAACAAGAAAGCCCAACAAGCTTTACGCTACCCACCCTAAGGGATACGGAAAGGGATCCCGTGCGTGCCGAGTCACCGGACGTGAAGGAGGTATGGGACTTATCCGAAAGTACGGAATCAACATGAAGCGTCAAGCTTTCCGCGAGCGAGCGATCGATATGGGATTCCAAAAGTACAGTTAATCAACCAACTTTCTAATAGAATACAAAGCTGAGATACCAAAATCTCATTTATGACCCCAATCTATCGAGATATCCGTATTGATAATTTTGGTGCACAATCAACAATGATGCCACGTTGGAAAATGCTGAGCTATGGATGGTAATCAAGCATTGACGATAATCGTTTGAGATGACTGATCACTGTAGAGCTATTTGATTCGAACCGGATTCGCTAAAATCATTGTAGAACTATTTGCTTGGAATGAGTTTAGTTGGAAGTCATTGTAGATTCGTTTGCCTGCAAAGGCTGTGGTTTATTGAGGTCTGTTCAGAGCTTCCTAAATTTTGACCTATCCAAACTTCGTTCCATGCAATCGATCGTTTTCGTTTCTACTCCGTACTGAATAACGCCGTTTATTCCTTGTGAAGCAACCACTGTAGTTTCAAAGCGAAGAGGAATTCTTTTTGGATGGAAAGTAGTTTTAGCAAACGATACCTTCGCGGTTGAAAGCTGTGAGAGTCAGTAAAACTAGCCATTTACTGACGTGCAATCTAAACGCCCCGGCCAAAACATATAGCGTCGGTTTTGAATTCAAACCAAAAGCGCAACATTGTTTTGATTCTTTCAATAGTCCGAGTCGAGTATACTTTGTATGTTATAATGTGGTAAACGGGGATTAATACGTCATTTAATAAGCAACAAAAATCTTATCTGTAAATCTATGGTACAGTATCGACCATTGTACAGATTTATTCCTATCAATCAAAATTGCTAGCCAGCGCTAGTTCTTTAGTCGGTCTCCATTGGTGCAGCGTCCGCCGTCGCCATCGCCGCTCCCAGTTCACCACTACCAGCTGGCGGTTCGTCCTTGGGATTGAAATAGCGAGTCGTTGTGTGCGATTTTTGTGATTCTGGATTGGTAATGGTCAATTCCTGAACCAGAACAGACCCCTTGTCTTCTTGAACCAGTCGCTTGATGTCCACTACCTGCGCCATGCCGTTCACGGTGAGCAGGGACGATTCTATTTTCAAATGCTGTCCCGGATCTTCCGTCGTCGCCAATTGCTTCTTTGGGCGCTGGTCGGGTTTTAGATATTCTACCAACTCGTTTCCGAAGACCAATTCGACTACCAGATTGTTGTTGACCCGAGATCGCTTGGTGATTTTAACTTTTTCCTCGCTCAACTCTATTACGTGAACCGTGTCCAGTTCGTTTTCTCCCTTTTCGTTCGCCTGGATTGCCAGCTCTGGAACATTGAGGGTTTCAAGATACCCTCGCATGGACCACTCCCCCCGACTTTTGTCTAAGATCCATCCCCCATTTAAATCATCGCGTTTTAGCATTGGCGATTGCGGCGTTGTCTCAGCCATGGCCGCGGAAGGCGCAGCAGGAGTAGCTGTCGGCGTCGCTGTCGACATCGCAGATACTGTATTCTCTTCACTCGCGTTGGATATAACCGAATCGTTCATTTAACGTCAAATATGTAATCACCAGCGCACTGATGATCTTTGTTGTGTGTTAGCACTCGTTTACTCCCATAGCAATCGAATTTCTGTTGATGTTGTTGTTGATGATTGACGCTTCCGTTGAAATTCGGCAAAGCTAACAAGAATCAGTTCTGATGTATTCTGATGGATCTTATTCATATGATACGTAAGTATAAAGAGTATTATGGGTCATTTTCTATCGTTCCTCGTAGACATTGAACATCATTATTATTATGCCCATCCATAAGAATTTCACATATATCGTCAAGAAGTCATAAGACTGCTTGGCCGATCCTAGTCGTTTTTCTCATCATTCATTCGTATTCACACTCCACTTTCGATTGTTCATCTTCAAATTTAGGATCAACAAGTTTCGTGGGACATCCGAACTCACAATACCTTCGTCAAAGAGAGTGAGGCAAAGCACGATACAGAACGCTTGCGTCAAAAGAAGATAAGAATATAGAGATACAGAATCGACGTTGCTTAAAGAAACAATTCGTTGATTCCCAAAGAAAATTAAAAGAAAACACATACGTACTAGACTACTTTTTGAAACCGATTAAAGTTCTTTGAAACGAGATAAAAATCGAAAGGATGGGCGTTCCACGACCAAAGAGAAGAGACCGGCGGTACAAGGGCGAGCAAGCTGTCGGGACTGAGGGAGTCACCAATCTTTCCGCGATGAGACGACGAAGAGCTGCAGATGGGAGAAAGAAGCGTCTTCGTTACGCTGCGGCGATTTTCGGTGCCTTTGCAGCAATCCTCGTGATCTCGGCTGTTTTCTCTGGCAAAGACAAGTCTTCTGGAGAAACTCTCAATGATGTTACAGTTGATGACTACTTGAAGATTCCCAAAACTCCCAAAGCTCCCAGCGATGCTTTCGAAAAACTTACCCAACAAACTTTGGACGATTTGAAAGCTTCTGTGGCTCTTTACAGACACAAAAAGTCGGGCATGACCATTGTGGCCATGACTCCAGCGGATCCCTTCCAAGATGCAACTTTTGGAATTAACTTCAGAACCCCAACCGAAAAAGACGATGGAGCTCAGGCCGTAGTGCAGAGGGCTGTCATGGCGGGATCTGTGAATTATCCCGTGAAGGATCCTTTCAATCAATTGAAGCAAGGGTCGCTCCAAACTTTCTCAGATGCTTGGACCGAAAAGGATCGTACTTCGTTTGTTGTTTCTTCGAGAAACCTGGTCGATTTTGAGAACAACATAAAGGTTACGATTGATGCTGTTTTCCACCCACTCTTTATCGACGAGGATTACAAATGGATTTACCGTCAAGAAGGATGGAGATTGGATACCGAGGACAATGTTTCTTTGGAGATCAAAGGGTAAGTTTGTCAAAAAAGACAACAATTTTTTTTTTTTCCTGCGAATCAAAGTGTGTTCTGATGATTTTGGGGTTTCCTTTTGATAATTATTTTAGAAATGGTTACGAATGGGCCAAAGCTGCGCAGATGGACCCCGAAGAGGTTATGGTCAAGCAGATTTACAAGAACCTTTTTGCTAATCACGTTTACAGCAAGAATCATAAGGGAGAAGCTTCCGAGGTCGTTACAATGACGTACCAAGAACTGATTGCCTATTATAAGACCTATTACCATCCCTCCAATGGACAAGCATTCTGCTTCGGAAAACAGGAATTCATCAGCTCTTGTTTGAATGAGCTGCACAGTGTATTAAATAAATACGAGGATGATCCATCGATTCGTCAAAATTCAAAGATTGGATGGCAAGATATGACTGTCCTCGAATCAGAAATCAAGAGCATTGCTTACCCAGATTATCAGGAAACTGTCGATTATCGATCAGTTGTAGCATGGGTGCTTAATGAACAACCAATGGATCTTCGTACCGAAGTTGCTTGGCACGTAATCTATGAATTGTTGGCGGGTTCTCCAACCTCTCCGATTCCAAAGGTAATTTCTGATTTGAATCTCGGTACTGATATTGTCACTCACTTCCAGCACAACCTCCAACAGTGGGTTATGGCGTTGGGTGTGACCGGAATTGTCTCTGAAGATGACGTCCAGGTAGCAGACGATAAAATCAGAAAGGAACTCTTGTCGATTGTCAGTGATGGATTTGACAAGGATGCAGTCCAAGCTGCCCTGCACAAAATGGAATTCAAATTCCGTGAACAAAGTGCCGGAGACATGCCTCGCGGAGCGCAGTATTTCAGTGAAATTCTTGGTCACTGGAACTATGACCGTGATCCTTTCTTGCCGCTTCATGCATCGAAGGAATTCACAGCACTAAAGGGCGAGATCCAGGAATATGGACACGGATTTTTGTTGGAACTCATCACCCAGCAAATGTTTGATAGCAAGCATTCTACATCCTTAGATTTGCATCCGAGCATGAACTACGCTCTTGGATACGAACAGCTTGAACAGAATTGGTTGAATAGTTTGGGTAATTACCTAAGCCTGGATGAAGGAAAGAAATTCATTGCTGAAACTCATCGATTGGAAGAAATTCAGAAAAATGGTGATTCGGAAGAAGCACTGATGACAATTCCGCGACTTGAGGTGTCCGAGCTAAACCGAACGCAATACATTCCCGAACAAGTAATTCTCGAGGATCTGTTTGGATCGGGGATCACAACGCTTGAACACGAGCTACCATTCACCAATGGCATCGCTTACGTTGATTTTTCGCTCGATATTTCCAACATGGACTTTGATAGTGTCGTCCTCATTCCATTGTTCTGTCGGCTGCTTATGGAGGGAGGAACGGAAATCTTCAATGACGTAGAAATGCAACAGGAAATCGACAAGTACACTGGAGGTATTACCATCACCCCCTTGATTGAAGAAATTGTTGCCACAGATAGCGAAGGTTATTATACCGTTCCTGACGGGAGGCATTTTGTGACGAAATTGATCATTAGCGGAGCTTGTATCGCCGGCGAAACCTGTCTTCCGATGTTCAACCTATTCCGACAATTTGTCTGGGAATCTGATGTTCGAAACAAGGAGAAGGCCATTGAAATTCTCGAGGCAAGAATCAATGAAATGGAAGAGGATATTCAGACCAACGGACACAAGTATACAACTACCCGCGTTGAATCGCGATACGGTCTTCCTGGCTTCGTCCGAGAACAATGGTATGGTGTCACCCAGCTCATGCAAATGAGAAGGTTATTGGCAATCATCAAAGACAACTTTACCGATACGAGTTTGCGTCTTGTGAGGATGCAGGATGCACTGAAGCGAGGGCACCGGAACGGAATGCTCATGTCGGTAACCGGTGACGAAGAAGCACTAACCGATCTCAAGGGTTCTCTGCGTACTTTCTACGAACAAGTTCTGCCCCTCCCTACCCAAAAGGAGCCATTCCGAGACTTTGCGGAAGCGGAACACCCATGGGTTCCCAAGGGACTGCACAGGGTGGAAGAAGAATTTTCGGCGGAATTCAAAAATCAGGCCTTCACCGTGCCTACTCGGGTCAATCACGTTGCCAAGGGCGGTGTCCTTTATGACGTCGGAGAGCGCATTCCGGGAGCTGATATGGTTGTCTTGCAATATATCGGTGGCCACTATCTCTACAACGAGCTACGAACTCACCAGGGTGCCGAGAACTCTTGGGCTCTCTTGGATTTAGATGCTGGTGTTGTCGTCTATCAAAGTGACCGTGACCCTAGCATTTTCTCTACTCTCGAAACCTATGAGGGCGGATCGACGTGGCTTTGGCAACAAGTGAACGGAGGAGAGCTCCCTTATGAAGCCATTGGTGCTATAATTGGAGCTGTTGGCCGGCTGGATGCAAATATCATGACAGAGCCAAACAAGTTGGGCTACGATTCTATTGTGATGCACTTGAAAGAAGACAATCCCAGGTTCAAGCAGCTATGGCGTGACCAAATCCTTGGATCAACCGCTAAGGACTTCATGGACATGGTGGAACGACTTGGATCGTGGGGTCATCCATCGGTTGTTCTCGTCACGAGTCCAGAGATTTTCGACACGATCGACCAAGAGGACTTTCCCATTAGCAGATGTGACTATTCTGGCTATGCGTGCTAGAAAATTTAGAATTCAAGAAGGGAACTGCATCATAGCACGTTTTCGTGAACTTAGACGCGAAAACAAATATTACTATACAACTAATTGTAATAAATACGTATTCAAATTGTTTCATCGATTTCAGTTTTTGTGTGTATGAAAAGCTTTTTAAAACCTATTATCGGTGTTCATGGCACACGCCTATGCTCTGCGGACGTATTCCAATGTTGCAATACCATCCAACACTAGCGCAAACGAAAAGTGCCATAAATTATTGGTTTACTGTCTCCCCTCCAGTATCCAGTCAACGATTGCCTTCATATTTTGGTCATCGACGTCTTCCTCTGGGAAACCATGCCCACCTTCGTGATAGCAAGAAGAAACATCAAACCCTCCTTCTCCAAGGAGATCCCGTAGTTTCTCTCCCGTCGGGTTTGGCGCAATCTTGTCGCGTTTACCGAGCAAAAAGAGAATCCTCGGAGAAACATCGTCGTCGTTGTCGTCTTTCAACGATTCTAGGTTCTGCGAGTAGGGGTTTGGAAAGGAAACACCGTTCATGATATAGCCTCCCGGTGGATGGTATGGAATTTGTTTCAACGCCAACAAAGCCCCCACCAAAATAGCACCCTGCGAATGACCGAGGACGACATCGAATCCTCCTTTTTCCCAAACCTCCAAGACCTTGGTTGCAGATTCTTCGAAACCAGTGTATTCCTTGGCATTGAAACTGCGAACTCCTGGTGGCATTGTCCACCACGAGAAACCGTTTTCTTTGACAAAAGGCGCTTGAACCGACGTTATTTCGAGTTTGAGGTTTTCGCTTGCGCTCGTGTGGAACGAGAGTGCCCTGTCGAGCGCCTCCAATCGTTTCGGGAATTCCTCTGCCGTCCCCCCACTTCCGTGAAGAGCTAGTACCTTCAGCGTGGTAGCGACATTGTTTGACGCCGAGTCCATGTCTGTTGATGATATTGAAGACGAGGAGGAGAACAAGGAGGAAGAAATCCTAGAGGGGACAATCGATTGCGAGATAGTACTTCTTTGGGTTGTAGAGAGTCCAAAGGACGAAACCGAAGAAAAGCCGGAATGATTCAACAAAACAGCAGCAAATGCTCCGAGGTTCAGGCGACCGCTACACCTCATTGTCATATGTGGTGCTTTAGGGACGGCTTGGGCACGTTTGCTTGTAGCCAACTAGCGTTCTGTCAACAACAGCAAGTCTGCTCTGAGAATCGCAATAGCAGTCTTCAAAGATGGTAGTATGATCATCTGTATTTTGTCGAAATCCCTTTTTGTTCTCACTGACGGTTGTTCAGATTCACTTTCGCGCAACAATTGAGACTGTTTCCGTACCTTCACATTCTCGTGACTCAATTTGGTCGTGACAACACGTACGACACACATCATGATGACAAGGATGCATGACACACAACAACCATCAAAAAGTGAAACGCGGGCATCGAACGTTCTGAGTTTTCGTACTTCTTACGCCTATGCGGGAATCTGATGATTCGAGAGGTATCCAAGGGACACGACTGTTGTATCCTGTTGCTGACCACAACAAACAACTGGTTCGTGGCAAACGGAACGAAAAAGAAAAAGACTTCGAAGGGAAACATCATCCACGACATACTTTAGATTCACTCTACAATAATACTCCTAACGAAATAGAAAAATGGCATCAGACAGCAAGGCAAACGTCCTCATGGTGGGAACCGGTGAATACACCACCGGGTATGTTGGTGGAAAAGCAGCAGACAGTGACAAGGGAGCTGGAGTCGTGGCACTAACCATGTTCGATCTGCGCCGTCGCGGGAAAGTCGATCGAGTTGGAATGTGCGGAGTCAACGTACGTGTAAAGGATATACTGTACATCAAGATATCATACTTATTCATATAAATTGTTGAAGCCGAAGAACAAATGCCTTTTTGGGGCAGCGGTTTCTCCTCGATGCGATCGATCCATTGTTTTCCGTCAGAGCACAACTCAAATGAATTCTTTTTATTCTCTCTCTATTTTCAGGGCAAAAAATTCCCTGGCATCCGAACCCACATGGAAAATAACATTGGGAAAGTTTACAAACAAATGGATCTGACCTGTGACACTTTTCCTGCGGACGATCAGGTTGACCCAAAAGCCTACGAGGCTGCTTCGGAGTCTTTTGAGCCCGGAGACGTTGCCGTGATTTTTACGCCCGACGACACGCACTTTGACATTGCCTTGCAATGCATCAATCGTGGCATGCACGTCATGGTGACGAAACCCATTGTTCAGACACTGGAGGATCACCAAAAACTGGCCAAGGCGGCAGAAGAAAAGGGCGTTTTGGTTGGTGTTGAGGTTCACAAGCGCCTTGATCCATTTTACGCAGATGCCCGGGATCGTGTCCGGGGCGGACTAGGCAACTTCCAGTACATGTACGCCTACATGAGCCAGCCCAAGCACCAGCTGGAAACCTTCAAGGCATGGGCAGGCAAGTCGTCGGATATTTCGTACTACCTAAACTCTCACCACATTGATTGGAGCGAGTGGACACTTGCCGGAGTCGCCCGTCCCGTTCGGGTTACGGCTACTGGATCGACGGGAGTGGCCAAGGCCAAGGGCATGAACACGGAAGATTCCATTACGCTGACCGTTCAGTGGGAAAATGTTGACGACAAGACACTGGGATGTGCCGTGTATACGAGTTCGTGGGCAGCACCAAAGAGTGACGTGCATTCTCAACAGAGATTCTTGTAAGTTCGTTTCCTATGGAATTTCTCGATTGTATTTACAGATGTGTTGTGTATCATTCAAAGAACGAAAACTCATTTCTTTCCTTCGATTTCTGTTACAGCTTTATGGGCACCAAGGGTGAGATTACCGTTGATCAAGCCCACAGAGGCGCATGCGTTTCGACCGATGCTGCTGGATACGCTTCTATGAATCCTCTTTTCATGAAATATACTCCTACAAATGGCATGTTTTCCGGACAGGGATGCTATGGTGTAAAGTCTTTTGAGAACTTTATCGATGCCTGCCGAAACATCAATGCCGGAACCACCAAACCATCGGATTACGACGATGGATCTATCGCTACCGTTCACACGACTATGCAGGGAACAGCAATCCTCGAAGCGGGAAGAAAAAGTCTTGATGCTGACGGACAGCCCATGGATATTCAGTACGAAAATGAAACTACCATGGAACCCTCCGGAATCGTGCCCCATCAATTTTAAAGCAGACTTCAGAAAACAGAAGAGTAAAGATATTATGATGGAAAACTCTTTAAAACAATACGGAAATAAACATAATTTATAGTGTCACATTTAGTCGAGTTAATCAATCACAGGTTGGAGAAATTCTGTCCGGATTCCTCCAGGAAATGAAAAAATGAGAAAAAATAGTACGGTAGAAAACAATCTAAAACCGTTCGATCTTCGTTGACACCTAAAATCGCTTCACGGCTTTGCTTCTCATTCGATCGATACGACGATAAGCAATTCACTATGGCTGCCTCCAACCTGCAGAATTCAGTTTTGTCGTCTGTTTCAAACCAGATTCAGTCTGTTTCAAACCAGATACCGTACGTTTCTTCGTACGTTTCTACGGACGTTTAACCACATCCGTTTCAAACCATGTCCGTTTCTGGTTTTCTTCCATCGCGATAGCCTCGTACGACAAAGCTGAAACCAAGTCTTCAAAGCTGCTCGCTGTTAAAGTTGTACCAGCTTCTACAGAGCAAACACGTCGGATGCAGCAAAAATGCACCCACTATCCCTTTTTTGCTCCTTCAGAAATCACTTTCCTCCTCTCATAATTCGCATTCGAAGGTTAGAATAACCTAGTGTAAAAGCTTGAGTACCCGCGAGTAGCAGATGGCAAGAGTGGAGGTAGCAGCCCAAGGGAGAGACGCTATAGGGATCACCATGGTGGGCGCCCATGGAGATCCCCGAAATAAGCCTGCATCTGCTATGATCTCGCGAGGGGAAAAGGTGAGTCGAAGTAAGCAGCAGTCACTGTTCCTCCGTGTAAAAAGCCAGGAACTCGAGACCGTTGAAGTGTGCTTAGCACACGCGGAAGATCTCGACTGAGCTCACGCTACGGCGGCATGGTGCCAGGAGGAGGGGGGAAACGAACAAACTGTGATGCGGAAACGACAAGGCACCACGATGGTATTCTTTTACGCACTTCGAAGATAAGGAGACAAGTGTAACTCATAAACCACAAAGGAGGGAGCAGGATGGCTGACAGGAGGGAAGTACTCAATGGAGCGCTACGGGAAAGTTGTTGTGAGAATGCAATGGACCCCGGACAAATCCCTGACGAGCCTGCGTTGATCTCTGCCGACTGGATCGTCCAAAGGACGCTAATCCGGGCTAGTTGGATGAGAACAGGTATAAGCGACAGAAGAAATCACACACAGTGGTCCCCACGGGGATAAGGCAGTGTACGCCCGGTTAGCCGATGCCGAGGGTCCTTCGGGACCCAGAGCTAGGAACTGGGAGCACTGAACCAAACGATAATTGGCCACTGTGTGCCTGAAATGAGGGATGAAGCCACGAAGCTTCATTGACTGTCCATCGATACACTTGTCTCCGGATCTGCCATAATATTTCGATAGAAATTAGCAGATCCACAACCCCACACAACCGGGGAAACAACCCCCCGAAAGAAGTCGCGAACTTTGTTCGATTCGTGACGATAGATTTCTTTTGGGGGGTTGTACGATTTCGAACCAGATGGTTCGAAATCAAACCGATCATGTAAATGATCAAACAAAAAATAGAACAAACTAAAACCATAGTAGAAAAGACATTTTCTTCAATTTGAACTCTTCTTATCTTCTCATTACTTTTTGGTCAGGATTACACCATGATGCCGATGGCCAATACCAACAAGAACCATATCATTATGAATGCTTGCATCTCCTTTACCATACGCAAGCGATTTCGATTGTTTCGATTGTTTCGATTCTTTCTTTTGGCTTCCGGAAGTGCTGCTACCCTCAGCAAACGAGGTATCTCGCTCTCTGACAGAGGCGAGTGCAGTGAAATTTTTCGATTGGATAATAATGTAGATACGCAATTTGCTTGTTATTAGAGGGAGAGTTTCGTGTTTCAACGTTTTTCTTCTTTTTGGATAAAATCATTATACGTATTACTACACGTACGACTTCTGGATTTTTTATTGTAACGTACTACACTACACGTTTGATCAAGATATAATGATGTCGTTTGTTTGATATACTCGTAAAGATGAAATGCACAATAAAATAATATTGATTTGACAATAATTAGCTTCGAGTTTTCATTTTATCATGGTTCATCACTGGCAAAAACGACGATGCTGGACGTCGCATGTTTTCAAAAGCAATCTATCGCGGTGGTGGTGGCGGTGGAGGCGGAGGACCCCTTCCCCTCGGTGGAGGTGGAGGAGCACGCCTTTGCACAGGTCTACCGGGTGGAGCACGAGCTGCTGGCCTAGGCGGAGCAGGTGGTCCTCCTCCAGAGTAAGGAGCTGGAGGAGGTGCTCCAGAATATCCCCCTGACGGAGGACCTTGTTGTCGGGGTGGTGCCGGAGGCCCACCTCGAGCAGGAGGTTGTCCGTATCCACCAGAAGGAGGTCCTGATCGAGCGGGAGGCGGTGCATATCCACCAGAAGGAGGTCCTGATCGAGCAGGTGGCTGCGCATATCCACCAGAAGGAGGCGCTGGAGGTCCACCTCTGGCCATTGGTCTACCAGGAGGTTGTCCATAACCACCAGAAGGAGGTCCTGGTTGTGGAGGAGCCTGTCCATACTGTGGCTGCTGCGACGGCGCTGGAGGTCCTGGCATTGCGGATGGTGCTGGTGGTCGGCCATAGGCAGCAGGTGGAGGAGGTCCTCCCATTGGTTGACGACCAGCAGGCTGTGGA
Source organism: Pseudo-nitzschia delicatissima (assembly GCA_037355735.1). Taxonomy (NCBI): domain Eukaryota; phylum Bacillariophyta; class Bacillariophyceae; order Bacillariales; family Bacillariaceae; genus Pseudo-nitzschia; species Pseudo-nitzschia delicatissima. The sequence continues at coordinate 1,771,891 of CM074777.1, read as the reverse complement.
GGCATACCGCCAGGCCCACGTTGTGGTGTCATTGGGCCACGTCCACCTCCCGGAGGAGCTGGTCCTCCAGGGCCAGCATTCGGGTTTTGCACGAAATTCATGAAATCTTCGTAACTAAATGTACCTCCCTGGAACGATGCTCTGTCTTCCACCATGAACCAGAAGAAACGGGCTTCCATGTGAGGATCACCTTCCTTCACGACCGTTATCTTTGATCCAACGGTATAAGGATCTGCTGTGTCATCTCGCAGCGCAGAAATGATGCTTCCAACTCGCTTGGAGAATTCATCTCCACTCTCCAGATTGAGCACTGGTTCAACATTTTCAAGAGAATGCACACCAAAGAGCGCACTCACATAGCTCGCGTTGGCTTCCCTGCCAACCCACAAATAAAATTCTACACCGTTATCGACAAGGTAGATACCTCCGCTCGACAGAGAATCAATTGTCAAGGGGGCAGCAGTGGGAAGCACGATACGATCACGTCCAGCAACTTCGTCATCGGTTTTCTCTTCGGAAGAATATCCAGCATCGGGTTCCATATCGTGCAAGGGAAAGAGCGGTGGATAGATAAAAGACTTTGATTTGTTCAGCCACATTTGGTTGATATTGAAGAAAGCCTGCGAACGTTCGTCGGGATGCACATCGGTTCCTCCGCGGAAGGCAACGTTCTTCATCAGAGCAAGGGTATAGAGTGGGAAGAGCTCCAACGATGGTGGAATCGAATCGTCTTCCTGTTCGTTTGACTGGGGAGCTTGTGGAACGGCATAGCCAGATACAGTTCGAACATCCCCGCCCTTGGCAGATCGAATCAAATCCACACACGTTCGTTGCATTTGCATGCGGGCATTGTCCAGAGTCGTCTTGAGGGTGACATCAATTGCTTGCTTGGCCAACAAGTTGCAAGTGGCGAAAACATCCACGCCAGCGACAAGTTCCGAAGTCAGTGAAGTGGTCGGGAAAGCCTGGGTCATGACTCGAATGCGGCGACTTCCCTGGCCATTTGTGTACAGAAGAGCCGACTGAACGGTAACATAGTTGCTGGCTAGATTTTCTCCGTCGTGGGCAAGATCAAAACCAAACACCGAGTCTGAGTTCACATTTGGAAGCGCCATCAAATCCGATCCCCGAATGAAAAAGTTTCCGTAATAGTTGGAAATTCGCATTCCCTTTGTGACGCGAGTTCTCATCACTGCCTCAAACGCTGTGGTAGTCGTGAGCGTCTTGTGCAATTGTTCCTCGAATCGAGGACCGTCTTTTTCGAGATTGAACATGACATACGAATGAAGCGATCCCGCAGAATATTTCGGAAGGTCTCCCAACGATGCCAAGTCAATATAGGAATAGGGGAACAAGAACATGTCGACACTGATTTGCTGACGACTGAATTCGATCGCTGTATCCTTGTACCATTCGCTATCCGATCGCAAGAGTTTAACTTCCGCTCCCGATCCCATTATCGACGGATTTTCTCTTGGTTTCAAAGCTCCATCGCCCAAGTTCGGTTGAATCGATTGAAAGACCAACATTTTTCCGCCAACTTGTTTCATGACGGTGAAGGCTGCCTTCAAGGCAGGACCCAAACAGGATTGCCCGGGCACAGGATTCTTTAAGAACATTTCCGGAAGACTGTCTAGGAACGAATCCACAACCGAACGAGATTCTTGCAAGTTCACCAACAGATTATCGGGGAGGGGAACAAAGAGTTCTCTCAGAGACGAGACAACCAGCATTTGCGGTTGTGCCAGATCCGATGCCAGGTTGAAATAGTGAACCGAATTGTCAAAGGTGATGAAACCAATCTTTGTCCGTCTTCCTCCGGGAAGGTCGTCCAAACTGCGCTTGATCGAATTTGCCGCAGACTCGAGCATACCGCTGTGAACCGCCTGTGCACTAACATCCAACACGAAAAAGTAGGTGGGTTCCTGGGGTGGTCGAACCATGTACTCTGCCGGGGCAATAAATTCGACAACGCTCTTGGAAAGCTCGGGACGTTCGAATCGATCGGATCTAAAGCCTTCATCGTCCAGGTGACAAAAGTACGCCGATGGGGTGTTGTTCATCTGAGCGCATATGTTGCATCTCCAGCTTCTACCGTGATCTACCCAGTTTACAAAGGCATTGATGTATGTACGACAACGTTTGCATCGAATGATTCCCGCGCTTCCGGGTTGAATAATATCAACGTCGTCTTCGCCCTCTGGGCAGGGTGCCAAGGGACGGACAACACCACCGAGAGGTACCTTGGACTGAATTGCCACATTGTTGGTAGCCGGAATATGGTCGCACGACAATTTGAAGAATCGTTCGGGTATTTTAATATTGAAATCAATGTTTTCCTGGTACACATTTGGTTGCGGTGCCATTCCAGGTGCCATTCCAGGCGCCATGCCTGGGGCCATGCCCGGCTGGGGAACGGGTGCTGGTCCTCCGCGCATCATTGGTGCCGGTGGTGCAGGGCTCATGCCTCCCGCGGGGGGAGGAGGTGCCTGGAATCCACCGGGCGTTGGAGCCTGAAATTGACCGGGTGCCGGTGGTGCCCGTGGGGCTCCAAAGGCACCAGCTCCAGGAGGTGGAGGAGGTGCTGCTCCTCCGCTGTCATTTGCATTTGAGAAAGAAAAACAAAAAAGTGAGATGAAATGTTGTATTGACAAAAGCGAGTATCGCCTCGAATCTTCTATTCTATGACTCGACACACTCACCCTGGTGGAGGAGGACGCTGGAATCCCATGTTTGCCATTCCTTGATTCAATTGTTGCATCCCACTGTTTCCAGGAGGAGGTGGGGGAGCGAAACCTCTGCCGCCGCTTCCCGGAGGAGGAGGAGCTCGAAAGCCACCGCCCGGTGGTGGCGGAGCAAACCCTCCACCACCTGGTGGAGGAGGTGCAAAGCCTCCAGCTCCACGAGGGGCTGGCGGAGGCGGTGCCCGGAATTGGTTGTTGTTGGGGGGAGGAGGTGGAGGGGGTGGAAAACCCATGATTTAGTTGGTGTTTGAAGCCTTCTTCTTCTTGGTGGGTCTAGTGGTTGTTGTTGGTATGGCTATTTGCAATCGACCGAAAGGATTTGCGCAACAACGAGAAATGTCGTCGGAAGGGAAAAATGATGACCGTTTTGAAAACCTGCGCTTTGGCTGTTCGTGCTCGTGGTACAGTAGTTAGGAGTACGTAGAGAAATCGCAAATTTGGCTTCGGCGCTTTTCTTCGGATTTGTATGTACACTACCAATTCGCTACGGTACGAAAGGCTTCTCGAGAGATCCAGTGTGCGCGGTCGAGAAATAATGACGGTTGAGTCGAACTAATCAACTAGCACATACAAATTTAGTCGAGCTAATCAATCATTTGAATAGTTCGATTAAACTTGTATGTGCTAGTTGATTAACTCGATTAAACTAGTATGAGATAGCTGATTAGCTCGATTAAACTTGTATGTGCTGGTTGATTAGCTCGATTAAACTTGACTTCCGTGAGTTTGGATTGCGATTCCCGCGTCGAGAGAAGACGATAGAAAATTCGATTTTTTTGTTGATGGGCCTTTACATCTTGGCTGTTTCATGTCTCGTGTCGATATCCAGAAAACGTGTGTGTACATTCCTCTCCGTATTTTCTTATCGGAATTCGGTAGAAAGAGAGAGAGTGTGTGTTGCTAGCCCTTCATTGAACATTAATCATCTTAGGCGAGAGATGAGACGCGCATTGTTTCTTGTTCTTTCGATAGCTTTCATCCAGAATAGCAGCAGCCTGAGCAGCAGCAATCCTATCGGCATCGACGGCAACGGCTTTAACGACTTTATGAGCATTCAAGGCAACGGCGTCTGTCGCGTGGAGGTGGCAAAGGTGGAGTGGGACGCTCTCCAGCCCTGGCAACGATCGGCTCAAACCAAAAGCACCGGGACGGCCTTTGTCATTGACGAGGAACGATTGCTGACCAACGCGCATGTGGTCAAGTCCGCCATTGACATTCGGGTACGTCCTCATGGATCGACCAGGAGATTTCCGGCAAAGGTTGTGTGTTATGCACCGGACGTCGATCTCGCGCTCCTCGAGATATTGGGAGAAAGCGACAAAGAAGAATTCTTTGGGCGTTCCCAAAGCAGCAACGAAACAGAAACGAACGATGATCCGAAGCGTCGAAAGGCTACCAAGAGCTTGGAATTTGCGACGGAACTTCCCTGCCCTCCAGGAGACGGTACACGTGGTGGGATTTCCCCACGGGAGGACGGACCATTTGCGTCACCGAGGGAGTCGTCTCAAGAATCGATCTCTACAACCGAATTGTTGCCATTCAGGTAGACAGTGCCATCAATCCAGGAAACAGCGGGGGACCGGCATTCAACTCCAAGGGACAGGTAACGGGGTAAGTGGCTTGTTTCTACAAAGATGATTATTGGAATGTTTATTGGTTGTTGGTTGTAGCATTTTCAATACGTGCAACTCATGGAATTTTTTTCATCAAATCAAATTAGGGTTGCCTTTCGGAAGAAAGTCTCTACCAAGTCGCAAAAGGTTGATAACATTGGCTACTTGATTCCTGCCGTATTGGTTCGAGCCTTTTTGGGACGGGTGAATGCCGAAAATGGTACCTATACCTTGTCGGGAACGATCCCCTATCGATCCCATTCGCTGGAAAACCATTCGTTACGGTTGGCACACAAGGTGCCCGACTCGATTCACGGTGTTTTGATTACCAGCGTAGCGGATGCACCCTCTGGTGAAAACGGAGACGAGTATTCGCCACTGCAGCTGCAACCCGGTGACTATTTTGACCAAAATCGACGACAGCGAAGTGGCCGATGACGGACAAGTGGTGCTGAGGGGGGACGAATTGATTCCAGCACGCCTATCTCATGCGCATTCAAAAAGAAAGACGAGCCCGTTACCTTTACGGTCTATCGGGATGGCAAACATAGTCGTGTGCGATCCACATTACCTCAAAGACATTCGTCCCATTATTCCCCGCTGGGAAAATGTGGACTACATGCCCAACTACATGATTCTGGGGTCGTTGGTGATTTTGCCCGCCTTTTTGGAAATGAGGCACTTTCGGCAATGTGGTACATTTGCTCAAGGCCGATTGCATCGAATCCTATCGCCGATGGCCTCGAGAATGGGAGGGGAAAGAGGGAATTGTGGTATTGACGCAAATTTACGCACACGAATTGAGTTTTAGCTATAGTCGTCCGTGGCGACGCATCGTTAGCTACAATGGGGAGAAAATCAAGAGTCTTTCGCACCTGCAAGATCTCTGGAGTGCTAGCTGCGACAACTTTTCGAATACACACGAGGGAAATGATGGAAATGGCCAAGATATTTCTAGTGACAATCAGCAGAACAAGCCTTCGGAGGAGGAACACGCGTTTGTCCGATTGGAGCTTGAAAACGATGACGATATTGTCTTTGAAGTCGGTGCTGCCATGAAAGCGCAGACTGAAGTAATGGCAACACACGCAATCTCAAAACCCTACAACATTCTGCCTCCAAATCCAGATTATATTTGATGCCAACGAATACGAGACTCCTGTTTGAAGAGTATAAAGAAGTCGATTTTCTTTCCACACGGTAAACTTTTGCTTCGTCTAGTAGATTGAGCTGATACTCTTATCGTTACAACTTGCATTCCACAAGGCAGGGCGAAACAAATCCACTTCTATCTTATTAGAGGAGCTTGACGGATTTTCCAGAAGCGGCCGACCACTGCAATACAACCGATTTCAATTGCGATAGAATTCCAGTAAATCATGACAAAAAATAGAATCGTATTCGTTAGTTCCAGTAGTATTGACAATGTGCATGATTTGGATTCCATCTTGGAGATTTGCTGTAGAATCAATCCACGAAACAAATAAATCGACCGCTTACCTTTTGGAGCTTTTCATTCATTGTCTCGGGTGAGACTTTGCTGTCGTCGTACGAAATGGTAACAAGCTTTGTTTCCAGATTGGCATCGACACTCTCGACACCATCAAGCTTCTTGAGGATGCGTTGAACTGCACCTTGGCAGCCTCCACTGTGATAGTTTGGAAGCGAGTTTACAATTGTAAAGAATTCGTTACAAGGAACCATGGGTGAGACGTTATGGAATTACCAGAGATGCAAATCGCACTTTTTGCCAATCCCTGTTTTTTGTTTCCCTTGCCGACACGTACCAGGTCATTCCAACTTCGAATTTGGTTTCAGGCATCTTGATTCTTTTTATTATTCTTTCTGTTACTATTGTTGTTCGTCTTGGACTCTTCGATTTGACTTCGGAGCAATGGTTGGGTTTGTGTGACTTCTTTCAACTTGGTTGACAGCAATCGATCGACCATCGACGATTTTTCTCTTTACTCACTCGTTCACTCGTGGAAGTTCCGGAAAACGTGTGATTCGAATTCTTGTGAAATCTTTCCAGCTAGCGGGTCTGAGGGAGGTTACTGGGTCATAGAACCAAAGTGCGTCTCGAAAAAGACTTTGGATTTTCGGTTGAATCAATCTAGTCGTACCAGTATTTAGGATTCATTCGACTACAACATCATCATCATTATGTCGTATCCGATTCAGATGCTCCACTCATTATTTTTCTCTCGACGAAAGTCAAAAGCAATCCATCATGACAATTATGAAACAAACTCGAGATGACAATGAGATTCATGTTTTGACATTAGCATCGTCTCTAACTTTTTATCGGAGAACTTCCTGATCAAACCTTTGACACTGTGCGTTGTCGATGACAATGAAAGCATCGACCCAGAAGCGATGTTTCGTTTGCAAATCGGGTAAAAGAACCTTTCGCAAATGTTTCGGGCTATTTCGAGTATTCATCGCAATACAGTTCCTTTCGAACGCAATACTACCATACATCCTAGTCGGCAATCAATTTCTACATTGCCAAGCATGGACGCACTCTTTGTTGTTCAAGTCCAAGGAAACTTTCAAGCTGGCGGAAATCCAAAACTTGGAAGCATCGATTCAGACTGCAAATTCCGAATGCCTTGTCGATGATAGCGATGTTTCGTTGCGCTATCAATCTTACTCGATTGGTGGTAGATCGAGCGACGGGTTCGTCGCTGTTTCGGTTGGACTTACAGAGCAACCAAAAGGACTGAAAAATCGTTTGCCAGTGTAAACAGCAACGACGATTCGGGTGTGTCTACTACAACAAGCCGAAGAAATACTGCGAATCGCGCATATTATCCTTGTCCAGCTTGCAACGGTGCGATTGGATAGGACAAGTGGTAGCAGAAGGAAATGATCCCCAGGAACTGGTGGAGAACCTACAGCAACAGCAGGATGATTTGTTTTCTCCCAGCTTCGATACCGATGGGTGGAACTTGGACTATGTCAAGCTGGTAGGAGACGTGTCATCCAACAAGAAGCCGAAATATACCATGAAATCGTTGCTATGCGCAGTAGCTCATGAAATGCCATCACGGCCATCGCTGGATCCGGCTCTAGGCCAAAGGCCGTCTTTTGATCGTAGATACAGGCTACAGAAGGAATGGATTCTTGTTTCCTGGTTCAATGCATTGACAATATGCCAAAGATGGAAAGCAAATCGTCGCTTCAACAAAAATGGGCAAAGAGACCCTTTCAATACAGCAGTGCAATCAACTTTGAAATAGCCGAGATGGTAATGGCAAATTCTAATGACATTGTGCAACAACAACAACAAAAACAGCGAGCATGTCGGTAGCGATAGCGATGATACGAAAAGAGTATTGTTCGACCCTACCTGCGGAAGCGGGACGTTTCTAGCCTTGGCGTTGGCGAACGATTTTCACGTAAAAGGGTGCGACATCAATCCCAGTGTCGCAGAAGGTGCCATTCAAAACAGTTGAATACTTGTTCGGAAACGAAAAGCTAAAGCAGTGTGCGAACATTCAGGCTCGTGATAGTTGCAGCCCCTTGAAAAACGATGAAACTAGCGACATTTCGTGCGTAGTTGCCAACCTTCCGTGGGTAAGACTTTTTAAGTGCTCTTGACAAGCAAAAACGTACAGGAATCATGACGATAAGGTGGATATCATTCTGTTTCACTCACACTTTCTTGTATTTTTACCATTTACAGGGACGCAATAGTGTATTATACATCGACGAGAACCGAACGAATTTTACGATCCGTGCGCTCTCAAATCAAGATCGGAACTCCATGCGCATTCATCACGAGACCAGTCGAATTACGGGAGAGAACAAAGGACCATCGTTATTGTTTGAATCCACTGGTTTTGATGTATTGGGGCAAGCCTTTGTTCCACAGCGCGACTTTTTGCTCCCAGTGGGAAAGAAAAAACGAAAGAAGCCTTCTACCAAAAACTCAGATGATGGTGACTCTGGTTCTTCGCGCAATCAGAATCAGTGCGTCGTCACCATTGCAAGAGCCGAAGATATTTGAATCGCTCGAAGGAATTCCAACATAGGTGTGTCACGAATTCATCGATTCGTTCACGTAAGTTCAAGGTGGTCAGCAACTCAAATTTAACGTTGAATTCAGGAATGCAAAAGAGGACGCTTCAATAAACGGGGGAAAATTTAATCCCATATGATTGGTTGCTCAAAAATTTCATTTCCGTACTGATTTGAGCGATAGGTAAGTTTCTAGGTTTTCTCTTGTATTGAGCAGTAGTACTTGGTAGTGATCGATTCATTCATTCCATCTCTGTTCAGTCTAAATCGTTGCTGTTCTTTCATACTTCTACTACTTGATATTCAAAGATGATCCATCGTTTCTTGCACTTCAACTTCGAATGATTCCAGAAATCGTTTATTTGCAACAATGAGTTGGGAAAAAGTTGGGTCACATAGGAATAGATCTAAACATCGGAATGGGAAAAGCGCGAAAAACCATTCTGATACTGATGCCCAGATCCGACTTCTCTTGGAGACCCATAAAACTGAGCCGTGTGATAGAATTGATAACTACCATGATATTCGTCTTTGCGACAAGTACCACTCGAATTTAGAAGATAAGCGTCGGAATCCGTATCTAACGTTCTACAGCCCTGATGAAGAGACTTGTTTGAATCAGTATGAAGTAATGTACCATCCCATGATATTTCGGACTGCCTTCTGTCAAAAGGGATCAAATTGTATCTTTGGCAAGACGTGCGCAAGAGCTCATTCTTCGGAGCAATTGAGAGATCGGACCGAGTCAACTAACGATTACTACAACCAGACTTTGCAGCCAGTACGCCAGAAGCAATCTCTTGCTTCTGTTTTGGATCTTTCTTCGATATCACGAGTAAAACCGAACTTTTCCGACCTTGCACGAAAAGCTTGGAAGGAGAGACATATTTCTCCGACAAAAAGATCGATGAAAATTCCGGAACATCTTTGGTTTGCAGTAAACAGGTCCAACGAATTGTTCCACCAAATTCAGGAAGCTGCGATAGAGGAGGGCCTTGGCACTGTCAATCGTGACATTGTAGATCAGCTCACCATTCGAGGCATTAATCACAGTGGTATTATTGCACGCATTAAAAGCCTTCTGGTCGAACCGTCACCATACTTTGCCTCCCGCATTCTGAGTTATGGAGAGCGAATCATTACAAGCCTCAAAGGATTGGAAACTAGTGAGATTTCGAAATCGAACAATTTGCTCGTTCAATTTTTGCCAGACGGAACGTTGCGAATGACTGCTGTCCAAACAAAGAAGCAAGCGGTTAACGATCTCTTGGACAATGAAATAGCTAAGTTGGACTTTTGGATCAAACGAGAAAAGTACGACGATTTTTATTCATGCAGCTGTTGTTTTGATGAATGCAATAAAGATCAAGGAATAATGTGCGAAAATGGTCATTTTTATTGTTCATCAAGCGAGGACGAGGGCAACCAATGTTTTGCTATGTTAGCAAAGTCGCAATTTCTTCATCTATCTAGCAGGGCAGACCACTGTCTCCTTTGCCCCGAATGCAATGCGCCATATGGAAATAAAGCTGTCGCATCGAATCTATCAACTGACGTTTTCGATGAGTATCAGGGAGCAATAGTGGATGCAAAAGTTACCAAGAAAGCCGACGAGATGAATGCAAATTTCAATCAGCGTTTGCAGACCGCAGTTGCCGAAGTATTAGAGACCTATGGAAATGCTGAGTCGAGGCTTCTAATGGAAGCAAAGAAATTGGCCAATGAAGCCAGGGACACGATTTTGAATCTAAGATGCCCTCATTGTAACGCGGTTTACGTTGACTTTTCGGGCTGCATGGCAATTGAGTGTGCACGTTGCAAAGGCAATTTCTGTGCGTATTGCCACCAAAAGACAACAACTTCGAGAGGTGCACATGAACACGTTCGACAATGTCTAATGAACGAAACTAATACTGGAAGCTATTACGCAACTGCCGAGCAAATTCACGATGCACAGAGAAAATATCGAACAAGGGAGATCAAAAGTTTTCTCAGGAAGCACAAAAAGAACCTCCAAAACGCCATTGTGATCGAACTGAAAAAAGACTTGGACGAACTTGATATTAAACAAGAAGCTCTGTTCGAGTTGGGCAACCTAATGTAGAATGCTATTCATGCTTCAGGAATGCAGTTACGTAGTAATGGAATAAGGTAGAATATAGGTGCACTAAATAATTAACTTTCATCATTCCAATCGGATGGGTTCGGCCTTATTAATTTCCCGAAACACTTGCGTCGTGTAATCACTGTCCTTGTCAGGAGTTTCTGTTGCGTTTCCTGTTGATGATTCCGAATAAACTTCAACAAGTACATTTTGAAAGTATTCTTCTTGTTCGTTCCATATTTTCTCTTGTTCACTGTCTATATTTTCCCCGAGTTCCCCCTGTTTGAATTTCTTTCTACTTTGTCGTAGCGCTTGCATCATACCCACACGATGTTGTCCATCGATTATCGACAATTTCCCCTCGGCATCTTCATTCAAGCATATGATGCCAGGAAAACCTAAATGCATCTGTTCTTCTTTTTCAGCAGCCATACTCTTCACTCGATCATACTTAAAGGTTCGTTGTTTTTTCCAAATGGGAATCGTTCCTAGTCGACCAGAAGAAACGACGTGTACGCGTTTGTATCCCAAATCGACAATCACAGGACCAAGGAGAGGATGGGCTGGGTTCTCAGAATTTGCGCCGGTAGAAAAACTGTTATCAGTCTTTCTCATTGCAGCCCGAGCTTCCCTGAGCTTTATTTTTTCTTCCAATGGAAGAGCGCTATACTCTCTCGGCGAATACCACGGTATTTCTTCTTTCGTTTCTTTTTCTGGAATCTCGTCTTTCTCATCGCCGTCGTTATAAGTCGCGCTTTCTGCACGAGCGAATTCATCTTCTAATTGTGCGAGCTCTTCCTTCCTCCTCTTAATGTCATCGGCTTTCTTGAGCAAATCATCTTCTATTTTGTCAAGTACGGCTTTTTGCTGCTTGCGTATTTGTATCTTTGCTTCGATCGCTTTCAACTTTTCAGCTTCTTCTTGTTCCAATGCAGACATATCAACATCTATTGTTTGGGTTTTTTCCTCCGTCTCCGAATCGCCTTCTGCCTTTGATTCATTCAAAATCGGTTCGATATCTTCGACCTCTTTCTTTTCTACTGTAACTTGAGTATCTGTTGGTTCCGATTGAATGTCTTGAGGTTCTTCCTCGATTTCTTCGTCTGCTTCAGATTCCATTTCTGGCTCTTTTCTTCGAATTTCTTCATCGGTAATTTCGATTGTATCTGCTTCCGTTGCTTCCTCAGAGCCTTTTAATGTTTGGTCGATCTCTTTGCTTTCGGCAAATTCATTTGCTTCTCCAACATTTTTCTCTTCCAGATTTTCCTTTGAAATTGGTTCATCCTCTGCTTTCTGCTTTCGTCTCATCTTCTTCTACTGTACTGCTTTCTGCGGCTGCTCCAATCAGTCCACCAGTGATGTACGTAGTCGCAGGTTCTGATTCATCCACTGGCATGGGTACAGGATCGTACGGCTCGTACATAGTAACAGGTTCTGAATTATCCACAGGTAGTGATACAAGATCATTCGCGGTTTCGTCATCCTCGATTTTCACAGGATTCGGCCGAAACATCCCAGAATATTCTGTGGTATCTTTTTGGTTCAGCTTTGCGTCGTACCCATTGACCTTGACGAAGTTTTCCGTCGGCTCCGGCGTGGCCGCGATTACGACAGGCTTCATCATTCCACCTTGATATCTTCTCAATTTCGGTTTTGGAGTTTCATCATTTTTGGATTCCGAAGTTTCATCACCCTCGCCGTCTGCTTGCAACAATAATGAACTCGTCAGAGGAAACGCTTGTTGCCGTGTCGACACATAGAAGGCCTCAACCGGAAAACCCAATAAGAAAACGGCCACAATCGCAATCTTGAAGCGCTTTCGCGGCATAACTCTATTCTCGGTATCCATTGTAGATTTGTATCTCAAAGCTAGAGAGAGATAGGGATTACGAATGCTTTATCGAGGCTTCTATCGCTCTTGTCAGAATACTTATTCGTTGTTGTTGTAACGCAAGTACTGTAGAAGAAAATAATTATTGTCGGAGGCAGCAAAAAATCTTGCATCCTGTGACGACACAGTGTTCTCAACCAATGATATTCCACGTGGAAGCGTTATATTGGTCGTAAAAAGAAGGTGTCCGCTCGCCTGGAGTTGTTATTTCCGAGCGCGCAAGCCTATTTTAAATTTTGCCATGTGTTGAAATAAGCCGGACCTCGGTCGTGGTATCTGACGGAAGGTTGAAGGACGTTACAAAACGGGTTTTGTTCTTTGGAATTTCAAACTCTGCGCATTGTAGCATCCGATTGGTGCTGATGAATGAGTGTCCTCTAACGATCATTTGGGTTTATCGAATGAGCAAGTCAAGATATTATTATGGCATTGTGTCCAAAGACGAGAACACGTTTCACAGATCACCGGCAATCGAAGATTTTTGTCAATCCAATTCAACCTGATCTGATCATTATTATTTTTGAACGGAAAGGACAACGCTAGTGTAAAATGCCAACTGAAACCAAAATCGATAGCCTCTTGGGTGAGGAGAAAAAGGACGACTCGTTCAACCATTCCTTCAGCATCAGCGCTGTCGATGACGATGGAAGCGAAGCGAACGATGAAGTGAAAACCAAGTTGGTCAAGTTTGCCGAGGACGAAGCAGAAAAGCAGGACGCTGAACTGGACCAGGAGCGCTCTCGCCAAGAACTCCTATCGAAAATCGCTCGATTGACGGATATTCTGAACGAAGCACAACAGCAGGTGCAGGCCGAGAAGGACAAGAGAAAGAAAAAAGAAAAATCACTTTTGAAACTTGCCAAAGAACTCAAGAAGAGGAATTTGGTCAGGGAAAAAGAGGAAGATCGACTAGAAGAGGTACGTTCAGGAATGCGAAGAATGAATGTTAAGAAAGAATGTATTGCAATTTTTCTTGTGAACTGTGTCTCACATTTTTTTGTGTTCATGTTCACGATTGAAAATCAGCTCGAAGAGAAAAAGAAGTATTTGGAGCACCACTGGGTTCTAGCCCAAAAAGAACTCGACCAAGAAAAGGCGTTGCACTCAAAACTTCAAGCAGAAACTCAGAAAGAGCACGAGCAGGTCATCAAGGAGGAAAAGACCAAGTTCGAAAAGGAGAGACAAGAACACGAAAAACGATTGTCGGATCTCAAGAAAGCCCACATAGATCAATGCGAGGAATTGGGCCGCGAAGCAATGAAGGCCAGGTTAGAGGCAGATCGCTTGCATAACGAACTTACCGCAAGAGGTATGGAAGTTCCTCGCCATGCGATCTTCAAAGACAAAGAAGTGAAGAAAGGAATCTTTGGACAATCGAAGGTTTTGGTTCTCGTTTCCATCTTGTCTGTTGTAATTGCCATTCTAGCAAACTTTCCCCGAGATGCATTTTCAAAAAGCGGAGTTTGCGCACCAGTCATGCCAGGAACGACCTTCGATGACAATGCTTACGGAATCTTTGAAGCGCCTTGGTGGGCTCCGGCATCGATGAAGGAGAAGGCATTCGTTTCGCTTCTGCAAAGATATCAATAGCACCTCCAAGTCGGGCAAGGACGTCAACGTCCCGTCATCTGTTGAATGGAGTAGAGATGGAAAGAACAACAAGCTAACAGTATCGGCCAATGGATCTGTCGTTTTGAAAAAGAGTGTTGCCAAGACACAGATAGCAGGCAACAAAATCACGTTCTGGAAACGAAATAACGCCGTTGAGGAAGTTCCCTTCGACTGGGTATCGATGAAATAGATTGAGCCGCATCTTTATTCGAATTCATCTTAAATCTACATCCATACTGTACCCGAAGGCTACAATGCTGTGTCACATTCGATTCTCAAACTGAAACAAGAAAAACAAACCTTCGGGATGCATCGAAACATGCAGACACAATACCCTCGCTACTTTCTTCATGCACTGCGCAAAATATCAAAATGGGGTACTGTGGAAAGCGGTGAACTGATATGGTACCAAACAACCTGCAGAACACAGAACTCCATTTTTTCTTACTCATAGATGAAAAACAATACTCATTTGTTTTCCGACGATGCAATCATTGGCATCGCACGAAGACAAAAACAACGACTAAATATACGAAGGAAAAGGACAAAATAGAGTAAATAGTTTGATACATTATGCATAATACTCTTCTCTAGAACAAAAATTGGATAGACGCGTAACTGGATGTCTCATCCGGAAGCATCAAGCAGCATTATATCACTGTAACGGTGTCGTTTTTGTGGGCTTGTCGGAATATAAGGATTTGAAAGCTTTCCAAATCTCCAATCAAGCCATCTCACCAGTACTTGGTGGTTCGATGATCGCATCATTCGTCGCATTTGTTGGCGTTGCCGGAGGCTGTTCGCCGAAGCTTCCGAGGTTGCCTGCTTCGGTATGGCACAAAACTGTCAACAGGAATGCAACAAGAGCAACTCCCGCACAAATCAGCATGACAGCGGGATTCCCTAATATATCTGCAGGCTGGCGCAAACAGGGTGGCCCCCGTCAGTGCTCCCAATTTTCCGGCTGCAGCAGAGACACCATTCCATGTCGCTCGATGATCCTCCTCGAAAATCAAACTGGGCAGTATAAATGTCGTAGTATTGGGTCCGTAGTTTGCAAAGAAAAAGGTCATTCCGTAGAGAAAGACCAATGTCGCTGGGTCACCGCGTAGGTAGCTCCAGTTGAATCCGATGGTGGCATACAAGATTGTCATGGCAGCAAACCCCTGTAACATGACGTATCGCGGAGTTTGTTGTACACAAAACGTCTTTTTGCCCATGACTATTCCAGCCATTGCATATCCGGGCAATGCAATGCTGGTCAAGATCAAACTGTCGATTGCTGTCTGGCGTAGCAGCTCAACCGTGTTACTCCCGCTATTCTTTCCAAACGCCGCTTCGACAACAATTGGTTGAAAAATCGTGTTCCCGTAAAATACAACATCGAAGAGGAACCACGTTCCAGCTGTCCCAAGTACTTTTTTACCCAATCCAGGCTCGTTGAACAAACACTTCAACCATCCTCTATAACTGTTACTGGCAATGACAGTTACTGCTCCATCATCGATCTCCATCTGGGCAATGCCGTCCGATGTAACATTCTCGGTTTGTTCTCCTACTTCTTCTTGTGATGGTTCCTCAACCGGAATAGCACTATGCTGCCTAGAATGCTGTCCACATTGCATAAGCATCAAAATAGTTCCTGGTACAGCACCGACACCAAGCATGGTTCGCCAGACAACGTTCAAATCCGACGAAAAGCAAAATAGGAGGACAGCAACGAGCGGGACTGTCACAAAGCCAACGCCCTGCATGCTAAAGGTCAAAACCACTCTCTGTACCGACGATGCGTTGCTGCTTTCACTTTCGTCTTGCTCTCGGTTGCCCTCCTCGGCACTAATAACGGCAGCTAGCGGATAGACACCTCCACACCCAATCCCCAGTATAAATCTCCAAGTGGCCAACCACAAAAACAAAGATTGGGCCGGAGCATCTTTCCCAACACCCACCAAGGCGCTTGCCAGACTTGCAACAATCTGCAAGGCCATAACCAACCGCAGGGCTCCCATTCGACCCAACCAAGAATCTCCCAGAGCTCCACCCACCAGTTGACCGAAAATCATCCCCGCCAGCAAGGAGGAGGCAACCATGGCGGTGTCTTCGTCGGTGCTCCCGGCATGCAAGACTTTTAATATTGGCAAGACCAATGAAATATTGACCACATTGTAACTCGTAGAGAAATTGCTGATCATGGCCGTGATTTGGGAAGAGTTTTGATACCATTTTTTCTTTGTCACAACATCAGGATTCACATTCACATTCACGCCATCGCTGCTGTTCTCGACACCCGTCTCCGGAGACGCTGCCATTTCCGATGCCGGAGCAGGAAGCAGTGGTCTCTCCAATTCCTCTAGACTCCCGTACGATACAGTTCTTTCCATTTGCATTTTAGAAATTGTAAGAATTATGAGCAATTCTTACAATTCGAAATGGAATGAGATTCTTACAATTCGAAATGGGAGGAAGGAAAATAGGATGGAAGATTCATTCTGTATTGGCTTCTGAAATCAATCAAGGACTTTCCGACTCCACGTAACATACTTTTGACACGGCATCAGTCGTACAACATTCTCGTAACTTTCTACGATATTCTTTCATTCCTTTTTTCGGAGTTGGCCCGGAACGATGGAATCGAAACTTCCGAGAATGGGGGCAATCGTGTTGTGTGGAATTCTGTGAGTCCGGCATTCTGCATACTTCTTTGGTTGATTAGTTCGACTCATTTTCAAAAAAATTCTTACCGATTTTGAATCTGGAATTTATTTTTTACGTACTACTTCATTATTTGGGAAGTTCAAAAGAGGCCTTGCATTGAAACCATCCCGAAGCATCCAAGGTCATCTGACTTTTGATACCATTACTTTAGAACTGCAAGACATAAAAGTATTGAACAATGCCCCTGATAAGCAACCGAAAAGGCGTCACAAAGAGGAAGACCTTCCTACGCGAACTTGCTTTCAGTCGTTTTGGAATGGTCATTTTTCTGTTGGTGTTTGTGGTCATGGTTTTCATCACCATCTCGATGAATTCGATAGAAGTTACGGGTATGTTGGATCTTGTCGCTGACACTCCTGTAGAAAGCAAGAAAATAGGCAAACATAATTGCCTGAACGAGGATTTTAAGTCCGCAAAACAAGGTGGGAGTCTGGACGTTGCTCAACGACAACATGGACTACGTCAAGGGAGCCACAAAATTGGGATTGGGGATACGCCGACACACCAAGACACCAGTCGATCTGGTCGTGATGGAACTCCAGTCCAAACCGCTGGGTGAAGACATGTGGGAGATTTTGAAGACTTCCGGGTTCATCCGTTGCTCCGTCGAGCCAATCAAGGCTCCCCGAAAAACCCGAGGCGATCTCAAGGAAAAATTTGCCGTCTTGCACATGTGGGCAATGGAAGTATACGAGACGGTTGTCTTTTTGGATGCAGACACGTTTATTAAGAATAGCATTGATGATCTGATACAAATGGATTTAAAGGGCAAGGCTCTGGGAGTGACGAAAGATATTTTGCATAAGCAATGGGTCGAGACCTTCAATAGCGGAGTCATGCTTTTGCATCCAAGCGAAAAGGAACATAATCGATTAATGGAACTACTGTACAGTGGAATACAATTCGATTTCATCATGTCGGATCAAGGTTTTCTGAACGAAGTTTACAAAGACAATTGGCACGAGATTGGCTTTGTGAACAACGCTAATCTTGCACTCTATAGATTTGAGAGGAAATATTGGGATCAACACAAGCTGGAGGATATAAATGTGATCCACTATACCATGCAAAAGCCCTGGAAGTGCAGATCAAAAGGTCCGTATTGGCCTATTTGCAAACTTTGGATCGATGCGTACGCCGATGACGAGAAATAGCGGATGAACGATGCCGAGCGGATAGGGATGAAAAAGAATCAATTTATGTAAATTACTTCGCATTATCAAAAACGAATGTTGATATTATAATCGTACCTAATGAGTTGTGAAGGTCATAACTTCGTTAGATCTTATATAATAGCATACGCCATCTTTGGTTCCAATGCAATCAGTGGATAGAAGAACCAATGTTTGTCTCGACAAATTTATCTTCCGTCAAGATTGAAAACTACAAAGGAATCCAGACATCACCTTCCCTTTTCCGATGATCCTCGTTTCCAGATTTGCTCCTACAATGGGATCCGCTCCCAGGGGACGTCCCATCCGACGAACACCCAAAATTCGCTCAAAAGCCGATTCACGAAGGACCGTAGTAGCATTGTAAGGTATCAGTTGCACGGTATCACCACGCACTAAAAAGTCTGCCCATTCCGACCTCTTGCCATCATTGGAGTTGCTGGATTCGTCCGTAGTGGCTCCTCGGAGAACTCCCGAACCATCCTGGATAGTCGACTCTTCTTCCCTTTTTGTCCAATACAGCTCTCCTCCAAAATCATCGGTTTCCGCGGCATTTCGAAAGGCAACCCCGTGGGCTTCCAAGCTCGCCCCGATGCCCATCCCTCGGGCCCAATAATAGCCACCGACGTGGTGGTTGCTCAAGCCAATGCCCAGAAAGGCACCCCCGGGCACGTGTTCTTGGAGAGAGGGCATCTACCCTTCCAATCACGGGGCTCTTGCCAGAACCTTTTTCTTCGTTGATTCGATCCCGCACGCTCGTGTCCGTGATTTTGGTGTGCACGAAGACTGATCCATCGAGGGTTGCGGTTTCGTCAGTTGCTTCGCAGCTTCGCAAATAGTCGTCCAAACTCATTGACGTCTTGTTTAGGGCACTTTCGGCGAGAGACAATTCGACCAACAATGTCGGCGTCGGCAAATCGCTGAGAAGATCCCTCACTTTCACAGATTCTTCGCCTTTTGCCGCAGTGGCACAAAGACTCCCAAATTGCGATCGAGCAATCGAGTGTTGGTGATTCAGAATATTTGGAAGATGTTGTCGGCAACTTTTTGGACGTAGCGCAGGGGATAGCGTGCCCGTAAATGCGAGAAGCCTCGTAATGGAACCAACGATGCTTCCCAAGAACAAAAGCAGTGGGAATACGATTTTCCTCCTCGACAACATCATTGTTTCTCTCTTTTTATTGTTTGACGAAACTGATCCTGGTGAAGATAATTGCGGTCGCCGCCTTCAAGTAGTGTTTTCAAATAACTATAGCACTCTTTTTCATTGACAGATTGGGATTACTGTATGTGTCGGCATCAAAAATTTGAAAACGCTCAAAATTGTATTATTTAGTAGGCAGGGAATTAGGAACTCATCGAACGGTATGTACGGCATTTTCTCAAAAAAGGCGCGCCAGCATTTGGAAAAAATCTTTTTCCGCGCAAAGGACGTGGTTTCGACCAAACATGCTAAAATAACGAATACAAGTAGTAGAGATCATCATTGCAAGAAACTCTGCAATAAATTTCGGTGGTCTTTGTCATCTACTTTGATATCTCACCTTGTCCATCAGCATCTCGGCACAAGTGATTTCCAAATACTTCTGACAGCTTGATCTTGAATCCATCGAAGATTCTCGTTCATTCTCGTAAACTTTTGCTTCGAAAAAGCTTTCGTGATCGCAAAGTTTCATACCAAGACTAAATCGAAAGTCAAGATTCTTGTCTGCTTGTCAAGTACCACAAAAGGATATCCATCATGTCAGAAAATACCTACACTGTGCAGGTACGTAGCGCACTTGCGTTGATCGATAGTTTATCCCTCCAACCATGGGTGCTGAGAATGATGGATCGTACTGTCCACGTGCAATGACGCCTGTTTTTTCGTTCCACACTCAAATGTGCTGCTTATCGTCTACCCCATACCAGATCGCCAAAACTGGTCGAGCCAAATGCAAGACCTCCAAGGAACCTATCAAAAAGGGTGAGCTCAAGATCGTTGTGGAGGCTCCACTCCGAGAAGGAGCAGATTTTGCCATGAGCAGCTCCCACAAGGTGAACTGCTTCAAGATTCCCCGAAAGCTGGCATCTCAGGGTGTCGACGTGGAAGAATTCGTGGATACGTACCTGATGGACGACGGTTATCTGTTGCTGGAACGCAGACGCGAAATCCTTGCCGGGCTTCAAGAAGCGGCAGCCAAGGCGAAAAAGCCCAAAACGAAAACGGCAAAAAGTGATGGCTCAGGGAGCATTATGGATCGTCTCAAAATGGCAGTGGCAGAAGGCGAGGGCGAGGAACCACCCAAGAAAAAAGCCAAGGGATCAGCGAAAGACGAAGATTTCAAGGCCATGCTCAAAGTCTACAAAAAATACCACAAAGACAAGGTAGCAGAACTCAAGGATGTTCTTCGCTGGAACAAACAACTCCTTGGTGGCACCAAGGAGTTTGTCCTGTTCAAGGTCTGCGACGGAGTAGTCCACGGCCGACTCTGGGTATGCCCCTTGTGTGCGGGAGATTTGAAATACATGGAAGGAGATTATGACAAGATTTGTTGCAGCGGTCGATACGATGAAGGTATGTGTGTGATTGCTGCATTACGAACATGGTTGTGATATTTTACCATCTTTCTAATTCATTTTACTTGTTATATTCTTGGAAAAAATAAAGACATTGCCCAGCGAGTCCCTTGCTCCTATACGACTCCACGACTCGGATGCCCCGAAAGTGTCCGGGCACATCCCTTTTACACGGAGGAGCCATCCGAAGAAGAACAGGAAGCTATTGTCAAACTCCGGGAAGAGATTCGGGAAGGAGGCTCTGGTGACGGCGACAATCCCGTAGCACAAGAACTCCTCAAAGCTGCAAAAGCTCTGGATGGAAAGTTGGACTTTGGGAGCAACGCTGGCCGCAAACAGGCCGTCGGCGAATTCTTGGCACTGGTAGAGGGAAAGGTGGACCTTCCCAAGAATCGCAACCCAAAAATGGAGATTGGAAAGCTCTGTATGGCCAACTCTGGAAAAACGGCTGAGGAAATCATGCAGCTCATCTTTGACAAGTATGGTTTTGCTGTTGCCAAGGTAGAAAAAGCTGCCGCCAAGGAAGCCGCAGCCGAAGCGGCGTGTGCAAATCCAAAGAATGCCGGCCTCATTCTGGCTCTTTCCGAGTGCATGAAGTATTATTTCGCGGAGAAAAACTCGAATGCTGGGTCGAGTTACAGGAAAGCTATTGCAACTCTTACCACACTCGAAGAGGAAGTTACCGAAGACAACGCCATGTCGTTCTCCAAGGGAAAGACGAAGCTTCCCGGAATTGGAAAAGGGACAGCTGAAAAGATGCTGGAGTTCTGCAGAACCGGAACCTTTGCACAAAACTAGAAGAAAAACGAGCGGCTCACGCTTAATAATTATCTCAGACAAACATTCGACTACGAGTTCCTGTGTAAAGTAATCAAAGGCAATACAAGAAATATCGTAATACAAAACTGTAGTCGTCATTTTCATTTATTTGCCTATGATATTCCCGCTGTACGAACTTCGTCCTGATTCTGACCCTAATACTCATCGTCAGGTCGATGATGCCATGGAAAACAATCACAAGAATCGCATTTTTCAAGTTGGGCTAAAGTAACTTTATTTGTTACACTTTGGAGCAGTAGACTTTCGCCATCGCTCGTCCAGATTTTTCATGTTGCACTCAAACAATGGTTTGCCGAGTTTTTGATTTACTTGATTGTGTTGGTTGCATAGCCACAGGCAAAGGTCTTCTCGCGATTCGGCCTCGACGGGGGATTTTTTGAGGTTTGTTTGAAAATCTTCTGCACAATACGTGCATGGATAAAAATCCGCGAGCGTCTGAAAGAAATTCTTGATGCCATCCTGTTGCTTCTTGGTGGGTTGGTCCGGATACCAGGCCGCCATGCTGTGAAGAAGCTTCCATGTCCCCAAACCCAGCTCCGCGCTCCCCGGCGGACACTCTACTTTCTTTTTCTTATTGTATTTTTTCTTCATCGCTTCGAATTCTGCCATCGATGATGGGAGTGCTGCCTTCATGTCATCGCATGCCGGTCGTTCGCAATCGTCGTCCTTTTGGAAGAACCCTTTTTTGGGAGCCATCCTTGATGGGCGTTTAGATGGTTGAAGAGTTTTTGGTGATCACTAAAGAAAGATGATTTCAGTAAATGGCTAGCAGCATCCTTATCCCAGTCTTTTGTACTGTAGTGAGAGTCAATAATTCTTAATGTTTGCAATGCTGATGGTACGATGTGATGATTCGGCTCAGTATTGTAATTTCATGTTGTTATGATTTTGATATTGATCAGTTGAACATGTTTCGAACTGTTTCACTTTTTGACCATTAGATTCGCTCCTTTCGGTTGGGTCGTGCACGAACCTTGAGTCGTGGATTGAATTTTAACTTCAACCTTAAAGATAATTCATACACTGACTCACTGAATGAAAGTCAGTCACAGATCAATCTGATGATCGATGTTTTCGTTGTTGTTGTGCTTTGCTGACATGGATTGTCGTCTTCATCATTGTATCGAATCGAACCTTGCCATCTACGTTTTAGCTTCATGAGATTATAATTATTCTGAATGCTGTTCTTGAAAATGAAATTTTGTTTACTGCACGCTTCAATCTACCTGCTCTCGCAGCAGGGTGCCTCTGGGTTTTCTCCCCAATCGTTCGATGCTTCCGCAAAGTCGCCTACCTCGATCGAATCCAACCAAGACGAAACAGCATCATTCGAAACATCCCCCGATCGCCGCAATTTCTTCGGATCGGTTCTGGGTTTGGTTTGTGCTCCTGTGATGGTCTCGTTGACCTCCATGCCGTCGTCTGCCAGTGCCCGTGATGAACTTTTCAAGCCAAACCCCCTGACAAATCCAGTTCTGGAACAACTTCGGATATTGGAACAAGCCGAGAAGGATAACATCCAGTACAATGGCGAATTAGAAAAGGGAGATGCCGGTAACAAGGGGAAAGTTGATGCCTATCCAGCTCTTTTGGTTCCTATACTAAAGATCGATGTTGAATTGAGCGAAGTTAGATCCTTGGTTCGTTCGGGAGGCGAAAGCAAGCCATCGAAAGAAGCCATGACGAAAGCTCTGACAATCTTGCAGCAGCCGACCTACGAAAAGATCAACTTCAAAAAAACCTTCAATCGATACGGTGACAATATTTACTACAGTGATCCCGATCGTGCGAATCTCTATCTTGGCGGAGGAGCTACCCCAAAGACGGAACAATCGATTGCCTATTTGTTGAGAAACGATATCTTGACAAACATGGAGAACCTAAGAGCAGAGCTCGAATACCTCATCAAAAGCGACGAGAACGACACGGAGTATTTATTCTCGTACGCCGACATTTGTTCGTCGGCAATGAAAAAATACCTTGCGCAAGTACCACCGAATCAGCTGGAGGAAGCACAAAGAATACTGGCTTCCCAATGAACATCGCGATTATAATGTAGCAAACTTAATCTTAGTGGAAAACACCATTAAATTCAAACTACGTATTCTCTGTTCATGAAACAGATAACAACAGCTTTAAAGATCGTGTTGATGACTTCAAAAATTAATATGGCTTGCTAAAGAATTTTCAATGAAGTTAAAATTAGAGACTTGCGTTGTCTTTTTTTCTTCGTGTCCCAATTCAAATTCAATGATGTGAACGATAATTCGAGATCGATGAATACCATCTTCAATTTTGTGAAAGTTACTTTTTGGTCACTTTCAATACAAAATTATCTCCATAGGTTGTTCTAAATGGGTACCAACCTCCACTCAACAAGAAAAATTGCGACTCTTCGTCCTCATTCTTATCGATTCCAGGTGGGGACAAAAGTGGTGTCAACGTAGCGGCATTTCGTCCAGGAGGCGCTTGCGGAGATTTGTCTTCGCTAAGCTGCGTCCATTTCGCTGTAGTTTTCGAAGATTCGCTTTCTTCCAGTTCCAATAACCATGTATCGCTGCATCCGTGCAAACCAACCTCATCGGAGCGACTTGCGCCACCAAATAAAATACAAGATTTGTCATCCAGAGCTGAAAAGCAAGGAGATGCACGTGGGCTGGGCATGGCGCCTTGACAATCGCATTGTTCCCAAACCCAAGTTTCCGTGTCCAAAACAAAGACTTCGTTGGACATGTCACCACTCTGTGCTGCACCACCAAACAAAACAATCTTGCTCGTTCCGGGCAGTTGTGCACAACAATGCAAGCCGCGTGCAGATGGGGATGTGCCCAGACACGGGTTGTTTCGTGAGCTTGGAAGTCTCCAGGTCGAGGAGCATAACATGATCGGTGCATCGATGGTTGTGGATGAAAACTTTTGACGACAACGATGACTTTTCCATTAACGGCAAAGCACACAATCGACTCGTTGGTTCTTGCAAATCTACCGACAATTCTTTCCAGCTCCCATCGCTAGTGAAGGCCTGAATGTCCTTGAGAATTACTCCGCCCGTCCCGGCCTCCTGTGAATCCCAACCACCGAGCACAAGACCCGCAGACTTGTCCTTTTCGAGTTGACACGAAATCGCCGCAGATGCCAGACGTGGTTGCGGCTCAGACGAGGATGCCGGTTTGACCAAATTCCACTTTTTCTCGTTTCCAAAGCACCACAAATCGTTGGTAGGATAACGTTCGGCAGTGTCAGTGTCCTCGGCATACCCACCAAAGACATACACCTTGTCGTCTAGTCCAAACGCCACGTGGCCAGACCTGGGTGGGTTGATGCTGCTCTTCACATCCAGACCGAGGTCAATCCATTCCGCGCTCCAAGACGCCACCACTGGTGCAAAGAGGGAGGCGAGGATAAGTTGCTTTGAAAGATTCGAGAAGAACATCAGAATGTAAAATCGATGGGCAAGCCAAAATCACGGGAGGTCGAAAATGAAATCAGAATGAGCGAAGCTGAAGACAGACGAGAGCTCTTCTGGTCAGAAGCGTACGCAATCGTTATGGCAACTTCTGCGTGTTATATTCGTTTTAGAGTAAGTGACAGAGGAGTCGAAGGACAATAGAATGAGATAGAATTCGAAACCAGAACCCATCTGATGATGTTGCGATTGACGATGTGGTGTCATTGTCATTTTTGTTCTCTCTAGTGGTTCACGGTATTTGAGTCACGAGTGATAAAAATAACGCTAATTTTTTTACCAGTCGACCAACGTTCATCATCTCCACACACCATCTCACTACTGCGACGATCTCAGATCGACCATGATCGGATAAAACAAAATTCAAAAAAGTTTGCGGCTATTAATCACTTCTGAAGAGTGTCTCTGCTATCGAACTTTCAGACCCCATCTTTACAATACATTGAATTCAGGTTTCATTGCCTTTCTTTGGTAACATCTAATCCGTACTTTAAGGATCAATCAACACACAATGTCAGAAGCCGGCGCCGAAGAAAATGCCGCTGAACGCAGGTTCGGGTCTCAATTCGACGACATTCATATCTTGTCAAATGCACAAGTGGCTGTGATTCTTCAAGTCAGTGCTGGTCAAGCCGTAACAAGAGACGAAGAGCTGAATGAAGTGTACAGAAAGACACAAAAATACGTGGAGAGATTCAACCAAATGTCCAACAAGGAAAAGGATCACCAGGGTAAGTGTGATGTGTGTTTGATCCACGATGCTTTTCAAAATGATTGCCTGCGATTGATCATTTCGATTTTTGACAATCGCCTTCCGATACTTATCATTCTTTTTATTATGTAACGTCATTTCGTGTTGCTACGCTGGATGGATAAACAGAATTGGTGGAGGAATTGGATAACCTGCAGGATGCTTTGACAACCTTTCGAAAGGAAACAGACGACGGGGATGAATTGGAATTGCACGGATTTGAAGTTGCGGCTCTGATGAATTTGGTAATTGCCGATACCACTGTGGAAGAAGCGTGTGCTTTGATTCCTTCCTTGTCCCGTTTGCCGGAAGCGGCAATCGACGAAATTCTTGATTTGATCAAGAGCACAATGCTGAGAATCATTTCGTAACCAGAGCCAGCAGCTACTTGTAATACATCGAAGTTCTTTCGATTCAAACATGCGAGAGGAATCCGGTAAAGAAAGCATTGGATGAGCGATTTCATAGAAAACTCTGGGTCGTCAAGGGGTCTGATAGCTTTGAGTATTGCGCTATGAAAGAAGAAATCGTAAGATTCCTGTTTCTTAGCCTACAGATGATTTGACTTTTATAAAAGAAACATCTCTTATTTCAACATCGTCAATAGTTTCAATGAAAGGCGACGTTTATTCACAAACGTTTCTTGCAAACATTTTTCGAAGTTGATACAAAAATTTGATAGGAAGCAGGAGGTGCTTTTAAAACCACAATTTATGTCATTAAAACACTATACTGATAGTTGGAAATCTCCATGTTGCATATGCATTGAAATGAATCGAACACCGTCAACCTTGTCGTCTGCACAAAAGCAGATTGTTTCGCGTTTTCAGTTCTAAATTCAGAAAGCGGTCATTCCAAGGTTTGCGACGAGACAACTCATTTTTAAAATGAACAAATGCATCCAACGGAAATTGATTCAAATTTTTATAGCTCCGTGTGTTCACTTCCATCCATTTCCTCTCGAGAAAATAATCTTACTCCGCTAGCTCTTCGAATAGCTCCACAAAGGTTTCGGACGATTGCGCTCCCGAAAACCCGTACGGCCGTTTTCTGTCAGCAGAAACAATGAAATATGGGACACCCTTTATTCCAAATCTTCGCCTTCCAGACGAGATTTCCTGCTCTACTTGCGCTCTTCCCTCATCGTTGGTGAGATAACGTTTCAAATCCTCACTAATGTCGCTATTGGTGCTACCGGCATTTTCACTATTGGCTTCTTCGCCTATCTTAACCAAAACGTCCACAAGGGAGATGTTTTCTCCCTTCTCGTACTCTGCTTGAAACAAAAGAGCATTCACTCTGTCCGTTGAGGCAATTCCATTGATATCACAGAACTGGATGAGCTGATGAGCCTTGCTCGTGTTTGGCCACCACTTCCAGTTCCCGAAATCAGCACCATCCTTTCGTCCTTCGGATTTCAAATGGTTGGTCCATCCGCCTCCACCCCATCTCCGACGACAGTAATCGTCGACGGTTTCGCCCTTTTGAGCTGTTCCAGGATCAATTTGAAATGGTTTCCACTCCACCTCAACCTTCCTTTCGATGGCGCCGTCTTTCGCGTCCACAAAGGCATTGATTGCCTTGTGCAGCCGCTGTTGGCCCACGTAACACCAGGGTCACGCGAGATCCGAATAAACCAGGACTTTGATGATCGATACCATGTTTTGCAAATTCCTAAGAGATTAACTCAAGTTATGTTGGCCTAACGTTGTTTCATTCCCTTTAAGGTTCTTTGTGAATGTTTGTATGGAACGAAAGATGAAAGAACTTCGCCGACGTCAATTTTTCGGTCGAAAGATATCGAAAATCTCAAACGTGTGATACTCATACTTATGGTACGTGTACCTATGTATCGTAATTTCCCACTATTATTTTGTTGATGATCATCGAACTTCCCAAAATTCTTTTGTAGAGGTGCAAATATTAGTATGTTGGCAACGAAATCACCTAGTCTTCAACTAGATTAAATTGGATTGTCTAGCAGCAGCTTCAATTATTATAATTATTTCTAGTACAAAAAGTCATGGTATGATCGATGACACGATCATCATTATGATTTCGACGAGTATAAATTTACCTCAACCCTTGAAGTAAAATAAGAACTCGGGAGAAATACTTTTCCCATTTCTCCCAATACAACATCAAGATCTTTTAAAACAATTTCCCCTTCTTATTGTGTCGCAATCTTTGCGTTGAACTCCCAGTCGGGCACTACAGCCATCGGCCCAGTTGAATTTATCACGAAGTGTCTTGGAAAATACCTTTTCGATTCGGAACCTCGTTGCGTTTGCACCAGGCAACCGTGATTCGTGGGTCCATGTAATTGATCTTCGAAGTGCCCAGAGAAACCTCTTTGTTATCGTCCTTGTGCTTCAGATCCATTTCCATCTTGGCAATCTTTGCGCTCCAGTTTTGAATTTTCTTTGCAACTTGATCCTTGCTAGGGACCTTGTCCCACAAATGCGCCTGTTTGAACTTGATGGCTGCAACTTCCCGTTTCCTCTCTTTTGCCTTTTCGTCGGCCGCCGTCGCCTTGATTTTTTCCTCGTTGGTTTTGGCCTTGTTCTTCATCATCTTGGCCTTCTCTACACCCTTTGCGGCTTCTTCCGCTAGTTTCTTCTCATCGTGTTTCTTCAGAGGAATCTTATCGGTATCCTTCCCTTTGTTGAGAACCTGGAGAATCTTCTTCAACACGGATTTTTGTTTCTTCAGTTGTTCCAATTTGTCTCCGATATTCGAGAGTTGTGTCTCTTGAGCCTTGCTTACGGAACGCTGGTGATTACACAGGATAGCAACTTCGCGATTGGCGTTATTGTATTCGACAACCTTTTCGGCTGGGGTCATGTTGCTCCAGTTGCTAATGGAACTTTCCGTCTTGCGGAGTTCCTCTTGCAACGTACGAGACGCGTTGTAGGTACGAAAGACTTTTGCGGAAAGCCCATCCATGAATTGCTTTAGGTGATTGTTGAGCATGGTGGGATTGATGCTATCAAAAACCTCCTCTGTCTTTTTCTTTTTGGAACAAAAGGATTTGAGATTGGCGTATACCTTGTCACCCATCCCACTATTCTCGTTGTACATCGCAGCACCAAAATCAATGGTCTGCTTGAAAAGCATCGAATCTTTACCCAAAAACTCGAGTTCGATTTCTTTATTGTCTCCACCCTCATTGTTGGGGTCGAAGTGAAGATGTTCCACTCGTAGGGAGCAGCAACCAACCGTATCGGCCTCTTCGTCTGTATCCTTTTCTCCACCGACACGAAGTGCCAACCGATCTATCACCCAAGTGGCAGTTGCCAATTGTTTGATTTCCTTGTCCTTGGACTTGAGGTCGGTCTTGTAGGACTTACGAATCTTAACAATCTTATCACACAGTTTGGCTGCTTTGTTGTATTTGAATCGATCCGATTTCCCCTTGAACGAAGACTGCGCCGCCAGTTGCATGTATTTGGATTGGTTGTTGATGTTTTCCTTCCAGGTGGCCAACCACTGTCCTCGAGGATCGTGGCGAATGTCTCCCCATGCGTGCCCGGGAACATTGCATCGCGGAACTGCGGCGCATTCCGAAAGGTTGAGGGAAACTTGCTCGGGTGCCACCCGCGACTTGAGCTTTCCCATCTTTGGATGTTCCCCACGTCCCCGAAAGGCACCAGGAGGTTCCATGTTGTAGTTTCCAACTTTCTCTATGTGTCCATCTACTTGCGCATATCCGAACTTGAACATGGCCTTGTTGCGATCATCTTTGTTGGCCTTTCGTTCTTGGTCGGAAATGGCCTTTCGGATGATCTTTTGCTCCTCCAAGTGTTTCCGAATGGGCGCAAAGTCGCACTTTTTAAAGTCCTTGATCACGTGACCTCTGCCAAGAGTCGCTTTAAAATCCGCAAAGAAATTTTTGATAAAGATTTTTGCCGTCTTTGGATTTCCCAAGTGCATTCCATCGGGATCCATCGCGGCAAAAAATGTGGCACTGCGCATATCGGTACATCAATGATCGGAAGTAGAAAAGTTTCAATTTTTGAAATCAAGGAGAATGGTCAGGAGAAGGGTATCGGAGATATAATGAATAGAATTTTCAAAAGGAAGATTCAACGTGTACTGAAAAAATACGGATACGAACTTACGCTTCCTCTTGTACGGGGGTCAAATCTACCGGCTTTCCGTCGTATTTCATTCTCACTCGATGAGGCATATAGGGTTCCGGGAAGCTTACTCCCGCGTGTTCCATCTTTTCCCATTGGCATCCCTCCGGTGGATCCTTGGCGTTCCACCACAAGAAGGATTGCATTGCGTATTGGAGTCGTTCCGCCTTGTCTAGTTTTTTGAGCTCTTTTTTAGCAGGAGCTGCCGTTGTCTTTTTCTTTTTCGCCTTGGTGGAAGACGAGGCAACCTTGTCCGGTTTGCTCTCATCACGCTTTCGCTTTGTAGACGTCGTCTTCTTGGTAGCCGTTTTCTTTTTCGTGGCGGTTTTCTTCTTGCTCCCATTGCCATTGCTGGACAGTGCTGCCAATGGCATGTCGTCGTCGGAAGAACTCATGTTCAATCGAGATTCAATCTGCTCCTGCTGCCTTCCGTTTTGAATCTGCCTTTGCCGTCTGAATATCCACTAGACTACTTTCGTTATTGTGATATCGCTGGAGAATATACCAATAGATTCCGCGTTGGTGTATTGGTCACGATGCCGAATCACTTGTAAAAAATCAAGTATCCGAGTTTTGTCTTATCGATTTATCGCGTGAAATGCCGTGTCAAGGTTACAAGAAAGGTATGTTGCACGAGCACCAATAGAGAACCAACACGCGAAATTAGTACAATGCAAAACGGGAAAAATTCACGGTGGCCGTGGCGGATACCAGTATTGTATGATGTTATATCCGACCAGGAGACATGACAAAAACCTACCTGCCGTGCAAGTGACCGTAAAAATTCGAGCGCGGTAAAACAGCATGCTGAAAAACAGCATGATGATCACTCACATTGAATTTCACCAAGACGAGACTCCGACTTTTTCAAAGCGTTAGAAAAATTCCCTCGACGTACGAAGACGGACGCCCAGACGTGAACCCAAAAACATTTTGGAGGCAAAAATTATCTGGACAACCCATCACAAACAATCATCGATCGATCGACATCATTTAGAATCGATCGATTTTACGCACAGAACGATTCATAACAACAACACATCAATAGCATCCATTATACAATCGATACTAGACAAATGAACAATTTTCGGATCACAAATAGTATTGTCAAGCTATTGTGCTTATTGGTCGCTCTTGGCATCATCTCTGTTCTGAACGAGGGCAAAGTGACGTCACTAGCCTTTTCTTCTAATCCCACAAATGCCGCTGCTTCTGCCCGACAAACCAACGGAAATCGTCGGAATAGGTCGACTTTATCTGCTTTGTCCGATCCCGCAACGGAATTTCATACTGTACAAGGAATTCTGTGCCGAGAAGTGGTGAATGAGCTCCCTGTAATTGGAAAAATTGTCGTCTTGGAGGCAACCGCAGAATCCCAAGAAGAGCTCGTCGACGAATGCTTAGAGCTCGAAGACGAAATCACAGAAGATGGCAAACAAAAACGAATAGCAGAAGGTGATCCATATGGGTACGTTTATCTCGGACTTAAAAGGCGGATCAGTAGTTCATTTCTTCATGCACGTATGCACAAAAAAACACTCACTTCTGCCTCTCTTTTTGCGCTTTTTTCTTTTTGACACATTTGGATACAATTTTTGGTTTCATCTATAGAGCCGTGTTGTGGCCTGCGGCATGGGCGGTGTCGAACTATCTGCTGTCGGAACCCTATTTGAGGGACAACCTTTCTTCCCTATCCATACTCGAATTGGGCACCGGCACGGGTCTCGTCTCCATCGCCGCTGCAATGGGCGGTTGTAAGAAGGTTCTTGCTACTGACTACGAACCACTTGCACTGGAGTTGACTCGATACGCAACGGACAAGATCCAAAACAACGTTTGCATCAGCGACGACACCGATCTTCCCTTGTCGGAACGTCTCGAAACACGCCTCCTGGATTTGTGTGCTCTGCAAGAACAACCATTGCCACTCAAATCTGACGATGCCGATGGTGGTTTTGATATTGTTGTTGCTGCAGATATTATGGTACGTGCAAGTGTGTTATTCATTCTATCGCAACGAAATCCTGCTCTTCTATTGCTATTACCGGAACGAAACACATTGCATTGTACTCAATCTGAAACCTTTTGCATCTGTCCATCCCTCCTCACACATTCATAACGTTAGTACGAACCAAAAACAGGTATTGCCATGGCCCATCGAGCGGTAGAAGCTCTGCGGCAGAATTGTCGAGTCATTGTGGGGGATAGTCCTGGTCGCGTACGTAATACTTTTGCGGTCACACCAATGTCATTAGCAGTTACTGTTTTGCTCACATTGCGCTTCTGTTTTTATTCAATCTGAAAATTCTCTCGTTCACGGATCATCGATACTCTTTTTATTTCAAACTGTCCCTGCGTATTTTGTTCTTGTTTCTAGCCGGGGCGACCTGCGTTTTTGAAAACATTGCGCGAACTAGGCGTGGACGAGGGAGTCGACTTTGCAGAAACGATAGGCAAAACTTGTTCCGGACCGAGGCACGATCTCATTTGTGGAAAAGGATCGACTTCGGTGTCCGAAACACCACAGGAATTGTCCGTTGCTCTTCTAGACTTGAAGCCATCCATGCTGAAGAGCTAGCGTATCAAGACGAATACGAACGATCACAAAAAATTGTAGTGGCTCTAAATCGTCCAAATTTCACAGTGAATTGGCTCTGCCTTTATGAATTATGTTTTGATGTTTGATATGTTGTCAATCAAAACTTAGTACCGACGGCATCAAAAGGAACCGATTCTATTTCTAATTTTCACATCGGTATTGGTGCCATCGATTTCAGCTGAAATGAATGCATCATCTCTATTATTTGTTTCTCAAGAAGAATTCGCGCAATCGTCAGAGAAATTCTCTTTCGACAAGATAGCTAGAGGTTCTTGCTTTTTCTCTTCGGATACGTCAGCACAAAGCAATTCACTCGTCAAACTTCCTTCTGTCCATTGAATTCCAAGTGCTTGTTTTGCGACAATAGCACCTTGTCGTTCAAATCGGAGCATGATTTGCTTTGCCTTTTCAACGTCGTCGTCGATTTGATTCTTTCCAACGTTTTTAGCTGCTGTCTTGACCAGTTTCGAGCCGTTACTTACAAGGGTTACGTTGCTCATCGTCTTCAACATATTTGTATATGTATCCGCGGCATCCCGTGCAACTTCGCCAGCAACGCTTCCGTACTTGTGACCGACAATGTCAGCGGTTACAACAGCGGTTTTGGAGCTCAGGCTTCGGCTGGTTTCGATGACGGCTTCTGCTACAAGAGCTACGGCTCCAACACTAGCGACACCAATCTTTCCCGCGGCCTTGATCATTTCACGGCTTTCGGGTGACAGTTGATCGGCCATTTCGGTAGTTTCTTCGACCTTGTTCCCTATTGTGTACAACCCAGACAAAGTCGTATCGACAGTCGATTTGGCGACAATTTTGCTACTCTCCTGTGCATATTCGGACGCTCTTTTAGTCGAACTGGAGATGGCACGGACCACAACCGCATCTCGAGCGCTAATGCGTTGGTGCGGTTGTTGTTGTTGGCTTTCCTCATCTATCCAGCCCTTCATTTTCTTTCCCACGTTGCTAATTTGGCCTTCCATGACCTTGTTCGATTTTTGAATTCCCAATTCCACAATTTTGGCACTTGTTGCGATGATGACCGCTGTATTATCCCCCTGATCGGCGACGGTCCGTATTCGATCTCTTTCCAGTTCTAGATTCCGCAAGCTTTTTGCTCTGATTTCGTACACGAGGGCCACGGCCCGAGTGGAAAAATTGTCCCCAAGCTCGTGGTCCCATTCTCGTGTTCTGTTTGTCAAAAAGTCTAGCAATTGTTCCTCATCGGATTGTGTATCGCGGTTGATTATTTTTCGAATTTCGTTCTCATCATTCGAAGTCGACAGGCACAGCTTGTAGAGAGTTCGCACAACAGCTAGTTTGAGGTATCTCGGATCTCTTCCAGTGGAAAGGAAGGAGGCAAATCGCGAAACGTGCTCGTCGTGCATTGCCAGATCCTTTTTCATGCTCGAAAGAATATAGCCCAAACTCAATAAGAAGTCACAAGATCGCCTGGGTCCAAGTCGTCCTTCGCGTTGTATGTTTGTTTGGAAATAAAACTCTTTGCAGATCAAAAGTCGATCCAACCTTCCATCTAGCAAAATGTACAAGTCATCCTCTACCTCTTCCCAAACTACTTCATCTCGATCCAACGACACCAAAGCGAGTAGATTATGGGGGAATATCCGTCGATTTCGGAATGTCCGCATGTAACCACCATCTTCCACTCTGCCGCTGCATATTGAAACTCTTGAATCTTCTAGAGCAAGTCGAGCCGAGACCGGAACCTCATCAAACCTACGATGTTGTTCTTGTATTTCGCTCAACGAGATCGACGAGAATGTGGAAGAAAGAGAGAAATTACAAGATGACAAGGTAGAGTTGGACGCAGTTTCGTCCAGAGAAGCAGACGACGATGGTGAAGCCGCAAACCCCTTTGATAAACCCTTCATCGACGAGTATTGGATTGTTTTGTCAATGTCTTGTTCCGCCGCAAAGGCTTGACAGTTTTTAGTTTGCGTAGAGCCCTTCATTGTGTCGATGTCTTCCATCTTAGGGAACACACAGCACTTGTTCCCGAAGACCGTGGCAATCCTTGTCAATTCCTTTCCAGGTTGGTATTCCGCGATAAACCATATAATCTGGTTAATCCATCGTTGGAAGAATCTTCACGCTAACAATGAATCGAGAAGCTAGTTCTGCTCTAAACGTCACTATTGTTGCGATTAGAATCTATTGTGAAAGTCGAGCAAACTTCTGTTGATCATGGATCACAACAACATCGTCTTTACTAAAGAAGATCAAATACGATGACATATTATGTGGGTTTGCCGAAGGCCAAAAATTTCGCGCAATAACACTTTCAACTGCTTCCGAGTGTGCTCTGGTCCGCCCAACAGACAGACACGGAATCATGAAAAGTGAAGGAATTGAGTCCTGCGCGATCGGCCTGATGCCCTGCCCGTTCGCGCGAGAATAGAAGAAAAAGCATTCTTCACATCGTAATAGTGGTACAAAATATTTTATACAGAGTAGGAATCAAGTTTGGTGGGACACAGAAATTCGGACAAGAAGCTGAACTTGGCAGATGGAGGAACTGAGGAAGTTTTTTACTTCTGTGCTTCCTTTTGCTTCTTGAGACCTTTATCATTGAGATCAATGATGATAGTGGTTCACTTCTCAACATTTTGGGGGAGTTGAAGTGATTGAATTTCGGAAAAATCCGCCACCAGTGAAGTCAGCGTATTTTGTCACAATTCTTAGAGAGAATCTGGGGACGTGGTGTTCCAGTACGCAAGTTCCAGTACGGACAGAGAACATGAGAACCCTTTTTTGTATTACGACTAAAGAGGTCAGACGAAAACGAAGACAAAACACGTTTTGAGAAAACAGCGAGAGAATAAAAATGAATCTACTGTGACGTAACCATAGCATGTCGACGTTATCCCAAAGAATGATGTTCCTAATTAACATAATCATCCGCGACGGATGTTCAACAAAAAATTCCAGTACTTCCAAAACTACTTAATGAGATACCTCGTTTAACAAATCTGTTTGAAATTCCTCCAAGAAACACAAATATGGAAAAACTTACATCCAACTGATAAATGCTGCGAGTCATCTAAGTTCCATATGTTCCTCTTAAATTTTTAATGGAATCAATTAGGCAAACATGATTCTCAGCACTCAGATTATATAATAGCTGGTAATTTATTCTTCTTTCATGAAGGCGAGAACATTAAGTAATATTATGAATGAAGAAATATTCTTCTTAAATCCGTAGCATTTAACAGAAGTAGAAATTATGGTACAATTCATACGGGTCTTGCATCAACCTTATTTAATGTGATCTTCTTTTGTTTTTATAACTGCCTCACTGACAACACATATGGGAGTGTCTTGGCAACTTAACAATATCGTCTATTTTATTTAAAAACCCAACCCCAAGTTCTTCTTTTGAGTAAGAACATTGTTCATCGATGTTAGCGTTGTCGTAGGGCGAAGGTTGAATGCACCAGAAGAGAGAACTCAAGACATATATAACGAGATCACCTTGAGGACGATGTGATATATAATGCGAACTTCATCATCCCACTATAATACAGAGTCGAGTGAATTCCCTTCCGCCATACGATTATTTAAGCATCAGAAATTGTATGTTTCCAATAGAAGCATTCATCCCCTCTCTCTAAAAGCCTTAGCGATAGTCACAACTATTTTCTATTGACTTCTCACGCTACTACATTACATGGCCTCTTGTCTTTTTGTAAAGCGACCTTCGACAACCGATACAATTGCATCGCCACAAAAACAGAAGAAGTACTCACAACATAGCACTCTGGATTCCGAAAATTACGGCAACAAGTTAAAAGCCGCTTTCGATAACAAAGAAATATTGTGTTCCTTCCATCATGGCCGGAACAAGTACTTCCACTGCTGATATCCTCGGCAGGGCTCTGCAAGACCTTGAACCGATCGAGGAGAGAAGAAATCAATTCAAAAACTTTTCAAGTAATAGTTTCTCGTATTCTTCGTCCTCAGATCCAAGTCGTAGCCACCTTCGTCTCAAGATGAGTGGTAACGGAGCCAAATCGGGGCTCGGCCCCACTACCATGAAGATCCCGTCTCTTTTGCAGAAACTGCCTTGCCACGGTTCTTCGAACAATTCTTACAGTGGTTCTTCGCCCGCTTCTGCTGTGACATTCTCCGCATTGAACGTGCTCGAGAGTGGATCCGAAGATCATCAACTGGGAGGCAGCTTCGGACAATCAGAATTTGCCCCAGTAAGTCTCGATGATATCGATCTCGACAACATCGCTATTGGTGACCTGCAGGGACTGCAAGCCGGTGATGGTGATACGTTGAAGGCGAAGCATCTAAACAAGTTGTCGCGAAAAGAGCGTGAACATGTCTTGCAAGATATTCATGGCGTTGCTGATGTCATGGGGGAAGAGGCGGCAAACATGCCGGTTGTGAACGATTTGCTAAAGAAATTTCAGATCGAAGTTGATGCAGAGCTGGCAGTTCGCAAAGCAAGCAAGAACATGCGTAAGGACGCGAATGGAGACAGGAACGTAGACGGAAAGGATGGCCCTGAATCTCTACAACAAGAATTGGGCAAGCTCCAAGAGAAGCTTGATAAACTGGTCCGCCAAAGGCACAGCTTAGACAACACCCTCAATGGATCGGGTGAGTTTTCATCTCGCAAGCAACTCTCGGCAAAGAACCATGCGTTGTTTGGAAAACTCGGAGATATGGGTGGATTCGGTTCCTTTTCATTTGGGTCGAACTCGAGTTCCAACAACAAAACGAAGAACAACTTCCGACCCTCAGCAGTTCCATCATCTTGCTTTGGGGGATCATCTTCGTTTTTCAGCCCTACAACGGCTATGACATCTGCATCGAACACAAACGAAGCACAGCAAGATGCTACTATTTTGAAGAGTAAAGACTCCATGGCTTATGAACAAGCTTTGGCTCAATGCCGTGGGCGTCGAAGAGAACGAAACAACAGCTTGTTTCGACCCAACTTGGCTGAAGAGGACGATTCTGACGATTTGGATGAAGGTCTCTACATTGACGTTGAACAAAGGGAATTCCGTCTTTCTTTCCTACGAGCTGAGAGATTCGATACGAAGAAGGCCGCAACAAGAATGATCGACTATTTTGAAGAAAAGCGCAGGCTCTTCGGTCTTGATAAGCTAACAAGCAAGATTCAACTGAAAGACCTTGATACTGAGAGCAAGTACTGCCTGGAATCGGGTCAGTTACAATTGCTTCCAGGACGAGACAGGTATGTTTCATCAATGTTGTTTGATCCCATGCATTTTCAAAAATCTTCAGGTCCTCCCTTTCATTATGCACACCTGTATTTAGGCGCTTGCATGTATCCGTTCTTTGGCGTACTAAAAGAGAACACGATGCGGCATACGAGAATGCGCGGTTCCTTTTTTTTGGGCAATTGTTTTCACTCCATATATCGTTGATGCGTGCAAAACACGCGCGTCCTGATTCAATTTCTCTCGAAAGTAATCTCACCAAATCCTGCTTATGATTGATTCCCTACTTCTTTTCAAATGAACTAACAGAGCGGGACGTGCTGTCATCGTGGAAACGAAGAAACTTGCAATCAACAAAGACAGACTTCACAATCAGAACAGCATTCTGCGCGCCCTTTGGGTGTTGAGTTCGATTGCTCTCGAAGACATCGAAACCGAAAAGAATGGTGTTGTTTTCGTGAAGTATGACATTGGCGGAGTCCCTCGATCGCAGTAACGATGCCCTTCGTCGCCGGATGAGCGAGTGGGGAAACGTTCTCAAGGCCTTGCCTCTTCGGATTACATCTATGCATTGGTGTGTCCAAAACAAGGTATTGCAAGAAGCTGCCTACCTTTCAGCATTGATGCTCGGTGGATCGATTTTCGTTCGTGTCCGATGCTATGCAGGTTCTGATATGGACGTCCAATACAATTTGATGTCGTCTGGCATCCCAACCAACCTTTTCCCGGTATCAATGGATGGCCAGATCGATTTAGCATCCCATCGGGACTTCTTACAGCAACGAAAGAAGATGGAAGCATCCACGCTCCTGAGCAAGGCTCTAGCATTGGTGGAAGCTCCGATGTTCGATGATTGCACCGCCCTTGATGTAGGCGACAGTGGACATCACCTGGAAGCAGTAACCGGAAGCAAAAGGGATCGTTTTCCGGCAACACCTATGATGTCATCAGGCACTATGAATACAATGCATCAAAACCAATCTGACTATCAACAACAGGACAACGGGTACAACAACAACAACATGAACAAAATGCAATCACCTGCATTCAACGATCCATTTGGATTTGTTGGAAATCGTAATTCAATGCAAGTTCAGGCTTCCATGCAGCATCAGTTTGAACAGCGTCGCCAGCAACAACCAACATCTCGGAATGAATATGGGCATGGGCATGGGTATGGGCATTGTTCAGCAATTTCCGCAAGGTCAACAAGTCCAACAGAAACAAAATACTGGCATGAATGGAAATTCGAAGTCCGGTATTTCGTATTCGATGGAACCAGTACTAGTTCCTGGAGAATTGGACATCTTGCTTGGACGTGGCCGTGGTGCACAAAATCACAAGGGCAATATCCATTACCGTCAAGTCGTCGAAACATTCCGTTCCAGATACGAACAAATCCCCCAGAAGGGTGCGAAGACACAACTTATCCGTGAAGTTGTGGCCGTCATTTATGACAACGGTGGTCGGTTCTTGAAGCAAGATGGATTCGGGCGATGGATTCCGGTCGATCCAGAGGTTGCACGCGACAAGGTTAGTCATTCCTTCCGCAACCAAAAGCGTTTGTCGACTGGTGCAATTGGTTCGAACACCGAATCTTCATCATCCAAGAAACGTTCCCGAGACGAGGCGATCTAGAGGTCTCATGTGTTAGAGAAGATACTGCCGTCGATTCATTTCCTGTTGTCGACTACATATTCTCTTTCCAGTGTCTCCTCTCCGCAGCAGTTTTGTTCCATAAAGTCAGCATTCCAACTATCTATATCAATTTTCCATCTACGATGTCACGTACTAGCTGGCAGATAATTATATTATACTACATTACTAAATAATAAATAATTAAAAACACATAATGTTATGAAAAATGTGAGTTAAACAGATTCTTTTTATTCTACCCGTAACACCAATATCCCCAATCTGGGTCGGATGACCACAACAGGCTCTTACGAAGCGCGCTCCGACATTGTTGAAACGATTCGTCTGCATCATGTCTTTCGTCCGCAGGAGTTCTCCTTGCAACTCGTATGGCATCATTATACAACTAAAAGCACTCCCAAACCATCCAGTACTTCTCCTATCTTCCTGTTTCACTTGGCTTGAGCCGTTACCCAGATCGTCGCCGGGAATTTGGTCGATCGTCCGCCCCGAAGAATAGCATGATAAACTCTTCCTCTTCGCACTTAATGCTGGATTCTCTACTAACAGAAGCTGCGCAAGTCCTTGTAGGTCCTCACAGCAGCTATCGTTGACACCGCTAGCGTGGCATCCAGTACTGAACACCACCAACTGTACCCGATGAGAAAACGTTCAGCGTTACAACTTTTGTCTGCCCATGGCTAGCTCATGATTTTTAGCACCATTGAGCGATTCTCGTTCTGCTACAACTACCATTTCTTGGACACAATCCAAGTTTGTTGGACGTAAATTTCATCTACTGTTGCAGCACGATACATGCCTGAAGTGAGAAAAACCCACTGGTGCCGGAGCAGCGGTGCTGACACGATGTTCGCAAGAAAACACTCTCTGATGGCAACAAGAAACCTAAAAACTTCGATTGATGAAATAAAGTACCATACTTCGCATTCTTTAATCTCTAGGACTACTATTAGTAGAAATTTACATGATACAAGATGCGTATACAGTTTTATATAGTTATGGAAAAATAGAAAATTATAGAAAAGTTCTTGGCACACAAAAATGATCAAAATATGGAGAGTGAAGTCACTCGTGCAGGTCCAGTCCATCGATAATGAACATACTCGATTCGATTCCTTTTGCAGTCGCCGTGGGATATGTTCCTGCCGAATTTCATTTATTGATCGAATTCTTGACTAAGCCCGTCTTCTTAGTTTTGATTGGAAACCCGATTTGTCTGAGTTTTTCCAACCGTTTTTGAGTCATGCTGCTCTGTTTGCCATCTTCTAATAGCTTGCATTGTCTGCAAAGAACGTTCAAGGTAAAAGCAATGCGATGATAAATTGAGATACAAAAATGAACTTCCGTAGTTGGCGGAGATAAGTACAAACAGCACGCCCTATCGAAAAAGTCTTTCAGTTATTTCTTACCTTCGTTGCGTCACAACCCAGCTGGCGAGTCTTGGGTTCCTCTTGTATGTCGATGGGACAGCACTTTTGATAGTAATAAGAAAAAGAAGTTCGAAAAGAAAAGATCAGAGCGGAAGGACATAAGAAGACTAGATCATGATCTCTCATAGTAGAAAAATCATATCATTCTGATTCGCTACGCAAGAACGAACATTTTCGCTTGTTGTTGGAATGCAAATGTGCTTACCAGTGACCTGTGCGTAGAACAAAATCACGAAGATCTTGAAAGTGCTGCTCCCACGCGGTTTCCAGACAATTCCAAACGAAGCCAATATTCTCGAGCAGCTTAATTCGTTCACCAGTGAGAGTTGAAGTTTTCTTCTCGGTCATGAGATTATATTGATGCCTTTGACGTTTCACCCACCTGTGTTTGAGGCAATACCAACGAAAGTTCTTTAGTTGAGTGCGTGCCGAGGGCAACGAAGAAATGACCAAAAACGAACTATAATTTCGAATACTTACATTGCAAGTGCGAGGTTATCCTTGTACCCATGCGGAACATTGCTGTGTCGAGGAAAGAGTTGAAAACGAACAAGAACATCAGGAAACAATAATTTCGTAAATAAGCTTCGCGCGTTGTAAAGCCCTCTTTGGATTTTGGAAAACGAAGTCAGTGGTCGTTAATTGTACTTACCAGTGACCGACCTTTTCTTTAAAAGCCAGGAGCTCATGAAATTTCAATGTCCATTGCTTGCACTGATGCTTGTTAAATCGTTTTTGCTGCTGCTCTCCTTCCTGTTCGCTTCCACATGTAGTTCCTTCAGTCGTTTTGAGGCGTTTGGACGCAACAAAAAGACCGCCATGTCCCTCTAGCGCATGCTTTCCATGCTGGAGAGACGGGATAGAACTAAGACTCGAGTTTGGACTGGTCCCGCTGGTGGAAGCACGAAGCCAGTCTGCTCTCGCGGTGGCCCTA
Organism: Pseudo-nitzschia delicatissima; assembly: GCA_037355735.1. Classification (NCBI taxonomy): domain Eukaryota; phylum Bacillariophyta; class Bacillariophyceae; order Bacillariales; family Bacillariaceae; genus Pseudo-nitzschia; species Pseudo-nitzschia delicatissima. The sequence continues at coordinate 1,730,428 of CM074777.1, read as the reverse complement.
GGTAAAAGATTGAGTCCTTGAATAGACGCACTCGCACGAATGTTGTCCAGGCTACTGGTCCCGGCGATGCCATTGTAGTATTTGTGAAGCGTTGGTATGTCTTGGTTTGAGGGGATCGGGCTTGAATTAGATGAATACAGGGCATTCAATATTGCCTGTGACCTATCGTTATCGAAGCTAGTTCGATTGAACCTTGAATTGCCCCTTTCGTGCAGACCTTCTGCAACTGAGGCTTGGTTTTCGAGAAATGAAGATTTTCTCGACGAAAGTGACGACGAAGATAATGATAGTAGTCCACTACCGTAACCAGCCAAGGGCAGAAGGCGTGGACGTCCTTGCATCTTAAACAATGTGTCATCTTCGTTTCCTCTTGAACTGGATGATCGCAAGAGAGCCAATTCCTCCTGAATGCTCCTTAACCTTGTCGTTGAATCTTGTCCGGCCGATCCTGCTAGTGTAAACAGTTCAGGATCCGGTTTCATTACTCCTCTCTCACGAATAGACAACAACTGTTTTTGAAGTTGCTCATCTTCATGGTGACGACGAATCACCCTAGCCAACTCTAGTTCTTGCTCCTTCCGAGCCTCGATCTGCCTTGCTGCTACGATTGCTGCTATCTCATCGTCAGCTGTAATATCCTTCTTTTGCTGAATCATAGCTCGCGCTATCGTGATTTGGTCTTTCAAATCAATATCATTAACCGAAGCCAAGGCGGAACCGTAGTTAGAAAAATAATTCAGGATAATCCCAGAATCACAGGGGTGATCGTTAGCTGCCGGAGCCATCTTCTGTTCTGAATTTACGTGGTTGTTTGCTTCGTTGGTTTTGTAAGTTGTTTTGCAAATTCCTTTTGACGCAAGATCTTCCTCTTCAAGGGGCATCCCACAATCAAATCAAACAAAACAAATCCCTATTTACTTTATCGAATATAAGAGGTGAGAAATCTGTTTCAGAACTGCTTCTGACGAGGAATAGAATCAAATTAAATCTAATCCAAATTGCTTACCATTGAAAACTATGAGGCTCCAGAATTTTGTTTTCTCATAATCTGATAATTCTGTCGGTGAACTAACTAACTGCACGATCGGTACAGATATCAGCAATCGAACTGTGGATTAGTGATGTATGCCAAACAGGATTGTTTGTGTTTCTGGATCATCACGTATTTAACAAACTATAGTTTTCGGATTTGCAATACAGCAAAGTTATCATTGCCTAACATGCTGTTGGAAGTAGAAGGAGGTCAGTACATTAAGTATAAAATATTGAAAAGTAATTATAGTCCTACGATTTTGTTATTAACACCACTGGTCCGAAATTCTTATATTCCTATTTTGAGTACTAATTTACCTGTTACAATCAAAGGAGTTTCATAAGTAAACCGTTCTCACAGAAGAGAACATACTACCATGAACCTTGGGGATATATGCAGAAACAAATACTTAACAATCTCCCACCCTATAATTCAATCAGAGTCTCCCCTCAACAACAAAATCATTAAACAAATACAATTATGGATGACGCACCACGAGTATTAATAGCAACCATAATACATCTTCATCTCAACATTCTTTTTAATGTTGGAAACTACGATCAAACCGAATACGAGAAAGAAATTGATCGTTAAGTGTCGGAAACTACACGTCGGGTACCTTCCAGCATTTGCGTTTTTACTTTTCTCAACACGTTACAAATTCATCAGAATCGTCAAGGCCATAAAAAATGTAGAGGTCACGGTTCTCATAATGATCTATTTTTAGGACAACTGGGACAAGGAATTGTTTAGTGCCTCATAGTGTTAAAAATGATCCATAGAACTATGATCAACTCGGAATTTTTTTTATTTCATAATATACAGCATTCCATTTACTGCTACGGCTTCAAATAGGATTCTCGGACCAGCATTTATGTGTCGTAGATCATCTAGTGAGTGTATTACAATAATAAAACTTTACATGAGACCTCAATCAGAACATGGGGCTTTGTCGATCACAATATACCCAAAAACACACGAATGAGATGTTCATGAATTGCTTCCCACGAGATACAAAGATCATTATTTATGCAACAATATTTTATCAATCCTGAATTCAACGACCTCCTTATTGGAAATTGCCTTTATTTAATATACGCGGGAATAAATCGCGAGAAGTTCTCTAGCTAAGAGATCAAACGTAATGGGGAAACAATATGAAACCCTACCGATTAGGCATACATAAAGTTATGGTGAATGCGGTACTGTATCGAGAAGAAGGGAACACGCTGAAAATAGACTCGAACCTCCTTTTTCTACATATATGGCTGTGGTAATGCGAAATGTATATTGGTTCAACAAAATACGATTAGGAGCGACGAGTAGTTCTCACCCACCATGCGCGGAGGTCTCATCCATGCCGAAGAAAGCAGTTTTGCTTTTGATTGGTGACCATCGTTCCCATGGTTTCGATGATCCATGCGTGTCTGCTTTCTCCGGGATTGACTTTGACAGATTCCACCTTTCGAAGTCTGCTGCAAGTATTCTTCTTGCCCTCTTAATGCTAACGGCTGGGCTTGGTCATCGCCCAATGAGTTCGACAGTCGTCCCTGACTTGATTGGCACTCCATATATTAAAAATTAATTCCGCCTCACACAATATGAAAATGTTCTTATGGCCTCAGGTGAGGGTAGCAGGAGGAGGGGGATCGTCCAGTTTGGTCGGTGCCTATAATTCTCGCCCTCGGCGGTAATTTGCTGCCACGGAAGAAGATAGTATCATCGACGAAAGCTTCTTGTTGTTGCCAATCATACTACGATTGTTCTCCCCGGAGACAAAAACAAGTACGGTTCCACCCAAGGATGGTTTACAATACACAGGCAAGAACACCCGCAGCGATGGCTATCTGCAACCGACTACATGACCGACACCCATAGAAATATGGTATTTACGACACAGGGATGTTCTTCTCGCGGAGCTACAAAGGAAAATAACAAACAGACGTAGCCAAGTGAATCCATATTCACTTTGCGAACAGTAGTACCACAGAATCAGTCGCCACGGGCATCATCGATATCGACAGACTTTCACCAGATGCAAAACACTACGATACATTCCGTGACGATGAATTCCACGATGTCCTAGTTTTGTGATCAATTCTCCTATAGAACGAATACAATATCCACATACCCGAAACGGCCATCGACGACTATCAACGAATACCCCAGTGGAATGGAATTCATGCGCTGTGGATCCAAACAATCCACCAATCAAATATTGGTTCTGCTACATGACCGATATACGAATCACTTTGATGACCAACAAGCTATTCAACCCTTTTGCTCATTATGTATTCAGAACATTGCGATTACTACTAGTTTACTTTTGCTGTATATCTTCGTCTGCTCCTCTTGTGCATTCTTCTTCTTTGTCTTCTGATCTCTTCGTCATCTCGTTCCCATCCGAAAGGTCTCACACCGATACAAGTTACGCGTCGTGCCTCCACAATAGTGTGCTTCACAGGGATACTATTTCTAGTTCTAGCGGTATTGGGGGTAGGAATGGGAGTAGGAAGATCGTGATGTTTTGAGACGATTTATGAGACAGCAGCAGTAGTTTTGTTCTCGAAGAAACAGGCCTCGTCACGACGACGAGGCCAAATCACTAAGGCCATAAAAATTTTGGGAGTAAAAAAGATCATTTCATTAGGGGGGGTCTGTGCACTCAACTCATTTCTTGTGCGACTTCCACGTTCATTTTTTAAACATTTTTTAAATCCATTAAAAATTATCATTATCCGTTGCACGTGCTTCCGTCAAAAAGCATATGTTTCTTCTTCCCTGCCATCTGCTCAGCATTCATTTTTCCGGAAGTTGGTCGCATTTGTTGTCGAACCTTTTTCTACGGTGACAGATCGTTCATCCATAGGTAGTTGGCGATTTTTGAATCCCTAAGAATTTTGAGCTGACGTACAAAGCAATAATGAGGTTAAAATTGTTTTTTATCACAACGATGATCTATGTATGTTTTTTGTTTCTTGTTGACGGCCGTTGCACATTCTTCTTGGATTGCGACCGGAACTTTCCACTCCAATGCGGGTATGGTAAGCATTTTGTCAAAAGATTCTCAGAGATCCGTGGGAAGCACACGCAAACACACATTAGAAACACTTTTGTCACCACGATTTTAACCGTTATGGGTTGGCCTTGATTTTCAGGCTCATGCATCGCCTGTTCCTTAATAAATTTTACTACGTGTACAAGTCAAGGGCCCCATGAGTAAGCAGAATTTTTGATCGGTGTCTTTTGTAAGAAGAAAGGGAATTCCCTTTTTTTACCAGCACCAAGATGTTCCATTTTTTGTTCCCAAACGACAAGCGCTACTAACTCTCGCCATGGTGTGATATTTTTATAACTCACCTTGTGCAACTCAGTCATCATAAACGGGCTCGAAGTAGCTTCTGATGTAATGGACATGTCGAGGAAGATCTCATTATCTTCATCGTCAGCGTCGTCGATTGAAAGTTTCAGTAGCGTTGGAACAAAGAACGGCTTCAAATCCGTTTTGTGCCATCCTCTGACGACCCTGGAGATGAACGAATCTGGCGCAAAGTCGTCGGAATCTTGCCCATCGCTTACGAAAACAGAAGGCGGAGATTCACAGCTTGATCTTCAGAATTCAGGGAGTAATGTAGTCAATACAAGTATAAGCGAAAGCACAACGGCAGATGTCCGGAGCAGTGCACATAGTATACCCGTCGGCACATCGTCCGATACTAAAGAAAAAACAATTAGGGACTCAATACCATCGGATGACAAATCGATTGGAACAACAGCAAATGCAGTCACATGTTCAAAATCGACGGATAATTCACAGATAAAGAGGTCGAAAAATGAGGCTAAGTATATCGATCATATAACCGATGCAATCGCGGACATTGCCGCAAGCTGTCATATACAATCGAGGAGGAAAAAGCGGGAGCGTACAGAGAGTACTTCTTCTCCTCAACAATGCGTTGCTCCTCCTAAAATCAACCACATGCCGCCATTGACCCATCCGCCTAAAATTGTTACTGCCTCAATGAGCAACCATTATGTTCCTCCGAGATTGCAAATCGGAATAAGTTCGCTGAAGAAATTTAAAAGCTCCGACAAGAATCTCGCAGATAGCAGCAACAATCCCGACAGCAAAGTATCAGTTCATATGTTGAACTCTGTTGGGCTTGAGTGCGCTGAGGATGGCACGTTGCTTTTGGAACGCTTCGATGATGATGACCATGGAAGTATGGGTGCCAGTGACCCCGAGAGCGCCCGTCCCGTCAAGAAGGAAGACGGCATTGTAACAGATACAATCGCCGCCTCATGCAAGATACAAAAGTCGTTGTCTTGGACGCTTGATCAACACAGGGCGTTCGCAGCAGCGATCTTCGAAATCGGCCTCAAGAACTGTTCGCCTTCAATCATCATGGAAAACATGAGGAAACAACCAAGATATATCACCCGAGAAAGAACCAAGAGCCATTTGCAAAAGTATCGTCAAACGAAGCAGCGAAGCAAGGGCGAATTCCTGAAGGAATTCGATGCATTCTTCGAATCGACGGAGGAAGCCAAGGTCCTTCTCAACAGTGATAGCTCCAACAACAACCTCGAGCGCAAGGAACCTTTCACCAAGGCCATTTTGACGACGGCATTGGAAGGAAAGAAACCTAGCAAATTACTAGGTGGCAAAGCCGCTGCTCTCTTATCATACTCCGTATTGAATGACTTTAGCACGAGTCATGGCCCAGATCAATTGCAGTACAAGGCTGCAAAGCTTACTGAATTCCCGTCCTTGACAGAGGAGGAGAAGCGATCTTCCGTTGGGGCGTCGTTGCTACAGGTAAAAACGCTGATAGACAACATGACAGATGTTTTGTTGAAGACACGCCACGGCATCAAACCTTTTCCCAGTCGGAAAATCAGTAACAGGGGATGATGAATCGGTTTCTTCTTCATCGTGTTCTTCCGACGAAGGATATTCGGATGACGAAGACGATATGGAAGGTGGCGTCAGGGTAGACAAAAATCAAATGGGCAAGGGCGGTAGCAAGGATCAAGATCCGATGGTCGTGCCCCCAGCTGTCCCAAAAGCCTGGGGGGATGTTCCCAATGGGTGCTGTTCCAGGTGCTCCAACTAACCCTCTGTACCGACCACCTCCAACGGCATATCCAGCATCATTTCCCGGCGCAAGGTGCTCCTCCCCCACCTGTTCCTACAGGCTTTCCTCCTCCGCAATATCATCATGCACAACCGCCATTCTATGGTGGCGCACATCCTCCTCCTCATTTACAACCGGGTGCAGCTCCAACATTTGGTGCTCCGACTGGTTTCCATCCACAGATGCACTACCCTCAAGATCCTCGAATAAACCCATATCAGCAGCCGCCACCGACGCAAGTGGGATCATATCCCGGTGTTCCTCCTATGCAACCAAATTACTTACCAGCCTGTCCCTGGCTATCCATCATATTATGGCGGCACAAATGAAAGCAATATTCCTCCTGTTGCAAATAATGCTGGTGCTGATTATCCACCTGGTGATGTTACGCCAATCAATCCAGACAAGGAGGCGGTGAACATCGCCAAATATCAGACTCCTATAGTGAGCGATCACCATCGTACTCAAATGATGGTCGTAGCGATAGAAGATCCTACGATATAGATGAGGATTCGGCCGACAAGAGAAGCAGAAGACGAGCCGAAAAGAGGTCGAAGCATCGGCGCAGAAGAAGTGATCGAGCTGAATCATCCTTACTAATGGAGACATCCGAAAGAGATGGTGGGAATGATTTTGGAGATTTTCTTGATCGCCTTTCGAAAGTCCCATCTCCATCGAAATCGTCCCAAAAATCCCTCGTCTTCTCCCGTTCAAAGATCCCGGCACCACGGATCGTTGAAGCAAGATTCACAGATGGAAAAGGGGGAAGCGAAAACGATCTCATTATCAGGCAACGTTCGACACACCTGCCGAATCCAATTCCTACTCCAAGAACTATGGAAGTCCTGACGACCAATTTTCGGAAGCTGGGGTTCGGAGTTTGGCAAGTACTTACGAAGCAAGCCCGGTTCGTCGTGCCTCATCCAACCGAAGCCAGAGACGAGCCCACGATGACCAGCAGCGACAAGCTGATAACAATGGGCAGTTTTGGGAGTCATCGAACTTTGAAGAAGCCAGTTACAATAACCAGCAGCATCCTCATAGTTCAGAGGGAGTAAGTTTCCATCAACAACCAGCACAACTCGATGCATATGGTTCAGGAACCGAACACCACCAACAGCAGTATCTCAAGAGTGGCCAATCTTCTCCCGACGATGGGTCGAAACACAATTACTTCTTTGGAGAATGAAGCAAGAGCAGGTCATCGCTTCATCGGTCATGGCGATAAGAAGCATTTCGGAAACATATTGTGCAGATTGTCGCTTGGCATGCTCATTTGCTGTCACCCCTCTCGGTAGCCGCGGTTTATGCTCAAAGACGTGTACATAAAATTTGAAATAGATCGAACCATAGAAACAATTTTTTTCAAACCTAGCTTGTAGTTCGTCTTGAAAGTCGCGTGCTGTATCGTTTTGTCCCAATTTCGAATATCCACGATTACCCTGGAATGGTGTTATTTCGGAGAAGGTTTATTTCATTTCGCAAGTTTTCCCTCGCACGATCCTCGAAAGCTCCTCGAAACGACTCCGTCAGGTATAATGGATTTCTTTTCACTCGTGTTGTTCATGCTACTATCGTTGTCGGAGGTACCAGATTTGTCATCCAGGAAGGATTCGAGGATCTCCGCCCGTTTGCTGCAATAAACATCGTGTGGAACGAACTCATATTCTTTGCGAATCAAGGCTGCATACTTCATGTAAGCATCTCTTTGCTTTCCCAAAACAGCCATGTCAATGTCCAAAAAGTGTTTTTGCATCATAATTTCTTCCATCTTTTCCTCTTCGGATATTGGTTCAGAACCTTCACTAGGGAGGACTGACCTTGTGTTTTTCGGTAGCAAGGATCATAGTTAAAACGCTGCCAAACGTTTTCTTCTCGATTGCCTCTCCCATGCAATCATCCACGAATTCACGGAATAGCTCCGCACTATCCTTCTCGTTTCGATTCGACTTTGGTTCGTAGATAGCGTCGTGGAAGAAAACAGACCACGCCATAGGAACATACCACTTGTGAATGCTGAACTTGGCAATTACAATGTCCAGCAGCTCAAACATCTCCCACAAATGAACAACAGTGTGATAATGGCGTCCAGGTTCCGTGTGTAGGGTGTATATTTTTTGAAGCCACGATACCGCTGTCTCAGATGTTTGCAGAAGATCGTCCTTTTTCATCTTGTCCGAAGTACTTGCCAAAACAAGATCAGTTCCATCGCTGTTCCAGTTCCGTTTGTAGCCTCGAACCTCCCGGATGATTTTCAGTACAAACATGGTGATCGAAGCATTTATTTTCGGCGACATTCGCCGCAAACGACAGCGCTTCAATCAGAACATGTTGTTCATTTTTCCCATTGAGTTGAGGACTCTCCTTTTGTATATTCTGACCTTCCTTGACGACTTTGCCTTTTGCTGCGTCCATTACAGGCTAAAGTGTATCGGCGAAGGACACCGTTCATACAAGTTTTGAAAGTATTTTGTTGACAAGAGTCAATTTTGTGGCAAAGCTAGCAGTATTGGGAGTTGGAGCTAAAAGGAGAACAATCAGTGCTTCCTGTATGACGTTGGAGCTATAAGGAGAACAAAGAGGGCTTCTTGTAAGCATGTACTGATATGACGTGACATGCCATGTAACGCCGATCGGCGAGAACACTGGTTTTGAAACATCTTTTTTTTCTGATGTTTGATGATACTCATACGGGTTTCCGCGTGTATAATTGCTTGTTCTCTACTTCAATTATATTCAATCAATAACATAGCATGCTTCCTTCTGCAAGAATTCCGCTTTCTTGGGCATTTGTATGGTGAATCCGATTTGCTGGTATTTTTTTGTCGTAAGTATTGTACGTGTGCACTGGATTCATATTCGTTCAAAACAGAGAAACCCACTTACGTAAGTTCCAATCCATCCCGTCATTTCTTTGCTCCGTTTCCGTTGGATTCATTTTACACTTTTGTATCACCTTCAGAATGGAAATTGTAGCGTTAAAAAAATATTGGCACGTGCCAATCAATAACCTTCTCTTAATTTAAATGTAGATTCGCCAAGACCAGGGGAATCGAAAGAACAACGGATTTTTTATTGTACGTCAATGACGCAAGACTTCATTCGTTTGCGTCCTAAATGAGAAAACCCGATGTTGATTGTCCACAACCCTATTCGAAGAAAGGAAGACAACGTATATTCTACGTACGTAATTTATTTGGCATGCTAACTAATACCTACTCGGAGCTCGACGAGGCGGGTTCACGTTCCGCCGTTTCATCTTTGTTACGGTTAGAATGAATTGTCGATTCGACGAGTCCGACGATGGTAAAGACACCCCCAATAATGGCAAAAAGTGACGTGATATACTCGTACCATCGTCTCGAAGTTTTCCTGTACGACACTGAAATCGGACTCAAATCATAGACAAACTTGGCTTCCGGCACCATATCGCTGCGATAGTAAGCCAGCTGCGAGGATGGAATGATCTGGTATGCCTTGGAATTATCCAGGTTTGGCACCCCGGTGGACACCACCTTGAGGTAATGGTGGTATGATTCGTGTAGATTGTTAGTTGTGTAGACATTCCCGTTCATGGGTGCCATTTTCGAGGCGACCTCCACGGGTATGTCTGTCATCTCCGCCACTTTTCGCGCTGTGTAAGGAGATCCGATCGATAGCGAGTTGACCTGGTGGCTAACGTTTGTCAGGTGGGGTGCAAGGTCGTGATGTTTCGATCGTGCCAAAATATGAAAGTTGCCAGGAACTCGATCGAGCATCAGATGCCCGCTCAGCTGGCATCCCGGATGTTCTGAATCCTTCCACTCGTGATAGGTTCGCTTTAGGTTGTTGGGGTGTTTGCCGTTTTTGTTCTCATACGTATCTATTTCCATGTAGTCTTTGGCGCCTGTTTCAAACCAGCAGGAAATGATTTCACAAAAGAAAAGCAAAAAAAGTGAGATACACAAAATCACAAAACCAACGAATTACAGATACCAAAATCGGGTAAAAGATTGGCATCGAACATCCGACACCTTTCCCCACAATCTTGTTTCACTTACTTTCGTGAGCCTTGTGCAGGGTTCTCGCTAAATCGCCCATGCTGCCATCGACTTCCAGAATTTTTTTGTGCTCTTCTTCCATATGAACCAACCAATCGACCATTTCCATGACGGTTCGATGCCCCTTATAGTCCGAACCACTGCCCCATACCTCTCCATCAATAAACAGTCTCAAGGTTGGGTAGGCACGAATGTTTTCTAGTTGGTTGCACACTTTTTTGTGGGTGACACAATCGACCTTTGCAACCGCGACGGGCAAATTGATTTTGACAGCGTGAATGTAATCTTCGTCGCTGTATTTGTGAGGGTGGTCGTCCGGCAATTTACTGTTCTCTTGGAAGTTTCGGTTCTAATTTGACCAGACTGGCTTCCGTCATTACTTCTGCTAGGACCTCCCAAGTGGGAGCCAAAGCCTTGCAGTGGGAACACCAGCTAGCGTAGAAATCGACAAAAAGATATTGATGGTCTTTCTTGTATTGCTGCAGAGTTTCTTCGTCCAGCGAGATGGCGTCTTCTCCGTCCGCATGGAGTTCTTCCAGCGTTTCCGTGACGAGTTCGTCGAACATATCAATGTCCTTTTGGTTTCGGTTGCGCCCCTTGTATCCCTTTCGGACACCATCCCCGTCAATGTTCCATTTGGTGACGTGCGCTGTGACGTTCTGGTCGGTTCCCAACACGCTAACGACGTCAATGACGGCCCAATCGCAACGCAGATCGGTCATGGTGATGTTGAAATTCAGCCGCAGCCTTGGATCTTCCGATTTGTCCAGTGCCAAATCGGTGACGATTTTCGTCTGAAAGTAAGCCTTTGTCTCCCAAAAGAATAATACCACCATGAGGAAAAGAGACATATACGAAAGAATCGAACCGCGGGCCGTCCCTTCCATCAAATCCGTTGGAATCTTGCGGTACATGTCGACGTGACTCTGCCATGGTCGTCTGCCGGCTGAGTAGCTCATGATTGTTGTTGCTTTTCTTCACTGGTTGTATTCAGTTGGAGTCGATGAGTGTGCGAAGCAATTGCGAAGGAAGGACGCAATTGTTGGCTATTGTAATCGATAATCACCTTCTTTGGGCTTTCTCTTTCTCGGATAACCGTATTGCGTTCTGATGTGAGAATGGAGTTGAGTTGTTTTGTTTGCTCCTGGATTTTAAAGCCGATTGACGAGAATGACCGCGCGTTGTTCTGTGCGTTGGGAAAAATCTCACACAAAAAAGGCTGCTGATCGAGCAATGCCTCGAAGCACGGCACAACACGAAAGAACCGCGACCGCCTGTTCGTCGTGCTTTTGAACATTGAAAGGATGAATAAACTCTAACCCTAATAATTTATTGTTTTCTTCCGACGATTTTTGAACGAGATGATGGGTGGCTATCGACGGACAGAAAACCCATCAATCACGTTGTGAGTTTTGAGTTTGTTTCTGACTGATTATTATTTGTTCGACGATGTTGCATGGTTGTAGGAGTTAAGCTCATTCACGCAATTGTCAAAGTGATAGGAGGAAATGCATTAAGCAATAACTACTTATATCTCCACTCTATCGTTTACTTCAAGACAAGGTAGAAACAAACAAGAACAGGCAAGGAAAGAGAGAAACATTAATAGCTGGTGATAAGATATCAGAGCAGAGAAATACACCGACGGCCAGGTCGACAAATTCAGAATAAAGCTATACAGAAATGGGTATCCTTATTCACTCAAGAAAGAGTTCCTCGGTGTCCATCAGTATTCACACTATTCTCATCGTTGCGATAATGATGCTCTCGAGTGGAAAATACAAGGCGAGAACATTTGTTCAAGCTTTTCGTCTGCAGCATCAACCAAAACGCTCGACAGCGCAATTCGCAAGCTTACTAATCGGCGCAGAGACAATATTGCAATTACAACCCGCAATCAGAGGACATTGTCGACATTTCCTCGCATCATCACCGTTTTCTTCAACGTCAGCTTTGTTTTCGACGGCAAGCAGCAATGCATCCGATTCGGCAGAGAAAAAGAACAACAATAAGAAAAAGAATAACAACCGAAAGAATACACAAATGAACACGGGAGGTTTGCGACGCCTACCAGTTGTCAAGGGTCCAAAGGAACTTTCCGACAGAGCCAAAAAGGTCGCTGGCTGGACCAAGGCCGACGAAAAGGTCAAGAATATTCGCAATCGTGCACGCAAACACGGGACGGAAACTATCAACACACTCATGCAACAACTGTGTATTCCCCTCCGCGATATCGTCGACTGGTTATCGTCGAGAACTCCGGCGCTTGCACCCCTTCGAGGCGACGGTGGCTGACCTGACGGTTCGGGCACGCATCAAGAAGGATGGTCTTACCCTCGAAGTCTTGCTGGAGGAAATCCACGAAGGCACGCAAAATGATTCTGGAAAGCGGAAAGGAATGGATCTACAAGTGCAAACACGCCGAAACGGCAAAGGAAGCCAATATTGCCAAAGGAGCAGGGCACTCAGGCACTCCTTGGATCTCTTTGACTCCTTTGCCTTTCAAGCGGTGGAAGGAATGGTGGATCTCCAGCGGTCGCTGCGAAGTGCCCCCGCGGTAGCTCTCGATGCTCCCGCAGGTGGTACTGGTGGGAGCACCGAACGTGGGAAAATCAAGCATCGTTCGATCGATCTCTTCGGCAACGCCAGAGGTCAACAACTATCCATTTACGACACGAGGAATGACCCTTGGTCACGTCGAGGTTTTTTGGCAGTCTGTGGTAGGCGCTAGCGGAGGGGAGGATTCGGACGATGATTCGGCATCGGCTCCGTATGAAATTGCTCGCGCTGTTGTGCCTCCTCAGAACGAGGATCCACGATCGAGCAAGGCCAAGCGGCGGCGGGAGGGCCTCATGACCATGAAAAATCCAGAGGGAGCTGCGGGAGACAACCGATACGCGTTTTCCCAGCTCTGTCAGGTCATGGACAGCCCGGGAATTCTGGTTCGTCCGGAGGAAGAAGAATACAAACGCAACGAAATGGAAGAGCTGACATCTGGCAGCCATGAAACACTTGCCCACTGCAGTCATGTACGTTATGGACTTGTCTGGACAGGCGGGCGACAAGTGCTCAAGCGTCGAGGATCAGTTACAGCTGCGCAAGGGAAATTCCGAAAGAGATTCCCGAGGCGTCCGTGGATCGACTGTTGTGTCAAAGTATGACCTAGGCGTTGTCGACGGAGCCCTGGAGGAACTCGACGAAATCTTGGCCGACAACGAAAACAACTATCCCTACATCAAACTGAGCATCCACGAAGACGTCGGAGTCGACGAACTGAGGATGCAAGTTCTGCGGATGCTAGGGGAGGTTCGGGTAGTCCTTGACGCCATGGGTGGATCGGCAGCAGCTACAGCAGCAGCGAAGAAGCCGTAGGTTGCTGTTTGCAATCGGCAAATAGGGAACAAAAAACCAAAAAGCAATCAAAATTATTTTTTCATAAATTTTTAGTTATTTTGTTTCTTTCATACATTTTATTGTATTTTTTTCTCTATCCTATGTTTCTCTAATACATTCCCACACTATAACGGTTTCGATGCCGGAGTTCGAACATCCATATGGTAATGCAAAATGGTATTGTTTTCTTCGCAATTTGGTGCGTAATAATAAGACCCGTCAATTTCGAGGGGTGTCCCGATGACTGGAGTTTCGATGGATGCAGCTTTTGACAATAGCTCCGTCAGCCAAAGCGAATCATCCGCAAACATGTTGTCGAATGGCACGCTATCAAAGGTTTCAAACCACTTTGGGGTGATTTCCTCACATTCACGGATTTCGTAGTCCTCATTATGGTTGGCCAGATCGAGGAAAAACAAGTGTACTAACATTTCCTTGTCGTTTTCGGAAAACGTAAACCGCTGGATTCCAACCTTGGAAGGCACTCATGATTTCGAGGGGAATCGTGAGGTTTGTCTCCTCTTCCAACTCCCGGCAGGCACATTCTTCCACTGTTTCTTTTGTTCCGTCTCCCTTTAACTCGTCGTGCAAGAACTTGCCACCAAAGGAATTGTATTTTCCGGTCCCGAAACCTCTGTTTTTGTGTCCCAGGAGGATGCGTCGCTTCTTTTCTTGCGGTTGTGTCTCCGTAACGACAATCAGCTGTGTACTTCCTTGGTTTTCATCGTTGGGCGCGATGTTGTCCCAAACGCTGCTTTGTGGAAAGCCTCGAGAGATTCGTGTTTTGTTCCTAGCCGTTCGTCCGGTATACGATGCGGAAATGTTGGCAATGATTGCACAATTGCCTTCTGATCATCATCGCCAGTGCTCATGTTGGCGTGAATGAGACGCTTTTCTCTTGGTCAATTCGATAGCTATTTCGGATAGGGAAGCAATGATAGTGCCTTTGATTCCTCTGCCGCGAAGAAAAGAGCAATTATTATCAAGGAATAGAAATGAAAAAGCAAAAAGTGATCCAGATTGCTTTGTCACAACCATAGCGTGTGCGTTCTCAACGGAAACTTCTGTCTTGCTCTGTGACTTCTGAACACAACTGGCCATTGTCAATAAACATCCGCATTCGCAAGCTTCTCTTATTGACGACAAGCCAATGCATCTCAAGAGTGGAAGATTTTGGGGTGGGAAGTTTTGTCATTTTTTCAATCATGGCGGGACTGACAGAAATGGCAGCGAATATCGAAATTCCTTTTTTCTTCAATTCTCTCATTCACAGATTTTGTTTCAAGAATGATCGATGCAAAAAGTCCTTAGCAGTTGATATAACTTACGGTCAGCGAGTACAGTATAACACCATGGAAACTTCGAATAGATTCGAATGATCTATATTTAGCCTAGTTGTTAACATTGTCCTCTCTAAACATCACATCGCAGCAAAGTGGTGTTCGTCATTGAAAGATTCGTGTGATCAATAATTATTGATTGCTTGCACCCAGATCTTTCGTTGCGCTTGCCACGAGCTCAGCCACACTGGGATGGATCCACGTCTCGTTCCAATCCGTATTAGATCTCCTTTTGTATTGAAAGCCAGCATCGCCATGGACCATCGGTGATCGATCGAGTCACCAACAATTCTCGTATGTCTCCATAAAGGACCATCCGGGGATCACAAAGTATTTGTCAGTTCTTCCTCCGAGCCTTTCAGATCGATTTCGTTGCGTTTCAACCACGCTTGGGTTTCTCCCAACGAATCCGCAGTGACAAAGGCAATGTCAAGGTCACTCGACGAATCGGTTAGAGAGGAAGAGGCGTGGTAGCCTATCGCTCGCCGAAGATCTTTTGAATTCGAACGGGGATCGACAAAAACAACCAATCCTTTCTTGAGAAAGGGTGGAACCCATGGAACTATTTTTGCGGCACCAATGGGCCCAAGTGGTGCCGAGGTGGAAACATCGATGAGGGATTCAAAGTGCCTACGCTGTGCCTCGAAGATCGCCTGAGTTTGAACCTCTGTGTCCTCGATGTTTTTCTTGGACTTTTTTGGTTTCTTGGGTGCTTGTGGCATGATTTTCTTGCGTTTGGTTTTGCTCCCCGCTTCGATGGGAGCAATGTACGCCGACTCGGTGTCATCGCCTAGACGGTATGGCCCCCTTTGTGGTTCGAAGGAGAGCTTCAAAGTCCTCTCGTCCTTTGTCTTCTTCCTTGTTGCTATTCTCTACATTGTCAATGACATCGCTGTCCGGCGCGGCTGCTTTCTTTTGGGATTTTGCTGCAGCCATCTTCTTCGCGAGCTCAGCCTGCTTGTTGCGTGCCCTGTTGAAGCCCTTGCCCATGCCAATCAATGTATTTTTTGATCGACTGACCTGCCACGATATTGTCGATCATCCAAGCATCAATAACGCGAAGATCTCTTCTGCACGAAATCCCTCTTATTTCTTGGCCACCGCGGTGTTGTTTTATCAATATCGTCCTCGTGGAAAACGCGTCCAGAGATGCGAATACCAGCATCAATACCAATGCCGCAACCGGAAGATGCCGTCCATTTCTCGAGATGGTTGGTCGGTGATTTGTCTGTGTCATGGTTGGATTTTGGATCACACAAGCACGCGGCAGATTGGGAGAATGCTAAGTTTTTGCTTTTTGCTGGCTTCATCTACATCAGCAACTAAGATACCCTTTTTTTCTACCATGCTTGAATCAATCAATCGTTTTCACACTTTCCTTGTTGCAGATGACAGAATGTTGTGATCAAAAGATCCGGAGATTTTTTCATAAAAAAGTATCGTATGCATTATAGGTACTAGTTAGGTATAAAAGGTAAGAAGAGAAATGAATTTCACGGACTTCCCGGGCGGGCATCCCGCTTGCCTAGAAATCAATACAACCACCCCTCCCTTTTTCATTCCTATGTGAGGCTCAGAACCGGTATGATTTTACTACCACCCCTCCCTTTTCCAGTCCAAACTTACGAGTTACTTTCCAAACGCAATTATTATTTCTTTCAGAACTGGTATGTTTTTAAGTAAAGCCTGTTTGTCATCATTTATTTAACCATCTTGTGCAATTTTAAGAATACGAATAACAAATTCGAGGATTCTATGTGAGAGAAGATGAGCGATACAACCGAACATCATCGATCATTAGTCTAATCTACGAAGCTTTGTTAAGACAAGCCATACTTCGGAGACTTCACGTCACAAACGATAATTTAATCTCAATAGATCATCTCATTGTTGTGTTTGCCTTCCACGATTTTACTTATGAATGCAGAAGAAAGAGCAATAACAGAATTTTGACAACAAAATGAGCATCGACACAACTAAAATCATGACTGATAGCAAAGGAGGCAAAGGGCCAGACACCGTCATTGGCCACAAAAGAAAGATTCCTTTCAAATACTACATCGACAAAAACAACGTTTACATGGAAGACATAAACATTCGAAGACGGAGGCTGCTGGGAGACGACGAAAGCGACTTGTCATCTTCCAGCAGCGACAGTAGTGATGACGAAGGGTCTGAGGGGGGCCGGAAATCACAAAAACGAAACCGGAAACGCCGACTTTATTGGTCAAAAACTCCCGATAAGGATGCAAAGTATACCGATTGGAAAATCGAAGTCAAGCACTTTCCTGTGGAAACGTCACAGTCGATGGACGCCAGTGACGCCGACGGAAAAGAAATCCAAGCCATGAAGGAAGTTTGCATTGTGGATGATCCCCCGAAAGCGACAGAGGTCGTGACGTATTCCGTGCATCGATCTACCCTGGGCGTTCAGAGCGAATATTTCGAAAGAATATTCCTCGGTGGATACTCCGAGTCGACACTAAAGAAGAATGCCATCGAATTGCCGTCACCCCTTGTCACTCTGGAACATTTCGAATACATTCTCGAGTATTGCTATACTGGAGCAATCGATTTGAATGCCGGAAACGTCGTCTCCATCATTAACCTTAGCGATTATCTTGGAATCGAAGAATTGCGAAAGAAGGCGCAGGCCTATGTTCGAAACTCAATCCATCAGGTGATAACCAACAAGCGCCGACGCCTTCTGGGATCGTCCAAGGACAAAATTGTTCTCTGCTCATCAGACGAATGCAAGGAGAAGAGCGCCAAGGTTGCAATGATGTACCAGGCCGCAAAGGATATGGGTATTGACGACCTACAGCGAGCTATCGTGCACGTGTGCAGCAAAAAACCCGAGCTCCTGGCCAAGGACTGTAAACTCAACGACATGCCCGATATTGAATTCTGGTGTCGGTTATGGGAGGCAAGGAAGGTTCATCCGGACCAAAATTCCGTATCGAAGACGGTTGTGAGGGCATGGAGCGAAAACCTAGCCTATTTTGTTGAGAAACATCAGGGCATCACAGACCTGAAGACATTCCGCGAGCTCACTCACATGGACTCATTGAAAATGGTCTCACCGGAGGTTGCGATCCTCCTAATGCAACAGGAACACCGTCTCTATCTCGACGCCATCGAGGCGAATGTGTATCTCGTCGATAAGGGAGACAAGGAGGATGCATTGACGTGCCTCCAGACGCGGTGTATTGACGCCTTGTACAACTCCAAAAACTCAGGCTGGCAGATTACGTGCCCCCCAGAAGTGATTCGGGGCAATCTGCGGAAGCTTCCATCGATCGTGCTGGAATCGATCTTGCTCAAGACGATGGAGTACGAACGGGCGGGACAACGTTTTCCGATGCCGGTGGTGTCCGGTGCTGGTTCTGAATTTGTCAACGGTGTCTACAGAATGTCCGGTTGGTTCAAGAACGCCATGAAGTTCACACGCATGGGGGTCTATGAGGGGAATCCCCGGCAGATAACCATATACAGGTATGAAGGAGAATGGTGGATTTCTATCATCCCAGAACACCATGACGAACCGGGAGACTGCGATGATATTGACTTTTATTCTTTTGAAAGCATGGAAGACGACAGCGAATCTCCCCTGCCTCCGAAAACAGGCTGGATAACATGTTCTGGTGAGTCGCCGGCTCCACAGATCAGGCTTCTCACACATGAGGAGATGGAGAATAATGCAGAGAACAATGTGGCGAACAATGCAGAGAACAATGTGGCGAACAATGCAGAGAACAATGCGGGGAACAACTTGGTGAACAATGAGGAAAACCCAAACCCACCCGCTTGATTCGTAACATTTTTTAAATTTTGAACATTTTGATATCTCTCACGATTTTATAGTTAGGACGAAGGTTTCATGTATTTGCAAAATATATTTTATTACACTATTATAAACACAGCAGTGGGTGGGTCAAACATTGATCCACGCACGCACGGATTGTTGTTGAAATCTAGGAAAAAGATCCCCCAGTGTGATAAAAGGAGCTTTGACGTCGTCTAACCCTATCAGCCTCAATGGAAAGTCTTTCGAAATCGCTCACTCGTTGCAGACTTGGAATGCTAGAAGTGCTGCAGTGTTTCCGAAGGCGTTTGCTGCTTGCCTCGTTTCAGAAGACGTTTCTTTCCCATATTCCATTTTTTGACTGCCATCGATATTGCGTGGTCTTCTTCTGATATCTCTATTTCTTCTTCCTCCTCCTCTTCTTCTAGTATCATCGCCATTTCGTCTTCCTCCATCTCGTCTTCAGCCTGTATTACCCTCTGAAGGAGTACCATGCACATTGAAGCAACCCCCATTGCGAACGTCGCAACCTTGAGCGATCCAACGTTTCCGAGCATCGGCTGGAAGGAAATCACACCCACGACCAAAATATTCAACGGAACAGCAAAGAGTGACATAATTGCACATCTATGATCTTCGGGCAACAATTCACTCCGGATGATTCCTATGGATGGAAAGTACATTCCGACGCACGCCTCGAATGCGAAAAATGAAGCGATGATACCGAAAAGGCTTTGCGCTTGAATGGCGCTGGCGGACCACGAAAATGACGCGGTTGAAATCAACAAGATTCCAGCCATGATGTGTTTCACGCATACCGACTTTTTCTGGAGTTGGCCAAAGAGGACGGAACCCAATAGACAGCATGCCATGAAGCACGAAAAAATCGTACCAAAGGGCGTTGCAGCTTTATCACCAAAAGAGGTTCGTATTATGCTACTCAGAGCGGGAGGCCAAACGAGAACAAAAATGTACATGGAACCCTCGAAAGAGACTCTGTACCAATCCAACCAAGAGAATCTTCGGGTCAGTAAAAATTTCGCTTACGCCAGCACGCATGGAACAGTCTCCGGTTGGAAGCTCCTCCTTCTTGTCTTCCTTCTTGTTATTTGTTTCGCCACCACATCCGTCACAATCGCTCTTTGGAGCTTTTGCATTCTCCTTGTTTTCGACCCAGAAGTATGCCGTCATCATCAACGCAATTGCGACAACCAGTGGTGACACCAGGAAAGGACCGGTGGGATGACCAACCTTGGATGCTGCCATGCTTGCGGTTTGCCCGGCGAGAATTGCCACAATGGCGTCTCCTCCATAGGCCATCCCAAAGGTTTCGGACAAGCCATCATCTTTTGTTTCTTTTCTCGCAGCTTTCTCTTTTTTCTGGATTTCTAGGTACTCTTGAATCAGCCATGATTCGGGTGACGAAGTAAGCCGCGAGGAAGCGATGCTTGCCATTGCCCGGCCAAGGTACAGAACGATTGTTAGGTCGGAAAAGACCGAAAGTGACCCCAGTGCGTACATGGCCCCCGTGCAGATTGTCGCTGTCTTGCGGCTGTATCCATCGATCAGGCGGCCGACCATTGGTCCCAGCAATACAATGGCCAGATATCCAACCAACGATACCCTCGCCACGAATTCGGAGGTTGCCTGCGATGTTGTCCCGTCCAGATGCCTCAGATTTTTGGAATAATATGCCTGGTAGAAATAGGGTCCGGACATCCAGAAACTCATTCGGAACAAGTAGAAGACAGGCAGATAACGTTTTTGGAGCGAGGCAACTTCGGGTGATTTCGTATCGTTTGTTGTACATACTTTTGTTTTGGAGCCGATCCAATTGGAAGATTTCAGATATGGCCACGCCTTTGCGGTGATTCCTGTCGCAACCAGAGTTCCCATTAGGCATTTGAAAAGGCTTTCTGGATCTTGACCAGCGGCCGCCATGAAGGCCGATACCGTCTCAGAATTTATCAACGGGGAAGGAAATTCAAACCCCATTCCTTCCGTATCTGTAGTGTTCATTATTATGCCTTCTGAATCTGTTCATTGTAACAGAAACGAATTCTATCATTGTTTTGCTTTGATCATTCATTATTTATGAGAAGCTTCCATTCGCTGTCGAAGAACAAACGTCAAGATGCAAGGAATGGGGAGGGAGGCAATATCCATCGATCGATGGTTGGCGACTAGAAATAGCGACTAGAAATACTTCACAGGCGAACGGCACGTAAAAAAGGTAGGGAAGTGAGAGATTAGGATTTTTTCGCTTTTGTTTTGATAGATGTGTTCTATGGATGTTCTGAAATATTATTCGTCAACCTCCAACGACGTGGTAGGATTGTACGACATACCCTTCTGATTATGGTTACAACAGTTACGGGCATTTATTTTTATCAACGCGTCAATGACTATGCGTCGATTTTCAGAAGCACGCCAATGAGAATCTCCTTATATTTGAAAAGAGTTTTGTGAGGTATGTATTGCCTCGGAATTGTTTTCGTTGGTGACAAAAAAACGCACAAGTCCACTGTCATGCAGTGTTCGACTACACTATAATTAACGAACGCCGATCAAGGGTGAAAGACGGTATTCACGCTTGAGCATTTTGATTCGTACGATTCCATATTATATAACCTACGCCGATGGAAGACAGCAGCAAACCGACAGCATCGTTCGTTCGCACGCGCTCATTATTCACAGCAATTCTTTGCGTCTGCTTGTCGTACGTTTCTTTTTCTAAAAAAGAGGTATTTTATCAAAACACAAAAACAGAATGAATCAAATCCCCCAAATTCAAATACCTGCCCGCTTCCGATTCTGTGGTGTTTCGACCCTTGTGTAGGAGCTGTACAATACTAGTCATTAGTTTTTCAAACGGCCTCGATTCTGGTTTGTGAAGCTAGGCCTTTCCTCTTTTCACATCTCAGATCATATCTCTGGCCGGGCGTGTCAACAGCGAGATCTCTCGAGGTGATTTCGAAATCTGACCGCCATACATCATTTGGAACGAGATCGATATCGTACAGGATGGGTTCCAGGGAATTATACGATGCCACGGGGGATTCGGAAGCCGCAATGCGTCTGATGGCGGAGAGCAACAACGGTGCCGAACACACTCCTCAACAAGAATACAACTCCCTATTGTTGATGGCCCTAGCCACGTCTACGGCATCTAGCAGCAATAGCGGAAAGAAAAAGAAGAAAACCAAGAGCAGCAGCAGCAATAATGATGGTGATATTTCCTTGTTGAACGAGTCTCTAGAAGACGCTCGGATGGTTGTTAGAAACTCTCATTCCAACGCTATTCCAAACAAGCGTTCTGTCGCGGAGGACTGGGTGCTCGCTTACAACCGTGGGCTAGTGTTGCTATCGAAGGGTGAAATCGAGGGATCTATCCGTGAGGCTTGGTCCTATCTCAAACCCGTTATTCATCCCGAGACGTCATCGCAACAACAATCAGCACCTCCCCTTGAGATTGCTTGTCGTATGGGCTTTTTGATCTTGGAGGGAATGCTAACGCTCTATCCAACCCGAATGCACGGAACGACATTGGAACCAAAAGATACTGTGAACTACGAGGATGATTCTTCGTTTGATTTGAGATTGTTGGACACGGTTTTGGCATGGTTGACGGAAAATGTTGAACTCACAAAAGCACAATCCACTGCGGCAGCAAACGACAATAATCAGGAAAGCAATTCAGCGACATCGGCCAAGGGAGGACCTGATCCACAATTGAAATTCTTGTTGAGCCTATACGAATCACGGGTTAACTTTTTCGAACGAACTACAGGAGATGCTAACATTCGGGACAAACACATGAGGTCTGCTAGGAAAGAACTCAAACAGGCGATGGAAATCTTTCAGCACAAATTACGACCCGAACGTGACGGCACTTCTTCGATTGCTTCCATGTCTTCGTTTACTGAGGAGGCTACTACGGTAACGGGTGGTGGTACACTCGATGGAAAGCAGAGTCCTGTTCCTTCTCGTGCCACATCGCCTTCCCCACCATCGGGTGGTTTGTCCTCCAACAAGACCAGCAGCCTGTCTCGAATTCTTCAGGGACAGAATCAGACAGCTCTCAACCTCAAGGCGAATGCAGAACAGCTAAAGGGAAACGTAAAGAAATCTCTGATTCTGTGCAGCGAGGCTCAGTCCTTCAACAGCGATGGAAGCATAAGCAACAGCAGCAATTACTTACGACGCAATCCACCAAAACAATCTCGGGATCGTTTACGAAAGCAGTGGCAAATCGCATTTGGCATTGCACGCATTTTCCAAGGCTGTTCGATCCGCCATCGAATGGAATGGAAACAATGGGAACAGCAGTAATTTTGAATCGGATGGTACGGCTCGTCCAGACGTGACCCTACATGTTCTGAACAATGCCGCTGTCTGCGCCCTAAAATCTAGGAACTATCCTGCCGCGTACGAATGTTATGCCATTGGGTTGGCAACCTCGAAGTCGTGGAGGAAGAGGCCACGGACGTGGTTGCGATTGTCCGAGGCCTCCATTGGTTTGAATGCGACGGTACAAAAGGAGCGTGCCGAGAGTGTGAGCAAGTGCTCCAAGATAGAAGTTGATGGGTAAGTACATTTCAAAGAACAATCTTTTGTTCAACGAAACATGATAGAATTGCCACTAACTCTGCTCCTTTTCGAACAAAAATTCAGGAAAGCAAAGGGTATCGTTCTGGCAGAAATTGAGAAAAATGGAATCAATGAGGCAGCGCCAAAGAATCTTCCTGCCCTTGCTTCGCCCGAAGATTTGGCATCCATTCGGGAGAATGCACTTATGAGAGCTAAGATGGCATTGAAAATGGCTTTGCAACTTTTTGGAGAAAATGGTACAAATTCGGACGAATTGGAGCTGCAATCTGCTAGACTATCTTTTGCTTATGTTTGTTTGGAGGACAAGGACTTTAAAACTGCCCTTGAATACTCCATGATGGTGTTGGATAATAGTAAGACTATTGCAGTCAATGCGGCAACGGAAGACGAGGACCCAGCAGAATCAGCCCGGCAAATCATGATCAAACGTCAGGCTGCAACGGCACGAATGTACGCATCTGAAGCTAGCGCTTCTCTTGGAGATCCCATGGCTTCAATGAAAATTCTTGTGGGCGATGGTAAAGATGATGCTTTTGACCGGTTGTCCTCCGATTTGGGCGGTGTCACTATTGGGATGGCATCCGCCAACAATAAGGCCAAATCACGATTGGCGAAGGCTCAAACGATGGTCCGTTGTTCGGCATCAGCAGCTTCCGCCTCCCTCGGCAATCTCACTGCCTCGAAGCAACTTGCCATGTCGGCACAGGCAATGGAAAATAGTTATATGGCTTCGAGGGAAGGTCCTTCTCAGGCCAGGAAGGCTCTTATCTATTGCATGCTCCGCGAGGGAAACGATGGTGCAGCGCTTACCCTCTTGCGATCGGCTCGTTGATTCGATTGATAATCTCTAGATTACATTTTGGGTGGTTATTTTTATCATTATAGAGAGTATGATAATGATACAGAATAATTTTTAAACAAGGGTTATTGCCACTCTATAGCAGCGTCCTAATAATTTTTGTTAGTCTCTTGAAGTAAGAGTCCATCGAATGAATCATCGCATCGGACGATGATGGCCAATGCCACCGCGTTGCTGTTTCCCAACTCTTGAGACGATGCGACCCACAACGCCTTCGACCATTCCCACCACCGTAAAGACTCCTCCAATGATTGCAAAAATGCTTGTCAGATATTCATACCATTTTCGGCCTCGGAAACTGTACTTTACGGCGAATTGGACTAAGATCGTAGGCAAATTTGGCTTCAGGTGTCAAGGATTTATCGTAATAGGCAAGCTGCGAGTTGGCAAGCATCTGGTAAAAGACAAGTTCTCTGGCGCCAACCTTCATCCCCTCGACCTTGGTGGCAATCAATTTGAGGTAGTGGTGGTAAGCCTGGTGCAAATCCTCAATGGGATAGACGTTTCCATTCAGCGGAGTGATTGTGGGTTCCACTTCGTCTGGTATTTTCGATCGCTTTTCCTGAATCCAGTGCATTGCTGTTGGATCGCCAACGTACAATTCGTTTACCATATGGCTTACATTGGTCATGGTTGGCTCGAGATCGTGGTGCTTGCTCCGCGCCAAAATGTGAAAGTTTCCAGGGGCTCGATCCAGCAACAAATGTCCCGCCAGCTGGCATCCAGGGTGTTCGGCATCCTTCCAGCTATCAATCACCTTATGGTGACGGGCTTTCTTTTTCTGGATAGCCGGATCGTTCCACTTTTTAGTCCTCGTCGGCTTTTTTCTCTTCGTCCAAGCGATTCCGCGCTGCCTGGTGGGCCAGATGAAGAGTTCGGGCTCCCTCGTCGTCCTCGACCTGCTGCTCAACGAAATGAAGCCACTCGACCATCTCCAGTACCGTCCGGTGACCCATGTAATCCGAGGAACCCATTGCCAGTTTTTCGCCATTTTCGCCGACAAAGGATTCCTTCCAGGGGTCTCCGTCCAAAAACAACCGCAGTGTCGGGTAGGCACGAATGTCGTGCGCGTTGCAGACATCGCCATGTTCCACGCAATCGACTTTGGCGACTTGCACCTGCTGAAAATGATCTTCAGCATCATCCCCCGCAATGATAAGATCTTTGATTGTGTGAGCTACCTCGGGTTTTTTTATGCTATCGTCGTCCATAGTGTCGTAGTGGTGATCGTTCAATAGCTCGGCAAGTTTTTCCCATGTCGGTGCCAGAGCCCGACAATGCGAACACCAGCTGGCAAAGAAATCCACAAAGAGGTATTCGTAGTTATCTTTGGCCCACTGCAGACTCTCCTTGTCCAGCACCAATGCGTGTTCACCATTCTCGTGGAGGTCTTCGATCGATTCCGTCACTGTCTCGTCGAAAAGGTCAATGTCCTTTTGGTTGCGATTCCGCCCCTTGTAGCTTCTTCGAGCACCATTGGCATCCAAATCCCACTTGGTAACGTGGGCTGTCACGTTCTGGTCCGTCCCCAATGCGCTCACAACGTCAATCACGGCAAAGTCACACTTCAAATCCAGCATAGTGATATTGAAATTCAATCGAATCCTCGAATCTCCCGTGTGGTCTTTGCTGTCGAGTTTCAGATCTTTAATTAGCTTGGACGCAAGAAATTCTGAGGTTTCGTAAAGGAACAGAGTCACCATCGCAAAGAGGGCAATCCAGCTTAGATACGATCCCCGCTTGGTGCCCTCCATCAAATCGATGGGTACTTTCCTGTAAACCGATTCGTCAAAGAATGAAAATGGAAAAGGAGGAATGTCAGCGAATTTCATTTGGTTTGTAGCAATATGACATTTTTCTTCCCACAATGCGTGATACACTTACTTGTACATGTCCAACCCGGACATCATCCGTCGCCTTCGAGATGGGCGAGCTACTCGAGAAGACATGGTGTATTTCTTTCGGTGTTTTGTTCACAAACGGGTCAGGCTGAAAAATATAGCCTTTCCACTTCAGTCGATGGAAGCAATTGCAAACGAGCAAGGAAGGTTGTCCCAGATAGATAAGATCGCTTGCAGGTTCTTTTTTATGCTTGGGAGGTACCGAATACCAAACCTAGAAGCATTCCTGCTCAAGTGGAAGGGGCAATTTGCAATTTGTCTGCCATAATGACAAAAATACCTCATTGTTTTGGCATTTTACCACTCTGAGAAAGGATCGCCAGTCATCGTCAAAATCGAGAGGATCGGTCGGGTGAGTCTTTTCCAATTTTCCAAGTTAGTCACGAGCGTGATTACAAGTTTCTCGACCGAATTCAAATTCAAAAATAATAATTGTTGTGTTCGTGTTGCGGCGACAAAAGAAAAATAATGATATCAACATCATGTGCGTTCGAATTTTTGTTGCACAAACAAGTACTCGTTTTAAACGGGTTGTCGCGCAACACCGTAGAAAGTGTACTACGGTCCCGTAGAAAATTTGCGCAAGAACTAATACGATTTCCAACGATTGAGCCCATCGACAACACCAATTGACCATGACAGTCGTCAAACTAATGAACGAAAGCATCAATCAATAAACCAAGTAGCTGAAAAGAAAGAGGACCCTTCAATTAGTGGGATCCTATGTTGAAATTAAAGTTGGACATCTATTCGTTTCGAAATAATTTTTTTCTTGACACTTGCTAAAAGTGTAAATTTTCGGTCTCCGACCGGCTTCAATACGGCGTGATGAATATCTCATCATCAATAGTCTTTCAGATAACAAGAAGTACATCAATCGAAAGGTATATGTCTCATTCGTTGTAATCGTTACTATTTTTGAATTTAGATCTATATTTTTAGAGTTACAGGTCACACACCTGTACAGAATTTCCGTCCGTTTCTAGCAATTTTGCTGGTTTCTCAGTGAAATAGTGATATCTCAGTCAATTTCTAAAAATCATCACTTCTGTTTCTTTCAGGAGACCCTCCATTGAGTATCTTAAGAGGGCGGATAGCATTCATTAGTAGAGTAACTGTGGTTGAGCCAGCGATTTTGGTATACCGATTTGGTGCCTGTCCATTTCTGGCAATTTTGCTGGTTTCTGAGTGAAATAGTGATATCTCAGTCAATTTCTAAAAATCATCACTTCTGTTTCTTTCAGGAGACCCTCCATTGAGTATCTTAAGAGGGCGGATAGCATTCATTAGTAGAGTAACTGTGGTTGAGCCAGCGATTTTGGTATACCGATTTGGTGCCTGTCCATTTCTGGCAATTTTGCTGGTTTCTGAGTGAAATAGTGATATCTCAGTCAATTTCTAAAAATCATCACTTCTGTTTCTTTCAGGAGACCCTCCATTGAGTATTCTAAGAGGGCGGATAGCATTCATTAGTAGACCGAACTCTTTTCAAGCCCAGTTTCGCAAGACGAGTTTTCTTAGAAGTCATGTTGGATGATTCCGGCTTCCGCGTTGACAATGGAAGATCACACTCTGGAGATACTTCCGCTGGAGGGTCTTTCGAAGTCATTCGCTGTATCAACCTTCTTACTTTCTGTTGGTTGGCTTGGTCCTTGATTTCCTCATCGTTGAACAATCCAATCCGCATGGCGTCTTTGATAGTCATAGATTTTCGTCCCTTGAAAATCTTGGCCTTAGCTGCTGCTTCAAACCTTGGATCGTTCTTTTTCGAAGCTTCCTTCTTTGGATTCTTCGTTGCATTCTTGCTTGGTGCCATCTTTGCTGCTGGGAAACGTGTTGCTTGATTTGGTGATGATTAGAACTAGCTCGGTTGTCGAAACTTTCAAAAAATGAGTGAAAATATCGCCTTCGAATCGATCGAAATTTTCGATACGAAAACTGTTCGAAGAGGGCGGAGAAAAATGTCCATAAGATCATGAAAAATTGAGCTTTCAGCTCAACCGAAAGCTGTAGTCCTCTAGAACATAACCCTCTGAGCCTATTGTGTGGCCGCCGCGTAATGGTTTAGCCCGGAAGTGGTCGCAAAGACAGATTTACACTAGCAATCCCCATTTTCGGCCACCAGCCAGAATGGTACATAGGGGTGTTTTTGGTCATAAAATCGTCGAAAAATAAGCTCTGAGCCTCTAACAAACAGCTCAGTCACCAGCAATATACTCGTCTAGAGCCTGAAAACATTGGTTTGTATATAGAGGTCTTTGAAAGTGACTTTATTGCTATCGGAAGCTGCAACGTCATGGTCGACTGAAAAAGTGTAAATTTCGGGTTGCGCGACAACCCGTTTAAAACGAGTAGTGTTCAATCTTGGAGAACTTAGAGCACAAGATGAACCTTGTTCCTCGAATTCCCATTACTACATAGCTACCCAACAAATCCAAAGGCGACAAATGTAAACACAGAACTTACTGTCATTAGATTTTTTTTCAAGCTTCATGACCAAAGCTAAAGTCAATTGTTTGCGATGGAAGGATGACATCGACGACTGTCTCTGAAGAATCTCTCCAGGAGATTGCTACCGAATTGGCGACCAAGGTAGATTTCTTTCGCGATCACGCTCACGATATTGCCGAAATCCAGTCCTTCTCTTACTCAACAATTCCAACATATTTTCAAGATGACGGAAAGAAAGATGACGAAACAGAAACTGCGAGCTTTGTGCTTTGCAAACGCCTCGTCAAGGACGTGACCAATTTTCCATTTCTGCAAAAGAAGGGAAGACTTCAGGTTCCCATGGCACTCCTCTGCGAAGCGGAGGGTGATCCACAAAGGATTCTTGTGATTATCAATTACTGGCGTCAACTCAAAGCCTGTCGGCAAAGGGAATTAAAGACCTCGATGCAACGATTTTATGTTCGTCCCAACTTGAGCAACGAACGATTGATTTTGGTGTCGGCTTCCAGGAACAACTAAAGCATCAATTGAGGGATCAAAAATCCGTCTTGAACACCAGGGACGACCTCGGGGAAGATCTAGGCTTTCGGTAACTCCATGGGGCTTTCGATGTCTGGAAACATGTACCCAGCTTGCCGAGACACTCGGGCTCGTGCCTCCAGACGAAGACCCGAAACTCGCCTGTAAGCTGTTACGGACAGGCGAACCTCGACTTTCCACGCTCCAGCTGCAAGGACGAAGATTGCGTCTACCCTTCGTTGGCTCGGAATCATGGATACTGCTGCCGTCATGGCCTCCACTTTGGTCCTACTCCTGGCAAGGTCAAGGGGAGAAGAGGTTATTTGCTTCTGGGGGATGTTTATACGAGGCCCTATGTCATTTCGTCAACCATCGATTCAAATCTATTCAAGTGAAAAGGATAGTAGCGCTTCAACAATTTCTCGTGTAAAGAAACTGACTACTTGTTCGTGCCGCAACGAAACCTTGTGTCGGGATTGGATATTCTCCGACGATGATCCAATTTGACATTCATCGATTTCCGAAAGATCTCCAAAACTCCATCTGGAGCAATAGCGAGGCTCTCAATATGACCGCGAAAACGCACTTTCAGATATCTCGAAACAAGAGCAACGACGAAAATGATGCCGAACCATCCACGCGATCATCGGTCTTAAGGCTGGCGCCATGGCATTTCCATCCCAGACACCGTGAGTTCCTTCCCGACGGCTCCTGGAAGCTCCTCGACACTTTCCGTCCTACTTAGTTCGAGCACAAGCGGGAGCGCTACAGAAGTCGACTGCTTCCGTCGACGCGCAAATGGAATGGAAAGGCATGCCGCTTCCGACCTATTCCCCCAAGGATTTCCTGCAGGAACCAATCATGAAGGAATACGCAGGTCGTAAGGAGATGGTTGCATCCACCACCGATATGCTGCCCTCCTGGTGTCGGAGAATATGCCAAAGCTCGAGGAGGGCCCATCCAGTATGTCAGAGATACAGCGAAATTTTCTGTGGGATCATTCCATCGAGCTAGAAAAGTCGCTTGCATCGAAGATGGTATCGTTCAAGATGAAAGAGCGCGCGCTGGAACAAGAGCTCGAACGGATTCGAGGAAAATACAACGAAAAGAAATTCTTGAAGCGACGAGACAAGAAACGGAAACGAATCATTAATGCCAACGGTGGCAAAATCAGCAATAGCAACACCAAAGGCACAAAAATCAATTCTACGAATAGTGATGGGAAACCTTCACCGTCCGCTGCTCTACAAGAAAAGAACACGAGCGATACCAGAAATCGACCCAAAAAGAAACGAAGCGAAGAAACGGAGAATGCTGTCCACAATAATCCATCAGATTATGATAGAAGGAATAAAGAAGCTGCAGAATCGACAAATAAGATTGAGCGTCGTGATTCGTTGTCCGGCAGGGAACCTGCCCGTCGTCGGAATTCCCATCCGCCTCGAATGGGCCCGGTGCACTACAGCAATCATTCCCGCCAACAACAGCAACACCACCGACACCATGCGTACCTCCATTCCTATCCGCAACAACATCTTCCACACCAGCATTCCAATCGTACAGCTCAGATGGATTTTCGACACTATCACCACCATCCCCAACCGCAGCAGCAACATCAAACACAGCAACAACAACCTGCCCCCTACCCACAACACAACCACCAGGCCTTCCATCATGCCCGTCACGACGAGCGGACGAATCAATATCCACAGGAACAACATCCGGAAGTGCCACAGCAGCAGCAACAACAACACGAAGAGCAGCAGCGACAACAACAACGTCCTCGTGGTCATTACCCCGAACAACAGCAGAACTGGCAACAGCAGCAACAACAAGGGAGATACTACAACTAAATTTCTGCGCTCTTATTATAATTTTTTATATATCCAATGAAAGATTCTACTTCTTCAGAAATGTTCATACTTTTTGTAAATTTAGAATTCAGTCGAAAAATAAATTTCTTGATTGTTTTATGGTTCTATCATCTAGGGGAACCAAATTTTCATAATTCGGGGGAAATAATATATCCCCACAGTTGTTGCTTGTTGTGTGCGCGCACAGTGTCAAAAGCACGGTGTCTGTGCTGGACAGCGATTATCCAGGCACATCGCTTGTGTTCGGGCGAGAAACCGAACAGGAACCGCTCTCTACAATACTGATGGAAATTCTGGCGAAAAAAATTTGGGTGCTAGCGTAGATGTTAGTACTACGAGAACGGTGCGAGGTTCATCGTCCAAGTTGTGTCCTTGTTCGTGTTGATCGCACGCTCCTTTCCTCGTTTGGAGAGAGCAAGAATTGAATTGAAATTCACGACACGAAACAAAACAACTAAAATCTGCGACTACGCACGATCTTGCCTCTAGGCTTTACAGATTGTCAGGCAGCAGTGACAACAACTCGATTGTTTCGAGGTTTGCAAGAGAGCTAGGAAGGAGCACCCTTGCCTTTTTGGATTGTAACGTCCAGCGTCACAAGCAACCCAATCGGTTCTCTTTTTTGTCTCGACGGGTCTTTTTTCCGGACATCCTTTCGTGGAGCAATCTTGGACGGTGTTGGGTGATTGAGATTCGGAATTGCATTGCGTCCGATAAGGCTTTTGTTACAGACTCTTGATTTCTCGGTGTATTCGTCAAGCACGAAAAAGCAATAGCGAGAAGCTAAACACACACAACAACCCACTCGAACTCTTGGTTTACAAAAGCAAGCAACGAAACAACAAATTCGATCCACGGAAGAAAAGGAATTGAATTGAATCAAAAGTCAAATAGAATTTTAACATGGCATCGGCGGCGACAAAACTCTCGTCTCAATCCCCGCCCTTCAATCCGAATCGGATTTTAGCGCGGGAGCAATCCCGGTCTCCTGTCCAGCCGAGTTCGGCCTACGGATCTCGATCTCGATCGACGTCTCCCTACCAGGACCACCCCAACAACAACCCCAATCGGGGTGTTGTGACACCCGGAGGAGTTCGTCGTCGGATGCAATATCCCACCAATCCCAACACGTCTCATTCGAACGCGGTGGCCAAGCACACTTTTGAACACAACGGGTGAGTATAAAATTTTTTTCTCAAGAAATATACCAATGAAATGGCAAACGATCTCGTAACTCTCATAAGAGTGAAACAAAACGGCATCAAAGGAACGGGACGCATTGGATAACGAACATGGAAATGGAATCTAAAAGACTTTTTTCGTTTCTCACCTTTTCTCTCTCGCTTCTTTTTGCTCTTTCCCCATGTCTGCTACATATCCAACCAAACACAACAGCGAGACTCTCGAAATCCGTAATGTCTGGGCTGAAAATGTCGAGGAAGAAATGCGAGTCATCCGGGAGCTAGTCGAAAAGTATCCCTATGTTTCTATGGACACGGAATTCCCCGGAGTTGTTGCCAAGCCCATTACGGAATCCTATACGTCGGACTATCACTACAAGTCTCTCAAGGTCAACGTCGACTTGTTAAAAATCATTCAACTCGGTCTGAGCTTTTGCGACGAAAAGGGCAATCTGTGCAAGGAATGCCCCTGCTGGCAATTTAACTTTGCCTTTGATCTGGACGGGGACATGTTTGCCCAGGATTCTATTGATTTGCTGGTAAATTCGGGGATCAGTTTTATGGACCACGCAACTCGGGGGATCGACCCGCAGCTCTTTGGGGAGTTGTTAATGGTTTCGGGATTGGTTCTAGACGACCGTGTAAAGTGGGTAACCTACCATGCTGGATACGATTTCGCCTATCTCTTGAAGATTCTGACCACAAAGGAACTTCCATCCGATGAAAAGAGCTTTTTCGAGCTGCTCAAGATTTACTTTCCGACTGTCTATGACATTAAGTATATGACAAGCCTACTCGACGGCCACCGCTTCATGGGAGGCCTCCAGCGCCTGGCCGATGACCTGGGCTGCCAGAGGCTGGGTGCCGAGCATCAGGCCGGAAGTGATTCTCTGCTTACCAAGGATGCCTTTTTCGCGCTGGTCAAGGCCAAGTTCATGGACAAGCCCAACAGTAGCAAAAAGCCCAAGAGAGGTGTAAGCCACAAGACTTCCTCGTCGGACTGGTTCGACGATACACGATTTGCCAACGAGTTATACGGATACGGGAACAACCACACGGTGCGAAAGGGACCCGCCCACGTCAGAGACATTAGCAGCCTTTCCACTTCGA
Organism: Pseudo-nitzschia delicatissima; assembly: GCA_037355735.1. Taxonomy (NCBI): domain Eukaryota; phylum Bacillariophyta; class Bacillariophyceae; order Bacillariales; family Bacillariaceae; genus Pseudo-nitzschia; species Pseudo-nitzschia delicatissima. Next base: position 1,697,173 of record CM074777.1, on the reverse strand, counting down.
CGGAATAAGCAAACAAAAGAACTATAAACCTACAAGTTTAATTTCATTCTCGTAAAGGAAAGAAATAGCAAGCATTTTAGCAAACGTATACTACGTGTACTAATCGGAGGTGCATTGCGCAAAATCGAAACGTTCGCTAGTTTCTGATGAATTCGCTATGGCTTGCGTGTCTGCGCGATTAATTGCAATTGCAATAGAATTTTCAACCACGTTTCGAACGGATTATTGTAGCAACATTTCGTCTCAAAAATTTTGTGCATTTGTGTTCATGCTGCATTCGAATCTCGATTATTTCAATTTTGTTTTTTTTCGGTAAAGGTCATCGATGGATTGTAACGATCGTACATTAGGGAAACTAGTCCCACAAGTCATCGGAAGCAGTAGGAGTGTTTACTCCCTCGTTGCCTTTTAGAACATTTCCAAATTGCTTTTGTTTTCCTTCCCAATCAAAAGCGTCGGGATCGGATGCTGGAGTTGCTGCAGGCTTTTCTTCGTTTTCCTCTTTTTCGGGCGTCGGCGGAACCATAATTGCTCGACGGTAATCATTTGGGTTTCCTCCCTCCTTGGTCATCTCGTCGATGAGGTCCCTTAGGTCGATGGCGCTCATCGCCGCTTGGTATTCTCCAGAGCTGGCCTTGATGGCCTGGTTGCAAGTAGCCATGAGATCCTTGAGGCCGATGTACATTGGAACCTTCTCTCGGGTGTCACCATCGCTTTCGGAAGTTGTTACTCGAAGGAACTGGTCGACAAAGATAGGAATCTCGTTGAAGGGCGATTTGAACAAGTTGTTGAGCTTCTCGTTGGCGGGTGCCTTGGATTGTTTCTGTTGCTCCCTCAGCAGGTTCTGCGCTCCCATCAGATTTTCTGGATCTGGGAGCAGCCGGTACTCGACGCCCTGGCTCTGCTGTTCTGGATCGTTGATGAGTTCGAACCAAACCAGTCCAAGTGGATACGCCGAGACACCCCAGTCAGCGCCGCTGCCCTGCTGCTCTTGCTGTTTCTTGCGCAGGGGTGAAAATACGGTGTTGGCTGCCTCTGGCGAAAAGAAAAAATAGGCAATATCGTTCGAGTTGCCCTTTTCCTTCAACAAAACGAGTCCCTCCTGGTTGGGTTCCGTGACGGTATAGACCGGAATGGTATCCAGCATCGCCTGAACTTCGTCGCGGGACATGGGAGGGTAGTTCTTTGTGGTTGCGGACAATCGTGTTGCCACAGAGGATTGTTTTTGGAGGTGCGGTAGACACTATCGACTGTGGTAGCATAGGAGAGAATCCAAGGGCAAATCCAGCTAATCATGGAGGCAAGGGCGACGAAGAAGGCAGTCTTCGTAGCCGAGACACTCAGTCTGCGATTCGTTGTCCTTCTATTCATCGCATGCATCGTTGAGTTTGTTGTCGATTGTCACGGAATTCTTTTTGCTATGATTCTTTTCTCGCAGTGGTCTCCAATTTCTGAGGTACCACTGAACAGTTTATCGGTCTTTCGATTGCAGCTTGTAATAATCAAGTTGTGATTTCGTCGATCGATGATGTTCCTGGCTTTTGAGTTGGCAACCATCAGAACAAAAACATTTCACGATTTTTTTCATTCACAGCATGAGCATAGTCTCAATAACGGTGTGAGGTGTGTCGAGGAAAACTTGAAGTAAGTTCATTCGTACACGCGGCAGCTAGCCTATTTTTGTCTTGCCATCGTACGTGTTGGGAAAACGAATTCAAAATTGATTCATTTGATTAAAAATCAAAAATGTAACGAATAATTCGATTAAATTAAGAGTCAATGGTTTTGACGACCCGGTCGATTAAAACTTAAGTACTGAGCGCAGGGTGAGGTCACTTTTCTGAAACATCCTGAACTGAATCCAGAATCAGATATCGAATGGGCTGAATTCATGTTTTCGTCGGAATTGGAAAGTGTATGAAAAGAAGGATCTCCACTGGAGCAGTTATCGAGCGAGTTTGTCTCGTTCGAACGAAAAGGAAATGATGGCTCTGTGAAAGAACACAAAAAATTGGTTGACAGTCTCAATCTCAAGAATCGTCAATGCTTTCGGTGTCGGTGTCTATGTCGGGGAATTCGACTCCTTAAGATCCTCCCCAAAGCCTCTGTAGAGGAGGACACCATCGATGACGTGGATGACACCGTTTTGGGCTTGTATATCGAATTCAACAAATAGGACAGGATATTCGTCGTTCTCGTCACCACTCTGCCCAAAAGGTTCGTCTTCAAGGCATTTTGTTCGAGACTGAATGTCATTTGTCATCTTGAGCAAATTATCTGGATGATAGCAAGGAAGGTCTTCTTTCAGAAGTTTTCCCCCCGGATATAAGTGGAATTCAACGAGACTCTCCAACACGTCACTGTCTGACGAAATGTTCCATGCTTCACGAAAATTGTTGATGGAGTCGTCTTTAAAGGCGAAAACAGTCCAGTTTCCTTCTGACATTTCCTTTGGAAGACCATCCACAGAGTTTATAATTTGACACATTTCCTTGAAACTTCCGTGACTGCAAATCAATTCGACTATCAAAGAAGTGAGTGATCTTTACATTGGCATGGAGTGCAACAGAGAGCGATAATCCATATATTGTTTTGTTTGACTACTTACAAACTGGTTCTTGAGGAAATACTGTCGGTGACCCCGACGGCGATGTCGAAGGTGAGAAAGTTGCCGACGGGGAACGTGACATGGACGGCCTTGATGAAGGCAGTGTTGAGATTGAAGGCGAAGAGGACGGAGATCTTGTTGGATCGGCAGTTTCGTATGATATATACCGATCCTGTGTCTCGCAAAGTGATTTCGGCATATCTTCAAACTTTGTGCAATTGATATGGCCAGACAAGCTTGTGAAACGACTGTCGGCTGCAAGAAACCATAAAATAGTAAAATCAACAAGTACTCATTGGTTAGACGAAACAAAAACGAACTCGACAATCTAGTTTTCGTCCTGCCAGCATGCAATAAAACGTACCAAAATAAACCCTTTCCAACTTTGTTAACAATTCGATCTCGGTTGGGATTGTACCAGTCAAATAATTACCGCCTATGGTCGACCACAGTCAGAATGGTGAAAGGAAAATCGGTTAGTGAGGAATCGATTTATTTGCGACGCGTCACAAGCACAAAGAAAAGTTGCCTCGACTCACTCAATTCAAGTCTTTTCAAATTGATCAACTTTCCAATAAACGTCGGAATACTTCCAGTGAGCATGTTGTCTCCTATTGGTTAATGTTAGAACAGAATCAGTTAGAATACTAAGAAAAGGACCGCTCAAACTTCCGGTTCCAACGGTTATAACTTACGCAAGCTTAGAACGGTCAATTTTGTCGCTAATCCAATTTCAGTTGGGATAGGAACCAAGTTCAAGCTGGTTTTGGCCTTCGTGATAATAAGAGAAAAAATGAGACCACAATGAACCATGACAATAGAACACAACAATGTTGTATTGACGTACCCAAATCAAGGTTTTCCAATCTCTCTATTCGTGATCTAGTGAAGATTTCGGTTGGAATCTCGCCCGTCAGCTGATTTTCACCTGGATATTCACATCGTCAAGCAAAACAAATGAGTTAGACGAAAACAAACACGGGTTTTATGATCTCCAGAAAGGTTGACCGCACTCACCTAGTTTCAACTTTTTCAAATTCACCAGCGATCCGAATGCGGTTGGAATAGTACCTGTTAGAAAATTATCAGCTAAATATACAGAAGCAAGAAAGAATTCAAGTTAGAATAAATGTTCAGGCATTGTGAAATTAAAAAAGAAACGTGTACTCAAAACTTACTCAATCGAAGTATTTTCAAAAATTTTCCAAGCGACCCAATCTCGCTTGGTATTGTTCCATACAAATTTTCGCCAGCTATGTGATATGCTCAATGTGGTGAGTTCTGCGGTTCAGGAGCACTGATAAAAAATAATAGAAAAGAGTTCCGTCACTTACACAAGCCAAACTTTACGACCTCATATGCAGACTGGGCCAAGTTCCCAATCGTAGTTGGAATTGAATTCATTGTATTTATTGTAATTGGCATAGAAGCATTCACGCGTATGGTGGATAATGGTTTGAACGTCTTGATGACCAGGGAACAATCTCCATTCTTGTTCACTTTGGCCGTGTAATCTTTCATGTTTTGGTCCCCTGTCATATTTTGGTCTAGAAGAACCTCGAAAACTTTCTTGTTGTTGCAAACCAGCTCGAGGGTAGATTTAAAGGAACTCCGAAATTTTTTCCAATTATCGCTTCTGACGTTTTCAAATTTAGAGGCAACGATGTCCTTGTATCTAAAATCTTGAATAGTAACCAGGAGATCCGTCATTTGCGGATTGGTGCAATCCGGAAAACCAGACGAGTTTTTGACACCAAATATTTCATCGTTCTTGTCACCGCATGAATCATTCATGCTCACACACGTGGTGGCACAGCAGTCGCCATCATCATAATCAAAAACAAATCTGTTCAATTTTTGATCACAGGTACCATCACCTTCAGTAACGTCGCAAACAAGATCCCCATCCATGTCTTCCTTGGTTACATGACTCAACGGAAGTGGCTTGTTGTCGGCAGATAGCCACGGATCATCGAACGCTTTCACAATATCGAAGGTTAACGTAGACGAGGAATGAGCTATTTCCGACGTTTTTTGGAAATGTACATGGGTCCAGGTCATCTTTATCCTGGGAAGTATTATTTTTATCCTGGGAAGTATCTCTCAGAATTCTCCATTGTTTTGTCTCGCGACAAAATGCGAAAAAGACGCCCTGACCTTCGTAAACGACTCTTCTATGTTTTCGTGTCTCTGTTCTCTGAAAACAACCATTGTATTCACTAAAACCTGTCGATGCATCAAAATGCAATCGAAATTCTTCTGTTGTCCAAGAGTCGATACTTTCTTGCCGAGGTAGAATGACACGCGAAAATAACAAAAAAGACGAACAAAATGAGACCCATCCCAGATACGTAAGACCTGTGTGACATTTCGTTCTTGTCATATTTGCACCTGGCGCTTTTTGATCCAGTGATAACTGTATTGGTTCTATCACTTCTTTCAATTGTGCAAGTCGAATCTGGGTCATCCAATTTCTGCGCAATGCGTTTCATTCCTTCTCCAAGCCAGTTGTCTCGGGCCATTTTGAAAATGATTTCATCCATCTCCGAAATATAACTGACTCCTGTGAAACTAATAGCAATGTTGATTGCATCCGATTCGGTCATTACAACGAAAATCGTAGCAATACTGACTAGTAGACCCTGACAGAATCGAAGAAAGTTCGAAAGTGAACGCCAAAAGGAGCACCTGTCGCTGAATTCCCACCAGTCATGAATCGAATAGATGATGTCTTCCGTACTCGGATTTCTGATGACTGCGAATGACACAGCTGCAAAAAGCTGGATCAATCTGACATAAACAGCTGAATTTGCAGGAGTGAAACTGGAGAAAAAATCCTTGTCTTTCAATGGGTTGTCATAGTTGTCATTTATCTCTCCGTTAATATCAGGATTGAACAGTCCCAATCATAATGGATACAGTCCAAAAAAATTGGAAAAGAAAAGCTCCGAACCCCCAGCACAAAGCAGTTCCATTCTTTTCCGACCCAAACAAAGCAATGAACGAATAGGAATCTTTTGGTAGGAATCTACACTCTTCACTGTTGGTTCTGGTAGATCCCACAGCTTCGTTGGCTCCCATGTCATTCGAGCTACCGATTCTACTGCTTGTTCGGATGACTGACCCAGGCGGAGAATCATTTCCGGTGTTGGTTTCGATGGAATCAGCGGTAGGCGGAGGGTTGGTCAGGCTAGTGACCACTGCGGGTTTGTATATTTGCGGAGCAACTTCCGGTTGGGCTGACAATTTGGGCGTCTCTTTGGGTTCGTCCGGTTCCTTATCCATCGTCTGCTCCAGCGCAATGGTGGTTTCCAACAGAGCTTTCACCACATCTTTAAGTGTGTCGACATCGGGATTGTCGTCGTCCCAATCCTTCCACTCATCCAATCTCATCGTTAAGTTGGCTACTTACTTATCACAACGCCACCCTGAAATATATCGGATATGATCAACTACTACAGAAGAAGCTCTTGGTATCGTGTGTTTTGATTCCAATGAAAATTAATGGAGACGGGGTATCTCTTGTTTTAGGTGTCGCGAAATTTTTCATCGACGCACTTATTTTGTCTCCAAAGGTGAGCAGCCATTGAAGTTTCTGAACAACTTCTGGGCAAATCGAAACCGCCGATCGTGTTGAGATGATGATGGTATCTTTTTCGAAAGAACTTTCATCAATACTTTGGAGGCTCCGGGAAAAATGTGAAGACCTAATTTCTTTTATTTCAAAATCTATGAAAGTCTCCCTCGCCGAGGAAGGCGACATCCGTTGCGCGTCGGGTTGGTTAAATATTTTTGACCAACTTTTTGGGGAGGAGGAACCCCTGCATTTTAAAAGTTGGGCCACCAAGAAGCCGATTTCATGGAAACATGAAACAAGAATGATACAACGAACAGTCGTAGGAGTGACAAAGGATATCGTAAGTATTCCACACGTTGCGCATACTAGTATGGTGGTGCATCTATGGAACTCTCGAATCGTCGGAGAGGGGGAGGTAGCATTAGAAAGAATAGGATCGAGCGAGGATAGAAGCGATCAGTCTGCAAGTGGTAACCGCCGCAATAATATTAGAAGACGTAGTACTAGCTACTCACCAGTTTGGAAAGACGACAAGAATGACGGAGATTCGATCCTCTTCATCATTGTACGAAACAATAAGTTCACTCAATATTCTGATTTTTTAATAAATGGGTTAACCGTAAAATAAAACACATAGATTTCTCGATAATAATATGTACTGTCTTTCCAATCGGTGGATAATAATGCGCTTCCTCCCAGTCGTCTCTGATTCTGTCCGCATTCCACAATCGGGACACGTTCTTGTAAATAGTTGGTTCAATGATCTCGATGTACACTTAACAGATTTTAAATATCTTTTTCGACAGACTCGACTGGCTTGAGCTCGACTGGTTCGCCAGCCTTCGTTCTTGTCCTCGACTTCAGAAGAAGGAATAACAGTAGAATACTTTCTCAACTCGGCCTTGGCTTCCTCGGTTTGAGGCAACGCGAGTGGGGCGTAGATATTGGGGAAGGCAACTCCAACAACGAAAATGAGCAAGGTGAATGCAACGACGATAATGCCCAAAACCTGGTATGGATGAGTGGAATAACCGCCGTAGTTTCCGAATTGCGGCTCTCCCGTAGCAGTCTCAGACTGAGCCAAATTGACAAAGAGGATAATGAGAACGTGTGGGATGAAGTGCTTCATCAACAAACACCAGACAAAGGGTACCGGCCCAATGACTTCCTGCATGCTATTGCGCAAGGCCAAAATGTTACCCATGTACACCTCCCACAACATGGACTTCATTGTCCACTTTCCGTCGGAAGCAGCCACGACCTTGTTGATATGGAAGATGGTAACACCGAGGAAGAGGAAGTAAGTACCAAAGAAACCGACGAAACCAGCCCAGACAGCAACATCGGCCGGGAGAGCGAACCACAAAACGCATCCGACGACGACGGCACCAAAATTGGCTGTCATAAAGGAATAAACGACGGGAGCAGTTTGGCGTTCGACTTGCCCGACAATGTCATAGGCCCAGGCACTTCCAAAGGCCTCAAAGAATCCGACCAAGATCATGACGAAATTGATGTAAAAGTCGACCACGTCCAAGAAGTTTAGGCCAGCATCGGTACAGTACATGATAGAGAAGAGGAAACCAACGACTGAGATACCGGCTGCGAGCCAAAATCGTGGGACATTCTGGAACATGACTATAAATTTCAAAACAATAACGAAAAAAAAAGTTGAGTCAAAACGAAAAACGAAGGTCAATACCAACTATAGGTATCGGTATATCATCTACGTACCAGTATCATGCATGACGGTGATGAAAGCTTCCAAAAAGGCAAAGGCCGAATCGATTCCAAGCAAGAACAAATTGAAAAAGATCAATCTGACCCAATGGATACCACCGATTCTATTGAAGACGACGGGCCAAGTTCCAAAAACGAGACTGAATCCTCCGTAGTCCAATTCGGTCACAGCAACTCCTTCAAGGAAGGCGAGATGGCCAAGCGCCGCAAAGACGGCGAAACCAGCAATGAAACTGAACATGGAATTTGCGATCGACACGACACAGGCATTGGCAACAGCGGGTTCACTGCGTGGGCAATGACTTCCAAAGGCTGTCAAGATACCAAAGGTCAATCCGATCGAAAAGAAGATTTGACTGCAAGCCACACTCCATACTTCTCCTTGCTGGGTCAAGACCGAAGTATCCCAGATTCCAATGTATTCCTTGACACCGGCTCCGCTTCCCTCGAGAGTCAATCCCTTGATCAAAAAGACAAAGAGGAGGAGGATAGGGAGTCCCATGGTAAAATATGCGACACGTCCCGTCCACTTGACACCCCAGGCGACGCAGAGAAAGATGATCACCCAAGTCACGAAGGAATAGAAGACGTTCATTCCGACGAGGCGAGTGGGTGTACCATCTTCAAGAGTTCCCGCACCAATGATATTATCGATGAAGTGGCCGACAGCGGTTGCACCATCCAGATCGGGGTCATTCCAAGGGGAATCTGCGCTGAAGCTGTCAAAGAAGCCATTCATCACCCAAGCGATCAAGACGACGTAGTAGGTGTCGAGCATGAATCCGCATCCAACGGAAGCAAGTCTGATTTGTTTTGGAACGTCATGACACAATGCGGAAGGCAAGTGAGTATACATATTATGTGTTAGACAAAAAAACAATCGGCAACCTGTGTTGCTTATGACTCACCCGACTCCTCTCAATCTGGGATGGAATGTTCCAAAGACTCCGATATCTCTGTCATGGCAAGCCAAAAAGTGTATAGAAATGAAATAAGTTAGTGTGAGAGGAATAGAACTCTTGCAAGGCAAAGAAATTGACACCGCGGCAGGCACTTGTTGCTCGTTGTATTACTTACCCGGTTTGAAAGTACTGGCCGAATCCAATTTCAAGAATGGCAAGGGGGATTCCTAGCAAGAGGAGAGCCATGAGGTATGGGATGAAGAAAGCACCGCCACCGTACTTGACGGCGAGACTTGGGAATCTCCAAACGTTACCGAATCCTACGGCGGCTCCGATGGTCGCCATGTAGAAGGCAAAGCGAGACGACCATTCTCCGCGGTCTTCTGGTTTGTCAAGCTTGAGAGCAAAGCGACCTTTGGCTTCGACAGCTGTTTCTGGTTGCTCAGTTTCCGACATGGTGGTTGTAGTTATTGGCGGAATGTAGTATCAATGGATACGAATTGATTGTGATTGATTGATTGATTGCAATCAAGCCTTCTCAAATTTATGACAGCAGAAGATTTTTTTCTCCTTTGGTTCTCATTTCGTGATATTTACACGATCCGTCGTGATGTTTTGAGTGATCATTTTCTTTTCTTTTCTTTCTCAAGTGTTTTTCTCAAGTTCCATATCGCGCTGGCAAGCCAAGATATGACACTGCTTCCAAAAATCCCACGCGAAGAAAAGTGTGCTTGTGAGCGGATGTGGGGACTTAGGAGAAGGACTTCAACAGCATTGGGAGAATATTTTGGTCGCATTCACTGACACTTTGCTTCTTATTGGAGAAACGTTTGATTAACGGGGTCGTGGCTTGGTGACATCCTGAGACAGCTGGAGCCGTCTTCTCTGGTGTTTCTATAAGTAAATTTTACTTGAACATGGAAGCTTCTTAAAGAACACGTTGCCAAAATGTTCCATCGTGACACTTTAAAAAGAATTAATGCAACGCTAACAAGATTGCACAAGAACAGAATAGCGAAGAAAAATTCAACTTTGTCCGCGCTATTTAATGCGATTGTTTTGCTTCAACCTTCTTTGTGACACGCCATGCAGCATTCAAGCCCGTCACTCCAAGAAACAATATTCTGGTATGAACGATTCTATCGCGTCTCGAAGAAAAGTTCATCAAGATATTTTGGAAGAAGAATTCTTTGAAGGCGTCCTTCTCGACGTCGTTTGTGAAGGATTGTTCACGTAAGATATAAAGTGACCGTTGTTGCCCGAGAAGATTGTTTGTACAACAACAACTACGCGCTCGTCCTTGTTCTTAGTCATTCCCAACGAACATCGATTTCGTTCCATGCAATTTAATACCTTCTCGTCGCTACCATATTAGACACACGTGTAGAACTTTCTCAGAAATAATGTATCGTTGTTTCTAGAGCTAGTAGTATGTGCCCGAAGCTGGAAAACGACTTGATGTAGCAGATGATCTTTTTTCGTCCGTTGAGCTCGTAGCATCATGTTGTATCATTCTTCTGCTATTTGCAATAGAAGATAGCGGGTATGTTGGTTCGATGGGCAGACCACCAATACCGAACGCCAAAGGACAAAGTTGTTGTAATCTTTCAAGCAAACATTCTTCCTTTTCGACGAGAAAGAAGGAGAGACAAAAGGAGGTGCTAGAAGTAATACGCGGCGACACGTAGCACACCGACGTCGAAGGATTGTGCGGTTTTCAAACAAATTGACTTTTGCGCAGCTCCTACTGGAATGAGACTATGCAAGAAAGAATCCACCAAGTGGAAGAAATTGGTGTCAGTGTATTTTTCAATACAATTTTCTCTCTCCTAGGACCTTCTAGAGTGGCCATACTATCACTTCGTGCTACTGCACAAAGATGGCAGCACACAATTATTTAACCCCTGGTCTTCACAAGCTTCGTACTAGAGAAACAGAAAATCAGAAAGAGTACAGCGTTCGACACATATGGGAATTACTGTGGGTTTAGAATCCAGAGTCGTGAGTGAGCTACAACGCAACTATGGAATCTATCGCTGATCTAGCCGCCGTTCCATACCGCATGACATCTTTGACGTCTTCAATGGTCAGCGCCGTTTTGCCATTCAGCCTGGATCGCATGTTTTCCACCGACTCGACAATCTCTGCAATCACACTTTCGCGGCTGCTTCCAGCTTTCGTGCAAGACTCCGACAGAAGAGCTCTGAGCGACGACGAATCGAGCAGGGCATCGTTGGCAATTTCGGACGCAGACGAAAAAGCCTGGACGGAGCTCGCTTGGACGGCCATGTCGATTTGAGCGCGGGTATCGGACAGTTTCTGCGACATAATATCGGTTGGCAGGCAGGCTTCGACACCATCGGCAGGCTCGCCGCTTCGTGGTTTCTCGGACGCAGCCCAAGATGCTGTCGGGAAAATGAGGGAAAAGCCACTCGCACCGCTACATGTTAGCAGTGTGGCGAGGAAAGATCTCCGCAACGGATGGGTGTTCGGGATTTCAGCAGAAGCACTCGTTGGAAGTGAACGTTTGGTATTCTCTGTGCCGACAACCAGCGCTTCTGCTATCGTCCTCGGTTGCGATCGAAACAAACAGAGGATAGCAGCAATGCCAAGAGCCAAATGCTTCGGGAAGATGACCATCTTTTCGTCGGCGGATGCTGCATACTGTTAGTCTGGCTTTCCATGCGAGCAGTTCATGGTCAAAAAGGGGAAATTGAAAGAAAAATACCACAAAAAAATGACGACGAACGAATGGGATTGAATTCGTTCGTGGCCACCAATCCAAATCCATCAAATCGTGGAAACGTGCGCGCCGCAAAAAATGACATTTTCTGAAAACTACTGTACACCACAATACTGACGACGAAAAATTATTTCTTTTGGAGAGCAAATTCAAAATTTCCAACTGCTACAATACATCTTTGCCAGACATTTCCATCTCCAGAGATGACAGTGATCGAAATCATTGTTGATGCATAGTACTAGTCGTATCAATTCTTCTGTTCCGAGCTTTATTGACATCAATCATCATGACGAAAAAGACAAATAGGAAGAAGACAATCGTCGTACTACAACAAGCGGGCATCACGACTCTTGCATCAATGATTTTTATTCGGCAAAAGTACGTACTAGTTTCAAAAAGTTTTCAGTATTATTAGCACTATTAGTTCACTTCCGTGATCGTTCGTGTTACACGTGTTATTACATTATTGTTTCGGTTTACTCCAGTGACGGCCCGTTGGATACGGGGATAATCCCGTATTTATTAAGAGTTGGATGGGACGTGAAGTAATGCGTCTTGATGTGCTTTATGTTTGTGGTTGCCTTTACTGCCGGGACGGAATAGCATTTGCGCATAAATTTTAGCAGGTGCGGGAAATCCGCAATCCGCTTGTGACTCGTCTTGAAGTATACAATGTACACGGGATCAAACCGCACGAGCGTGTTATACAGTCGTAGATCGATCCAGGTCAACTCTTGGCCAGTCAAAAATGGTATCCCGTTCTCGTTCTTCTCCTCGAGGTGTTTTTCGAGTCGATCCAGCGAGGCAAAGAGCTCTGTGTGGGCTTCTTCGTACGCCTTTTGGGACGTGGCAAATCCGCATCGGTAGACCCCGTTGTTCACCGTAGGATAAATGTAGTCGTTGAGGGCCTCCGCTTCTTTCATCTCTTCCTCTTTGAACAATTTCCGCTCTGGATATTTCGCAAAATCGTCAAAGGCGCTGTCGAAGATTTTCAATATATCTGTGCTTTCGTTGGAAACGATCGTCTTGCTCTTTTTGCACCAAAGGACGGGTGTCGTATATTTTCCGCTCGTGTCCTCCGCCAGTTCGTACAAATCTCGGATCGTTTTTGCACCATTGATATTATCAGGGATGCAAGCATCGTCGCAATCAAAGCTTCCGTATCCGAGAGTGTTGGGCATGGGCTCGTCGCCGGGGTTCTTGAAATGCCACCCGCAGTGTTCGTCCACATCGGGCTTGGTAAGTGCCCACGTCGGATGGACAACGGAATAGCCAATGGCGTCTTCAAGTCCCTTGTATTTGAGAGATGCAAGAGTTCCCGCGGCCCACGGACACGCAAGAGAGACATACAAGTGGTAACGATCGGCCTCGGGTTCGAAGCGTCCACCGGTTTCGACGGTATTTCGGAAGGTAGAGGGCTTTCGAATAAACCTTCCCTCCTTGTCCATCTCGGCGAGTGATGTGCGTGCTGTGACCATGTTTGTCTGGTGTTGGTTTCGTTATTTATTTGGTATAATATACAAAGTGTTTCGGTTGTTGTTGGTGTTGGTGAGAGGCATTTGATTTGTTGTGAATTCGCGTCTATGAGTTCGTTATTGATTATTATTGGCACACACCAGAACACTTTTTTGGATTAAAAAGACTGAGTTGTTTGCGCACGTAGCACATCGTCACCGGGGGGCAGGGCATCGATGCCATCCGTACGGTGATGTCGGTGATGTTCCGGGGATTTGTCGGAGAAAACAGTGTTGCGTCACGCACCTTCGTCACCGAAAAAATTTGGCTCCCAAATTGCAAAGGGACACTCTTTTTGGAACGAAATGCGGTCACGGATACCGTGGGAGCAAAGGCAACCGCGAAAATAAAGCTCGTCTTGAACATGATTTTTATTGCTCTTCAAGCTACGTCTTTTACGTCTGCTGGGAAATATGAGCGAGGATGTCTTTGTTGCCGATAACGGTGTCACCAATATCGTTGTCGTTGTGTCGGGCCTGAGATCCACCTTCTTGTGATGGATTCACCAAGAGTATTCTGTCAAACCGAAATTATGTGAAATTTGTATTGAATCAATCTCGCCGAGGTATCTCCTCCAATTTAGGGGAGCAACTAAGTATGAATATTTTCTCCCCCAACTGACGACACCCCCTTTCCCTCGATTAAGACACGATGGCGCGCGCTTTGTTTTTAAACATGCCGATTTTGGATTTTCGAATTTTGGTTGGTCTTCGATTCGATTGCTTTTACAGAAGCAATTTTCAACTCAACGGAGTAAACGCGGCAAAAATCTTTTTTGATGTTTTGGAAATCTCTTTTTCCGTTCTTTTCTACTCGTATTTCATCCTTTCTGCATGCATCCTCAACACTCATTTCCGATAAACGAAAGCGCACTACGATGCTCTACAATGTCGCATCACAGCACCAACGTCTGCACTTCAGGAGCCGGAAGCAATCGAATTGCGGGGAATCTATTTTGGCTCGATCGAAGATCTTTCTCCGTTGTCGTTACCAGCCTAGCGTCTCTGATGAATTCCATTAGCTATCGCATTTTCGCCATTCACGGCTTCCATGTTCATGACGTATGATGATACATGTCTTGTTTTCACTGAGCCTCTTCCCAAGCTCGTTGGGTCTTTGGACCGCAATACCACATCTGGTGATCTAAGCGCCAGTGGCGTAGAAGAAAGCATTCACCAAGTCATTGCACACCCGAAAAATACGTGCAAAGAACAAGGGTTGATCTCCTCTGCTTCCACTTTTATCAAAGACATCACTACATTAATAATTCCACAGCACCCTATTCCGGTAGTATCATTCGAAGCACATTTAGTCACTGAACCATTACAGAAGCCGCCAAAGAGAATGAGAATAGACTCCATTATGTCCGAAACATCTACAGGGTACAAATTACGATGGTTATGACGATAGTGGCGACGATGATGATCATCATCAGCGACCGAACAAAAGGGCGAGATTGGCCAAAAGTATCCCGGAAAGTCGGAGCGAGATGCCAAGTTCGATCGGAGTTTCCCGGAAGCTAAAAAAACCAACGAGGCAATGGATGAAATTCTACAAGAATCTCGTCGCGTACAAAGAGAAGCACAATGGATCGACGGCGGTACCACGTAGCCATCATAAGAATATAAGGCTCGGAGTTTGGGTTCATCGCCAACGGTGCAAGTTTCGGAAGAACCAGCTCTCTATGGTTGAAATCAATCTCCTGGAGTCAATCGGATTTTCGTGGGACAACGAAGAGGAACATAACGACTATATTTCAGTTCGTTCCAGCGCTCGCGGCAACTATGGGAGGGATATCCGCCAACTCAGTAGTTGGGCGAAGGAAGAACGATGGAAGATTCGGCCGAAAACTCTATCGAAGAATCGCGCAAGGTCTGCTCCTATATGAACGATGATACGAGCGACGCCCTGCTGGATTGTAAGCGATCAGCAACGTCTTGCCATTGCACCTAATGAAGAGCAAAAAAGAATATACTGAAACAATTCACTATCACTTTCATTCCCCAAATGAACATATATCATATGGTTATCCCAAGGATCCCCCGGTGGGATGAAAGAAGGGAGCCATAGAAAAAACGTACAGAGAAAGAGGAGTGTGTTTTCCCTCCTGAGTTTGTGTGTGTTTTCATAATCATCACTGTCGACACCAGCTTCGAACACATGTTGGATTTTGCTTTCGAGGATACAAAAATGTTGCAAACAATCTCCATAGAATTGTTTATCTTCCATGTCCTCATTGAACGCTCCTTTTATTTTCGTATTGACTCTTCAATACTGTATCAAGTTTCAAATTGATTAAATGATTTAAGAGCAGTATCGCCAACAAAAGGTGCGTAGTTTCTTTTCGCTTATTCAAACCTGCGTTCAAAGTCATTCCTCTTCATCTCGAGCCGCCAACTCTGCCTCTGTTTCGTCGTGGTTGTATTCCGACCGATCGAGTTTTTCCAGCAGGTGGTTTGTGACGTATCGGTTCATGTTGAACATGGTAACCTTGTCCTCCCCTCCCATGACTTTCTTCAGCTTATCGTCGCAAAGAATCTCTCGCTTGTCCTTGGGGTTTTGCAGGTCGTGTTTCTTAATGTGCGCCCAAATCGCCTTGACAACCTGTGGCCGGGGAAGAATGTCCGTCCCAACCAGTTCCGCCAGATCATCCGACAACTTGTAGGGGGGCTGGAGACCTGCCTTTTTCGGCTTTCGTTTTTTCTTGCCCTTTTCGTCACCGCTGTCGCTGTCGTTGTCACCCTTTTTTCGTTTCCTCTTAGTAGTGGGTTTCTTCTTGGTCGTATTGGTAGTTAGGTCAACGGGCTTAAATGGGTGGATGTGAGCGCCGATATATTTGTTCATGGTGAACATTGTGAACGTGTCACAGCCAAAGACCTCTTTCATCTTTTCGTCGAGGAATATCTCTCGTTTGTTTTCGGGGTTTTGTAGATTTTTGGCCTTGATGTAGTCCCACATGCCCTTGACGACGTCCGTCCTCGCCACGAGCTCAGCCGGATCTCGACCGAGGAAGCCCGCAAGTTCTGGTGAAATCTCTTTTTTGACCGACAAGCCTGTCTTGCGAGGTTTCTTCGGTTCGTCTCCCTTAGATTCGTCATCATCGTCGTCCAGTTCGTTGATCGCCTCAGAAAGGGCAACTTTGATGAATTTCATGCGTGGCTTGAGATCAGCACCCCCGCATTCCTTCGAGAGTAATTTTGTAAAGGCCTTGACGCCCGTGTTTTGGAGATTTACCAGCGGAATCAACCTCCGGATATGTGAGCGCAGTTCCTCATCGGTGGGTTCTTCGCTCTCGCTTTCGGCCTCATCGATTTTTGGCTTTTCTTCTTTCTTCTTCTTCTTTTCAGGTTTCGCTTCTTCTTTCTTACTCTTTCTACGTTTTTTCTTTCTTCTCCTTCTTTCCCATGGTTGCGAGTGGTAGATGCGTCCAGCGATTGGCTGTGGTATCGAATCAAGATGGACAGTTTCGATTGGATTGAAAGGCTTGTGAAATCTAATGTTGTGGTGAGGATAGATAATCAATCACAAAATCTGAAAATTTGCGACGGAGAATTCTCTTGTTAAATCACATAAAATAGTAGAGGGGAGAAGATGAAGAACGCCTTCGTGATTTTCGAAGTGCGCGCAGTATGTAGGTGAAATTTTATACTTACGGGAATGAATCAATCGAATCGTTGGATCAGTGCGATAATCGCGAGATTGAATCGAATGAATCAATAATTTCGAAACCCCAAGTTTCAGTCACAGGACAGACGTGCAACTTTTTGCGGAAGATTTTTTGTGAAAAAGTAGTAGATTTCGTGCAATACGTCGATCGTCGAGGAAACACCATCATTGAAGACAACAATGGGAAGTGGGAATGGAAAATCAAAAGGTGGCGGGGGAAGCGCTCGCCAAGGACCATCCAAGTTACTGACTCTTTCTTCCCGAGAAGATCTGGACGGAGCGATCAAGGAAGCTTCCAAAAAAGCAACCGAAGCCAACAAAAAGGGCCATCTGATTCTTCTCAAATTTACGGCGAACTGGTGTAGCGTCTGTCAGAAGATAGCCCCCTTTTGTGAGGGCCTTCCAAGCGATCCAAAATTAGCGAGCTTGGACAGGTTGTTTTTGTTGTACAAGGTGGACGTGGACGAGTCGCCCGACCTGACGAACTTCTACGGGGCGTCGGCCCTCCCTCTCTTTGTGTTCCTGGTCGACGGGAAAAAGGTCGACACGCTAGTGGGAGCCCAGCAGACTGCGCTGAAGAAGAAAGTAATGAAACACGCGTCATCAAAAAAATAAATCTCATCAACAGAGCAAGTATAAACAAAAATTCCTTACAGCTGCCTAGCCCTGCAATGCTGGAGATCGGATGGAGCAACTCATTCCAATATGAAAACTTTTAGAACGATGCTGAAATGAAGCGAAACATTGGCTATCGCAAATGTCCAAAGATAATGCGAAGGAAAACGACTTTTTCTTTGGAGTACGCTAGTAGAAATGAAACGAAATGCTTTCCTTAATGCTGAATGTATCTATAACACTCTATCAACTAACTTGAATGCAGTTGCTCTCGGACAAATTCCTGCACATTGTTGATTGAGTCATCGAGGTTGTAATGCGTGGATCCATCTTTCACTGGAACTATAAACAACGCAAAAACCGCAGTAAACTAACACAGAAAGGAATCGCAAATAAATGAAAAAGAAAAAGTTTAGAAAAAGTTTCCTCGTCAAAAGTGTCACAATTTCGTCGGACGACAATTTTGTTTTGCATTTGAAAAACTCAATATTCTTCGTCACTACTTACTCCCTGGTGCATCGATCGTCCAATCTGAAAGACGCTTTCGTTCCCCGCCAATGCTACCGGTCCAAACTCTCCGTTCGCGTAAAATCCTAGGCATGGGACGTTTGGGAAGACCTTTGCAAACCGAGTCGCGTCGCTCATGCGCTCCGGAATAAGACCCGCTTGGGAGGGCCCTCGTCCGCAGCATGTATACATGAGCGCGCCCAAAATCTCTTCTCCCTCGGTCTGTTCCCGAAGCTTTGACATTGTTAGATCCATGTCTTCCATGCAGGCTTTTCCGCTTAGCGAAAAGAAATCCATCTCGGCATCCTGCAGTGTTTCTTCTGATGCCGTGGAACCATCAGCAACGACGACAAAGGTATCGAGCTGCGTCGCAAGGTTGTTCATATGGGACAATTCGAATCCGTCTTCGTTCACTCTCTTTAGACCCAAAAATTGTGCCTTGAGAACATTGGACGAAAGATATTTCTCAATCACCTCGAGTGGCGAATACACAATACCTGAGGTTTTGTCTCTAACCTTTCTGATCAAGTGAACGGTTGGTCCACCCTCACCGAAGAAGTAATGATCTGTTCCGGGTTTGCTTAGTTCAACTTCGTGGACTACTAGATCGGAAAAAGGTCGTGGAGGGCCATTATTGTTGAGAACACTGTGAACTCCACGTGATACGACGCTCTTGACGGGGACATCGCCTCCCAAGAAAACCCCAAACACCGATTCAAAGCCAATTATTTCGTGCGACCCAGAGTTGTCGACAGCAGAGTTTTTGGTGCTTAGCGTATCGAATATGTGATTCACAAGGTCCGATTTTTCGACAATCCCGGCTTTTTGTTCCTTCGGCATGTACTTCTTGGACAAATATCGAAGCTGTTTGATTGACATCGATCGAAGTTCTTCCTTTGAAAATTTGGGGATGGAGACGTGACCCTCGTTTGCAACGCCACCAACGATCACAGCGTTCGGCATAAATTCTTGCATTCTCACTATAAGCTCGTCGGTAGTAGTTCCGGTCGAGTACAAAATCAATGCCTTCCAGAATTTGTCGTCGTTGCTCTTGTTGTGATAGTTTAGCCGCTTCTCCAAAAAGTCGAAATCTTTGTCGGAGTAAGAGCCTTTTAGCGAAAAGGGCAAGACTGCAGCGCCTGGAAAATTCATTGTCATGAGTGAGCTGTGGCTCTCGTCATCCAATTGCCCTTTTGATCCGTTTCGACCCGGATGATAGACCTGTATCTCTTGGGGAGAAACAACGCCAAGACCAACCGTCTCGTTTCCAAACGACAGTTTCTTTGTCATATCATTCGTCACTGTTGTAGCGGAAAAATGCAAGACCAGGTTAGGCTTGGTTTGTATTTTGCGTTTGCAATCCTCAACCAGGAGACGCGTCGACTCTGGACCAACACGTCTTGCACCCACGGAAGACGACGAAGTGGTTGCCAATTCCGGTCCTCGCAAACGACGGTATTGGCGAACGAGGTAATAATACCGTTGGGAGGCACATGCCAACCTTCCGCTATCGACTACGTTAAGGTATTGGATTATTCTCAGGGCTAGATCGGATGAGATCGAGGCCTCTAGGAAGCTACTGTTGTCGCCTTTGGAGCTCATCGTGGCTACGGGTTTTATACAGTGAAGATTTAGATCCTGACGAGACTTGATGTGATTTGATGCAAGCCAACGGAATGAAAAAGGTAGCTTTCACGCAATTGTCAATCGAATCTAACCGCAACAAACGGAAGCTAAGGTGTGAAAGCGAGTATTTTCGTAGAACTCTTGTATTGAGTAGGATGATTTCACAACTTCCAGAAACGAAAGAATCTTGCGAACAAAGTTGAGATGCAGCAACAGAAAAGTCAAGAAAGGCCGTTCGACTCTTCCTGTTTGGGGACTGGAACTTCGAAGCAGAAAAGCGAATTTAATCGAATCTGTTTCTTTACGTATTGCTGGTAGTAGTCCACTCTCCAGGTCCAGTCCTCTACTAGATATCCATAATATGTAATATACGTATCATACCTCCTATTTGCACATATATTTGAGAGCCATTGCGATTGCGCGCGCCCAGAATAGATCCCTACGATGCTGGATGAAAAACAGAGAAAAACACGTTTGCCACCATGGCTAGCTAGTAGATGTTGTAATTATTGTTTCATTGTTCACACAGCATAGCGACACAACAATAGTCGCCTTCCTACAAACCAAACACATCACAAAATCTCGTAACAATGCCATCTCCGCGGAAAAAACGCAAAGAACTTCACGTTGACGTACCAACGAACGACGAGAGCGATACCGATGACGGAGAACCATCGTCACCTTCGTGCAACGTTGCAACCAATGCCGCCGCCAATTCCACGAAACTCAAGTGTCTAACGTGTTTTCGAGCAGCTCGAAAAGGTGTGTAGAATGATTGTTTGATTGTCCGAAGGAATGGGAATCGTCTGAGACATAGTGGGATGTTTGAAATGACTCCGAAAGCAGCTCAACAATACTTGTTTGTCGTTGCAAAATCGTTTTCGTCGCGATCGACCAATTGTTCCAAACAATATACAAAACAGACTGCACGGGTAAGCTTTGCATCCGCTGCTGCACCGACGACAACTGTCTTGTCCACCAGGAGCAACGGGCTAGGGCAAAGTGGAAGGAGGCCGTGATGGAGGGAACTACCGACTATTCAAAAACGGGCCAAGCACAAGCGATCTCGAGCGATTCCAAAAGGACGCTTCCGAGAGCGGGCATTCCGGTACATGAACGATACGGTAGTTTTGTGGGATTTGCGGAGCGTCCTTGAGCCAACGCAGCATTCGCAGGTTGTCCTTTCTCCTTCGCAAGAACAAGCCACCACCAACCCGACAACATCGGTATCTTCCGTGGCTTTTGCCCAATACCAAAACGATTTGAAAGTCAAGGAAGAAATCCTGCGCCGCTCCCGAAAGAACAACCAGTCATCCCTGGAGTCGAAAACGAAACTTCGAAGAAATTATCGGACAACAAAAAAACGCTTTCGGAGCGTAATGGAAAACTTGTACCAGGAGAGCTTGAACTAGGCTTGCCGCGCTTGGGGAAAGGCATGTGTAGTAACTTATGGGCGTTCTGGAGATGTTTGGAAGTTTGATACGAAGTAAACTAGCACGGAAAAAATCAAATCCAAATTTATCTCTATTCAGCTCTAGTAATTTTTCCTTCATTCATACACGCTCGTTGCGGGCTATCGGTTCTTTCGTCAAGTTGTCATTAATCATGATCCATTGCCAACAATACAGAATCCCATT
Organism: Pseudo-nitzschia delicatissima; assembly: GCA_037355735.1. Taxonomy (NCBI): domain Eukaryota; phylum Bacillariophyta; class Bacillariophyceae; order Bacillariales; family Bacillariaceae; genus Pseudo-nitzschia; species Pseudo-nitzschia delicatissima. Next base: position 1,676,037 of record CM074777.1, on the reverse strand, counting down.
GTCCGCAAAGTCACCAAATTGTAGAGAAACCCCGTTCATGTGTGATCGCAATTAATGTTACCCCGCGACGAAAAAATCAAGGATGGCAATCTCAAGAAGAATTCCATCACATCATCTATCATCATTTTTGCAATAGTTGTTCATTTGGGCCAGGATATCGAATTCGGGCCGAAGATTTTGAGAAACTCGTAGTAATCTAGATACCTTATGGGAGAGGCGTCTTGATCTTGGTCACCACCACCCAACATAATACCCTTTTGCCCCCCTCCACTGCTTCCAAAAAGGACGTTGTAGGTCTGATCGATCGCCCTCTGGTCGATGATGCCCTCGGATTGAAGCATCTTGTTCAGGGACGGTCGAAGGGAGGTTGGGAGAGGTCCAGTAGGATTCCGCGGGTCGTAATAGGCCTCGGGTCTCGAGCTCCTGCATAAAGACCATGGTTTCGGCTCCCTTGTTCATCACCGCAGTCTTTGCCAGCGACGCGCTTTGGTCGACCCCAAAGGGTTTAAGTGGCCACGAGAATTCCATTGTTTTTAGTTTTGCTTCAAAGTCGTCTTTTGAAAGGTTACCGGAACTGCTTGAAAGAGTCTGCTTCAAATAGTCGAGGTTGATCTGGCAGGATGAGCCCTTGGGCGCTTGTTTTCCATAGCATTCGGACCCGGCGAGATTTCCGTACACCTTGAGGACCTCTAAAACCGGGACGTTGTTGGCGTTGTAATTTTCTGAGAATGGCGTTTGTGGTTGTGGGAGTTGTGTTATTGCCGGAGATGTTAGCGCGTAAAAAATACCTAGAGCTGCGGAAAGAATATTCGGATGAACGACTGGAGCAAGTGAAGCGACGGGAAGAGGAAACAGGCCTAGAAGTAACAGCAGCACTGACGTCATCGTTATGATTTGTCTCGTGGCCTGCTATTAGCTAGTGTTCCTCTGAGAACGAACTTGGTGGAGATGAGGTGAAGTCAGGCAAAGAAAATGTTCTTTGTGGAAGATTCAGTTGGATGTTTGGAGCAATCAGGTGATGAAGACGATGGTAACAATCAGACGACAACCCTTTTTTAGTGCGTTTGTTCATGAAAATTATGAGAGTTGAGATGATGACGAAGATGATGTTTTTCTATTCACAGATGTGGCGCGATCTCATTCCTGACGAAATTATAATGTAATTTGTAGCGCACTAGGGCAGCAAGGAGGGCTTTCGTAGCTCAGCTGGTTAGAGCGTGGGTCTAATAAACCCAAGGTCGTGGGTTCGACCCCCACCGAGAGTATGAAACTTCTTTTTGCGTCTCATGGCAACTACTCCCTCTCATTCACCATTCTATCGTTTGCAGGAGGTGGAGAAAATACTAGATTTGGTTCCGTATGATTTGTACAAATGAATTGATTGGTAGGAATTATGTTTATCCTTTGGTCGAAGAAGGAATAAGCTCCTCTTTTGTCCAAGCAAACTTCGGAGCTCCAACAGCTCCTCCTTTGAATACGATGGTGGAATGGTGAAAAAGAACTGGACTTGCTAACCTCAGTAGATATAACTTTCTGATTGGTTAAATGCCCTGTTTGATGATATACGAGCACTATGTCAAGAACTAGTAATGTCAGAGCATCGAATATCTTAAAGTTGTTAAGCGAGAAGTTTAACTTTATAGAAGAAGTCAGTTCCAACCCCCAAACCAGTTCGACCAGCCGGTGGGAGCCCACTTCTCAACCGGAGGTTCAAACAAGTGAACCTTTATCGTAGCCTCGAACGAAACAGAGGGCCGACGTTCTCCATTTCCTTTCCCCTTCTTGTATGAAGAGAATCCACTTGTGTCGCTGTCAGTGGAATCGGTATCGAAGGAATAGCGGCTTGTTCGGAGACAAGACAGTCTCTTCTTAACGAACAAAACAGTATCGGACTGCGTCGTCTTCGGTGATGTATCCAGAATCATCCCCTCGATCCCCGTCATCGAGCGTGACAGGGAAGGGCACGTGGTACTACGCCTGCGATTTTTCTCTGAACATCCCACCTCGTTCTTCTGTAGGATGCGTTCGTAAGAATTCAAGGATTCGGTATCGTCGTCATCATCCGTTGATGACGTCTTGCCCTCGTCCTCTTCAATTCCGAAGAATAGAAATGGATTTCTATCGTAATTGTAAGTATACGTACTGTGTATGATTCTTCTTCGCTGGGGGCTATGCTGCTTTTCCTCCTCTATCGGTTTTGGCGAGACTGGTGGTGTCAAGCGAGACGGCCGCGGATCCGTCTTCCAATACTCAGAAAAAATGGATCTTTGTTTTTGTAATGCCGATCGCGAGAGTGCCGAATCATTCCGACCCTTTTCAATCGAAACGAGCTGGAGAGGGCCTCGCATTGGGGTTGGAGAATCGACTGTAAGTCGCTCGTCGATATCGTATCGACTGGATTTCGAGTTGCTGAGTGTCATGGCTTGTTTTCCTCTATCAATATTGTACCGTGCCTCAAAATATATCAGTGTGAAATCCGTTCTCCCACTGTCTCTTCTGTACCGAATGAGTATCGGTTTTTTCCATATGTGATGTAATTGGTTTGATCCCTCGCCAATTCATCGCGTTTGGTGATGTCTTTGTTACAGTTTGCCTGCCTCCTGCCTGCCGTGACGAACGAAAATGTGTATGGATGTCAAGAAATCTTTCCGAATAACGCGTTCGTCCAATGAAATGGATGGATTGCATCGGAGGCACGGGAGTTCAAGCAAGACCGATGATTGGTTCCAACACCCTTGTAGTCGTAAATTCTACTACTTCTTACTACGGAAAACGGAAGGTTTCGCAGCTCGTACGAATTGATTGGATTCACTCCGATGGTCTTCTCATTTTTTATGTCCTTGACACCTCAAGAAGCCAATAAAACCGATGAAAGTGCCGCAGGAACAAAGTATGTCAGGCTTTCGAAATTTTTCTTAACAATTCAAATAATCTGCCGGCAGACTCCCTTCTTTTCTGTTCTGAAAGCGTTCTTCACGATTTTGATTGGTTCAATCATCTTGACACCAGCGTTCTTCTTAAAAACAACAACATACGGTCTGGCCATCATACAGTCAATCGATTTACTTCGTGCATTCAAATCCGGGCCTGCGCGCGGATGGTGATACAAAGAAACGAAATGAGAAAATTCCTGTGCTGCCCGTTGTAGATTAGTTCATTAGTTTAAGGTTACAGAACGAGTACAGGGGCTTACTTCCTCCGTTCAGGAAGGAAGAAGTATGTGGTACATTATAAAACTTAAGAAACATATGTTACGCGCTTCCAAAATACGCCGATCCCGTTACATTTTCGGCTACTTAAGAATGCTCGAGTATTCATTCTGAATGGCGAATGTTGCCACAAAACGCGTCAAATGATACATAGAAGCTCTAACGAAACTGGTCTTGTTGCTGCAACATGGCATTTTTCTCATTCTATATTCTGAAGAAACCACCCAATTGGCATCATGAAGAGAACGCAGTTTACATCGGCGATATCCCTACCGCAACTGAAGGGTAAAATGCGGCGCTCGCATCGGTATATGATACTGGTGTTGTTGATCTTCTTTTTTGTCGATACTAATATTATACCGTCAATGTTTCAATTGATCGATGTTTACGATATCGTCGAGGCAAACCCAAACTTGAAGAAAAGTGGGAACGAAGACGAATCTTTATCACAATTCGTAGCGAACTTTAATAACTTCTATCGAGATGCAAACGCAGAAAATCCCACATCGTTTCGCCAGCAAATATGTGAAAAAGACACAACGAATCTTGTGCTGGAGGAATGGAAACATAATCACCGAAAACTGATTTGCGAAACAAAATCGCCAGTTTCGAGTACGACTAAAGAAGCACAAGAAACAACGACATACAATGATGCAAGTGAATTGTTAGTTGACGAATACGTCTTGCCCCGATGGGGCGGACAGCCCAAGACATTTCGATATCAAAATGTGGAGGCCTGGTCCATGAGAGGACCAGTACGATCTGAATGTCACCCGACGAATAGTTCTTCAACAGAATTAATAGATTCGAAACTGCGCGTAACAGAACACGACAATACACTTTTTGACATGATCTATGTGAACGCGACAGTTATTCGGGTTCGTCTGTTTGATGTTCATAATCCATACGAAGGTTTCCATGCGTATCTAAATGTTGCAATGGTCATGACAATGTTTGACATACGAGATCCTCAATTAGTTTTGGTCGTGAATAAGCCTAATGAAAGAGATACGGAAATGTGGCGAATCTTTTCCAAGCTGGAACCGATTTTCGTCTCTGAACAGATCACGGAGGAAGAATTTCTACCCAAAACAAGATATCATTTCCGTGAATTTATCGAGGCTCCCCCCTCTCATGTATCCATGATCAACACAGGGAGCAAGGGTGGGGGTCTTCATGGTCGCGGGATTGACCATGAATGCAAAAGTCCTCTTTTCCTTGCGATTATTCAATGGATTAAGCGGAGGTTGGATCCAATGAATCATTTGATAGACTCGGAGGGTCCCATCGACTCGGGAGGTACTAGTAGACCCATACAAATTCTATGGTCGTCGAGGCAGCCGTACTGCTGTAGAGGCGGTAAACTTTACACACCGAAACGTGCCATTGCGAACGAAACGCAATGGATCGATTCGTTGGGTGCTATGCTTGGAGATGGATACAAGATCAAAATTGTTGATTTTGGAACCCTGTCTGTTTTCGAGTCCGTAAATGTTGTTGAGCAATCCGATATCATGGTTGGTGTCCATGGTGCTGGGTTGATGTGGTCGGCCTTTCTTCCGTTTGGAAAAAGTGGTAAACCTACCGATAGCACTAGCGAAAGCAAAGGATTGGTAGAGATATTTACAGGCGACCGTTCGCCTAGCAATCGTCATTATCACAATATTGCAAGCCTTGTCGGTATTCAATATCGGGAAACAAAACATTGGAGTTCATCTGATAGAATGTCTCGTTGGGACGAGAAACGCTTGAACGAAGTGGTATCTCAAATCCGCAGCATTGACATTAAGTGAGATCGGAAGAAGTCATGAATAAAATAAAGTACTATAGATGTAAACTTCCTTTAAAACTATTCATAATCATGTAGAATTCTCCCTTTTTTGCCGCCTAATTTTTCTCTATGTTGATACTCCTCTAGGATGGATTGCTCCGCAAACAAATTGTTTGTACGGCCAACAATAAACCCAATATCGAGAGAATACTATATGCGACGATCGACCCGTACGGTGGCTGAATGGCATTGTTATGAAAGGCAGCAGCATCGCCAGCTAAGAACGAGAACAATGTACCGGCAAATACCGGACCACATGCTTTCGCAAACGAGCCACCCAAGGAGGCAATGCCATTCAGAGTTGCTCTCTGGTCGATTGTGTCGACAGTTCGGTTGGTTGCCATGGTGATCGTTGAAAACACAACGGAACAGAAGGATTTTGTTGCAGCAATCATGGTGCATAAATACAATGCCACCAGTGGCGTAAGTTTATTGCTTTTTTCGGAATCCTCTGAATAGGCAACATTGCTGTTCGTTGTGGAGACCAACCACAAGGATCCAATAGGAATCAAAATTGATGGTGGTACACTGCCGAAAGTACCGATCCGCAGCGTGGCATACAAACCCAGTTTTTGAACCAAGCCCGTCAGCAAAAAATATTGAAACAAACCATAGATAATTGTGGTTCCACCCAGAACCGAGGAGATCTGATTTTCATAAAGGCCCAGTCCGGACAATTTTGACAAACAAAACAACGGAAACGATTCGTCCGACGCAATGTTCAAGAAAGAAAACATCCAGTAGATATACAGATGGAACCATCTACCCCGTATCCGTTGTCGTTGCAAGCGTTGCGCATTCGTGTCATTTCTGTTCTTGCTCCCATCATACCACAACAGATCCGCTGTCGTAGTGTAGCTTGTTTCCACATTTTTATCGCTTGCACTGTTTTCAATCTTGTCATTAGCACCGACGGGGAGGATATGTTCTTTTACTTCTGATTTCAATACGCGAAAGAGAAAAAATGGTTGACGTCGTTCTTCGGGAAGAGTTTCTTCGACGTGATTCCGTACCAACCGAAGTGCAGCCCAGCATAGAACAAAGGCTACCAGATTTGGCAGCACAAATGGATAGGCCAGCAGCAGCGATTGCACGCACGAGGATGTCGATGCCATCGTCTCGGGGTATTGCTTCATTGGATCCGACAGAAATCCAGTGATCGCCGGGCACAATAAAAAGCCATATCCCCTCATCCCGTAAACAATGGCCATTGTTTTGGTCTCTTTTTGCTCCGAGCCGGACGACTCCTTGATTTCGGACAGGAGGCACTTGATGGTGCCGGTAATGCCATTTCCCACCCCCATTAGAAACCTCCACAGCAGAGCCTGTTGGTAGGTCGAGGCAAACCCGAATCCCAAAGAGGTGATTGCGGAAGCCACCAGGGAGACCTCCAAGACAAAAACTCGGCCATATGCGTCGGCAATTTTACCCCAGAAAATTGCTGTGATGGTGCGACCAACCATGAAGGAACAGGCAATGTAGCCGGCATATTTTCCCACGGTTTCTTCGTTGACATCGAAATCGGTGTGTTCTTTGTTCTCCTCCGCAAACAAATGCAACGTCAAAAATCCCGCATAAGGAAACACGCCTTCCAACAGATATGATTGGACAAACACCGTGAAGGCCAGTGAAATCACCGTCATGTTCGTAATTCCCGCACTTTCAATAGCAGAGTTGCCTTTGGTTTCCCTTTGTTCTTCATTGTTCCCGCTGTTGTCGATACTATTGGGATTCCTTGTAACGGTATCCGAGGAATGCACCAACAATGGTGACTTTTCCGACGACGAAAACATATTGCTATTTTCACGTATTCCATCTGATCTTACACATGTTGACCATCTTTCGATCTCTTCTGTGTGTTCAATGATGCCAATATGTGAATGAATGAAGTGGGTTTTGTCGAAAGTGTCACGTAGGTAAGATTCTTGATTCGTCTGTCCATATACACGTACCCTTTTTTGCAGGATACGAACTTGAACACTACTTTTTGATTCCTTCAAAATTTCTACTCTAGCTAGCTACTCTAGTTGTTGCTAAAGCGTTTCTTTTTCTTTGCAATATTTCCAGGTTTGTAAAAACAGAAGTTTGTGCAATTGACATTATTTTATTTGCAATCGTTTCTTTATCTAAATAAGTTCCGCAATGACATCACCACCACCACGATAGCAGTAGGATTGTCACACCAAGAATCGATGGTCTATAGTTCATTGTACTGCGCACGGTTTCTCGCAAGTTCAAGCTCCTCCTCGAATTGATCGGGAGAAACTCCCACCGGATCGTTCTTGTGCTTGAGAGCCATATCCAGAACTTCAATGTATCCCTCGAAAATTTCCAAAAGGCTGTCCGCTTCGTGCTCAATGTTGTTGTGTTTCCCACCGGCATTGCTGGTCTTGTGTTCTGCGACTCGTTTGCGAAGTGGCTCCTCGATTTTTCGGAGATGAGCCAGCTGGGATGTAACCCACTGGATTGTGTCCGCCGAAGGGGTTTGGAAGATCCACTGGAAAGATTTTTCTCCGGTTTCCAGGTCCTCGTCGATCTCGGCAATCACGTTCTGGCCTTCCGGATTCAGCGGCCACCGGCGGGGGTAGAACTCGAGAAATCCATAGTCAGTTGAAAATCTTGGCCGTGTCGTAGGAATACTTGATTTCTCCAAAATCGCAATCGTGATCCATGCACTCAGCTGTAGGTGTTTTGCAGCTGTTCGCCCGCCTTGATGTCCCGAAGAGCAAAGGCAGTAATATCCTCATCGGTGTGAGCATGTTGTGGACTCGACGTTGAGAGATTTTCCGTTGCGGTGGTTGTACATGTCGAGGACGGGAACCATCTTGTCCGTCCAGCTTCCGCGAAATGTAATACAAAAAGGCAGTCCTGCGCGTGTTGTCGAACGTCCTCGTCCTCGAGCTCCTCGTCCTTCATACCAGCACGGAAATTTTTGTCGCAAACATCAAAGACGTCCGGTTGCTCAAAATACCTAGGTTCCAATCCATAGTCCATATCGCGGACACCACCGTGGAGAATGCTGCTCAAGATATTCTGTCCTTCCTCGGACCATCCACCGGGCAAGAGGCCCGTGGTTGTTCCGCCAGACGTGTCATCAAACAAATACGAGAGGTAGGGAGCAAAGAAGGAATCATCGCCCTTTTCGTATTCGCCAATCATGCGTGCCACGGTGACGCACTCGTCGTGGGTTTTATAGGAATCAATCACGTGGCTACGGGGGACGACGAGGAGTTTGGTTCCCTTGGGCATGTCGACCATTGCGTGCATGGCATACGGACCGGTGCCTCCCAATCGCTGCCACTGGACTTGTGGGTGGAAGTATCCATTCTTTCCGGAGCGAATCCAATCGACGAGGCGTTGCTGATAGGCCTCTGGTTGCTGGAGGACGGTTTCGGCTGCCGCTTCGGCAGGCAAGCAAGATACTGCCACAATGGCCATCATGGCCGTGAAAGAACTGGAAACCATGATCAAATTCGTATTGTTCTGTTGTCTTGTTGGTGCTCAATGTACTGAACAAAGCAGATGGTTCAATATGGAAACCCTCTTGCTGGTGTTGCTTCGGAGTTTTTCTTCCCTCAAGGCACGCTTAGAATCGTGATACCAAATTCGGTCAGTCATTGCATTGGGAATTACAAAGAGAAAAAGTCGGAAATTTTCACATCCATAATCGTCGAGCCGTTAGCTCTAGAATGGCATGGTGCGCCAAAAAATTCTGTCACGTGTACCTACATGGCGAGCGCGTCAGAGTTTCTCATGACTGATTGATTCATTCACTCACGTTTGGAAGATTGAAAACGTACAACGTACAGACGGGAATTTGAAGATGATGTTTGTTTGACAAAAAAAGAAGTCGAACGAAAGTCAAAAGTGGCTCCGAAATTCGAATTATCGTAGATAGAATCAATCCAAAAAGAATCATGTCGAGAAACAAATCAGTTTTCATGTCATACAAGAAAGAAGCTGCACCATCTCAACCAGCTTCCTGTATCTTGAATGATCACTGACCTTCCCAATAACATCTCGTTTGACCCACAAACACAAAAAACAACAAGAAGAAAATGTCTGAAAATGCCAAAACGAAAGAAAAGAAGGAGCTCCCAATCGGCAGAGAGTATATCGAGTGTGATGCACCGGGGTGTACGAGAATGGGCCCACCAAAGCGATGCTCACGTTGTCACCGGGGATTCTATTGCAACGTAGCATGTCAGCGTGCTCATTGGAAGAATGGTCACAAGGAAGATTGTTTCGAGATTGATATTGTGCGGCAGCAGTGCTTGAACATTGTCAAGTCGCAAGAGAGCGAGCTTGACCAAGCCGACGCAAAACAGAGCGCAGATTCTTCCAAAAAGTCACCCACCAACACGTGCTGCTTCATTTGCCTGTCCGAACCAATGAAAGATCCCTTTGTTCTTCCCAAGTGTGGTCACGGTTTTTGCTTTTCGTGTCTGCAAAGCTGGCAGGGCTTTTCCAACACCAAAAACTTTACCGCCGGCCCGGGAAAGGAAAAAACGACATGCCCCGCCTGTCGGGAGGAAGCTCCGGACATTGTCAAATCCATCCACGAAACCGCCCTCTTGTACTGCCGCCCGTGCCCACAACAATGATCTCAGCGAGGACGAACAAATGAGGTTTTCGGAGCTCGCCCTCGACGAGCTCGACAAGGTCGACACCGAAGCGGCCATGGATCCACGCCAAAAAATACAGCAGCTCTTCACTCGGGCCGAGATTTTACAGCAGCTCAAGAGACCCGAAGAAGCTTTTCAGGCGCTCAAAGAGGTGGAAGCCATCCACAAGGAGGGCAAGGAAAACCTCAAGGAGCTGCGGAGGTTGCTGGATGCCTATCAGGAAGCCAGTGACCAGGGACGAATAAACGATGCCGAGGCGATTCACGCAGAACTGGAAGAAAATAGAGAGAGCAACATTGCTTCGCTGGGTAATGCCTACGATTTGTACCTTTTCATGGCTCTTTGCAAGGAGGAGATGGGAGACTACAAAGGAGCCCTGGATATTTACAAGTTCAAGGTCTATGGCCCAATGGACAAAAATTTTGCTTTTGACAGTCAAGACACCAGCACTCCTCCCCAGCAGCGCAAGATGCTCATGGGCATGTCCAAGTGCTTTTTCCACATTGGAAAGTACGAGCTGGCTATCGAGGTTGGGGAATCCGCGATTGAGATGAATCGGTACTTCCCACAGGTCCACAAGTACGTGGCGCTGTCTCAAAAGGCCAGCGGAGATCTCTCGGGCGCCTTGCGAACCATGGGGAGGGCGGTAAACTACGAGACGCCATGGGACGAGGCCAATCGCAAAATTGTCCTAGAAATGTACGAGGAAATCAAGAAGGAAGCTTTGGCTGGGGAGGAAACAGACGATATGGAGAAAACAAGGTAGGCACGTTTTCTCAAGAAGCTTCCGACAAAGAAGATTGTTGGGAACAAAATGGATTCGAATTCAAAATGAATTTGTTTTGGCGACATGAGTTTTTTTTTAAATGAAAAGCTACCCTCATGAAGATTTCTTCGCAACTCTTCCTTCTCGGTTTTGGTTACCAGCGAGGCCGCTAGAACGTCGGATCAAGAGCAATTTTCTCCATGAATTATACGCAAAAGCCTATAGGAGTAACAAGCTGACCTTTGACACACGGTTAGGGAAGACCGCTTGATTACCAAAATCGAATCGAAATCGAATCGAAATCGAAATCGAAATCGACACCTTTTTTGGAGAGGATATGAAACGGACGAAGAAATCAATCGATGAATTGAAAAATCGACACTTGCGCGATCGGGTGTTATCAATTACCCGACTTCACAACGACAAGGACACGGTGACAACGATGAGTATCTTGACCCGAAAGAATATTCTGAATCTGATAATCAGCGACAGCTGTGGGTTGTTCTACGTCAACCATAGCGCATCAAAGCAGCAAGAAAAGGATTTTTGTGATGATATTATTATATGATCGGTTACACCAAACGATAAGCGTTGCGATAAGAAGCTTGGTAAAAATGATGTCCTTCGTTATCATTGTTACAAATTAAGTTACAAGATTGTTGAAGATGTTCACCCATCGCTTTGTTAAATCATGGATTATTTTTCATATGTATTACACCTATTGTTATGTATTTTTTCATAAAGTACACAGGAGGACTTTCTGAGGGCGCTCGGTCGCTTCTTTAAATCACTGTGTAATAGTGAATCTAGACGTTCGGTTTGTGTTTCTTGCTTTGGTGGGAGTTTCCGTCGTCCACGGAAGATGTTCGTTTACGAACCGGAAGTGAAATGTCCGTGCTTTCACCATTTCCGGCATCTTTCTTTTTGTATTCAATGCAGTTCTGTTTGACGAATAGTTGAGCTCCGCCACGATTCTTGATCACAGTAGTATCTCCTTGCTCGACTTCAACACACATGCCAGTCTCGATCAAGTTTTCAGCGTTTCGTTCAAACATGGGTACAAAGTCATCTCTCTTCAAAGGCTTTCGAACTATGATGATACCCATCTGTTTGGGCAGCTCCAGCTGATGGCCCGAATGCAAGACCAAGATTGGAATCGATAGACCGGGTTCTGTGTCCTTCTCCTTGGCCAGCTTCAACAGAGCATCAAGCCCAGATAACGACCCATCCCCGGGAACAATCGTGAATGATTCATTCTTAAAGAATTTCATCACCCTGCTGCGGACATCGCCAGTGTTTCCGCGACTGTCTACCACATACCGTGTCTTCTCGTGTTCAGGCGGCAACCTCTTGAGATGGGTCGGTGCAGCAAACTGGTTGTCGCAAATGAACATATCATACGAATTGGATTCGATGGCACGGAGTGCATCCTCTGCTGTACATGCTGTACTAACTGAAATGGGGCAGTCGGAGACCTGTTTGAATATATCCAGGACAGAGCGCATGAGTCCCTTACGAAGCATTGCCACGTCGTCTGCAACCAGAATTCGAAAGCATCCATCAGCCGAGTTCGGTGATGGTTGTGGTGAGAAGATGTATTTCTTTGAAGTACCAGGAAGTACAAGGCTCGAACCAGATGGAGTTTCTAGCATTGACAAAGCCTTGTCTTTATCCGAAACTACAGGGATGGTAATGTAGAGAACTGTTCCTCTGCCTGGTATGTCCTCGCTGATTACAGATCCGGCATCCGAAGACGAATCGTGAATCGATCCCGCGTCGGAGTTCAAGACACTTAACATTTCAGTATTGCAATACTTTCGGAAAGTTTCGAGATCCGTTAGATTTACCTCGGAGCCCAGTGTTCCGGCAAGCTGGTGCGCAAGGTGCAATCCAAAACCACTGTTCTTGGCACCGCTATTCATTTTGGAGGCATCCGAATTGAATAGCCCAGCTCGCGCAATGTCCAAGAGTTCACTGCTTAGGCCTGGTCCCGTATCTGCCACGCCGACGGCTACGTATTTCATATTAGCGTATACTGGACTACCTTCATCAACATCTATCTTGCCAAATTTAAGGCCTTTGCTCTTCCCTCCCTTTTTCGGAGGAGCTGCCTTCTTTGCCTTTGTGTCTATGCGGATCGATTTGGATTTTAGCTTTTCCATGTTCGGATCAATGCTCTCCAGCGGACAAACAAAAGGTTGAACGCATCCGGCGGTGGTAAATTTGACGGCGTTGCTAATGAAGTTTGTAATGATTCGGACAACGATATCCTCGTCAGAGTATGCAATCTGAGGTTCCTGTAACGGTGTGAAGGACATCTTTACCCCTCGAGTCTGGGCCTTCACAAACTGCATCGTTGTAGCACGATGTACCAAGTCTTGAAGGTCGAAGAAACCCTCCTTAATTTCGAAGGACCCTGCTTTGATCTTGCTCACATCAAGGATATTGTTTAGCATATTCAATGAATAGTTGACAACTTCCTTGTTCTGATCAAGCATTTCGCTAACGGAGGAAACAAGTGTTCCAGCATCCACAGATGGATCCTTTTGTAGTGATGATGTCATTTCAGACATGGCAACAACAGAGGATAAGGCATTGCGGACTTCGTGGAATACCTGAGCCGAGACGAGTGCCTGTGCTTTAGCGAAGGCAGTCTTTTGTTCCTCTTCAAGTCGTTTGTGCTCAACCCATGCTTGTTGCATTGCACTGACATCGGCTTCGATTGCCTCTTGTAGAGACTTGGTAGAGAAGACCTGCTTTTGCTCAATCTGCTTCATTCGACGAGCAATCGCGTCACGTAGTTTTTGTCGTTCAACGACGCACTTGGCAAGGAGTCCCTCAATAATAGATTGGTGATGCTCCTTGACCCTTCGAGCCTCAGCACGGTAGAGCTTTCGTTCCTTTTTACGCTCGGCGACATGTTTCTTCTCCATTTTCTTCTCTTTCGCCCGGATTTCTCTCCTCAATTCTTTGACAAAGATATGCCCAACGGGAGAAAGATCGGCATTGCTGTCTGATGTGTTTGCCGTGTTCGCTGTCGATCCGCTTTGAACAGATGCATTATCATCAACCACTGCAGCAGCAGTACTACTGGTGTGATCTTTCGTGGTATTTTGATCAGCAACAGAAAGATCATCATCTAAACTTTCATTGAAATCATTCATTTTTGAGCTCTTTTTCTGGACCTCTTCTTCGTCATCATCTGAGTCATAATCAAGGGAATCGAAGGAGTCAGACTCACTGGAAGATAAACCAATCGAACCAGTAGCCACGGACCAGAGGATGGTGTCATATAAGTCACTAATCGACAAAAGCACCTTCGAGTTAGACGATTCGAAGTCTTTTTTACGTTCAGTCCTTTCTACAAGTTCCTTCGTTTGTTCCTCGTCCTCGCGGTCTTGCATTTCTTCTTTAACATACTTCGCAATCAACTCAGCCATTTCGAGCATGCTCTTTGCTTTAAGATCCGTAAGTTGCTTATCACGTTGATTGGCTGCAGCTTGTTGAGCCTTGAGATGCTTGATCTGAAATTGGAAGTAAGAATCGGCTGCATTCTCTTTGGCTTCCTGCACGTCGTCCAACAGAGAGATGATCTTTTCAAGATAGGTAGCCTCCTCTAGATTCTGGACCATGTTCAACTCTGTCATGTCAGCTTCTTTTTTGCGGAAGATACGCTCCGCCGTGTTTTGTTCCAATGCCATCACTCTTGGGTCAGTCTTGCGCAATCGATGCAACATTGACTGAATTTTCACAGATCGATCATACTGTGCACGGAGCTTGGCTTTGCGCATGTCATGAAGAGATTGAAAGAAATCGCGGACTCTTTTGAACTGTGTGCGACAATCGGAGGTTGCCATTCTAGCTGCCTTCGAGATAACCATTTTTCGGTTACTGTGGGCTTTTTCCGCATCGGCTATCTTCTCTAGGAGTTTAGCATCCCCGACCGAATCACGTTGCTTCAGTCGGAAGGCTTTGAGCCCCGCGACTTCAGCAGCAATGCGGACCTCTTCGCTTGCAGCTAGTAGGCGTGCTGTTTCCCTCCGCTTCCTTCCGGTATTCTTCTCCGACTTGATGAAGGTTTCAATCTTTTGGAATTCCTTCTGGTTCTCAGCTTTAGTCTCGTTCATTTCGTACATCTTGAAGTACTCTTGGATTTCGCGTAACATCGAATCGTCCATGGCTTCATCACCGCCACTCGTCAAAATTTCTTCTCCGTCGGCCGCCCACTCATCTGCACGGTCAGAGATCTCTGCCCTGGTCATTGAACTACCATCTTTGTTGATGTTCAACGTCGAGCAAATCCGATCGATCAATTCAACCACCTTTGCTTCCTTGACGCCGGTAAACATGGCGTCAGATGATTTCCTTGATTTCCATTGTTTTGTGTGATGTAGAATTATCGTTGAATTGATTCGCGAGATAAAGGGATAAAGGGTTAGAAAAGAATCCAAGTAACCGTAAAAGAGCCAACTGCTGGCTCGATTATGATACTACTTACGATGCTTCAGCTCCTGCCTTCAATTCAATTGGAGCGATTGGTGACAGTAAACCTCCCTGGTACAAATTCGATTTCTTCCCCTTAGGCTTTACGTCGGAATGCTGTTGCTTAGAAGGATACATAACAGTGAACAAAAAGGAGAATTGTTTAGTTCCCTATGCTCGTTAATGCTCTTTGCAGAGTTAAGGACACTTTTCGTCTGCAAACGAAGACTTCGTGGCTAGGATCGAGGCGACTCGTAATTGCTACTTTGCTACTGCCACAAGTTCGATTATCTCCTCGCGTCTACTCTCTGGCCGACTTTGAAGAGATATGATGAACAGTATCTACAAGTTATCCTTCTCAATCGACAATTGACTTGGATTGCCTTTTGAGAGTGTAAGTAGAATAAAAGCTGCGTAATATAAAGAAGAATGTCTTCGAGGCTGTTGATTCACAACGGAATGTAGTGCGACTTGATCAATTTATGGACCCACGAGTAACCTCTGTTGAATCCAGTACTGTTGTTCTTCTCAGAGAGCCATGCATTTTCCAACATTATCTACACTTGTTGGAGAAATTAACATAAAGTCGGGGATGTTAATTGATAGTGCTTGCGTTTCTTGTTGTTGTAATTCAACATGCTCACATGAAATGAAATCAATTAACAAATATTTTTTATGTTTAAGCCACGGAAAAAGGTTCTCCGAGAGGAATGTCAAAGGTCATCAATTATGACACCGCATTGAAGTGGCGCGAGAATTCTTCGGGAAGATTGCCCCAGAGTTCGTAAAGTACCGGTAGTGATGCAGTATTTTTTTTTCGCAGCTCTGAAATCATTGTTCGGTTGTGTAAAATCACAACAGCGCGGGGATAGCTAGCGCAATACAAGAAACACAATCTCTCGACGGATTGTACAACTATGATCCTGCTCCTCTAGTACCAGTTGTCCACTTGAGAAACAAAAAGAAACAAAGGATTCAAAAGAACATAATGGAAATTGTTCCGTTGTTCCCAACAAAATAAGAGAGGATGTAGTACGGCAACTTTACTGCGCCGCAACGCACCAAAACTATCACGGAAGAATAGATCGCAGTACCCAAAGTGCTGGTGACGTCAGTTTTGACGATCGGCTAGAGTAGTACTTCGTAGTACTATGAGTTTGGGTTTCCCTCCTCCACTCATCGTCCTACCTACAAGTCTTACTATTTGTACGAGTCTTAGGTACTATTCCTACCACAACAACTCCTGCTGGTGCTTGTCGTGGTCGTCGTGCTGGTCGGGCTCCTCTTGCGTCGTCCGTGGCCCTGACTGTTGTTACTAGGAATCTAGGCAAACGAGGATCAATGACAGATCTTACGTCCTAGTAGCTGAAAGACCTTCGTTGTCTATTAGCAGTAGAAGTACTAGAGAAGAAGAACATCGTCCTGGTTTCAACAAACCGAAGTCTATAAGTTTTCAGGGCTCATGAAAAAGAAGGGGAGGAGGGAGTTGTATAATTTACTGACCCCATCCCTTTTTCGAAAAGAACAAGACAAAGACAAGGCGCAGATGGCTGCGTCATGCCGTTCGTGACGCGTGCCATGAGCTCGCGGAAGCGGGACAATGCCGAATCTCTTGTTTGATGACAAATTCATCCTCGCGCTGTTCTCACGACTCACATGGTCATGGAAGGTTCCTCGAAAGATTTTTGGCGCCTAAATTCAATTAAATGCATTCATTTTGAAACAAGATGCGCGCAGGGGCGTTACACTTCACTATTGTCGATAGTGAAGGCCAAAATTACTTAGGTTGTCACAGCAATGTTCACCGAAAGATTTTTCTCGCCGAGCCCAGCATCAAATCATTGAAGAATTTGAACGGAAAAGTCGACCCCAGGCAAACCCGTGCATTCGGAAGACAGACAGATGGTGAAAATCCTTCGCCAAGTTCTCGCGTTCTCGTCTTATTTGTGCACACGCATGAAATGAACAACAAAAGATCGTATTTCATAATATCATTCATTGGAGTATTATCAAAGTAAATAAAATGAAGTACGTTGCTGTTGTCCTCGCCACTGTTGTTGGCATTGCCACGATGTCTGATGCCCGAGTTGGACTCCCCAGCCTGGCCGGTAAAAGAGAAGAAGAACGAAAACTTTGGTTTACTGGCATGATCAATGCTATCATTGCAGATTCCGAGGAAGTACCGGTAGCAGAAACAGGAGAGCCAACAGGAGCGCCAACAGAAGCACCGGTCTTGCCTGAGGGATCGCCTACGTCTGCCCCTACGATTTCGATGATGCCTTCGATTTCGGCTGTACCTTCTGCAGTCCCTTCTGCCGGCGAGTCGGAAGAACCTACTGAGGAATCAGAAGAACCTACCGAGTCACCCACCGACGCTCCCACCGACGCCCCCACCGACGCTCCCACCGACAGTCCCACCCCTGAGCCCACTTTGAAGCCCACCGACAGTCCCACCCCTGAGCCCTCCTAGGAAGAGCAATGACGTTCCATTCGTTATTCCTGAAACGAAATTCCGCGTATGCTTTCCTGCCTTTCATAATTCCATGTTAAATCAAGTCAATTAATACACCAAAGTGTCATAAAAGAAACCAAGTATTGTTCTACTACTTTTATTTTTATTACTTATCAAATGCCATGTGTTGAATAACAATGCTCTAGATCATTTTCGAGAACGAGAACGCAGAAGCCAGATCGAAAGTCAGTCGGTTATATTCCAACACCCCTGCATGGCTTCTCAAAACTCTTGCCGCACACCGTCACTAGTGTTTCCAGTTGTATCGCCATCCTCAACAGTGAATTCAGAATTGTTGGGGGAGCCCGAAGGAACACACTCGTGGGAATGGACCAACCGCTTTCGGGTCGAAGAAAATCCCATGTTGGGTAGAACGTCTGCCTGGAGCATGAAAAAATTGTAGCGAAGGAGCTTCCGACCGGGATTGGCGTTGTCCGCATCGTTCTCCTCGTCCCATTCGTGGCAAAGATAGTCCCAAAGCGCGTCGGCATCTTCTCCCTCCAGATCGGCAAGGTATGGGAAAGATCGCCACCGGCCGGGACGGGAGGTGCTAGTGCAGGGAGCTCCTGACCCGGGCATCTTCCAATTCACGGAATCGGTTCGTCCCCATATATCGACCACCGATCCGTCCCGCAGTCGGCCCGGAGCGATCTCCCATGTAACATACTTATATGAGATGGAGATGCCATCGCAAAAAAGTATGAAACAATGACAAAGAAACAAAAAGTAACGCGGTCAGAAACTACAAACAAGCCATCAAGAAACTTCTAGAACACAACACAAAATCTTCGTTTTCATCCTTGAAAGCAAGGACTTACTTCTTCGGCTCCAATGAAGACGTTCCATCGATTTTGCAACAGGGTGCTCCAAATCAATCGTAGGCTTTCCGTGGAACAACCAGTAGCAATCGTCTCGAACCAAATATTTCCACCAACCATAGCCGATACCATCACCAATGTTACTAGCCCCCCCAGCTTGTTCCACATAGAAAGTTGTGCTTGCGGGGTGTGAATTCTATGGTCATTTGTCACGTTGTTGTTCCTGCCTCCACCAATGCTGTGTCTGCCATTCCTTTCGCTACTGCTCTCGCCGTCCACCCAACCTATTGGAAGAAAGACCAACCATGCACAGCATGCCACGTAGCTCAAAAGATTCGAGTTCCGAATCGACAACGAGATCCCGAGGTGCATCTGGCAGATCACCATGATGGCAGCGTTCACAACGCTAGAGTTCCCAAGGTACGATCCTATCAAAGCAACAGGTACACAAAAGATCTCCACGTACACAACAACTGGTGTCATTAGACGCAGGCCCTTCGGGCCCAACAATCCATACAGGTGCTGAGCGAAGACCGTGTGCCGAGCGTAGGTGTCCAGGGCGGGCAGGGGATCCGCATGGTAGGTCCATCCCTGCTTTGGATCCATATATTTTCCCAATCCAGCGTCCAGATAGATCCAAAAAACGAGCATTTTGAGGGCGACAGTCGCTGGGTTGATGAAGACGGAAGTCCTATTCGTTGCTGTTGCGACACCGGAGCTATTCCCTGCTCGCCTCCGCTTCCTAGCATTATCTAGGCTCCAGTATTCCCCGAGGGGGAGAAAGATGGAATAGAACAACAGGTAGTAAAAGTATCGATCAAGGATAAAATACAACCACGTATTGCGTAATATCAGGCTTGTGTACATGTAAAAGGACAAGATAGCTGCAAACCGAGTGTAGAATCCAAGGGCAAAACATATGGCCACCACAACTTGGATCCCCAACAAAATTTGTTGCTGGAAGAGTGTCCCAAAACGGCAGTGGTAACACACCCATAGATACAAGTTATCAATTTTTGGCAGCAGCAACCGCAGAGGTTTGGTCCTGGTATTTTTTTGAGAGGTGTCACAAAAATGAGATTGAGCAAGCGAAATAATCCATAGGAACAAATCGAAATCATCCAAAAGAAAATTTGACTTTGCCGTGACAACAAACTCACCCTTCGTCGGTGTAAAAAACATGAAGGAATCGAAACCGCAGCAACAATTCAGCTGTCAACAAAACTCCAAGCACTATACGAAAGAGGGCCAATCCCTTGTAGCTACATCCAAAGACGGCCGACCATCCTCCCGGCTTTGAGGATATTACCGACGAAGATCCTTTTTTGCTGCTGGTTTCGGTCATAGTTTATCGAGGTAAGTCTTCAGTGTTGATGAAGTTGTTGCGTCAAGGACAACGAGACGGAGGAACAGAATCATCGCTGCTCCTCGAGATGGCTTTCTCTTCGAAGATTTTTTTGACGTCTTTTGATGTGCACACATGAATCACGAAGATCTCGCAGAAAGAGAAGCATGCCGTCAACGTTTTGAATTTCGCGCGTGAGCGCGCACAATCAAATTCGTCATGGTGATTCATTATTATTTATTTGAGGAGCAATCATGAATGTTTAAAATTACCATATTCATTAGGAGCGTCATGTTTACTTCCGAATTCTTGGATTGTAGTTATTTTCGCACAAACATGATGTTCATGAGATGAACCTGCTTCTACAAACGAGCACCAATTCTAGTAGTAGTAGTCCTCTGGTAGCTGAAGAAGAAGAAGAAGCCCGTCCAATTCTGCTAGGACTACTTCTTTCTCCCACCACCCCCAAGAAGACGAAGAAAACCATGATTCAAAAGTAATTGTAGCAGTCGAACTTGTACTATATGTTGATGAATGGTCAGTATCTCGATCGGGAAGTCGCTGTTGAATCCACCAGCTTTTGGTATGCACTCACGAAGGTTCGAAAGAATAATTTCTCGCTCTTGGAAAATGCCACGACGTGTTTCCGTAGGCCCTCGTCGACCACCAGGGCGACGTCCGTTGGGATGAAGGAAGCCTCACCGTATTCGATCTCCCTCTTGTTCCACTTTAGAAGTGTTGTAAAGTATGCGTTTGACAGAGTGTCCGGATCTTTGGCCACAAATGGCAACAGAACTGGAGCCTCATCCAGACAAACCCGGGTGAGGTTCTTGAGGCACGATTTGGGCATGCCCAACAGGGTCACGTGGCGACCAAGGTCGTGAGCCCCACTGAGAGCTACCAACTCGGCCTCGGAAAGGCCCAGTCGCCCAAAGTAGTTTCGAAGGCCGAGGGAGTCCAGCCCCGCCGAGGGAAGGCTCGTCGTAACCCTGGAACGATCATCGCCAACAGTGGAAACACCACCTATGGGAATGTCCAAAAATCGGCTGCCGGCGGTTCTGACATCCTTTCGACCCAACAATATAGAAATTTCAGGCCCCCCAGATGCTTGGACAGCTGCGGCTCCCGATAGAGCCAGCGTGTCGGCGAAGGATAAGGCAGTTGGAACAGACAAGTCGATCGACTTTGATGTAGCTGTGTAGTCTTCCGGGAGGCCGAAATTTTGCTTTTGCATCTCGTATACCCTCTCGACAACCTCCAATGGCTTGGACAGTCCTCGGTTTTCGGGCCATTCCAGCTCGTAGCGGATTGATCCGTCGGAACCTCCCACCATTGGGTCGGAGGAGAGGCTTCGGACGGTCGCATCGTGAAAGGCCAGCCGGAGGATCGATCCACTCAAAGCCGGATTTTCCTCCCTCACAATGCGGGCGATTTCCTTTCGCACAAAGACAGCAGCGGGGGCTAGGTTCTGTTTGGTGTCTACCAGATCCGGGTCAACGGTGGCCAGGAAGGAAGGCGATGTCGTAAGCGATGAGGCAATCGCTGCTTTGAGGAATGATCCCCGCGTCAAAAATGCGACCATTCAGGCATTAAAACAAATTCCTGCTTTGGTTTTCGCTATAAGTACTGTTGACTTGGCCTTACTTGTATTGCTGAACAGGAAAAAGGCAACTTTGACAGATGATGGTGGCGATGAGAGTGATGACGCGAGGAAACCATAAAAGATGTCAAACATCGGAAAAAGTCTGAAGTGTGATCTTCTAGTCGATTTTGGGGATGAGATTCCAAACGCTGGAAATGAAAATTGACCACAAGGAACCCGGGTATTGATGGAACGATGCGTTTTAATCGAGGTAATCAATTGTATGTGATACGGGATTAGTTCGACTCTCAAAATTGAAAAACGGGATCATATGAACTCGAAATGCGTTCGTATGAACTCGAAAATGGGAACGGCAAATGAAAAAGAAACCCGGACCCAAACTTGAAAAATGAAAATTGACAAAAAGGCCCCCGGAAGTAAAAAATCAGACTGCCGACCTCGATGGATTGAATCCAATGATTCAAATTATGGGCTTCCAAAACAATTTTTTTTGAAATAATTTAGCATTGTAGTCTATCTTAGACTTCTATTGTCATTACTCCTACACGCCTTCGTCACACCGACAAAAGTAATACAGATTCTCGAATGGAAAATTCCTTGGCTCGATGTTAACGTCTATTTATTATGTATGTGTCGTAAAGAAGTAGTAGAGCCACAGAAGCAGGAACCGAACAGATTAAAAATCCAACATGGTATCCTACTATTGGCTATAGTTGGGAATGTCATTTTGCTACCAATCGCACCGTTTCCCAGTCAGCGCAAAGAGGCGTTCGTTGATGGGATTGATAAATTCCTTGAGCTCCAGATAAAGGTCCTCTGGAAGGGGAATACCATTGGTCATGGGAATGTCGCTGGTAGAGTCGACCTTTTCCTCCTCGGACGCGTCTTGGGTAGCAGTCACATTGGTGGCCTTTTCAACCTCAATCTCCTCCCAAGAGGTTGCAGTGTCATATCCGCGGTGACCACCGACATTGTAAGCGCCCTCATTGAGGATTTCGACGAAGCCATCGTGCTTGGGAAGGCCAAGCTTCTCGGTGAGATCGTTCAAGGTCTCGACCTTGTTGAGATCCTCGGTGCAGACAAATGTAATGGTATTGGCTGTGCTAGAATCCTCAGGATCTGGCCGAAAATTAAGATACCACCACTCCAATGGGAAAACATAGAGGGAGCGTCCGATGAATGCCTGTGTCAGGTGAAGATTCTTGTTGAGAAGAACCTTTTTCGGATTATTCGTTTGCATTTCACTCCATTGCTGCCGATAGACGGTTTTGCTGACTTCTTTTCCGTAGCATATTCCATCTAGATCGATCAGAGGTTGTGGCACAACTGAACTGTTATTCTGACTGGTTGCGGGGTCCCCTTTTCTGTTCCGCTGCGTTACGGCTTCGTTGTAGGTCGCATCGCGATTCCACGTATTATATGTTTTTTCGGGACCCCAATCATATAGACAACCCTGGAGTTGTTTCAGTTCTGCACGAACAAAGTCTTCCAGAGTAAAGAGATAAGGCAGGTAATACTCATCGTCCTCGCGGTTCAACTCAAACTTGTCATCGTTGCTTTTGCTCTTCGACTTGCTGTTGGACTTTTTCTTTGCTGCTGGTATCCTCGGGTGACCCTTGGTTCGGAGATATTCAATGGTTGGAACGACGTAATTGTATTTGTAGGAGCTATAGATGCGGTCGAGAGGTTCCCTCCCGAGAGCAATGATTCGGGGAGGTACTTCCGGAACCATCGATTTGTAGGACGGGCTGGCCAAAAACTGCGCCAGCGGCTTTCCATCCGAGCCAATTCCTGCCCCGGTGGTTCCAAGTCTCCCCTTCCAGGCTTTGTAGGCGTCCCGGGCGACTCCGGGATAGGGCAGGTAACCAGGGCTGGCCTCTCCCGTGACAAGGCCGCCATGCTCCAAAAAGGACTGCGGTGTTGGAAAGTGCCCATAATACCACGCCAGGGGCTTCGCGCGATCGTGATATTTGAAATAGTGGATCTGTTTCTCAATGGCCGGCAGGACACGGGGATGTCCGATCAGGTAGTGGTAGAGACTAGATGTCCCGCATTTTCCGGCTCCAATAATCAAAAATCCCGGACGGCACCATCCCCCCATTTTGCTTTTGTTTTTGCCTTTGTCGGAGGGATACAAAGAACTCGTTGGTTTTCTCATGTATTCGAAATCGTCGAGATCGGCGTTGCGATAGTAGTCGGGGGACATTGAAGTATTATTGCTGTCAGCAGGACGCCTCCGGCGATCACTCCATTCCAGTGACGCTGCTGACGAAGGTCCCTGATGCTTCGGTACGAATCGGCACGGCCCCCAAACATTCGGGTCACCGTTGGGATGTTCCCAACCGGTTGGTTTTATCCCCTTTTCGTTGACAAAATCCGAACTTTCGTAAACCCCTAGATCGAGAAGCTCTTGTGAAACCATCGTCCAAGTATCCTTCTTTTTATTGGAAGTTGCGAGGGCGGTTGATTGGGTATCGTTCGTTGTTGTTGCCACTGCTGTGCTGTTGCTGTTGCTGTTGTTATTGCTGTCGCTACTGCTCCTTTCCTCCGCTTTTCCATGGTTGGGATGGGAAATTTTGGGGTTGGATACCAATTGGTTCGTGGTTGGTGATCCAGGATCACTGGTGAAGTGATCAAGCAGGTTGGTGACTGTCGACGGGGGGAGAATCCATACCGAAAGCAAGGTAATTATCGACAGGACACATGGGATGACAATCAAAGCAGTGGTCAACCTCCTCCTTCGCACTGTCTGAACCATTTTCGTGAATCTCCTTTGGATCGTTGTTCTTTCAATCCTTTCTCTAGATTGTTCTAGATGTTGCTTCCTTCTGCGAAACAACGACGTATTCATCTGTGGATGGATGTTTCTCTCATCTGAATCCGCTACCTGAGCGGTCGTGCCAAACTGTTTTTGTTTTTGCACGAAAAGAAAAAAGAAATTTTGGCATGACATGCACACTCGTCGCGGGTACAGTTTGATGCAACGGACGGCCATTTGGAAATGACAGTCGAGATTTTGATGATCCGAACCCGATTTGGGGGTCGTACGTATATAACCCGAAAATTGGTACTGTTGGAACCAAAAAAGGGGTACCCCAAATGGGTTTCATCCGCGCCAAACTTTATGAATCACCCATCATTCATCGTGTTTTTGATTGATGATTGATTGAGGTTGTCTTCGTTTCAGCGGCACATGCAATCAACAATGATACAACAATAGCAACTAGAAGTACGAATTAATCAAAGGGCAAAGCGAGAGAGTGAAAATGGTCTGATCAGGGGTATACCTTGCAACGAATGTGATTGCAAGCATGAAGCGAATCCTCTTGACCACGAAATCGTCTTCCGCGAGGATTGGAAACTCGGGGATGGTTTCGAGAAGGCACTTATTTCCACGCACGCACATTGCCTCATCGTCATTACTGCTTCGCCCTATCACCAGCGAAGCATTTAAGCACGAGAGCAATTTCAAGGGTCTACAGCATCGACATGGTGATCTTCAGAAAACGATGTTACATTTTCTTTACGATACAGAAACAAAAGAGAGCTGCCTCCACCACAACCACATCGCTGGATTCGAAATGGCAAACGATGACGGATAGAATCCTTGGACAACCAGTGGGAGATTTCAACCAAGGTCAATGGAACGAAGCCATCCGGGTATTAACCTATTGGTTTGGCCATCGTGACGATGCAGCAATCGCCATGGAACAGTGCTGGAAGATTTTAGATCGCCTCTCTACAGAGCTAGAAAATACAGAACAAAAAATCCAAAACCCAATATTATCCGCAGTTGAAGTTCTGAATCCAATACTGTTGAAATGGCGAGAAGATTTTCTGGAGTATTATCGAAAGGGTTTCCGTAGAAGCAACAATCGTTCTTCGATTCCTAGGTTTCCGTCGGAAGTTTCAGAAATTATTCGAAAGTATCAAACCCAAGGCCTTGTTGTGATGGATTCGGCTACCCACGCAATAATACTGGACGTTGCTGGCAAGTATTCGTCAATCCTTTCTCGCCGGACCATTGGCGGAGAACGCGTCAGCGAGGAAACCCAAAAAATCCAAAACGAAAAGGGTGGTGATTCCCATAACCTTCATCGCGAGGGAGTCTTGTTTGCTGACAGATATCTAAGAGAGTGGATCGAGGAATATCAAAGGCTATACGACAATACAACATCTCCATCTCGACCGGATATTGTGGCGTTTGGAACGCTTGTGCACGCCTGGGTTGAATCAGGTCTCTACGAGGCACCAAAGATGGCCGAAGAGTGGGTGAAATCCCTCGATGAGCTGGAAATGCGATATCCAAACGTAGCCAAATCACCAAGTGGTAGAATCGACAATCATATTGGCGCAAGTGAAAGCAGGAAGAAACTTTACAGTTCTGTTCTTCAGGCGTGGGCGCGTGATGGAAACCCTGTCAAGGCGAAAGAATGGATCGACAGGATGATACGAGAAGAAGAATATCCCGACGTCTTGGCCTTCAATCGTCTATTAATGGCCTATCAATCGGCAGGGTCCAAGACAAACGACAATCATTTCAGCAACAGCACCAACCAATATGCGGAACGTGCCGAAGAAGTCTTGAGACATATGCAGAAACTTTATCACGAGCCAAATGGATTTCTTTCTGATCCACCCAACGTAGTTTCTTACAATATCGTCATCGATGCCTGGACGAAACGTGCGGGCCATGAATCACTTTCGTTTAGGTCTGACAAACAAAAGGGAAACGCACTAGATGCTGCCAGAAGGGCCCATGGTTGGTTTGAACAAATGAAGAATTCCGGAATAACTCCCAATACCATCACGTACAACACAGTAATCACTGCCTACAGTCGTGCGGGATTTCCCCGGGAGTCCGAAAAACTATTGCAAGAAATGATTGCCACCCATCGAAATATGCACAATGACAGCATTAACCCATCTCCAACCTCCTTTACTCCTGCAGAAAAGTCCGATGTTGATTTCTCCGACAACATTGCCAGCATGACGACGACAAAACCTGATGTTCAGAGCTTCACATCTGTTCTTGCAGGGTGGGCGAGGGTTGGGACACTCGAGGCAGCCGAACGCGCGGATGAGCTTTTACGGGTAATGAATCTGCCGGAGGTAAACATTGAACCCAACGTCGAAACCTATGGTTCGTGTATTCATTGTTGGGCTCGTGTCGCTGGAGGCAAGAAAGCCACCAGAGACCAACGTGAGCTTGCGGTTAGGCGGGCTGAAGCCCTATATCGCGAAATGAGTGAAGAACGCAACATTTCACCGGATGTTTACGCCTATACTGGCCTTTTGAATGTTTACGGGCGAAGCGGGCGCTCACGAAAGGCTCACGCGTTTCTGGAAACCTGTCTTGACGAATATGATCGCACGGGAGATCCTCGCATGAAGCCCACGGTTGTCACCTTCACAGCTATCCTGAACGCCTGGTCAAAGGCATCAAATGCTCCAGAAGCTTCCGAAAAAGCCCATGAGCTTCTCCATCGGATGCAGAAAGAGTACGGAATCGAACCAAATGCGTTTAGTTATTCCTCTGTCCTTGATGCCTATGGTCGATCGAATCATCCGGAGGCAGCTATCAAGGCCCTTCGCCTGTTTCGTGACATGAGAGAGATCGGAGGATTAGAACCGAATGCATATACATGCTCAAATGTTCTTAAGGCCATGGCTCGTGGAGGAATGGTTGAAGAAGCGGAAGATCTCCTCTTCGAACTTCTCCACGACAAGAGTGTGAGAGGAAAGCTTGGCCCACACGCTTTTTCGTCGGTTCTCTATGGTTGGTCAAAATCGAAAAAGAGAGATGCACCTGAACGCGCCGAAAAATTAGTAATGGAGATGCAGGAACTCTATCGAAAAAACATGATTGACGGGCCTCCGAATTCTATCTGTTGGAACAACGTTTTGGCATGCTGGGCCCATTCCGAACTCCCAGGTGCAGCGCAACGCGCAGACGATTTACTTCGACGGATTGAGGAGCAGCAAGAGCTCGAGCAGAACGAATCGTCACATGCTGTCAACGAAAATACGATCCCGAATCGCAAACAATCCCGCCGACGTGACGGTAAACACTCTTCGACGCAATGTAATCTTATCATGTATAACACAGTGATGAACGCCTGGGCCAACAATGGAAACTTTGAGAAAGCAAACGAATGGTATCAGGAGCTCTTAGATCAGCACCGATTGGATGCGAGTCGTTCCCCGCCCGACGATTGGACTTATAGGGCCTTGTGGAAATCCATCGTAAAGACGAATCAGATCGGAAGGGAGGAAAAGCTTTTCCGGTTGAAAAATGTGGTGCAATCCATGGCCGATGTTGGGCTAAAACCCAACAAAAACATGAAGGCGGATCTGCAACGATTTGTACAGCAACAGAGCCATCGTGAGAATTGAGAAAATAGACTTTACCATGGTAAAAAACAATTGATCGATTTGTGTGCTCCTTGATTACACCCTAGAAGACATTCCTATAAAATAGACGAAGACCCGCAATTGATAGATATCTTTCAAATGAGACTTATTGAGCGATAGGGTAGTTCTTTATTCGATGCATAGCTTAACCCTACGTGTACCCCTATTGTGGTTCGAATCGATGATTTTTCACTCCTTTTGTTTTCACTCCCGAAAGGGCTTCTATCCTCAACAAACGAGGCATCAAGATCTATAAAATTTTTCGAATCGGCCTTAATTGCTATAAGACCAGATATTACAGTAATTATTCGACGAATTCGATGAATTGACGATTTCACTTTCATAAGTTCAGTATTCAGATGTGGTATTGTATTGTATGAAGGGTTCTGATAAAAATTAATATAAAACTAAATCATTCAGAATGATTTAGCTGTTGTTTACTGCAAGTATACCGCTGCTATCGTACCTCGAGCGGCGTTTTGAACACGCTGACTGTCCGGATGTTCAAGCACAGACCTCGAAATTAGTGATACGACGTCCATATTATTGATCATCGATTTGTTCTGTGGCTCCGATGCTAATAGCCGGAGGGTGTCGCAACAAAGAAATTGAATGCGTTCGTCGTCCTGAAATCCGATCATGGTTCGGACGATCGCCATGATTCCCCTGTATTCGGCAATATCGGTTCTACTACTGATTCGATTATTGACGATTTCATGAAGCTCTTCCATGGCACCTTCGACTATGGCAACATCACGGTTCCACAAATCCACATGGAGAATCCTTTTGATCCTCTGCTTGTAAATCTCCCCTGTTGGATCTTTCTCTCTCGCATCAATATCTCTCAAATACGTGTCCATCGTAATGTACGTCATATCATCGTCCATGGACGGACCCAAACTCACCTTCGGATAATTTTGCGCACTGTCGTTGGTTGACTGGAATGTGGGTAAATGATGTGTTGGCGGAAAGCTTTGTTTTGTGTTGGAAGATACGATTTTGTCACTTGCAACACACGTGGGGCTATCAATGAGCTTTGATGTGTTTCCATCTTCGACTCCAGTTTTCTTTTCATATGTTCGGTTACTTTCTTCCGTCACAGTATATTCCAGATAGATATCTTCGTCATCTAACGTCTCCTCGATGGTGAAGTCTAGATAACTTTTTTCTTCGCCAACTTGTTTGTCTAGGCCTCCACTTCCTTCCTCAAGGACAGAGAAACCCATAAAGCTCTGATATTCACTTTCTTCATCTACCAATCCCCTCTTCGCAAGGAAAGTATCAAATTGATCAAAAGTGTCTGTATTGGAATCATCGTTAGATTTTCTGATAGAAACGTGTTCTTCAGTCAATTCTTTTTTGGCAAGGAAAGCATCGAATTGAGCAAATGTATCAAGGCTTGTATCCTTGGTGCTGAGACTTGCATCCCTGATATTTTCTTTCATAGATACATACTCGTCCTTTTCGTGCTTTGAGTCGGAAAGAATGTTCTGATCAGTTTGCGTTGTTGCTGTGTTTGAATCACGGAATGCGCACTTATCGATTGATTCGTTGCTCTCTTTCATTGCCGATTCAACGATAACGTGATGACCAGTGTACATGGAAGCTAATTTCGGTTTCAATTCGTTCACGACAAGGTCATAACGATCGACCAAGCCCTTTTCGTAATAATTAGCAAGTTTCAAGCGGTGTGCTATTCCTGGCATAATCCCACCCACGACTGGTGAAACTGTAGGAGTATCCCTTTTTTCTTGGCAGTCTTTTCGACGGATTTCTGTGCATCGTTGCTTCTGACTTTTGTCGAACTCTCTTGGAAGAGTCTCATCCGAGGAAGTATGGTGTGGAAGTGGCACTAGCGATGGTGTTTGAGTAGAATGCAATTTGAGAGTCACTTCTTCTACCACGGGTAGTTCTTCGATGTTGTAGCGGGTGACTACGGGTTGATTTCTTGCTTGTGTCTCTTGCTGGGCTCGGGACTGTCGGATCGCAGCGAGAGAGCAAAGAGCGGTTTGCGACGAACTGTCCCCATTTGGAAGACCTTTTGCTCTGGGTGACTTCTTGGTCGATTTTGAAATGTTAAAGAATTTTTTCAGTTTCTTCGTGGCTTTTTCACCCTTCGACTTGACTCGCAGCTTCGTGTCATCTCGAAGGCTTGACGCTTCAACTTGTGCTTCAAACAATGAAAGTTCTTGAATTGCTTCAAGATCTGCCGCTGTAGCATGTCGATTTTTCATAGCAGGAACACCGTGTTTGCCATTCCTTTGGTTTTCCTTGCCTCCGCGAACAGCACGTCGTTGTTCTTGTTCTGGATGGAATCGGTTTTGTCTTCGTGCTTCTTCTTCTGCCCGTGCCAGAAGTTTTGCCCGAATTTTTGCCATTTCCTCCTCGTCCATTCTTCGCTTGATAGTTTCCAGTCTCGATAGAACCTCGGCAACTTGAATCCTCATGTTTTCTTTTGCCTCTCTCCCGACGATTGTCCATTCTCTATGATTGGGAAGTGTTGTCAATCCCAATTGGGCAAATCTCATTCCATAAACATAAGCTGCGTCGAGATTTAGTTGTTCGAAAGATTGCTGAAAGTAAGTGAACAATCGCTGAGCGATGATGAAGTATTTCGAGAGAGGGTAACTATCAATAACTCGGGTTTGGTTGGCCTCGTCCGCTTCTCTCAGGGCCTTGCGACGAGCAAAGCTCGGCGATGGATTGCCGGATGGATGAGCCATTGCCATTTTAAAAAGAATTGGTGCTTTTTCGTCTCTCGCTTCCACTTTTGCTTTGAGTGGTTGACCAAATCTTGGTATGAAGGAAATAATGGGATATAATGCTCGAACCGGTTTTTGTGCACTCGGAAGCAAATCGCAGAGATTTTTTTGAATTTCAGCTGTGGCGGGTCTTGAAAAAATGCACGATTGGAGACGAACGAGATAAGTTAAATCTTGGATCGGGGGCAATAATCATAAGTCCCACAGACTATGGGAAGAAAACGCAACATGGGAACTTTCTTTCGATGGTTCATGCATCCTTGATACAACAAGCAATCGTGCCTTTTTTGTTTCATCTTCTTGTGACGAGGCTGTAATAAATAACAATACAATGCTTTAGAATCATCTTTTCTGTTCGTTCTTTGTCTCGGACTATAAGTACGCCGCCAATGTTGTCGTCTGATCCTCCTCCCTTCTCCTGCTCTCTCTCCTGATGCTAGTAGTGGGAGAGAGGAGGAAAACTGCCACAACAGGAAGCAGATCAAGATTTTTCAAGGAGGGTTCGTCGCCGCAGACGAGGGGTTCTACTTCTTTCTCTTGTATACCAAAGCCTTGGACAACTTGGAAACCAAAGACAACCTAGATTTGGTTGATGTAGACGCTTTTGACATAAAAGCTCCAGAAGCCGTATCTTCGATTGTTGGAGACTTTGCTTCAATTCTTCTGTTCACGACTGGAGCAGCTACTTTGATGACTCTTTCCCCTTGCTCCTCTGGTATAAAGACGAACCACCAATATTTCTGTTCTATCATTGAGTTTGATTTTCACAATACTTTAATCGATGAAATAGGTTTCGACGCGATTACTACTAGTCGTAGGGCTACAACTTTAGTTGACTTTTGGTCTACAATATGGATAACAAGAAATAATCATGAATGCCTAACAAGAAGTGGGAATGTCAAATTTCCTTCATATTCTTCCACGTGGAATACGAATCAAATTTTCAATTTCGAGGAAGCACGATCGGAAAGAAAAAAAAAATCGTTGGAATTGAATACCAGGCACGATGAAAGACGATGACGCTTTTGATGTTGTTATATTATTATTTTGAAGGAAGCCAACCGCTTGTCACAAACTCAGTTCTCAAAGTATTGAATTAGATATTGCAATCACCAACTTTTATTCCTTCATTGTGCATCCAAAGGTCCACGCAAGGAACACTTTGAAAGGATGAAACGCAGACCATCCAGTATGGCCCAACACAAGGACCATCACAGCAATACTGCTGCTAGCTCATCGGTCATACCAGGCGGCGGTGGAAGTGTTCCCAAATCGAGAATAACCGGAATGGTCTCTCGATTTGTCCCGAGTACCCAGGAAAAGCGTTCGAGCAACCTAGCGCTGGCCGATATCCATGATGACACCCAACCTCCACCACCATCCGACAAGTTCAATTACGCGTTGCTGGTCGTCTTATACACGCTGCAGGGCATTCCGATGGGGCTCTCGGCATCGATTCCCTTCTTGCTACAAGAAAAGATCCAGAAAATGACCGCCGCCGCAGCTGCGGCAGCTGCCGAAACCGCTACTATGGGGGCAGCAGCCGCTTCTTCCACGTCGGCAATCGCTGCGGAAGCAGCACGGGCCTCGTATAATGCCAACGCAATTTTTGCTCTGTGTTCCTGGCCTTTTTCGCTCAAGTTATTGTGGGCGCCGATCGTAGACGCCGTTTACTTTAAACGATTTGGCAGGCGGAAGTCCTGGTTGGTTCCTGTTCAGACGCTTGCGGGATTGATCATGGTGGGAGGGTCGGACTTTGTCGAGAAGCAGCTGGGGCTGGGAAACGTCGCTTCGAACGCTGCCGAGGGAGCAGTTTCGGCAGCTATGAACGTCCAAGGGGTGACGGCATTTTTCTTTGTCTTGTACTTTTTGATGGCCACGCAAGACATTGCCGTAGACGGGTGGGCGCTGACGATGCTATCCAAAAAGAACCGTGGCCGGGGTCCGATTTGCAATTCGATCGGACAAAACATTGGATACTTTTTGAGCTTTGTGGGATTTTTGGCGCTCAACGATGTGGACTCTGCCAACAAGATATGGAGACCTCTGTTGCGCTTGCCCCAAAATCCCAACAAGGGTCTGGTCAGTCTTGAAAGGATTTTTGAGATTCATGGGATCCTTCATGCTAGTCACCACTGCCGTCGTTGCCATCTTCAAACGAGAGATCAAGGTCGAAAAGAATAACGTCGACCAGAACAACAGCGACGACGAGGAAGAAGCCGAGCTAGACGCGTCCGAAATTGGATTGCGGGAAACCTACCACCGGCTATGGGCTGTCAGCAAGCTGCCCGCTGTCCGATGGCTCTTCATTGTACTCATCAGTTACCGATTGCCAGTGGCTTTGAGTGACAACGTCAAATTTCTCAAGGCGGTCGAACTTGGCTTGTCAAAATCAACGACAGCTCTCCTATCACCGACACTGATTCTGCCGCTTGGGAATTCTGGTTCCACTGGCTGCCTCGAAAATCTGGCACTCGGCACCACTCAGGCAATTCATGCGGGCCTACGAATGGCGAATCACGCTGGTTCCACTGCTAGACATCTTTATGCTCCGTCTCTTGAAGAATGGGCAATCCCACAGCACGCCAATTTTCTGGGCGGCCGTCATTGCCTCAACAGCAGGTCAGGCCATTACGAGCTCGCTCCAATTCAACGCACAGATGACCTTCTTTGCCTCGCGGGTGGATCCTGCCATTGGTGGATCATTACATGACGCTCTTGAACACCATGGCCAACCTGGGTGGAACCTGGCCCGCGAGTTTTGTCATGAAGTTGCTAAGTTGGCTAACGCCCGATGGTACTTCCTCATTCGACTAGCTTCCGAAACCAAAATCTTGGTTTGGAGGTGATCCGTACGAACTCGTTCAAACCATCTTCACCGTCTTGGGTCTTCTCTGGGTTCTCTTCCTGGGGCCCGTTGTCCGAAGGCTTGCAGCTTTGCCCGATGACGCGTGGAGGACGCATCTGCTGGACGATGAAAACGAGGAATCCGGAACAAACGCTAGCCAAGTTTCGCCAGAACGACGATCCGGTGGAACGCGGAAACGGGCGAATGCCAAGAAAAATCGTTCGCTATTCAATGACATGGAAACGGGTGTAGATGTGAGCCGATGGAAGCAAGCTAAGAACGACGGGAAAATAGAATAAAGTTCCACGAAACGAAGTCACATCCTGCAAACAACTAGTGTAATTATATAAATAGACACGCACAAACAAACAACGCTCTCTGCACTCTCCCCCAATTCGAAACTACACAACAGCTCAATTCAATTATTTCTCCGATTGTGTATGGTTCACACTAGTACGTATAATATACCATGGTTCACGACGCGCAAATTGTATTGCTATTTGTAATTGTATTTGTTTGTTTGTAGATTGTTCCCGTCAATGACTCCCTATCCAGTGGTGTCACCAAATCATCGCTTCCAAATAAAAAAGTATTCGTTCCGCTGTGTAATCCATCCTTAGCACTGGTTGTTCTGTATGCAACTTGTATGTATACCGTATATTGTTGTTAAATTCCATACATTCCTTCCTTCCTTCCTTCATTTACTCCGCAGGAGGCTTGGAGGCACTACCGCCGAACAGGTTAAAGACCTGGACCAAACTCGATCCAAAGACAACGAAAATGAAAAAGGCAATCAGAGCGGGGCTGACGCGTGGGCCGTCCTCGTCGCGTTCCGCAACCTTGCCGGGGTCGACATTTCCCCGCTTGGTGATGTTCTTGTCGAATTTGTTGTTTCGGTTTCGGATGTTTCTGGGGAGAGGCTGCGGGGAAAACAAAAAAGAGAAAGGGTTGCGTGAGTTGTCGTCGTCGCTGGAGTCGATCGCTTCACCAAAGAGCGCATTTTGTGTTCAACTGAAGTCTGCTTCGTACATCGATCGCCAAACAAATTCCTCCGGTCTCGTCTTGCGCACAAGAATGGAATCAGTGGGAGTGTACCAATATCACACACTATTTCGCTCATATTACAACTCACCATCTTGACAATTTTTTTCTCTGTAAAATGTGTTGGGGAGTTTGGGTTTTCTAACCGATATGGGAATGCGGTATGATGTGTATGGAATTGAATACGTAATCGAGGGTCACAGTCACTCCGTAGTTCCGTTTGTCGCGGTTTGAACCGTGGTTTTGGGCGTTGCAAAAGGAAGTGGAGAAAGTCGATCACCAGAAAATCGGAGGAGAACAAAACTCGTATACTCGTGACTGAAAAAAGATTCATTCGAGAATGAATCGTGACCGCAAAACTTGCTCGCTGCTTCGTTCACCGTCTGTTTTCGTCCGTTGAACAATGCGTGAAAATGATGGATCGTCGCGCGATATATTCAAACTCAAGACGACGATGACACCATGAAACACGGGGCCAAACGTTTCCCCATCTGTCCGTCCTATCATTGTTGTTGATGAAAAACGAAACAACTCGTCTTGTTCTGTCTCTCTCTTGAATCTATCATCTATCGCCACGATCAAGCGAAAGAACGAACTAGAAGTTAAAAACCTAGGACACAACAGAGGATCATCTTGTCCTATTTTACCATCTAATTTGACAGGAAAACGAAAAAGAATGGCTGAAGAAGGAACTCCTCCGGTGAGTTGCTAGTGTGATGTGATACATTATTTGTGAACATGAACAGCATTTCTGATTATGGATAGTGAGCGATGTATCTTGATATGCAATGAAGAGCGAAAAGAATAGAGCACAATTTATTGTTTTCTTTTGCCTCTGAATTTGTTCTAGGCCAATGATTGGATGCATGTAACCCGAGAGCGAATCTCTATACTCTAACCGATATGTTTTACAATCTTGCATTAATGATCCGATTCTCAGGCACCCACCCCTCCCGCCGATGAAGCGGCGGCAGAAGGAGGCGAAAAGAAATTGTCCAAAAATCAGCTGAAAAAACTTGCCAAGGGCAAGGGAAAGAAACAAAAGAAAGAGAAACCACAATGGGGAACCGGAAAGAAAAAGGAAACCAAGAAGAAGGAAGCTCCACCAAAACCACTCTTTGTCAACCCCACCCCCAAGGGAGAAAAGAAAGACATGTCCAAGATCCCCTTTGCGGATGCTTATGATCCGGAGGCCGTCGAGGCTTCCTGGCAGGATTGGTGGGAGTCTTCTGGTTTCTACGAGGGAGATGCGGAAGCAGCCATGGGTCGACCAGCCGAAGAGAAATTTGTCATGGTCATTCCCCCGCCGAACGTCACGGGAAGTTTGCATCTTGGGCACGGTCTGACGGCTGCTGTCGAAGACACCCTCACCCGATGGCACCGCATGAAGGGCCATGCCACTCTCTACGTTCCCGGAACGGATCACGCCGGAATTGCTACCCAGAGTGTCGTTGAGAAAATGCTCATGAAGAACGAAAACAAGACCCGTCACGATCTTGGTCGAGAAGAATTCGTCAAGAAGATCTGGGAATGGAAGACCGAGTACGGAAACCGCATCACTACCCAGCTCCGTCGCCTCGGATCGAGTGTCGATTGGTCTAGAGAACGATTCACCATGGACGAGATGCTATCCAAAGCCGTCGTAGAAGCCTTCAACCGATTCCACGAGAAGGGATTGCTCTACCGCGCAAACCGTCTTGGAAACTGGTCGTGCGCCCTCAAATCGGCGATTTCGGACATTGAGGTCGATTACATTGAGCTGGAGGGAAGGACTTTCTTGGAGGTCAAGACCCACAAAAAGGGAAACCCAAAAGATCCCAAGGGACGTTACGAATTCGGTGTCTTGACCCACTTTGCCTACCCCGTCGAAGACAGCGACGAATTCCTCGTGGTTGCCACCACCCGTCTGGAAACCATGCTGGGAGACACAGCCGTCGCCGTTCACCCAGAAGATCCCCGATACACGCACCTTCACGGAAAGCACGTTGTTCACCCCTTTTCGGGACGCAAGATCCCCATTGTCACCGATCCTGTTTTGGTCGACATGACTTTTGGTACCGGAGCAGTCAAGATCACACCCGCACACGATCCCAATGATTACGAATGTGGAAAGCGACACAATCTGGAATTCATTACCATCTTGACACCCGATGGAGCGATCAACCACCACGGCGGAGAAGAATTCGAGGGCATGATGCGATACGATGCCAGAATTGCCATTGAAGAGGCCTTGGACAAAAAGGTAAGTTGCTCAAATTCCAATGATTTTGAAGCTCGTTGTTTTTTATTGAATTCCTCGCAGAGACGAGTTTCGTTTCTGGATGATCACTTATAATTCTCATCTTTGACTTTTTCGTTTGGCACGATAATTCGAATAATAGGGTCTTTTGAAGGGAAAAGAACCAAACAAAATGAGATTGGGACTTTGCTCGCGTTCGGGAGATATTTTGGAACCCATGATTACTCCTCAGTGGTACGTTAACTGCAGTGATATGGCAAAGCGATCGACGGATGCTGTCCGAAACGGAGAATTGAAGATTATTCCTGAGGAACACGAAAAGACTTGGTTCCAGTGGCTCGATAACATTCGTGATTGGTGTGTTAGCCGACAATTGTGGTGGGGACACCAAATCCCTGCTTGGTTCGCCACGACGAAGGAGGAAGCTGGAAAGGTCTCGAAAATGGATATGGCCAACAACGAGCGCTGGATTGTTGCGCGAAGCGAAGAAGATGCCAAGCAAAAGGCATTGGCGATGCTTGGATGCTCCGAAGATGACCTCGTTTTGGAGCGTGACGAAGATGTTCTCGACACCTGGTTCTCTTCTGGATTGTTCCCCTTCTCCGTCATGGGCTGGCCCGACAATACTGCGGATCTTAAGGCCTTCTACCCCACTTCTCTTTTGGAAACGGGATTGGATATCATCTTTTTCTGGGTTGCGCGCATGGTTATGATGGGATTGGAATTGACCGATACCCTTCCATTCCACACCGTCTTCCTCCACGCCATGGTCCGTGATAAGGAAGGACGAAAGATGTCGAAATCTCTTGGAAATGTCATTGATCCTTTGGAGGTGATTAACGGATGTTCTCTCCAGGCACTCCAAGATCGATTGGACGCAGGAAACCTCCCCGCAAAAGAAGTTGCCCGAGCTAAGAAGAACAACCTTGCTGAATTCCCGAATGGTATTCCCGAATGTGGTTCCGACGCTCTTCGTTTCGGACTCCTTGCCTACACCGTGCAGGGCAAGGATATCAACCTCGATGTTAAGCGTGTGGTTGGATACCGAAATTTCTGCAACAAGATGTGGAACTCGACGAGATTCGCACTCATGTACCTCCAGGACTTCCAACCTACTCCCACAACTGCTCGAAGATCTCATGTCCAGCGGCAAGATGGCGATTCGCGATCAATTTATGATTTCCCGTCTAATGAAGGGATGCGAAGCGGTCGACGAAAATTTCACCGCTTACAAATTCGGAGATGCTCAGCAGGCTGCTTACCAGTTGTGGTTGAACGATATGTGCGGTATTTACCTTGAATTGATCAAACCCACCGTCCAGTCCAGTGACGAAGATAAGAAGGATGCACGATGGGCAGCACAGGCTACTCTTTGGGTGGCACTCGAAACTCAGTTGCGAGGTCTTCATCCCATGATGCCCTTCATCACCGAAGAGCTTTGGCAGCGTCTTCCTGGCCGTGGTACCCTCGGAGAATCAGAAAAGCCATCGATTATGCTGGCCGAATATCCTGTCATTGTCGATGCGTACAAAAACGACAAATGTGAAGAATCAATGTCGCTCACGATGGAAATTGTTACTGCGTGTCGGTCGCTCCGATCCTCGTACAACATCAAGCCCAAGGATTTGACCCATTTCTTCATCAAGATGACGGACGAGGGCCAAGCCGCCCAAGCTTTGTCTCAGGTTGATGACATTATGACGCTCGGAAGCGGTTCTCAGGTCGACATCAACCCAGCCGATGCCGATGTCCCCGAAACCGTCGGAACGATGGTTGTTCAACGACTCTTTGACCGTCCTCGTGGATCTCAAGGGTAAGGTCGACTTCAAGACAGAAATTGGACGTCTCAGCAAGAACCTCGGAAAGGCCAAGGGACCCATGGATCAGTTGGTTAAGAAGATGGCCACGGCTGGTTACCAAGAAAACGTTCCCGAGGACCTGAAAAAGGAGAACGACGAGAAGCTTGCTGGTTTGCAGAAGAAATGCGCAGACATTGAAGAGGCTATTGCGAATTTCGAACGATTGCTAACTTTGGAAGACAACTAAGAACAATAAGGCAAGCGCTTGTTTTGCTACCGCCATTAGATATTAAAACAAATCTTTGTATCTTTTCCGAACTACTCGCGCTCTGTTGATCGCAATCGAATAATTGTAAAAATGGATTGATCGATGTATTTTAGGTTATAGGATTATTCTATCGAACTCTATTATTGTATTGGTAATGATAACTCTAGGTTTACTTTCGGCGACCGAAACTCAGCGGCGCTGGCGGAGGAGGAGGTGGCTTTTTTGCTGTCTTCGCTTGGAGAGACTTGAGTCGTTTTTCCCGTTCGGCTTTGATCTTTTTCAATCGCTCCTCAATTTCCTTGGCCTTGTTAGCGTGGTCAGAGCTGGTCAGTGGCTTTTCTTGCTTTTTCTTCGTGAGAATGTTGTTGGCGGTGGTAAAATCCGAGGCAGCCTTGAGGGATTTTTTGAGATGGTCAGGGATATTGATGGATCGAGATTTTTTCCTTGATGGATCGTCTTCGCTTCCGTATCGTTTTTCGTGCCTTCCTTCCATCGACTCGTACTTGGAAAGAATATCGGATGCCTTGGTAAAGCCACCCCTTTTCGACGACGATGTATAGTCTTCGGGATCTGCCCCGAGAGGTCCCGTAACGCGCAAATCCCCTACCATTAGGGAATGATCCCCCCAATCATTGGCAATAGCGTTCTCGTCATCCTCAAAATCCCCATGTGGCTTGTCCCATTGTCCATTCCAGGGTTGTTTCGCCTTGCCCTTGCGACCTCCATTCTTCCCAAAAGATTTTTGCTGCCTCCTGACATCCTTGATTGCTGTCGAAGCGTGCATACTCTGCTCGACCTTTTTTGGGTTCCTGCAGTAGTCACAGGTTTTGTTACATTTTACAAGTTTGCCGCCAAAGTGTTTGATCAGCGTGTTTCGCCGACATTTCAACTGCGTGCAGTAGTCTTGCATCTCTTCGAGCTGTTCAAGCTTGCGTTCCACGTTTTTCTCTGCCATTCGCTCTGCCTCGGCACCCTTTCCGCTCTTGTTTCCTTGCATTCGGATCAGATATTTGTACCTCCCAACGTCCTCCGGCGAATAAAATAAGAGCGAGTGCGATGGTAGGCCATCTCTACCAGCACGACCTGCTTCTTGGTAGAACCCTTCGATGGTCTTGGGGAGACTCCAGTGAACCACATAGCGTACGCAGTGGCGATCGATTCCCATGCCAAAGGCCACCGTGGCCACCGCCACCTGTATTTTCCCACTCGACCAACCTTCTTGGACTGTGGCTCTATCCATTTTTTTCAATCCAGCGTGATAAGGCGAGGCTGAAATTCCAGCCTTGGTGATAGCCCGGGCGATCATGTACGTGTCTTCTCGTTTGTGAACGTAAATGATCCCACTGCATTCTTCGGTATCGATCTTGTTGTTATCGTCTTTATTCTCTTTGGATTTTTGTTTGCTGTGTCTGCCTTTAATGTATTTTATCAGTTCTTCGAGTGGATTGTCGAGTGAATCTTTGTACTTGACTTTGTAAAATATATTAGGTCGATCAAAACTTCCAATGTGAAGAGGGCAGTTTTGCAGGGACAATTCGTTGGTGATATCTTTGATGACTTTCGGCGTGGCAGTGGCCGTCAGTGCCATGCATGGAGTTTTAGGAAATGTTGTTCGCAAGTAATTTAGTCTGCGATAACTGGATCGAAAATCGTGTCCCTGTTTGAATGGAGTTGCAGATATATTGCAATGAAAAAGTTAAGAAAAAAAGAAATTTAGTGAACTGTGCGTATTGCAATTGATAAAAAATCCCGGGTGTTTCTTTAACCCTTTCATCTCTTCTTGGTACGTCAATTTGCAGATCCGCAATGAAGTTTCTCGTCAGCGTTTTTTCCGACAGCAATTGGACTTTTTCATAATTCTCATCATTTCTGCTGTTTGACACCAAGAAGAAAACTGAAGTAGCGCACAATAAATTTCTCCAAAATAGGATAAAACAAATCATTTACTCACCCATGTCGACAAGCAGTGTGCCTCGTCCACCGCAAATAGCGCCAGACGATTTTCCTTGTAGAGCGTCTTGAGAACAGCCCGCATGCGCTCGGTTTGAATCGATTCCGGGGTTACGTAGAGGAGAACCGCTGGCGGCGACGCTTCCGCACTT
The DNA here is from genome assembly GCA_037355735.1 of Pseudo-nitzschia delicatissima. Classification (NCBI taxonomy): domain Eukaryota; phylum Bacillariophyta; class Bacillariophyceae; order Bacillariales; family Bacillariaceae; genus Pseudo-nitzschia; species Pseudo-nitzschia delicatissima. The sequence continues at coordinate 1,635,373 of CM074777.1, read as the reverse complement.
TTCGCTGTCTTTTTGCTGGATACGGGGTAGAGAGATGGGACTACTTTTTCGAGAATGGCCTTGTTTTGCTTCTCCGTCTGACTGCTGTTGATGCAGTTTGCGGGAATGCCCTTGGATTGAAGGGCCTCCGTCTGATCCTTCATCAGCGCCAAAAGGGGACTGATAACGACCGTTACACCCCCCAGCAGACATGCTGGTAGCTGATAGCAAAGGGATTTCCCTCCCCCCGTGGCCATGACAATCATTTGGGATTTTCCCTCCATGGCACACTGGATGGCAGCGGGCTGAAGGTTTTTCCGTAGCGATTCCAACCCAAAGACGTTTTTCAAAACTCGTTCCATTTTCGGTGTGTAGTTTTTGCGAATCGGATCGTCTAGCGGCAACGCTTTGTGGGCAAAGATATGACCATGAGAAAAATGCGAGGTTGTTGGCTGGGATATGGAACTAAAGGAAAGAGTGGATTGGCGTTGGTTTTGTGTTTCCTTTATCTTTGGACGTTGAGGAGGTTTCCTTTCGGCGAGGCTTGAATTGAAATTCCGTTGGAGCTTTCTTTGGCTATTGACGCTGGTGGCTGTATTCGAAGTTTTTCCATCGCTGTTGTTGCGTTTGCGTTTGGAAGAAAAGGCTTTGGCACTATCATTGGGTGACGTCAAATCTATCGTCGTGGAAGCTGTTTCTGATGCTTTCGTATTTCTAGTAAGATCCTGAATGTTTTTATCGTCATTGCTGCTGACATTTTTCGTCGCTGCCTTTTGCTTTACACGATTACCCGGCATGCCACAGAGACAACACTGGGTTGCAGAATCGTCTTCGTTGTCATACGTGCAATAGAAACATGGCCAAGTCATCGTTGTTTGCTGTCTGTCCTGCTAAACAAGCTTTGACGATGCAACAATAGCAAAGAGTCCAGTTTCGATAGCCTTGCTCTTGACCAGCATTTACACTCCCAATAGAATAAACCCCAACGATTAATGTGGATCTTCAAATGCAGCTTGACTTATGTTGTTTGAACATGGCTTCTGACACAATAATAATGAAGCTGTAGTGATGAGTCGATTGATTCTTCCAGGACAATGATTTCGTTATTTGAAAATGAAGTGACGAGCGCGCTCGATTCGAAAGCCAAAACTTGTGGATGGAAAATCGATTTTACTATTTAGTCGAGCGAATCAAACAAAAATAATGTTGACGACATAAAATTTTAGTGAGAAAGATCCTTTGGCATCTATAGTATTTTTAATTGCTGCTGTTACAGAGGTCCTATCATGTTGTCAATGATTTCCTTCGCTTCAAGAGCCAAGGAATCATCCGAATTTCGCAGTATTTTCTTGACACAATGCACGCCCTGGGCTATCGATCGCTCCTTTGGACTGACGCTGGAAAAATCAAGAGCCATGGCGAAAGCTCCCACAATGTTTCCGTCCACTATAGTTTGCGCGAGGTTATTTGCAAAGCCGACGGCGTCTCCCTTTCGAGCTGTCTTTTTCCTAGGTTGCGCGGCCTCAAGCAGTTGAGAAAAGGCAGTTTCGTCTTTCATTGTTTCCCAATCGTTCAAGCGAAGATTTAGTTTGACAAGTTTCTTTTGGGAGTTGGGAGAATCGTCATCTGCTACCGATGCGGTGCAACTTCCACAGCAGACAAAGTCCCTCGTCCCGATACGGACAAACAAAACAACCGACGATGGGGTATTTGTCGAGACATCACCGTCGTTTGATCCCGACAATAACTTGGCTACCTCGGAATTACCATTGTCCCAGTCATTCTTTCGAATATACCACGTCAAGAACTTCCCATCTTCAAGCCACTCGTTAGGATACGGCATTCTCCTCCGAGACGGACGGGTAGGATCTGGCATGTTGACAAAGAGTGCCAACCCGTCTTGAAAGGAAATAAATCCCGATCGTGGATTGTAGTCGAGTATGGCATCCTGAGGCATGGCATCGCCGACCAAGAGATCGATGCAGTCCTTCTTTTTACCACCTATCGTCTTGCCAGATAGAGATTTCCAAGGTGCATTCTCGTCGCCAATGCTCACCAAGTCGGCAGGCATTTTCAGGAGGCCATCCCTGTCGGTATAGGGTCCCCCGCCTTCTTCCGGAATCGATGTTGGATCTGGGGGAGGTGAGTGATTCAGCCAGCTCTGCGCTACCAAAAATGTGTTGCCCACTACACGTTTCGCCTTGAGTCGACGAATTGCATCCTTTCGAGAACCATCAATGGTTTGAAATCGCCACGACTTTGTAACTCCGGGCAGAACTTCTCTGATTCTTGCGTTTCCAGATCCTTCGGCCATTTCGTCCAATAGTCTTGGCGGAAGAGCGCAATCCAGAGTCGCATATTCCATCTGGCTGGGTGTTAGGGGTCGAAATTCCCAATCGGAACATTGTTGTTCCTTGGCAATGTCATAACCCAGCACCAACTTGGTAAGTTTTTGTAGGGAACCAAGCCATGGCCGTGCCGATTTTGGATGTAAACGTTCAGCTAACGTCGAAAGTTCCACAACTGATCGGACGTTTCGGAAGGAGGGCATATGCGGAAAACTAGCGGCCAATTTTCGGAAATCTACTCCCACACTGTAACCAGCCTTTATCATCTTTTCCGATCCAAAAATGGCACCGATGGCTTCCGAAAGAATGTTTTCGGTTTCCGTCATCGCTTCTGTATCATCCAGGTTAGGCCTAAGTGTGCGATAAGTGTCGACAAGATAAACCTTCCCGATCGACGGAAGGCAGATTTGCAAAAGAGCAACGGGATTGTCATCAGGCCCTCCCAACAGTGCCTCAGCATACGCCCCAGTAGGCCGCCATTCACAGTCAATACCCGCGATGTAGTCTAATACATCGCTTCCGTGATCGTTCTTTTCAATGAGAGAGAATAACTTCTTGATGTCATTAGCCATAGCCACTATCGAATCATCATCATCCACAATTTTGATATCCAACGGCATGTCTTGTAAATGGGAATTGAACCGGGCTAAAGTTAGGATATTCCCCGAGTCATCATCGTTCCTATCTTTCTCCGATACTGTTACGCCATTCGCCACTGCCGCTCCCCCGACGGCTCTGCGTTGAAAATCATTTTTTCGTTCCCACGGAAGCAGACTATTCCAGCTAGTGTTGCTGATTCCCCTACTAGCAACCTCCCTTTGGGCTTCCTCAACCAGCATGCGTAGACTATCATCGTTGTCGTCTTCGTCCAAAATCTCAAAGGATGAAACGATGACATCGAGGCTCCGTTTCTGAGCCCAATTCCCAGACGAGTTTCGCCAGCCATTCTTTTGCATAGGATCTTTTGTTTGAAACGAACAAAGCGCAAGACAAACGAATATTAATTACATCTTGAAGAACAATTGTGGAATATTTCCCGCAGCAAATATTTTTCACTTACCCACGTTCGCAGCGCCCCTCACCAACACCAATTTTCCGGGCTTGAGGGTTTTGAGGCGAGCTGTTCCGTCTTCGAATCGCTCACAAAAAGTCTTCCCCACTATGACCTGAACGTACATGTCCTTTCCGTCTTCTCCCGACCGCCAGGGCGGACCTGGTGTCCCATTTCCTGTCTTATCAGAGGTCTTGTCGTGTTGGGTGGTGAACGAAGGAGCGGTCTTGTTGACCAGCCAATCGTTGTGATCGTAGTCGGGAGGAGCAAAGTCGGCAAAGACCAGCTTCTTGGCGATTTGTCGAACGGACGTGAGACGTCCAATGGCAGTGACGGGAACAGGTCTGTGGTTTTTCCTCGATTCTTCCGGATTTATGGAACCAACGGAACCAGGAGGCGGGGCAATTTGGAAGAAAGGTCTCTTCTCCGAAGGATAATTCTTGATATTAATTTCCTCCTGGTAAGGAGCTCGCATGGTGTCCCCATTCACATGACATTCCCCCGTCAAAACGAATGATGCTGGCTATTTTTGCATTCCGCATGTCTGATTGGCAATCATCGTTATTTTCGATTCCCAAAACTCCTTTCACAAGAAAGTCCAAATTGATCAAACACCGATGGCCGATGCTGCCCCCACCTCCCAAAAGGAGTTGCTCCCTTGAATCTTTGCTGTCATTCACTTTACTCACAGTACTGTTGTTGTTTCGCCAGAGAAGAGAGCTGTCCACAATAGTTGCAAACGGCCTTTGTATTCCTTCGACGTCGAGGTCAGAACCGCCGTCCTTTCGAGGCGGCACCAACAGAGGAGGGATAGTTCCTGGCTCAAAACCACAAAGATTTCGAACGATACATGATGGTGCCAATTCCCATTTATCGTAGTAATTGCTCGTGCTTTCAATGTTGCCATCTTGGATCTTCGACAATTCTTCCGACAAAAAGCGGACGTCGACCTTCTCCGATGACGGGACAATTGCCACCGCGTATGTTTCATCGATTTCGTCGGGAATTAGAGAATTGTCAATAACGGGACGAAAAATGATGGTATTAATTGCGGTGATTGTGCCATTTCCGTTCCCGGAGTCGAAGATTTTGTCCTCCATGTCAGAAGAAACGAGTTGGCAGTTGGGAGTGCTCTTGGAAGTCTTGCATATTGTATCGACAAACTTTTGCAAGGATTGAAAGGCTGGAGAAGAATGGATTTCTACTGCTGTAGAGCTGCTCGATGATCCGTCGGATGATTCGGAAGTCATTTGCATTTCCGTTGGCGATACAGGTTTCTTGTAAGAATTTTGAAAGTTGGTCGGTCGATGATGTTTCGAAGGAGAAAGTTGAAATGCCGAACAAAAATGGTATGGAGATGAAATGAAGAAATTCAGAGCGAGTGCCAGGATGGAAACCGTCAAAGTAATCGGTGCACAGGATGAAATTCCAACCATACTATGGTGCAGAGAGTTTCGGAGGGCTTGCGATGAAGTGGTCGGCTCGATCAGGAATTTGTCCACCGCCACTGCCTCGAGATTTTCTATTTGTCAAGTTTGTCGTTTATTTGTGAACCACAAGCATTGTTTGCCGCAACGTAATGAGGAAGAATTGAATAATTTGGATTAAAATGTTCTCTCTGTCGGATATTACCGTGATTGGTGGTCAAGGGACATATGTTTGATAACATGAAGATGCGAAGAAAGAATAGTGATGATTGTCTAGAGTGCATATTATTTTTATCAATGATGTGGCTTTCGATCGTTTGTTCGTTTTCAAATTGAGATCATCATCTGTGACTGTACGCGGTTTGAAGCCACGGCTGAAGGTATGATTACGAGTAGAGCATATGATAATAGTTCCGTTCACATTTTGCTAACAATCTTGGTATTAAATACGATCACGCATCATCGTATGCTCATATGAATGCATGTACAACCAGAGCGGTTTCTCAAGCCATGAATGGAGATATGATTACTCGTATGAGTCGAATTTGCTTAAATGTGTGAACATAGTTTCGTGCACATTTCGCTAACAAGCTTCGTGTGTAAAAAGTTTTGTCGGGTGTCAATGTATGGTAAGTATGATCATACGAATACTAGTGTACAATTTTTCCTTCCCGTTTTTGTCGCACATCATTTTTTTCGATTTTTCTACTACTTCGTGATTCGTATTTCAAATAATGTTTCTTGGTGAATGGAAGTGATGAGGGTCGACGATGATGGTGTTATTATGCTGCACATTGGCCGAATTTGAAAGGAGGCAACACAATAAACAATCAATATCTTCCGTTGAAAAGATGTTCTATTTCGAATTATAGCCGAACGTAAAAAATGCGGTATGGAATTTGGTAATGGAGAAACGAACCAAAAAACGGACAACATAATCGTGCGTTTGTACTGGGCCTACAGGAGCTGAAATGAGTGAACCACACACAGCAACAATCACATACCTTTTTCTATTGTAGAAAGATGAAAAGTGCGATACTTCCTGTCATTGACATTTTGCCCCAATCGTGACGAGAAGGGATTTCGTTGCATTGCGTTTTCAATCTTCACAAAGTTCAGTAGAGTAACCAACAACAAGAATCGAGACTCCTTTATCAAAATTGACTACAAGATGAACGATATTGATGTAAATACCAAGTCAAGGAGCTTGGCTTTGGCGCCATTGCCTATTGTCGCCTACGAATTTCCATGCTCGTACCTCGGGAAGCCTCAGCCCATCGAAAGCTTACTTTCCTCTGCTCTTCTCGGCACACTCCTGCCTCCCATCGGGATGATATCAGAAAGTTCCAACTCTACAAACACTACATCAGTCCAACCAATTTCACACGATGAAATCGAACATGATTTCGTTCGGTTCTCTTGTCCCCGCCGCACGATTGACGGAATCAGTTCTCAGACGATTCTTGAGAGCGAAAATTGTGTTGCAAGACTACAATATCACAATATCCAAACTCTTGGATCTCATTCTGGTTCGCACAACACCATGGATACCGAATATACAACTGTTGCTACTGCCAATGCGCTGACGATCGAGGTTTGGTTCACACCGATTCTTCCAGGAAAGGCTACAACCGAAGAAAGGGCACACCCGCTTCTTCCGATTGTATCGATTGCGGAGCCGCTTGCCTCGGTGGGTGAAATTCCAAAGACTACGAACATTGAAAACAGTAATGAAGGGCAAGATCCTTGCGAAAGAACACAATTGATGATTGGGCAGAGAGGAGAATTCCTGGAACTCGTGTATCGTGATCACTATGAATACCTTCCTGAGTTCGATGACGATGACAACACTTTCCCGCCCCAATATTCCTGCCGAATTCTTCGAATAAACCAGTGGAAGCTGGGAGAGGAAATATTTGAGAATGATGAAGGAGATGGATCAAACGCGGTAAAAGGCCTCCATCATCTGGTGGTGGCTTGGAAAGAATCGGGATCGGTATTGGAAATTTTCGGAAATGGAAAGTCCATCGTTTCCATCGAGTTAATGCCCGAACAGGAGCGGGTCAAAATCAATTCGGACACCGATTTCATTCGACACTGGGATCCAAGCTTTCGGTTACAGGTCTTTTCTGAGTCATCCAGGTGGCTTGGTATGAGCGATACAACGAACAAAAGCACTGGCGACACAGCGCTATTTTCGGGAGATATCCATCATGTTGCGTTGTACAAACAAGGCCTTGACGAAGGTACAGTAAAAAATTTATATGAAATGGGCGTCGAAAAACGAAAAGATCCCTTTCAAACATTTTTTCAAGACCCCCACAATCCAGTCGAACCACTTCGATTGGTAGCTTCGCCATCCTTCTCCCATTTCGAGGAAGAAGAATCAGATAGCAGTACTCCAATTCGAGGCGTGAAGGTAATGCAGGGCAGTTCCGCGTTGATCAGCGTAGGGGCTTCGCAAGCATCAAACTCGACAACAGTACTCTGGGATGTCCTAATTGAAATCTTGGAGCTTCCCAGATATGGTGATCTCATCTACTGCGACGACACAAAAGAACCATGGGAGGACGGATATAACACAACTGTTCGAGCAGGAGACAGATTGTTGTTGCGAGAAGGCTCACTGCGAACAGATATCGAGTACAGACATCTTGAGGATGACTACTTTTCTATCCCAACGCATTCTTACCATAGGAATATCTTGCCCATGGCGAACCTACCCGGTGAATCATTTTCCTACCGTCTGGTTGCCGTAAAGAAGAATCAGAGAGAAAACTTTCGAGATGATTCTAAACAGACGAATCGTTTCTTGGGTACGTCCAAAGCAATCCAACAAGAGCTGACAATCGTACACAGAAATCATCCACCCATCTTGGTGGGATTGCCCAAAGAGGTTGTACAGCCCGAGTGGCAACCCAATGGGGTGGGAGCCCGCCCCTGGGCGACGCTTGGAACTAGCGTATTTCTGCACGACGAATTAGATCATGACATCGATCGCGTACGCCTCGACTTGTGGGCCGACGAAGGAACCCTCACCATCGACCTACAAGACACAGAAATTCAATCGATTGCGGAAATTACCGATTGTTCCGCTCCTTCTCCAACTGGATTGAGAGGGGAATGGATTTGCAACGGAAAGAACGATCGAAACATGACACTCTTGGCCACACCAACCGACGTTTCCAGAATCCTCTCGAATCTCAAATACAAGGCCCTGAACTGGGATACGAGCGATTCGATTGTTTTGCAGATCCATGATGGCAGCGGGGGGCTTTGTCCGGGAGAATTTGGCCACAACTCAAACAGCTGCTATTCCATTGTCACCTCCGTCAACGTCCCGCCCATGTCAAGAACCGAAGGAGGGCCCTCTTCGGGGAATATCTGGATTGACCACCGATCGTGGTGGATAAGCTTGGCAGTCTTTCTAGCTATTCTTTCTGCAACCTGCTGTTGCGCGATTGGTTGCTGGAGGAGATTGCGCCGCATCAAGAAACTCAATGACATTTCGGTTTCGGATCTCAAACGCCCTTCTGTGATCCTTACCTCTCCCGACGGAAGCTTTCCGTTCGATATTGGAATCACCGAGGATGACCGAATGAGGGCAGCAGCCGACTTGAAACAGCGAAAGCAACATCAAAAGGATGACTCTGTCTGAAACCAGATTCAGCAGTATTTAGAAAAATATCATGGAACTTACCATAATTGCTAGAGAGAATAAACTTAAAGATTGTGAAAAATAATCCCTTCGTGTGATCAGTTTCGATCCCCGTTTAAATATCGCCCCCTTATAATCCTCTATTCCCCCAATTCATACACAACGCTCACCACTTTCTTCCAATAATCCTTCGTCTTAAACTATCATCTCTCGGTCAACTGCACAAAAAATCGGAGACAAAACGAAACAGAAACTACCCAACCGGAAACCCAATAGGGATAGTAGCAATCACACAAGAAGGTTGCGACTTTTCCGAAACAAAAGAACAAGGGCACGGACGGATTGACCGAATCGTTTCAAGGATGACTTCGGCAAACGAATCCACTCCCATGCCACCCTCACAGCCGGTATTCTCGTTGCCACCTCCCTCCTCCTACGAGGATTTGTATTCCTCCTATCAAAACGAATGGGACCAGCAGAAAAAGATCAAAAATCATTTCAACAAGGAATTCGGAACCATCACCTCAGACATTGATGAAAGCGTCTCGGGGCTTAAGTGGGTCGTCCTGCCTGGCGACAGCGGCGACGATGTTTATCTCTTGGCGTGTACCAGCTCTGGCGAAATCCTGGTGTGGAAGATGGCACAATCCACAGAAGACGGAACCAACGGTGCTACAGACAGCAACAACAACCCAGATCCGGCGGTGTTGCTGAAACGCCATGCACGGTGCAGGATATGTCTTGACTCGGAAAAAGATGGTTGCGATGACGACGACGATGACAGGGACAGCAATGCTTTGCACGGAATCTGCGTTGTCAAACTTGCCGCCACAGCAAATGGCGACGCGGGAAAGAGCAAGCAGAAAGGGCGAAAGCGACAACGCCCAAACAATGGCGATGAAAAATACCAACAGCAAGTACTACTGATCGTGGCGGGAGAAGGGGGTCTCTGGAGCATTCCGCTGTTAGATGTTCTAAAGCAGCCATGGGAAACCAGCTCACAAGAGCTTCCGTCTTCGCTCTTACGGTTGTCGAATCGTCCGGTTCAAAAAGTCCAGACCTCGTCGAGCGAAAGCGAGGAACTCCAACTCTTGTTTGTATCAGAACGAGACACCAATACTCTGGTCATTTGGAACCTCCACGTGATTTCTGAAGCACATGGCACCAAAAGCAGCGATACGATTTGCCCGACATTCGAGACAAAGATGGATTTGTCTCGGATCTTCTCGGGTGCTTCTGCTTGTACATTGTCCAAATCGAAGAAGCGCCGCAGGATTCGAACTGGCATGGATTGCAGCGAACACGCTACAGCGATTACCGTCATTCCTTCTCTTGATGACAGAAGCGATGGTCTGACGTTGCTGGTGGGAACAGATCGATCACATCTTTGGATAATTCCTTTCCCAAGCGGCGACGATAAGGCTACAGAGCAAAAGGCCTATTGCTTGTCGTTGCACGACGAAAAAAAGAATTCTTCCGAAGAAACTCGTGGATTCAGTGGCCGACAGACAGCTTCGACGGAATGGAGTGTTACGGGTGTTGTTTCTACAAATGGTGGCACCTGGTGGACGGTGGCTGCTGCTGTTGCACAAAAGGGCGGCAACAAGGACAACACGGGTGTCCTCATGACTTGGCATGCCCCCACGGGGATGGTGGTTGCCCGCCAAGAAACCCGGGAGGCCATCCAGGCCATTTTGCAGGACGGTCAATTGTACAGCGCCGCAAACGAGAGAGCCATTACCATGTGGGATTCTTCTTTTGGCCTGAAACGAAGTGGTCGGTTCTGGGCGAGCCCTCCTTCGAGCAAGGCACTGGCGATTCTTTCCAGAAATAGCGAGACAAAGTCTGTCATGGCTGTGGGCGGAGTGGGTGACAAGATCGACCTCTTTGTTGACCACTGCCGCGTCCAAACGATGCGAATCTAGTTTCGAATTCTGAATGGAAAGATTTTTCTTGCCAAACCAAAAACACTAGCCATCACAATTTTAGTTAATGAGGTGCGACAATAGAGATGTCTTTTTATTTTACATTCTGAAGAAATTCTAAAATGACAAGCGTATCCCTGCTATTTTTTCACATTATTTTCATAGTGTATGAATCATACGATGCTGAAGCGAGAAAGATCTTCAACCCGCGAATTCTTCCAACAGTCAAAAACAAAATCGAAAATCGACACGAGTCAAACTAATCATTGTCATTTTTGTTAGCGATGGCCTATGAAAGATGATACAACGACAAAGAAGGTAACCAACAAAGCCGAACGCATTTCAACACACAATAAGCCCTCCATAATGGGGAATCAAGATCGAACGGCAAAAAGAGGAAGCCGGAGGTGGTCGGGAAGTATCGATCGTTTGGCTTCGGTCACAGGGGTTCTTTTGGCCTTGTCGTTTCTCGGTGGAAAACCTGTAAACGCAAGGTTTGGCTTTGCTCCAAAAACTCGATTGACCTGGGTGAACGGAGTCGGATACAACGAGTGGCACATGGAAAAGGAGGCACCGGTAATTGCAAGATATTTCGGTGGCAAGAAGGTCGAATTCTATCACAACCCCACCCAGATGATTGACGAAAGTGACACCAAGGGATATTTACGAGACATGTCCCAGGCAGGCCAACAAAAATATCTGGGAAAGATCACAGAGGAAGTGAATGGCCTTGTGGAACACCTCAAAGCCGCCGTTCGATCCATTGAAAAACACAACGGAATCGTCGTCCATATTGCACATTCCCAGGGGGCACTGGTGACATGTTTGGCAGCCAAACAGCTAACGCCGATTGAGATGAGCAAGATTGAAGTCATTGCGTTTGGAGGTGCCACCCCGGTTCGATCAACACCCAAAACGCCCTTTCGGAGGTGCGTGAACTACTACAGCCTCAACGACCCGCTGCTGTTTCTCAACCCTTCCGCAGAATCCGCTCTTCGATCCGGATTCAATCACCACTTCTACAGCAGCACCACCCAAAAGGCGAACGAAGACGAATTTTGCTTCCTCGCCCCCCGTATGGGTGATCCGATTGCCGATCACAAATTGCTAAATCCCACATACGCATCCGCCCTGGAATGGGAGGGAAGACGGTTCGAGCGAAAGTACCAAAGCTATCTGCAACGAACCGTCCGTGTTGTGCTGCTGACATCGCTTTCGACCGTGACTATGATCTTTCAATTCGTCTCACTACTGTGGCAAAAACTTATCACCGTCGTATTGGAACTGAGGATACGACTCCGTCGTGCCCTTGTGCGGTCGTTGGTAGTAGAAACCCATGCCCTTCGCTTGTTCATGGTTGCAGTGATGACGCGAATTCTTTCATTTGTTCGAGGCCTTTGGGAACAATCCCAATCAAGCCCATCTGCGACGCCAATTGTTGCCGAGGAATTTGAATCAACAGCATCTCTGGCACAAAATCTGTTGTTGGCAGATAGCTCTCCATCCGTGGATACTTTACCCAAAGTCACTGCCGACACGGACCCATTACTCAAACAAGCACCGTTCTTCGGATTCCGACGAGAAACGAAAATTACACCGGTCGCTAAACACGAAGAACCGGAGAACAAAATGACATCCAAGTTTGTGACTCTAAAATCGTGGTGGCTGCTTTCAAAAGAGAACAAGTAGCAGGAATGACGACATGTCTATGAACTACGGCTATAGGAAATCGGTTTGGAAAAACTCGAGTGTATTAATGCATGCTGTTAAGGGGGAAAATTAGGCTGGGATCGTTGCCGTGCGAAGAGTGAAAAAATTCGGACCTTAAAAATATGAAAAAAATTCGTCATCATGTACGAGATCATCTATGGTACTGTTGATCACTTGGTTCAAGACGGTGGTGGAGGATCCTTCATTTTTCGACAAAGGATGATCCGGTGCTATTGGATCTGGTGCCAGGTATTGCATCAAATTTTCATTTTTGGTGTTGCAACCTTTGCCGAATGTAAGAGGAGAAAATGGTCTCTTTGGCCTTGCTGGAGACGAAGGCCCATCGTCCTCGTACGTAGATGAAGTAGAACCGTGACCCCTACCATCCATTGACGTTGCAAGAATGTTTCTCTGGCAATACACCGTGTTGGAAGAGAAAGGCGTCATGTCCTTGTGCATATTGTCTATATTGGTCAATAGCCTGTTGAGCGAGATGTTGTTGGTCGGGAAAGAGGCTTCTCTGAGTAGAATGTTGAGCGCCTCATCCTCAATGGAAGCACAAAGTTCCGCATTGAATGCCGCCTTTTCTTTGAAGGGGTAATAAGCCCTGGGTTTAGCATGTTTTCCACCTTTGATCTTTTGACGTGACATCATGCAGCACAATGATTCATTGTATCGGACGAATAATTTGTGCGAGTAACCCCCTTTGTTGGGCCCACTAATGATGCGTTGGAAACCCCAGATGTTTACTGTTTTGCACGGTATCGAAGAAGGTAGATTCACAAAATAATGATTAGCACGGTACTATTTTTTCTTTCGTAAACTCCATCGTCCAACGAAGTTAAAAGCGTTTACTTACATTGTCGTTGAAACTGCAAGAGAAGAAAACCCAATAGAATGATGATACCAGGAGGAAAAATAATAGAAGACAAATATGTAAGCTAAATATTTTCCTTTCGTTTGCTCATTTCTTGGCAACTGCTTGCACGACACTCACACTTTTATATTTTGTTTGCTTGAAAAAGTTTTTGATGACATTCTGCATGAAGAATGAAGGATTGTGAACTCTGAAAGATGCGTTGTCCGGAAGCCATGAAATGATATGGCCCAATCCTTCTTTTTCGCAGGTATCGAGCATTTCGTGAAGCTTCCAAGGAAACGCTATGTTTTGGTTGGTATGCAAACTCATGTCGAGATGAAACGACCTGGTAGTTGTAGCATCTGAAGCGAATTTCATTTTAACTGGTTTCGATTGAGATCTTTTTCGGATTATGTGCATTTGACAATATTGATTTTTTTTGGAAAATCCTCGACAACTGTGTTCGAAAACACAAACAATGAACATTAAATAAAAGCCATGGAGGGATGTTTCTTATTCGATGGAAACTTATTTAATGATCAGGAAATGACTTGAGAAATGGGACATCAATTGGTTCAATGATGATTCTCATATATACGAGGCTTGAGCGCCCATAAGGTATCCACGTTGACACGTATAGCTATTATGATTTTGGTTCTCTCCAAACATAATGAGTTTTTCCAATTATACAACGTCCATTCGAAGGTACGTCTTCTTTTTCGGAAGTTGGTGGTGTTTCAACAATAACAACAATAAAAAAAGAACATTGTGTTCGTCGAAAGACTTTCTTAAACGAACCCAAGGCGACATTTTCATTGGCATAACCTTCTTAAAACAGGTAAGAACTAATACCATTGTGACACCGATAACTGGAAGGAGCATCCTGACTGTTCGAAAGCAATAATTCTTCCGTTGCTCGTCGCTGCCAATGCAGTACCAAAATAAAAAAATACTATTACGTTAAGCGGGGTTCTCTCGCATGAATGTCATGGAATTCTAACAGCGAAACTTCACGACCAATGTAGTAGCAACACAGTTGAACCCTTTCAAAAGTTCATTGAGACCATTCGCAAAAGAACAGTTTGCAATCGAACATTGAATTTTAACGTGAACATCAACCATTATTCTAAAGGACTGCTTCTCAATTTTGTTTTCATAGAACGGTATAGGGACAACTGCTGGACCAAAAACTTTGAGAAAGACGAATCGTCTGTTGACGACGCCGGTGTCGTCTCATCTCCCTCGAAGAGATTGCTACTAGTAGTACTGCTGCTCTCGCTATACGAGGACCAGCTGTGGTCACCAACCTCCGCGGTGGGGAGCGTTGCGCCACTGCTCCTCAAAGGCTTTATCGAGGTTCCTAAGACCCCATCTTCTCGGAAACCTGTATCCCAAGAACGAAGACTCTCTGAAGCGGTCGATTGTGTAAGTATACTTCTTGGATAACGCCTGGAATGTCCCGAGGAATCGCATCTTGAGTAACGGCCACGAGGTCGAGAATGCCACGAGTCCCTATTGTCGGAATGTCGTCTATGATTGTACGAGTAGTATCGATCATGATTGTAATATTTGGAATCTCTGTGCTCTTCGTGCCGCCGCCGTCTGGGCGACCGTCGGGATCGATGTGATCTGCTGTGATGATGGTGGTGGTGATGAGAAGAAGACCTTCTGCTACGGCTAATCTCGCTGTCCGAATCACTACTGTCCTTCCGTTTCTTTTTCTTTTTGTGGTCACTTTTCTTCTCGATTTTCTTATCAATGATTTTGTCGATTTTCTTATCAATCTTGTGGTTGATTTTTTTTTCAATAATCTTTTGCTCGATGAGTTTTTTCTCAATCTTCTTTTCAATTTTTTTCGCCTTTTCCTTTTCCTTCTTTGCCTTTTTCTTGGCTTCCTCGCTATGACTCTCGTCTTTCCGCCTTTTCTTCTTATGTTTCTTGGCGTCTTCGTGCGAATGTGAAGATTCCTTGTGATGCTTCTTCTTTTCCTTGTGTTTTGTCCTTTTCTTATCTTCGTTTTTCCTATGTTTGCCCCTTCCCCTTATGTAGATTCTCTTTTTATTCCATCCCTTTTCTATATCGTCGTCCTCGCCCTGCCATCTCCTCCGACAACGTATATATAAACAACAGAGACACACTACGATGACAGCCAACCCTCCAATGACGATCAGACCAGCGCCGATCGTACCCTCCAGGTCGTCCATTTCTCGCCCGTTGTGTTCGCACGCCGTTGCCTTTGAAAAATTCGAATGGTATAGTTTGATTGTGCATCCAACCCCATCATTGTGTGCACATTCAACCTTGTATTCAAATAGTTTCTGAGAAACGACATGAATTTTTTCAAAAGTTCATTGAGACCATTCGCAAAAGAACAATTTGCAATCGAACATTGAATTTGAACGATTTTAGAGGTACATTCTTTGATCATATCAATCAAGTTTACTGAAGTGCTCAATGAAACATGGGGATATTCATTATTTTCCCAGCCTCAAAAAAGAGAACTGGGACACTTTCGAAGGACACGTGAC
This sequence comes from Pseudo-nitzschia delicatissima, assembly GCA_037355735.1. Lineage (NCBI taxonomy): Eukaryota > Bacillariophyta > Bacillariophyceae > Bacillariales > Bacillariaceae > Pseudo-nitzschia > Pseudo-nitzschia delicatissima. The sequence goes on along the minus strand of CM074777.1, from coordinate 1,619,888 downwards.
GTCAAACGGGATCGTGATCAGGCACTAATGGCTTGATTTTCGGGGTTTCTCAAGAGAAGATGGGAATTTGAAATTACGACCCCATTACAAATAGAAAAAGAAACATTTATGGATGAAATTGATTCCCGACTGGGACTGGATTTGCGCCAATTAAGGTTAAAACGATTTTGAAAGCGGACAAATTTTTTCCGAACCAGTCTCGACATAGAAAACCATACTTGTAGTTACTCGCCATGAAGATAGAAGCTTTATTTAATGCTGGAACAATGAACTGTAGATCCAAGTGGGATGTGCTAATGTGATTCTATATTCTCACCAATCCATGTGGCGGTGTGCTGTTGGGATTCTTCTCGTATTCTCAAGTAAGGGAAATGAAGTGTTTGGACATTTTTCATTAGTCCTCACGAGAAAAGCAAGAAGAACTGAGATCAATTTCTTCTTTCTCTCGATGGTTCTATACGTCTAGATACGATTAGATTGCTTACAAGGAACAGATCGGCGCCATCAATCTAACAGCATGAAACATCATCATCATCACTACCATATCCTTCTCCCTGATTTTCATGGTCGCACGCCACAAAAATCAAATGATTTTTCAACGGTGAACATAGACAACCATCGGCTTCGTTTCCGGGGAACCAAAATATGCAAAGTCGATCATAAAGAAATTTGTTCCAGAGCACCAACGACAGCATGATGAAGGAGGCGATGAGCAAATGCGCCAGTGCCACTGGTGATTAGCACTCCAGTAGTCTTCGTAATACTATCATGTAGCATAAGTCTCTCCTCGTCTTCTTTGCTGTAGTGGATAGAAATCGGTAGGTCGTAAGACCTTCTGATGTTGGTGCCTCTGAAAACTTAACAAAGTGAAGATGAGCGCGACTCGTTCGACTCGTGACTTGAAAAACTGCCACCGACATCAAAATAATCGTCATTCTACATTTTTCGAGATGCTTTTGTTCCATCCTGAAATCTCCACACAACATCATCATCCATCTATCATCCAATTTGAGATACAGTGAATAAACAAAGAGATTAGGGTAGATCGATGCAAAAGTTTTTTGCTGAAAAAGCCCTTGTTATATTTGACTGTGTGTTATATTAGACTGTGATACAGAGAATACGACGTTCTACATTCATCATGCAAAGAAACTACCATAGGCGGCATGCCAATGGGCGTATCATTTTGCCTTTGCGACTGTTATTGGTAGTTGCTGTATCGTTTTTCTGTGGCGACTCCTCTTTGCCCCAGAGATATGGTAGCGATAGCAATTTTGAAGGAAATGCATCATTTGCTTTGGCCTTTTGCGACAAAAATCTATCCGTACGCTACAATAGGCACTTTCGTTTTACTGCCCAAAAAGTTCGAGAAGTGCCCGATAAATATGGTCTCAACAGCTACGGGAACCCAAGGACAACGCTTTCAACGACGAGAAAGATTTCTAAGCTCGATATGGCGCCACTGACATTCATGGGAGGATCGGAAGAATCTAGGCTGCTTTTTTGGATCACCGCATTCTCGTTTTCACATATTGGAATGTCGGCGATTCGACAAACTCTCATCACCGACGTCTTTGGGAAACTCGTCGCCAACGACCTTCTTGGCATTGTCGGAACTGGAAAACTGCGGTTGCCCGACTTTTGGCCCGGAGATTCCTCTGGAACAAACGAGTTGTTTCCGGATATTGAAACCACCGGGCGGCAGTTTTATCGGATCTTTTATACCATGGTATCCTTTCTGACGCTGGGGACATCCTTTTCGATTTATTTGGGACTTCGAAGCAGCAGCGAAAATAGAATCCTTTCAACGGTTCAAAATATAAATTTTGATCTTGTGGATATGCTCCAAGGAAGCGTTGTTGGCGGCGGTGAAGATTTCAGAATACTTTTGTGCTACACCGTTGCCACTCTTTCCGGTGCCTTTTCCTTGGCGTCGCTGGTTAACGCATCGCCGCTGGGGCTCATGCCATCCTTTCGACAAAAGGAAGAGGGAGACAGTGGCTCTTCTGTTGCTCGAGTTTCCAGGTGCCAATCGCGGGATGGTAACGGCACCTGCAGCCGGCGATACGTTGCTGGGAATCACCCGCGATGACAGTTTAAAGTTCGATCCAAAGGGCTTGACACGGATTACCCGGCACCCACTGATATTGCCGGTGTTTCCGTGGGGCATCGCAACCTCGGTGCTGGCTGGGGGGCGGTCTTTCGATACGATTTTGTTTTGCGGTCTATCCCTTTACTCGATTGCGGGTTGTTATTGCCAAGATCTACGCGTCCTGAGGCAAGAGGGGTCGGTCGGGACAACCTTTTTCGATTCCAACGACGACGACGACGACGACGACACTGCTGGCCAAAGGGAAACAGCGATCAATAAAAAACTGAGGTCCTTTTACGATGAAACATCATTTCTGCCGTTCCAAGCCTTGTTGGATGGTCGGCAGTCATGGGCTGCCATGACCCAGGAGTTTCCAATCCTTCCCTTTTTGATTGCGATTCCTTCGGCCTTTGCAATCGAAACGGCCTTTCTTGGATTTTTGGGTGTCGAATACAATATGATAACATAATACATTACAGCATAGAGTACGAAGATTTTAGAAGTCATTTTGCTTACTTTATGAAGTCGCAAATATAGCATGAATTCCAATGGAAATGAAATCAAATTTGACTGCAACGACATGATTCCCCTTAATATTATAGAACCTTTCACTTGACGTTCATCCTCTTAATGCAATTTTATAACTTCACAGAAAAAAGACTAGTTCGAGAATAGACATTCGAAAATAAACTAGAGATGAGGTGCCATAGCTCCTGTTTGTTTTCCCTTGCAAAACATTGAAACCAATTGTTTCCACTCGAGTTGTGTCTATTGGCGGACTCGATTAGTAATGAAATTAGATTTCACTACAAAAACGTCAAGAGTGAAACGCTTGCGAAAATATCTCTTTCCGTTTTGCACACGAAACCACAATGCATTATTTTTCCCGTACCGTTTTGTTTCGTATTGCTTGGATTGTTCACGCCAATCCGAAATAGCCAAGCAGGTTCTTGACGACAAACATGTTGTCGACGTGTTCGAGTTGGAATTCTGCAAAGATCGACCCCGCCAATCCAGCAACCAGCCATACTACCACCCGGGGAAACCAATCGTCGGGGTGTCCGACAAAAATCCATGCCAGATTGCTCCAAAATGCGTGCACATAACTCACGTCGCGCCTCTTGAAGGTGGCAAGAATGCCACTGCCTGAGTTGATTCGAATGAGATACCCGAGAGCCACGGCTCCGACGGGAGAAAAGCCAACAACTCGTCTGCCATTGCCGACAATCTTGGAGGCCAAAAGATTCGATCCCCCACCCAAACACAACACCAATAGGAACAGCGCAAAAAGGTAGTCCGCTGTTTCGTTGCCTGTCGGTCTAACCAGCCACGACGCCATTTTCAGTTTCGGAACTATCCGATCCAATTCCACCAGAGCAGGATAAACAAAGGCATTTTGATAGAACAAATCCCGCACCATAGTTGAGCCCGCTTTGGACGGGAAGAACAATGTTGACCAAAGATCGCGGACCACCTTGAGGGGAGGAAAGTTGTATCCGGCAGTCCCAAACATCAAGTACGTCCACGGCGGAAACCGAGGGCAACAATAATTCCACACCACCGAACCCACCAAGCAAGCACAAAGAAAGCGGTGAAAGACGAATACGCTATCAATGGCCAGTGCCGAACCAAAATCAGTGACAGCTACCAGCAAGTCCTCCATCGCAAAGCCATAACTCCGAAGGTTTGAAAAGTAATTTTTCACCGGCGGATATTCCCACGGGAAAAATGGTTTTCGGTGGCAAAAAGAGTCTGCAAAACTCCCGCAAAAGGGACCGAGGGAAGCATCGTAGAAAGGACAAATCACATTCGATCGAGCCAAAAGCGCCGAGAAGGCAACGCCCTCGATGCCCTCTTCAAGAGAAAAGAAACCGTAATTCGTGACGCTGGGACGGCCGATCCAGTCCTTTGGCGAGTAGGATATTAGCGCGGACAGGATTCCATTGCCCGGATTGGTCACAAAGAATATCAGGGAGGGTATCAGAATCCATGCCACTCTGTTCCACTCGACAAACTTCCAGAGCGGGGCGCGATACGATCGATATTGTCCGGACATCAATGGATCACCGCTGTTGTGGCTGAGGACACCTCCCTCGTGAACGTACGGACGGCCACTTCTTGTTCTGCTCATCCTGTGAAGTTCGCTTCGATGATTCTTTCGGTGAGAGTAGAATGGAACAGTATACAATACTGAATGCCTAAATCACCATTGTTATAACAGCTTGGGCATCGATTAGGAATTCGTCATTTTTCGATTTTGCCACATGGAATTTTTTGATTATTATTTTCAAATTATGAATTGGCGGGAATGAATCAATTCACAATCTCAAATTGAAAGTCAACGTTCGTGTTTAGTCGAACTAGTCCAAAATGCTGCCAATCGGGTCGATGGATGCGACCTTATCACTTACATCATGTCGCATGCCCAACAGACAACAATCGACGGCATCACACAATTTCTGTTGTCTCTGCAGTAGTTGTAACAGAAGTGTGTTTCCCGGCGACTGGGTTGCAGGAGAAATTGCGCAAACGCCTAGGTAAACAGAAGAAACAGTTTCACTCTCAAAATGTACGGTGGATTGTTTGGGGATCTGCCGTCGGCGAAAAAGCAAAAGTCCACGCCATCCGCGGCAAACGACGAAGATGCCAAAGCCACCGACACAAAGGAAGGCGATACAAATAAGCGCACTGATGAATCGTCGCTTTCTTCGTCTGGACCAAAAGGGGGAAGCAAGAGTCTTGCTGCACCCAAGGGAAATTTGCTTGTCCCTCCCCGGCAGGCATCCACAAAGTCAGCCGCCAACAACAAGAACAAGTCTCAGTTTCTCCAAATGGTAGGGAAATCTGGGACGACCATGGCCTTTGTTCCTACCGCAGCGCTAAAATCGAAAAAGAAGAAGGCCAACATTGTAAGCACCAATACCAATAACACAAATGTTTACAGCGAGAAGGATAACGAAACGAACAAAAAAGTTATGTCGACATCAACTAGCAGCACAGAGCAGTCAACATCTTTCGCTGCCGTAACCACGACAACAAGAGTATCCAAAACCGATAAAAAGAATGCCACAGTGGTCGTTGATATTCACGGAAACAGCATTGCTGTTGGCGATACAACGGAATCCAATCTCGCAACAACATCAGCTACAAACCTATTACCGGATACTTCTTCTCGCCCTTTCAACAAAGAGGAGAAAATCACTGATTTGTACGATCCGTACGTTCCAAACGATCTATTGGAATACTGGGAAACACTCGCCGCCAAGAAGCACCGTGAAAAACTCGAGCGGGACACCTTCGAGGCACTGGAGCAGCAGAAAAATATGCGAAAACAGCTGGAAGACGAACGAAAAGCCCTCCTGCAACAAGCAACGATGGGAAACAGTGTCGCTTTTCCACCCGCACAGGCCAGTAGGGGCCGTGGAAGAGGCGTTTCAAATCTGCCGGCGTGGCTGGTGGAAAAACAACGCACAAGTGGAGTGGTGGGCATTGCGAGCGACGAACAACACAATGAGGTCCAATCCTTTCGGGGACGAGGGCGGGGCGTCTCCAATCTACCGGCGTGGTTAGTCGAAAAACAACGCAAGGAAGCAGAAGGACAATGATACAATTATCGGGGAGGATCAAGTTGATTGCAACCAATCTTCTGCCGGAATCGAAATCCATTGCCGCCACCCATCCATCCATGGTTGTGTGCGATATTCATCGCAACAATCAACCTCTTTTCTGACGACCATTCAAAACAAAAGTAGAAAAGCTTTGTGCGGATTCGAATACGATGTGTTGCCTACTCCAAAGTTTGCCGACTTCACTCTTACTGGCATCAACAAATGGCCGAGCACACACAGAAAAGAGCTTCACGGGGGGGGGAGAAATCTAGATCACGCAAATGAAACTTTCTCGCTAGAATGCCGAATGCCAATCAATAGATCAATCCATGGATCAATCGATAGATCAATCGGAATCAATTAAAGACACTCTTTCAAAAAATTAGCTGCTGTGGCAATCGATATCAAATAATGCCGCAACATGGAGCCAAGACTTGCCCGATAGTATGTTATTGCCTGCATTACAACGAGGACAACAAGCCTCCCATCATAACGAGGGCGGCGGTTTTTAATAGTCGTTCACCAATTATTGTTGGGGTTCAAATCTAACAACTATAGAAGAAAAAAAGAACAGTTACGAATTTAGCAATGAGGATTCTTGTTTCGAGAAGTCCTTGGTGGAACAAAATGAAACTGCAATGTAAAACTCTAAATATCATCTGTGAAAGGCTCTAAATTAGTACCAAAGAATTCGGGTTGGATCCAAAAAACCCGAACACTGCTTCTACACCGGTTCTCTCACGACTCCTCGCTCGAGAAATGTCCACTATTTTTTCACGCCACCGAAAAGATTTCTGGCGCGCCTGGTTGTGCACTTTCTTTCGTGTTGTTGATTGTTGTTCGTCAAAGCTTCTTTATCTTCTCTCCCTTTCTTGGTGGAACAGATAACATCAAAAGACTCTGAACAACACAACCGAAGGTTGGAAGTTGGGAGAGCGATTGTCATCAAGTCGAAGAAAAGAATGCACAGTCGCCATTCGCCATCAGAAGGAGCACGATTGACTTGAGATTTAATTCGATTCATCTCTCAGGCCATAAAAAAATCAAAACTCAAATCCGACGACAACCAAATTTCATTCACGCAAGATTTCAATTTTCTCGGCACTTGGAAGGACAAAAGACATCAAAATACAATTCATTCAAGATGGGAAATCAAACAAGCACCAATTCTAGCCTCGGCTCGGCCATTAGCAGCCCCACCACTGACCGATGGATCTGTCAAGCAACACGCGGGTAAGTACGATTGACAATCGACGGGAGCTACATACTCGTGACGTACACTTTTTTAAAGATTTTTGTCGACGGACGCTGACAACTTCCTTCTTTTCGCTGCGATTGTTTTTGCATACGGCATGATTGTATTTTTTTTAGGAAACGTGGCTTCCAATGGTAGTACCGATCCAGTAACCATGTCCATGTCCGAAACGAGGCAGGAACAACAGCAACAACAGCGGCAGGAACCGAAGCAAGCCAAACCAGTCGACACAAGTGCCCGATCGTTCACAGGGCAGAGCCAAAACAACGCAAGACTTTACAATACCGATGGTACAATACAAATCACAGACGCATTGTCGGATGTTCGTGTCAAGTACCACGTGAATTCCAAAGAACTCGGGCATGGCCATTACGGAGTTGTACGAAAGTGCATGAACCGTGAAACGGGCCAGTGGTATGCCATCAAATCTATCCGAAAGGCAAAGGTGAAAAAGATTGAGGTCTTGAAGCGCGAGATCGAGATTCTCAAGGAGGTCAAACATCCGAACATTATCGAACTAGTCGACGTCTTTGAGGATGCCAAGTATTTGCACTTGGTGACAGAAGTATGCACCGGAGGGGAACTCTTTGATCGGATCATTGCCAAATCATCGAGCCCCGAGGGACACTACAGTGAACACGACGCGGCTTCCATCATCCGGGCCATTTTGGACGCGATATCCTATTGTCACTCGAAAGGAATTGTCCATCGCGATCTCAAACCCGAGGTAGGTGCAAACGACCAGTCATGCCGCTTCCTTTTTTCTGCATGAGCAGTCCTCACCAAATGTTTGTCCTCCATAAATTGTATTTTTGAAAAGAATTTTTTGTTCTTGACAGAATTGGAGGAATCTCCCATTAAAATTATCGACTTTGGTTTGTCGCGTCACAAGGATGCAAACGACGGGATGATGAAGACAAAAGTTGGCACACCCTATTACGTAGCACCCGAAGTTTTGAGACGAGAATACACCGAAGCATGTGATATATGGTCCATTGGGGTGATAACCTATATTTTATTGTGTGGATACCCTCCCTTTTACGGAGACAATGATGCGGAAATCTTCAATTCGGTTCGGATCGGACAGTTCGACTTTCCTTCCCCGGAATGGGACGAAATCAGTAGCAGTGCGAAGGACTTTGTTACCTTTCTCTTGCAGCAGCAGGCGGAGCTACGACCGACGGCCCTAGCGGCGATGGATCACCCCTGGATCACTGAGCACGCCCCTGAGGAGGATCGAAAGAAGATCTTATCGAGGAAGAGCGCTCGCGGTAGTGTATTCCAAAAATACATGGGAATGCAAAAACTGAAAAAGGCTGCACTGGTGACGATTGCACAGAATCTGACGCACGAGCAAGTTGGTTCACTCGAAGATATCTTTCAACAAGTCGATGAGGGTGGAAATAATAGAATGTCTCTGACGGACTTTCACGAATCCATACTACGAGGTAAGGAAGCTTCTGAACCTTCTGCTTTGGCAATTAAAATCAGCGAAAAGCTAGCGTGTTTTTTTCGCGAGATTTAAACTAATCTGTGACGATGCTTCATTTTTGCTTTCAACAGAAAAATTGCCGGCGGAAATCCAAAAAGAACTCGTCGACTTGAAGGAAGGTTTGGCCCTTTCGGACGACGAGACACTCAATTGGAAGGCTTTTCTAGCGGCAACGGTAGACAAGAACCTGGTCATGCGACAGGACAAAATCCGATACGCCTTTGATCACTTTGTTCATGGCGAGAACAAAGACTATCTGACACAAGCAGACTTTGAAAGCATTTTTGAGGGAGATGCTCAGGGTCCAGAAGTATTTAAATTTCTGGACACCGATGGCGATGGAAAAGTCTTGTTCGAAGACTTCCGCAGAGCGATGGAAGCAAGCATAGATCTTACAAACAATGAAGACGATGCCAATAAATAGGTACTCATTGAGTTTGGCATATGCATGAGCGAAGTGACGTAACGGGACTTCGAATCAAAGAGGAAAGCAATGATCTACATTGCTTTACCCTTTCATCAGGGCACTTACTGTAACATAGATGCAATCAAACTCGAACTCAAATTACTTAGTGCCACTTTTTCAATATAAGAGATGTGTCGCCATTCCGTCTTTACGCTCGAGCCAAAAGTCTTCTCGTCGATCACCTGCGGTAGTTGATGCCTGACTAGGAAGTTTGGATTCTCATTTTTCGCCCACGGAATTTGTGATCGTCTTTCACGGTGTAGATTGGTACCTTACTTATGTACTTTGTCTCTTTAGTAAGGTATGAACATATGAGGAGGTATTTACCGGTATTTTGCACGATGAAAATTCAAAATCGCCAGCTGTCAAAATGGGTCGACTAACACGAATAAAAAGTAGAACCGTGATGCAAAAATCGACGTCACCAGTTCTTCCGCGAAAAGAGTCGGAGCCAATCAAAATGCGTTCTAGAATTCAGGATTCGAAACTCCACGAGAAATGGGAACCGCAGATGATTGACGCCAAAAGAAGACTGGAGGTGTCAAAGCCGCGAAACTCCGGCCAATCACAACCAAGATGGAACATAGAAGAATCCAACCGTCAAAACGCTTTTTTGGTGAGTTGAGAAAACATGAACCTCTTGAAGTGACCGTGTTTGGATCGATCCAAGCGCCCCTTTGACAGTGTCACATCCATCACGTCAATACAATTCCTTTCATCGGCACCTCAACGACTCCGACACAAATCCAAAGTTTGGAAAAACATCAACTCTACAGAAAGAATATTGATTGACAATATTCCGACGACAAGCAGTTTATAAAACAATTCTATTTTTCACAGCAACCAAGACTTCGAAAGAAATTTGGCAGCAACGAAAAGTCACGACTAAGAAAACAAGAACAGTTATAAATACAACGACTTTCACAATGCGAAGTCCAACACTCTTCCTCCTTCTATCCGCTGTGCTGGCTCTTTCGGCATCGGCGTTTCAGCAACAGCCTGCTTCTTTTGGTTTGTCACGAACCTCGACAACCGTGCAGGTGTCACAACCCATCGGCAGCAGCAGCAACAACCGTAACCCCATCGGAGTGACTCTCATGTCGGCACATTTTGCAAGCGAAGGCGATGTCGAAGCCGCCGCCTCGGTTTCCTTCCCCCGAGCGGTCCGCAACCGTCTCCGCAAGGCTACTGGATTTTCCTTTACGGTCTTCCGGGCGACACTCCGTGGAATCACCGGAATCAGCCTTTCGGCACTCTATGCCGGAGCCCTCGCGGCAAGCGGCTTGTGGATCCGAAAGACCATGTCGACCGTCCTGAGCGTCTTTCCCTCTGGCTTTCGCTACTTTTTGCAGCCATTTCTGATCATGTACTACACCCCGCTGATTCTCCTCAAGAGCTTGACGAGTCCCACAACGCGGAAGCGAGCCGTCGCCAAGCACGAGACCGTGCTGGAGGCCTACAAGGAGGCTGTCGCCGTGGCCTCCAAGACGGAAAAGGACGGGTATTGGCCCGTCGTCGTCAACGACGAAGGTTACTTTGAGTTGACAAAGCCACCGAGCGTTTCTTCGGACACGGACATGGCCGATTCCATGGCTGCCACCGTCGAGCAGGCGATGGAAATCAAGAGCGAAAGCGACGAGAACGACTCGAAGTAAACACACCAAGTGCTGCTGGCCTACACGTAGGCTATTCGAGGGTGACAAAAAATAATTCAAACAATGTGGATACTAACTGTACAAACTAAATGAATAAACTTTATTTTGAATTACAAAAATGAACGAAACATCGACAATGTATTCTCAATGATCAAATTGGAATTTTTATTGCATGGCCGACAATGATTGCTTGGCAATTGTTATTGTACTGGAGGAAGTACTTCACTGTTGTATTACTATTTTGTTAATGACGACCACAACAAAAGGACGAAGACGATGGACTTGGTCATTTACTTTCATCGATGGATCATGAATGATGAATGGACACTAAATTCTTTTTTTTGTCATGCGTGACTTTAAACTTCTTTTTAACGTTCCTCGACATTATTCGGAGGGAAAAAAGGATCGTATATTTCAACAATTATTTTGATGTTTGTGACACGATCTTCGGGAGAGTCACTTTTCTTTGCGCTACCACCACCAACAACATCAACCGCAACAAAAACGGCAACAACAGCAACACTGAACAACCGAGCGATGTGCATTGTATTTTTCGAATGGACGAAGGATAGGTTTCTCGTCTGTCACAACCGCGACGAGTTCTTCTCTCGGCCGACTACAAATACAGCGTGGTGGGATGTCGACGGCGATGGCTTTGAGATATTAGCGCCCCGGGACAAGGTATCGGGCGGGACATGGTTTGGCTTTGAAAAGACCACGGGACGGTGTGCCTTTCTCACCAACATTCGAGAAAAGGATTCCACCAAATATTCCTCCTCGAGGGGAGAATTCGTTGTCAACTATTTGAAGAGCGACAAGAACCTTTCGGCAATGGAATATCTCCAAAGAGAATTCGGGGATGGCGATTCCACTACGTCACCAACCAAGAAATATGCAGGCTTTAATCTCGTTGTCTTTTCGGGACGCGATATGGCCTACTTTTCCAATCGATATCCAGAGGACGAACTCCAGAAAGGCCCGATTGCCTTGTCGACTGGAAAAGCCTACGGGCTGTCGAACACCACGTTACAGGAACCCTATGCCAAGACCCGAAAGGGATTGGAAATCTTTGATCGAATAGTGACCGAAAATCCATCAACGATTGACAATAACACAAGCCAAGACGACGAAAACGATAACCAAGGCATGATGGAAGATCTAGAGAACCTAATGCTACGAACCGAATACTGCCCGGGGGATTCTGTCCCAAGGACAGGGGAACCTGGGTTTCCCGAGTCGATTGTCAAAGCCCGTAGTAGCATCTGTGTCCCGGACCTCGATGGTTACGGGACGCGCACAATGATTCGATTTCTTCTGCAACGCAAACAACAACAAGAGTGGCAATTGAGATGGGTCGAAAAAGATTGGAACACGGAAACCCTCCAATGGGAAGAGAGTGTGGATTTGAATCGCAGCATCTCTCTGCCTTGATGTTAGGACAATTGCTCCTTGTCCAAACCTGTCAGCCCTGGAGAGAAAGTTGGGATATGGATATAATAACTAAAAAACTGCGTACGTTTCGCAGCTTTACAATAGAATTCGAGATATTCATGTTCTGAAACAAATTTCGACGCGTCTATGAAAGATTCGAAAATTGTAGGAATAGGAGAGGCTTTGTTGTGTCTACATTATCCATTGATCATTAGCTTGTTCACTGAATCTCCGTTATCCGCCAAAAGTTGGTAGATGGCATCGTGTGCTGCAAAGGGTTCCATGTATTCTCCAGGCCCGACCTCGATCCATTTCCCATTGAAAACACCAGCAGCATTCTCAAGGACAACTGGCAACCCAATGCTCAGTGCCATTGGGAGCGACTTGGCATCGTTTGTAGTCCCAAGACACATTCGCAACCTGGCTCTTCGGAGTGACATCTTACACCATAACTCCTGTTTCGCCACGCGTACGATATTTGATCCAAAGATAGACATTGTCTTTAATTTCGTCAAATCCCCAATCTCTTCTGGTAGATGCGTCAAACGTTCTGTATGACAAAGATCCAACTCTTCCAGATTTTGCAATTTCCCAATGGAAGCAGGAAGCGAAGAGATCGACGATTGATTGAGTTTCAATCGAATTAGGTTGGTCATTCTCCCAATCTCTTGTGGGAGACTCGACAAACTTTCTGTATTGGAAAGGAGCAATTCTTTAAGGTTCTGCAATCTCCCAATGGTAGAAGGAAGCGATGTAATGGGAGAGAAAGTGAGCTCTAATCGGGTCAAATTCTCCAGGTTCCCGATCGCTTCTGGCAGACGCATCAATTTCCATGTCCCACAAAGATCCAACTCTCTGAGATTTCTCAACGAGGCAATCGACGGATGGAAGCGACGAGATGGGTGTGTGGCAGAGATTTAATTTGATCAATTTGTCAAGATTTCCAATCTCATCTGGAAGACCCGACAAATAGTTGGCCATGAAAAAATACAATTCTTGGAGATTTTTCAATCGCCCAATGGAAGAAGGAAGCGTGTTGATGGATGATTCACTGAGCTGCAATTGGATCAAGTTATCAAGATCCCCAATTTCTTCTGGTAGACTCAATAATTTCCGTGTACGGGAAAGATTCAATTTTTCGAGATTGCTCAGTCGTCCTATGGAAGGCGGCAGTGATGTGATTTTCGAACGACATAAATCCAACTCGATGAGCCCTGTAAGTTCACCAATTTCATCTGGAATTTCTGTAGTATTTTCGGGAAGAAACAGCTTTTTCAAATGTTGGAACTGACCGATCCATGGAGGAATGTTTTCGCAAAATCGAAGATTGAGTGTTTCGAGAGCATCCAAACAGAGAACAGATTTTGGGAGGTCTCCGCAGAACGGTGGGACATTCAATCTACGAACCCTTCGGCTTTTTGTGTCGCATTTTCCAATGATTGCTCTTCGATTATGAACAAGAGTCGAGATAATTCGTCGGCTATTGTTCTCGATTTGCAAATGAACAAAGCCGTCAATCACTTCTAAATCAGCCCAGTCGATCTCGAACGGTTCATCGATCGGGACGAATGCATCTTCTTCCGTACTGAAATCCTGTCGGACGGAGATGACAACACGCTCGTTTCTCTCTTCAGTTTCCATCGTTTCAAATGTCCAATTGTTACCGCAGATTCATCGTTGGAAAAGGAGTCAACCAAAGGAAGCCCTCCACTGATTGGTGGAACAACCCGATATTGAATACCACTTGTATCAGATAGTTGTGATGATCTGTAACAAAAAAAAATGATGGGTTTCATTCTTCTATGCTGTCGTTTGGGGAGAGAAAATGAGAAACCGCGCGCCCTAAATAAAACCGATTCATTCGATTCGAATTGAATAAATTTCGATTCATTCGATTCAAAAATTGCAGAAAACCAAAAGAGGCCTACTCATTGGGGGTAACGTCACACAGTGACACCCAAGTTCAAAACCTGGATACGAACGTTAAAAATACCGTCGTGTCATGCCGAGGGCAAACCAAAAGCCAATCGGAGAAGGAATTCTCTGTCATCAATTCAATGCGCAACGTTGGCACGATCTGCGTACTGTACATCCTCGTTTTGGAATTTCCGTGAATCCAATCAATGAAATGAAAATGTTCTCAAGCAGTGAGATCGTTCGTGAGGAAATCAAAATGACACAACCCATTGGCATCTTTTATCGAAAAAGAAAAATACTTTTGATACATCTTCCGCCACTATAATCGACTTTCGTCCTTTATCTTACTTGCAGAAGAATCGGATACAGCATAGTTTGCCTTCCTTTGACGAGACAGACAACAAGAAACAGACAAGACTACTATCAACAATGACAAGTACAGTGGTATTTTGGGGGCGGGCATCACCTCTGGTGGTTGTCGCCGTGGTTCTGTGCTACTTCAACGCGATACTGCAGACGGCCGATGCATTCCAGACACGAACAATGGGCTTTCAACCGATTTCACGCTCGTCGCTGACTGGTTCTATTGTGCAGCCCTTTCAAATGAATTATCGGCAACCGAGGCGGCTTTTTCTGACGGTGGCATCTCCCGAATCCGCCACGAATACAACGTCCACCGACGAAAGTGTGTCTCTCGATACAGAAATGGAGCAGAAACAGGTATCGGGAGATTTCTTTCCACCCATGAAGGTCGACGAGGAAGAATCCGTAACATCTTCGAGCCGAGAGAGAGGCAGGAAACGAAGGGCCATCCAAAGAATGAAGCAGGAACGTTTCTCGCGTCCGATCGACTCTCGTCTAGCCCGTGCGCTGTTGTTCCCAATGGTGAGTTTTTTTCGACATTTGAAAAAAAAATTATTTCCGATTTGGGTTTTTTCATATATCAGGTTATCTAACGCGGAAGAATATTTTCTTATTTTTTGTAGAAACTGTTGATATGGAAACCACTATGGATGGTAATGGATATCTTCATTGCCCGTTTGGACGAGGAGATGGAAGCCACTACTCAAGATAGCGAAGATATCAAAGATAGCACTGATGTTTCCGAAGATATGAAATACGAAGATTTATTAGTGGACGACGCGACAAAAACAGAGGATACTGCGGATGAAAGTAGTGACGATTCATCATCCGAAGTTGTCGACGAAGTTGTCGATGATGTGCCAGAAACGGTAGTAGAAGAAGAGGTTGTTACAGTCAACGAAGTCGATGTAGAACCAGAAACGGTAGTAAGCGAGGAGGTTCTTTCTGTCGATGATTCTGATGACGAAACTCCCGACGTCAGCAACGATATGCCGAGCGGAGATCGATGGGCCATTGCGGCACCCGGTGTCGACCTTTCCGGAAAGTGGGAACTGATCGTGACGGACGCCTTCAAGGTGGAGTATGATAAGTACCTCGCGGGACTGGGACAACCCAAGATTGTCCGATCGGTTGCTCTTAGTGGACCAGTCATTGGCCAAACAATGGAAGAATTAATCCAGATTGACGGGGGCAAGTCGCTTCTGATCCGTGGAAAGAACATTCGCGGAACCTGGGATCGAACCCTGATTGCCTCGGGAAGCACAAAATGTTCTCCAGACTTTGAACCATTGATCACCCCCATCCCGACTGTTGACCAAGAAATCGTGCAATGCGAGGCCTGGTGGGAGGACGAGGGGAAATCCCACGTGTCTTGGATGCGAGGGGTGACAATGTACACGGGCGGATCTTTTTACAGCAAGCGATATATGGAAGAAAAAGAGAACGAGGACGATGAGGATGTGTATGTCTCCGAGGGATTTTTTGAGTTTGATGATCCCAAGAAAGAAAGGAACGTGTTGACCTGGAGGTTTCGACGAATGAAGGATTAATCTTCAGGGCAAAACACCTGAAAATGACGCAAGCAAATACAGTTTTGGTTAGTTTTGCTTTGCAGCTACAAATTAGAGTTGTCTTCACATTGATGAACGATGCGGAAGAAAAATTCGGGGAAACGTTAAGGACATAGAACTGCGCAAGCTCTTAAAAAAGCATAGAAAACAAAGAACCGATCGGGGTGAGTTTGCGAAAGCTTTTTATTTTTCATTGTAAATAAGTATAATAAAAAGTCGATAATCATTGCAATTCTTAGTTTCTGCTATTGATTCTAAAAGACAACTTGCGAATGGAAATCCCCTTTTCCCCGAATAAGCTGCTAGATCACCCAGGAAGAATTTCGTTGTGTTGGTTGCCCTTCCGTCGCTTCGCATCACTGATAGGATTATCTTTCGTGGTTGTTGCCTTTTTGCTGTAACGCGATTTCGTAATCGCGCGATTCTCTTGAGCTTCATCGTAAATCGATACCACCATGTCTCCTCTTACTAGAAGTTGTTTCATTTGTCGTCTCCTCACATTCCAGGTCCCCGGCTGTGGTATCTTTTCGCTGTCTTCAAAGATTGAGGAAGATTCGTCCCCAGATTTCTCCCCTTCGTTCGAACTATTCACTCGTCGCAATCGTTCCTGCTCGAGTTCTAGGTTCGATTGGCTGTGTTCCTCATTAACTAGACGAGGCGAATAGACTTCTTCGACGTCCTTCAAAATCATGTTCATGTGCTTGTCAAAAGCGATTAGGGTGCCAGTCAGAGTTCCTCGTACCATGTTCACATACCGGATAACGATTTTGACACGCTTTCGTTCCTCCTTCAACCGAAAAAGAAGCGAATGCGGCCCCGAATCTAGGTGTGAGGCAATTGTATCAAAGGGATGGGGATTGTTGCGTGGCCTTTTCCTCGATTCGTTGTCCTTGTTCTTTGACGACGGTTCTTGTGTTGGCAACAATGACTGAACTTTTGTTTTTCGAAACTGGATTTGGTGGCGATCATCTCGGTGTAGTGGATCGTTATCGGGCAAAAGAGTTGCGCATTTTCCAATATTGTCGAGGACAGACGAGCCTTCCATCCATGGGTTTGCCCGACTCACGTCCTCTCTCGAAGCACGAGTTAGTGCTGCTGACGGGTCAAATTTGGATGACAAGAAATCCACCACGCCACTTCCAGTTTCCTGTGTGCGTAATCGATACCACGATTCGTCTCGTTTCTCGTTGCTTTCGGAGATCCTTGTTGCCGAATGTTTTGTTTTTGTTTGATCTGTCACCACAAGAAGTCGAACAGCAGTTCCATATTTCTTTGCCAGCTTTGATGCCAGTTTTCGTTCCCCTTGGTAGGTACCCCCATACTTTGGACCAGATCACATCGTGAGATTCGAATAGCACAAAAAATGAATGGCAATAAACCATGGCATTAGCTGCCAACCAGCAGCTCTCCCTTTTCCATTTTGTGGTCTTACCTTTTCGTAGATTTGATCGTACTTGCTCAACCACTCAGTTCGATTGGATAGAGTGTCGGGGGATATTAGACTATAATACGCCTCCAGTCGCATTCGCAATGATGCCTTTCCTAGGGACAACGGGATTTGTTCGTTGCTTCTCCTCGCCAGGACGGCCTGTGCCGCTGACGCAGTCGCCTTCGATGGTTCTTTGGATGATTCATTCATCGTAGAAACCTCCTCTGTCCTCTCTCAGCGACATTCCTCTTTCTCGAATAGGTTGACAACACGAAGCACAGCAGAATGAGTTGATCCCTCGACACTGTCCAATGGTATTGCCCAGCTCATCGGCTGTTTTGAGAAATCAAAACAATGGATCGAAAGTGGAAATGCAACGAACCTTTCTTCCATAATTGCGCGACGTGATACGGGACTTGACATTAATTCAAGTCCCGTTGTCATAATTGCCGTGTTCAAGGGCGTTACGACCCCATCGCTCTCCTCCGAAAAATACTACCAAAACGAGCTAGAGCCGTAATATTCGTACCACCAGCAATCATAGAAGCATTTCAAACTCTCATAAACAATTTATCTTCAACGTAATTTTGCATTTATTAATCCTGTCATTACAATGCCAAGAAAAGTAACAAGACAATTCGCAACGAACCACAATGGTATTGAGACTTCCTGCAACTACGATTACGAGCACCCCATCAATTCGTGCACCACCATGGTAGAGATGCAATACTGTAGTGATTAGATGTAAATTTAATGTTATGAAACAAAATAGTTTTTGGCAAAAACGGTGTTGGCCGTTCGCTTTTCCAGCTGAAAGCTACCGTGTAGTCGTATCGGAATCATTGGTGGCCGACAGGGTTGACAGAACCATTGTTTCGTGCAACCCAGCAATTGGAATTTTCGACGCATTCTCTCGTATCGAGACTAGTTCGTAGTTCTGCAAAAGTGTAGATTTTGCCGCAAGTAATGTGTATCATCTTGTCTTTTGTTCTTTTTAGTCAGCAAAAGGGACGGTTGTCGTGAATGGTTTCGTAACCCATGCACCAGCTCGCTTTGGTGTGAATTCTGAGAATGTTGAAAGCGTTTCTTCTTTGTGAATATGGAAACGTTCTCTGTAGCAGCAAAAACCTGCTTAATACACCTTAGGAGTTGGATTTGAAGTATTGATCTCGTTGCGTCATTTTTTTCATTTCCGTTCACATTGGTTTCCAACGCGTTTCCTTCGGGACCGACATTCCACTCGACCGATGTTCGTGGAACATTTTTATATCTCCGTCGGCCAATTCAAGGACGCACGTATAGACGCACCGATCCTCGTTGGGTATCCCCTTGTATTCGAAGAAATGTTCGGCGGTGTATATTACGACAGCTGACCTCATGCAGGAAAGAACGGTTATGGAATCGATGGAAATCATTTGAATTTTCAGAAAATTCATGTCCGACGCCATATACCTGGCAAGGTCATCGCGCTTTATCGGATTCCCGGAAGGTCGGACTAATTGGAAAGTAGGAATGTAAAACTTCTCTGCGAAGCTTCTCCAACTCTCAATCGTTTGTGGTCCGCACATGGCATGATACGCCGCATGGTAATCGTACAGAAATGTTCGAATTACGTCTTCTGTAAGAATAGAACGGGTTGAGAGACCGTCAACACTGTCAGAGGTATTCATACAATACACCGAAGAACACGGAGCGACGCTAACCGTGTTTTCCTGCGTCGTTGAGCACTGCGCGTTTCGGCTGTCGGCCTTATCGATGGGGTCTTTCTCTTCAAGAATGCCGCTATACTTTACTGCGCTGTCGTCGGTATCGTCAATGACAGCGGAAGCCTTGTGTTTATAACTCGATGATCGTCGACGAGCAGGACAACGTGGTGGTTGAATTTCGCATGCAGTGTTGAACTGCCGCCCAATAGTTCCGACGTTATCTTCAACGGAAACAGCACCGCTCGTTTGCGAAGCAGCATCGGGAGCGCTTAACTCTTTCATGACGGGTCGTCTTTTTGGAATGTGCAGTAAATTTTTCTTCTCCATATTCGAGTGATCTCCAGTTGGTTGACCTTCGGCTGTATCGTTCACCCTTATCATCTTGATGAAGCGTAACAAGAAGTTGAAATGCTGTTTAGTGTGTACCAGTATCGGTGCGAAGTTCAAATGCCAAGCAGACCCGTCGTTTCTTTATATTGTTGAGACTGATAAGAAAAAACGTGATTGAGATTCGATTAGTACTTATTGGAATCGTGCTTAAAAATAAAAACCGCGCGAATGTGATGTTCTTTTTTGGGGCAGAAGAACTCCGCGCTTTCACCTGCGCTGAACTTCAACACCCCCGACGCGATTCATTCGATTCAGCCTTCGGTTCCGACTCATGCGAATCATCTCAAATTGGTCTCAAATTGCGATTGATCTCAAATTGGCCTAATTTTAAAGGTAAAAACACAAGGAAACACAAGGAACTTGCTTGGATCGCGTTCCATTGCGTGAAATGACGACGAGACCTCCTACTCAAGGCTAGCATTGTTGGTGTAGCACCAGCACAAGATTCAGAATAATGGCGGTGTTCTTCCTTGTGGTGGCGACGACGCTGCTGTTGTTCTCCTTTATTGATTTGTGGACTTGTCGCTTGTTGACTTGGTTGTTCCTGGAGTGCCTTCTTTTTGTTCACGACGATGGCTATGAAATGGAACCGCCCTATCCGTATCAATCATTTTGATAGTTGAACCAACGAAATCATGAATCTGAATCGATTTTGCTGCGTCCTAGAATTGTGTGAGTCTCTTCTTCACGATTTCGATTCGGATCATCTTCCACCACTATTAGATTCTCCTTGACAGAGCAATTCTACAAAGATGCTACGCGATAGGTACTAAAATGTCGGACGAATTGAAATGAGGAAAATCTGTTTCTATAGACGCATGAAATTTTGAGACGCATAAATCTATGGCAATTCTAGATATGCTATCCACGAATAGTGAACGATTCGACACAGGGGAAAAATCGTTGTCCAGTCGCCATGAGTTGAATCCTAGAGAAAGACACCGAGAAAGACGTTCCTATTCAACTCAAAACCTATCGGTGCCGAGGCGCCTGATACGGACTCTAAAAGTTCTTCCAAGGCACCACGAGAGGAAACGGCGGCATAGGTTTCTATTCATTTCATTCCTGCCAGCATCTTCCGATGTCATTTTTGCGGTTGCTATTTAATTCGGTGCATATAGTACTTGATTACTTCGAGGAAGCATCATTTAGAATCTCGATCAGACTTCTTTGATCGAATCCAATACTGCATGCTGCTTCTTATTCATTATTCCGTCACCTCCTTGGGAAGTCAAAATAGTGAAGTTTTCTTGTGACAAAAAATATCAATCTAAAGAAAGTTATGACACGTACACGCTCAACACATTGAAATTAGGCCTACGCGGCTACATGTACTAGTAATTCCGCACCATGTGGAAGGTTGCTACTCCGATTTTTGGTCTATCGTATGCCTCCCCAACGGTCAAAATCTCGTAGAAATGCTTCCGAGGGGCGCAAGACGGTCATCCGAAACATACCTAATTATGTCCGGGATTCAGGGATCGTGCGGTCACGACTTATTTTGGCACGAGCGAAGGTGAGTAGCATATAAGCGTGATCCGGAAGCTCAACTTCGAGAGTGAGTGAGAATCATTGGATCGCCATGCATGGCGCGAACGTCTGTGACTAATAGTTTTGCACTTCAACTATGCAATTGCGTTGTCAGGTGGTTCTCAACGGTTTGATTCCGACAATCTGCTCTCAAAGTGTAACAAGAAATATTATTTCATTATTCATTCCACAACAAACAAACAAGCAAGCAACAACCAAAGTACAACAATGATTTCCGTACGATCATCAATGACTAGAAGCATCGTCGGAGGACGAAGCACTCCCAACGCTGCGGCCGCTTTTATGCAGGCGAATCTCCCATTCCCGTCGTCGTCGTCGTCCTCCGATGAGGCGAAAAACAACAATTCGTCTCCTACCGTCCGTCACTTTGTCGCCCCGGCATACCGACGTTATCTCAACAGACAAAAGTTTCTCAAGGAAAACATCAGAGGACTCAAGCCCTCCATCGGTGCACACGCTGAAGGAATTCAGAAGCCCTCCCTAGCGGTTGCCAAAGACATGGGCAGATCCTTCTCCGAAATGGAAAACGACCCGCTCATGGTCATCGCAGAGATGGGAAGCCACTCGGCTCGCTGCGAGGTCTTGAAACGCCACATCATGTGCATCGACGAAGTCAGCTATGATGACGCCGAAAAGAAACTCAAAGAGATTACTGCCAAAAGTCTAGAAGGCCTTTCCTTGTACACCCTTCCCTACAAGATCGGGATCACATTCGCGATTGTAGCGGGAGTCGGGGCCCTTCCTATGGTATTTGATATCAACACTGCAATGATCTTTAACGAAAGATTTGTAACCATGGATATTCCCCCTCCCAGCGACCTTGACACAGTTCTTGGTAAGTGCCTTGAGAAATTTGTCGCCTGTCGTGTGCACAATTTAAAAAAAACGATTTTTCCTGCGTTGTCAGTTGGCTGTACATTTGTTTTGCGTTCATTTTTTTGCCCTTCAATATTTTTATTTCTCACCGTGCTTCTATTTTTGTTTCCCTCCAGAAACCGGAGCATGGACATGGAATTGGATGGAACCTCTTACTGGAACTTTGAGTTTTACGTTGCTGGCCTTTCAATATGCTCGACAACAATTCCTTAACCTCGGAATCAAGCCATTTACGCAACGAGTCCTCCACAGACGTTCCCAATTCTTGATCAACGCCTATCCGCAATACAACGATCGTTTGCTAGCCAACTTTGTGGAATCGCACCCCATGAGCAACAAATAATTTTTGGAGCAAACTTAAAACGAACCAGCTAACAGTCGAAAAATTTCATAATCAAACGAGCAACCGAAAAAGAATAGAGATCGGAAGCACAATTGTGTTTGAGAGATCAGAATTCTCTGTCATTGTTCCCGAGACAATCGTGCGCATCTCTAAATGGAATACATACACAAAAACTACAATTTAGCAATACAATACTATAAATACATCATTACAATTAATTTACATCCATCCTGCTTAAAGAATATATTTGCATTATGGCACACCGTCGATTTGGATTCCATCGCAAAAGCAAAAATTTTCGAAACAAAACTTTTACAGGGGTTAAAATCAGCTAAAACCATCTTTCTGCAATACCATACACCATTCAAGGAATATCGGTACATTGCCGACCGGTTGATGATTTGATTTTCCATTTTGGTTTCGAGGATAAAAAACAAGAATATCTATCAAGAGTTTTAAGTCTACAAATAAAAGACACGTGAAATGAATGGTAAAAAAGTCAAAAAGGCGCTAAGCTAGCCGAGCACTAACAATAGATTTTCGTTTCTGCCGAAAATATTATGATCGATTCTATGTGTACCCTATATATGCGCTCCAGCTTGCGTCGTCCGCTTTCTTCTTCTGAATAGCAGCAATATCACCAGGCGTGAATTTCAAAACTGTCCCGATTGCGGTTTCCATGTGGTCACGGACTTCCTGATCCGCCGTCAGATAATTCACCATCAGATTTTTGAGGTAGCTGAGTTTCGAATCTTCTTCGGCGTTGGAATTCTGTTGGGACATTTGAAGGACCATCATATCCGCGGCACTCTTTCTGCCACCAGAGCTGTTGTTGGTGGCCGCTGCGGCCGCCTGTGATTCGAATATTTCCTTCGCCTTCTTACGGTATAACCGGAAGGATTCTTTCAGATCCCGGTACTTCATTTCATATTTCCCTTCGCTGCCTGCCAGTTTGTTGCTCGTTCCACCACGCACATTGGGCGGTGACGAAAAGGAAGCCGATTGTTGCTGCTGTTTGTGTTGCTCATGTCGTTGTTGAGCAGATTGGAGTTTGTGCACTGCCTCATCTCGCTCCTTCGCGCAAGCCTCATAGCGTTGCCGCCATTGTGACGCCAAGAGAGCATCGGAACCAGGGCTTTTTAGGGCTTCGTTTTCTTTCAGCAAAATGTCGTATGCCTCCTTCCATTGATCTTCCTGACGAGCTGCTTCTGCGCGCATTCGTTTCAGTTCTTTGGACTCTGTTCTCCTTGTTGCTTCGATTTCTTTTTCAACGTGCTCTCGTCCCTCGATCTGTCGTTTTGCCGATTCCATCTGAGAAGATTGCAATTCTCGAATTTGCGCATCCATTTGTTTTCGTGTCATTTCGGATTTGACCCGAAAACGTCGGTACTCTTCAGTAATTGCAGAAACCTTTTTTTCGGCCTCAGCTGCTGTTCGAGAGGATTGTTGCTGTGTCAGCGAATATGGTGGCAGTGTCAAGGGTTCTCCCGTATCACGCCGTATGAAATCCGCCAAATCTGACTCGGAATCGAAACGTTTCCACTGTTTCTTTTTGTTGTTGCTATTGTTAGCGAGGTTATTATTGTTGATTAGAAATTGTTGCTCGTCTGTTTCGTCTTTTTCCCATTCACACAATGCCCATATTTCTTCGTTCAATCCCCTTGCATTCAATTCATTAACTTCTAAATCGACACGAATTCGTTGAGAAACACGGACAAGATTCCAGTTATTACTGTTCAAGTCATCGTTTGCGTCGTCCAAATAGTTCGCATTGTTTTCTCCGCTATCCCTCGATACAATTTCCTCCTCTGCTCTTTTTCGTTCGTTTTCTTCGTAGTCACGATCATAATAAGAAAGATGTTAGTGGGACGTTTTTAAAACAGTATGGTATGGAAATTACCGAATTTTGTTCTTTTTCTTCTTTGCAATTCAGGCTCCAAAAGATATCACAATCGATATAGGCTCACCTCTCATTTCCTTCAGTTCGATTTCTTGTTGCTCGATACGCTCTTTGGCCATTTTCAGAAGATTCTTGTACTTGTTGTTCGCGTCTCTCATCTTTTGCATTTGCGCCGAAACTTTGCTGGCGTTAGACGCTTTAGCATTGCTCGGCTTGTCCTCGGAGATGCTTCCACTCCTTTTCTCTTTCGTGACACCACGCGATGCCTCGCCATCGCTTCCGTTCCTACCCGCCATCGTTTCTTGCAGGAAGTTTCAAGAGTCCGCAGTAATTCAGTGGTATGAGTGATTCTCGTTGTGTAGAATAGTGGTTCTTTCAATAAATCGGTTGTATTTCAAGACTGCCAGGACTCTAAGTGTAACGACCATTGCCACATCGCACCAAATTTGATTTTCAATCGTCTTCATCCCCCCTGACTCTATTCTCAGACCGCCAACCGTTGGTAATTCAAAAAATGACTTTTCGTTGAATGAGTCGAAGGAGTCCATGACAGATCGAATCAATGATTCAATCTGAGTGAGTCACGGCTGGTAAATTACAAGTGGCTAGTCGAATGAATCAATCTAGTGCGTGAAATACTACTAGACACGTCACGTGACGTCATATTGCTCAGGCGGCGAACTCGTCGCTTCAACCTTTTGATAACGGACAATTCCTCTGAATTCTGACAAGGGGATAGCCTCACCTTCTCAGAAAGTGTCAGAATAGGTGTCAAGCTTGGTTGGATCAGAACCACAAAAAGAAGAATAGAAAATGACAACAATAGGCCGGAGTTGTCATTCTGCGTAACTCCGGAATGCTAATCGACAAATCGATTGGCCACAAAATCACTGCTTCTCTCAAAAATCAAGGAAAGAAGAACCTGCCTCCTCAGCAACAAGGCTCACGTAACAGAAACAAGAAATCATCCTCCTGAAAAAATAACTGAATTCCTTGTGTGAAATCATCTTCTCTCATTCAAGTCGGAATCTTATTCTTGTAGCAGTATTAACGACTAGTGTGAAAGTGTGAAACCGTAACAGATGATGAAGTAGTTTCTTTAACCCGTAATAAAATCATTTTATTTCTTCGAAAAAACTATCGGTCGTGCCAAGGACGAAGAATGCTTGTTCTTCGCCGATTTTGAGGCTTTCGGGTGCATTGGTGATGATTAAGTTCTGGCGAGAATTACCAAACACTGAAAGCAATGCGGGAGTATTTTATTGAATTCTTGTTCTATAGAACAAAATTGCTTCGATTGTTAATGCCGTGATTTATTAGGATTTTAAAATAGCGTGTGCAGTATTGTAATAGCTTTAGCGTTGTAAGTCGTGGGTAAAAATCTGTTGCGTGCTGTAAAATTTGTTGTATCGTTCTTGATGGAAGAATGGATAGATCCGAATGGTCTATAACTAGTAACCTCTGTTGGTTACTAGCTACTATAACTCAAAATCGAACATCCCCTCTTCGGCTATCTCACTTGAAGAGGGTGTTGTATGTAATGTAGCTGTAGTGGAATGCGCCGCCCCGGCGATTCCTAAATTTGTAGCTGTAGCAAAACCGTAGTTTGCAGAAGAGTGTTGTTGTTGTTGTTGCCGAAGATTCTGGTCACAGGACGATAGGTTCGATGAGCTGTCAAAACCACCAACGAACCATTCGCTTTCATGATCCGGTCTCTCTTGCGGATGCATGGAATCGAAATGACCGTCCCGAAGTGGAACCCCTGCATTGAGATTCGTATGAAGATTCGAAAGAAAGTTGTTGCAATTGTTTCTTCTGCCAGTGTTGATTCTAATCGATGTGGTAGTTGAAGTAACGTTCTTCTTTTCCACGGGAGCATTCCTTGTATGGATAATGTGAGCAAGGCTGCGTTCGGCTTCCGTTAGGGCGTGTGCTGGGTCGTAGAACGCAGCGGCGGCAGTGGAGGAGTCGTTCTCTCTCACAAGGGCCATTTGCCGATCACGAATGCCATTGACAAGGCGGTAAAACATGTTCAAATCCCGTTGCTCCGCTGTCTCCATGTCCTCGCATAATTGCATCTCCGACTCCGTTCGGTGCTTATGCGATAATGGAAGGGGGATGTTTTTGCTTCGCTGAACGTTATCGATGGGGGTCACAACATCATTGTTGTTGATAACCACATTAGGAGTAGGATCCCTCGAATTTGATTGTGATGTTGACATTGTCATCAGAAACTGATGGTTGTCGGTATCTATGAAGGAAGATTCGCAACAATGACGAGAAAGATGTTTCCTGAGTGAAGGTTCATATCAATCGAAGACGTCCTTCGATGGACAGTCATTGCACTTAACGGACGTGGTTAAACTGTTCGGTATCTACTCTTATACTTACTGTAGGCCTCTTGTCTCTATTGATTATGTTTGGAAAGTCTGTCGAAGGACGGTTTCAATGTGGTTATGTGTTGGCTTTCTGTATAAGAGGAGGATATTTACTTGTTTTCTTGTAAAAAAAGTTGAAGTTCGGCAGCATTCCCTGTCCACAAACGCCTGCCTCGAATCGGCATCGCTTTTTCTATCGGAGGACTCGTGTCGTGTTTGGGTTGATCGATAGACATCAAAAAGTTTCACCACCTACTCTCTGCCTGCTGTTTCTGTCCAATAACACATCAAAAACCATGACCTTAGTTTCAATTTGTGAAAATGGGAGGTGTGACTGTGCACGATTTTGATGCCTGGAACAATTCATTCGCGCACGTGATTAGATTTGGCTGTTCTTCGCGACCATATCGGATGAATGACAGACCGCTCGAATGCCATCCAGTTGTCAACAAAATATCAGTCATCTTCGGAGTCATCTTTCAGTCCCCGGAATGACGAGTTCCGCAGTCGGGTACAAAGTCTTCCATGGTGAATATGCAGTAAAGCAAGATTCGAAGAAGAGGGTGCGACCGAATAGCCGGTGAATCTCCCCTAAGTCTTTGCCGCTTTCAAATAATACCTAAATGCTTTGTTAACAATATCAAAAATAGTTGTTATGGCCATAGTTGATAAAGTTCCTGTTCGCTGGAAGGCCTTTTCCTCAACAGGTCTGCTAAGTGCAACTCACCATGATTATTCCGAACTCGGTGGAACAGAGTTGAGCGCCATAAGCAGTACCGTTTCTGTGGCTGTCAGAACACTGTACCAACAAGGCATGAGAGACTGAGAATTCGAAGGATGGGTGGCATAGTCTTTTATCGCAATTTCGGCGTCTCGGAAGGTCATTGAAATGAGAAGTTCAAAGAGAACCTTGAATTAAGTGGTATTTAGAGTCATTTCACGAGACCTACGGAATACCCTTGATCGCCCTTTTTCCTGGCGTTACACAGAATACCTTCTTTCCGTCATATAAGGATTCAATTTTTTTAATTATAACCCTTGAACTTCCCAGCATGTTTTCTTTCTACAAAGTATGAAGATGTTCGCAAAGACCCGTATTTCAAGCATGCAAAATATAACAATCGCCTTAATTTTCGTAGAAGCTGAGATTTCATATATGTAATCGTAATTTTTGCGAACAAACACCTCATGCTGGGACGAGTACGATTCTATTGCTTCTCCCGCGTAGTTTCCATACCATCGTCTGCGTTGCCACCTTGAGAAGGATTATTTCTCTCGAAATTCATCCGATTTGAGTAACTTTAGGTTCCGTATTATTCAAGAAGTCATTCAAAACACTTGATTGCTGACGCTAAAGACATTCGGAGTGCGTTATTGTACCACCCATTATATTCCTTATATAAAGTAATATCATTTGATATAGTCTAAATCGATAACAAGAAGGCAGCAGCAATTCAAAATCAATTCAACCGACCCCGAACTCTTTTCAAATGCACAAGACCGAAGAGCAATTGGTGAAAGACGAGATCAAACACCATCGCAGCATCATGGCGAAAGCAGGCAACGATCATGATGAGGAGGTCAACGAGGACGACGAGAAAAAGTTTCGAGAAGCCGTCCTTTGTTGCAAACTGGCGGCGGGACATGCGTCGTTCCAGCAAATGAAGCGGTTCGCGGAAAAAAGTAGACTGGAACGATTCGATGATGAAGTACACAACGTGTCTTGGCCCGAGATTCGAAAGAAAGAAGTTCTCGGAGAAGGTGCATTCTCGATAGTTTACAAGGTCCAACTAGCATCGAATAGTGGAGGAGCGTCTCTAGACGGCAACAAGCACTATGCGCTAAAACACATCAAACCCGATATTACCGAGGATTCGAAAGATTTTCGTGTTGCTGCGGTCGATTTAGCTGTTGAAGGAGAACTTCTTTCTCGGCTTCGCCATGATAACATCATCAAGTTGTACGGGATCTATGGTGGCAATCCGAAAACTTCTTACGTCGATTTCCAGGATGGATACTTTCTTTTGATTGATGTGTTAGAGGACACGCTCACACGT
This sequence comes from Pseudo-nitzschia delicatissima, assembly GCA_037355735.1. Taxonomy (NCBI): domain Eukaryota; phylum Bacillariophyta; class Bacillariophyceae; order Bacillariales; family Bacillariaceae; genus Pseudo-nitzschia; species Pseudo-nitzschia delicatissima. The sequence continues at coordinate 1,591,408 of CM074777.1, read as the reverse complement.
AGATTGATGAAGATGCGTCGAATCGCTAAAAAGAAGAAACGCAATGGAAATTACACAATGCTCAATATGGTCCAGAAAGTTGCTATCGGTATTGCAAAAGGGTTGCAATACCTTCACGAAAATGGAGTCATTCTTAGAGATCTAAAGGTAAGCTTGTTCGTGAAATACATATCTTCCCGGATGAAACATGATTGAGTATTTTTGAATTTGTCTCTAATCATCTTTACTACTGTCTTCTCTGTGGTTTAGCCTGATAACGTTGGATTCGACGAGAATGGTACCCCAGTTATTTTTGATCTTGGGTTTGCCCGTGAACTACACACAGTTCATAAATCAGAAGTCGCTGGCAGTCTTCGCTACATGTCTCCAGAAATCGGTTTAAGCCAAGGGGCAACTCTCGCCTCGGACGTTTATTCATTCGGAGTTTTACTTTATGAACTCTGCACATTGGAAAAACCTTTCAAGGAGTATAAGGGACGTCCGGAATTCATTCAAGATGTTTTCCTGAACAATTATCGCCCGGACTTGACGGGCATTATTTCGAAGGCTATCAGGGATTTGATCTCCAAGTGCTGGGATAAAGACCAAAAGAAGAGGCCAAACATGAAGACAGCGGGGAATATCCTTCGTGTTGAAACGGCCCTGCTCAACGTGCGCCACCAGTGCCGCAAGAAGACTTCGACGCCGAGTACGATACGAAAAAGCGAGCATGCGATTCCTTCTTCGATATCTTCATCTATGTCTTCTGCGAACAGTTCAACTCCGTCTCTGGCTTTGACCTCGTATGGTTCAATGAGCTCTCTCCGTCCTTCGCCAAGGAGTTCGTCGAAGAGAAGCTCTGGACATAACCCGAACAGCTTGAGGTCCACGATCCATAGTTCTGCAGACATCAACTCATATGTCAATGCCAGGAGAGCAAGCGCAGGCTCAAGTAGTATGCGCCGAATGAGCAGCGAAAATTTTGTTTGGAGCAGTGAGGCTCAAGGCCATGATGCTTCTCCTAGCAGCAACATGAACAAACCATTTGGCAAAACACTCCGTCGTAATTCTGGGTTGTTCAGAAAGAGGAATTCTTCAACTCGGTCGCTACTGAAAGAATCTCTATCAACGGATTCATTTGGTGGCCTGAACAATATCGAAGAAATGAAAGCATCTAATCATGACGCACTACCCATACATTCAAGCCGCTCCAGACATCGTCTTGGATCTGCCTTGTCTCGGCTGTCTAGTGATTCGATGGCTTCAATGTCCTCCTTCGTATCTTTTTCAGGAGATTCTGTTGCTACAGACATGTCAGCATCTAATTTTACACTGGGCGAGTTGAAGCCTCGGAAGTTGGGCGTGTCAAAACGAAACGCATTTTTCCCTTCGCTTTCGTCGAAGAACAATCTTTCATCGAAAGCTCTGTTTACCATTGACATTGATCAAGGTGCGAACTTCGGTGAAGACAACAAGGACAAAAGAAACGCCGTTTTCACCGATGGCTGCATTGAGAACGAGGACCTTTCTTCTGACTCTTCAGAAGAGTTAGGTATGAGAGATCCAAACAAACAAGTTATCAGAGACGCAAAACGAGTAGAAGTGCTGATTCCCTAGTTCGACGAGAACAAAGTGGTGGTCTTTGTTGCTGAACACAGCAGCACAAAGAGCCGACTTTATTTCGTCACACAAAAGGAGGTAGGCGCCTTCATTTTAAAAACACCAAACAAACTTTGAACATTCAAAATAGACATTTACAAATAATGACGAATAATTTTAAACGATCCCACTTTTTCCTCATTTGCAATAGTCTTCTAATACGGATTAGTTTGAATGAACAGAACTACGGGTAGGCACAACAACAACAAGGGAGTGCAAAAACTTCGCCGTGCCTGCGTATTACCAGCACCCCTGCACCTGATTCCATACAACAGTAGACCAGCCATCCGAAGTGTAAGTAGTAGCACGATAGAGGAAGAAGAAGTTCCATTGTTATTCAGAGTGTCTCCTGCTCGTGCTTACAAAATAACAAGAAAACTATTTTATTTTGCATCCCTCGATATTGTATGAGAATCTGCAAGGGGATTATTCCGCAGTAGTCTACGAGTACAAAACCAGTACTGCAGCAAATCTGACTCAGTTCCGTAGTTGGGGATCTCACAAAGTGGGGAGAATATTGTAGAACCTCTTTACAGCTATCAACTGTAGTTAGATCTTCGGTTTCATATTGCTACAAGTCTCATCTTCTGTTTAATCAATTCCGGTTCGGCGGGTCGTCGCACTCGAAGAATACTGTAGTATAAGTAAAAACTCCCCATGGTCTCCGCAAAATCTAATTCATTCCTATGATCTTGTAATTTTCACGATCAAGAATGGGATTGCGTGGGAACATTAAACATGGAAGAGAACCTTTTCAATCAAGTCACTAAATCATATGGAACAAAAAATAAAAATAAAATAGTTCAATGAGATTCACTTTTCGAAAAGAAGAATAAGCATTAGGGAGAGAATTTTGTTTAACACTTGATATGCTCCTTCTAATCCCCATGAAATTGCCGCGTACAAAACAAATTTAACTACTCTGGCAGTATAGCTATATCCCCAATCCACTCATTTTATGCCGATTGCATGGGAACGAAAGAGAATGGTCAAGCCTTTCTCTCTCAAACACTACCAGATATCACTTTCCTGAAAACAAACGTATGTATAAATCTTTGTGGTGTTCCCGTAAGGGGCTATGATACTCTGGCGGCCAATCAAAGATCTCATTCCCGATTGTGGTCTCCGAAAATGAATAGAAACACTATGGGGATCCATGTTTTCTGCCGGAGAGAAGGAGACCAAAACTTGAAAAAATATCAAACTATTGTCCACTGATGCTGGTTTCTCTCTCCCCCCGTACTGTACTACGTATCATCTTCTCAACAAAAGCGAAGTCCAATAAAGCCACTATCCCATCTGTCTCTGCCATAACAAATACCACTAATAAAACGACACGATACCTAATTCGAATAAAGTCTGACACGGAATAGACCATGTCGTTCACACTCGATTCCATGCTGACAACCTTTACCATCGTGACAGGTTCTTTGTCTTTGGTTGGTTCCTCTTTGTTAATTGTGACGATTTTGCGTTCCAAGAAAAAGCTTTCTGTCCCGTATCGAAGACTTATCTTTGGCACAAGTGTATATGACGTCTTTCAATCAGTGGGATTGACGACATCTATATTTTTGAGCCCCAAGGGTACAGATGTAGCTGGATGGGCGGTGGGAAACACTACGACATGTGACATTCAAGGATTACTCACCACGTTGGGGGCGATTGGTGTTCCAATCTACTTGTGCTCACTGTGCATTTACTACTTCTGCATCATCAGATTGAATATGAAGAAATCGACCTTCAAGGAGATTGAACCCTTTCTTCACGCGGTTCCAATCTTATACAGCATGTTTTGTGGTATTTTCGCACTATCGAATCAATATTTTAACAACGCAGGTTCGGTTTGTTACGTTGCTCCTAAACCCATTACCTGCGAAATCTTCCCTGATCAGGAATGTTCGCGTGGAGAAGGCGCTTCGAGGTTCCGACTTTTGTTCTTGACTTATCCAAGCATGGTTATCCTCGTGATCGTATGCATCATCATGGGAGTGATTACTTACTATGCGAAGAAGATGGAAAAGCGCCGACGCAGGTACTCATTTACGAATACCCAACGTTTTCAGGGGTCAACATCCAGTTTTCATAATGTTGAACAGTATCCGGATCTGTCATCTCCAAGAAACGGATCGCCGGGAGCGAAGATAAAGACTGCCATTAGCTTTTGGCGGCCAAATGGAAACAGCATGTCAGCGGGCGTTGACAATAATAATTCAACAATGGAACTCAACGCATCTGTCCATGCTACTTCGAACCTTCAAAGAAGAAGAAGAAACTATCGATCGAAAGATCGAATGGCCGAAATCAACAAACAAGCTTTGCTTTACATCGGATCATACATTCTCTCCTACGGTTTTGTTTGGGCAATGAGCCTCCACAGTCTCGCAACGAGAAAGCCCCCACTTACATGGCTTCGAGTGCTTTCGTCCATCTTCTTCCCGCTTCAAGGCTTCATCAACATATTCATTTACTGTCGACCTCATATAGTATCCCTCCGAGCTCTCTTTCCGGATGAATACACGTGGTTTCAAGCCTTTGTTATGGTTCTAAAGTCCGGAGGAGATGATCCACTATCTGCTCAAGAGCGACGATCGACTTCCGCTACTAGATTTCAATCCAATCGAAACTTTCATAGCACAACCTCCCGAGTTGTATCGGGCGAGAGTCTGATGGAAATGGATAGCGATTCGAGCACCAACAATTCGGTAGAAGCTGCAACCCAGACGCCGGAAAAGAAATCTTCTACAACATTGCCTACCATCGATATCGAGAATCAAAGCGTTGAAAGCAAGAACGATGTTGTTGATGATGACGAAAAAAACGAAGACGATGATGATTTGGTAGACGGCATTCCCGTATCCCTTGAACATATTGTACACGATGCCGAAAAAGTACTGGACGATACATTGGAAGAGTTTATGGATCTAGCTGAGGAGAAGCAAGAGAACTGCAAAAATGACTTGAACCAATACATGGAAGATGACTATTCTGCTGTTTCGGGCGTTGCTTTTGCTACCGATGATCAAGACGCATCTAGTACTGCCGACGAAACTTCCGCTGATACCTCAAATACACAGCAGCAAGATGATGATGGTCCTACAACCAACGAAGAAGTCGTATGACGGCTTTTTCTTGATGACATCAGATAAATCATCACGGGGATGAATGGGGATCTTTAGGAGGGAGGCGAGCAGTCTCTCAAATTATTTTCTTATTATTACACGACGATGCATAGGAATAATCCATTGTACATTACCATATTAGATCAAACATGCACATATCTTATTTCTACATCTAGATTTTCATTGCTTTAACGATAGCCAAAACCTAAATTAACGAGACGAAGACGTCGTGGTGGTTGAGAGAAAATCTACCCCTTTTTTTGAAACATCATGCTTCGACGTACTACACTAGCTTTTCTCGTGTTTCATCTCTCATCACGAATCAAGGATCATCAAAACAAACATCATTCTATTTTATTTGACTATCATCTACCGACACAAACAATTCATAATTACTACCATCACCACATTACAATTCATTGGTCTGAAGCAATACAACTCATAGACACAAAGCACTCAATTACGGAATGGACGGTTTCCGATAGAGCATTGAAAGAATAATTTCTGGAAACGCAATCAGAGACAAGAGACAAGAACAACCCCACTCGACTAGGCATTAGGCTGTTCCAAGACGAATCCGATTTCCGCAACTTGTTGATTGGTTGGTTAATCAATTGATCGGTTCATGCTCTAAGAGAGAAACATCATGTCGGGACAAGCACAATCGTCGTATCCTCTGACGCAGGCGGTCAACAAGCATGATCTCCTCTGCGTAAAGGGTGCCTCCGATTCGTCGTCCTCTTCGGCGGTTGTCTTTTCCAGCACATCGGAACTCTTCAAGAAAGTTATCAACTATGATGACAAAGATTTTGCGAGGAACGGCAAACCGGAGCAAAAGGGGTTTGTGTATTCCTACAAGGATGGGCCAGAATATCCAGGTGTGTGTCTTTTTTGTGTTTCTTTTTGTCATATCGATTGGTCTATGCTCCAATCATGCTTGCGGGAGTTTCTTTATATCTACCAAACCTTTTCTTTTTGTATTTCTAAACAAATCTCTTCTTCGCTTCTATCAAAATGGTCACAACAACGCGTGTTCTTTTTTGCCATGTGTTATAAACTCCAGGCCCTCTCTCGCGGTCGCTCCTAGGTGTTGGGGTATGCCGACCGATCGCTCAGTGCTGTGCGAAAGATTGTCGATGTGGATTCATCGGAGGACGGGGGATTGGTCTGTGACGGATTACATATCTGTACAGTGGCGGTGAAACTTGCCGACGAAGCCAAGCGATACGAACGCCTCGAACCAAAGCACAAGGTCAATTCCCCCGCCTTTGCCAAGTATATCACCCAGCTCCGCGAATCTAGAAAGGTGGCAATCCTCGCCAAGGACAAATACGATCGATTCGGGATGTTGGTCCCCTTTGAACGAACCCCAGAGAAGCCTGACGGGGCAAAATATGGGGCCAACGATTTCGCCGCCCGTGTTTACATTGGAGAAATCAAGGAAGTCATTAATTTTCTGGCATCATCCTCCGGCGGAAATAGAGCCAGCGCCGAAAGCGATTCTGGTGGCTGGAAACCATCAACACCGCCTCTACCACTCGGTGGTTGGAAGCCAACAACCCCTCCAATGCCTTCGGGAGGCGGCGGAAATCCCTGGGAAAGCAACGAAAATGACGGGCCAACATTCCGGCCCGAGGAAGACGACGACGACGATGGGCCAACGTTTCGACCTGACAACGATGATGACAATGGAGGTGGATGGAAACCATCCACTCCTCCGATGCCACAAGGTAATAGCAGTAGCATGCCCTGGGAAACGACGGAAGACAAGGGTGAAAGCAGCAGCAGCGCTATGCCTTGGGAAGATTCAAACAACAACAGCAATGACGACAATAAGACTAGTTCGATGCCCTGGGATAATAGTGGAGACAATGATAACGAAGGAGGAGCATCATCATCGATGCCTTGGGACAATAGCGGAGATAATGACAATGAGGGAGGGACATCGTCATCAATGCCTTGGGACAATAGTGGAGATAATGATAACGAGGGAGGGACGTCGTCATCGATGCCTTGGGATACCGCAGGGGGAGACGAAGCAGCTTCCGATCCTCCATTTTCGACCAAGAAGAGATCTTTCGAAGACATGAATCAACAAAATGATGATGTTGCTGACGAAGAGGAAAAGAAAGATCCCGGTGGGAACACCTTCCACTCCAACACTGGTGCCGCTGCTGCCGATAACTTTTATTCAAATCTTACCCGAAATCTTAGCACTCGTGACAAATCCATTCTGTATCACATGAAGTGCTTCAACAACTGGGTAAAGGCCACACAGATTGCCGAGCTCGATCCAAATACCGGAACACACAAACAACCTCTCCGTGTACTTGATCTGGCCTGCGGAAAGGGAGGTGATCTTACCAAGTGGACTATCCACAAGCGAGGCATGAGGAACTATGTGGGCATTGACGTCGCAAGAGGTTCGCTAAAGGACGCAGCCGAGCGCGCTAGAGGAATGCGCAAGAAGAACAAACTGACCAAGGCTGTCTTCTCCTGTGCCGATCTGGGATCTGATGTTCCTGGGCGGTTCAAGCATTCCCGATCGAAAAAGCTACAGAAACTCCTAACCTGGTCCCTCGAGGACGAGGCTCCCTTCGAGAGCGGAGAACCGGAATTCAATATGGTAGCTGGAGGGGGAATATCGCTACACGACAAATTCGATATTGTGTCCATCCAGTTTGCCATCCATTACATGATGCAAACCGGAACACGCGCGAGACGTTTCTTTCACACCGTCAGCCAGCTTTTAGACATTGGGGGGAATCTCGCATTTACAACGATCGATGCGAGAGTCGTTATTGACCACATGATGAATCTTGGCCATAATTACCATTTCGAAGACGGGAAAGAACCAAGCTTTAACGAGGTTGTTGTGGAAGCAGGTGGAGGTGCCTGTAGGCTCAAATTCGAACCGCACATTGTCAAGAAACTTCTCCAGTGTCGCGCCGATGGAACAAAGGGAGAAGAAGACTTGTTTGGGCTGGAATACACCTTTACGCTGGTGGAAGGAGAAGATCACGCCGCGGGAATGGGAGACGCTGTGAACTTGCCGGAATGGTTGATTCCAATTCCGGTGCTGGTGGCCTTGGGGAAGGAAGCTGGACTGGAACTCGAATACGCCCATAATTTTCACGAGTTCTACCAAGCCCACAGTGACCCTAGCACCCACCATTCCGCGCACATGCTCCTCAAAAACATGAAGGTTCCAAACCGCCTCGGAACGATATCCGAAGAGGAATGGAGCATTAGTCGGTTGTACCTGGCGGTGAAATTCAAAAAAGTACGAGAATCCACTATTGTTATCAACGAGGATGGCGAGGCAGAACAAGGTGATGAAGAGGAACAACAGGAAGAAATCGAGGAACCACCACCCAAACCCAAGGTCGAATTGGACCCAATCAAAGCTAAAAAGATGTATCCAATGGCCATGATGAAGGCGAAAAGAGCTGCTGGTGATCAATGGAACTCGTTGACGAGAGATGAGAAGGAAGAGTTAACTCAGATCGAGCTGGTAAAGCTTGCTGCAAAATGAACTACCAATTTCAACACGTCAAATTTATTTGGTTTCCTTTGGCGAATAATAATAATAATAATTTTTTCTAGGAGCACGTCTGACAGCTCAATGATACTAGATTACTGCAGGAAACCTGTTGTGAACTCTAATTTGCGATAGAGGTTTCGAAACCTAAAGAAAGTATACATCGTAATGTAAACTTTCATCTCGTATTTTTTTTTCTGAAAATGTGGGAGCAAGAGAAATTCTTCGAGCGATGCCAATTCTGATTCCACGTGGAAGGCAATAACTGGCTCATGTAACTTAGGTAGTTCTTGGTCCAAATTCTGCAACACATCACACAAACCATCCATCACGTCGTTTTCCTACCGAAATCAGAATGATTTCCCCAATCGATCTTCTTCGACAGAGAATTATGAACAGAACAACGTTGTTCAAAAATTGAAGTTGTCCTCCTTGTACTTCAACGACTAGTATTCGTCATCCACGGCATTGTTTGCTTGATTCAAATCTTCTTTTCCTTGTGCCAATACAAGCGCATCTTCAGAATCTAACGCACCTCTACAATATTCTGCACGAATGAAACCGCTGTCATCCGATTTCATCAGCCAGCCCGCCATGGCAGACATCACGTCGAAAGGTGCCTTTGAAAACCAAAGTCGTTCCCTCTTTCCTGTCATGCGACGGCGCCGTTTTGTTCCTATGACATTGGTGGTAGCGATATCTATTTTGGCAACGATGCCCGCATCTCTCGTTACGTCCTTTGTTTCTCCATCCGCTATCACAAAAGCAACAACATCCTACGCAATCCACACAAGGGGAAGCAGCGATCGATACTCATCCCGACTCTCGGCATCTGGCGGAAACAAGAAAAATCTAAGCAGCTCCGAGCGGGAACGACGAGACGAAGACCGACGGCGGAATGAACGAAAGGATGACGTGATCATTGGAAAAACATCTGCAAAGCGGGATGCAACCGATTATCCCATCGACCCGGAGGCGACCGAACGTGAATTTCTGCGGCGAGCCTCCCAGGAGGAACGGATGGTTCACGAATTCACCGGACAGGGAATGAACAGAATGAAGTCCCTCCAACTGGAGGAGGCTGATCAATGGTTCGATAAGGTTTTCGAGTTGCGACCAGAGGCCTACCTTTGGCAGGCTGGAATCGTCAAGTTTTATCTGGGAAATTTAGAAGGCGCTGCCGAAATCTTTGCCAGGAGTGCTTCCCAATTCGAAATAAAGTTTGGACCGATGGGAATGGGCCCAGCGAGCGAGGAGCGGATTTGGAGGAACGCTGCAGAGCTGAAATACATTTCCTTGATGAACAACAAGGGTCAGAAAAAATATTTCGAAGAGAAACTTGAGGGCGTCTGTCGGATTGCCCAAATCGTTGAAGATGATGAAATCGACGAAAGCATGCTGGGAGCAGAGACCCGAAAAGTCCATCGGCTCGCAAGAGAACTCTTTGATGCTTCGGCGAACCAAGACAAGCCAAAAGAAGTTGTTTCCCGTGCGATGCTCCTTTCATTTGCCGGAAGTAACCCTGGAGAAAGCAACAGCATTCCAACGATATCGCGGGACATCAAAAAGCGCAAGCTCAACGCTTGTTATTTTTTGGCACTCCATTACGACGTTACGGGAGAGGTCGAGGAAAGCAAAAAGTGGATCAAAACGGCATTTAAACTTTGCAGCATGAATGCAGGAAAATCCGACGACATTATGGACACTCTTCCGCTGCTTCACATGACTGCCCGGGATTGGTTCGACGATGACCCGTATGACGAAGACGAGGACGAAGTGATTGGTAACGAAGGAGTCGAGTCTGAATTGAACACCGAAGTTTCCGCAAAGAAACGCACGTCACCGCCGGATGCGGGTAAAACAAGTGGTAAATCCGAACACATGAGCGACGCCTATTCAGATCCAGTGTTGGAGGCTTCTATTATGGAAGACGTATCAAAAATGAAATTCAACGACATTCGAGACGCTCTTAGAATACGAGGAATTTCTGCCACTGGCTCCAAAGAGACTTTGAAGGAGCGATTATTCATCTCTCTTATGGACGATGCTGGCTATCAATCGGGATTTGCTCCGTAGTCAGCACATGAGCAAACAACGATACTATTTCATACTCCAAATAGACACACTCAGCTACTTGCGCAAGCAATCTAATATTCGCTTAGACAATAATTCGCTTAGAAATCTCAGTTTTGGTTGAATTTCCCACGCTACTATTCTTTAATTTCCCCCACATGCATTCATTTGTGACATCGATCAGCAGTGGCACATATATCAATACGAAATATCTGCTTCCGGTCGCTGTTTCTTCCGAGTCATGTTTTGGATGTGTTTTCCCTCCCAAAACAGCAAGTCTTCATTGGCCTCATCGTTTTTTGTTTGAACCAGCCTGAGCTTCTTGCGGAGAGAGGACCGCTTTTTTAGTTATGAAAAAGTGTCGGAAGCATTATTTAGAGAAAGAAGAAACGAAGTAAAAGAGCACCGAAATTTCATCAATTGAAATATGATTTCAAAAAAGTTTGGGCAAACTTGACACATCGATTGAACACATTGTTTTAGATGACACTCACCGTTGCAATAGCTTCACGAACTTTATTCGAAAGGGCGGTGATTTCAAGGTCCTCTCGCCCAATCACACTTTGTTGTTTGTTACCCTTGGACTGTTCATTGGCATCTGTGTTATCCCCAGCACAGCTTCTTCTACCGATTCGTTCTTCGCGATCAATCGCTTCCTGGACTTCTTTGGTCTCCCGAAGAAGGCTTTCCTCCCTCTCTTTCGAATCCTTTATTTGGGCACGAAGCTCCTCCAAGCGCTTCTGTCTTGCTTCCATCGCCTTTTGTTTCGAATCCACTATTGTTTCCAATACCTTGATGTAGGTATCCATCTTTGCAATGTTTGGTCCATAGAAAGACGTGGCTTGCTGCTTTCGCTGATCGGTGAGTTGTTGAATTCTCTCTTCGGATTCGAGGGTCTCTTGGTCGATAGCCCTTGTCTGCTTGCGGCATTCCTCAATCTTGTCTTGAACCACGAAGAGTTCCAACTCGACGGCGTTTCGTTCGTTGGTTGTTTGTAGCAAGCTCCTGCGCTGTCGATTGTTGGTGGCAATTTCGGCTTCTCGTTTTTGTTGGAGGTCGAGAAGGGTGCATCGGAGAGCCTCTGCCTTGCGCTGTTCGTCCTGCAGCACCCGGGCACGTTCTCGGATTCTCCGGGCCACGGTCATCATGTCATTTCCCATGGGACTCTCCGCGGTAGCAGTATTCCTCGTATGAACAAAAGGGCTCGTCGCCTCGTCATTGGCAGAATTTTTTCTGTTTTCTTGCATGGCCCTGAATTCTTTTTGAGTTGTACTCTACTATTCGGAGAGAGGAATTCGTCTTTTGTGCAGCTGTCCTATGGTGGATTATGAATAGTTATACGTTAGGGTATAAACACAAACATAAAGATCAATGACAGTGACAATCAGCTATCGAGAAGGAGCTCGGACAAGCGATATGACAAGCAAACAAAGAAAAGTTTTCTTCGAAACGATTTTCTTCTTCTATCAAGAAAAATGAACATTTTCGCGCCTTGCAGATTTCTGTCACACTTTTTCCACGACGAAAGAAGAACGAATATTTTGAAACCACGGGTGAATATATGAACAAAATATCAGACATATTTTGCGTAGAAGCTCAGTAGGCATTTATTCATGTATCATATGTATGATCGTATGAATCGCAAGGTTGGTTGCGCGTGAGCTGTCAACCATCTGTTCACAACGCATCTCCTCTTCAAGAATCAGCGATGATGGATTTTTCACCTGATGTTCTGGCTGGCTTCTTTTTTCCATCAATGTTTAGGGGTTTGCTCCAACATCAACACAGTCAACCAAAAGTAGAATCAACACGAGACACTTCTCAAAATCAATCAGACTAGATTAGTTTCATCTCGGCTCGAAGATCCAGAAATAATCTGTTTGAAGACAAGCGCTCTTCAAGTCATTCTTCCCACCTCGCCAAGCGTACAATCCATTTCAACCAACAACCATGAAGACGTCTTTCGCGCTTTCGAATCTGCTGTTATTGTCCAGTAGCGCAAGCTTTGCCGCTTCTTTCGCCTTTCAGAATGCGGGGCTGGAACAACGAACTTCCGTAATCCTGGGTGCCCGAAAAAAGGCAGCTTCCAGCGATGAAGACGAACGAGAAGCGGGCAAGCCTTCGATGGACCCCGCCAAGCGCGCAGCCCTTCAGGGAGTCCTCACCCAGATCGAGCGCAACTACGGCCGTGGGTCGGTGGTGCGATTGGGAGATGCCGGCCACATGGTGGTCGATTCCACTCCAACGGGATCGCTGACCCTGGACGCTGCGCTGGGAGGTGGCTTCCCCAAGGGCAGAGTTGTTGAGATTTACGGACCAGAATCCTCCGGAAAGACCACCCTTGCTCTCCATGCCATTGCGGAATGCCAAAAGAAGGGTGGCACTGCCGCCTTTGTTGATGCCGAACACGCTCTCGACCCTGTATATGGTACGTGCATGAATGTTTGTCATGCTTTTGCTCTATTGCAAAGTTGAGTGTTCTCGAAACAGAAATGATGACGTTAAGCTAACCCTTTTCCTTGCCACAATGTCTATAATTTAATACCTTTTGGTGTTTTTTATTTCTCTTCGTCCTCATTTTAAATTCCCACAGCTGCCGGATTGGGAATCGATGTCGATGATCTTTATGTGAGCCAACCTGATTGCGGAGAAATGGCGCTTGACATTGTCGATAAACTTGTTCGAAGTTCAGCTGTCGACGTCATCGTTGTCGATAGCGTTGCAGCGCTTGTTCCTAGAGTTGAGCTCGAGGGCGATATGTCTGATTCCCAGATTGGTTTGCAGGCGAGGCTCATGTCCAAGGCGATGCGCAAGATCACTGGTTCCCTAGCGCTAAGTCAGTGCACGGTCATTTTCTTGAACCAACTTCGATCCAAGGTTGGCGTCATCTATGGATCTCCCGAAGTTACCTCCGGAGGAAATGCTCTCAAGTTTTACTCGTCCGTTCGGCTTGACACCCGTCGCAAGGAAATTCTTCCCGACAACACTGGAATCCGCGTCAAGGTCAAGGTCGTTAAGAACAAGGTGGCAGCACCATTCAAGGCTGTAATGCTAGATATTATCTTTGGAGAAGGAATCGATTCCGATGGATGCATGCTGGATGCAGCACTAGATCTGGGCGTTATGGAGCGCAAGGGCAGCTGGTATGCGTACAATGGCGAAAATCTGGCACAGGGCCGCATCAAGTCGCTGGATCTGGTAAAGAACGATCCAGCACTGCGAGCGAAGATCGAGGCGGATGTCCGCGAAGCCCTAGCCAACTTTGGTAAAAAGGATGACGATGTCGATGATGAAGAAGACATTCCCACGTATGACGTTGGGGCAAGCATGGACGCAGCCGTTGCGGAAATCGGGTCATTGGAGGAAGATACAGCCGCAGAATTCGAATAAACAGAAAATGTGTGAAATGCAGAGAAGAATTGATTTATTTAACCCGAAGGGAGGGAAAAGACGAATCAATCTCTTTGAGATAATTCAAATCGAAACTGAAAACGTAGAAGCGACGATTGCATAAAGCCTAGAGGGATTTCCGAACATTTTGTTCCATTCCGTCGAAAAAGATCAATTCACGTTCTGCCTCGATTTGATCGGATGAGAATATAATTATCTTTGAAAATGAATTTTGTGTGAGTATCAATTGTTTCGATTTTCGGGGCTTCAAAAGGGAAAACTTGAAGCATCTTCTACGTGAATTGGCATCACCCAATTGTTTGGCAAACACAAGAGTTAATAGATTGTAAAAAGTGAATCTATAGATAATAAGTTAGTAATTTTAAAACATATCTGTTTGTATTGGTTATTGATCATTAGCCCCGTTCGTCTTGATCTGTTTCGTCCGGTGCGACTCCTACTTTATGCATCGTTGCGTTGAGCAGAAACATCTGTTCCTTTTGTTAGCACTCTGCTGATCCGGTATTGCTATACCGTATCTCGGCTTGATTGAAATTCGCAATGTTTTTCTGTATGCTTTCATCAAATTTTTGGGACAGTTGGTTTGATGCCGAAGCCGTCTTATCATTCTGGCGATGGAAAGGATTCATGACCTCTCGAACATACAATTCGTGGGTTTCCTCCAAGAGTTGCTTTGCATCGCTTTCTGTATCCGCGGCAAAATTTGGCCCGTCGTCCTCCATAATAACCAAGATCTTGGTCTGGGAGTTGGTCAGATATCCGTAGATGCGAGTTTCTTCAAATGGAAGCAAGAGGCCAACAAAGTTCTTGTGTTTGTCGCCTTTGAGCGGCTTTTTCTTTCCATCCATAGTTTTCGTAAGCTGCTCCAATCGGTCGAGTGCTGCATGTAGGGCAAACCAGCACTTGCTCGATGCTGCTTGCGTACTGCCCGTGGACAGGGGTTTTAGACCAAATAACGCGGCATCGTCTTCGCCATTCTCTGTTTCGTGTTCCGAGAGAAACTCACGGACGTAAAGTGGCTCGTTGTTCCTTCCGATGATAGCTATACCGACGGCTGCCATGTCTGTGTCCGAACGATTGATAAATGAATAGGATAATTGATGTATAAGTGTCTATGTGTGTAAAGACTTTTCAACAATTACTTCCAGTGAGGACCATTGTGGAAGTGAAAATGGCAGCATTCGTGAACATAACAACATGAACGTTGAAGACTTCTTTTCCAAAGTTCAGTCCCGCAAGGCGCAGTCGCTATTGGCATCATTTTTGGAGAAAATTTTATTTCTCAGAAATCAGAAACATCATCTCGTCATTTTCATTTCTCTTTCCATCAAACCTCTTCTCAGAAAAAGTAGGACAAGAAACGAAAATTTTGGTCAGACCAGAAGCACAAATGAACGAAGAAAGTTCCGATAGCTCTCTATCATCGCAAGGCAACTATTCGTATCTCGTGATGTTGTCTTCACGCGTCTCATCAAAGCAAACGAGCAAGTTTGTTTCCAAGAGGAAACCCTCGTCTAGTGGAACAGCGATCGTTCCCGACGCAACAGCTTCGCCCGCTACGATTGGAACAAGGGGAGACGAGTTGTCATTGGCAAATCACAAGTTCGCTAAAAAATCGCAATTCGGCCTAGCAGATGTCACCAATCATCAGCCAAGAAATCGATTTCAACGGCACTCTGTTTCCGACGAGAAGGACACGAAGCAAGACACCTTCGTTAGATCTCGTTTGCACGAGAAACAAAGTCAGGGACAACAACTAATGCCACCACCCAAAGAAGGAATGGCCAATATCATGCTTCTCCAACGACAAAATCGAATGTGCGAAAGTCGTGGTGCATATTCGAGAAAGAAAACTCCGCCATACAATCCTGACGGGTATCACTTCACCAACCTTTCTGATGGAACTCCAGTGTATAGCTCGTCGCCATTTTATTCCAGGTCGATCGGAGACGACGAAGAGAGCAAGAAAGATATCGATGATGACGAGGAGGAAGGAGAGATGAAAAACATACCACCTTTGGTACAGTCAGGAGCTTCATCGCCTTCTCAAAGATCCTTCCGAAAAAGGGATGGCAACCTCCAAGGTATACTTTCTGTCGATAAAAGTAGCAACATTCCCATTGCCGAATCATCATGTGTAACTCATTCGGGAGTTGTTGGAGAGGACAAAATCACCAATAAAGAATCATTTGGTGATCGATACTACGACAGAAGTTGCGATGATGAAAACGACAACAGTGGAAAGAAGAGAAAGAATATATCTCCAACCCCCAACGAAGATAGTCGATGTGGTGACGATGGTTTGAAGGAGGAAGAAGACGCGGGAGAATCGATGCTAAATACCACCAATACGAACGAGCCACTATTCAAGGATATCATAGGACATCAATCCGTGAAGCTGCGACTCGACGAAGTTTTGTTACCCCTGGCTTTGCCAACAAATCTCTCACGATCAATTCTCACGGGAGTTAGATCGTTGGCAGCATCCATTTTCATGTATGGACCACCTGGATGCGGAAAGGTCTGTAAAACAATTGTTGACGATTTTGATTTGTGTTCGTATTGTAAATTGACCTCTTTCCGTTCTAACCTTTCTTCTTTTTGTTCGCGAACCTATACAACAGACACAACTCGCCAAGGCTGTTGCAGGCGAAGCACGTGCTGCCTTCCTTTCGATTGGACCCAGCGATATCTTGAGCAAATATGTTGGGGAATCGGAGGAAGCAGTTCGATCCGTTTTTGCGGAAGCTATTCGACTGGCAAAGAACAATACTGGTGGAAACAGATGTACTGTTCTATTCTTTGACGAAATCGATGCCCTGGGACAATCGAGAGGCACTGTTGGCAGCAACAGCAAAGGGGGAAAGGCTAGTTCGACCACTCAGGGTGGTGGAAGTGGATCTGGCGACAATTCTTCACGACGCGTTTTGGCAGAGCTACTTATCCAACTCACGAAGGTGAATAATTCCAATGGGACTTTTGACTCGACATTACTATCGGAAAGAGAGAAAGATAGCATCGAAGAAGAAAATGAGAACGGAGAGCTTAATCTCAAATCGATAGAAGAAATAGATGATAGCGGGGATTCCATCTCATCAGGAGATACACTCGTGGAAGGAAAAGACGAATGTGATGCTCTGGAATGCAAATCGACGAACTTGGACATTCGAGGTGTGAGAATTATTGTGGTAGCAGCGACCAATCGTCCGGAAGATTGTGATTCAGCACTGATTCGACGATTCGCGGTGCAAGTGAAGGTTGGATTGCCGAATGCGAAGGATAGACGAAAAATGTTGAAACGAAGTATGAGAGATATTGATCACACAATCACGAAAAAGCAGTTTTGTGATATATCGTTGATCACAGATGGCTGGTCGGGATCTGACTTGCAGAGTCTCGCAAGAGAAGCTGCTATGGCGCCAGTAAGAGAATGTATCCGGAGAGCCGCTCAACTGAAACGACGGCGGTACGTGTTCAAATCCCATCGTGGAAAGAAGAAGAGGCATAGGATGGGCGATGAAATGATGGGCTGTATTTCTGACGATAGCGGTACTGGTGATGACGATGATTCTCTCGAAGGATCCAAGAAAAGCCTTCTGGAAGAATTCCGCACTCTGAGACCTGTAAGTATTGGAGATTACAAAAATGCGTTAGCGTTTTGTTTCAGTCGAATGTACAGCAACTTGCATGATTCGCCACTGGCGGAATTCGGTTGGATCGAGGACGGCATGGGCAATCGCAATAAAAATTGTAACGGTGGTTTGAATGAGCACTATGATAGTAGCTCTGACGAAGAAGACGACGAGGATGACTAACGTAAGCACGGAGACACCATGAATGGAAACGTAAATTGTAAATAATGTGTGCTATTATAAATATGAAAATAGCTAAGCTAGCTATAATACGTCTCTTCTTTCTAACATCCAGAACAAAACTAAATCGATTCGGGCAATAAAATAACGGAGTGACGAGTTTTCTATAATGTATATTGTGTTTCGAATGCAAACAGCGTGGTGCATTTACATTACATTCCCATGCCAGGCATACCTCCCATGCCTCCCATTGGTGGGCCAGCAGGGCCTCCCTCCATTGGCTTGTCGACAATCATGGATTCCGACGTAGTGAGAAGACCCGCTACGGAGGCAGCATCGACGATACCCGTTCGGGTAACCTTGGTGGGATCGATGATTCCAGCGGCAATCATATCGGTGAAGACTCCGTTTTGCGCATCGAAACCCATTTCAACGGGAGTTCCTTCCTTGATGAGCTCGCCAACGATGACGGCTCCTTCCTCTCCGGCATTGGAGGCAATTGTTGTCAGAGGAGCTCGGAGAGCCTTCATGACGATGTCAACTCCGATCTTTTGGTCCATGTTTGTGGCTTTTTCCTCCTTGACCTTTTCCAACAAGGTAGAGCAGTGCAACAAAGCCTTTCCTCCACCGGGGACGATTCCTTCCTCGACGGCGGCACGGGTGGCGTTCAATGCATCGACAACACGGTCCTTCTTTTCACCAACTTCAACCTCGGAAGCACCTCCAACGCGGATGACAGCAACACCGCCAGCAAGCTTGGCCAATCGTTCCTGGAGCTTCTCTCGCTCGTAATCGGATTTTGTCGTTTCGATGGAAGCCTTGATAAGGTCGCATCGTTCTTTGAGTCCTTCGGAATCTCCGGCTCCTCCCAAAACAACGGTGTTGTTCTTGTCAACCTCAATCTTTTTGCATCGTCCCAATTGTTCGGGAGTGGTTTCTTCCAACTTCATGCCCATTTCTTCGGAGATGACAGTTCCGCCGGTAAGAAGAGCCAAATCTTGCATGGTAGCCTTGCGGTTGTCTCCGAATCCAGGAGCCTTGACGGCGCAAACCTTAATGCCTGCTCGAAGTTTGTTGACAACCAATGTGGCCAAGGCCTCGCTGTCGACGTCCTCGGCAATAATCAACAAGGAGCCTTGGCTCTTGATGACCGATTCCAAAACGGGGACAAGCTGTTGCAAACTGCTAACCTTCTTCTCAACCAACAAGATGTGGGGATCTTCCAATACGCAAGTTTGGGTCTTAGCATCGGTGATGAAGTAGGGGCTGATGTATCCGCGTTCGAATTTCATTCCTTCAATGACTTCCAATTCGTCGTTGAGTGTCTTTCCGTCTTGAACGGTGATGACACCTTCCTTACCGACTCGTTCCATGGCATCAGAAATAAGAGTTCCAACCTCAACATCGGAGTTGGCAGAAATAGTACCAACCTGGGCGATTTCTTCCTTGCTGGTGATGGGTCGGCTGATCTCTGTGAGAGTAGCTACAACGGAGTCGACGGCCAAATTGATTCCTCGTCGCAAATCTTGTGGGTTCAAACCAGCAGCGACGGCTTTGCAGCCCTCGGAATAAATAGCACGGGCCAAAACGGTAGCGGTAGTGGTTCCGTCTCCAGCAATATCGTTGGTCTTGGAAGCGACGCTCTTGATGAGCTGGGCACCCATGTCCTCAAAGGGATCCTCGAAATCGATCGACTTTGCGACCGTAACACCATCCTTGGTAATTTTTGGTGGTCCGTATGGCTGGGCGATAATAGCGTTTCGTCCCTTAGGGTCCGAGAGTAACCTGCGAGTTTGTTGAATTGCAAGGAAAGGAGTTTGAATAAAGGTTGGTGAGTATAAATCTCAATAACAAAAAACATCTGTTTTATCCATTTTTTCGTCGAAAATCTAAAATCGACGGCTGGGTTCTCATGGATTTTTTCCCTTTTTGTTTCGAGGATTCCGTTTTGTTGATATGATACCACACAAAAATGGAATTTTGGAATTCGCGATTCCCGGCGAATGAAAGGTGTGTGACTCGGCAGCTGTTTCCTTTCGAAAAATCATTTGAAACATACCTGAACGGCATCGGCCAAAGTGTTAACTCCAGCCAGCATGGCTTCGCGTCCTTCAACACCAAACTTGATTTCTTTACTCATGTAACGAAGAGCACCTCCATTGTTGCTCTTTCGAGAGACGGCTCTGAGGCCTCTTTGCAATCCTGATCGAAGCATGATGAAAAAATTTCTTGGGATTTCGGAAAATTATGAGATTTGAAACGGGAAACTGTATCGTGTACGGTGAGGAGATGGCGATACAAAATTGTGGACGCCGATGGGGCTGAATGGACGACAAGAAAGTGAGAAAGCAAGAAACCCATTGATGAATGGTGTGCAAATTCACCGTAGCACGACGAGAAGAAAATCGAAGAAATTCGACAATCGCGCAACTCCGCGCAAAAATTTGCAATCGTGCAGAATGGATGAATGAATCATCAAGTTAGTCGAGCTAGTCGTTTGGATCACGCTTGTGATCAATTTTGAATTATTTCTCAATGACGCAACACGAACATTTTGAAAAGAACAACATGACATGGGCGAACGACAAGAAGATGATGATTGAATCTATTGCTAATATTGTTCTGGTGTCATTTCCAAGAAGTTATTGTGCACTGAGATGGGTTGACAGCCCTCTTTGATATATTCCATACTTACAACATAATGAATATCACGATGAAGGAACTTCGGAAACTGCCCATCCTCGCCCAGCGAAGATGTAACGCGGGGATATCTTTTCGTTGCTTTGCATCGCTGGGAAGATCGCAGTTTTCGGAAAGATTTGCTGGAAGATCATCGCGTTACTCCAAGAATGATATTGGGGAACATGTCTTGACTATCTCAACTAGAAATTCAAACAAGCGATGCTTGTCTTCCTTGTCGAAAGAGGCTGCAACACAGACACAAGATTTTCCACCAAGCAATCGATGGATGGCCGTCCCACCCGCAAACCTCGTTCATTTGTCAATCGGTGGAGTGTATGTGTACAGTATGTGGACTCCAGCCATGACGCAAGCCCTGGGTGTTGTTTCGAGTGCACCTCTGGATTGGACGCATTCCCAGGTTCTGCCAGTGTTTTCTTGTGCGGCCATTTCCCTTGGGTTGACGACACACTTTTTTGGAAGTTGGGTGGAACAGGCTGGACCTCGCAAGGCGGGAACGGTTGGGTCGCTGCTTTGGTCTGCAGCGCTGATCACAACGGGAACGGGTGTCTACCTTCACGAATTGCCTCTCATATACGCCGGGTATTCTGTTTTCGGCGGAATCGGCTGGGGCCTCATGTATCTAAGGTGAGAATGTTGACAAGCGCTTATGCTGAATATTATCGCTTGGTACTATTTAGTCATTCCGAACGAAGTGATATGATTCTCTAATATGACATGCCTTTTGAGTAGCCCTGTTACGACAGTCATGAAATGGTTTCCAGATCGACGAGGGTTGGCCTACCGGTATTGCCCTGAGTGCTTTTGGAGTGGGTGCTGCCTATCGCACCAGCAATGATTCACACCGCTATGGAATACTTTGCAGTTGCTCCCGACTATATTGGCCCTTTAGCTTCGGCAGGAGAATCGTCATCTTTCGTTGAATTAGCAACATTATCGGATGGATCTCAGGTTGTTGCCGATCATTCCCCTTTGGGAACCCCTGGTCAGCCTGTGGTTGTGGCAACAGAAGGAGACATTAACAAATTTCACAACATCGAAACAGGTGCAGGTGCATATGCTCTCGGAACAGGTGATACGGGAGCTGCGAAAGCACTCTGGGCAATGGGATCGCTCTATGGAGGTATGGGATTATTAGGAAGTCGATTCATGATGCTTCCAAATTCCAAAGTGGACACCAAAAGGTCCCGTTAAAGAATCAGTCAAAGCTTGAAAACGACACATCAGAAATCACGAATAGCAACGACGTTGGTCTCCCTTCGTCGTATGTTACATCCTCGACAACTCAATACCCCTTGCTTTGGCTGAGCGTCTTTGGCAATGCCACGGGTGGGACTTGCCCTCTTGTCCTCTAGCAAGCTCATGATGACCGATATCTGGGCAGGCGTAGCACCATCCTATCGTGACAGCATCCTTCACCACCGGATACGTATCGTCCCTTGGTATTGGTATGGCTGCTGGACGCTTTGGGTGGAGCGCCCTTTCGGATTCTTTGGGACGGAAAAATACGTATGCAATCTTTGGACTGGGAATTCCCGTCGTCGGGTTAGCACCCTATCTAGCGCATGCCGCTACGGCCAGCAACGATGTGGTTCTTCCGTATTTGACTGCATTTTACTCGGGGAGCATCCTGGCTATTACCTTTTACGGAGGCCTCTTTTCGGCGCTGCCCGCCTACATTGCCGATTTGTTCGGACAAAAGCACGCTGGCGCGATTCACGGAAAATTGTTAACTGCTTGGGCTGCCAGTGCTGTCGTTGGGCCCATGGGGCTGGGGTATATGCGAAGCCATTCGGTTTCGAGTGCCATTTTGGGATCTTCTAGATACTACTCGACTACCAAGGGTGGTGAAAAGGGTGCTGCTGCCTTTGAGCAAGCCTTTGGTTGCGGCCTTCGGAGACACAGAGAACAATACAGCGATTGATTGATGCCAAAACCATTTCGATAGGACGCCTCATGGAGTTGATGCCGGAGGGGACGGTGGATCCTACACCTTTCATTTACTGATACTACGTGTTATGCTGCCGCAGGATTGATGGGTGTAGCCTTTTTGGCAAACCAAGCAATTCGACCCTTGGATTTTGTACAGATCGCGAATGATTTGGATAAGAACGATGGAGCTGTGACAAACAAAAAACACAACTGATAACAAAATTGTAAATCATTAAAAGAATTCTATTGCTTATTGCTCTATCAATGTTGCTTCAGGTAGATCCAATATTTATGCATTGGCGTCGAGCTCAAAACCCTCCTTGTCGAACAATTTTGGAGTCAGCTTTTCCGTGTCGACATCGACGGTCGCCCCCAATACCTTGAGAAAGGCATTGTGGTGAACGTAGAGCTTTGGCAGCCCAGTCGTCGAGGGCATCTTTGGGCGACTTGGGGTTTCCCTCCTCATCGACTTCCAAGGAAACACCCTCGTCCTGCTCGTGGAGTTCGTCCTTGTTGACAAACGAAAAGGAAAATACCATTCGAGGTTCTCCTGTCGAAGACTGATTGTAGTTGAGTAATATCCCATCTTTCGATGTATTTTCCAGGAGCTTTTTGAAGAGAGTTCGGGAGGTTTCCTGTCAGCTTCGACGGCCGCTTTACGGGGAATAAATTTCTTTTTTCTCTTGGATTTCCGCAGAGGAGCACCGCCTTATGAGAGGCGACGACAGAGGCGATTGTGGAGGTTTTGTAACATCGTCGATCTTGCCTCCTATTGTTTTTGTCACTTTTACAATAGGTTTATCTTCACTATTTTCCATCCGAGTCGTCGATACAGAATAAGAACGTCCGATATTCCAATGATGAATAGGAAGGGCGGGTGATATCGTATTGCTGTTTGTAACAACGGCATCCAGCTGTGTCATTATGGCACGATTCGATGGTGCCATCGCTGCTTGCGAGAAGGCGGGAATCCGTTTTGCGGACCGCCGAAAGATGGTATTTGCTGTATTCATTGTGGTTGTTTTCTCTATCGCTTTGGGAAACCTTACGATTGAATTGTGTCTTGAGTGTTGTTTAGCCAACTGTTGTGAAGCAATGAACTATTGGCAGGTGAAACAAAAATAATGATGTGAAAGTGAAAATTGTTGCCCAAAGTGAGAAAAAGGAACTTCGTCGAGAACCACCACAAGTCGAAGACATAACTTAGTCCCCATACAAACGGGAAGGTCTCGTGACTGATCAATCGTGACACAATGAATCTTTCCCCGCCAAATTTTTTTGTGACAGTTCGCCGACTTTTCGCTCTCATCTGCCTCCTGGAAGATGAGAACTACTGCAACTGACTATCCGACGACGATCAATAAATACGAAGCAACCAAGATTTCCTACTGCTGACGGCTGTGAGGGATATTTCTTTATTGCCTAAAATTACGACAACAGAAGGCTTGTGAGTTCGGTGGTATTCTACGAGATATCAATTTTTCAAGCTTTCAGCTCATTCTCGTTCATTGAAGGATTGCTTGTCGGAATATCGGAGGCAACTCGAATCTGAACTCGATCCAATCAGTATCAATATCAAGTCGACAAGGAATTGATCTAGCAAGATGAATCTTTTTTTCAACCAACTGCTGATCGCGGTTGCACTCCTCGGAGTGGCTTTGCCCGCAAATGCCATCCCCGAAGGCGGGACGCAATATCCCCATTTCGTCGCCATGAACGAAACCATGACCTGTGTGGAAGACAAGCACGCAATCCCCTTCAACAACCAGGTTCGTGGAGTCAACCTCGGTGGATGGATGGTTCTCGAGCCGTGGATCACCCCGTCTCTCTTTTACCAGTTTTTGGGGCAGACCAACCAGAGCAAGATCGGAATGGATACGTACACCTTTTGCGAGGTTTTGGGTCCCGAGGAAGCCAACCGACAGCTCCGCCGCCACTGGGAAACCTGGGTGACGGAAGATATTATCGAACAATTGGCCAAGTCGGGAATCAACTCTCTCCGTGTCCCCGTTGGGGATTACATGTACAAGCCATACGGTCCCTACGTCGACGGTTGTTTCGACGGCGCTCTGGAATACGTCGACACAATGTTGGATTGGTGAGTTAATAATATTTCGTTGTTGTAATTTTTTTCTGATCTTCAATGGTTTCTGATAAATATTTTTTCTTTTTTCCAAAGGGCATACGCCAACGGCTTGACCGTCTTGTTGGATATTCACACCCAGAAGGACAGCCAGAACGGTTTCGACAACTCTGGTCAGGCCATGGGCTTTCAGTGGACGACGGCTCTCAACAGCGAATACATCACGGAACAAACCTTTGAGCACTGGCCCATTCGTGACGCCCGATGGATTGGAACCTTTGACCAAGAAAAGGCCGAGTATACTTCGATCAACTACGAAAACATTCAGCATTCCCTCGAAGTCATCGAAGCCATTGTCCAGCGATACAAATCCCACCCAGCCGTCCAGGCTCTTGAGGTATGCACCAATGCTCAGAAAAAATAACAATCGCTCCTCTTGTCGTCAATTCGAATCAATTCTTAGGAAATTTTGAAGATCTAACAATGTTTCGTGTTTTTTCTTCCTGCTCGCGATATTTTAGCCTGTAAACGAACCCTGGCAGTACACACCGATCGAGGTTTTGAAGCGCTTCTATTGGGAAGGATATTTGATTGTTAAGAGTGAGTTTGAATGATTCAGTGAACAAGTCAAACATTCTGGAATTTGATACAAATCTTCGTCCATTCATCTTTCTCATCATCTTATGCAACGATTGCCTGTCTTTCTCTTCATACATGAATTCGTAGAACATGCCCCGTACTGGAAATATATTATGCACGACTCGTTCCGTTTGGATCCAAGCATTTGGGGTGGCTTCATGGCGGGGTAAGTTCTGTGTCGACTATCCGTAAGATGAATCGAATTTGTTTTTGTTTCTAACTCAATTTTCGTGAAAAATAAATTATAGTTGCCCCGAACGTGCCCTCGACACCCACATCTACCAAGCTTGGAAAGATCCCGATTCGCGTATCGGCTTCTTCAATGATGCTTGCAGAAACAAACAGGCTATTCTTGCGCTAGAACAAGAGTTTGGTCCTGTGATTGTCGGAGAATGGAGTTTGGCAACCGAGTAAGTTTGAACGTCGTTTCTTTATTAAAAAGAAGATTCTAGTCGCGTCGACTCCAGATCACTCACTGTCCTTTTCGATCTTTTCGATCTTTTGAAACTTTGCTTCCGAAATAGCAACTGTGCAATGTGGCTGAACGGCTTCAATGACAATCTTCCAGGTTTCCCCAGATCTCCCTGTAAGTATATTCCTTGCGCTGCCCCATACATGGGGGAAGGATATCAGCCGGGAACCCCTGTAGATCCCACCAAACCCATGCAAGGGCCCTACGGAACCGGAATGAGTGGACCTAGTTTTGGATTGTGCCCAGTTGGGCGTGATTGGATCAAGGAAAGCAACCCTCTCACTGGCCGCGATTGGGTGGAAGCTCCACCCCGAGCTCCCCGAGGCTACGATGATACAGACAACGTGATGAAGCTACTGGCCTACAAAAAGATCAGTGCCTACTCGGGAGTGGGTCACGGTTTCTACTTCTGGAACTTCCGTACCGATTTGGACGAACCACACTGGTCGTATATGTTGGCGGTTGAGCGTGGATGGATACCGCAGGGAAATTTCAACGATCCAAGAATCCAGAATGCCTGTCGCAGCGAGGATCAAATGGCGTACAAGTGCTATCTAAAACACGATATGCCCGAACAAAATGTGTTGAAGGCTATCGATTACATCCTGAGCCAGAAAAACGAGACTGCAACAGTTTATGAAAAGTCTGTGTTGGACATGAAAGGGAGTGAATTGTACGATTCCGCAAATGATATGATCGCAGATTACTTTGACGACAACAAAGTAGCTGGAGTAACTTGTGATTTCGGAGGAATTGCCATGCTGGTTGAAGAGAACAAAACCATTACAGATGAGAATTTTGTCGATTGGGATGTGGCCTACTTTGGTATTATCGAAAACAAGGGACTTAACTGGTGGCAACTCACTCTCGTTATTCTTCTTGGAAGCATTTTGGGTGCTGCTATCGGATTTACTCTTGGAATGCGTTTCAACAAGAAATTCAACACGATGGTCCGAAAATCCACTTTCGGAAGGCGTATGACTTCATCTGGGAATGATTTGCTCAAGAACACTCTTTCATTGTCAGATTTCGGTGGCCTTGATCTTGACGATCTCGATGATGTCGGCGAAAACTATGATTATGGATCACCTGAAAATGTACCGCTTCGTGGATAAGCAAATTAGCCCAAGTGTTCGTGTATGATTGTATTGGCTGATTCATACCTCAAAATGTTTTCCATGTGAAATTTTTATTGTATAGCCATGATATCCTTTTTAATCTATATTATTTCAATAGAAGATACGCGTAGTTCTAGTTTCTTATGATACCTGTAATCGACTACTCTTCCCTAGTTGGGCCCTTTTTGATGATCGAATCCAGTCGTTCGTCGAATTTTTCGAATGCAAACGTGATTTTCATGTCACGTTCTTTTCCCATTTCGATGACAGGCGGGTTCAATTCTTCTATATCCCTCACCTTGTAGTGACCCACATAGAATAATTCTTTTGTCTGGTATTTCACCTGGGGTGCATGGAAAATAGGTATTGTGGATTGGGATGCTCCGACCAACCGGGCATCGCGTTTCCGTCCTGGGCCCAGACCGACGTACCAATACTGATATTCGTCGTTTCGCTGTACCAATGCGTTCGATTCGTCGTTCAAGATGATCGCATGGAACTGTGCCAAACATGCTTATGACAACCGACTTTCCGAATTGACACGATCCCATGTATTGAACCATATCGTCGATATTGTTGAGTTCTTCCCTCGTTCGTCCTACAGATGATTTTAACCAGCGTTCCGGGGGTATACCACTAGGTTGGTCTCGGACCCTGATTCTTCTCGTAAAAGCAGTCGACGATGATGAGCGCTTTCGGCCAACTGATTCCGAATTTCCGTCATTGCCAGCTCGGTTTCCGACACTGTTGGTCGATGATGATCGTGGCCTCGTGATGTTTGGGGATTTCTTTTCGTTATCACTTTTGGCGAGATCTGTCTTAGTCCAAATTTTCCGACAGAATGGGCGTGTGCAGATTTCGCATCGGATTCACGGGGTGATGGCTTTTCTCGTTTCGGTTTCTGCTTCACTGTACCATCTTCTTCTACATTCGCCTCTGGCTGAGTTTGCTTGTCGGGGAGTGTGATCTTTTTTGGGGAGGCAGCTTTCTATCGTTGCCATTAGCTATAAGATTTGCTATATGCTCCATATCGTCATCACTATCGACATCACTATCAATCAAATCAACGACTTCATTCACCACTGTCTTTTGGGCATAGTTGCTTGGTATCGGTCTTGATGGCGACGAGGTTCTAGACTGCTTGATAGCAGACTCTATTTCCTCCTTGCAACTATTAGAAGCTGTCCCCATCTTTGCATTTCTCTCTCTTTGTCTCGTTGCCCTTGCGTTGGATGTGAGAGTTTCGATTCGCTTACCAAGGTATTCCTTAGAATTATCACCTCCATCCTCTTCCTCCTTCTCGTCATTGTCGTCTAGCAGATCAACAATCTTGGACGCAGCGTCTTCATAATTTGCTTTCGCTTGAGTCATCTGTACAACCAATTTGTCTTGCCTTTTCATAGCCTGGTCGAGACGGAGTTTCAGATCTGCTATTTCTACTTCATTCTGGCGTACCAATTCTAGTCGAGCTTCGTATATTTGTTTGAGTGCCGGCGCTTGTTCCGGGGGATTCATCCTTCCCGTCGTTTTTTTCGGAATCTCAACAGCGAATCAAAGGCTCCGAAAGCTTCTTTTATAGGTAGTTGAGTCTATTAGCATTAGATGCTTTGGTCAAAGGTGTAGTGGATCGAAGAATGGGCGTGTGATGGGTGGTCAAGAGATGAAAAGGAAAACATCACTCTTAAATCATAAAGTTGTGAACGTCTTGGGACTTATTTTGAGAGGCATTTGAGCGCGCGACTGCGGAATTTCTCTAAAATACCGTTTTCAACATAATGTGCCATAAATTACGCGCCAACAGAGATGATTTATGGGGATCGCCAAGACCATGAGACGTGATAGAAGTCGAAAATTATTTATTTGTCGAATCGTATGACTGAAAATGTGAATTGCAAGGCCGTTATTGTTACGGCCAATTTCATCCCTTCTAGAGAAAAGGCGTGCTGTTGTCAAGGGTTGAAATCTGTTAGGAAGATTGCTCTAGATAGTAGTATCTAGTGAAAGCCTAGCATTTTTCGCCTTGCGAACGGAAAATAAAGTAAATAGAGGAATCAGCAGCCAGCAACGGGTACACAAAACTAGGATGCTGCTACCACTTCTTAGCAAGAATTGGCGCTTGCAGCATCCGTTTGTCGCCCCGAAGAAAATATCGATTTGTTGATTGTGAGGGTTATAATAGCGCTGACTATACATTTTACACGTTTACGCGGAAGGAGTCCACAATAGCCTCGACCGTTTGACGTTCAGGACTGTCCTTTTGCTCGAATTTGACCGCGTTGGAAGACGTCATTAGCATATAGATGTCTCCCTTTTGGTTCATCTCATAGGCATCCAAGAGCGCACGTCGCTCGACACGGAGGCCAGTTTCCTGTGACCGTCGTGTACTTAATTTTGTAGCGCTTGTGTGTCGCGCAAAAGTTATCGGGGCATTCATTGAGGGTTTGCCCGCTGGACACCTTGTATTCGTCGACCTCGACTCCCTGACTTCTCACGAAGGTACCCTTGGGGTCGAAGAGCGATGGCCCAAAGAACGCCTTGGGGATAGTTGACAATCGTTCACCCTCTGGCAATCTCGTCTTCAGAACATACAAACGATCACCGTTGCGTTGATCGACGTAAGAAATTCCGCCGAGGAATTTATCCAGTTGCAACCAATCGGAGGGAAATTCAAAGGTAATCCCAACCGCGCTGTTGCTGGATGTCGGTCCAACCATAGTATCGTCAGCAACGAAACAAAGTCTTGAAGGCACCGCTCCTCGTCAGACGAGGGCTCATTGTTGGATTGCTGCGGTACAACCAGGTTGCAATGCTGGGGTCAACTTCCTCTTCGATTTTGACGGGAATACCGTTGGCGAGCTTGGGGCCCGATGCCGCTGACGACGAGGCTTGTATCTCCTTGATCTGATTGACGCGGTTGACTCCCGAACCATCCAGAGCCTTCAATTGCTCCCGCAAGGCCGAATTTCCACCTCCTCCTTCAACACTCAATCCGGAGACATCGATTCCAGCCGAAGCGGTTTGCGGAGCGGACAAGACTCCGGTGGCCAGCGACAATCCTGCCGTAGTGGCAGCAGTCAGAAATGATCGTCGGTTGGCTGCTGGTTTCCCGACGATGTCATCATCAGCATTGAATTCATCCTTTGTCGAGCGAGCAGCAATCCTCGTTGTATGCGGTCGAATCTCTACTTGCTGCGGACAGAAAGCACTCACAGAATTTGTCGTCGCAGCTAAAATCTGAAGGAGCATCACCGATGCAAGGAAGCTGAATTTCGTCATATTTGTTTCGTTTTCTTTCCACCGGCTTCTCTTGTATTTTTCGTATTGTTTGTGACAATTAGGATCAAGGATTTACATCGGATCCTCCTGATTGTCGACTTATTCTGAGAAAGCAAGGAAAGGCATCAGCTATGCGTGTGATGAGCATCTGCTTCACAGTGGCATCATGGATAGAATGAGTTGTCAAGATCGTACGTCAGTTTGGCTCGCCCTACGCGCAATCGTCAAAACGTATGAACATATGAACCGAAAATCGATGAAAGTATGAACATACGAATCCCTAAATAGAGAAAAAATGTGAACATAAAAAAATCGACTTCTCTAAATTTGGGAAAGTACGACTTTGTATTATGGCTAATGGGCGCTAGAACTAAAAGGAATGTAAAAATCGTTCGAGAATGTCTAGTATTTATTGTGCGAGATACTAGCTCATGGCATTCCATAGAATTATTTGGAGATCTCCTGGTATGCGGCAACTGAAAAGGCAGCTTTGTGTAATTCCTTTTTAAGTGAAAACTTCGAACCCGAGATCCGAGATGTCTGTCATTTCATAAGCTCTTACACTTTCGCGACCGCTACTGGCACGATATCGAGAGTAACCGAACAATCCGACAGCAGCCACAACGCCCACAACTATAATACCCGTGACAAAGGAAGGAAGTTTGCTTCCTCCACTACCCGAGTTGTTTCCGAAGCTCTGCTGCGATGAGAGGTTGTTGTCGTTGTTGGTATGACCGTATGGACTGTTTTTGTGCGGCGCAGAAGATGGCGAATGACCTGTGGGCTTATCTGGATGTGTATCACATCCCTTCCTGCAATCAAAGGTGAGAACCTCCAAGAAAAAACCTTTTACGAGAACGAATGGGTCCATGCTTTGGCAATCATCGCTGCTGGCAATGCAATTGCCGAAATTGTAAACATTCATACATCTGTCGCGGCCTTTGATAGTGCAAGTGACATCTTCGGTTTTGATAAAAGCCCAACTTCCGCCTTGTTCTTCGCAGACTTGTTCCATTTCAGTGGCAGCTTCTGTGGTGTATCCCCATCTGGTCGGATCGGACATTATTACCGATTTCTGATACACGGCAGTAGCATTTGCAAGCTCCTCAGAGCTGTCTATGAACGCGGTCGAGTCTGACATGCAAGCAATCTCGGACTCAGTCAAATCTTTGAAGAACGGATCATCTTTCTTGCTGCTATCGTCAGGTTTTGTCGTATTTGTTGTCGGACGGAAGTGTTATCTTCCTTATCTCCTGCCGTCTTTTCCTCGCATGTCAATCCCAAAGATTTCCAAAGGTCCTCAAGCAAAAGCAATGGATTCATGCTCTTGCATTCGTCTGTACCAGCGAGACAATTTGCAATGTTTCTAATTTGGAGATTCACGTCCACCGACATCATATCGCAAACGAAATCTTGTTGCTCGATGATAGAGAAGTATCCATCAATATCACCGCAAACCAATTTGAGAGTGTCGGCAAATTCATCGGAAAACTGCAATACTCATTTCCGTAGCGCTAATTGTTGTGACGTCAATGGAATTACTGTATTCTTCGACAGCTTGTTCCAATTCTGGATGCTCCATGCCCATTGCTAAAGAGTCGGTCATGCATTGTTCATCGGATTCTGAAAGTCCCAAAGCGTCGAAAATTTCTGACGCGTCGTCGGCACCTTTATCTTCGTCAGGTGTTTGGAATCGGTATCCTCTTCTCCTTCTTCGTCATTAGTTTCCGCTCCCGTTAGTGTCGGTATCCTCCTCGGTTCCATCGGTATCACCATCTTCCACGTTTTTCAGGAATCGGTATCTTCGTCGGCTCCACCGACATTCTCCTCGGCACTTTCGCTAGCCTCACTCCCTTCAGTGCTCTCAGCATCAGCATCCCCAGCAGCTGCACTGTCGCCAGTCTGCTTCTTCGTCTTCCCAGCAGTTGAAACCCAGATCGACCAAATCCGCTCGCAAAATGCTAATGGAATCCATTGCGATGCACTCGTCCGTCTTGGCGAGACACGAACCAAAATTGTGTGCGTGCAACGCCACGGTTTCCATAGCCTCAATGACACAGGTGAACTTGGCAGTCTTGACAAAAGCCCAAAAGCCCTTTTTGAGCCCACACGCGGCTTTCATGGCTTCTACGGCATCCCCGGGATATCCCAAGACTTGCACGCCGGAATCTTCCTCCTCCAAGACTTGAGATGCCTCGAAGGTTTTGACGGCACTTTCCAATCCGGCGTCGCCTTTTCGGAATTCCGCCGTCGCGTCCAAGCATGTCACGTCTTCGTCCGTCAAAAAGGGAAGACGGCCACCCGAATTGACCTCGTTGTCTCCCGGGGCAAGAACATCAGTGGTATTGGCATCGTTGTCGACACCTATAGTAACAGTTTCGTCTGGAGCAGATGTTTCGTCTGCTGGAGTTTCTTCGTCTGGAGCTACTTCGCCTGGAACTTTTTCGCCTGGAGCAGTTTCCTCTGGAGCTACTTTGTCTTCCAGAGTTCTTTCGTCATGTGCCGAGCGGAAGGTTCCCCGAAGTCTCCGCCAACGCAAAGTTGATTTATCGGGTAGCAGTGTGACCAAGATCAGCAACGCAAGAACGAGGAACAGTAAAGATGACCTTGAGCTCGTTGCTCCGAATGCTTTTTTGCGTTGGCATTCTCGTCGTCGTCGGCAACGATCCAACATGGTGATCTCCATTACTTCTCAACAAAGATTGTCTTGTGTACTGTAAGATAATATTCTACTGTACTACGTATTACAATATTCTGTAGCTTCCAAATGCAAGAGTATCTACAACAACATCAGACAAAGCATGAACCTGTCACGAAAGGAATGGAATTTTTCTCAATTCCGATTCCATTCTTGCGGGGTTAGCAAGAGTCACATACCAATGCCTTTTCAAGCTGCACTGCAAAAATTTAAAAAACCGGCCGGATGCGAAATCGGTTGACTGACGGACCGTCGAGTCGTGAGTGAGAAACTCTTTCCGATGTTGTCTTTTTGGAGAATCAATAGAAGATTCGACTTTCTTCGATTCGGTGTCAGAACTACAATGCTAGATACGAAAACCAATCCACATATCACAAACAGTTGTGTGTATAGGTTGATTCTGTGTGTTGCTAATCATGAGGCTACTATATGCCACCTCGATCTTTTCCTCAGTGCTGATCATGATGGTCGTGGAACTAGAATCTCCAGCTCCTCAATACATGGCGACGACTCCTCCTCGTTCAAGATCAGAAAAAATACTAGCTATGGAAGCTGCTGTCTGTATTGACGGGCGAACAAACTTTGGATTCGAGATAGCTATGCACCATTCTCTCATACGACGCCAGTCGCAAGCTCTAGCTAGAATAACGAACAAGTTATTTTGTGGTACAGATAAACTTTTAAAAATGAAAATTTGTAGATTGTAAGGTTTTGAAAATACACTCGTTCTTGCGCGTCAATTCAGCATTCGTCTGTGATGATTGATTCTCGTACAAAACAGCATCCACAGTGTATTCCAAGCACATTTGTGAAAACAAGATCCCTAGCTAGGACTGCATCCCCCCAAAAGAGCATTTTTACGGCAGGTTTGTAGAGAACTGGAGGCCATTCTGTTCCGGCAAGTTTGTAGAAAAGTGCAGAGTATTCTCCTCTTCTCCACTAATCATGTGGTAATCGGAAACGAATCCGGGTTGGGCGCGCCTTGCGAATCTCGAAGGAGCCGATCGGCCGAAGGGAAGTCGCGAGGTCAAAGCGTACGGAAGTTCGATCGGCAGACCCCGTCGGTTTCGGTCATAGACGAAATATCCGACCCCGCAAAGACTCATAAATAGGACAAATTTCATAAAGCCTCCCTTCTTCTTTCTCTTTCCGTCCTTGCCCTGCTCTTCCTTTGGTAACATACTCTGAATTCTCTTCCTTCTTTTCGACATCGTCTTCACCTTCGGCGGCAGCTTCCTTTTCCTTTTTGGCGATATCGTCGTTGATATTGTTGTCGGGGACGACTGGATCCTTCTTGGTCTCTTCGTCCTCCAAGACGCAGTGCAGACCGAGTTCGTCCCAGGCTTCTTCGAGAATGTGTTCCTGATTGAAGCCTTCGCATTCTGGGACGTTGGCCATGCAGTTGGCAAAGTTCTTGAGGGTCAACTCGACGTCGTTTTCGGATCCCTTGAGTAAGCAGTCGAAAAAGTCAATGTAGATAATGTGCATCTTTCCACCGTATTTCGTACAGTAGGACTCGTAGGATCTCAATTGATCCACGGGATACTTGGCATACATTTTTTGGCTCGACGTCATTTCCATGTCAATCGCAATCTGGAATTCGTTTTTCGCCGTGAGGAGATCCTCTCCACCGTCTTGAAAGAGCTTTACCGGTCTCTTCCAAACACACTTTCTCGGTTTCCGTAATAACAATGGCACCGTTGACCGAGGACAAAAGAGTGACAAGGAGGACAAGGAGGGCCCCGATAATACTGTTCTTTTTCGAAATGACCGACATGGTGGGAAATGTAGTTTTGCAGTTTTTGAAGCGCTTAGAGTACTTTTAATGGGCTTGGTCGATTGAAACGATACAGAACTTTTCGTTGTATCGAGTTAGTAGAATCAGTTATGCAACTGTTGTTATGAGTAACCGAACGAGTGAACAGTGATGTCACAGAGTGAGTGCCTTTTTTTGGAAAGAGTGTCTCGTTGTATGAGAGGGCGAACAAAGGATCGAATAGCCCCTACGTCGCCTTCTGTACGAATCTCTACGAAGAATTTAGAACGGGTGAATTCTGTTTTGCCAGGAACAAATTGGAATCGTGCATAAAAATTGTTGTTCGGTTGAACTCGAATTTATGCGCACTTCGATGAACCTTACAAGTTTCTTCATAGTTATTATGAATATATAATATACATATGAAGCGTATGATTTAAAAATTCCGGGTCATTGTACTCACGGAATGCACGTTCTATCGTATTCGTGAGATCAGTCACATTTTTCTCGATTTTTTTGCTCGCGATGGCAAGGCGGCGCTCATAGGAAGTAATTTTGAAAACTCTTTCTGACCCCTTTATGGACACTCCAGACTGGCATTATTGTTATGGTTACAAAACTCGACCGTTAATCTTTTTTCATTCTTTGTCGTCCCACATCAAAAGCACCAAAGCAAAGCAACCCAACCACATCTCCTCTCAAATACCAACACTATACACAACAAAATGGCTGGTGATACTGCATACATTGCCCGCGTCGTCGCGACCTACTGGTTCGTTTCCATTTCCATGGTCTACCTGAACAAGGTGTTGATGTCCAGCGAAAGTGTTTCGATCCAAGCTCCCCTCTTTATCACATGGTTCCAGTGTGTTGTCACGACTTTGATTTGCTGGATGGCCGGACGCATCTCCGAATCGATCAAGCAATCCGAGGGCCTTCCTGTCTCCGGTTCTGGAAGCAAGAAGTCTTTCTTTTCGCAATTCCCCAAGGCGCAGTACAACCCCGACATTGGCAAGAAGATCTTGCCTCTGTCTGTGATCTTTGTGGGAATGATCACCTTCAACAATCTCTGCTTGAAATACGTCGAGGTTTCCTTTTACAACTGTTGCACGATCCCTTACCATCGTCTTCAACGTCGCCCTGAGTCAGGTCATTCTCGGAAGCACGACCTCCGCCAGAACCGGTGTTTGCTTGCTCATTGTCATTGCCGGTTTCTTCATGGGAGCAAAGGGAGAGGTTAATTTCACCATGATTGGAACAGCATTTGGAATTTGCTCGTCCCTCTTTGTCAGTCTCAACTCCATCTTTACCAAAAAGGTCCTCCCAGCCGTCGACAACGACCACTGGAAGTTGTGTTTTTACAACAACGTGAACGCGTGCGTCCTATTCATGCCTCTCATGGCCTACTTTGAAGCACACACCCTGTTTGCGGCCATGAGCAAGGAAATGCTTTCGCCTCTCTTTTGGGGTGCCATGATGGTTGCTGGAATCTTTGGATTTTCCATTGGTATCGTCACCGTTATGCAAATCAAGGCTACCAGTCCACTGTCGCACAATATCTCCGGAACGGCCAAGGCAGCCGTTCAGAGTATGATGGCCTTCTACATCTGGAAGAACCCGGCGACGGTCATGGGTGTCGCAGGAATGTAAGTACTACTTTTGGCGCTGCCTATATTTGTAGTTCTCTCTTTCGAATTACATTGTTGTCTAACTCAATTTTGTTTCTTTTCCCATACTTCATTAGGTTCGTTGTCCTTGGGGGATCGTTGTTGTACACCATTGTAAAGATGCGGGAGGGCAAGAAGCCTGTTGCCAACAAGGAAGAAATTGAAAGCGCGAAAAAGTAAATGTATAACGAAAGAGGTAACAGTCGAGAATTTCATCACTAGAGATCGAACTGTTGTGAGAAAACACACAAGTTTTCAAAAACAATTTTTTTTACATGAGACTCATACGATCAGCTTCCAAGTAACGGATGACTAAAACTTGTATCATACGGAATTTTTAGCGAGTGGGATAAGACTAAAAAAGGTTCCTTATTTGCATTAACTTGCATAATTAATTACAACTTCTCTAAGAATTAGAAAAGATGTGGTCAAAATATAAATCTAGTGTACAGAAAGAGTAGAGCACTCGATAGAGATGTATGGATGTATCGATCAAACAATCATCGTTCATCTCGTTGCGAATGCTCTTAGGATGATTTGCAGTGTTGAAACTTGAACCCGCAAACAGAAATGGACGCGAAATAGATGACGAACACAACTGCGAACGCCAGAATAGCACGGCACCTAATTTGACGCCAATACATGTGACGCCGCAGGGATCGGCTGTTGGATTCGAATCGGAATGCCTGCTGGGTCAATTCGTTGCTTCTGTCCACCAAGAGTTCGATTCTTTCTCCACGTTCCAGGACGCGCTTCAATGTTTTGCACCATGTTCTCCTTGACCTCATCGATTTGGCTCTTCACGGTTCCAATGTTGTCGATTCCGCGGTCGGCCTCGTCCGAGTTAAAATATTCCATGCGTTCTCCGATGATTCCCTTGAAATCTTCGTTCATGGAAAAGGCAATCGCCTGCTTGGCAGTTCTCCAATCCAAATTGCGCCAGGAATCGATCCTTCATGTCCTCCAGAAACGCAAAGGGTATGCGGTGTTTGTTCTTTTCGTCGGACATGCACATGTAACAGATTCCATTTTCGACAATGTAGTGAAAGACGTAATCGTCGTGCACGAGCGTCATCTTTTCATCCTGCTGGGGAATTTTTTCCAGCAAGACTCTAGTGACGGTTGGAAAGTTTCCAGTAGCTGAAGATTCGCATAGTTATGTATGAGTGGAACGAACGATCGTCGAAAAAAGAAGAGTGAGCGAAGTCGGTCGAAGAGCAATAGAATAGAGGTGCCGTTTGTTGGCCGAAAAGGTCACATAGTCCAGAGATCGAAGAGATCATGACGCAAGATTCTCAACATTTGGTTTGGTTGAAATAGTCTTGTCTTGGGACACAAATGTTGCCTATATCGATAGAAACAACGATGCAAGAATCGTTTTCGGCGTTCGTTCCTATCGTGCGTACAGCTCTGTAGAATCTCTACTACCGGCCAGTTTAGAATTACACGGGAACAAGAATTCCTCACCAGTTTGTGCTGGTATTCTCAGCCAGGACAGTCTGTTGACGGGAAACGAGTGCGTATATCAGAGTCATGGTGTTATTATTGTTGTTGTTTCTTTATAATCTTCAATCTATGTTGCTTTCGATCCGTCCTAATTCTTTCTTGGGGTTCTTGTTCGATGTTTCGGAGATATTTTTTTTATGTCACGGGCGAACGTTTCTATCACGTTACATCGTGTATGAGATGTTGTCAAAATTGCAAGTCCACGAAGTTCTTCGAGAATGCCGCGATGAGGAGAGAAAACGAGAGAATCAGAAAGTAGCAATTGTGCCTATCTACGATACCCGTGAAGAGCCACATCAACATGGCGAGAATCAAGTCGTGTTTGATGGGTCGTGAATCAAAATCTAAAGACTTTTTGAAAAAAGGATTCTACATCGAATGGAATGTTCGAGCAAGAAATCAACAATTGTAAGGGTACACCACCAATTGTATGGACCTATATCTAGGATGTGCCGAGAGTGAAGATAAACTACACCATAGATAGTACACGTAGAATTCGATAAAACCATTTTCTATATTCCATTCTCCTTGGTCTCTGGAATCATCTTCCAAATCACCAGGAGGATGAGGACCAATCACCATTGCTCCTAATTTTCTGCCTAACTCCTAGAGTTCATCGTTTTCAATCTGCACCAAGTGTTCATACCGGTCACCAGAGTTTTTCGATCGGTCTATGATTGCCATTCCTTGTGGCAGCACCATTGGTTCACCCCAATTTTGGATCGCCTTGAGGACAAGGCTCTTTCTCCTCGACATGGTTCCCTGCATTGCGGTCATCATAAAGCTTGACACAAAGACGGGCAAATCCTCGTGAATCTCGCCTCGATGGTTCATAAAAGGGACAGTCCGTTCCGTCTTCGTACTTGGCGGGCAGTACCATGACCATGGGAGTTCGATCTGGTGATTCGTTCAGGTACACATTCCAGGCACCTTGGTGGAGCTGTTTTGGTTGAGTAATCTTCAATCCGTCCGGTGCCAAGAGGGTCCATGGAGTATCCCAATCGACGATTGGAGCGTGGTATCCGGTGACGGTTTCATAGGCTCCGAATGAGTAATCAGCACCCGACGTGAACAAGGCCTGTTTCCCAGCAATTCGTTTCGTGAATTCCTGCTGTGTGCGAAGCAAAAGGGCTTTGAACTTATCGCCAACAACTTTGGGAGAACACGTCTCATCGATCCAATCGTTGAATTCAAGGAACTTCTGCTTCTCGACGGGCCAAGGCTTCTTCGTCCCCCTGTTTCATAGCTTTGTGCTCCTCGTAGAGTTCTCCTAGCGCATCGGCGATTCCGATAACGTCCGGCATTGCCATTTGGTAGGCGGTGTTTGGAGCGTGAATCGTTTGCCGATATGGGACAGATCGTCCAATCTTGGTATAATCGCCCATTGCGGTGTAGTTTGTGGTAATCACGGGAGTTCCAACTATTTGGCATTCCATGACGTTCATGCCAAAGCCTTCCACCTTGGAAGGATGCAAACAAACGTCCGCACGTTTCTTATAGGCCGCAACTATCTGAGGAGCGTGCTTGGCGATATCGATTGTATAGGCATGACGTGGAAGACCGTGTTGATGCAACCTGTAATCGAGCATCGTGCCCTTTGGCAGAATGGCTCCGGGGGCATCCGCATCCAAATGGACATCCCCAGAAACGAGGTAGCTCTCCATGGCGTGAATGAGCAAATGAACTCCGGATGGGTCTTCGAGTGAATTGTAAAAGCGCACAAAAGCCTGAAGCGACGTATCCCATCCTTTTCGATCCTCTGAATCGTAGTTGCCACCCTGCAGAAGAACAACAAAGTCATCCTTCCTCTCTGTGCCAAAAAGACTCGAGGCGTGACCGGGCTCAAGGGTTGATTCCTGTCCACGATTGATTATTGGCGATTTATTCAACTTGGCATCTGCTTGGGCAGCCGAGTGGTCTTTCAAGAGTTCTAGACCGACATTCGCCGATTCCGAGATGACCTGTCGGTCGAAAATGTGGGGAATGAAATCCACCTGGGTATTGCCATAGGTTTTCTTGAGAGACATTGCTGTAACGTCATTCCCGGTGGCCAATTGAATGTCCTTTCCTACGGCAGTGTCGATTGCTTTGGCCGACGAGGGTGCCAAGCTGGCGATACCGTGATACATGCGCAAGACCCAATAATCAGAAGTCGCAGAGCTGACTCTTTCCGAATGGAGGGGAATCCATGCCAATACCGGTATCTTCAATGCCCTGTCTGGAATTACCCTGGAGATATCCATGAGCGTCACGAGACAATCCAGGCCGTATACTTCCTGCAACTTATTCAATTCCGTCGCTGACATTTGATCCCCTATCGGCTTTCCCCAGAAACGTCAAATGATCCAACGGAAATCCTTGCGGAGGAGGAGTCGACGTTTGAATGTGAGGCTTGAGTGCCTGGTAATTTTGATAGACACCCTTTGGAATCGATGGTTCGGCATAGTTCAACCAATAGATATCATATTCTACTGGGTCAGTCGTCCTTCAC
The DNA here is from genome assembly GCA_037355735.1 of Pseudo-nitzschia delicatissima. Lineage (NCBI taxonomy): Eukaryota > Bacillariophyta > Bacillariophyceae > Bacillariales > Bacillariaceae > Pseudo-nitzschia > Pseudo-nitzschia delicatissima. Next base: position 1,551,476 of record CM074777.1, on the reverse strand, counting down.
GTCGCTCAAGAGCAACGAGAGTTCGTGCATTTGCGATTGATACGGCCCAAAGTGCCACGGTAAGGCCGGCCGTCATCAAACCGATTTTCATTTTTCGTTTCTCATTCTCGACGGTTGCGGCAGCAATCGAGAACGCGCTTGCGAAAAAAACGGCGCCGATTGCGATGCCAAGAGATTTCATTGTTCTTGTTTTCTTGTGAACAGTTCTGCTGTTTAAGTTCTCGCACCTCTTGCTTTGCAGCTGCTAGCGCAAAATAGCTTTGTCGGCATTTTGTAGACAGCGCAAATAACAATCGAATGCGAGACTACGAATATGAAATAGTCAAAAGATGATGTTTCATTTCAAAAGAAGCCTGGGCGAAAAGGGATTCACCGCTTGACGCGACTACAAATAATTGTTTCATGCATTGAGGAGCGATTAAACATTGCACGACTCAATTCCTGCTCGGGACTCATAGGGTTGGGATGAATGTCGTCATTACCAACCTTTCATTCCATAGAAAATCGAAATCAAACCAAAGAAGTGAGACGACACTGGTTCCCAAGAGAGAGAGCAATTAGCAAAGATCGATACTACGCATGCCCCAAGAGAGCTCCAATGGCGTCGATAAAGTCATGACATTATCGGGATATGGCAATGGAAGCGAAAGCGGACGACTGCCAATCGACAGGAGCATCGGCAGGGCTGAAAAGATGACAAAAAAGAAACGACGTCACCCACTGAAAATGCCGCTCCGAACCGATCCGGTGACAAAGAGGATCATTTGCCGTTTTCCACAACTACTGATGCTTCAGAGTGGATGCAAAAAGTACAACCATTGTTGTGAGAATCCAGGAATGTGCCGAGGAGAATATCTGTCCACTAGATCACGAAACATGTCCATATTTGCCTGATAAAAGGCCATCCGGCTCATCGCTGCAGCCATCTCGACAATTCCTGATTCCGAACTATGGGAGGAATTTTGTTCTCTGACACTCAAAAATACGAGACCCTGACGATTATCCTACCAACAAAACCGTGCTCGGGGATACGATTTTATGGATTGGAGACACTGCCACCATTGCTGCTGCGATTCCATCATCGTCGTCAACAAACGATGCTTCTGGCGATGGTGACAATGCCACTACCGAAACGATATTTCTCATCGCACCTCCCAAAATTTATGGCTTTATGGTGGGAGAAGACGATCAATTGGGACGATGCAGACGTCAAAAGAAGATCGAGGCGGCCTTTATGCTCCAGCTGGGGCAGGGTTCCGTGATTGTCGACGCGGGGGCTCACCTGGGCGACACTGTGTTAACTCTGGCCATCCACGCCCGTGCCAAGAATCGAACCGACCTGAGATTCGTAGCACTCGAACCCTGCCCCGAAAAATGCGATTTCATTCGGTCGGTGGTAGCTGCCAACAAGCTGTCAATAAAAGTCATTTGTGCCGCGGTGGGTGACTCGATGGGTGTGGTTCAACCAGCATCCAACGCCAAGGAGCGGGCCACGAGAGACGGAAGTCTGCGGTATGAATACTGTCCAAACCAAAAACAAGGCATGGAGGCAGCTGGGCAGTGTATCGAAACAAACACAAGGGAGAATGCCTCGGCCAACGTCAAGGAACCTAGCAACTACAGTGATGGCGAGATAGAATCGAAGGGAGAGACGAAAAACAAGAGTATCCCGATGATTACTTTGGATTCGATAATCGACCAGATATCACCCCTTGGAATGCTGCACATTGACGTGGAAGGATGGGAATCGAACGTCTTGCGGGGGGCCAAGAAATCGTTGACTACCATGCCGGAATGTAGCAATGAAAAGAGTCGTTATCCTTGCTACGTCATTGCAGAGGCTTGGACCGAAAAGGAAAGCCTGCGGAGAGGAGTATCGGGGAATGCCGAGGAGAAGATTGTACGGGTGATGGAGGACGAAGTGAACGAAAATCATGACAGTAATGCTGGCTATCGCTTCGAACGAATCAATGACATTGTGGATATCGAACGGAACCTGGTGTACGTTCGGAAACGAAAAGGGTGAGGAGTGACGCTCAAAGTTGGAGCTGTTCCTTGCAACTTTTCCTTGCAACAGCAAGAAACGATGACTCTAGACTTATTCAGAGATCTTTAACTTGCAACAAAATAAAACTATGTTCACACAAAAAGATTTTTCTTCCCTTCTTTCCAGAAAGCCTCGGGACTGAAAAGTTGGTCCACGACTGAATTCAAGAATGCGTATGTTGGCGGTATTTTAGAAAAAGTGACGCGATGATCATAACACTTTTGGATCTTGCTTTGTTCGATCACCGATTTTCACCGAATAGTCGCCGAGCATCCCAGAATTCGATGGGAAGAAAGAATTTAAAATAGAAGAGATGAAAGAATCACTTTTCTTCACATTCGACACAGTATGGATCTAAGATAGACATTCACTTCCACAGAAAGAAGAACTGTGTGTAGTGCATGAAAGGATTTCACCACACTATCCATTGATTCCACTGCTCATCAGAAAACAAACGATTCCGACGACGACAAACTCAAACCTCGTGAAGAAAACTTAGACAATGATCGGTAGTTCCAGATTTCTTTCTGCTGTTTCTTCCCTCTTGCTTTTCGCTCCGAACTGCTGCAGAAGCCACTTCTGCCCAAAGTGTGGAAGGCTGCGAAGAAGTCTTTGTTGGAGCGGGATGGTCGGGTGTCTATTCCTTTTACCGTCGCATCACCGACGATCCCACAAGAGGCCCGAAAGCATGTCTATTTGAAGAATCCTGGAGAGTCGGAGGGAGAACCTATTCGGTGCACACCAACCAAACCAGCCCAGACAACAAAAACGGTTTCGTTGTTGACGTTGGAGCCTACCGCTTTTCTCCCGACATGCACCTGCCGGGAGATTTGATTTTGAAAGATCTGAAATTGGATACGGAATGCTATGCAGAGGATTGCCCGAGTCCAAAGGAGGAAAATTTTCTCGAATTCGAGTACGATGCACCCCTGCGGCGAATCGTCGATCCAACCACGAGGCTTCCGGCTGGATACGCTACCGCGATGTGGAAGATGATTGAAATTGCGAAAAGCCTTGGTGGCCGGGTCTTTCTGCAAACCCCTCTAATTGAAAAGTCGACGATGATGGAGAGACGCTTTCACTCGAATTCGAAGATACTTTGAAGCATACCGTAGGTTGTGGTTCCGTCTCCGTCCGTTGTGGTGTTGAATCTGCCACGGGCCAAATTGTTCCGAATCGAAGGAGTGGAAGACTCGTTGGAACCCGACACGGTGAAAACGCTTAAGTGCATTGCTAGTGATTTCCCAACAAGATTTGGAGCGGAAAACGGGCGGGACAGAATGGCCGAGAGCAAATTCCACACGGCTTTAGAAAAAGCCTATCTGTATTATTCGGATGCATGGTGGCGAACTGTCCTCCACAAACCCGAGGGATTTTTTCCGGCAGAATTTCCTGGGGTTCCATCACCAGATGACAAAGGATTAGTTGTTCAACGTTAGGTAAGGCCAACACGCTTTGATTTTACGTCCATTATAGGTTCTCTTTTTTCTGAAGGCAACTAACTTTTCTTTTTCGTATGTTGCAGATTTCATGATGGTCCAGTATCTTGTGATAGTTTTGGCAAATGCAATGGTTGGTTGGAGATTTTTTACGATTCTTCTAACGAAACAATATATTCATCTACGGTTGCTACCCATCCCGGTGACCCTCTCGGCAGCGTTTGGGACACTGACGGACCCAACGCTGTAGGAAAAGTTGAACCACATTCATACTGGATTGATGGATATGTTACACCCGATGTTTTCGGAAAAGGGTGTCGGTGATCCGCATAGCAGCATTGACCCGCCTTCGGGATTGCTTGTTGGCGTCTGGAACAACATGAACATGAGTTCACCAGTGGAACATGGCTACACCGCTCCGACAAAAGTACTGTACGAAGCCACTATGAGTGGTCTGCCAGACAAAGCATGTGGAGTACCAGGTCTCACCGACATCACATATCGGGACAGAGTGTTACAGCCCTGGGGATCCGACTTCAAGGGCACCTCTGTGTTTCTGGCCAATAACGATTGGATTTGCAACAGCTTTTGGAAATATCAGGGAGACTGGGCCGAAGAGAGCCTTTTGCAAGCCGAGCGTGCAATGCTCTTGTTGGGAACTCCGAAGCCATCCTGGCTCGACGAATCGTATTACCAAAAAAAGATTGTATCAAAAGTGAGTTGGAATGTCGATTCAGGAGATGGTGGAGGCATGAGGATTTCTAGCAAAAAACTTGGACCATATCATTGGGAGTGGCTCTCATTCATTGTTGTAGCGACATTGGTAGCCCTAGGGTGTTGGTTGGTACCGACGAAAATCTATCATCTTCAAACGAAATGACTATACATCGATATGAAGAAATCCAACACTGCTGAATGACATCACAAATTTCCCAATTCATCAACGGTTGTCCATTAAGGTGCCAAATAGTCGGAGTACTAAAATGCGGCAATACCAAATAATAATCCATATGGTACAGTACAAAAGTCGAGAACAAATTCTAGCAAAAACGTTTTCAAACGAATAATTAAAAGTTGGGGTTAGAAGCTTAGAGTTGAAAATCGCTCGCAGAATTGCATGGGGTAGTACTTCGTACATATTAAACATACGAGGCCAGAAAACAATCTAAAACCGTTTGATCTTCGTTGACACCTAAAATCGCTTCACGGCTTTGCTTCTCATTCGATCGATACGACGATAAGCAATTCACAATGGCTACCTCCACCCAGCAGAATTCAGTTTCGTCGTCTGTTTCAAACCAGATTAAGTCTGTTTCAAACCAGATACCGTACGTTTATTCGTACGTTTCTACGAACGTTTCTACGGACGTTTAACCACATCCGTTTCAAACCATGTCCGTTTCTGGTTTTCTTCCATCGCGATAGCCTCGTACGACAAAGCTGAAACCAAGTCTTCAAAGCTGCTCTCTGTTAAAGTTGTACCAGCTTCTACAGAGCAAACACGTCGGATGCAGACAAAATGCATCCACTATCCCTTTTTTGCTCCTTCAGAAATCACTTTCCTCCTCTCATAATTCGCATTCGAAGGATAGAATAACCTAGTGTAAAAGCTTGAGTACCCGCGAGTAGCAGATGGCAAGAGTGGAGGTAGCAGCCCAAGGGAGAGACGCTATAGGGATCACCATGGTGGGCGCCCATGGAGATCCCCGAAATAAGCCTGCATCTGCCACGATCTCGCGAGGGGAAAAGGTGAGTCGAAGTAAGCAGCAGTCACTGTTCCTCCGTGTAAAAAGCCAGGAACTCGAGACCGTTGAAGCATGCTTAGCATGCGCGGAAGATCTCGACTGAGCTCACGCTACGGCGGCATGGTGCCAGAAAGAGGGGGGAAGCGAACAAACTGTGATGCGGAAACGACAAGGCACCACGATGGTATTCTTTTACGCACTTCGAAGATAAGGAGACAAGTGTAACTCATAAACCACAAAGGAGGGAGCAGGATGGCTGACAGGAGGGAAGTACTCAATGGAGCGCTACGGGAAAGTTGTTGTGAGAATGCAATGGACCCCGGACAAATCCCTGACGAGCCTGCGTTGATCTCTGCCGACAGGATCGTCCAAAGGACGCTAATCCGGGCTAGTTGGATGAGAACAGGTATAAGCGACAGAAGAAATCACACACAGTGGTCCCCACGGGGATAAGGCAGTGTAAGCCCGGTTAGCCGATGCCGAGGGTCCTTCGGGACCCAGAGCTAGGAACTGGGAGCACTGAACCAAACGATAATTGGCCACTGTGTGCCTGAAAATGTAGGGATGAAGCCACGAAGCTTCATTGACTGTCCATCGATACATTTGTCTCCGGATCTGCCATGATATTTCGATAGAAATTAGCAGATCCACAACTCCCAACAACCGGGAAAACAACCCCCCAAAGAATCGCGAACTTTGTTCGATTCGCGACAATTGATTTCTTTTGGGGGGTTGTACGATTTCGAACCAAACGGTTCAAAATCAAACAAAAAATAGAACAAACTAATACCATAGTAGAAATAGCATTTTCTTCAATTTGAACTCTTATTATCTTATCTCATTATTAGAAAATAAGGGATGAATCCACGAAGCTTCATTGACTGTCCATCGATACAATATCGAAGTAGTTCATAGCAATGCTGATTTTTTGTAGTTTCCTCAAAATGCTGTCGATGCCTACGAAAGCCAGAAAGGCACTTTCTTAGCGTTTTTTATCAAGGGAAGAAAAATGCGCGCCAGTTCCAAAATCAGTGACAACCTTCTCTTTCACAAAAAAGATGGCAAGCATCTTTCATTGGCATACTCTGAGACTGAACAGCAACAATCAGATTTGTTCTCAACAATCGGACAATCCCCAACCTGTACTTTTTGAATTCACGAGAGGCATCACCATCTGACATTCCAAGCTCTTGGTTTTTGTTCTGATCCGTATTTGCTGTTTGAGTAGGAGAGGAAATAACGAAAATTATTTCTCTTACTTTCAAAACGAATCGATGAATGAAAGAGAGAGCAGAATTTCTTTCGCCCCAAATACCACCAGCTGCGTTTTCTTTCGGCTGTTTGCAATATTGTGCGCAACCGCAGTGGTCGTGTCCTCGTTCTCTCTTTCTCTCATTCCGACCAGACATTGCAATCAATCACCTACGACCATAATGGCAACTCCGACAAAGCGTCTATTGGATGCGTTCGAAGCATCGGACGAGGATCCTAAAATTGATGGCAATGATCACGTGAGCACCCCTTCGAAAGCCGCTCCGACGAACGACAGCAAAGACCAAACAGTCACGGCACACGAATCTCCAATCGGAAAGCATCTCCCGCGGCCGATGAAGATGGTCGAGAAGATCATTACCACGTCCAAACGGCAAGGCTATCTCGGCTGGGACGACTACTTTTTGGGAATTGCGGTCTTGAGTAGCCAGCGCTCAAAGGATCCAGACCATGCGGAGGGCGCTTGTATCGCTGATGCCGCCAACAGAATTGTTGCCATTGGATATTCGGGATTCCCCCGTGGCTGTCCCGACACCATTTTCCCTTGGAAGGATTTTAGTGAGGACGAAGACAATGATGTGGATGGTGCCGAGAAATGGTTGCACTCCAAAAGACCCTACGTTTGCGATGCTGCGACGAACGCTGTTCTCAACAAGGGGAGCCAAGATTTGACGGGGTGTCGTTTGTATGTGACGAGCTTTCCAACAAGCGATTGTGTCAAGGTCATGATTCAATCGGGAATCAAAGAACTCATCCTTTTGCAGAAAAACTTGACCGGTGCCTGAATATGGACAAAACGCTGTAAGCGATGGGGAAAGCAGTGATTTGATAAGTAGATTGTCGGCTACCGGAACCGAGGACCAACTGGCCGGCGGTGTCATGCTTGCGCTGGCCGATATTAAAGTTCGCTACTATCGTCCTCCGATACCATCTGTGATTTTGGATTTCGATATGGAGGTAATTCCCCCGGTAACACCTTCATCATCTGTCCCTGCTCTTCCAGACGAGGAAGAATCAGAAGCCGCAAGCATCTTGAAAGAAGAAACAGACTACGACGCTTTGTCGATTGGTCTTGGAAACAACGGTCGCAGCGAAAAATTCCTGTCGTGGGACGACTATTTTATGAGCGTCGCATTGCTCACGGCCAAGCGATCCAAGGATCCCAGCACACAAGTCGGTGCTTGTATCGTCGACGATCAACGACGTATTGTGGGGCTGGGATACAATGGCATGCCTAGGGGATTGAGCGATGACACAATGCCGTGGGCCAAGAAAAATGCCAACCCTCTGTTTAATAAATACAAGTACGTCGTCCATGCCGAGGTGAACGCTATCCTCAACAGCAAAGCAAGTTACAGCTCGCACGTAAATGGTGGAACGATCTACGTGTCGCTGTTTCCGTGCGAGAATTGCATGAAGATGATAATTCAATCGGGCATCAAAAAGATAGTCTACATGAAAGATATCTATCACGACACGGATGGTTGCCGTGCCAGTCGGGTCATGATGCGATGCGCTCAGATCGAGGTTCGACAGTATACTCCAACTCTGTCTCAAACAAACGTCATATTCTACAAAGACGACGATAACATCTGTAAGGAGGTCAGTCCTTGATAACTCTTCCCAACAGAACGGACGGAAATTGAACGGAAGAATTGATATACAATCTAGGGGTTAACACATAAAAATCATTCATCTGACCACTGCTTTTGGTGCTTGTAGCTGTCTATGGGGGTTGCCGTACACGCATTTGCCCCGAAACACGATAGTCGATACTTCGTTGTTGTTGTTGTTGTTGTTTTTCAAAGTGTGATTCAATTTTATGTAATGTATAGAATCTCAATCCCAAAATCGATCGAATCCGCTGATTTAGTTTCCGACCAAAATGTTATTGATAGGAATGTGCACCAACTTGACAAAGAATCCAATGAATCCCATGATAGCAAATCCAATCAACGTCGCTCGGGCAATGCTCATGAATTCCTTTCGGTCGGGCTTGGTGCACTTCTTGACCAAGTGAAGGGAGTCCTTGGCGAAACTGCCTAAGGGGCTCGATGATGGTCTCGTTGAATCCTTCCTCTTTCTCCATTTTGATATATTGTTTTGAAACTGTTTTTGGCGATTCAAAGGTTGGAATGAGTAGAACAAGAGCGAAGAGGTTGATGCAAATGGCAAAAGACAACATGTGAGAAAATTGATTCATGTGACCGACGACGAATTCAGATGAAAACCCCCACAATGTTCATGATGTCGGATCATAGCATTTTTCAATGCTCTGGAGTTTATTTTGACCACACTATCCCTCTAACAAAAGGCCTCGACGGGTACCCCGACGAAAATCAATGACCCATTTTCAAACACATCGGATGGGATCTCTCTCTTCCTCAAAAGTTCGGTGAAACTCTGCCACTCTGATGTGCCGAGGTGTGGTATTGCCTATTGTCTGGTGTGTGTTTTCGTCTCGAAGCATAGGTTCGACTTACATGAATTTGCGTTCTAATAACGACAATGATGATGATGGGTATCGGATTAGCGTTTGCCAGCTACCAGGTCCTGAACTGTTGTTGCGCATGTTTCTCATAGCTGTTGTTACCGATGCTCGTGACCCTCCGATGTACGGGTTACGGGAGACGAACAGACATCAAAACGATCGATTCAAAAAATTTGAATTTTTTTACCACGCGTCGTCGGCAAACGGGTAAAAGGCCAGACCGGGACTTACGACCACCCAGTTCCCGCTTTCTTGTTTGGCGACTGCCCCGATTTTTTCCTCCCATCCACATCCAATCTGTAGAAAACTTCTTTTTCGAATGCTTGCAACATTGAATTCATCTTTACAGCATTTCTTTCGAACACTTTCAACTTGCGATTTGAAAATCCTTTTGCGGCATCACTCAACGGAGACATACTCAGTTCACTCAATCACAAACAAAAATGGAGGAAGCCAAATTACAAGCCCTCGCCGATTCACTTGCCGGACACGGCGGCCGAAAGGGCCTCGGAACAAGTTCGGGGGGAACCTATTCCTGGGCCAAGACCAACAACCGTGACGCCTCTGGCAACGAGCGAGCAACTGGTGGAAATGTCGCACGAACGGACGGCCTCCCGGACAATGTCTTGTATGCTCCCTTTGTTCGAGCAGGAACCTACGATCCCAACGCCAAGGGCGATCACGGAGACGGTAGACAGATCAAGCGGGATTTTTCCGACATTCCCGATTACGACGACGACAATGCGGTAGTATCGGCATCCTCGACCGAAAAAATGACCAAGGAAGAAAAGAAGGCGGCCAAAAAGGCGGCCAAGATCGAAGCCAAGCGCCAGGCAAAACTCGAAGAAAAACGAAAGGCCAAGCGTGCCGAAAAGGAGGCCCGCAAGAAAAAGGAAGAGGAAGCCTCCAAGAAGAAGGAATCGAAAAAGAGCAAAAAGAGATCCCGGGACGAAAGTTCGAATAGCGACAGTGATTCGGCACCAGCAGCAGCTCCTGAGGAAGAACCTGCCAAAAAGAAATCCAAGAAGGATAAGAAAAAGACGGCAGAAAAGTCGGAAGAAAAAGCGGCCAAAAAATCCAAAAAGGAAGAAACTCCGATAGTAGAAGAAACCAAGTCGGAAAAGAAGAAGAAAAAAGATAAGAAATCAAAAAAGGAGGAGGAAGTTGTCGCAGAGAAAAAGGAGGAGAAATCGTCAAAGAAAAAGAAGAAATCAAAGAAGCAAAAATAGGCAACAATACGCAATCGTTTTGTTTTCCAATAGATTAGGTCAAACGAAAAAGAAAAGCTTGGCAACAAAAATGCCAAACAGCCTTCCCACCTTGTAGATGAGTTTATTCATTGTGAATAATTTGAAATAAGTATCTACAAAATAAAGTTAACTTTTTCGTAAAACTTTAAAAAACGTTACTTTCAATTGCTACTCTATCAAATTATCGTCATCATATATGTTTGAAACAACTCCGCATCACTTTAGATAGAGTTGTAGTGATCGAGATCGCTAATGATCAAGTCCATGAGATCCAGGACTTCAAAGACACCATCCTCTTCTGGAAGATTGTCCGTGACGGTCGGTATCGAGTTGGTCACCCAAAACTTGTCAAAGCACGCCCGGTCACCGCCCTTGTTGAAGCGCTTCCAGCTCTCGTTGGGGAAAACACCGTGTGTGACAAAGGCGTTCACGGTCGTGGCTCCGGCATCCTTCAACACTTTTCCTGTTTCGTAAAGAGTTCCTCCCGTTTGCACCAAATCGTCGACAATGACAATGTGCTTGCAATCGGCATTTCCGTCCTGGATGGTGACGGTTCGCGAATCGCCCTCCCCACGAGTCTTTCCACAGACAATAACCTCGACGTCCATGTCTTCGAACATGGCCGAAAATCGTTTGGCGGCACCGTCATCGGGAAAGGCCACACAGTCGATGTCGTTCTCTGCCATTTTTTGTTTGAGGAGGGGAATGGCAGTGTGAAGGGAGGCGACGGAATTTCCGTGCAAGTAAAATCGGTTTTGAAGGGTGTGGAGATCGTATACCATCAGTCGCGTAGGAGTGCTGGCTCTGGGAAGCGAGGAAAACACTGTGTCACAAATAAGCAAACAATAATGTTATGCGTGAGAAAATAGGTAAATCAAAAGCCAACAAAATACGTCAATCGCGCATGCCCAAAGAGCCTACTTACTGTGAGCGTAGGTTGCGGCTGTCGCGACCTGTCCCTCCTTGGTGACACGCTCCATGGTTCCGACGGGAGAAAATGCCAGAACGACCGTCAGAGAATCGATGAAACTTTGGAGAAGAGTGATCATGACCGAAAATTGGCTGAGAGTCGCGTCGTTGCTGTGGAAGCTCGCCAAAAAGAGGACCTTTTCTCCCGAAATGACGTTTCGGGGATTGGAAAAGCCGCCGAGCTCAATGTTGTCGGTTCCGTCGGGAAACTTTTCCCACTTTGTGGGGTGGAAGGTAAAGCGGTCGGGGTATTTTTCCGCCATGCGTTGGGCCAGAGGTTCGCATGACTGGGCGGCAACGATCTGGTATCGAACCGATTCTCGTTTTCGGGCAAGTTGGTTGTACATTATTCGCTGTGCTCTGTCACTGTCGCTTTCGTTCTCGTTCTCGAGGCATTCCATTGGACCGTCGCCAGTCTCTACCCGGAGTGTGGAGGGTTGCTTCTGATAGGCATGTACTTGATGGACAAAAGAACTTGTCGTGGAGCAACAAAGCAATCCAATGGAAAGCAGGAGAGCTATCTTGAAGTTTTGGGCGTATGATATTGTCGAGTACATGTTGGGACTGGTATGTGTGTGAATCTTGAAAATACAAGTAGTAGTATGTTTGATGCCGATGGAAATCGGTTTTTTATGATTTTTTATGGAAGGGAGGAAAGAGGCAAAAACCCAAACAAAGATTGGATTCCATCAGTTTCATTTGGCAGTCATCTATCGCGCTTCTCGTTCGACCACAAAAAAGTGAGAAAGAAGACATTCTTCATTCTTTCTTCTTTTCCAAACGTAATTTGAGCAGGAGCGAGTTTTGAGAACCCCAAAAACCCATCTGTTGCACGGCGATGGATTGATTTCCAGACGTTCGTACGTCTCTTTTGAGTTCACATACTCTTTCTATATCGTTAAGATATTGTTCATATCGTATAAAGACACTATGTACGTTCGTGTTCGCGCTTCGTGATGTTTCGGTATTCTTCCAGTGTTCTGTGATGGGAACCGGAACTTGATTTGATTGATTGTTCGCATCGAAAAGAACCAATAGAATCACATTTGTGTTTGAAGTCAGGGGAATCAAAACGGCGATAGCGATTGTACAGCGATGTTGATACAGGAAGTAACAATCTTGTATGCAGTAAAACCTCACAGAAATCCCCAACGGCACAAAAATGCGTGAGGAATACCGGTGTCAAAAGATTTTTTCTGTGAAGTTCTACTATCTGATGATGCATCGGTCATAGCTCTCTTGATGAATGATATCACATCTTACGTCATAAAACAGAATCGCGAATCATTCGAATTGACCAGAACTTCGCCAACAAGTCAACACACCCCGAACGTACGTATCACTCCTCTAACAATACTTCATCTTCAAACATGCTCAGTGTCACCGCCAAACCCTTCCATCCCACCATGGGAACCGAAGTGAATTCCATCATTTACAACGATGGAATTCCCGCCTTGGCATTCGCGGGTTCGGATACCGAGTTCCTCCACACTATTGCCGACGAGGCAATCGACGAGGCCTTCCCTCCCACCGCACAGGAGGCCGCCGAGCTCGAGGCAGTCGAAATTTTTGTGGAAATGATGGCCAACCTTGCTCTCATGGAAGAGAGGGAAGAAATGACCCGCTTCTCCGAAGATCACACCGGCCTCGGAAAGCGCTGGGAGGCACGACGAGAACTCAAGGGGAAGCCACGTCCCGCCAAGCACTTGGTCACTCCTGTCGTCCACAGTCAAAAGCCAAACGCCGTAAAGATCAGCGATCTGGTCCTCTTCAATCCCGAACGCAATCACGCAAGCCTCAAGGAACACCGAATGATCCAGCGGGAAACCGAACGCATGGCACGCCTCACTACTCCCCACCACAAAAAGGTTGTCAAGAATCACCCCAAGAAACACATGCCCATCCAACAGCCACGCAAGCAAAACTGAAGAGACTAGAGTTTCATGAAGAATGGAAGGTCGCTCCATCCTTGCATAGCCCGATCAACCCCTGATGGTGGTTCCATGAAAAAGAGAGAAAAAACAAAAGACGATTGCCAATACATTTTGGTGACACCATAAACTTACAGAAACAACGAAAAATAGAAAGGCAGAGAGCAGTACTTGCCTCGATGCCTCGAAGAAACCCCTAGAAAAATTACAAGGAAGAGAAATCTATACAATCACTTTTGTGTTTGGTTCGGGCTTCGTTTTCATCCTATCGTCAGATATCCATACGAAGAAACGAATGCGGATCGACACGAATTGATACATTTTTTCACATTACAACATCATTCATGCTTCAGTTTCCGACTTACCTAAAGTAGTATAAACATTTTTTAATACATGAAATATTAGTCTGTAATAAACTGTTTGGACTAGCTGATTCACTTGCAAGTAATGGATAGGCGAGGCAGCATTCCTCGTACTCGATGAGGAGGATATCGATGATGATAGCCGATGAAGTCCTTATCACCAGTCTGCTACCACAGCAACAAAAGATTTGATCGTGCCGTGTCTAGATATAGGAATATCAAATAGTGCTGCCATGATTGTATTTGCAGTCTACGCTAGTTCTGAAGTGCTGTCACTAAACTTCTCACCGAAGGGCGATCCGAAGGGTCAAAAAAGACCTCGTTCGAGCTAGAAGTAGTTCAAGCAGTCCAATCGTGGACTCATGTCACGATTGGGACTTGTTCATGACTGATTAGTCCCGTTGTTCAAAGCCACACAACGACCAGTAATTGCCGCGCGCGACAAAATATCATGACCATTCAGCAACCGCTAAAAGCATTGCAGTTCCAATGAGAGAGCGGAATAATCATCTACAGATTTCTTTACCCCTCTATCGTCACAGTTCAAATTCACATCTTTCTCATTACGCATAGCAACGGAAAGTAAGATATACCTTGCATCTTTCGAGTCGGAATTGATAGAAAAAATCTCGATTCATTATTCAAAAGATGACGGAAGCAGAATCGGAAAAAGCAACTCCCATGGAGACAGAAGAGGAGGTGAAGGACACTGAAATGCCCTCGAACGACGAAGAGTCAGACGAAAAGAGTGACAAACAATCTGACGACAACGATGATTCCAGCACCGGATCAGGAAGACTCGGACAAGAAACCAAAGGAGGATCCCGAAATGGCTCTGTTGGCAGCTACCGCGCTCAAAGAGGAGGGAAACAATTTCTTTATCAAAGAAAAGGATTTCGAAAAGGCCAGCCGAAGCTACCGCAAGGGGGTCAATCGACTCAAGAATTTCAACAAGGCCAACACGGGTGACGAGCAAGTCAAGGCTCTCTTGTTGACGCTGCAAACAAATCTATCCATGATGTGTTTCAAACTCGGAAAGCATCGGCAGTCTAGAGATGTAGCCAGCAAGGCTCTGGAGATTGATCCCGATCACGTTAAGGCGAGGTATCGGCGTGCGGTTGCCCATCGCAAAATGGGAGATTCCGAAGAGGCCGTCAAGGACCTGAAAATCGCCTATGGCAAGGACCCAGCGAACGCCGCTGTTCGAAAAGAGCTGGCCTCGGTTCAGAAGGAAATCCAAAAGGCCAAGAAAGCCCAAAAAGCCAGCCTCCAAAAGGCCTTTTCCAAGGGAGGGATCCTCAACGACGATCGCGTCGAAGACGAAGCGACCAAGGCGAAGCGATTGGCTAAAGAGAAGAAAGAAGCAGAAGAAGCCCTCAAAAAGAGAAAACAGCAATGGGAAGACGAGTGTGTTTCTCGCATGGCCAAGGGAGAAGATGCCATCTCCTACGAGGACTGGGACAAGGAAGAAATTGCCAAGGCCAAGGCGGCAGAAGAAGAGGCGACACGAAAGCGAAAGGAAGACGAAAAGCGACGAAAAGAAGAACGCAAGAAAGCAAAGGCCGCAAAGAAGGCAGCCGAAAAGGAAGACGATAGTGATGACGACGATACCTTTACGGAAAAGGAACTGGCGGCAATGAGGGGTTACAAGAAGACGGCCGATGGACGAATCACGTCGTATTTCACAAGGGAACAATCGGCGGAAGAAAAGGCAATGCTCAATATTGCACCCACGAAAATCAGCGATTGCACGCCCCAGCCCATTACCCCATCATCGTCTGGAGGAGAGAGTGGATCGGCATGGAATCACGCGGGAACCTGGTACGTTTGCGATCATTACAGAAAACCCTTCATTGTTTTTGGTTGGTTTGATGGATATTTTTTGGTTTGGTTGATATTTTATACAAAACTGAAAATTTGCTCTTCTTATACTGTTCATGTATTTATCCCTCCAATAGGGAAGAAAAGGATACCACCGACTGGTGCAAAGATCATCTCGAAAAGCGCTTGCTGGAAACCAAGGTCGAAGCCTCCGGAATCGATGGTGATGCCTTGTACTGCTCTATCACCGAAGTCAAGGACATTACGGGAGATGCATCAGTAGCAGTTGTAAGTGGAAAGAAGCGATACATCTTCGATCTGCACTGCAAGCTCAAGTTCGAAATCAAGGAGGATAGCACGGACGACGTCATTGCAAGCGGCAGTCTCAAGCTTCCCGATATTTGCAGTACACACCACGAGGAACTGGAAGTGGAAAGCAGTGGATGGAAAAAGAAACCCTCAACGGCGAACGCACAAATTGCCAATGATTGTCGATTGCGCATCATTTCTGAAGTGAGAGAGAGTGTCAAACTGTGGGTGAAAGATTTCAACAATCATTATTAAATGGTTCATTTGAGTCAAACATTCTTGCTGAGTTTTACAAGTTAAGACATGAAACGAAAAGAGAGATTGTTTGATCGACGAGAATTAAATTATCGACAGCATCGCACAATCAATAACGCTTTTACTACACCAGTCGTAGCCAAAGAGCAAGGTAGCTAATGAAAACCGAATAATTAGATTAGAACAAAAAAGAAATTGAAATAGCATTAATTTTTTCAGCCTAAAAATGTTACAAATTCTAGTTCTCGGTTGCGAGTTCGGGTGGATCGCTGGACTCTCCCTTCGCTTCTGTAGTCTCTTCTGCTACAAAATCAACCGCTAGATCTTCTTCTTCTGCGCTTGGAATATCGGGAGGTTCAAGGAACGATGCAATATCCGATGATATGTTCTTGTCGAGATACAAAATATCGAGGGGTTGGTATCCTGCTACAGGCATTAGCAGCAAGCCATCCTCCAACCAACGAAGCGCTGAACGAATCTCCAACGGTGAGATCCGAACCACCGCAAAAGAGTCCCGGGTAGTTGGATTCTGGGCGGACACCCTTAGCAGCATATCGGAGCGGAGTGGAACTCAATCCCCGATACAATGGTCCAACCATATCGGCACCCGCAATCTTGCCTTCCAGCTGTGGATATGTTGTCAACAAATCCTTTTGAACACGTTCCATGAGCCACTTGTAATCTCCGTGAGTTTCGCCCTTTCCTCTCTGAATTGCAAAGAGCTTTGGCTTTCGTTTCGAAAGGAGTCACAAAATCGTCGTCTGCTTCTATCGTTACAACACAAGTTGTGACCTTTCCGTGCCTAGATTCGAATGAAGGATCTTTGGCAGAGGGGAATGAAATTTGCATCCACGAGCTTCCACATTCGTACTTGTTCTTGCTGCTCTTCTTGGGTTTGTTGTCGGCGTCATCGTCTGCCGATTCTGCAGCAGTCGCCGATTGCGCCTTCCTCGACTTGTTCAGTATTGTCAGGCTCCACCAATCATACCCAGCTTGACCTGACCCGTAGCATGATCCATTTCATCCTGCGCGAGAGCAGCATTGGGTAAGCGATAGTAGTCTGCTCCGGTTACATTGAGATCCTTTGCAGTTCCTTTCAGCGCGAAGAGAATCTTCAACACTGGTCGTCGTTCTCCGAGAGCTGGCAAACCAACAGGAATCATGTGCTTGTCTCGAACCTCGTTGGGCAAAAGACGAATGAATGTGCTAATCATACCAAGCATAGATATAACCGCTGGTTTGTATCCAGCACTTTCGAACTTTTTCATATCAAACTTGATCTCTCGCTTTATCGAGCAATTGAATTCCAATACACCGGGGAGGCTTCGACTTTTCGTCGGAAGAATCATCTTCTTCGAACATGAGTCGACTAAATTGCACTCCCGTCAAGACACTTCCTCCATTTTCTTCAATGACCTTTTGCAGGGCACAGCAAATAGCACGAGGGCCTCCCAACGGGTAATGCATTCCTTCCCCGCTCATCGCCGCACAAATATTGGTCACGTGAGGTCCCATGCTTGCTTGGCTTGGTTTGAGGTTTTCTCCCTTCATACCAATAGCATGCCATAAGCTGAACGGGCATGAGCATTGAGAGGGAAAGCCGCTGTCCTAGAAACGAAGATGCGTATCGAATTGTTGCCTCCTGGTATAGCCCAGGCGCTTTGAAGACTTTTTGCGTTATCGGGTAGCATTTTGGAGCAAAAGTATTGGCTCGCCGTCGCATTGATACTGTTGCACGCTTGGATATACGCGGCAGTGGCCGAATTTCCGGCATCTTCGACGGTAAGGCCTGGCCATCCATCTCCCAGTGAAAGAGCAGCGTCTTCGACAAGACTGCGCACGCCATCGGCACGCAAGATGAATGGGACACCCTCTTGCTGGGTGCTTTCGGATCCCATTCCCGGCACGGATAAGATTTGAAAGGCGTGACCATCTGCTGCAGATCCAATTTGTGCAAAACGGACACCACCCTGATAATCGTTACAAGAAGCAATTGCGGGAGCCAAAAGACTTTGTGTTCGACTGCACCTGGCAACATCCGATGATTCGACATCGAAGGGAATATCCGATCCAGTCAATGTGTAACATCCACTAGCATCCTTCCTTGGATGACAAAACCAAAACTTTTCGTCCAGCTCGGGACAACAAAGCTCCAGGTATACAGAGTCGACGGGCCAGATCCAAGAATAATAGTGTCGTATTCGTGGGAGGCAGCATCAAATACATCCTGGTTGCCAAGCTTGGCTCCGACGGGTTGCTTCAACATATCGATTTTGTGCTTGTCGTTCTCTTTCCGCCTCTTCTTCTTCGCTTAGATCCTTTTCGTCCTCGCCGTATTCGACTGCGTAATAAGGATTAGTGGATGGCATGTACTTCTTCATTGGTTTCAGAGGCTTTCGCTTGCGGTTGTCCATGAGCGCTTGTCCACCGGCCACCAACACCACCAGAGCCCAGGGTTGCAATCCAATCAAGAAAAACAAGACGGAAAGAACCGTCACCTCCCAGCGCAGATTTCCGCGCTGCATCATGAACAGTATAATGACGGCCGGTGCTCTTGGGAATCGGAGGCTTGCCCTGCCGAAAGGGCGAAAAGTACCCGGTTGCGTATCGACGCTGGAGCGTCTTGACCATTGTTTCTAGCTCGGGATATTTCTTAAGCAGAGGCCGCATGCGTCCGTAGCGCTCGTCCATGATTCGTTCGAAACGTGCCGCGCGGGCATGAGCCTTCCATCCACCGTTTTTGGTGTGAAAGTAATCCGTGGTGTCCTTCAGCATTTCGTCGAATTCGTTGAGCCAGTATTCCGACTTGTATAAGGGGTGTCTTTGGAAGCACAGGCTTGGGTGGAAGATCTTGGTGTTGCTCTCCACTGGCGTCGATTTCGACTTCGGCTTGTTGCTTCTGAATGGCAGCCTCGTAAGCCTTGAGGGCATCAGTCGTAATGCATCAAGTCCTTCCGAATAACGTTCCAAGGATTCCTTCGCTTTGAGTTTCAGTTCGGGAGCAAAATAGGTGGAGATAATATCCGGTGACAGCTTTCCAACAACACTTCCTCGAGCAGCGTGTTTGGGATCCTTGCCGTTGGCATCCACCCGTGTCGGCGCTACTTGTCCCCGCCGGACCTTTTCTGGTTTTCCCATCCGCATGGTGGAAAAAAGTTTTTCGATTCGAGTATATTGTTATCAGGTGAAAGAATTGGGTTTGATTGGCATACGAACCATACACAAGATGACAAGTTCTTGATGGCGACGATGAATGATTGATTGTCTGAATCAACCATCGACGACCAAACAGAAAAAATAGTTGAGAAGCGCTTTTGATGGCTTGTTGGAGGCCTATTGCGATCAGAAGTAGCTCTGAGTGGTGTTTACACGTGTTCAAAAAGTTGTTGTCGAATTTTCTCAACATCATGAAAAGGGGGACATCAATTTCTATCAACCCAATTTTCAAAATACATTTCCCCTCCCTCGAATTCACCATTTTCCGAGATGTCAAAAAAAAGGGCCGTTTTGATGACTCCGTCTTTTTGAAGTGGAATCTTTGCAATCAGGATTGAATCACGGATCGACAGTTGGCGCGCAAAAATACCGAGAAGGAAACGTGATTAAGATTCGTTTGGTTGATTGATTTGTTTGAGAACGCACCTAATTACGTACGTGGTAAACCGCGCTGATGAAGACGCACTAGCTATCGTCATCGCGGTAATCTGTATTAGTACTAATTTCGGCAGTTTGCAACTACGGTGTCAAGAAATAAGAAGGCATGCGTTTTTTTGGATTCTGGTTGGATGCATCGTGATGTGTGTGCGTGCGGCATTCGGCAGACTATCTTTTTCCTTTGTTGCACCGATCGTCTGTGACACTATCATCATATATCTATTTGTAGTTATACTAAAGGATATTACTCATCGACCATGTTTGCTAAGAGATTCTTGTTCGCTGTTGCTTTGGCCGTCTCCATGGCGTGCTCGGCTAACGCCTTCACCCAGAGAGGCGCCTTCGCCAGCACCGCTATGGTTGCCAAGGGCCGTGCCGGAAAGGCCGCCGTTGCCCCTAAGTAAGTTGAGGCCTTTTGATGAATGGATATTTCGACGCTATTTCGAGCTCGATGGGATGTATCCTGCTGGGATAAACAGTAGCGATCGACAATTGGGTTGTCATTGGCTTGGGATCTTCTTCCAATGACGGAATCTATGATTTTCTTTTTCACAAATGCGATGAATCAAATGGCGAACTAACGAATCTTGCTTGGTGATCACTGTTGAAAACCACTTTTCTGCTATCTAGGGCCAAGAGAGGAGGAATGAAGCTTCGTGCTGATGCTTCCAAGGGAGCCGCCGAGAAATCCGGATTGGGAGAGACCCTCCAGATCGGTACCTACTTCGCCTTGTGGTACCTTTTCAACATTGCCTACAATATCTACAACAAGCAGGCCCTCAATGTCCTTAGCTACCCATGGACCATTGCTACCATTCAAATGGCCACCGGTATCTTCTACTTCGTCCCTATGTGGCTTCTCAAGCTTCGTAAGGCACCCAAGTTGAGCATGTCCGACCTCAAGACTCTTTTCCCCATTGCCCTTTGCCACACTGGTGTCCACGTCGGTGCCGTCATCGCCCTTGGAGCCGGAGCCGTTTCCTTCGCCCACATCGTCAAGGCCTCTGAACCCGTTGTCACCTGCTTGATGAACTACCTCTTCTTGGGACAGGTCCTTCCCCTTCCTGTTTACTTGACTCTTCTCCCCATCATTGGAGGAGTTGCCATTGCTTCCATGAAGGAACTTTCTTTCACCTTCCTTGCTCTTGCCTCTGCTATGCTTTCCAACGTCTCCTCTTCGGCCCGTGGTGTCCTTTCCAAGAAGACCATGTCCGGAAAGGCCATTGGTGAGAACCTCGATGCCCAGAACCTTTACGCCGTCTTGACCGCCATGTCCACCTGCGTCTTGATCCCTATGATGTTGGCCATCGAGGGAACCGGATTCTTCGGTGCCTTCAAGGACATCATCACCGCCGGTGACTTCACCAACAAGTCCCTTGCCGCCCTTTTGGCCCTTGGTGGAGCTTCGTACTACGCCTACAACGAGGTTGCTTTCTTGGCCCTCGGAAAGGTCAACCCTGTCACGCACGCCGTCGGAAACACCATCAAGCGTGTTGTCATCATTGTCGCCTCTGTTGTTGCCTTCAAGACACCCATGAGCACTGGATCGATCATTGGATCCTCCATTGCCATTGCTGGTACCCTGTTGTACTCTTTGGCCATGAACGCCTCCAAGAAATAAACACTTTTAGAAACGAAAGGTCTATCTCAAGGCACCGTACAGCTAAACTATACAGTATTATAACTTTTAGACGTTTTTTCCTTTTCGGACAATCATCATCTTACAAACTGTAGTCATACTGTAGTTACGTTTTGGAATCATTTGGAGTTGAGGTGAATTTCCTCATGCCATGTCAGGTTGCAAACGACTGAAATGAAGATTTGGCATTCAGATCTTAGAAACGGTGGAAGCTTCTTCTCCTAAAGCTACTCTACGGGTATAGATTTCGTTGTTGCTTATTGATTTATTTATTATTGTTAGTGTTCTTAGATCTAGTTCTACAATACAGTACTGGTGTGCTTCGCTTCGTGACCCAAAAATAGTGCAAAATGATGGTTCGATATCATTGAGCGCGAAAGAGAAACCTGTACTTATATATTGTACGCAGGACTTTCACTTTCGACACTCATCACTATGTACTCGGAAATCTCACCCGTACATCTTCATCGGTGAGAAATCCGCCGGTAACGTTTTGGTTCATGCTGCCATTGAATAATCTCTTTTCCCATGAGTTGATGTCAAAGTAGAGATACTGTTGTCCGCCTGACGGTTGTGCGGGTATTCCATCGGCCGGACCAGCTCTCTTGAACCAAAGTTTCAGGTCGCCATGATATCTCCACTCCCTCGTGTATAACTCTTGCGCCGCATATGCTTGCAATACGTCTTTCGGCAGAGCATAAAAGATGTAAAAGAGTGTTTCAGGTTGGAACTGTTGTAAGTGACCAGTTTTCAGAGCTGGCGGTTGCATATAATAGCACTCGGGAAGCTTTGGTTGGAACGATTCGATGTTTGAGTTTCGGCAGAGACAAAAAGAATGTAAGAATCAAAGGTTGATGAAATGAATCATTTGGAATATTTTCCAGCTATACGCATCTCTAGTTTCCAAGTAGATGCACGATGCTTGTCGTTGTTGTTGTCTTGGAAATAACGTACCTGATAATGCGGCTCTTTTGTGTTTCCAGAGCTTTCTGACCATGGTCCCGAAAATGTGTTATAAATGTGTTCGCTTGATCCCAGGTTGAGTCCCAGCATTGTTAGATCCGAACCGAGAGCCAAAGCGTTTCGATCCGCATCCGTCATTCGAATCACCCCTAACAGACCTAGAAGACCGTAGTCTCCACTCAATGCCGTGCCCGCGGGCGTGGCGTCCGTTTTTGTCCTTTGCGAATTCGATTGTTGTTGCTGCTGAGAAAGATTTACGACTCCTAATCCTGGTCCTCCTCCACCTAGTAACCCAGCGCCGTCTGATGACGGATCCTGATCACCTCCATAAATGCCACCCGCTACTGCTAGCCGCGATGGTCCACCTACGTTAGAACCTACTCCTCCTAGTCCCGAACCTCCTTGCGACGCGTTTATCACACCTCCATTACCACCTCCCGCTAATAGCGATGATGATCCCGTCGTTCCGCTCCCTCCTCCTACAGGCGCGCTACTGCTGTTCGTCGGTGGAGCACCCGGCAGAGCGGGAAAGTCCTCCGTTGCCATGTTGAAGTTGTTTCCGTTGTTTCCTCCTCCTTGCATCGCCAGTCTGTAAAGATTGTTTTGTTGTTGTTTGTTAGCTTGTTGTTGCGGATTCGAACCTCCCTGCTGTTGTAAGAGCTGTTGATTGTGATGCGCAAGTAGCCGTTGTTGATCCCGTAATGCCGCTGCCACTCCGTTGTTTGAGTTGCTATTGGGATCCGTCGCTTATTCGATGAACCCTGCATAACAACGGATCCGCCCAGCGAAGGAAAGTCGTTAAGATCAAAGGTTGTGCTATTGCTGCTCGTCGTTCCCCCCGGGGCCATGGCTCCGGCCCCAGATGCTGATGATGTATCGTTCGTGACGGCCGAGTTGAAGCCATTCCCCAGAGAGCTCGAACCAGCAAAGCCCCCAGCGCCGCCAAGCAGCAGATCGGATATGCCATTCGAGTTTTGTTGGCTACTACTCGAAGCGCCAAACATAACGTCTTAATATAAATAACACCAAGAATGATGAATGATTTCTCTGTCCGTTGGATTTTGGAAAAAGGATCTACCAACAGGTTGTCAATATTTCTGTATACAAAAAACAATAAATGTCTTCCCAACAGCTGACAACAACAACGACGCACTCTTATTTTAGATGATGCCGTTGTCTTTCCAATGATGCGATTCCTGGGATTGGTATGAGTCGAGTAAAAACAAGAGAAAATGGATGTGAGACGTTGAGAAGTAGATATTCCGGGTATAAGAGGAGAAGTAGCATTGGGGGCCGAAGGCAAAACGATGACATCAACACGGCAATCGGAGCTGGAGCGCTTGCTAAAGGAATCTCTTGGCGATGGCTGACCGAATTGCAATGAAGCATTTCAGTCCCAGGGTTTGGTTTTGGATATACCTGCGGATTCTGATGGTTGATTGTCTCTCGAAGAGACAATAGATGTGTCTTTTGTGCTTTTGTGACAAGAAAGACGGATTTGTTGCCCGCGTTTGGTGCTCTGCTGCTAATGCAGTTGAGTGCTTTGATTTCAAAACGATCCGGAGCGATTTTGGTGCCCATTGCCGTGCTACAGCGGTCACTCAGGAAGCACGAGACCACCAAAATCTCCTGGTTTCGCACAACACCAATTTTCAGTACCAGAGTCTACGGGACTTCTACGATGCCACACCGCCATTTCCCATTGTGCCTGTCCAAATCGAGAACATCGCCATCGTTGATACCCCCAGCAAACGATCATACCAACTACAAAACGAAGGATGCAAAGATGCAAATGCTAATTTGCTTCTCGATTCCAAATTCGAGATACCGCCATGGTAAAGGCTTACCTTGGATGCTTATCTTTTTTGCTCACCCTCGATATCCACAAACACCCTCTCCGGAACGCCAGGAAAGAGGGAGCGGCGCAAGTAGCAGGGAACACACGGTGCGATACAACGCATACGCTGGGAAGGGACGATCATCCAAGGCATCGCGATGCGAGCAACAAAAACCGCGCACTGAGAAGATCAGGCGAACTACCAGTCGCGCACAGCGCATGGAAAAATTTGAGAAGAACAGGAAACATCGCGCGTGCCCAATGCTTGCTGCCTATCCCACAACAAGAACAGGCCTGAGAGAACAGAAGGTGTTTCCCCTACTAGTACTCAACGGTAAAATCGTGAGAATGAGATCTTTGTTGCCCAAATTTCCCCACCATTTGCCCCCAAATAGTCTCGAACGACGGCCAGAGATTTCAAACACAAAACCCTAGTCGCGGGTTTGGGTGCAATGGATCGATTCCAACAACAATCGAAAAAAGTTGTGTCTTGAATCATCGTCATACCTACCTTTTTCCATCCATCATTCACCTATCTGATTCATCTGCTGTCGTACAGCAAGTGTTGTTCCGGGTTTGGAGTTAGCAATCAACAAGCAACAGACCAGTTGACTATCATCTCATAAACAAATATACGGAAAGCAACTAGAGTGTGATTACAAATTTTGCAATTTAGATAGCAACAAGAAATAGAGAACCGAAAATAGAGAGGACGAAAACGATTAGAAACGATGGAAGCAATATTAAAGAGCTATGATGAGGAACGCCAAAACAAGAAAATCTCATCGCAAGCAAGACACACGGTAGATGATAACAATGCCATCTCTGCAGCCTTGGAAAAAGCTGGCTCGTGCCCTCCGAGATGCCCTGCCATCTTTGGAAGGCGAGAGCAAGATACAAGAGGATAGCGATATCAACGATGGCACCATCGACGCCCGATGGCTTCTTCAAACACTTCGTCCCGTGGCTACCGACGAAGATCATTTATCATTGATGACGCGCCTTGTTTGGGATGCCGCACAGTCGACGCAACAATCGCAGCAAGAAGAAGCTCTTTTTTCTGCCCTCGGTGCTTCCGACGAGGCCATGACGGCTCTCTTTACCATTGTTCCAGTGATTGCCGATATTCGAAAGAATATCACCATCGAATCACTGCAAAATGCTGGAGTTAGTGGCACGAATAGCAGCAGCGGAAGCAAGAACAATAATTACGAGACGTACGAGGATCCTGAAGAAGTCGAACGGCAGAGGCTCAGGCAGGAGGCTTTCGAGGCAGCGCAGATTGCAGCTATTGCCCAGGCAGAGGCCGATGCAGCTACAGGAGCGACCTCCGCTCATGCAACACATACCGTCATGCGATTCCAGCGAAAAGGCGTTGGTCAAGGCCGCACAAAAGGCACAGAAACGAGCCAATCAGGCACTTCAGCGGGCCAAGGCGGCAGGAGCAATCCTCGATGAGAACGATCTTCAATTCGGTGGCATGGGCGATGCGCTCACAGAGGGCCACGGTGGGTTGATGAACCGCACCGAAGGACGAGCTGCGGGCCATTCAGGCCTCTCTGCAACCGGAGGGAACGAGGGTGCGATACCAGGATCAGACTTTGCCCAGCGGAACGATTCGAGAAGACGATGACATTATCGGCTTTGAAAAGGTTACGATACCCCCTCCTCGTTTGGATCCAGGCAGTCTTCACGAGAGGTTAAGGCTGGATGATATCTTTGTCAACGAAAACGAATATGATTGCAAGCGTGCCTTCAAGGGCACGGACAGCCTCAACCCAATGCAATCGACAGTCTTTGAAACAGCATTTCGGCGGAGAGAAAATATGCTTGTGTGTGCACCGACAGGTGCCGGAAAGACCAATGTGGCTCTGCTGACCGTGACAGCACACTTTCGGGACGTTGGTTTGATCGGTAACAACTTACGATAGTGACGAATACGACGAGGAGGGCAGCTACTGGTGACGAAATGGACGATGGCAACAATCAAAAGAAGAATTATGCTTCTTCCGGTGCCCTGGAAACATGGCCAAAAGGTCGTTTACATTGCTCCCATGAAAGCCCTCGCGCAAGGAAGTTGTAGAGAAATTCTCTGCCAAGCTCAAACCCATGGGATTGATCGTTCGAGAACTCACGGGAGATATGCAGCTCACCCGAGCAGAAGCTCAATCGGCCAACGTGATTGTTACCACGCCGGAAAAGTGGGACGTTGTAACCCGAAAGTCAGGCGCTGACGACAATTCCCTCGGAAATCAATGTGGGTTGCTGATTATCGATGAGGTCCACTTGTTGGCCGATGATCGTGGTGCTGTCATTGAATCGGTAGTTGCTAGGTTGCACCGCCTCGTCGAAAGCAGGCAAAAGCAGCAGCGCATTGTGGGCTTGTCGGCAACACTGCCAAACTATAAAGACGTGGCAGAATTCTTGCAGGTCCCCTGAACGAGGGACTTTTCTATTTCGGCCCTGAGCATAGACCTGTTCCGCTGCAACAGACCTTTGTGGGTGTGACGGGTAATGTGAAGGATCGATTCCTCATGGACAACAAGATGAACGACTGTCTGTTACGATATTGTGAAAGATTCTCTAGGCACGAGGATACCAAGTTATGGTATTTGTCCATTCTACGAAAGGGCACAGGTGACTGCTGCTAGTGCATTGGCACAAGCGAGCAGCAGGCAGCCAGCGAACTAGAACGATATTTTACAACTCAAGGAAAAGAACAAGGTGGTGACGCATACAAACGCTACGCCGATAGGGTGAAGAAATCGAGGAATCGAGAGGTGACCAATCACTTTTACAACGGTATGGGAATCCATCATGCAGGAATGCTGCGGGGAGACCGAAAATTGACAGAAAACATGTTCAATGACGGTGCCATTAAAGTATTGTGCTGTACAGCAACACTTGCTTGGGGTATTAACTTGCCTGCCCATACGGTTGTCGTGAAAGGCACAGATATCTACAATCCCGAAAAGGGTAAAATGGTAGATTTGAGCATTCTCGACGTCCAACAGATTTTTGGTCGAGCTGGGCGACCACAATATGACACCTCCGGAGAAGCAAACCTGATCACCAACCATCAAGCACTGAATCGTTATCTGGATAAGCTGATTCGAGCTGTTCCGATCGAATCTACGTTCATCAAACAATTGGCGGATCATTTGAACTGCCGAAATCGTCGGTGGAACTGTCACAAATCTACAGGAGGCTGCAACATGGTTGAGCTACACATATCTTTACGTCCGGATGCTCAAGAACCCTCTTGCATACGGAATCAATGCCGATCAAAAGGCTGATGATCCATCTCTGCGTGGTCGATTACTCGAATTGGTACGAGAAGCCGCAACTGTCTTATCGCAGGAAAAGATGATTTCCTTTCACCCGCAATCCGGAAACCTCAGCATGACAACTCTAGGACGAGTGGCTGCACATTTTTATATCCAAGCCGAGAGTGTTGCAACTTTTAACGATGCGATGGGGATCACAGCCATTTCCTAATGACACAGAGGTTTTGCACATGGTATCTTCCGCCAATGAGTTTGAAAATCTGCGAGTGCGACAAGAAGAGCAAAAGGAACTAGACAGTTTACAAGCTAAGTGTCCTCTTGCCATGGAAGGTCCTGTAAACGATTCGGCAACAAAAGCATTTGTTTTAATGCAAGCGTTTATTTCTAGAGAAAGGCCTAGGGGTTTCACATTGATCTCGGACACAAATTATATCGCGTCAAATGCTGGTCGTGTCGCTCGGGCTATCTTTGAAATGTGTTTACACGACAATAAAGCAGGTACTGCACTTAAGCTCCTGCGATTGGCGAAGAGTATCGATAATCAATTCTGGTGGTTTCAGACGCCTTTGCGCCATTTCGAAAGTGAAATAGGAGTGAACTCGATCAAGGCGATTGAAAGTCGCCACCATATCGGGAAAGGAAGGGGTTACGATTCACTGTCATCGACTCTTGATTTATTGGATATGACACCAGAGGAAGTCGGTCAAATAGTCCGTTCCAAGAAAGCTGCAGGGTCAAAAATTCAACGATTCGTGGGAATGATTCCTAGACCAACTATTTCCTGCAACGTGCAACCTGTCACCAATAACGTTCTGAAATTCCAGATAGAGTTATCTCCCGATTTTGAATGGCAGGGTCGATGGCATGGCTGGAGCTGTGTTCTTTTGGCTCTGGATTCGAAGATGCACAAAGTGAAAGGATCTATCACCAAGAGCAGGTTATGTTTACGAAGAAGACTTATCCTGAGTCGGTGAAGCTTGAAATGTACATTCCTACATTTGCTACTTCTTCGCAGTATATCGTCCGCCTTGTTTCTGACTCTTGGGTTGGTGTCGAATTGACGTATCCTGTCTCATTAGCACAAACACGAATGCCTGAACAAGTTGTTACGAACACAGACTTGATGGATCTCACTCCCTTGCCAACAACAGCACTTCAAGATGAAAAATACGAGAAATTGTTCTCGCGCATCGAGACCTTCAATCCCGTTCAGACTCAGCTCTTCCACGTACTTTACCACACCGATGTTCCTGTTCTATTGGGCGCTCCAACTGGAAGTGGAAAAACTGTTGTTGGCGAATTAGCAATTCTGAGGATGAAGCGATTACACAAGAATGGAATTTGCATTTACATTGCTCCCCTCAAGTCTTTAGCCCGCGAAAGGCTAAAGGAATGGGGTAAGCGGTTCGGTGGCGCTCCGATGCATTGGAATGTTTTGGAATTATCTGGTGACACTCACCATGACCGAAGAGCATTGGAACGCGCTGATATCTTGGTTTGTACCCCCGAAAAGTGGGATTTAATCTCACGAGGGTGGCGAGGAAATTCGGATGGAAATTCTGACGATAACAAGAGATCTTTCATCAAACGCGTCCGTCTTCTCGTTATTGATGAGATTCATCTTCTCGGAGAAGATAGAGGAGCTGTGCTTGAAGCTATCGTTAGTCGCACAAGATTCATTTCCAAAACCTTACAACAGCAGCAAGACCCTAATCGCTCTGAGAATGACCCTGAGATGGTTCGTATTGTTGGGTTGTCGACTGCTGTGGCTAATCCTTTGGACTTAGCCGACTGGATAGGCATAGACACGGCAAAGACAAGGATAGGTCTTTACAACTTTCGACCTTCGATTCGTCCTGTCCCAACGTGTGTTCACGTACAAAGTTATCCTGGAAAGCACTACTGTCCTCGGATGGCGACCATGAACAAACCGTGTTACGCGGCTATCAAACAGCACTCACCTGACAGGCCTTCACTTATATTTGTTGCATCAAGACGGCAAACTAGATTGACAGCTTTTGACCTCATCAGTTTTGCTGCTGGTGATGAAAATCCGAAGATTTTCCTAGGTTGTGATGATGCATACATAAATGCGATTGCAACATCGATTCAAGACGAAGCACTCCGTCACACAATTACATTCGGAATTGGTTTGCATCACGCAGGACTTTCGAGTGGAGATCGAGATATCGTTGAACGTTTGTATTTGAGCGGTGAAATTCGTGTTTTGGTGGCCACAGCAACCCTAGCATGGGGTGTGAATCTTCCAGCACGTCTTGTTATTGTGAAAGGAACCGAATATTTTGATGGAAAATTGTCTCGATACGTGGATTATCCTTTGACGGATGTCCTTCAGATGATAGGTAGAGCAGGAAGACCTGGTTTCGACACAGAAGGAACTGCTGTTGTCATGTGCGAAACAAGCAAAAAGAATTTTTACAAGAAGTTTCTATACACGCCCTTTCCGGTTGAGTCATGCTTGCGTGATCGCCTTTGTGAAAATTTGAACGCAGAAATTTCTACCGGAACTGTCAATTCCACGCTGGATGCTGTTGGCTACCTTGTCTGGACATTCTTTGCGCGTAGAGTCAAGGCAAATCCGTCTTATTACGGGGCAAAAAGCTCTTCGCAGGAACATGTCGAAGAATATCTGTCGTCGGTAGCCGATGATACCTTGACCAAGTTGCAAAGCGAAGGTTGCATTGAAATAGACGACAGCGACACTGTGAAGCCATCTACTCTAGGGAAGGGCTGCTTCTGAATTTTATTTGAATCACAGAACGCCAAAGCAGATGCAATTCGGTTTGCGGCAGTGTGCGAAAATGATTATAGCGGAGAAACCTTCGATTGGTACTTTTGGCAAAATCCCAACCCTTCGCCCTTTGATGCGCTCGAAGCGCTTGGACGAAGTTTCTATTGCTTGGTTACTTTACACCCTTTGCTGTACCCACGAGTTTGATGAATTACCAGTTCGTCACAACGAAGAATACTTGAACGAGGAGCTAAGCGAAGACCTTATGTGGGGCGCTGACACTTCGTCAGTTTTGTCAAAGGATGGAAGGGCAGGATATGTCGATACAGAAGTATATGCCGATTCTCACACCAAAGGATTTTTATTGGTACAAGCGTATTTGGAAAGGGCAAAACTTCCCATCAGCGATTACATAAATGACTCCAAAACTGTAATGGACAGCGTCCCCCGACTTTTGGCTGCCATGCAATTTATTGCTTCGCGAGAGGGTTTGAATGGCTCATTTGATGTATTGTCTCAGCTCGTTCGGGCAAAGCAGCTAATTTCGGCTAGAACTACATTGAAATGGAATCCTGGTGCGCAGTTAGCAGGTGTGAACGATTCTTCCTTCAAAGTCCTCATGAACAAACTGAATGGCCAGAAAAAAGGGCAAAGCAACGAGGAGAAAGAAAAAGACAGCTCACTTTGGAATCTACGAAACTTGCCGCGGAATACTGTATCCGAAGCCCTCAAAAAGTGCCGCAAAGGCACTTTCAGGGCACCATTTCAAAAGATACTGAATTCACTGTATGCAATGCCCCTCATCACCTTGAAGGAAGGCAAGGTTTATCACGAAATCGACAAGGTGACAGGGAAAAGCCTCGGGACGTTGAAGATTACAGCCTGTCGATCGAACGAGAAAAACCACAGCGCGACGACTTTGCCACTCTTTATTTGATCGTAGGAACCTTTGACAACCAAAAACTTCTTGCTTGCACCGATGTTCCGATCTCTCGAAACGGAAGCTGGACGGTGGAAAAGCAGCTTCACTTTGATTGGAAATTGGCGAATTCCGAAGGCGGGGAAGACGGAGGCCAAATTGTTGTCAGATTGCTCTTGGATTCGGTTCCGAGGATTGGATTCTGAAATTGTTTTCTCGATTGCCTAGATCAGAACATAATAGAACTAAAATCTTTCCAAAACAGTAATTTGAATAGGAACATAATATTGTCTCAATCGATAGAACGCTTTCCAAATTTGTTTCATCATGAAAATCAGATGGGTGTTTGTGATCATCAACATCTGAAAACAGTGCACGATTGAAAGTTGTTTGCCATTTTCGTTCGTCCACGACTGATAAATTCACTGAGACATCCACGACTACCAGATGCATTCCATGGACATGATTGCATTTAACGTCTAGCCTTCGTCCGTACAGGAAATACGTACTAGTTCAGCGCCAATATCAGTTTTCGTCGCTGACTCAATCTACGGTGATCGCCACGCAAGCATGTCACCGTGCTTCCCCGTGATAAGAAAACACCCGTAGAGCCCGTAACGGCAACGGAGTCTCACACATCGCAGAAAGTGTCTGGTAGAAGTTTGCACAGTGGGTATCTTCCCTAGCTTCCACGAGAAAGTGCGTACTTACGAGTACGCACGATACTTTTTTTCGATGTCTTTTAGAAAAACGGCTTTCCCGAAGACACGACAGAGCCACCAAAATTACAGCGTTTTGATTGAACGTCGATTTTGAATGGACCATACGGAAAGCGTTCTATTGCAACCACATCACTTTCTTCTTTGCAATACCATAAACCAAGAAACCACTAGAAACAGTACAATTTACAGTTCACATATCACTATTATAGAAACAAAGATGGTTCGAACAAACAATCTACTAGTCTCTACTCTTGCGCTCAGCGCTTGCTGTGTTGCACCAACGATGTGTTTCATGCCCGAAAGTGCAACGAGTCGCTCGTCACACATGCGTCTCGATCTATCTCTGGAGCCAGTCCAATCTACTTCTTCGGTTGTAAGAAACCCAAGCGAGCCACTTATGATCACTGTTGTCGACGATGACCAAATTAATGATGTTGGCAGTTCCAACTTGCCTCCCGTCTTGCAACAAATCACGGACGAACGCAGAAACTTTCAAGTGAATCTCGGAAAGGCGATGGACACGTTACGGAAAGACCTGCCTTATATTCTCAAGGAAACTCCGGGTAAGTTGATTATTGGTGGAACATAGTAAATGCGCAATGGATTCGTTGCGGAAGTGTGCTCTCTCTATCAGAGGGATGCCTAGCGCCTGCTTTCGAATCTCGTAGTAGGAATTGAATCGTGAAGAAGGAATCTTCTCTCACGCGCAATTTCTTTGATTCACTTTTTGATTACAGATTACAGCATTTACCACAAAGAAATCACGGTTGTTGACCCTTCTGGTGTCCAGCTCACGGGAATCGAAAGCTACAAGTCTTCCATCAAATTCCTCCAGCAGTTTGTCAATTTCTGGTTCCAGCCAGCGCGAAACAAGCTCCAGTTCCGCTTGGTCTACGACTTTGCCCGATCTTCGATCCGCGTCTCTTGGCACGCTGTTCTCGTTCCCAAAATGCCCATGGGCAAGCCCCTGCACGTGGATGGTATTAGCATGTACCGCCTCGAAACCGAAACGGGAAAGATTATTGAACACAAGATGGAAAACCTTTCCATCAACAACACACCAATCATGCCTCCATACGGAGTCTTCTCGCTTTTGCAACAGGAGTGGGGACTTGCCGGAGTCGGAGGCGGAATTCCCGCGGGTCAGATTCCTATGGGGGTTTAAGAAACCGGCCGAAAAGCCTCATGGTGTTTCTCCTTTTTGATGTTCTTGTCAAACCCGCTCGATTTCTGTGACTTCCACAAAACCGCATCTGTTCCATACACAACTGTACACTACTATACTAACAACCACATCATATAACGACACCAATATTTCACAAAAGTATAAGAATCTTTATTCGAATGCGTTTCGTAGACGTAGCGATACCAAGCCACTACTCATACGAACGAATGTATGACCTGATTTTACAAACGACTTTGCGACATGTAGATGACATGCGCAAAGATTACGAAGTCGAAATGGAGACGTTTTCAGCACCCTGGTTTCCATTTAGTAAAAGCGTATCATCACAGCATTCCAGCACCTTCACTCTGTAGAGTCTCATAGGTAGATTCGGTGAGCAGAGGCGGCGGGTCCTAGAACGACAATGGTTGTAGCTGGAAGTACAGCAACGACTACTTCTTCTTGCCCTTAGCTACAGAAACTTTTAAGCGTCCACTATAGTATCATTCGAAAATAGGTTGCTGATAGTGATGGTGCTTTTATCTTTACTTTGTTTTACTCTTTACTACTTCTTCGAGATAATACTTCGAGATAATATTATGATTGCTGATCGCTCTTTTGAGAGAAGAAATGATTCATTCAGTCGTAGATGGGGAAAAGGCGGTAAGCGTGAACCAATGAATTTTATTTGGATCATAGGCGCGAATTGATTTTTGGCCTCTGCGCAAGAATGGGAATCTTCACAAACAGTCGGAGTCACAATAATTCCTCGATTGTCCATCACGTAGAAAGATTCTCAAGATCGTGTCATGACCATTCTCGAATAAGGCCTAGCCCAAGGCTATTCGACAGACAAAGCATTCAAGATTCTGTACAAGTTGAATTCAATTCAGAGTAAAGAGCCAAGAGTCGAAAGCAAAAGCACGCAAGTCGAACATAACCTTCCGATCTTTTCTCCAAAAGACCCGAATATCCAGAACAATGGGAAACGCCGAATCCTCCGATGCGGGAAAGAAGCTGAGGCTCGTCAAGACGCTGTGGGGAATCGACGATCCCATATCTCCGGAACTCTTCAAGTCCATCAAGAAAGAGGGATTATCACGGGGTAGAGGTAATCCGCCTCACCTGGAGCGACGAGAGCAACAGGGATGTTCTCGTCGACTCCTTGAACGCAGCTGATCTAGGATGTGTGGACGCAGATTCACACCGCGGGTGGATACATCGATAATGGAGCATACATATACTGTGGCGCTTACGATGTGAAAGCGCACCAGGAAGACTTTCAAAAGCAGCTGCGGGAGGTCAAAGATCTGCTAGGACGCGTGAAGCGCGGTGGTTTCGTCAACGTTCACGCTGGCCTGGATGCCTGGTCGAATGACGAAATAGTTCAATTTCTCGAATTTTGCTTCCAGGAGATCGAGCAAATTGCACCCTGACATCACCGTGGTCTTTGAGACACACCGGCAACGTATTTTTGGAAGTCCCGTTCCAGACACGAGAATTGTTGGCCCTCCCTTCCCTGTCGGAATCTAAATACCTCAAGATCAATGCCGATTTGTCACACTGGTACTGCGCGTGCGAGAGAGTCTTCAACCCAGCAGAGGAAGATCGAGACAAGTGGTGGCCAGGCGTCCTGCAATCGGTGGCATCCAGGTGCGTGTACATTCATGCCCGCTTTGGGTGGGCGCAAGGTCCTCAGATGGCCGACCCCTCGGCACCGGAATGCGAAAAGGAACGAAACCTGCAGATATCAATCTGGAAGGCAACTAGTCAAGGGACAACTCCAAAAGGCAAAGGGAGAAATATTTGTTTCCCCCGAATACGGGCCAGCCCCGTACATGCCCTGGAAACCACACACACAGGAACCCGTGTCGTCTCTGCCTGCTGCCGTTTCGTACACCAAAAAGGTCATCGAAGAGCTCGTGAAATCTATCGAATAAAGAAGCCAATGTGCCAATATCAATGAACCGACTCTGTCCGTACGATCATGACTGACCATGGACGGAAACTACTTCGAAGATTGTATTCTAATCTTACGCTACCCTTAAATAAAAGGAAAACTAACTATGGAATTAAGACGAATATCGAAGCTGTGATGATCGTAAGAGATTGACAAATGGCTGGAGCAGTTGGGATAGGGCCTAGGTCCGAATTTTATATCAGTGGTGGTATTAAAAATAACGGATTTCCAGAAAGTTGAAGGTCGCAAAGGAGAAGCATTGGATTCTCGTTTTGTTAGCGTCCAAGAATTATGAGGCTACTGTAGTTCTTTTAAGTCTCTTCTTTCTCGAGCCTTCTCATTTTGTAGTTTACGACATCAAGACAGAAAGCGAAGTAGCAACGAAGACCATTATATTGCTCGTACAGTGTTCCATTGTCATCGACGATGATCAATGGCATGAGCCAGAATATAGCCAGCTATTCCCAACTATTTTTGGAATTCATCAATAATAATATCAGGACACAGCTTTCGGTGCACTTTTTCCGCCTGGGACGTTTTTGAGAGGTTCGCTTGAAAGGTGACCAATCGATTATTGGAAGGGAGTTGGAGGCATTATTGTATTGATCGTGTGATTCTCCAAAAAATTCAACTTATTCGATTCTTTGACAAACCATTATTCCCTCTCCTGGGTCATTTTGTACCTTAAACAAAAATACTTTTTCGTCATACTTATGTCATTTAACCTGTTAATAGTCATGGCCTTAGATAAAATGTAATCGTGATCCTTCACTCATTATCTATTCGGGATTGCGGTATGTTGAAACTCAATATTGCCGAAACCTATTTTTAGGGTTGTCATTAAGACATTCTCAATACCGTTATACATTTCGGTGTGACAAGATTATTGATTCTGTATTCGGATTAATACACACTTTTCTTTTTGGGCACGATCTCTTATATGTTCAATTGCAACTAAACTCTTCTCTTTTCGACATCTATGTCCCCGCTTCTCTCAGTATATACATTTCCATTCTCCCATTCTTCAATGGTAGCGGCAAGCTCCGTATAACTAAGAAGCGTCGTCTCGAGCATTTTCTTCGAGAGAGAACACAGCACACTCTTTGAGACACAAAGATAAAACATAAACCATGGCTAACGATAGACGGAGGAGCCATCATGATAGGACGCCTGTCATGCAACCAGCATCCTCCAGGAGTCCAAAAGCCAGAAGCCCAAAAAAGGGCCCGAAAATGAGCCCAAACATAACAAAGTCGTTTTCGTTTCGAAATCTCAATGAGAAGGAAGACTCCAGCGAGCATCGTCCCAAAAATCGAAGCACTCATTCCAAACGCAAAGCGTCGAAAGCTTCCTCTCGTTCAAGGAGCCGTGGAAGCAGTGTTTCGAGCGATCACAGTCGTCTCAGTAAAAACTCAGACAGCCAACCCAAAAGTTATGCCCCGTCACGAGGTAAAGCTATGCGAAGAAACAGCTACGGGTCGAATTTTAATGCCATGACTACAACACCCAGTAGGACAAATAGCTTGCAAGATAGCAACCACGATGAGTACCCCATGAGTTTCAAGAGCACCGACAACACGACCCACACTGATCCCTTAAGTTACAGGGATAGCGAACGGAGTGACCCCAGGAGTTTCTTGGGCGAAGACGACAAGCCCATAATTTTCATAAGCGAGGAATCCAGCAAGGATAGAAAGAAAAAAGGTTTCAGAAAGAACAATAGCCCCAGAAGTAAGACCATCAACGTTAGCGAACATAGCCGGTCGAAACATTCCAGTGAAGCGAGGAGGAAAGCTAGGCGGAGAAATAGCTGTGACTACGATTACACAACCGCGAGGCCCTCCGACGTGAGTGGTGCAAAAGGGAAACGGAGAAATAGCTTCAACGATAGCATGAAAGGTGATGACTTCTTGAGACAAATGAGTGACGATCGCAGCAACGACAGTTCGTCAAAGCCGCAACCTTCCAGCTACAGTGGGCACGAAGACAAGAGTCCGAAACGTACTAATAGCCGCGTGAAGGGTAAACGCAAAAAGGGCAACGAGAAACTACAAAAAAGCCCCAAAAAATCTGTTGAAGAGCCGGAAAGCCCGATGCCTTCTGTTGCAAAAGCTAGACGGAGAAACAGTTGCGACTACGATCCGAAGAGCTCCAAAGTTGAAGATATTATTAACGATACACTCACGCGGAGAAATAGCTGGAATGATAGTCAAGTTGAGGAAGACCGTAGGCAATCGAAAGCTGATAAGCAGAGACAACCAAGACGACTAAATTCCACTCCAGTTGGTAAACCTAAGAAGAAGAAAAACACGGACAAGAAGGAGCCCCAAAATAATCCACCGCAATCAGCTATACGATTGAATAGTCAATTGATGAGAAAGGTTGGAGACTTTCGGCCTTACTTTGTGCCTTTAAAAAAGAAGCAGGAAGTCTTGACTTCTCACAGTCAGCATTCTCAAATTTCGCAAACCTTCAGTCTCGATCAAGAGATTGTGAGTCATAAAGTGAACGATGGCCCAGCCCAAATTCTTCACGAGGGAATGAAGAACATTGCAGTGGCTTCATTTCTTCACGAAGGAGTGCCTGTTATCAAGGTTTCCCACAATAAGCTTGGGAAACTGAAGCGACGCGTTTTGACGTTGAGTGAGGATCAGACAACTCTGTTCTTGACGCATTCGAAATTAGCCAAGGGAACGAGAAACTTGATTCCGAAGCAACCCACATGGACACCATCAAAAGGATGGAATGGAACTTATGTTAGGGCAGTGGATGTCGCTAATATTTGTGATTTCCAAGTGGGAGTCATTTCCTCGCGATGGCTAGAATTATCTGTTGCGACTTACGCGAAGAAAGGCAAAAAGAATGGAGAGTATGCACCTGACGAAGAAAAGAGAAAAGACTTTTTCCCATATATGCCAGATCCAGCTCGTGTAGCATCGACTGTGACTATCTTTCACATCGATCCAAGAACAGGTCGAATGGATTCACTCGATTTTTTCATTGAAAACCAGGACCATCGACGCGCAGTAGTGGCAACATTAGCCCTGATGAAATATACATATGACGAAGTCAGTCAACTTGTTGGAAATGAGATTTTATTGTATCGCTATATCATCAAGGACATGAACCTTGGGACAAATGAAAATGGAATGACAGCAATGAACGAATCAGAGTTTTTGACTCTCTGTCGTCGCCTGAATTTTTGCGTACCAAATATTGGCAAGAAATTTCGAGATTTCAATAAACAACATGAGGGTACTGGAAACTCGAAGAACAAGCTACCTATTCATGAGTGCTTACAACTTGTTCAACTTTTGAAAGGACAAGACAATCCCTCTGTTGCGGCTTGGAGAGCCTGCTTCGGTACAGCAACATGCGTCAATGCATTGACTGTTTTGACGAAATTTTTGCATGGACCACAACAAGAGGAGCAAAAATGTGATATACAAGATGCGCGTGACTTGGTCAATGTTATGAACGCGACTGAACTTGGAGAAGTCCTATCGAATAGGAAGGGAAGTTTGCTGACTCAGTGGCAGTTTCAGGAGTTGTTACGATCTGAATGGAATGATATCTACTGTCCAGAAAAACGAGTGAATCGACAACCAGCGTCGACTAAACAAGCCTCTATCACATTATTGGGTGAATTCTTCTTTCCGCACTTCTTCCATGAGTGATGGGACACCATCTATCCACTCTTACACGATGGCCTTGCTAAGAGGTTGCAAGTCTATTGATTTGAATTGTTGGGACGGTATTTTTCTTCCGAGTGGGGAGTGCGTTCCTGTTATTATTCCACGCAATTAAAAACCAGAGACTTCTTTCTCTGTGAAGAACAAACTAACTTTTCGATCTGTCGTACTAGTAGTACGAAAATATCTTCTTGAAAATCGAAAGACATACCCGATTATGTTCAACTTGGAGAACAACTGTTCGGAGCCATTTCAAAAAAGTATGGTGAGAACTATGAGGGAATTATTCGGTAAACATTTATTCGTTCCTAGGAGCAGCGACCGAAAAAAAGAATTACCGAGTCCCGAGAGCCTTCGTGGAATGATTGTTGTGAATGTGAGAAAGCCGGAAAAAAGAAATGTAAACGACTATCGATCGAAATCCTTCTGTGGTGATGGCGTCGATGCGTATTCGAAAATGTTCAATAAATTTGATACTGAGAAGCCCGACTCATTCACCAGGAAACCACCTCAAGCATCCGCTTCCCGATCGTTCACCAATCGGAATCGCATGGACAAACAAGTTGGAGAAGACTTGATATCATTATCCCTGTTTCAACAGAGAGAGTTCTCCGGTTATTTTTTGGAGTCGATGGATATGAATTGCTCGCAGACACATGGCATCAAAGATATACAAGTACCAAAGATTGTGAAGGAATACTCGGACAACCCAGAATTGTGGCGGAAATTTAATGCATCTCACTGTAAGTGCCGTATTCGTTTTACTCACCTCGACTCGTCTTCACTGCTGAATTCATTGAAGTTTTCTCATATTTTCCTTGTCAACCTTTTCACTTCTGGTGTTCAGTGACCAGAATATACCCAACCAATCATGATGTGAAATCAAGAGATGACGATTCGAAATCAAAAGATTCACAAGCGTCGGATACGAACTACAACCCCGTGCTGGCTTGGGGTATGGGGTGTCAAATGGCATCACTCAATTTTCAGAATGATGACACTGCTTTGGCTGTAAACGACGGATTCTTCAGGCAAACTGGAGGTATTGGATACCTCGAAAAGCCCGAATGGTTGTTGGGATTGGGAGAAAGACCAAAATCTACATCCATCAAAATCCGTGTTCTTTCTGGCAGTTGCCTTCCCAAACAATACGTCGGCGAAGATGGTACAATCAGCGATTCTTCAATTTCCAATCCTCGCGTATTTGTAGAACTCCATGATGTGGTAGTGCGCTCCGGGCATGGTGAACGGTTTAAAATTTCCAAGCACAAAGTCGATTGTTCGAACAAAAATGGCTTCTTCGCTAATTTCGAAGACAAGGGCAAAAAGTTTTCCGTGGAAACACCAGACGTTGCCATGCTGGTCTTCCGCGTCGAACAGAATTCCTCCAAGGGTAAGGTTCTATCAACAACAGCCATACCCCTAAGTTGTGTGCGAAGAGGATATCGGTCAGTCCAACTTTATGATGCCGATAACACAAGACGTGGTCACTTCGCATCTGCCACACTACTCGTATTTATAATGTAACATTCATTGTATTCGATCAACATTGCTTCGTTGGAATAATTGAAATATATGTGATGTAAACTACTTATGTGAAACGTTAACTTTGAACTATTTTACTTCTATCCTTTTTGGACTACTTGTTTAATAATCTCAAGAATAATTGCAGCTGCGTCGGGTAACCCTTTAAACGGATCTTCTTCGTCTAGATCTTCTTCAGAATCTACCTCAGCAATTATTTTCTTTCCTGAACCCTCAGAGGGCCCCCCGTTATAGTTCTTATCATGCTTGTCGTTGTCATCAAGAAGGCGCACATTTCGAAAGTAGGTGTCACTTACGGAACTTGATCGTACCTCTTGAACAAAACCCTTAAAAGATTCGAGAACAGCACTCTGTCCTGAAGGATCGTCATTTGTTGTAGTTGAAGTGCGACTCGATTGAAGAGCAAGAGTCAAGCTTTCAAAGGAATTTCCGAAAACTAATGGTCGATGACATGGGGCATTTATGTGATGGCTCAATTCGACATTTAGCCTTTGTTCACTATCATCCTCCTTGAACATCGCGAAAAGAGGCATGTGGGAATATATACATTCCGACATGAGTTGAGATCCTGCCGAAGATGCCACCCCGTCCGCGACATGCATCAAAGGTAACAAAAAGTGATCTGTCCATCACTCTTATCAATTTTGGACCACCTTTTCGGCTTCTGCGTACTTCGAAACCATGGCCGTGAGTCAAAGTGCTATTGTTTGTAACGAATTTGTGACCATAGTTGCTGTTTGATGACCCATCATGCTCTATATCTTTCGATTTTTGTCCTCCAAGTTGATTCGCATCTCTGTTTGCTTGGTTTCCATTCGGGATATATTTCTCTCCGTTCCTGATCGCGGAATTCGTCCTCGACAATCCATTTAGCACCATATCGATAAGGGTTGTTGGCCATGTCTCTGGTGTAACCCGTTTCAAACAGCAAGACATCAAAGTCTGCGTCCAGTAATGCTTGGACAAGGTGTTCTCCGTTGTGATCTCTGAAATAGCAGATCACTAGCTTACGATGCTTCGTATTTGTTGCAGTTTTGTTCTTTGTTGTCATAGTCGCTGGTGTTTCATCTGCAGTGAAGAGTAATTCTTTTATGCGTCCTGCCTGTGGAAGACGAGGTGTGTTGTTTGTATTAGACTTTTCATCAACGCTACTTGGCAATATCTTTCCCCGACGAGCCCACTTGCGAGCTTCGGCCATTTGCAAGACTTCGGGACGAAGAGGCGCACGCGCAACGGTTCCACTTTTATACTGCGATTCCAAGAAACAAAAATGTGTTGCAATCTGCCACTCCGCAAAGTAACTCGAGACGTGGTTTAGCCGTCCCTGCTTATCCCAGGCTCCACTTAGTTGAGCTGACTCCTGCACCCATTTCGGTTTTTGGGCAATGGTGAACAGCTGTCCGTGTGCGATTCCTACCGATGGAATGCCTCCGATTTCGGCCCGAAGCATGCCGGGAAAATCTCCGTCGGAAATTACAAGTTGGGGGTAACGCCCAGACGATGCCGATACCTCACAATCGCCGCTGATGCGTTCCAGAGCATGCGAGAGAGAATCAAAGAAACCCTGATCGGGTGTGAGAGATGTAATCGCAATCGCAGTCGTCTTGCCTCGTCTCACTACTTGTCCTTCCTCGCCATGTTGTTGATCTGCATCAAAGTTCACAATGATTTTCGAGTCTTCGTGCATTGCTCTCCACAACGAAGCCCGGGTCAAAAACATACGGACGTCGACGCCAGCTCGATTCAACTGTTCCACAATGGCTACGCTGCGTGCGTAATGGCCGATTCCTCTCCCATGCACATAATATTCCACCAAGGGTCGGCGATCGTTGTTGTGTTCAAAGTCGCCGTTATTGACATATGGTGATCCTCCTTCCATCGATGCCAAAAAAGTGGAAAAGTCCGACGGAAGGTGGCGTGCTGAGGGTGGCGGCATACAAACGTCAACGGCATCCGCGTAAAAGTCATAACATAGCCAGCCAAGCAGAAGCAGCAGAATGGCGGCCAGAGTCAGCAATCCTTTCAACACTGTCTTTCGCAATCGGCGACAGGGTTTTCGTACATAGCGTATGCCATAGCGTCCATAGAGTTTACAAATCAGAAATAATTCGGAAGCAATAACTCTTATGGATGGCAATGGCGGAAGGGATGACGGTGAAGAAGGAGACCTTAATGTTGTTGTGTTTGATTCATGGTGTTGTGGATGGTGTTCGTGCTTGTGATAATAGTCGTAAGTATCCGATTTTCCAGAGGAAGGTTTTGGTGTCGAGGGAACGATTCCAAAGAGCGACGAATTGGAGGAAAAGAAATGCTGCTGATGGCCGCTGTTGCCGTGCAAGCTGTTGCTGCTGGCTCCTCTTCTCGACAAACCAGTATTTCCACTTCCAACGGTGTTTTTCGACGTTGTCGTATACCGCGACGACGTGGAATCA
The DNA here is from genome assembly GCA_037355735.1 of Pseudo-nitzschia delicatissima. NCBI lineage: Eukaryota > Bacillariophyta > Bacillariophyceae > Bacillariales > Bacillariaceae > Pseudo-nitzschia > Pseudo-nitzschia delicatissima. The sequence goes on along the minus strand of CM074777.1, from coordinate 1,509,018 downwards.
AGAGAGACGAGCGAGCAGTCGGAAGCATGAATGTTATGCTTGCTACTGCTCAAGTGGCTGTTGATGTTGAGATTGCCAAAGCTCCGATGGCTCCTCCGACGAGGACGGGATAGCTTCCCGGACAATTGTTTCGATCGAGGGGAACGTGCGTGCCCTATTGTTGTGGTAGGAGTTGGAGTCTCTGGGTTTTCCGTATCTCGTATTGATCTGCTTCTCACAGGTGAACCCGTTGATGAACTATCATTGTGCAGATGAGGTGGTGGTTGAAAATGCAGAGGCAAGTTGTTCGACGGAGAAGAAACCCCACCACTCTCGGATGACGAACATGATGTGGAGTCTAAATCATACCGACGCAACCGATGTTGCTCCGAATGCTTGTTCGGATCGCGTTGTTTATTTTTTCGTTTCGGAGTTGCTTCCATCATGATATTGTGAAAGTCTTTATGGTTGAAGTCTTTTGTGCATTAGAAAGCTAATGGAGTGATAATCTCATTGGTAGGTTCTTGGTTCGGAGCATCATATGCTTCGTCTCGCGATCCGAGATCGTGCTTTCGTGTAAAAAATAAATACGATGTGCATTTTAGAAATTTTTGGTTGTAAGCGGCCTACTCGCATTTTTTGGAAGTGTGGGTCGTACAAACTCAGTAAATGTTCTACGTAATTTCTGTTTCTTCGTCGAATTTCAAATTTTCCACCACGCGCAATTTTTTTAGTACGTGTAGTTGAAGTAGACATTAATACAATGGCACTTGATATATGATACATATGAGAATAGTTTCTTTTTGACGGAGTTTCTCTTTGGTTCGTCACACAACGAAGACGGTCGTAGGAACTCAACGTAGCTCTACGAGCAACAACAAGACTGAAAAAGAGTTCAAAATTTGCATGTCCCGCCTTGCGACATCGAAACCGGAACAGAACAATCAATGAGTCCATTGCACAAACAACAGTTACAACTTGTGGAATAATCAACCCTTCGAATATACATCACTCTTCGAAGGCTTTCATTGAAACCAACCGCATAAGTCGTTGTAGACACTCCATCATCACGTGTAGAGAATTCGAAAGCAACGAAAGCAAAATAACACCATGGCAGAGTCTTACGAGGATTACGAGCGAGTGAGTTTCTTATGCCTTCGCCATCTTCTTGATGTTTCATTTGCTGTCATATATTCTGTGTTTGGTTTACTTTGTTGCCACATTTCAATTCGTCCTTCTGACCTTCTTTCTCGTGTTTTTCTCGCTCTTGCATTATTCTGATAAACTATGTTAATTTGTTCAGGAATACAATGCCTGTTTGTCCCGCATTCGGAGTTTCCTCGCAGCAAGCACACGTTCCAGAACGACGCTCCAGGAATGCGAGCGACTCTTGGGACAGGCAAAACAGCACGCTACCGCGATGCAGGGCTTGGCCGAAGTGGAAGGAAATCCAATGAAGATTCGGGAGGCCTCCCAAAAGATCGAGCGTGACATCCTTCCCCTCTCTCGTGAGGTGGCAAGGGCCCTAAACGGTGGGAATGACGGAGGAAGAGAAGAGCTCTTCTACCAGGCACCGAATGTTGCAAGCAACGCGGGAGATATGGAATCGCTCATCGGAAGCTCAGAAAGCATGCTTCGGGAATCATTGTCGTAAGTATCAGTGCAGATTAATGATGTATTGTTTTTTTTTATCTGCATACAGATTTTTGCCTCTCACGACCAACATTTTGATACGAATTCCTTGCCCCAAATGGACCGTAATCCAAACAATGTCATACGATAGTCTTACTATGGAAACCGAACGAATCGGAAATTCCACGCTGGAACAAATGGGACGACAGCGGGAACAATTGATGGGTGCCAATGCCAACATTGCTCGAACACGGGAATTCGTGGAACAGGCCGGCCGGGTATTGACCGAATTGGGTCGAAAGTCATTCAACAACAAACTTGCTCTGCGTGCAATGGTGGGATTTTTGATTTTTGCCAATTTATGGGCATTTTCGCGGTGGCTTGGCAAAGGCCATGCGGACGAAGCAGGGGATGATGATCAACCGTGAAAGACCCTGCCAAGCCTTTTTTGAACACACAGCTGGTAATAAAGTAGTTATAAACGATGGAGCATATTCTGTTTTGATAAACAATAGTAAACGAAACTCGTTAAAGGATGGACGAACCAACGGGATGAACTCCAAAATTCTTGTGTCGATACGATGCAGTTTCCCAAAGAACAATCCTTTCCATTTCATAATGTATTGTATCAGTGAAAAAAGGATTTGATTTTAATGTGGTCATGCCGTCAATTCGATGAATCGTATCCATGCACCAGAATAAAGTTGACACTCAATTTTAAAGCAATAGAAATGAATAAGTTTGATTAACCAAAATTCGTAAGTGTTACTATATCTTTGGTTATTGTACTTGAAATCAATGAAATTTCATAAAGATTGCGTTTCATTCACTCGAGAGAAAAAACCATTCGGTTGCTCGAGAGATATCCCCAAGAGTATGTTCGATAACGAAAGGGACAGTGTGGATTTGGTTTGCTTTTTGATATTCTGGTCACCATTTTACTTTGAAAATCTTCCCAACCGGGTCAACCATTTGCCAACGTCGTAAAAGAACATGGACGAAAAGGCATCGCTCGTTTGCACGTAATCTTGCGTCCGACGCGTTCGTTCGGGAGTAATGGTGACATCGGCGGCAATCTTGAGCTGCTTTTTGCGACCATCAATGACAATGCTGCGGAACTTTGTGTTGTGACCAACATCGAGGTCCAAGGTGGGATGTACCGGAACAAACAGCCCAATGTCGCGATTCAGCGAAACCTCCAGGCCCGGGAAGGTCAACACGTGACCACGGTTGCCAAAGGAAATTCGTGAACGAACCTCAAAGCGGACGGGTGGTGCCGAGGGAAAGTGTGTCTTTGCCTCGCCGATGCAGGAAATCTTACCGTTGGGCTAGAAATTGACGAAAAGAGAAAACGCGCAATGAGGTGAGGAACAATATGGGAATGTTTTGCGCTGTGCTATTTTCTCGTGCTATCGCGCCAATGCAGCATCGTTTGCAAATCTAACTTACCAGAATATCGATGGATGTAATCTCAATCGAGTTTGATCGGATGCCTCGATCCTTTAGAACGTTAATGAGCAGCTGTCGCAGCCCATTCTTGACGGAAGTTGAAAACAAGAGATCGTGCCGGGACATTGTAAGATCTTCAATGTGCACGTCGAACTGTTTGGGATACCGTGGCTTGCCGGTAGTTTTCACGGTGTAAGCCGATGGTTTCGAAGGACCTCCCTGTCTCGGGTATGGTCCATGGTGAACGTTGGCATCGAAGTGAATACCATCCTTGCTCTTGTCCTGAAAGAAACCCATCAAATTCAGAGTCACCTTTTCCATTTGCAGTTTGATGCTTGTAAATCGAATGGTGGGAAATACGATTCGTTCGGACGAAAGTGTGGCATCAGCGCGAAAGAGTCCCCGAAACAGCAATCTCAAGACGTTATTGTAACTATCTGGAGACTCGCGAACATCGACCTTGAGGTTTTGGGGTGTATCGATAGGCCATCGCTCACCGATTCGTTCCAGCAAGACGTTTTCCAGCATTCGGCAGACCATCCCACGTCTGGCTTGGGATTGCCTCACGGAAGATGCTGCCTGCTCCTTTGTGATTTTTGTCTTGGGTATCGCAGGTGTGATTGCAACATCAAAATACTCCGAATCGATGACGGGAGGATTGGGCTGTTTGAGCACTTTCGTATCCAACTGTTCTGGTGAAAGAACCCGCGGTGCATGGGATGTTTTCTCCTGACCGATTTGCACAACGGGCAGAACAGTGTCTGGAACCATCAAATCAAAGTTTCGAACCACAAAATCGCTATCTTGTTCGTAGACACCAAGAAAGGTATCCACCAAACCGTCTTGTGCTTCTTCTTGTTCGATAGTGGAAGAGGGGAGTGAAGAAGAAGATTTCGATCCCCGTCGTCTCGAAATCTTACCGAATATCCTTCGATGCCATCCTGGTCCCTTCTTGTCTCCTCCACTGGGTGAAGGATCATTTATCAGAGCCGCATGAAGCAGAGAAGGAGACCGCTTGTAGGAGGTTACGGAAGAGATTGTAGGAGATGAAAAGCTTGTACACGATGACTCATGTTCTGGTTTTTCCTGTTGATGTTGCAGCTGTAGTCTTGTGTAATGCCCTGCCCTTCGTTTCCGTGTTGGCTGGAGATTGGAGTTTGTTTCCCTCGTTGTTCCACACGTAGGAATGGAAGCGATCGTTGAAATAAATGACTCTCCAGACCACGGGAGGGCAGTGAGTGTGAATGCGAGCACTGCTAAACGTGACATCTTGTTATCGTTGATGAATAGTTTAAAGATGAGTGTTCTTCTTGTGTTGAAGTGAATGCTCGATGTCTACCGATGCGAGACTTGTGTGATAGGATTGAAAGAATTCCGAAATCAAAAGAATTCTGATACCGTGTAGTTGCCGCGCGGAAGTGTTGAACCAGAAGCCCCCGAAAAGATCGCTATGTTTAGTACGCGTGGAAGACAATGGCGAATCGAGTATTTTGGTTGTGACTGCTAGTGGAAGCTGTTCTAATGACGAAGAGTTGTGGCCATTGCTTCCGATGAGAACCTACTTTGAATTCCTTGATGTCGTTACGGCGCTTTTTTATGACTTGCCGGTTGCCTCGCCGTTAGTTTTTTTAAACTTTAATCCCGGTCGCCATCCATCACTTTTCATCGACTCATCGGGGGGTCGATTGGGTGATGGTTTTGGTATCTTCGTCACGCATTCCGCAAGGAATATGCAAAAAACACGGACCAGCTTGCGGAACGACTTCTCCCTATTCGAAAGCGAATTACCATCTGCAAAAATTAGTGGAGGGAACCAATCGTGGAGGCCGAATTCGTTGAAATGACGCATCAGGCGCGCGCAGGAACGCGAACCTCTTAAGTATGACTATTGGCTGAAGAATGTGACGCGATGGACAAGGCGAACTCTTGATGTCATTGGAAGCATGTCGGGCCACTCTTCGTGTGTTTGAATTAAATGTCTGTTGACCAGCTTCTGATGGGTTATCATTATCCCTAATCAATATTTGATTGATACGTGAATGAATCAATCCCACAAAGAACATAAAATATCTTTTGTTTTCCCACTAGAGTATTACTATTATTTGAGGTGGCCTTGAATTCACGCGATGACGTTCAGATTGCTTTGTTTCTACGCGATCGATGTAGCGGTTGCAGTATGCAATCTTATTTTGAAATCTGTCGTGTGAGAATGCAATGACTCTATCCATGATGTCAATCTTTGATCCCATTCAAACGAACCCATTCAAAAGAACCCGAACATCTCTATTGTGACAGTGACAGGAAGGAAAAGATTCTATCGAATTCAAGAAGCTCATAAAATACAACACAAACATCTTTATTCAACTCTCTATCAAATCAATCGAAAATATCAATATCAACACAACCATGGCCAAGCCCAAACAAATTCTCAACGACCCGAAGCAATCGGTAGACGAATTCATCTCTGGATTGCTTCTCCAATATCCCAACCGCCTCCAAAAGCTGCCAAAACCACCATGTCGTTCTGGCAGCTACACCCCCATGCGATGGCACCGCTGTTCAGCTCTTGTCGGGAGGAGGCAGTGGCCACGAACCCAGTCACGCCGGTTGGATCGGCAACGGAATGTTGTCGGGTGCCATCTGCGGAGGCATCTTTGCTTCCCCAAGCGTCGCCAGCATTCTAGCGGGGATCCGAGCTGCGGCTGCTTCGATGAAGGACAATGCCGGAATCTTGCTGGTGGTCAAGAATTACACCGGTGATCGACTCAACTTTGGCATGGCGTGCGAAAAGGCCAATCAGGAAGGAATTTTGTCCCGCATGGTGGTTGTCGCTGACGATTGTGCCCTGGAACGTACCAAGGGAATTACGGGAGCCAGGGGGGTTGCGGGATGTGTTCTGGTGCATAAAATTGCCGGAGCTGCTTCCGTGGCCGGCAAGAGCCTCGACGAAATCGTGGACATTGTTGCGGAAGTCAACGGGCGCATGGGAACCCTTGGCGTGGCCCTCGATTCCGTAACCATACCGGGAGCCGAGACAGTCAACAACCGCCTGGACGATAAGACCATCGAAATTGGACTTGGCATTCACGGTGAGGCTGGGATGAAACAATCTCCGCTGTTGACGGCAGACGAAATGGCAAAGGAAATGATCGATACTATTCGTGAGTACGGTCGAACGAACGAAGACGGTGAAATCGTTCCGTTGTTTGAGAATGGCGATTCCCTCTGTGTTTTGGTAAACAACCTGGGTGGAACGTCTAATTTCGAAATGTCCATTTTGGCCAACGCATGTGTCAAGTACTTGGAAGCCGACGGTGTTGGATGCAAGGTGACACGACTGCTGGTGGGAAGTTTCATGACCTCCTTTGACATGCACGGTGCCTCGGTCACAATCCTGAACTTGTCCTGTTCGAGCGATCAACTGATTTCTTTGTTGGATGCTCCTTGTGATGCCCCTGCTTGGACTACTTGCGATATCTGGAAGGCAGAGAATATTCGTCTCTCAAGCAAAGAGCGTCCCGAAGTCGTTGTGGCCGACGATGCCAAGCCCGCAGTCGCAATGCCACCTGTAACGCTGTCATCGTTTGCTGAATCATCAAAAGCGCTGATACTGAAGGCAGTCAAGAGTTTGGGCGAAGCCGAGGCCGATCTTACCAAGTACGATACCATTGTTGGAGATGGTGATTGCGGTATTACTATGAAACGAGGAGCAACAGAAGTCGAAGATCGCGTTACCAACGGAAGTATTCCCACAGATCATCCCGTCACCATGTTTTCGAGTATGGCAGATGCTGTCTCGGACTCGATGGGAGGAACTTCGGGCATTCTGCTGGAATTGATGTTTCGCAAAATTTCGTCTACACTGTCTCGATGTGACAGCATCAGCGAAGCTGAAATGAGCCAGGCGTTTCAAGCCGGAGTTGACGCAATCAGTTTGTACGGAGGTGCCACCGTTGGAGCCCGGACAATGCTGGATGCGCTGGTTCCAGCAGCAAAGGCTTTGGTGGAAACGAATTCGCTATCGGAGGCCTCCGGTTCGGCAAAAATCGGAGCTGATGGCACAGCCGACATGAAGGTAGCCTCGGCCGGACGATCCAACTATTTGTCCGAAGAAACCCTGAAAGGTACACCTGATCCCGGCGCAATGGCCGTTTCGATTGTGTTCGAGGCGCTCGCAGGTTCACAATGAACAATGAAGACAAACTGAATACTTTATAAATCAATAGTAGTGATTCATTATAATGTTCTTTCTTTATGTTAACAGACGAAAAATTCTGATTCCTGTCCCGCGAAAAGATACTGTACAGGGCACGAACTACGAGGATGAAGAATAAACAGTTGGTGCGTAACGATGATCGACGGCCTTTTCCTACCATTCATGTGCATTCGATGTCTCATTCGTAAGAACGAGGGATGAGGTCTAAGGCGGTACTGGCATATTGAAATTATATTCGTACGTAGTCGAGACCACAATTGAGAGCGCGAATTGAATTAAGTACTGGACTCAATCGCAGTATGCCTAAGTAAAAAATAATGCAGAACCAATTCTTGGGATCACCTAGGAACTTCTATTTCTTTCCAAAGAGAACATATGCGCTCAAATACCTGGCTTGTCGAGGATTAAATTGCTTGACACACTTCTCAGCACTGAGTGAAGAAATTTGGTGCGAAAGAGATTTTTGAGTTGAGTACGCACCTCACATAGTTTTTACGACTGGTCGAGTCAACGCGACGACAATTCCATGCTACGGTGTGAGGAAAAAGAAGAATAGAACTCATTTGGTGGCGGTTCTATGCAAACTTCATGACGTAAATCCGACAAACTTTTTGACAGGCTGCTTCATCAAAAATATCTTTCCTGTCTGTCTTTGGAATGTTTCGACAGCTGTGACACTGATGTGTTGCAAATGGTAGGTTTCTCACACACAGACACACCTCTTCGCTTGTTTCTCTGGAATGAAAAAAATTGAGAACACCAATTGAAGACGACAGTCTGAAGAAAGTCGAAAGATTTAGTGTTCTGAAGAGAAACACACAATTAAAAATTGGTCAAATTTTCATTCGGTCAACTGTTAATTGTTAATCAATCAATCAATCACTTACAAAGTCAATCAAAAGTCATCATGTCAGGCGTGGAGATTCCATTAGTGGAAACCCAGGAGAAACCCAAAGATCCCGAATCGGGAGACGAATCCGAGGAATTGAAAGCCACCGGCGACACTGTGTACCCACTCCGTGAAGCTACTTTCAAGATTCCTTTTTCCAAGTCTGAAATCATGTTCAACCCCCCTGTTGCTCTCATTGGATTGGTCCCCCTTTGGGGATTGGCAATTTTCGGCATGAACAACCCCGATGGTGCAAAAGCCGTGATGGGCGATTCATACAACAAGGTCGTCGAGCTGTTTACTTGGTTTTACATTGGTAAGTTGTGAATAATCAAAAGAATCGCCGCGTATCGTTGGAAATGGTATTGTGAATTTTCTTCGCTGAGCAGGTTTGACCAACTGGATAATTCACTAACATGGCACAATCATTCATATTTCTTTTCACGATATTTCCGTCGAATCCTCCAATTACAATCAGTGGCAAATCCGGTCCTCACCTTCTTCATCTTTTGGGTGGCTTATCGCTACGGGCACATCAAACTCGGTCCACAGGACGGCGAGCCAGAGTTTTCAAATGGCTCGTATTTTGCAATGATTTTCAGTGCCGGTGTTGGCGTGGGTCTGTTTTTCTATGGAGTCAGTGAGCCACTTTGGCACAGCGAACCGGACAATTACTTCGCGAACGCTGGGTATCACAGCCAAAATGAAATCAACGAATTTGCCCTTGTCATCACCTTGTAGTAAGTATGCTTCAAAAATATTGCCATTTCCCAGAGATTGGAAATTCCTCTCTCGAAAGGAAAAAAAGAAACGATTGGGATTTTCAATACTAACGAGCAGTCTATTGTTTACTTGCCATTGACGTGTCTTTGCAGCCATTGGGGATTCGCTGGGTGGAGTCCTTGTAAGTTTTGAAAGTGACGAGATATTTTGAAAAGATACAGATAAGAACCTCCAACGTAACTCACATTCTTCAACTTTCTCATATCTCCTCATTGTCCACGCTCGGCATAAAACATAAGATCTCATTGTTGCCATTGCATGCGGTTTGGCAAGTTTCCACTTCAATTTGCCCTTGACGATCCGCTCTACCTTCTATCCTATTTTAGGAGATTATTGCTGGGGATGGATTGGGGATCTCATTGATGGATATTCTATCATAATGACCGTCGCAGGAGTCTGCACCTCTCTTGGTCTCGGTACGATCCAGATGACCGGTAAGTTTCCACACCTCCAATTTAAATCGATCTTATGACACTACACTTATGAACCAAATTTCTCACATATTCCATACTATGAAATTTCTTGCCAAAATCATTATCTAGCTGGTCTACAAGATCTCGGATGGGTCGATCCTGCAAGAACGGATTTACAGCCTGTCTTCATTGCACTCATCTGGATCATCACCTTTTTCGCAACAATTTCTGTTGTTTCTGGACTTGACCTCGGAATTCAAACGTTGGCAAATCTTGCCTTTTGGTTGGGAAATGTCATGCTGTTCGTCTGCTTCGCTATGGAGAAGACAACTTATCTCCTCAATCTTTTCGTCCAGACTTGTGGTATGTATTTGCAGTATGATATCTTCCAGGTTCCTTTTTGGACCGATGCCTTTGGACAACTAACCCCTGGCGAGGGCCGAGCGATTGATGGATTTGGTTCTGCGACTTGGTTCATTGGTGCTTGGACTGTCTTCTACATGGCCTGGTGGGTTGCTTGGGCATGCTTCGTGGGAATGTTCATTGCCCGCATCTCGAAAAACAGGACTATTCGAGAAGTTTGTGTGTCCGTTTTCCTCTGTCCCACAGTGTACGCCATTTTGTGGTTCTCTTTCTTCGGAGGTATTGGACTTCGCCAACAGCGTCAAGCTATGGAACTGCAGAAAATTGGAGAGGACTCATTTCAAGATCCAAGCTACTTCCTTGCCGATGGTTCAGAGTTTTGCTTTGATGTTCCGCAACAAGATGTCGCAGTCAATGGAACTACTGTCTTTACAAATTCGTTGCCTGGTATTACGCCAGTTTGTCTTTTTGATTCAGCAAATGATGCAGCATCATGGTTCAACGTGAGTTCCTCGTTTTCTTTTTTGTTCAGATTGACACAAGTGTGTTATAACTTTTCGAAATTCTATCTTCAAAGGCTGAAAATTGAAAGATTGAGAAGAATTTTCTCACCACCCTTCCTGCAATCGCCTCATTCAAAAAACGACGAAAGGTTATGAATTCCTTCTCATATCCTGATTCCAACGGCTTTGGAGGATTTGGGACATTCCTATCGGGTTTAACCATCTTCACACTTGCGCTTTACTTCATTACTTCTTCTGACTCTGGAAGCTTGGTTGTCGATATTCTTGCTTCTAATGGTGAAACGGAACACCATTGGATTCAGCGTGTCTTTTGGGCGGTCACCGAAGGAGGTACGGCATATTATTATAAGTTATTGCAGGTTTTTCCGTGTGCATTTGTCACAAGAAATTTGTTCTCAACCGTTCCGCATGCTTTCTCCGCTCTTCTTACACACGCAAACATCGTAGGGGTTGCCTGTGCTCTACTTGTTTCTGGAGGCGACGCAGCACTCAGAGCCTTACAATCCGCTAGCATTATATTCGGACTACCCTTCAATCTGTTCTTGTTCATCATGTGCCTGACTATTGTTCAAATGTGCAACGCCATTGAAAAAGAACAGCTCGGAGAGAAGCCTGATCCTAGCTTGATGCTGCCCACAAAGGAACAGTCTTGGAGTATGCCCATGTTTGGCGGAGTATTCAATATCTTCGAATCTCTTTTCTCTCTTTTCTTTTTTGCCAATAAGAGTCGAAAGGAGAAGGGCATGCACTTTCCCAGCATGAAACAGGGAATTAAATTCGTCGGAGCCCTGTTTCTGCCATTCGTTTCTCTCTACGCCATCAAAAACAGCGCTGTTATCGACCCAAAGCAAGTGCACAAGAAAAGACACATTGTCGTGACTTTCTTTTACAACGCTTTCTACATCGGTTGGATTGTACTGTTTTGCTTGGGAACTGTCAACGAAGGATTCGTTGCCTTTGGTTGGTTGCTCTTTTTGGTCAACGCATGCATCCTCACCTTGGTGCGCTCTAAATTCCGCAAGTCTCTCGGTTACCCTGGAAATTTGGTCGCCGACTTCGTGGCATCATCCATTCTGTACCCACAGTGTTTGTCTCAGATGATGCTTGAACTAGAGAGTGAGAATGTGTCGGCTTTTGTTGCAGCCAGACACGATGATTGAGTTAAGCTCCTCTGCTAGGGGTGTTTTTTCTTTCATGTCGTTCACGAAAAACTAAGTTCCGAAAAAAAAAATTATATGTAGTATGATGAATGAAAAGGGTACTCTCTCTAGAGTATCATGATCATTGTTACCACTCTAGCAATATTTCCTTCTGTCAGCAATAACAATAAAACTAAGACGGTAATAAGTACTTCTAGTGAAATTTGATAAGAGTCTGCTGTTCTTTTACTCGTTAATAGCTAACTGGTGGGTCGTTGTACACACAGAGGAAGAGGAATTGTACTAATAGTGGTATGACAAGAAAGTATGAAGACTAGGAACCAGTGCGACTACTACAGCACGAAAGAAGAACCAGAAAGAACACAAGCCGCAGAAATGCAACAATACTGATTATGCATCAGGGTAATCACGATCGTCTGGCCGGTAAACATGTAACATCGACAACAACAAGAAGAACAAGGGAGGGGACGTGTTGACTCCACGATCAAGACCACGACCACCATCACAAAGAAAAGTATTTGAGAAGGGACGTCATCAACATCAAGAAGAAGCCGATACTTCTTTCTTTAACGACAGTGTTACATTCAATGGCACGTTCCCAGCCGGGGAGGGGACGTGTTGACTCCACGATCAAGACCACGACCACCATCACAAAGAAAAGTATTTTGAGAAGGGACGTCATCAACATCAAGAAGAAGCCGATACTTCTTTCTTTAACGACAGTGTTACATTCAATGGAACGTTCCCAGCCGGATCGCATTAATCGCCTCGGGAGACATTCAGTATGCTGTATCACTCGGTACGAGAAAATCACAGCTTTGCTCACGAATGTGCCAGCACTAGTGCCATTAGATTGTGTCCCAGCGGCTCTCGTTTGGTTGAAGGAATCCAATGGGCTTCCCGTCGCGCGCGGGTAACCATAAAATATTAAATGGGAGGGGCTTATTCTGAATGCACAAGAAGCCTGGAGAAATAGTTCGACGATGAGATCAGACTTGGTAATGCGAACTACAGTAGATAAATAGCGCATGCTCGTGATCGCAAAACGATTGCGCTATTCGTACGAGTACGCTATTTAAACTTGACCTTGAAAATTAATCGTCGTGTTTAATTATCTTGACTTTACTGGGTCATCTGGTGGCGTGAGTGACATTCTAACTTTTCCGGAAGGGCCTTTTCTTCGAAGGCAATAAGAAAAATTAGTGTAACATAACGACAGAGGCAGAAAAATGACAGGATTGTTAAATAAGTTTCAATCCTCTATTTTCGTTTTCCCGATAAGGAAAACAAATTGTTCACCCGGTGACCGTTTCCGGCTTGAAATTTTGATCAGAAAGAGTGAACTACAGTAGATAAATAGCGCATGCTCGTGATCGCAAAACGATTGCGCTATTCGTACGAGTACGCTATTTAAACTTGACCTTGAAAATTAATCGTCGTGTTTAATTATCTTGACTTTACTGGGTCATCTGGTGGCGTGAGTGACATTCTAACTTTTCCGGAAGGGCCTTTTCTTCGAAGGCAATAAGAAAAATTAGTGTAACATAACGACAGAGGCAGAAAAATGACAGGATTGTTAAATAAGTTTCAATCCTCTATTTTCGTTTTCCCGATAAGGAAAACAAATTGTTCACCCGGTGACCGTTTCCGGCTTGAAATTTTGATCAGAAAGAGTCTCATGCTGAAATAATGTTGAACGGCGAACGTGTCTCTTAACGATGTCATGAACGACCATGGCGTCCATCAATCAACTGTGTAAAAACTTTAGACCTTTTCTAACGATAGAATTAACAGCGTTTAAAGATTGATATTAAGTTGTATTTTTATTGGTTACATCTCTATTTAAATTACAGTAGTCGTCGAATTTTGTTGTGGCATATCGATAGAGGTTATGCTGCCGGAGCAAAAATCTGTGGGCCATTCAATGTTGCCATAGCGTTCGAAAGGATGTCTTCGAAACCTTCCAGTCGTTTTGGTGCACCATTAGCAGCAAAGAACATAAAGATTTGTATCAGTTGTTCGCTGCAAGCCATAGCAGTTTTATGGTGTTCTTGGTGATTTCGTTCTGTCTGTTGCAGTTGTTTGTGGACTTCGCCGACATTATTCGTAACAACCACAGCCACAGAGAGATCGGAACAAAGCAATCCCGAATTCGTGAAAACCAATGAAGAATGACACAGCTCGTAAAGGCGAAGAGATTTCTCGAGAAGATCACGAGCATCTTGCCTTCGTTGCGGTTGTTCATCACGGGATTTATATTGCATCGTGTCCAAGAGTTCTAGGGCATACAGGTGATGCGCGAGACTCAGGTTGAACAAGACGAGGGACAAAAGCTTGCAGATCAATGGTTCTTCATCTTGCTTCTCAGAACAATGGTGGCAGTCATGACTGTGTGATGATTTCACAATCAGTGGTGCTGCGAAGACGTATCTTGGGCTTGAATTCGAAGTATCGGACAAGGCAGTGTGAACTGGTCTTGTAAACTTGTAATGGACTTCAGCGTCTCCTTCAATAGCTCTAGCCCTCATGATGGCGAGGCAGCGAGCGAGTCGAATCATCGCACCTTTGTTGTTACCTGCGTGTAGTAGGGAGACTCCATCGTTATTGATTTCAAGAATGGATTCCTCCACTTCTGATTGCAGAACCAAGTGCGATCGGCGTCTTGTGCACTGTTCTAACGATGAGCAGGCTTTCGCATTAGAAAAGGTTGCAGTTGCTGTTGTTGCAGAGATCATTGTTATTAAATGTCGAAGAAGATTTGCAAGAGTATTATAAAATGATCGTTTGCATTCAGATCGAATGAATTATTGTGAGCTTTGGGTGTGAGTGATGCGATGATCGAAAGAAGAACTGTTTGCTCGCGTGTTTACGGGTATAGTTTACGCGTATTTATGAAATTGAAAAGAAGGAAGCGATTGCTCGAGGAACAAAAATTCTTGAAGTTTACGATCAGCCATTGTTGAAGTAGCGTCACCATCGAACTATATTGAAGTATGCGAATACTATATCACGAGAAGCAGAGATGTTCTTTTTTTGAGACCGTTAAATAGAGGAGAAGAAATGAGTTAATGTCAATCCCCGAGAAATCGATGACTCACTTTTATTGATCCCAAAATGGTTGGATTATGATTTTTTTTACTTAGACCTACCAGCCTTTTCAAAAAAGAAGAATAGACACGTATCGAAATGATCCGAACGGTGTTCGACAAAGGTATAAAATGTTTTTTAAAAATCATAATGAGAAGAAGCTCATTCTTAAATGACTGAGTGAAAGATGTCGAGTATTGCATCCCAACAGTTCAGTCACCTAAATATAACACCTGCTGGCATGAGTGTTCCAGTGTCTTCCTCCATATACATATTCCTCTTGCCTTTTTGTAGAAAAGCTTTTGTCGTTCGAATTGAACAGATTATGTTTTCATGGACAGGAGCAATAACAACAAACTTTTCTGGTAATGCATTTGATCTCACTACCATCCGGCATTAAATGAATCCTTTCGAACTGCGTTCTGATTGGTTTTCGGCCATACCGTAGTTTCACGATAAGAAAATCGCTCTTTCACGACTACGTATCGTCGGGGAAGAACAGTAATGCGTGACTATCCCTACTTCAAACACAGATTCTGGCGGTAAGGTGCCTTTTTACGACTACATCAAAATTCTGGAAGATGACATGAAGGTGATACCGGAGGCTGTTTTTCGTCCAGATGTCTTCCCGGTTTGCTATTGATAAATAAGAAATATCTTGGTTTCGTACGACGGTGAGACCATTTAAATTATAGATCTACTAATCCTGCTCGAGCACAATTCCTGATCCCATTAGAAACATTGCATCTGATAAATGCAAAGATGAAGAATCACGAGAGTTTTAGAGCTTTATCATCGTCAAATCTCATCGTAGTAGCGCTTCAATGTTTCGAAGCCACGGGAATGAATATTCTCTTGACGGTAAATACTGTATGCACAGATTCCGTTGACCGGACTCATCCAAGACTGACACGTTTTGATTGAGTCCCATCGTTTCCCCCTTCAACATCGTAAACCTCCTCATGAAAAAGTAAGAACTAGAGTAGTCGTCAGTGGCCGTGACCAAAACCAAAACAATCGTCAGTCCGTGTTCCGCAGAGAGGATACCAATGATGTTCAACACAACCCTTGTTAGATCTTCTATTATTGAGATGGACTAAGAATGCCGGGAGGACAACGAGAGGCACCATGAAAACAACCCCTGCAATGAGAGGGATACTCGACTTGATTGTGTTGATTACGTCTTTCTGTTTCGCATCTTCGCCCGCTTTCATAGTAGAAGCATTTGGCCTGCCGTCAACGACGACGACAGCATTGATATTGCGCCGTCCGCATCGTATCAACCGCCCGGAAGAACTGCTACGAAGATCAACAATGAATCCAATAGTTTCAGAAATGACAGATATGATGAAAACTTCCTTGAAAGCGACCGCCAATGACGAGAACGCATCTTCCTCGGTTCCGTCGTCGCCGTCGTTTTTGGATGTCGTTGTCGCCAAGATCGGTTCGACAACTTCCATGGTCGTAGCGGGCACCTTCTTCGTCGTCCTCTGTTACAAGAGAGATGCACTTATGGTCTCTTTCTTTTTTGGTGCAATATCCAACGCGATTTTCGGAAAAGTGCTGAAGAAAATCCTGAAAATTGAGCGCCCGGAGGTTGCTCTTGAGGAAAACGACCAAAAAGCCAACAACGAGGCTTTTGTGGTTCCTAAAATCGACCAACCCAGTGACAATGGAATGCCTTCTTCCCACGCCATGAGCCTGGGATTCATTTGCACCTTTGTTGCCTTGTTGCTCCCGATCACGACAATACCCTTGATGGCTTATGCCGCAATCAGTTTGATCTATCGGGTAAGGGTCAACCTGCACACCGTGGATCAAATCGCGGTCGGTGCAATCCTGGGGACCTTCGATGGGGCGTTATGGTGGAATTTGTGCACCAATGGTTTCCGCGGATTCAATGTCGTAGAGCTGGTGTCATCCAGTGGAATGATAAACGAATCCGGTCAGCTGCATTGGTATTTGTTGTCTCTGCCCTTGCTGGTTGGTGCCGCGGTGGTAGGATCGGTGGAACGGAGGCTGGGAAAATACTTTCGGAGTGGTGACAGCGATGACGCAACCGATAGCAAGAAACAAGACTAGCTTTCTCGAGCATCAATCACATCCATTAAGGCAAGCATCACTGCCAAAACACGCCTTAACACGGATTGACTTCCTTTGCCCCTTCAATATCATGAAATCAATGCATTGGAAGCAAAACGAAAATTCAATCTGCTACTGTGCACCACTTTCTTTGTAGTGGGTCAAGTACAACGATTTCATTAAATGAAATTCGAACACATTTTGTTCGAATTTTTAAGAAGTAGAGCGATCAAGTGTGAATCGACTTTTTTTGTCCAGCCTGTTACAGAAAGAATGCCAATAAGGTTTCGACAACACCTCTCCAAAAAAGAATGCGGGGAGATAACGTTTCTACAAGCAGTTGCTCTATGACAAATAACATTAGCGTCGAATATTTAAGCTTTGTTTAGTCTATTCTTCTTTATTGTTTTCTATGTTGTTTATGGATGCTATTGCTGCACGACTTGGCGTCGTCGTTGCAGATGCACGAGCGTCTCGATCGAATCCGTGCGGGGAAACAAATCCATTTGCGCACAGTTTACGACCTCGTAGACAGGCGAGAGACGTTCCAGATCCCGGAGCAAGGCCTTGTGTCCACAGGACACGTACAAAAGATTTCGAAAGCAGCTTTCCCCGCCACCATTTTCGCCGTCGATCGACATCATTGCCATTTTGCAGACCTCTTCGTCGAGGCCCTGGCGAGGAGGATCGACCAACAAAACATCGTAGTAGTTTTCTTGGTTGCTGATCGTTTCAGTGGTATCGTTTCCAGCGAGAGCACGGGCCTTTCGGCTGCGTCGCTTCCTGGATTCTTCCTTGGCCCATCGACCAGCGTCCCCTTTTCGAACTTCGACGAGATCCTCAAGGGAATTCTTGGCGATGTTTATTTTGCAGGCACGGACCAATCGAGGGTCTAATTCCACCGCGATGATATTGGAGACCAATCCGGATCGTCCCAGCGCAACAGTATGTGCCCCGCAACCACAATACATTTCCAAAAGATTGAGCTTCTTTGTTGACGACGAGGATGATATGCTTGCCAACCGATTCAGCATCCATGACAAGGCTTTGGTCATGGCGTTTGCATTGGGGTGATAAAATGCGGTTTCGGGTTTATCGTAGTGGACCGGAATCACAACAGTCGACGTAGCATCAGATGGAAGCGTGTCGTTCAGACCAACCTTCCATTCGGCCTTCTCTGCAGAATTGTTTTCGCACGTGCTTGTTCGAAAAAGATATATCGAATCCCGGATAATCGCTTCTGTTCCAGTGTCACACTCGTTTATGCCATTTGGCATTTTTTCTCCTTGCACCGAAAGAAGCGTGCCCTTGGATCGTCCATTCAGCTGCCGCAACCTTATTTTTTGGCAAAGACTGTTGGACTGTCGAATCCACAATTCTTTGGAAAGGGGTTGATCGTAATGCAGCGTCAAGACGCAATCGGCATCGGGGGTGTCTCTCCACGCAGACGAGAACGTGCAACTCGTTAGGTGTTGGCCTATAACATCTCCATCAATATTAGGTGTTCAGGTGCTCCATGAGTTCCGCCATGGCGGTCTGAATACGTTTTGTCGCAATCGGAAATGTGTTCTTGGATCCAAGAAGGATGGGTTTCCCCATGCTCCGCATTGCATATCGGTAGGCAATGACGTCATTTGAGTCGACTCGCACGACTTGAAAGTTGCATCGGCACCGATAGGTCCAGGTCTCCGACTCTTCCGAGGAGTGAAAGGTCTGTATGCAATCTTTGGAGAGACCGCTGATGATCGACGACGGGTGAGACGCGTCGGATGCATTGCCAATCCCATCCAAGTGCGACGATGGATGCAATTGCGAACTCTGGATTGAAGATAGTGTTGCGAACAGTCGAGTGGCCGATTCGATCAGCTTCGACCGAGAGTGTTGCACTCCCGATTGATCGATTCCGGCATCATAACCAGGGAGGACTACTTCCTCCAGACTTTTGTTATTGCAATCGTTGAAAGTGTCAAAGACGGCTTCGTTGTTTAACGCACTTTCATCTGTTCTCTCTCCTTCCGCCGATCGTGTCATGTTTCGTGAGCGCGTTAATGTTTGATTTCCGCGAACCTTGTTACTCTTGAAGTCAATCCATTACCATGTTTGACATTTTCGCAAATCGTTTCATCGCTCTTCGGGAGAACTGAGACCTCAATCACCATTCGTTTCTTGTTAACGGTATGAAAGAATTTTTGAAAGTAGATCGTGTTAAACACGCAAGCCGAAACCATTAAGTAATAGAGAAGTGTGAGGATCGGTTGTTTAAATGAACAAGAAACACAGTGATGTTTTTTATTTTTCCACAATGGCTACACCCGACGTATTTCTAAATCACCACCATCTACGGACCAAGGAATTGTTCTCTGGTCCGACTGGGATATGACTTTATCTTGAAGTTTTCCATCACCCGGGGAGAGCAGTGGGGACTTTTATATCGCCTCGACTTCATCTTTTGAATCGGATGCGTCAACTTATTTTCTAATCGAATACGTCGAAATGTCTTGGTTTAGAAATCAAACTCGTCGGTCCGTTATTCCCAAAGAGACTATTTTAGTCTATTGCAATTGTTGTGTGACGTGACCGGAAAGACCGCAGGTGCCAAAAGTGCGTCAAGGAAACAATGAAATACGATTGGCGGATTTATTGATCGTACGAGGCAACGTGGTTTTCCTACCGGCAAAAGTGCAGGGAGTCGTAGGCGACTGGCATTTTTTGGCTCGGAATTCTGATGTCTGTCGAGCAAATTCTGTGAATTGCGAAAGAACTGTTCTGCTACCGATTCACGATCGTCAACGCATTTCAAAAGCTTCTCGCCTTCTCACGGAATTTGAAACCTGATGGCATGATCGGAAGACCCCCTCTTGTTGATGAACATGCCACACAAGTTTCTCGGAAATTAAATCTTTCGAGAAACAAGCCTAAAGCACCAAGAAAAATCGAAACAGAAGAAGCCGTTAGTGCTGACACTAATAGACATAGCATAATATATTATTGGAGGGGTGTCATGAGCATATTCTCATCGACAACAACAACAAAATTCTCAATGTGGCGGTGTTGCTTTCCTGTTATTCGGTTCATTAATTATCTCTTCGTCGGTATCGGGGTTCTCGACAACGTCCATTGGGAAAAAGAATGGATATTATAATACCAACAACCAAAACAGAAGGCCTCGCGTGCGATACAACGACTGCGATGAATCTACAACCGCATTTGCACGGCAACATTCTGCCTCGGCAACAACATCTACGACGTTACAGTTGTCCTTTTCTTCGGAACTGCCCGACGTGATTTCTACCTATTCCTACTGTCTAAAATACCATTACTTTCCAACCCAATCCCTTACGAATGCAATCTTGACCGTGGTGGGAGATGGCCTTGCCCAGACACACGAGGAGAATCAGCGGCAAGAGGAGGAGACTTCCGACATAATCCCAAACACCAACTATTACGATCCGAAAACGGGGTCTCGTGTACTTTTTCAAGGGACTTGGGAAGCGGAATCATGTGGGCCTGGTGGTTCGATATGGCGGAGGTTTGGTCGATGGAGTTGACCGAATCGGTGCTAGGAAGCTTTCAACAACCCCAAGAAGCCCTGGATTTTACGTCCATGACGGAAGAAACCCTTTCGGTCCAGTTCCAATCGATACGGACGGGAATCAATATATGTCTGGAACAATTCCTGGTGTGCCCCATTCTCTTTTCCGTGTGGGATATTCCCGTAACGTCCCTGATGCGAGGATCTCCCGTCGAAAGGCTTCCCGATCACATTCGACAAAAGCTCTTGCCACTCCTGGTGGCCAACGCCAAGGTCTGGACGCTCGTCAATGTTATTACGTACAACATTCCTCTCGAATACCGATTGCTCTTTACGAGCGCGGCATCCATTGTTTCGGAATCAATCAATTCGGGCATTACGTCACAGCAAGCTGCACCGGAGCCAGCACTTACGCCACCGATGTCAAACATTGTCGGGTTGGATGCCTCGCTGCCCATGGCCGCGGTGGCTGCCGGCGGCAAGAATATGACGCTGTTGGAATTGCAATAGCCTCGCCCACGAACCATGTACTGTATGTATATACCTTTCCAAATGTAAAATTATCCGATACACAACGATGATGCATTGACTCACAATGCAGGTACGAGAAGATCACATACGCTTTAATAGAAAATAACTCTCGATCGTTTCAATTATTCTCTACAGCAAACATTCTAATGCTGCTTTTCGTAACAAAATTGCTTTAGCTCGCGATCGTATGATGATGGATGCGGAGCCATTTGAATCCGATGCAATGAATGTTGGAGTTCAATTGAAAGTATCACGTACATATTGGTTGCGTTTTGTCCTCTTCTTCGGCGATATCGTCATGTTTCATAGTACTTTTGCTGCTTCTTTTCTTGTTTTTCGAAGCAATTCTTCCACCACCAGCAGGAGTTGCTAGAGCAACAAGATCTTGCCCGAAAAACCTTGAAACCTCGGATCGATTGAGAGGATCATCTGCTACTCCTCCTGTTACTACTAAAGGCAGGCGTTAATTTCAAAAGCGTAAGGAAATACTTTTGATGATGCAGATTTTCAGAAGGATGGATAGGAAGAAATAATTATTTTGTGATACAGTATTTTTTTCTTGCGCGTGATTCGGAACGAAACACCTCTCCACGACTGAACCCGCACGACTAATTCAATGAAGGATTGATTCTCTAACGCATGGATTCGCTTTCATTCCTGCCCGATGCCACTTGGCCGTTGCGTTTCCTTCCGAAACGAAGCAAGAACCGGTCACCTCAGGCATTCAGACAAAACTATCGAAAAGATTACGTCTTGCTTACTGTTAATCCATCATCAAAGAACGGCAACCAGTACAAACAAATCGCACTATTATAAGGCTAGTCGAATTAACAAGGAGAGCAGCATCTTCAAGAGCAACATAATAACCTTCGCGTAAAATACAGCATTGATTTTTGAATAAACGACCATGAGTGAATGGGATCTTCCGAAAACGGATTTGAGTCATCCCGACTCTGCCATACGGCTCGCATCGGCCATCCATCGATTCCGAGTGCCCAAGATGAACGACAGTCGCAGGGTCTCCTTTGCCTCCTCCTTTGCGACAACGGGCAAACACGAAAAGACCCGCAAGGTCATGCTCAAGGCAGACGACAACCGAAAGAAACTCCAAAACGCCGTCCTGGCCGATAGGGTTAGCCACGAACGCGTCGTTGCGGAAGCCCGGCGCTATCAGCCCTACATTCATCAGATTCTCGTCAGCTGCAAATTCCAGCCTGAAATGGCCCGTTTGGATGAGCGATTGGTCTTTGAATGGAAGTCGGGAGTCGAAAGCAACAAGAGATATTTCAAGAGCGAAGCCATCATGATGGATTTGACCATGTGCATTTTGTGCGAGGGCTTGGGAAAGGCTGGCGTGGCCACCGAATCGTCCATGGCCGGAGAATTTGCGGCTGCCAGTCGCGAATATGCGGCAGCCGCTGGAATTTTTCAATTCTTGGGTGACGATCATCTTCCAAAGTGGATAGCCCGTGGATCCAGGACAAGCGAGGAAGATTTGCCCGTCGAATGTTGCACCAGCACGGCAAAGGGATTGTGCATTTTGTTCCAAGCCAACGCCCAACAAATGGCCATTGCCACCGTTCTCATCAAACCCGGAACTCCCAACTACGGTTTGCTGGCCAAGCTCTGCTTGGGTGTGGAAGAACAGCTGAACGAATTCATGAGCCACATGCGCAAGGAGGCCTTTGCCCAGATGACGCGCATCGAAAAAGACTTTTTCACGCTTGTCAACTTCCAGATCACCCTCCAAAAAGCCCTGTCGTACTACTTCCTCGCCCGCAGCATGTGGGATGCGGGCGATTACGGATTGGCCATTGCCGTCCTATCGGAAGCTACTATCTTTCTCCGAACCGAAGACAAATCGAGCAAGAAAACAGGAATGCCAGACGTGGCCAAGATTCCCGCCCTTTCGGCTCTGCTTGGGGATCTCAACCAGCTGCGCTCTCACATGGGCTTGCTCTTGCGCGAATGGGAAAAGGACAACTCGAACGTGTTCTTTGATACCGTCCCCCGTTCGGTACCCTCGGACAAGAAACTGCAAAAGGGTGTGCGTTTGAACAAGGTGGACAAAGTATCACTTTGCGGAGGTTGATCCCGTTCTCCTTGTCGCTCCCCGAAAATGCCTTGGTGCGATCGGACAGCGACCTGGCTCGGGAACTCCAAGAAAAAGCTGAATGCGGAAGGATAAGCATAACGATAGCTTATGCAATTTCGAGAAACTGTATAACGCAATCGCAATGAAAACGCTGTAGTGTTCTAAAGTAAAATATAAAACCTATATTGTCTATTTTGAAATCAAGAGAATATTAGTTTTCTTATACTATTCTATAGTGGTGTTGCCTTGTAGGTGGTGGGAGGATTTTCTATAATGTCCTTGCTTTGGATCAATCGCAATTCCTTCGATCCGTACCTGTCTTTCCCTTGGCCTTGTGGGTTCGTTGGATCAAGACGTACATTGTGTTGATCACCTTTTCCATCACGAGCGGCAAGTCATCGGGATGGCTTTCCAAATGTCCCAGCAACAAGCAGGCGGTCACATCCCCCGTTCCGGTAAAGGATCCGGGGATTTTGGGGCAATCAATTCGCCACATTTCTTGCTGCCCGTCTTTGTTGCGCTTCGAGGCGATAATGGTAATGGTTTTCTTGTCGTCGTCTTCTTCCTTGGCACTCTCATCCAGGATGGCGCTGGTGATAAAGACAACCGATGGACCCATTTCGTGAAGGGCCTCACAGGCCCTTCGGGCAGTCCTCAGTCGTTTCCACCTTGATACCCGTCAGCTGCTCTGCTTCAAACTGATTGGGAGTCACGACGTCCGCCTTGGGGATGACCACAGTTTTGTAGACCTCGACGAGATTTTCGGGGACATAAAAAGCACCGTCATCGCCGAGGACGGGATCACAGACGAATCTTGCCTTGGGGTTGTATTTGCGGACGGTTCCCAGGAACATCCAAGACGGCCTCCAGGAAAGGAAACGCTGCCGATATATCCCGTCAGGACGGATCCGATCGCCTCGTTGTTATCTCCGCCGTCTTCTCCGTCGTCTCCGATCAATCCGTTGACTTCAAGGCCCTCCAAGATAGGTACGGAGTTCGTCTCCGTTCATGACTTGGCCGTGGGGAAAGTGTTTGTATCCGGTGTGGCAGGCAAAATGGACAGAATTGATGAAATCCACATCGAACCCCAGTAGCTGGAGGGGAAAGACTGCCGCCCGGTTGCCGACATATCCGTGAACGACGTGCGATTGAATGGAAAGGACGCGCTTGATTTTCATTTTGTACTATATATGATTGGGTTGCAATACTGCTACACGTATGTATGGAGAAAGATCGATTCTGCTTTTTGAATCACACAAGTGAAAGAATAGTCACCACGAGAGAGATCGATGCTTTCTTTCATTCTGATGATGGATGTTTCACAGATGATGTTTTTTCAACGCTTGTCACGATGAGAACCATAGAGATCTTATCCAAAAATGGGTTCATATGAACGCAAAACGAGTTCATATGAAGCCGAAAATTGGAACGATGTGTTTTAATCGAACTAATCAGTTAGCACATACAATTGTTTAGTTCGACTAAAAATCGAAAAACGGGTTCATATGAACGCAAAACGAGTTCATATGAAGTCGAAAATTGGAACGATGCGTTTTAATCGAACTAATCAGTTAGCACATACAATTGTTTAGTTCGACTAAAATCGAAAAACGGGTTCATATGAACGCAAAACGAGTTCATATGAAGTCGAAAATTGGAACGATGCGTTTTAATCGAACTAATCAGTTAGCACATACAATTGTTTAGTTCGACTAAAAATCGAAAAACGGGTTCATATGAACGCAAAACGAGTTCGTATGAACTCGGTGGACCACAGATACTGCGCGTTTCCTCGCGATGAAGATGTCTCAGAGATTTTGCCAAAACTCGAAAATTTAAAAAACTGTTACTCGTATTGTATGGTACCTTTATTTCGAACTTATTGTTTCAAGGCACTGAAATATCGTTAACGAAATGATACTATGGTTTTTAGAAAAGAAAAAAGCCGTATTATAACTCGGCTCTGTTGCGTTTCCATTTGTTGGCAACCTTGGTGCCAACCAACGATTTAAACGAAGACGATAGGCGCTTGAAATTCATATCGCCGCCCTGCTTTTTCTTTTTCTTTCCCCGATTCGAAAATTCTTCCAATTGCGTAACTCCATCTTGGATGACATCGTAGAGTGATTCGATATCCTCGTAGCTCAACATTGGACGTTCAACGCTATCTTCTTGTGTCCCGTCATCCTCCTCGTAATCGTAGTCGTCTCGGAGCTGTTCGGTAACCAAGAACAGTGGCAGACACAACTCGGCGATTGTGGGCGTGTGTGTTCGAGGGGATGCAGAACTTGCGAGAAGGATAGCGTCGTCTACATAATCCTCGATGGCACGTTGAATATCTGGCAAAACGGAAGAAGACGAACTGCTTGCAATCGACTCCCAATCGTCCTTCAAGAGAGCCTCTATGCCTACCAGGTCTAGGGGTCGTCGTAGACACCATCTCCCCGCCATGTGACTGACAATGGTGCTCCCTGGATTGTTCCTGAAAGGATCGCAATTGCGAGAAACTTGTAATGCCACCATTCAGTGTGATTTTCACCTTTCCCTCAAAGTCGGCAGCAATCCTCTCGACGAAATCGTAATCGAGTGTTGGAACGATCCGATTCTTCACCGGACTCAATCCGGACAGGACTGCTGGTCTCGCGTGGAGGATCACGTGGTTGCCTCCGTGGTCGTAAATGGTCGACACGTAGTCTGTAAGGTATTCATAATCCCTGTCGTCCAGGGGTCGCATGTCTTTCGTCGCTCTCAAAGACACCAATTCGGCACTTTACCGACACATCACTCTCAAATCCTTCCAAACCTTCCTTTGCAGCCTGTACCAGCTCCCCCGTTAGCTTTGTTTCCTTCATTAGACTCGCTCCGTACGTCGAAGCTCCCCCAGATTCAATCGCAGGGACATCCACAATTTAGATTGATTTCTCGAATGTTGTCGTAGCGTTCGACTGTGTGTGCCACACAGGCTCGCAGTCGATCCGGATCGTTGGTTCCAAGTTGCAACACAAGATTGGAATCATTGTTGTTGCTGCTTTTGGAGTCGTAGTAGTTGCCGGGAGGCCCCAGTCGTTTTTCTAGAGCGTCGATCAGATAGTCGGGAGACTCGGTTTTGGGAAAAATATCGTCCAGCTTTTCCATTTCGGTCCATTTGATTGACGAGGGTGACAGCAGGTGAAAGAGTTTCCGTGTCTTGTGCGTTTGTGTATCCCTGCATTGGCGCAACATGGAATTGTGATTTCCTAAGCGTCGCCGATGATGACGCCTCGTATGCCCTAGTAGTCGACAGTAATTTCCAACATAGTAGATGTGTTAGTGTTAACACCAATACGGAGAATAGTGGATTCAACTTCCGCACGTTCATCCTCGATAGTTTCCAGTCAATGGCAACAGAGTTCCGGTGCCATCCCCTTTGCACGTTCTCTTGAATGACGTTTTTCTATGTTATGATACTCTCGCTCTTGTGATGAAAAAAAAAATTGTTGATGGATGATGATGGATGATTCATGATGTATGAGGTGCACGACTGTCGAAAGGCAGAAACGGGGGGTGTAAATCGAATCCCGAGTAGCTCGAGACTAAGATCATATCAGCATTAGTTTTTCATTTTCTATTTCTTGAAATCCAAAAAGAAATGCAAGTTCTCAATTCCTTCCATAGCTGCTGCTCTTATTGCGAATCGTCACCACTCTGTACTCGTTTCTTGTAGCTTCTCCCAGTGTGTCCCGTCCACCTTGTCCACCGGATCCAAGCCCAGCAGCGGCTCTTTTTGTACAGAGGTCTTCCCACAGGTCAAGCCTTTGTAGCACACCCGAAAAGCCCGAGGGTAGGGGTGCCAGGACACTCGTGATGATCATCCTCGTAGTCAAAGTCCAGTTTCCAGCAGTGTAGGCCTAATCTGTTGAAATTTCGGTGCTTTCTCCACCACCGATTGAAAGCATTGTCCCCGTGTTGCGAGTCTCCAATGATCGGGTGGCCCATGGCATAGGCGTGCCGTCTAATCTGGTGTGTCCGTCCCGTCAGGGGTTCGCAGAGAAGCAGGGAACATCGATCAGTTTGGCTCTGTTCCCGTGGTGGTTCCCAGAAGCGTGAATTTTGTTTTTGCCTCCTTGACAATGCCCTTGACCTCCAGTGGTTTGTCGACATAGACTACGGATGGATCGTTTTCGTCTGTTTCCCAGGTAGGATTCCATTCCCCGCGGACGAGTGCAATATATTGCTTTTTGCCCTTTCGAATGGCTGCATCGTGTAGACTTCCCGCTGTTTCCGAATCAAAGGCAAAGAGCATTGCCCCCGAGGTTCGATGATCCAACCGATGGACAGGAAAGACCTTTCGTGCCAGTTGTTTCTTGACCCTCGACGTCAGAACCGACGTGTGCTTTGGAGTTCCGTTACCCCTGTGTACGGTGATGCCGCTCGGTTTGTCGACACAGACCCATGCGTCGTGGTATTGTAGTATCGGGATGCGGGGACGAACTTTCTTGGGTGTGGTAGAAAGGCAGTCGACGTAGCAAGCAATGCTCCAAACGAAGGATGCTACGAGGAACCTAGCCAGTCGAGAATTCATTTTGGTGAAGGATAGTAGGAATAATTGGAATAAGGCTTATTCGGATGCGGTTGTTTGGAGTTCCTTCTTGCTATAGCATCGTCGAATTGTTGTTGTCTTTTTGTCTTCATTATTATTTGGATGATGATGACGACCATCACCGATCTTGTGATGGATTTCGAAACAACGCGCATTTTAAAATAGAAAACGCGCGCTCTCATTTGCTTTGTGTCGTGCCATTTTCCAGATTTTTCGGAGTCATGTATTCATGCCAATTTTGTCACAATTTGTTTTTAGTACGGGTTATCTCATCATATGACCCTCCATGTCTCAGGCTGCAATGAGACACTGAACAACGAAGAAGATGTTATGGAAGAAAATCGGCAGCTTCATCTTCCTGGAATTCATTTTTTTCACGTGTTTCCGCATCCAATCTCCATAACAACCCGACAATTCAGTATATATACCAATCATCAGCTGTGCTTTGACTCATGTGTTGGGTAGTTCTAGTATGAAATATGAACGGGACAGGCGAATTGGCACAAGGCAGGTGGCTTTTTTCTCGATGATTGTGTGGCTACTTCTTCTCATTACAAGTCGCCAGCGCTGTCGAAGAGGCAAGTGGGTTGAGGGGGAAGGGGACAATCCATAGCATAACCAGCCATGGTAACACACTGTTTCACCGAAGAACCAACGAAAATTCCATCGAGGGGACAATGGAGTCAAGTGTTGATGATCACCACCCGACATCTGTGTTTGGAATCAACGACTTCATATTTGGTCAAAACAAACATGTTCATGAACAACACCATTCCGAATCGTTCACAACCGAAGCAACCAACGAGATTGAAAAATTTATTGTCGGTGGCACCAACGCCGAAACGCGCATCGTTGGGGGAAGCAATGTGCCAGAGACGAGGTTTCCGTGGTTTGTCCGTGTTCTGGGGAATGGCAACGGCTTTATCAGCGCCTGCGGGGGGTCTCTGATAGCTCCCGACGTGATCATCACAGCGGCACACTGCGACGACCCGAATCGGGTTATGGTGGGTCCGTACAATCTACGAGGAAGTGAGGAAAACATGGTTCGAAGGGACACGAACAGCCTTTCGGAGGCATCCCGAATACAACGAGGCAGAAAGTAGGGCAAACTATGACGTCATGATGGTCAGACTTGCAGGAACCAGTTTTGGAAATTGCTCCCATCAATATGAATTTTAACGAGGATTATCCTTCCGTACCAGGAGAAGAGTTACAGATACTGGGCTTTGGATCCACTATCGGGGGACCTGCGACTGGCTTGCCCGATGGGCCCAACAAGCAATCCACTATATTGCAACAGGCCCCCACCGACTACGTTCCCTTTGACGAATGTGCGGTGGCCCAAGATCCGTCAAACAATATCAAGTTTGGTATCAGTCCAACACGAACTATGGTCAAAGATTTTTGGCTTTGTACACTGCGTGAGGATACGTCGACGTGTTTTGGAGATTCGGGAGGGCCCGTCATCAAACAGGGCTCTAGCCCTCAGAATGACCTGCTGTTGGGAGTGATTTCCGGTGCCAGTGGATACTGTGGGAACCCTTTTTTGCCACTATTGAACAACCGAGTGAGCCATCACCAGGAATGGATCAAGAGCGTCGGCTGCGAGCTGTCCAGACTACCACCAGATAACTGGAATTGCCCCGATAGAGACGACGACGATTTTACGCTTCCGGCTCCAATTCCGGCTCCAATTCCTGCTCCAACACCCGTACAAACACCAGCTGCAACACCTGTTGCATCACCAGTGTCATCACCAGTGTCATCACCAGTTGCATCGCCAGTTGCATCGCCAGTTTCATCACCAGTTGCAGCTCCAGCTACAACACCTGTGGCATCACCAGTTGCTACACCAGTGGCAACTCCGGTTGCCTTTGACTTGCCAACTACTCCACCAACCAATAATCCAACTGGTGTTCCAACTGTTTCCCCGGCTCCATCCATTTCTGCTTCACCAACCGTCATTGGAACACCCCCGGATATTCTTCTTTTATCGGTTTCGATTGGAGTGGGAGTTCTTGCTCTCTGTCTTGCATGTTCGGTTTGTCTCTGGCTTATCTTGCGTCGACGCAGAAAGCGCGTCGAAGATATCGATCAGCCGAAGGGAAAGCGGAAAAAGTTGAAGCAAACAAAAGAACCTGTGTATTCACCGGAATCTTCGTTCGAAAGCGAGGAAGACGAAAATTTGGACAAAAGCAAACCCTATTCATCGAGATTCAACACCGATCAACCACCCGAGGAAGACTACGATCCAGAATCCCAACAAAGACCTAATCCTGCAGACGTGGGCTCACGAGATCATACGGTCGATATTACACCGCAGAGTATGGAGGAGTCGCAAGCCAAAGAGGAACCTCGCAAAGGACTTTTTGCGTCAGTTGTTTAAAAGGAAAGAAAAACCAAATGCAGACGCAAAGAAAGACCAACACGGGAAAGATGGAGCTGAACAAATACCTATTCACGACACTAACGTGGAACCACTTGCGCCTGATTCCGAAGTTCAACAATGAAGAAACAGAAACTATCGAAGCTCCAAAGGCGGTGTATGTTCCTCGTAGTACGGCAAGCATGGCAGTTCAGGTCGATGACGAAGCGGATGACATTCCTTACGATGAAAAACGCAAGATAGTTCAGCCAAACAAAGCTTCCTTATGATGCAACAAGCATGGTAGTTCAGCCAGACAAAGAGTTCGAAAGAGATCTTACCAATGATTTCGTCTTTCCACGAACATATTCGCCAAGAGGGAGGCAACCGAATTCGTCTCAGCTCGATGATGATATCAGAGCCGTTGTGCAGAAAGGAAGAACTAATTCACCAAGGCGTTCACACTCGATGGATAGAAATCAAGCTAACAATTATGCGAATAAGCAGTTCGATCGCATTCGACCAAGAAGTCATTCGCAAGAGCCTTCTAGAGCGGTCAATTTTGCTTCAAAGGAAAATCGAAACCACCAACCACGGAGTAGGTCTATGGAACGTGGCGGCGCCAGTGATTTTGCTTCGAGGAAAAACAATGACAATGCACCATACGAAAGATCGAATCCAAATGAATATTCGTCAGGGAAAGAACGGGATAGTCGATCACGGGGTAGATCGAAGCAGCGTTTGGATAAAAGAAACTTTTCTTCAAAGGATGACGATCGATTTCGAAGTAGGTCGAGGGGACGCTCGAGAGCAAACGAATTCACGTCGGGCAACAAATCGCAGAGTAATCCGCTAGATAAGAATGGTGATCCACCTGGTGAAGTGTACGCAGATAGACTGATTCGACCTCGTGCAAACAATTTTGCAGAAGATGATTCAACTGGGGCGTATGTGGGAAGCAGGAGATCTGCGTCACTCGATCGATCACGTGCTGTTCAACATGCGAAAAACGGTTCAAATGGTGACAAATATTCAGGCAGGCGGAGATCGTCTTCACTCGATCGAGCTCCGGCAACTGATTTTGCAAAGAGGGGTTCAAAACGTGACAAGTTTCCAGATCAAAGAAGATCATCTTCGCTTGATCGATCTACTGCGAATAATTTTGCAAATGGAAAAGGCTTATCTCCGAACGCAAACTCTGGCTCTGGTCAAAAGAAAGTTTCTATTCCGAATGCTCCAACAAGTGGTGAACCCATGGTGCAAAAGAATCGACCAGCTGGTGTAGTTATCACGAAGAAAGCTGATGGATCTATCATTCACGAGGTAAAGAGACGTAGAGCAGATGGAGCTCTGGTTACAACAAAAACAAAATATGCCAACATTAGGCTAGCTCGGAAATATGGTGTGCCCGTATGAAAAGTTTCTGAATTACCTACATCACTGCACAGTGGATTTTTTTCCGAGCGGTAACTGCAGGCTAGCCTCAACAACCGAATCATCTCGCTCCCTGACAGTAATACAGTCTACATGAATCTTCTTCGAATTCCCATTAACATAGCTGCGCACAGTGCATAAAATGAGTCACTTATCCTAAAAAATGCACAGTGGTAAAAAAATTAATTCAATGCAAACCACCTAAACGCAAATATTCAAGAGTCTGCATTTAACTACGTGTAATCGTTGTTTACGCATGTTTTCATTCCTTTACGAATGGATCGTAAAATCCGAAACATTTCCTTTTCCCCGATTTTTGGTTGTCTGTTGTGAGATCAACAAAAGTTTACCAGTTCAATATAGTCGTCATCTCGAGCCTTCTTCTTCCCGTTTTCGCTGCGAGGCTTTCGATGTTCCAACATTTGTCGCATCAATGATTGAGTCATTTTTTTGATGATTACTGCACGTTATGTTGTGGTTCCGATTTTAAACATTCTACCGTACAGTGTTCGTCCTTCGGGTGCTTCTTGCTTCTTGCTTCTTCGGCCGGTGCCTTTTTCTAATCGCGATAATTTTTGTCCCATCGCTTCGCATACTTGTAGAGATTCAATGCACCTTTCAACTCTTTCGCGTTAAATTCTTCTTCGTCCCCGTCATCGTAAACAATGCACCACATAGGAAAGCTAGATTCGACAGAGTCGTCAGCGATTACTTTTACCAGCGACTGTCCCGTAAAATATTTTTGTCTTTTCTTGACCTTTTTTCCGGGTCGGGTTGAAAATAAATTTCTTGGCAACTCTTGTCGATCCATTCGATATTCTTTCCAAATTCAGCGGGTCTTCTCTTCCTTTTCTAGAGGATTTTGGTAATGGATTTTTTGATTGCGAATTGTTATCCTGTTTTTCTTTTGCACAGGATCTGGAGTTACGGAGTGTCTTCGTTTTCGTATTTTTTAACATAGTGGGAAGATGAGTTTCTTTCTTGGGTGGACGCCCTCGTTTCTTCTTCCTTTTCTTGCTGCATTGCTGCGAAAGGTCTTGGTCTGGTACAGTATTTTCTCTTTTGTTTCTGCTTGGTTCCAGTTTAAGAAATGTGTTGTTCGTTTGGAGTTTCGTTTCAGCAACGTCTTCTTGGCTTTGAGACTCCAAAATTGGGGAAAATTCACGATGCGCTTCTGACACGCCGGGTTGATTGAAGGGCGCAATGCTTTGAAGCAACCGGGATCTTTTGCCCCGAGTCTTCTTTGCACCGGATTCAAGAATCTTGCTGATATTGGCAGAGGCGGCGGCGACTTTTTCGGTCTGGTTCATATTCCTTCTCAGCAAATAGGTGTGTTCATTCTTGATACCTTTCTTTCGTTTTGTGTATTTTTTCCTCTTTTTTGGCGGTGTCAGTGTCCACGAAGAGAGAACCGTATCTTTCCATTCTT
Organism: Pseudo-nitzschia delicatissima; assembly: GCA_037355735.1. NCBI lineage: Eukaryota > Bacillariophyta > Bacillariophyceae > Bacillariales > Bacillariaceae > Pseudo-nitzschia > Pseudo-nitzschia delicatissima. Next base: position 1,476,476 of record CM074777.1, on the reverse strand, counting down.
GCATGTCATCGGTCAATGATCTTTTTCCGCTCATGGGGTTGATATTCGACGTTTTGGCTCGCGTTGCTTTTCCATTTGTGGCTTCTACATTGTTGTCTTTGTTGTTTATATTCCTTTCATCTTCATCATCGCTAAATATGACAAAGCATCTGCTTTGCAATGGATCCAAGCTGCCTTGATTGACTCCCTCTTCGCCGTTTCCTTCGTCCTCCGATCGAAAGGTATCCTCGAGATCATCGTCGTCACCAGCACTGCTGCTCTGTTCGCTATCAATGATGGTCGTCACGCTGCTAGCCGAAGAGTCGTCGCACCCGAGATCTTCGATGAGATTCCCGCTGCTATCGTTGACAACAGAAATCTTATTTGTCCAATCTCGTTCTTTGCTATCGCAATCCGAATAAAAGGAAAGTTCTTTTGCGAGTTCGGCATCAATTCTTGGATCAGAAGCATTTTCGGTTGATTTGAGTTCATCGAGGCTTATCGGTCTGATCTCGGTGTGATTATCTTCCTCTTCCGCGTCACTGCTGTCCAGGCTCCTAGAAGGAGAAACAGCTGTGGCGCTTGTCGGTTTGCTGCTATCGTCAGTGTCAGAGGCTGTAGAAGTTCCTTCGTTGTCACTGCTACAGATGTTCGTGGTAAGAGAAACAGCGACGGCGCTCGTTGGCCTCTCACCGTTCTCCGAAGTCCCCTTCAGACTTTCTGGATCTTCGCTTCTGTATTCCCCCACGTCCGTTCTAATGACACCGGGGCTGGCTTGTGAAAACCCAGCCAAAAAAGAAAGAAAATCGGTCTTCGTGGCGGTGGTAGTGGAAGTTTCCATTGTCCCGCACGCACGAAAAAAGTCAAAAATTCTGTTCCCTTTTATGAAAACAGCAGAATGCTCTTGGACGGATACTAGCTATTGGCATGTATGCTAACAAGCGATCAATCCATCCGTCCCTTTGTGAGAAGCAGTTAATGGTTCAGATGAGTTTCTCCGTGTTGCCCATTCAGATGATACAGTAGTATCGCGACTAAGATGTTTTGGTGCGACACAGAAGATGAGGATTTTCGGGCATTTGCACACGTGCAGTTCGAAGTTTGTATCGGTATTTTTCTGTTTTAGAGTTTTGAGGCACCTTTTTCGAACCACTGGGTGTCAGAATGAGGGGTGAAAGATTGCGTTTCGTGCGGTTTGCGCGCGCCCTTGTCATTTGTCGGAAGCTTCTATAACTCTAACTTTAATCATCAAGAAGCATTTCCCAACCGATCGGTCGATGACCGAAGTTGGCACAAAAACGAGAATACAGTTTGTTGTGCATAAAATCTTATTCTTGTTGGTGATATGCAATCGGTAGAACCATAGCGACTCTCGGCATTCTATTACACAACAACCACTATCGAGATGACGGACGTTGATGAACGTCTCGCCGCCAAGGCAAGTCTTGAGGCAGCGGAGGAAGAGCTCCAGTCGCTGTGTGCCTCTCACGCGGCGACCTTTGTGAGCGTCGAACGACGGGGCAGAGCCCTCGAGGAATCTCTGGAAGAACTCCTGGCCAAGGTTCAATCTGTCGAGTCGATTGTGACCACAACGCAAGAATCCCTAGAACAGGAAGAAGAGGAGGGCCCCGGTAGAGTGCGTGAGAATTCCCTGGCAGCCTTGTCGGAAAAACACAGGGTGAGGAGAAGAACACTATTGCAGCACTCAAGCCTCTTAGAACTCTTGGAACTCCCGTCTCTGATGGACGCCTGCGTGCGATCGAACATGTACGAAGAGGCTCTGAGCATTGCGGCCTTTTCCAACACACTGGAGCGCCGTCACACCGAAAAGAATCCGGTCGTCCTCAAGGTCATTGCACAGGTTCGATCAAGGCAGTCAGATCTTCGGCGGTACCTCCTGCATTCGCTCAAGAAACACGTGACAATGCCCGAGTGTCTGGAAATCGTCACGGCACTCCGTCGATTGAATTCAATCGACCTGGAACGGCTTCGATCGGGGGATAAGACAAACGTAGAGCGAGTCTTTGCTGCCATGGAACTCTCACTGCAGGTTGACTTTTTGGAGGCACGTGACATCTGGTTGGATCAGCCGTCGACCGCGGCCAGCGCTGCCACGAGTTATGGATCCAGTGCTCCGCGGAATCCCGGAAATTCCAAAATTATATTGCAGCATTCCACGTCGGAACAATTGCTGGATACGATCGAACGGTATCGAACGAGGTGAGTTAAACTGTTATTGGAATGACATGATTTGTCGTTTGTCATTATGACTTTTTCTGGTTAGAGCGCTTGACTAATTGTGTGCAAATGTTCGAACTTGATCAAAAATTTTGTTTTGCGATTGTTCATCTTCCAATTATACTATGCTTTGATCGCAGAATGTTCGAAATCGCAACACAATTCAATGCCATTTTTCGTGCCCAGCAGAGTAGTACGCCTAGAGCGAATGGCAATGACAATGGTCAGGTTTCGATATCTCTGCTGAGCATGTGGACATCACGCCGGATCCACTCCTTTCTGAAAATTCTTACCAAACAGCTCCAGCTCATGGAGGACTCGGGCGCACTCCGGGATGCCCTGGATGCCTGTATCTTTTTCACCGGCAGCATGGGCCGTTTGGGTGCCGACTTTACATGCCCAGCTGCCTCCCTCTTTTCGAAGAGAAGCTGCTTGCCATTGTCTTGGGCAATTGGAAATGAGGGAACCAGCCAACTGTCCGAAACACTAAAAATCTGTCGGGATGCCGGAGTGGCATCGCCGCTAGGTTTCGTCTACCGCGGTGGCATCCGACGGATGCCGAGGGAGATACCGACACAACCGAATCCTCTTCCAGCGTCATGATGCCACCTCCCCGTAAGCTGATGGCACTCCCACCGCTGGGAAGACTCGTCAACGCGTATCTAACAGGCCTGAACGAATTGCGCCGGTGTCTCCTGCCGGGAATCTTTCCGCAGCTGAGAGAAGCCCTCGAAAAGGAGTTCTTGCAGGAAGTAAAGGGCATTCTGCACGCGCACTGAACGTGCCGTCATGACGCCTGGTCTCAAGGGCGATGCAGCCAAGCTCCGGGCGGTGGCCAAGGAAATGAAGATGACCACCAAAATGATAGTCTTTCCGTACGTCCGGGGTGCACTGGAATTGTCGCTCGGAAACGAAGAAGGTGCCAAGCAACACTTTGACAAGCTGCGAAAAGTACTGACTCCTCCTCCTCCACCGCCGCCGCCGCCAGCCACCAAAGCAAGCAGAAGCGGGCGAAACAGTGGAAGTGACAGCTGCCGCCGCACCAACCGAGATGGGCGCTGCAACACTAAAACCACACATTGTCAGAGAGCCATCAAAAGCGGATTAGAATAACAACAACTCAACGGGGATGATGCTTCCAATACTCTAGGCACAACTTTTTTGGAATCCTATTTTCTCAGCTAGTTTCTCTACTTATTAATTTAATGCGATACAGAAATGCGGTGGAATAGAGAATTAGTGCCTTGGTTAGTAAGCCAGTTATTGCTGTATAATAATAATTATGTTATTGTAAGTTTCCCATTTTGCACGACTTCCTGTACGATTAGTTGTTACGAACCGCGATTTTTGTGTGAGGAATTTGCACGAAGAAATCTGACCAGACGGGTTCGTACTGAACTCGTTTTGCGTTCGTATGAACTCGTTTTTGAATTTAATCGAACTAATCAATTAGCACATACAATTTAACGGCTGTTTGATTAGCTCGATTAAACTGAAAATATGGTAGTCGAACTAATCAAAACGCCGTTAAATTGTATGTGCTAATTGATTAGTTCGATTAAACTCGAGTGTCCATTGAACAAACCTCAACTATGTTCATACCTTCATCGGATCGCGTAACATCTATGTAAGGTGTTATTTTTCAGCCGTTAAGAGGATGCTCGACGCGCGCGCGCAGACAAGCACCATACTGTTAGAATGTAAAAACCGCAGTCCCGACCGACTTCGATCTGGAAACAAACGACCTAAATTCAAAAAATAACTCCAACGAATATGTCATCTTATCGGCAACAAGAGTGTTGTGTATCGAAAGAATAACCCATACTTCTAGTTGCATCAAAGCAATTGGTATCAACATCATACTCAACAACAGCAATAGAAGTCACATTCGAAGCAGATATTTGATTGCTTCCTGTGAATGAGCCATATCGAGTTGCAAAACATAAGACAGCGAACCATGAATTCAAATCGAGGGCTCGAGCCCGAAGCCGAGGAAACCCCGGCCAACTACGAGTTGCACACGGAGGATGAGGAAACGGTTCCTCTCTCCCCCTCTCGCCGCAAAAAGCGTCCTGATATTTTCCGTGATGAATCGGGAGGAGATGATGACGAATCGTACGAGGAACGAGAGATGACGCTGCAAGAACTCATGTACAGTTCTTCTTCCTTTTACGCTATTGTTGTTCCTGGTGAGTAGCAGAATTCCGATATCATTTTCAATGAAGAGACAGGTGCAATTAATGTTTTGATTTTGAATCTGCCTGAAGTCTCATCACTCTCTTTTTTATTTTCTGCTTTTAGTTTCCATCACTATGATTCTGTCGGCCCTTGCTGTCGTCTTTATCAATACCGAAGCCACTCTTGCACAGGGCGCTGAAAGCATGGCAGCAGCCTACCAGTATTTTGATACCTCCAATGCTTCTACTGTTGAGACTTTGTTGCTCAGTTTGCTAAATGGTCTTATCATGGTTACAGTGATTGGAGGCATGACTTTCGTCATCGTCCTTCTTTACAAGTACAAATGCATGTGGTGTCTGATTGGTTACATGATGTTCGCTTCTACATCTCTTTTGGGATTCTTGGGAGGAAATATTTGGTATACCGCTATTAATATTTACAACCTTCCTGTCGACAAGTTTACCTTCGTGATGGCTCTTTGGAACTTCGCTGCGGTAGGAATTTTGGCAATCTTCTACGGTCGAGGTGTCCCCAAATTTGTCACTCAAGCTTATTTGGTTGCTACATCGGTCATCTTGGCGTGGCACTTGAGCTTTTTCGATGATGTCATGGCATGGTCCTTGTTGTTCATGTTGGCATTGTACGATCTCTGTGCTGTCCTCACGCCATGTGGTCCTTTGAAGGCTCTCGTCAACTTGATGTCGGAAGAAGGCGCTCCTGAGATGCCGGGACTTCTTTACGAGGCCGAATTGCCACCTGAAGCTCGTCGACCAGGCGTTGCTTCGTCGAGCGCAAACTATGGTGGCCGCAGCACGGATTCTGTGTCAACAGGTCGTTCCGGCGCCGAAAGCACCGCAGCAGGTTCGGCCGACAGCAGTGGACTCCGTCTTGAATTGCCTTTGGCAGTTGCTCAGGTTTACAACTTGAAGGTTCTTGATATCCCAGACAAATCGCGAAAGATCTTTAGCAGTGGATCAGGTGATAGTGGAAGTGATCGGCCATTGCTAAGTGGTGGATCGAGTGGTACCGCCGTTGAAGTGCCCCAGAATCCTTCAAAAAAGCAACTGAAGGCTGATGTTGTTGTCGAACTCCCCGTTAATGGAGGTCGTATCGAACGAATCCGACGAAAGGGTAAAACCGTCTTCATGGAGCGAAATAGACATGGAGATCCGAAACGAATTCTGTGGGTTGACCGCCAGGGACGTGTCTTTGCCGAGTCAACTGAATACGGTGAAGATGAGGAAGAGATCGAAGAAAGCGGCAGAAACAGCATCCGACTGGGATTGGGAGATTTCATTTTCTACAGTGTCATGGTTGCCAAGGCTGCCGAGACCAGCTTCACAACGTTCGCCACATGCATGCTTGTCATCTTGGCCGGACTTGGAGGAACCTTGATCTTGTTGAGCGTCTTCCACCACGCTCTTCCTGCCCTTCCTATTTCCATCTGCCTCGGTATTTTCTTCTACGTCGTGACACGCTTCTTCGTACAGCCATGGGTAGAAGAGGGCATCTTGCTCAAGCCATACTATGTCTAAACCATACTATGTCTAAACGATACTATTCGGAAATAAAAATTTAGAAGATCGAATCTTCTTGTGTCACCCGAAAGGTTTTAATTATGATCACCCGAGCGACGTCAAACACAAAGACTGAGAGACCGTTTCCCAGTTGACAGCGACTGTAGTTCGGATGATTCATTTTCATGCACTACAACAACTATTTATGTATTAATAAAACATTTTCACAAAAATCTTATCACAACTAGTACAAGCAAGAATGCCATGATGTTAGATAGTGTATTCTACCCTAGCAAACAAGAAGTTTTGAATAAAGAATTACGGGAAAAGTACAGACGTGCAGGATCGAGGGGAGTCGGAAGTTGGCCGGTCGTTCGAAATTCAAAGAAAGGAATCGGCTTTTTTTTTTCTTTTGATTTTGCAATGGAATTTCGATCGTTCATAATAATATCTCTACTTGTACTTCCGAATGCAGTGGCATTATTCAACTGTGATTACAACATCAATTCAATGATCCATAGTGCTATAGTTTAGACGGAATTTGCTACAATGCGAGGCCGGCGACGGAATGACGAGGGAGAAACCAACCATGTCAACAACAACTTCGCTATCGACAGCGACAGCGACGACGAACGCTCGTCCTCCACAGAAAACAGCGATTTCGTGGTATCGGAATCGGAAATTTCGTATTCTATCGAATCCTTCAATGCGGTTGCGACTCCCGTCACCATCACCATGATCCTTTCGGCGCTGGTGGTGGTCTACATCAACACTCCCGAGACCATTGCGGCCGGCGAGGAAATTTATGCCAAAACCTATCAGATTTTCAGAGTAGGCGAAGAGAACCAAACCGCCGCTTCGAATTTGGGATATTCTCTGGTGAACACGTTGGTCATTGTCTGTGTGATTTGCGTCCTGACCTTTGTGGTGGTCTTGTGCTACAAGTTTCGGTGCATGAAACTCTTTTATGCCTACATGGTGCTGGTCACGGCGGCATTGCTGGGCTTTTTTACCCTTCAGATATTCATTGTGGCGGTTTCCGTCTATCCGTGGCTGGGCAATATCGACAAGCTATCTCTGGCGTTTGTCTTGTACAATTACGCGGTGGTCGGGACACTGGCCATCTTTCTCCCCAGAGGCTTTCCAAAGTGGGTCACCCAGGGATACCTCATTGCCGGCAGCGTTTGCATGGCATGGGAGCTTTCCTTTTTCAACGAGTGGATGACCTGGTGTTTGCTGGTGATGCTGGCCTTGTATGATCTCTTTGCGGTGTTGACGCCGTGTGGTCCTCTAAAGGCGCTGGCAAACTTGATTTCGCGGGAGGGAGCTCCGTCGCTCCCGGGCATGTTATACGAGGCAGATCTGCCCTCGGGAGCCCAACGTCGAAGTACAAGAAGCAGCCGAACGAGGACGAGTGAGGAAAGACGCGAGGGACAGAATGGTGCTCAAGAAAGTCGTGGTGAGAACTCGGGCAATGATTCCCGGAGAACAACACCCATGACATCAATGACGGAGTCAAATTCAGACACATCTTTGAGAGAGGAAACGCAACAGTCTAGGGAGTCGCGTCGACGAACAGATAGCAGAGAAAGAGAACGCGCAAGATTTTCAGGGGAACAGCAGCAGTATGTACAACACGGGCAAGATCAGATAAACCATCAACAAAGCAATGAATCGCAAGAAAGAGCCTTGCCTCCCGTGGATATGTCGAACAGAGGAAAGGTTCCGATCGTGCTTGCAAGGATGTACAAACTGCCAGTTTTGGATAAAAGGGGAGTCTTGCGAACAATCGAACAACAATCTGCAAACCAAAGCACTGGAGCTGTCCGACAACATCAGATTTATTACTCGGCGGAGGAAATCCTTGAAACGGAATGGACGCCTCAACAGCTGAAAACCGAGGTTACCTGCATTTTCCCTCCTCGAGGCGGCAAAATTGCAAGGGCCAAATCCCGGGATCAACGATACGATGCTGGAATAGCCTATATAGTCTACAGTCGATCAGGGGAGCAACAGCGGAAATTTGTGGTCACGCCAATGGGTGCGGTAAAGGAAGTCCTGCGACGCGAAACCTCTGGGGAGGACGATAGTGATGAAAATGACGACAACAAAAAGAACACCATCAAGCTGGGCATTGGCGATTTCATTTTCTATAGTTTGCTTGTCTCCCAGGCGGCGCAAAATTCCTTCACGGCCTTTTCGGCTTGTTTGTTAGTGGTGCTCATGGGACTTGCGGCAACCCTCGTGATTCTAGCAATCAAGGGCAAGGCACTGCCCGCTCTTCCAATCTCTATATTCTTGGGTGTGGTTTTCTTTTTATGGACTACCTATTTCGTGAAACCGTGGATTGATGATTTCATTGTGCAATCGATATACGTATAGCACGAAAGGAAAGTGTCGATAAAACTGCTAAAACATCTACTTATATTATAGAAATATTTTTCTAAAGAAACAAGCACATAGCTAGTTGATTATATCTAGTAGCCTTGGACAGCCTTGTCCGTGCCCTTTTCTTTCAAAAACCATTCGGGCACATCCGTCGAGTACGACCTGGGATACGTATCCATTGTTTCGCTATTGAACCATTGGAGGAATCGCAGGGCAGGGCTTGGTCCGGGAACGTAAAGTCCAATAATCTTGAAGATTCCAAAGGCAGCACCTAGTCCCTGCGTGTTTCCGTCGAATCGATCAGCAACATATCCCACCGAAAGGTACTTGCACTTGCCGTCGTCATCGTACACGACGCTAAAGGTTTCGGGCGGTCCCTCCAGCTTGGCATTGTTGGGCTTGACGTTTACGAGATCGGGCAACATGGGCTTGCCGTTGAAGGTTCCCGTGTTTCGGCACATGAACCAGACGCGGTTGGGGTCTTTTGGATCGATGGAATATCCCCAGGAATTCGCACTAATATCGGGAAAGGATTCGTGGATGGCAAAGGCCTCCATGGTTCCAAGATAATCTTTCTTGTTGAGTGGTCCTACAAAGGGTCCGCGAAAGACAAAATCTTCGGCAAAGACATCGGGGTCGGCAGGGCTGTAAAAGCCCGATTTGTTGTCGACAATGTCTTTGGTCTTTTCGATGAGAGCTTTTCCTTTCAGCGAACCAAAGACGTCCATAGCACCGTTGCTAGAACTTGTAGTTTCGGCGGACGTTTCGACAGTCTTTTCGTCGGTTCCTCCAAACAAGCCAAAGAGGGCATTTCTCGACACAAGGCTGTCTTGCGAGGTAGCGCGAATCTGTTGTTGTTGCGGAGCAAAGGCTTCGCACGTAGCAAGGCCAACAGCTACCACTGCGACGGCAGCAATTTTCATTCGGGAAATTTCAGTCATATTGTCCTTGATGTTGCTCTGTTATAAAATATGTGAACTTGACTTTACTCTTGCTATGATTGATTGTCTTCGCCTCTGTCTATTTTGTGTCGACGCGACGAAAAGTGAGAAAAAAGTTTTTGTCGCGTCTTCAACAAAGTTTTTGATGAGTAGATCTTGCTTTGCGTTCTGACTCTCACGAAGGACGTCATTAAAATGTGTAACGAAACAAAGGACTATTCTAGTCCATGTCTTCGAGTCCCGCTCGGCTTCAACACGATCGAACTTTTGAGTCGGATGAGTCGTCAATCAAGTTTTCAAAAACCCAAAATTTGGTACGATAACGGCCATTTTCAAAACGTCTTTCTGCGATTTTCGGTGATAAGTGATTGATTCGTATCTCGGCGTGTGGACGAAGTATTGTACGAGCAAATCTCTCCGAGTAGGTTTGTTCTCTTTCTCATACGACATCTGTGCTTCCTACCGCAGAAGTCTCTATTGGAGCTCAACAACACACCCCAAAGCAACCACAGAACTACATAGCGCACCTTCCGAACAGCAAATAATGATATTGTAGTCTGCGTGAAGGACAAATTTGTGAAGAACTGTAAAGATGGATTGTATGGAAGACCTCGTGATAAATGCGAGCGAAGATAGCCAGGGTTCCGGAAGGTCAACTTCCAGCTCTATCTGGCCCTTCTCGAGCTTAATGGGTGGAAAGAATAGTCCAGAAAAGAAATCCAAGACACCGAGGAAAAGCTCTGGTCGAAAGTCTCTGGGAGGCAACAAAAACAAACAAGCAAATACCTCTACCAATCCGAATATTGTTCCTCTGGTCGACGAAAAATTTACGGTGGATCGCTTTCAACACGACGTCCAACAGGCGAAGATGATGAGAAGAGCCATGGACAAGCGCAAGCAACAACAGAAGGAAGAACAGCAACCACGCGAACAAAAAGAACCCACCGAAAAGGAGGTTCGATTGGGGTTGGATGGGTTAGACGAAGCTGTTGTCCTTCGACGAATGGGACGAACAAAGGATGCGCTCGATATCAGCGAATTATCTATCGAGCTTTTGATCGGATATCTCAAGGCAGATCCAAATGTCATTGATATCCCTGGCCTTAGTCGCAGTGTGGTTGGGATTCGAATCCAAAACGGTTTGACCCTGGCAGAAGAAATGAAATCGGAATTGACGAGGAATGGTACCAACCGACAACCGCAGCAACCGAAACCACTCAAATCTATTGTAAACTCGATTACCGAAATGCTCGATTCTTCGAACGAAGATAAGATCACGTCATCGTCACGAAAAATCAAATCTGCTACAAATACTATAAATACTACAAAGACAATAAAAAAGAAGACGAGCAAGCATGTTTCTGGCGGCAGCAGTGTTGCTACCAAGAAGAAGACTAACGTCACTAGGAAAAGCTCTGTGAATCAAACAAAGAAAACAGCACCATCAAAATCTTCCGTGGCAGCACCATCTCCTTTTGCCAACAGCCAAGATCCACTCGTCAAAACCATCAAATCGGATCTGTACATTGATCCCTCGAATTTGCATTCCACCACTTGGAACGATATTGCTGGGCTCAAAGACGCCAAGCAGGCCCTTCAAGAAGCCGCGATTTTACCGTTGATGCGACCCGATCTATTTTCTGGGTTGCGAAGGCCGCGTAACATATTACTATATGGCCCGCCGGGGACGGGAAAGACCTTGCTAGTAAAGGCCGTGGCGCACGAGTCTTCCTGTGTGTTGTTTGTTTGCACGGCGAGTGCCATGACCAGCAAATGGCATGGGGAAGGGGAAAAGCTGCTGAGAACGCTCTTTCAGGTGGCCCGGGCGGCAGCTCCATCGATTATCTTTGTCGACGAGATGGATGCTCTCCTAAGCAGCCGAAAATCTGACGGTGAGCACGAGGCGAGTCGGCGATTCAAAACAGAATTCATGACCAACATGGACGGAATTGTGAAGAACGGTGGCGACGAAAACGGAAAGCACCTGCTGGTGATTGCCGCCACAAATTGTCCGTGGGACATTGATTCGGCGGTTCTGAGGCGCTTTCCGCGAAGAATCTATGTCCCGTTACCGGACTCAACTACGCGCAGAGCTCTTCTGGAAAATCTATTGGAAAAGGCAGAAGACACGGACATGTCGAAAGCCGATATCAAAGCCGTTGTCAAACGCCTGGATGGATTTAGTGGGTCGGACATTGCCAGTATCGCTTCGGAGGCCTCCTTTGGACCAATTCGATCGCTGGGTGGCATCGATGCCATTCAGGCTGCCAGTTCCAGTGACATAAGGCCGATTCAACGGCAAGACTTTGACAAAGCGATCGATCAGGCTACAAAATCCGTTTCGAAAACGCTGCTGAAGCAATACGATCAATGGAAACAAGAACAAGCTGCTTCATAAAATGAAACGAGTGTGTTGAAATAAGTCGAAAACGTTGAATCATGTCTATAAATGTTACGAATTGTATTGAAATATTTTAGAAAAATCTGTAAATTTCAAAAGTCATGGTTTCCGTCGTTTCGAAATGAGCTTTAGTGGTAATTTATGCAAGCTCTTGTTCTGATTGTTTGTTTGATCGTTATGATCGGTTTGATTTTGAACCTTCTGGTTCGAAAATGCTTGCGTATTTGAACCTTCTGGTTCGAAAATGCTTGCGTATGGTCGAAGACATGCAAACATTCATAATGCTATGGTTCTTGTTGGTATTGGTCATCGGCATCATAGTGTAATCCTAACCAAAAAGTAATGAGAAGATAAGAAGAGTCCAAATTGAAGAAAATGTCTCTTCTACTATGGTATTAGTTTGTTCTAGTTTTTGTTTTGTGTTTGATCATTTGCATGATCGGTTTGATTTCGAACCGTTTGGTTCGAAATCGTACAACCCCCCAAAAGAAATCTGTGGTCGCGAATCGAACAAAGTTCGCGACTTCTTTTGAGGGGTTGTTTCCCCGGTTGTGTGGGGTTGTGGATCTGCTAATTTCTATCGAAATATCATGGCAGATCCGGAGACAAGTGTATCGATGGACAGTCAATGAAGCTTCGTGGCTTCATCCCTACATTTTCAGGCACACAGTGGCCAATTATCGTTTGGTTCAGTGCTCCCAGTTCCTAGCTCTGGGTCCCGAAGGACCCTCGGCATCGGCTAACCGGGCTTACACTGCCTTATCCCCGTGGGGACCACTGTGTGTGATTTCTTCTGTCGCTTATACCCGTTCTCATCCAACTAGCCCGGATTAGCGTCCTTTGGACGATCCAGTCGGCAGAGATCAACGCAGGCTCGTCAGGGATTTGTCCGGGGTCCATTGCATTCTCACAACAACTTTCCCGTAGCGCTCCATTGAGTACTTCCCTCCTGTCAGCCATCCTGCTCCCTCCTTTGTGGTTTATGAGTTACACTTGTCTCCTTATCTTCGAAGTGCGTAAAAGAATACCATCGTGGTGCCTTGTCGTTTCCGCATCACAGTTTGTTCGTTTCCCCCCTCTTTCTGGCACCATGCCGCCGTAGCGTGAGCTCAGTCGAGATCTTCCGCGTGTGCTAAGCACACTTCAACGGTCTCGAGTTCCTGGCTTTTTACACGGAGGAACAGTGACTGCTGCTTACTTCGACTCACCTTTTCCCCTCGCGAGATCATAGCAGATGCAGGCCTATTTCGGGGATCTCCATGGGCGCCCACCATGGTGATCCCTATAGCGTCTCTCCCTCGGGCTGCTACCTCCACTCTTGCCATCTGCTACTCGCGGGTACTCAAGCTTTTACACTAGGTTATTCTATCCTTCGAATGCGAATTATGAGAGGAGGAAAGTGATTTCTGAAGGATCAAAAAAGGGATAGTGGATGCATTTTGTCTGCATCCGACGCGTTTGCTCTGTAGACGCTGGTAGAGATTGTACAGGAGATGCTTTCGACGACTTGGTTTCAGCTTTCAACGAGGTTCTCTATACGAGGTTTGTCGCATGGTTTTCTGTTTCCATTCGGAAACGTTCGTAGAAACGTACGAAGAAACGTACGGTATCTGGTTTGAAACAGACTTAATCTGGTTTGAAACAGATGACGAGACTGAATTCTGCTGGGTGGAGGCAGCCATTGTGAGTTGCTTATCGTCGTATCGATCGAATGAGAAGCAAAGCCGTGAAGCGATTTTAGGTGTCAACGAAGATCTAACGGCTCATGATTGTTTTGTCCATTCATTCACGAATTGAATCGAATGAATCAAAACAAACAATTTATGTAGAAATATAGCGATACAATGAAAAATCTTTTTTGTACACTACACTAATCTTGCTGTTCTGTAATTTAACATAATATTTCCCTATTCGATTACACTACTAAAAAAGAATCAACATGACAGTGAAGAATCAACCGTGATTGTAAAATGCAGCTTCTGGTTGTATTGTACAACCCTATTTCCTTTACCAGAATCCGCAGCAACAGCCCACACCGACAGGATCTTCCATGCTTTCTGAAGAAGTTTTCAGATGAATTTTGACGTCGTCGTCATAGAGTGTTTTCTCGTTGACGGGTTTTTCTTCCTCGCCTGCTTCGACTTCTGCCTCGCCTGCTACAGCTTCTGCCTCGCCTAATTCAGCATCCCCTGCCACATCCTGCTCAGGTTCGTCTGCTGCATCCTCTGTTGACTTGTCTTCTCCTTCTTCGCTTGGCTTGCCTTCTTCGTCCTCCTTCATTCCTACAGTTCGGACGGTGCCATCGACTGGTTGATCTTCATCCTCATCGTCTAGCTCGTCATCCAGCATGCTCTTATTGGCGAATTCGGTGGCTTTGGCATCAGGCTCTTTCATTGCGCCATCTTCCGAATCAGCTGTTCCGTTGATTTCCTGCTTTGCAGCACTCATAATCATGGCCAGCGCGATAAAGGCATCGTTTCCGTCTTTCTTCAAGACCTTGCTGGCTTTTCCTGGATCCTGGACAAATTCGAATCCATGGTAGTCACTGGAGAGTTTCAGTGGCACTGGATCGTCTCCGGGATCTGCCGAGGGTCTCTTGAGTTTCGCTGGCGCTGGATCTTCGCCGGGGTCCTCAGATGGTCTAGTCAATTTCGGAGCTTCGGCATCTTCCCCGTGCTCTTCTTGCAGTTTCTCAAAATCGTCTTCCTCGACCTGGAGGAAGTAATAGAGGTTCTCCTCGTTCTCATTTCGCAAGTATTCGTATCCTCGTTCGGCATTCATCGAAGGAGTCATGCACAAGACGGCAGGCTTTAGTCGATCGGCTTGCATGCGAATATCCAATCCCGTTGTCTCGAAAACGACTCGAGCAGCTGCCTCCCGTGCTGCAATTTGAAGCTGTACCTGTGGACTACCACTTTCCTTTGCCGCGGAAAGGAATTCTTCTTCATGGATTTTGCCACCTGGAACAGTGCTCTTCCTTTTCTTTTTCTTCTTCCCCGATGATTTTGATGTAGTTATAGAAAAGTTTTTGTCCTGAAGAAGAAGCATTCCTCGGGTCTTGTGAACCACAAAGACCTTGGAACGAAAGTCAGCATTCGTGTAGTCCACTCTGCAAACCCCATCGTTTGGAAAGAGTGGTGTCGACGTGGACATATCAAAGGTAAAGGATTTGGGCAAGTTCGATGTATCGATTTCCGCCGTTGCCGTTTTCCCGCCATTCAAGATTTTTTCGTTGAAACCCCGAATGTTCACCTTGGCTTCCTCTGCCTTTTGTTTTTCGCTTAGTTGCTCGTGTCGCTGCTTTTGTCGGAAGGTTTCGCCAAACTCGAACTTGCCACCACTCTTGCGAGAGGATTTTTCGAACTTGGCACGCACCGAATTCATGTCGGGAAGGCTGTTGAGCTCGACAAAGGCTTGTGCGGATCGTTCCTGCATGATTCGCGCAGTTCCCGGAGACACATTGGAAAATTTGGCTCCATATCCCTTGTAGCTGGAACTTCGAAGTTGCACAGAATCTCCAGGCTTGGCTTCGTGCGCAACTTTTTCCTGGTACTTGGAGATCAAGTCCGAAGCTTTCTTGTTCTTGGATGCACTAAGTGCACTGTGTGAAGTAGGTGTGTCCCCGTTGTTATCTAGGAAACTGCCAGAGCTCATGCTGCTCGCCGCACTCGCATTAGAAGTGCTCCTTGGTGATTTCAAGACGAGTGGAGGACTCATCGTTTCAGGAAGTGGTGAGGTGCTAAAGGCTTGTGCAAATGAAATTCCACCAGATCTGGGGGTAATCATTGCCGCCGAAGAAGGAGTTTCTTCGTTGCGGTCATCGTCACTTTGTTCATCGTCACTAGGAACATCAAACTGTACTTGCACGGGACTAGGCCTTCTTGGCTTTTCTTCCAATTCAGTGGCTTCTGATTGCGGAGGTTCCTCGGTGGCTGCAACTTCTTCCCCGGAAGCTTCAGCCGTAGTTTCTGCAATCTCTTTGGTGTCCTCCTCCACAGCTTCCTGAGATTCCATGGCTGGCTCTTCGGTTTCGGGAGCAGCATCCTCTTCGTTATTCTCTTCGACAATTCCCTCTGGAGGGGTTTCAACTGTAGCTTCGGCACTGTCTTCGACGTTCTCCTCCACAACCTCTACTTCGGGCTCCTTGACTGGCTCTTCGATTTCCGGCACACTGTTATCAGCAACAACTTCTTCGACAGCGGCTTCCGCAGCTGTTTCGGTACTTTCTTCTACGTCTTCCTCGGGAGTTTCATCGGGTTTCTCTTCTTCAACAGCGATTTCTTCTGGCTCTTCCTCTGCAGCAACTTCTTCAGATTCCTCTGCAGGCTCTTCTTCCTTTTCGACGACCTCGTCGATTTCAGTATTGCTTTCAGCGATTTCTTCGACGACTGGTGGACTTCCTTCTGCAATCTCCTCTACTGCAGCTGCAATTTTCTCAGTGGAGGGAGCTTCACCACTGGTTTCGGCCTCTTCCGTCTGGACGTTTTCGTCAAAGGGGAGTTCTTCCGTCTGAGGTTCTTCTTCTTGGGCATCGAAACTAGCATTCTTGGCGTCCTCCTCTGCCTCATCCATGGGCAAGCTGTCGTCATCAAACTTGTCATTGGTAACTTGGTTGTCATTAGTTTCAATATCCTTAGGGGTTTCTTCTTCCTTAGGGGTTGTTTGTTCGACCACCTCGTCGGCTTCCGCCTTGTCTTTGTCACTTTCTCCGCCAACACTCACGTCCGTGTTTACCGTTGAGGGTGTCAACGGGTTTGAGCTATCCTTGACATAGGGAGCAGAAGTATCTAGAGTAGATATGTTCATTTCGGTTGGTGCCGAACTGCCTTCGGTTTCTGCCATCTTGCTCTGTATTGTCTTGTCTTGAGAGAGTCGAACTGATTGGTTCGGAATGTTCTTGGGTTGTATTTCGGTTGTTATTCGATTCAGAAAACAGTAAAGATGATCTTTGGCAGCAATGACAATCTCGAAAAAGTTTCAATGCACAAGTAGTACGTTTTGCAATTATTTAAAAAATCGGAAGGAAGAATGAATCTCTCTATTATGATGAAATTCTGGAAGAGTAGAAAACTAATGCACCTCCGACAATGAAGGCGGAAAATGCTTTTCTTTGTGAGAGCAGTTTCGGATAGCGGAGAAGATAGCGGAGAAGGCCGTATCTGCGTCCGCCAACTTCAAAACCTAAAATCGTGAATTTTTTCCCAACGCTTGAGGCGATTCCGTTTGGAGGCCAAAAACTATGTACGTTTCCAATTTGCAAGAAGCTGATTGGGAATGAGGCGTGACGCAGTTTTTGAAAAACTACCGCCTGCCGAAAATACTGGTGTCAAGGAAGGCACTGCCGGCGCGGTATGTGAATACCGACAACGGAATATAAAAATAGCGCGACCAAAAAAAGCGAATATTTAGTGTTAGGGTTAGTTTAAATTGCCACGGGGAAACACCATGGTTGTATTATTTCTATTTCTTCGAATCTTCACTTTCTTTGGAGAAAGAATCAACAAGTGCTTCAGCGGAAGAAAGAGGCAAAACCATACTAGTGTACTGTACCCCATCGAAAGATAAAAGAGTCCACTGTACTATATTTAGAATATTTAAAAGAGAGCTCTAGTATTACTATTTTACATCAGAAACCTACGATCGTCATGGGCTCGAGAAAGTATTTTGACTTGTAAATAGCAGTATTTGTTTCCTTCGACCGATGTGCCGCCGACGTATGTATTCTTCATGTGAACAGAGAATCGTCTTCTATCAAATCATCCGACCATTTCATTGCAACTTTCCTTTTCTCGGTATTATTCACGTTCACAGTCCTTTAACCAGACTATATACTTCAAGGGGGATCACCAAAATCCAGCATGAACGACAGATTATGGAATCACCGTCCACTCCATGCAATCGAACAAAAGCTTTCGCGGAACATGTCAACAATACAGTATCGTTTCTCCCAAGCTGATATAGCACAATGCTCGAGTCGTTGCGTTTCCCAAACTTTAGATAACCTCCATGTGTGCCACCAGCGACTCCCGTTCTCGTTGTTGATTTGTCATTGGCGTGAATTCAATGTCCTCTTCGATGTCCATACTGCGAACATGATCGCTTCGTTTGCTGAGTCCCACATTTGAATTTGCCGGAGCCCCTCCTTGTTTTCTTCGATCAAACATGCTCATAGAAACCTTCTTTTGTCGTTTCACCGAGACTATCGCTAATCCTCCGATCAAGAGGCAGAAGAGCTGGAGTTGAAACTGTGACAAAGGAGGAACAACGGTAATGATTATTTCGTTTGTTTAGTATCACGTCGAGCCAAAAAACAAAATGCAATCGGTAAGACAGTGCTTGGACATTTGCATACAACGAAGGAAAGAAAAAACATCCACTTCGCCCGACCATTTTTGTTTTTCGACGACTATTTTGTACCTACCATGGCAAGCCCATTGTCAAAATCGGTGTATTTACAACTCTGCATCTTGAACTTGTCATCCTCGTCTTCGGAACCCGTGTTTTCACCCGGCAAAAAGCACTTGAATTTTTGCCATTTGCCCGTTTCCTTGCAAGCATCATAGGTCTTTTGCTCGCTAAAGGTGCATTGCGTACACTGTCCTGCCGGAACGGTGCATTCTTCGGGGTTGGACGATTCCTGGTCTGCTTCGTTTTTCTCCTCTAATCTTCGAAACACCGCCTCCTCGAAACCGGTTGCCGAATTGAAATTGAAATTGATATTCGCAATGCTTTTCGTGCTGGACAACGCGTGTGCTTCGGGAAAAGATGACAATGCCAGCGCCGCAATGAAGCACAATCCAACCAACAAATTTCTTGGCAAGAATGGGGAACGACGCTGGCTTCCGCAGCGATGCTGGCCAGAACGTTGCTCCCGAAGAGAAGATGCAACAAGAGGAGGAAGACTATCGCAAGGCATCGCCGGGAATGGGTGTGTATCGTTCTCTTCGCAACTGGCGTGTGTGCTGCTTTCTCGCGGCCTCTTCATTCTTTTATATTTCGGTGCTAGTAGTAGTGAACACTTAAAACAACGTAGTTGCTTGTTGGAATCAATCGTCGTAGAAGACTTTTCTTTTGTAGTGTGACTAAATGACAATACCATTGAAATGACGGAGGCGGGAATTTGAAATTCCATCCGTGCTGCTTTGTCTTTGGGCCTCGTCTGAAATACGAACGCCGATTCGAACAACGGTCTTCCATCGTTAATTCGCTCACTCGTGCAGTAACCCCGGAAGCAAACTGAAGCACGACCTAAAAATACTGCATAGAATTCGACGAGTCATTCGTGTCTGAAAAGAAAATTGGTTCGGGTTTGGGCTATTTTTGGACTAAAAAAAAGGATGAAGAGTTGGACTAATATTCTGTATGATAGTAAGAGTTGGACTAATATTCTGTATGATAGTCAGTAATTCATAGCTATAAGCTCTTTTTATAGTCTTTTGATTAGTTCCATGTTTCTGCATCGTCTTTCTTGGTGAGAACTATTGCATACGTGCTGTTCTTGTTTCCAAAAGAGATGCCTCGGGTTCGTTTTGCGACGTGGTGGAACTTGGGAGTCACCAAAAATAGCTTGCCGCCTCCCGAATTATCGCGGAGCTTGAACATGGCGATGCGTTCTTTCGCTTCAAAATCCTTGTAGAATGCCTTATAGACGCTCGCATCTCTGTCGCCAACCGTAGCCAACCTTAAAGAGGTTGCCTGCCATCTTCCTCCTCTCAGTTTTTCTGACAAAAACTTTGTAAAGTCGTCGATTTTCGACCTTCCCTTTTGGATCAACGATTCCGACATGAATCGTTCGACGGATGCCTGGGACGTGTCCTCCTGATAAAATATGGCAGAAAACGTGTATTTTATCTGTCCCTGTAGTTCCATGCGGAAATGTTCGCCGCCCGACTGGGTTGCCTAATGCGTGGTTCAATCGAAGAGCGTTTTTGATCAGATGTATCAAACGAAGATACCAATGATGGCGGTGGTGGAGGTGGGGGCAACCTTGGTGTGTTCCGCGTTTTGCGTTTGCTTCCGGTTGGAACTAGAAGCTGTAAGTCGCGGTGGGAATGGCTTTGGGCTTAGAATCTTCTTCGTCGCTATTCATAGTTGGTGCTCCATCGGCATTCATATCGGAATGGAATGCGGCAGACTCTTCCTTGGCGCTCTTATTTAATTTATCGAACTTGCCCTCCGGACTCATGGACTGCTTCTTTCTGGATCACCAAAGCGGACTTTTTGTTTCTGAGAATGCTTTTTAGAGGTTTGTCGGGGTCATTGCGGGAGGTTCCCGTGGTGGTCATTAAGTCATGTTTCAGCGCTGCTTGTTTTGCCTTTTCTCTTTCGACCTTTAAACGGCCTGCCAATTGTGCAGCTGTCATCCTTACCAAGGTGCTCGTTGTGATGTCACCGGTGAGGATTTCGAGACAAATAGGTATATTGCTTTCGTTTTCGAGAATTTTTTTCAAGCTCTTAGCTTTCGTTTTATAGGAATCGGGCAAGACATTGCTGGTTTCATCTTGAAATGTTTCAAACATTTCCAACTCAATCTCCCAAGCTTTCAATGCACATAAATCTTCAACACCGGAAACTCTGCTGATTCTAAATTCAAGACCCACGCCGCCTTCGAAAGTGCGTCTTCCAAATTTGATCTGCATAGATCTCGGGGACTTAGTTTTGATTCATGAGCAGCGGTTTGAATTTCTTCTGCTTCATTGTCAATATCATCAGCGATTTCTCGCCTATACAAAAGGGAATCCAATAGTTCAAATCGATTTCCATAAAGAGTCGCAGAATTCGAGAACAGGCGTTTCGAAAAATCTTGAATCACGTTGCGGGAACAATTCTTATCAAGATGTTTTCTAATTGTGCTGAGCACATCGGTGAAAGAATCTATTGCTTCCTTCGTCGGAGAAACGACAAGTAGTGTTCTGACCTTCTTCCAGGGCCGTTTGAACTTTCGTGTGATAACAGTACCACTGGTATAAATTGTCTTCGCCAACAGTTGCATCAGAAGATCGTTCAACGAATGCGTTAAATTCCGAAATGGTTTTTTCAAGCCCAATCTCCCATGATTCTAGTCTTGCAACGTCTGCCCTCAGGGCATCAAAGAGAATTGGACACCAGCGAATAATGATTCCACCAACAGAGTGATGAGCGCCATCCTTTTTCAATCTCACATTCAATCGTTTCGTGATTGAGTTGACCGACGCGTAGATTCCATGGTTAGATAAAGTCTGAGTCACATCTTTATTCGTCGTTTCCAAGAAAATGTTTTCTCCCGATTTGCAAAGCTCCTTCGCATCTTTCAATGGTATGACCAATAGTTTTTCGTCGGGATTTGTGAACTTCGACTGCTTGATTACAGCATCTTCAAGTTCCTCTATCCAAATCACCGCAGATCTCATCCAATCAAACGCTGCTTTGCCTCGCGTTTCCGCAAAAACCTTATCTCCGATCGCTGCAAGAGATTGGACGGAAGTCTGCATCAACGAAAACAGTGAGCTGCCAGTTAATCTGTACAGGATAAACTGGCCGTTCTGCCCCACTAAAGAATCACCCTTCGGTAGAGGGGCATTATCCTGGTTGCCATCAAAATCTTGAGCAAGAAAGCTTTCAAGTTGAAATTCGAATTCTTTTTTGGCGTCTACCATCGCTTTCACAGCTTTGTGTCTCGGCATGTCAACTTTCGACAAAATAGGATCTTCAGCGAGCATTTCCATTTTCTTCATAGAGATCTTTGCATCCTTTTCTTCCTCTTTGGTATCCTGTGCATTGTCCGATGTTGCGCCTCTACGCTTGTTTCCCCTATTGGAAATTAACGTCGTCCGGGAGACTTCGTCTTGCCATCGTTTTGCATCAGTATACAATTCCCGTACTCTCAATGTACAAAGAATAGGATCGCTAAATTCAGATATTTCACTTGGAATGCGTTCATGGATACTGACCAAAGCGTTGAATGGAATCCTTGTTGATTCTACGCCATTCACTTCAGACGAAGAAGAGAATGATGCCTCTCCCTGGTGAAGAACTGGATATTGCAGGGTCCTAACAAGCCATGTAAAGTATTTGATGTGTCGCTCCAATGGATTCTCGAAAGCTCCATTGATAGACAAACCTCCGTCGCCTTGTGATCGCGCTTTCAGCATCGATACCATCGTTTTGAGGTTGTTTAAATGTTCCCTTATTCGTTCCGCTTTCTCCAATAACGCCCCGCGCAAAAGTTCCTTCGATGCTGAGAGTGATTTTTTAATAGTCGACTCTGCGTTCTGTGCTTCCTCGATGATTCTCTCAAACTCTATCAATTCTATGCTTTTTGATTGGATCAAGATCTGAGTTTTCGGATTATCAGATAAATCTAGATCCGAGGAAAAGGGATTCTGCGCATTCAGTTGTTTAGCTTGTAACAACGATTGCACTTGATCCCGATGAAGTCCTAATTCTTCATTGTTCACCCACCGAGACACGAAATCTGCAACGAGGAGATGCCATTGTACCCAAATCATTAATTGCAAAGGAAATCCTTCTTTTTGATCTTTAGAACCCATCCGCGAGAAAAGCGAAGAAATTAAATCATTCGAACTAATTCGTTCTCGAGATGGTGCTTTTGCTGTTCTCCGTAGCCGAAAACGCTTTTCAAGGATCTCCACACATTGATCTGAGTTCGGTTTCAATTGGCTGAGCATCTCGTTCGATGATACGTAGGTACCACAATAGATCTCTAACGCCTCTGATCCGTCTGCAAGAAGTGGGTACAGCCTTTCAACTATCAAACTTGAGTAGATAGTTGGTACTTTCTGCGGATCATCTCCTACTGAAGATTGCTGCAATTCCCCCGCAATGAGTTTCGTTTCATCCTTTATTTTCTCGTACCATGCAAGAAAATCTACGGTTGAGTCTGCAACCGTTCGTGTCGGGTAAATAATTATTCCTTTGGGGCGTTGATCTCTCTCTTTTTGTATAAACGATAGAGCATCTGCAAAGGATCCATTGTCGTCCATCATTGTAGTATATAGGTTTTGAGACCATTCAACGGCATCTGCCTGAATACGTTGCAATTTATCAAAGAATTCGGGGATATCAACCCGTAACGTTGGATATTCTGTGGTCAAATCAGTGATTCTCTTGATATCGACCATAGCTGGAAGTTTCTGCGAAGTTATTGCTTCGCCAGCGTTAGGGTTCCCATGAGTTTGCAGACACAACAGAACTGATTCTGCGCGTTTTTGCCACGAGGAAGATGAGGTGTATAGTGTCGTGACCTCGTTGATCATTTGTTCTCCGAAGAAGAAATTTCTACTGGACAAAAACCTGCAAATTTCATCATTTGTTCTGCTATCTGGTGCAAGGCCGTCAATGATTTCTGTCCTCGTGACAGAACGTCCTCTCAAGACGTTTTGGAGATCCTCATATAAAAACTTTAAATCGAGGAAGGGGAGTGAATTCTTGTCCTCAGCCGAAGCTGGCCCGAGCATGTTGTGAGCTCTTCTGCACCACCGAATGAGGTCTATTTTTGCAGCAATTTTTTCTTCGATTAAAAATAGTACAGGGTTTTCTCTCAAATGAAACATAATCTTTTCCAAGGATTTCATATGATCGGTCATAGCTTCATTTTCTCGAATGATTATGAAACTTGCTTTCTCGAGCAAGTCGTTTTCTCGCTTTTCAAGTTTACTAGCATAGCTCTCGACTTCTGATTGATAATCTAACGCATCCTTAACCAAAGCTTTTCGTCGCTGAAACACTTGAGGAATATTTGCGAGTACAGGGATATCGTTGGGGCTGGGCAACGTATTGGTAGGTTCGATCTTCGATATCAAGCGTTGAAGAAATGAATATCTCTCTCTATTCGAATAGCCATACTCGACATCAACAAACCAAGATCTGAGTTCGATCGCTTTCGAAAGATCACCTCGAGTTATAACACAGGAAGAGGATTTTGTGCTCAGCGGATCAATATTGTAAAGCGTTGATTCTGGGGAATCCATCTCATTCAATATCGCTTTAAGACCGGACACAACTTTGTCCTGAAGTTGATAGTAACGTTTTTCTGTTAATCCATTCGTTTTCGATGCGAGTTCGTTCATCAACTCCAAAGCTTTGGCTTCATTCTTTTGAATATCGCCCAATTTTGAGTGGAGTTTGTGGACGTTGTCGAACAAGTTGAACCGGGAAAGAACATTGTTGTTTCTGATAGCGGATAGGCATGCTTCGATTTGCGCATCGCTAAAAAATTCTTCCACTTCCACTTCTTCATATTCACTTTCGGAAGACGTCGTCTTTGTTTCTTCTTTACGTTTTGTGTTGATTCTATCAATCATCAAATCGTATGCGTCATTTCCCTTGTTTGCAATCCCCAATATTCGTCTCGCTTCGTTCTTCCAAGAAACCAGTGGTTCGACGACCAGATGCGACAACGATTTCAACATGTTTGCCAGAGTCGCAATGTGCTGATAGTATACATTCTCCATAACGGTTTTGACAAAGTTGTCCACGTGGTGCTTGGAGAGTATTTCTGTATCGAGTTTCGAAGCGGCGGCGAGCAACTTTGCATTCTTTTCGGTGGTTTCCTCATCTGACCCTACTATAGTGCTCGATGTCTTCCGTCGTCGTTTCGTCCGCCGATTGTTGGAACCCGCATCTGGTGAAAGAGCCTGTCGTCGTTTGCTCGAAGGGCCAGCAGCGTTGATATCTATCATCGTTGCATTGATTATGGTGTTTTTGCCATATTCAAGATAGTGTTTTATCAATTCTTCAAAAGTTAATGTTCCCAGATCAGCAGGTTGGGTCTTCTCATCTGAATCTTCAATCTTCACGCGAAGTGCATTCGTTTCCCCGGTAGCTGCAGCGGTGTTTCCAAAGTAGTAAAAAAGAAGTTTCCAACAATCGCAATACCAAGAACACGCTTGCGCTAGATCCTTACAACACTGAGTCACGTAGTTGACATAGTTTTCGGTTGGATTTCGCACGCCATCCGTAAAGAGCTCCTTTCCAGAATGATTCTCGATTCTGGAAAGCTTTTCGCGGAGATAAATCTGTGACTCTAGCTGAAACCGTAATATTTGAATGCGTCGGAAGCTGCTGTAAGAAGGCAATGTCGACACTGTCGGATTGTAGTTCTTGTACTCTATCGACGGATCTACAATCTTCGATTTTAATATTTCCAAGTGCCTTTGATCGTCCAATGTACTCGTCTCTGGAGGAAGATTTGGTTCTTCTTCGTTGTTGTTATTATTCTCTCCTGCAGCTGTTGTTGGCGGATTCAATAGAGCGATTGTCCGTTGGAGCCAACCTCGAGCACTTGGTCGAACCTTGCCGGGTTCCAAAAAGACTTCATATATTGTTTCATCTCCTAGGAAGAGGATCCCTGAATTTCCATCCGTTTTCTCCTACTGGCCCGGTTTCATCGTCGATGATTCCCAATATATTGCCATCGTACCAGTCATCGATAACGCTACCTTCACTGCCATCCTCATCAGCGCTATTTGTTTCCTCCTTTTTGACTTTCGTTCTTTGTTTGCTGTCAACGTCACTCTCGACTTTAATTGCGGAAGACCCTCGTATCTGTTCATTGTCGTCGTTCGACTTCCATTTTAATGTCCACAGTCTCCACCTGTTTTCGTTTCTTTCTTTTCTTCCGAAGTTTCTTGTCCCTGACGCTGTCGTGGTAGTGGAAGCAGCAGCAGCGGCAGCGGGTTCGACTTTTACCTCGATCTCCATCGGTTCGTCTTCGTTGCCGTCTTCGTCTTCCTGCCAGAATATCTCCCAGTCTTTCCCGACTAAGTTCCTTGCCCATTTTCGATACTCGCCGTCTTCGAGTTTCGGCGTTGCCAGCCGATGCTGTCGCCATCTCGGATAGAGGTATGTTTTTGCCTCTATGATATTATAGGAATTAACTGATTGGGCACCTTAATTCGCTTCGCCTTTGACCCACTCTTGGTTCTCTTTGTTTGATATTTAACAGTGTTTCGTTTCAATCATTATTTCCAATAATAATGTACGCAAAATTGGGTCAATGGTTTTGATTGTTGTTGCAAGGTCCTTGATCGATTATGGTCTCATGCAATCGTGTGGAGCTTCTAGCATGTCATCAAAACGGTTTTCCAATGGCTGATACGAAACAGAGTGGAGGCCGAAAGAAGATTACAATGTTCTACTTTTTTCCCTCCAATAGCAGCAGTCATGAACAGCGAATGGTTCCGGTTTTCGCTTGTGCGTTGAACGCGCGTTTTGTACGGTATGCATGACTCACCAAAATCTAGACCTGGTTGAAGGTATGATTATGTGCCGAGTATATGATAATAGTCCTGTTGAATTTTGGTAACAAATATACTGTTAAATAGGATTATTCAACAACATATGATCATATGAACACGTCTATTTTATAAGAAGTGACTTTAACCCTAATATATTATGTCTAAAAAGAGTTCATGTAAATTTCAAATTTTCAAAACCCGAAAAGGAATTGCCAGGATCGTTTCGGCATGTCGAAAAACAAATCGATTTTGTTTCGTTGTCATTATTTTGCATGACACTATCAAGGTTGCAAATCGTAAGGTCAGTAGCAACGGCATCTGGCTCGTTTAATGAGAAGTAGAAACCCCCCCTACTATCTCTTACGATAGAATCGTCCGAAGATCAACCAACTACGAAACACAAAGATGTCTGAGGCCTCACCCTCGAAACCATATGTTCCGAAATACCTTCGAAAGCGGCCAAATCTCAGACTGGACGACGATGACGACGACGACAACGGCAAGGCTTTCGGAAAGAAGAAAAAGGGAAGAATTGCATTGAAGCATCGATGTCAATGCCTGAAAACTATTGATCCAAATAGAAGCGACAAAAACGCCGAGAATGACTACAAATTCGGTGACACAACCTATCGCCACGATGGGTTTTCGATCGGCAAAGACTATTTGCGCTGCGATGGCAAAACCATCACCAAGGGAAGTCTCGTGTCGGATGCCTTGACGGTAGGAAAAATGATTGGAGAGGGGAATTTTTCCCAGGTGCACAAGGGCGTCTTTAACCAAGGCCACGTCATGGGACTCGCTCAAAACGAAAATCCGATTCCTGTCGCGGTGAAGAAGTGTACCGTCTTGGATGTCTCGGAGGAACGAAAGAAGATGATGATCAAAGAGCTGAGAACCCTTGCGAAGCTCAAGTCAGGAAGCCCTGGTTGGTTTTCACGGTGCCTTTCTGGAGGACGATGCTGTTGTTCTAGTGATGGAGTTCATGGACGGAGGTTCCTTGGAACAATGGGGGAAGAAAAACAAAACTTCCTCGGTAGTCACCTAAGCCAGCGCGAAGCCTTCATTGCTTCCATTTCCTATCAAGTATTGGCAGGTCTAGGAATACTTGCACGGTCCAAAGGATGATTCATCGTGATATCAAACCAGGTAACATTCTTTTGAACGCAAAAGGCGCAGTGAAACTATGCGATTTCGGAATTTCGTCACTGTACGGAGAAGAGGATCACTCCCTCCAGACTACCGTTGTGGGAACTTCTCGCTTCATGTCTCCCGAACGGCTCCGTGCGAAGCCCTACGGAAGAGCGAGCGATATTTGGAGTTTTGGTCTGGTGGTGCTAGAATTGTGGAATGGAGAAATTCCCTTCAAGGATTGCGAGTCTATCGTCAGCCTCGTCATTACCGTCGAAGAAACACCACTGGACGATTTGGTAGCTGGCATTGGGTCACAATTCGCTAATTTAAAGGACGTACTAATGGGATCCTTGCAACAGGAACCCCAAAAGCGAATGCCGGCAAAAATCCTCCGTCTTGCGCCTTGGTTCACCGCACAGCACAAAATATCGTCACTCGAAGAGGCTCAATCAATGCTACTGAAAAACAAGTTCTAAACGCACGAAACTAAAACAGAATACAACTCATTTTTTCGTGGAATCGAGGCATCTTTTCGGACGAAAGGCCCAGGCATGCGATTTTCGATCATGTTAAAATATATCGAATTGGATGCGAATTGAATCTTCTATCGACGCTCGATGGTAGATGCGAACAAATAATGAAAAATAAAAGGCAAGTCTATGAAAAAGAAAGCTGATACATAATACATGCCAGAAAATCATAAGCCATATCTACTTAAAGCCGAGAACTATCGTATATTGGAACGCTCTATTACCTCGAAACGCAAAAAAGTAGTTGCACCTGAGACTCTGAGATGGGCATGGTATCAACAAAGGTATTATATCTATTCCTCCGTCAAATGATCGACTGCCCCCCTCTTTCATCGATATTAAATGTATGTGATTGATTTCGCCGCAAATTGAAGATAAGCACCAATGAATGCAACCCACCCGTGTTTCATTATTATCCTTTGTTTCGTCGACAGTGAATTGTAACACTGGTTCGCTTTATTTCCTTGTCGGCATTTCCCCATTAATTGAATCAGCAATCCAGATACTTGGAAGCGATCAGGAGTTCGAGCGCATATTCGGGCTCGATTGTGAATTCCGGAATCCTCTCTCTGGCGTTGCTGTATTTTGCTTTGTAGTGCATGTATCGGACGACTCGCTCCAGGATGGGTGTCGTAATTTCGGGCAAGTGAATGACGTTATCTTGCGCCTCGCGGAAGGGTCCCTCCAAGGTCGTTCGAATGGTACCACTGGCAGCGATTGCAATCGCACGATCCAAGAACATCTCGTGTCCCTCAGCGCTCACGAGCTTGACGTAAACCCGCTCTTGATCGTTATCCTCGTCGGCCATCATAATGAAAAATTGGGGTTTCGAATCAATACGGAATCTGGTATAGTTGTAGAGATGGGGATTGAACTTCTTCTGTGTTCCTTTTTCCTTCAGAGGGACAAATGACGACAGTTGTTCAAGATATTATAAGAGCAACAAGATGTAACAGACAGTATCAATGTCTATCACGAGATGGTTCGTATCGAACGGTATTTCGGTATTTTTTACGGTTCTTGTTTGCCGTGAGCCCGCGCAGCAATATTTCGATCCAGTAGTATGTTTCCTACCTAACAAGGCTACCACAAATCGACCCTGAACCTTTCGCTCTCTAAATTCTCTAACAAATTATGGTATCATGTTTCTCAACTTGCTACATGAATCGATACACTTTCAAAACTTAAAGTCAAGGTCTATCAGTAGTATTCTATGTTCTATTTGTTAATTCCGCCAAAGTTTCCCATGGCGTGTTATTATGAATTCTTCTCCTCTCGCTTAATTCAGCAAGGATTGTTGATGTTCCTTCAGCTTCTTTTCATACCACTGGACGCCTCAGTTTACGCAATCCCTTCGACTCCTGAGATCTCACCCAGGCGGGAGTTTGTTTCAGCTTGGCTGCCGTAGCAGTCACCGTACGCGTGAGCCCATCTTCGATACCATATCGAAGTCTGATTACGGTTCGTTCGCCCTCGTTCAAATTCTCAAGCATTTCATTCAAATCCTCGCGGAACAAAGACCGGTCAACACTCTTCTCCGGTGAAATATTTTCGTCATCAAGATCGTCGGTAAGCGATGACATATCACCAATGGAATCATCTCCTTCAGCACCCAAATCCTTGGGATTTTGTTGGTACTGTGGTGTTTCAAGGGAAATCGATTTCCTTGTAAGTTTGACCATGCGCTTGTACTTCGACGCAGGCATATCCAATGCATCTGCCATTTCTTCGTCCGTAGGAGCTCTTCCTAAACCTTGCTGAAGATTAGTGCGAATTTTTCGGACGCGATTCATCATATTGTGAATGTGCACTGGAAGACGAATAGTTCGCGAATGGTAAGCAATCGATCGGAACACGGCTTGTTGAATCCACCTAGAGTATCAATTAAAATTTCAATAGAGATCGGCGTGAGATACAAGCGAAAAAAAGGGAAAACCCAATCAAATCGGAAAAATGTAGCATCGTACTTACCATGAGGCATAGGTTGAGAATTTGAATCCCTTGCTTGGATCGAATTTTTCTGCTGCTCGCGACAATCCAATGCTACCCTCTTGAACCAAATCTTGCAAGCTCACTCCCACCTTCGAGTATTTCTTTGAAATGCTGATGACCAATCGCATATTGGATTGAACCATGAGCTGTTTGGACTGCCGTCCATCCAACATCATGTCGCAGAAGTCTTCAACGGTTCCTCGATTGATAGGTGTGGCTTTGGCACCGCCAACTTTCTTGCCAGTCTTTCGGTCCATCTTGAAAACGTCCTTAGGGATTTTGGCAGGTGGAGGCTTCTTCACTCGTCCGCGACCCCTTCCTACTCCGTTGGTGTGCGCCAATCCGTTTCCAACAAACATGTTGGGATCCACCGATTTGAAAAGCTTATCGTATCCAGGCGGGTCGAATCTGTTTTTCGAGAAGGTCGTTGATGACTTGATTGCCATTTCCTTCCGTAAACCCACAAGCAGCTGCCCATTCCTCAATGGTAGGGAGTCGCATTTCTTGAATGCAAAGCCCCTCGTGCACCTGTTCACACTGAATCATGAATTGGATCTTTCCACCAAGGATGAACTCTTCTTCAGGAGTCAAAAGGTCAGTAGAGTAGTATTTGCGCAATTCCAAGTTGCTGTCTCCCCCTTTATTTTGGGATCCAGGATTTCGCTGTCGACCAGGTCTTGCTTGGCTTTTGATAAAGTCTTTGGAATTATATTGATCGCTGTCGCTATCGGCTAGGTCCTTCGCTTTTCGTTCGTTGGGCAAGTTTTTCTTGACGACGCGCTTTTTGCGTCCTTTCCTTTTTGGTTTCGAATCTTCAGCACTTGCTTCAGCGGATTCCGGTAAAGCATCATCTTTCAACTCGTTCTTTTTCTTTCGACCTCGTACCCGAGTTTCTTCGATCTTTCGTGCAACTTCCTCTGACTTGACGCAGAGACTGTTTTCGTATTCCCGGCGGATAGCAGCTTCGGCATTTGGTTCGTTGTTCTCAACAATGTGATTGACAACCTCTCTCTTTTGCTGATACTTCTTCATGCTCGACCAAGTCATGGCTCCCGGTACACAATCGGGTCTACCATAGGGCCGCATGTTCTTATTCTTCTTCACTGGAGCCTGTGCGTCTCCAGCAGTTGGATACAAGAAATCTTCCGAAAGAAGTTCCAATACCTGGGCATCGATTCCCTCCAACGCCGAATCGACTGTTCGCGAGTCTGCATCAACTTCAACGTCTCGCAGAACGGCATCTCTTCGTTTTTGGAATGCGGAAGATTCGGGACGCAAGGGTTGCATCGCTTCCACGACGACCCCGCCACTGCTGGAAGACGTGGGAGACTTTGATGGCGACCGAGTCGAATGAAGAGCAGCGAGACGGTACTGGTGTGAAAATGGCTTGTTTTCGATTCATCGAGGTGTAGACGCTATGCTGTTTCGAAATCGACGGTTGGGAGCAAATTCGATTGGCGAAATTGAAAGCTTCGTGCAGGCGTAGGCATCAGAGCGATTGTTGCGAGTACTCCTAAAAGACCCATGGAGACATTTCTGTAGTTCATGTCCACGGAGCTGCTTTGTTGTGTTGCTCTCGATCGTTTCTGCCCTGCAGTGACAGTGATCTCCGCCAAGCTTCTTCGAGTCGACAACCGCCTGCCTCGATTCATTTTCTGATTACGATTCATTGCGAATGTATTGATTTTCCGATCCAGGAACAAGTAATATGGATTCTGATCTTCGTACTTCCGAACACGAAAGAACAGCTAAGATATCTTTTTCGATCAACGACTTCTTTCCTTCCGAAACTCTCGGTTGTTATGAATGGTCGTAGTAATGATGTATCGTCACTATCTGATGAGGATTGAAGATTCTAAATGTTGCTCTCCAGCTGAAGAAAGAACGCTATGAATATAAGTTCTTTACAAAACTAGCGAGAGAGTGGATTGTGTTAGCGAGGAGCAATCCGGGTGGAACCTATCGGCCAAGCAATCGTGGGTCTGCAATGGGTTATTGGTGAAGGAAGATAGATTGGCCGAAATGGTTCCATCTGCATATCAAATACGTAGCCTTCCATTTTGCCAGTACTTCAACCGCTGCGTTTTACAGCATCACTACTAAATTCTTCTTTGGTTGGTTCGAACGATTCGCTAACACGGTGATGTGTTGTCAAAAGCAGCTGATGACTGCGCGGTGATTTTCTTGTGAACAGAACCGTGCGATGTGATTGGGTTAGAAATCGCGATCTAGGAGGTTTCTTCACTTCAACCAAGAGCTTGCGTTGGATTTTGGCGTCACATTCTGCGATTAAACACTAAGTATGTACCGTTTCACATACACGGATTTATTAATATGTTAACTATGTACTATTCATATGTTACAATCCGAAACCAGGAAGACGAAAATGCTTCCGTGATCACGTCGAAATGTGAAGTTTGAAGTTGTTCCTGATTGTTGCTAATTCTACATCGACTGTTTCAAACTAATAGGGAGCTTTCTAGCGGAAACCTGTTATGCGACGAGTTTGGTGAATTTTCCTCCAGAAATCGCCGATCGTACACGGTTAATGACTTGCGTTTTGAAGTCGGTAGACGTCATTTTGTCCGGTGCGACAAAGGAAATGGTTACGGTCACCATGATGCGATTCGTATCGCTTCGGGCTATCGAGTAAGTGAGAAAAAATATTGGACACACACAAAGGAACACGGGAAAAATTGTTAGTGAATCGAAATCAGGGTTGGAATCGGATCACAATATGCAAGCTTGGATGCCGCCTCGTCAAGACGATTTGTCACTTACATTCATCTTTCTTTACGGAACTAGCGGTGGGATAGGCCATGGAGAGCGAAATCGTTTCAAAGGATGATGACGAGTAGTTGTTCTCTGCAATAACCGACTTGGCAATTTCGTCCGACCGCGCAAGATAGCCTTCGACCAACTTGCTTCGATCCTGGGGGGACATGCCAGCGTCTGTCGGTGTTAGAATACCAAACATGAACTTGACCGCTGATTTATGACGCCTAGGTGATGCAGGAGCAGGTGGGGACAGTTTCAACTTGTGGAGTCTCCGTTGTAGGTGGTGCAGCATCGGGTGTGGATTCTGGCTCTACGCTTGCCTCTGGGACTTCCGGTGGAGCAGGAATTGCTTCTGTGGCCACTGCTTGTTGTGCCGGTTCGGATGGTACAGGAGACGCCTTTGCCTTGCTCGGAGAAGTGTATCCCGCCGCCAGGGCAGAAACAACACCCGAATTTCTCGTCAAATCCCAATTATCTCCCTTCGAAACCACACCGTTATTACGGAGTTGCTCCTCATATTCCTGCTTTTTGCGGAGTTCTTCCTGTTTTTGCGCAGCCAGCTTAGCCTCGTCTTCGGTCAGTGTTCTCCGGTATCCCTGAAGCGCCTTTTCGGCATCCAGTTTTTGCAGACGTTCTTGCTCTCGCAAGGCAGCTAACTTTGTTTCTTCTTCCGACAATCCAGCCTTGCGGTAGCCTTGGAGGGAAGCTGCTGCCTCTCTCTTTGCCTTTCGTTCCTGGTCCTTTTGGGCCTTTTGCTGGGCCTTGCCACGCGTCAAACATGATGGTTGTTCACGAAAGAAATATATCGGCGATTCTGACTGAAGGTCCAACAATAGAATCAATGACTTTCGACAGTGAATTTCAACAAAGCTGTTGATTCAATTCTTTCAAGTTCTTTGGTGCTCTTGCAATCGAAGACGACAGAGCTGGTTTTCGAAAAATGCTTGAAACTTATCAACGGTATAGAATTGAGATGAATCTATCAACAGTTATTCCGAGAAATGCCAATTGATAATTGTTGTGCGTTGTCGTTTGGATACATTGGCATCGTGTTGGGAGTATCGATCGTGTTTCAATCTCCATGTTGTACTTTTCTCGAAAAACAATTTTGACCGTTCCAGCCACCAAACTCGCAGATCAGATGCAGGCGCGCGCAAAACCAAACTTTCATGTTTCGGTCGTGAAAAGTCGACGTTTTCTTTTGGAATTTTGCTAGCAGTATCGGTTGAAGGCTAGACCACATAATGGTGGAAAGTCGTTGGACGGACTGAACTAGTCCCCTATCCTGTGAGAAGCTTCTGGAATCTGAAAATCCCGTAAATTCAAAATACTGTACTCGTACAAGAAGTAGTAGTGTTCGAAAGAATTTTTTGACACGGCATCAATTATTTGAGAACACAACATGAAACATAAAATCGAATTCCTACCTACTTCATAGAAGATAAGGAAACCGAGAAGAGAAAGAATCATGAGCGGCAACGGAAAGGGCAACAATCGAGGAGGAAACAACAAGTCCGGCGGCAGCGGCGGCTATGCGAACCCGCCACCCCAGCCAACAATCGTCAGCGGATATCGATACCATCAGTACGCCCAGAGCCAACCCGACCGATACGTGTACATTGGAAAGGACGAAGATACCCGGGAGCCTGAATTCCTCGATTATGGGCCCAAGTCAGCTCGCCGTTGATGCCGAGAGAGTCAAGTGGAGACCATTATATACCAATATCAGCGGAGCAGGAAGATGGAGTTGTAGAACAATCGCTTTCTAAACCCAACGATATTATTTAGGAATATTTTTACAGACAGGAACTTTTCCCTTCATTCAATAATAATAGGATTGTATTACTTTACATATAGCTGCTTGATGAATTTCTCTTGAAAGAATCCTCAAAGGCTGACACATTAATATGGAAACATTCATGCGTATTTCAGAACAAGTAATTCATTTACGCTTGATCGTGATGATCATCATTCAGAAGAGATGGCCTGAATTTCGATGCCCTCCTCAAGTATAGTACGACATCTCAGGAACAACAGGACTCTGTGAAATCAACTTTCGCATGAAGAGCAGTCTTCCGTTGATGGGTAAGCTCCTCAATAATCTCTTCCGCCTCCGCCTCTTTGAGAAGCCCGAATGAAACAAGTTTCTCGACCCGCAAAATACTCCGAGTCAAAATAATGTTGCAAAACCTGCGAAGCGAAAAGTACGTGAAGCAGTGACGGTTGAAGGTTAGACCAAATCGTTAGTCGTTGGACGGACTGAACAAGTCCCCCATCCAGTGAGAAGCTTCTGGAATCTTGAGAACTTCAAAAATCCCATCATTGCACCCAATGGAGAACACAAAATGGAACATCAGATTGAATTGCTACCTATGGTACTTCATACGAGACAAGGCAATCGAGAATAGAAAGAATCATGAGCGGCAACGGAAAGGAATAGCCGAACAAGTTTCAATCTAAACTTATCTGAACCTGCTATAGCAACAACAACAAGCCTACTACTACTTGATTTCCCGACACAACACTACTGATTCGATCATGACCAACTCCTCCTCTCAAACCCTTCCTTTCCTTCTTGACTATGAGAATTCCAAACTTAAAACGACCTATTTCAAGAAAACGTGTCAAACGATCGATGCTGACGGTGCTGTGATCACCGAAACCACGGGGATACCTGTATCGATTATTACTGCGGGAGCTTCGAATCTCCAGGTCCTCCACTGCATTGACCAGTTTAATCATGCAAGAAGAGTCCTTCACTGGAATACTGGGAAAAAACTTTCCGATAACTTTGCGAACATATTGGAAGCTCACAATGATCGAATCGCTTGGTATAACTGCAAACGTAAATTCGGAACCGAAACTGTTCCACACTTTGAAAAGTGTTTGCTGCGGTATATCGAATACAGGTTTTCATACGACCGAAACGTGTATCACTGGCACAAGAGATTCCTCTCGCAAATTAAAAAGACTAGATCTCTATCCGTTGAACGTTTTGTCAGTCTACTGCAATATCACAATGAAGTGATCCTTCCACTCCTTCCGGGCGCCCCAAGCTTTGACGACGATAACGTTCCGCTTGATCCAAGGATCTCCGATTCTGAATTGAAGTTTATCATCTTTTACTCGATGCCTGCCGCGTGGAGAAATGATTATGGATACCACAATGTAAATGCCGCCACGCTTTGCGGCATCTGTACTTTTATGGAAAACTGCAATTCCGCTGAAACCAGCAAAAACAAAAGCAAAAACAAATACACACGAGGAGGAAACAACAAGTCCCGCAGCAGCGGCGGCGGCTATTCGAATCAGCAACGCCGGCCAAGAATTATCAGCGGATATTAATACCATCAGTACGCCCAGAGCCAACCCGATCGATACGTTTACATAGGAAAGGACGAAGATACCCGGGAGCCTGAATTCCTCGATCACGGGCCCAATTCAGCCCGCCACTAATGTCGAGAGTCAAGCGGATACCATTGCCGACCAATATCAGCGGAGTAGAAAGATGGAGTTGTAGAACAATCACGGGCTAAAGCTTACGATATTATTTAGGAATATTTTTACAGACAGGAACTTTTCCCTTTATTCAATAATAATAGGATTTCTTTACTTTACATATAGCTGCTTGATCAATTTCTCTTGAGAGAAATCCTCAAAGGTGACACGTTCATATGGAAACATTCATGCGTATTTTAGAACAAAATAATTCATTTACGCTTGATCATGATGATCATTCAGAAGAGATGGCCTAATTTCGAAGCCCTCCTCAAGTATAGTCGACATCTCAGGAACAACAGGACTCGTGAAATCAACTTTCGCATGAAGAGCCGTCTTCCGTTGATGGGTAAGCTCCTCAATAATCTCTTCCGCCTCCGCCTCTTTGAGAAGCCCGAATGAAACAAGTTTCTCGACACGCAAAATACTCCGAGTCAAAATAATGTTGCAAAACCTGCGAGTGCTAACCTCGGTGACAATGTTACAAATATCTTTTCTATCCAGTGTTTTCCGAAGTTTATTCACCTGCAACAAACTCTCACCAAGCACAACTTTTCCTCCGTCGGATAGATCATCATCGACATCACCCAACTGTTGCTGGAAGGCTTTTTGTGCGCGTTCGTGGGCATTGATGAAAGCAAACTGTAACCGAATCTTCAATCCGAATTGATGGTTCTTGGCCGAGATGGGACGGCCACACCAAATCCAGTTAATGACCTTGTCTCCAATGTTGGTATATTTCACAGCGAGCGCACAGAATGACTCAATGTACGAATAATCATTCAACTTTCCACCGTTGTTGACTTCGGTTCTTGCCAATTCAAGACTTTGCACCAAGGCGATTGTTTGCCCATCTTGTGAACCAATAATGCCTTCGTCAATCAGATGTTCATACTGAGATCGAAGAATGGAAATAAATAGAAGACGCATTTCCTTTGTAGACAGTGGGTCATCCCCCTTCATCATGTTTTTCACGCTGCTCATTTTGTGTGTCTTGCGCTTTTCCCTTCTTCGCTTCCGAGCGTAACTTTCTGGAGATTCATCCAAAAGTTCTTGCTCCTCAGACGTCAAATGTTCTCCATCCCCTAAGCATTCCAATACCTTCGTGAGATAAGGGGGTTTATAAGCATGCTTTTCGGTAGTTTCCTTCATTTTTTTGATCGCCTCAACGAGCTGTTGTAAGGTCAAGTCCTCAAAATATGGGATATGCGCTTGAACGAACGTAAAATCAACGTGCTGGAATCTCTGGTGCGTGAGAAGCTTGACAGCGGTGTCAATTGCTTTTGCACGTAGCTGGCATTCTTCTGCTTCGATGATCCTCTTTCGAGTTTCGGTAGATTCTGCGAGGCCGAGTCGTTTCAAAAATGGGCCAGCTGTTGCACCATTGATAAACAAAGTCAAAAAGGCCATGCCGCCAACCATAAAGTACACTTGTGCGACGTGTTCTGCCTCTAATGACATGTCTAGGCCCCATTTCGTGACAAACTCGACAATTTCGTGATCAAGATAAATTGCGAGAGCAATACCCACAGCTCCACGAAGGCCACCGTAAATCTGGAACGTGGTTTCTTTCAAGTCTGTTCCAAGGCCGATTCTGGAGGTGATCGGGTATACCATGATAAACAAGATTGCACGAATAACATGCAAAAACAGGTACAGGAGGAACAAGAAACCCCAATCTGAAGCCCCATGGAACCCCTTCATGTGATTCCCATAAACTGTATACCCCCACACC
The DNA here is from genome assembly GCA_037355735.1 of Pseudo-nitzschia delicatissima. Taxonomy (NCBI): domain Eukaryota; phylum Bacillariophyta; class Bacillariophyceae; order Bacillariales; family Bacillariaceae; genus Pseudo-nitzschia; species Pseudo-nitzschia delicatissima. The sequence goes on along the minus strand of CM074777.1, from coordinate 1,438,933 downwards.
AGTCCACCAAGAGAAAAGAGGATCGTGTTCAAGATATGTTCAGTGATGGAAAAGAAATCGTCCATCAAGTGAATGTTGTTGATTTCACCGCGACCAAGAAACTTCACACAAAGGCCTGCAGCCAATGTTGCAATCACACCACTGGTATGGCAAACTACCTCTGCTACGAAGTAGTTGAGATACACCATGCCAAGAACGGCTGTCACTTGGACGACGTTTTCTTCTCTACTGAAGCGATGATTCAGCAGATGGAGAACTAGGATAATTCCGCCTCCTGCCACAATACCAATCGCGCAGCCACCGATTGCTTTTTGAATAAACATCTGCAAAGCAAAAATTCAATATGGTAACAATTACCAAATCTGTTAGACTGTTGCGTCGAGATGCAACGACGAAACGACCACGTATTATTTATTCGACCTACCACTATGCCTTGCTGGACATCGATGTCTTGACCCAGTCCCTCCACACCGATTCCATACAAATAAAGATCCTTAAAGATAAAGAAAAAGACAATAGCAGCACCATCATTTAACAAACTCTCTCCAGCAATGTGAGTTGTCAATCGAGGAGGCGCTCCTGAAACAGGTAGAGGACATAGTCATGGCACCGAGAACACGAGCGTTAGGTCATGGAAAACACGACGATGTTCGTTCATATCATCGTTCAAACGATAACTTATTTTGACGTACCAACTTCCTCGAGCAAAGCCGAGACAGCTACAGGATCCGTCGCCGACATGATAGCTCCGAAGGTCAGACAAAGAAAAAATGGCCACTCATAAGGGAGAATGTAATAGCCGACGAGAGCCGTCAAATAGGTTCCAGCGAGGACATTGGGGAAGGCAAAGATGAAGAGCTGACCAAATGCCATGGCGAACAGAAATGGATTCTGACCGAGGGCATCCTTGAAAATCAAGCCGGGTAGAAATACGAGCAAGAGTACTTCGCTGTCGATATCTTGCCACGCATTGAGTGTGTCGTTGACGTAGTAATAGGGTTTTCCCGAGACTAGAAAGAGTTCCGAGGACGCAAATAGCCCCATTATCGTCCCCATCAGAAACATGATGGCGGTGTATGGAAGCCAATGAAGAAATCGGGAAAGCGTATAATATACCGCAACGCCGATCGTCAAGACCAAGGATGGATATAGGACCGAATGCGAAGGATGAATTTCTCGTTCTACATGATCCTCCCCTTCGTGGGATACTTCGGAGAATTCGGCTTCGGAGAGTTCGCCCTCGACCGAAGCAACCTGTGTCAAGAGCAAAACCATCATCATGAAAAGCATGGTAAAGGACGTCATCCTGTTTGCATTGACCGCCATCTTTGGCATTATACTTGTGCCGAATATAACCATTCAAATTGAAATACGAAAAAGTTCCTTTTGTATTTTGTGCAGCCTTGAATCACTTCAATTCTTGATTTCGTCAGAGAATACGAATGCTTCTTGTGTATTGCCTTCCTTCGTTCGAAAGTTGATAGCGTTTTGTGGCTTCTTGTTTTGCTTCACCCGAACACTTTGATTGCAGTAAATGCAGTTAGTATCTAAAAAGAGAACACGTGATTCGAATAAGATTTATTGTACGATAGAAAAATAAGTCGCGCCAAATTCCGAAAAGGTGAGACCTCATAGTATTACGTAGTGTTACATCGAAGAGACCAAACATAACTACATGCCTTTCCTTCCCCCGTAAATACACGACCTATTCCAATGGCATAATCAAAATTGGCACAAGAAAAAGGTTCGAAACATTACAAAATGCAATTGGAAATTCTGGGAAGAGAGAGTAAGTGTGCGTATAATGCACTACCAACGATGAAGCATAACCCAAATCTATTCACATGTCTCGTTCGCAATCACCACAAACGTTTGCTAGTGCTAGCATTGCATATTTTTTATCAATCGAAAGTACAAGATGAAAGTCCCATGAAAGTATTCTAGATTACTTATTTCATATTTTTATGTTAGTTTCTGTTGGTGTTGCGTGCGTATCTAGTTGTGATGAGTTTGGAACGGCCATTTCGTTCCGGTAGACGTAGTTTGTTTACTTGAAGAGAGCGGAGAGACTCTTCTTGGCATGGACGTTGAAGATCGCCTGTGCGAGCAGAGGGGCGACACTCAACATCGTCAGCTTCTCGTTGGCTTCCCGTTGAGGAGACGATGGGATTGTATTCAGAATGACAATTTCCTCCATCTTGGAGTTGGCAAGTCGGTCGTTACCAGGTCCACTGAGAAGACCGTGGCTGGCAAAGGCGAAGACTCGGCGGGCACCGTTCTCGATCAAGACATCGGCAGCCTTGCAAAGGGTACCAGCGGTATCGATCATATCGTCAACAAGGATGCAGTCACAGTTCTTGACGTCTCCGACAAGATCCATGGTGTCAACCAATCCAGCGCGAGCACGTTGCTTGACAATCATGGCCAAACCAATGTCTTGCATGTCGTACTTGTGCATGAGACCTTCCTTGAATTTCTTGGCTCTGTAAACACCACCGGCATCAGGACTGACGACAACGGGGTTGTGCAAGTCCTTGGATCCAAAGTAATCGAGTCCAACGATACCGCCATCCAAGTTGTCAACGGGCACTCGAGGTCCGAAGAAACCTTGGATCTGACCGCAATGCAAATCAACAGCGATGACACGATCAACTCCCATAGCTTCGATCAAACGGGCGACGTCTGCGGCAGAAATCGGAACACGAGCCTGGAAGCAAAAAAGGTTGGTCATGTGAGTAAAGAGAACATTCAAACAAATAAAATAAATTCGCAGAAACAAAAATTTTCTTACCTGCATCTTTCGGTCTTGTCGGGCATATCCATAGTAAGGAATGACAACGGTGATTCTTCGGGCACTGGCTCTTCGCAATGTCGAAACCATGAGCAACAACTCCATAATGTTGTCGTTGACAGGAGGGCAGGTAGGTTGGATGACGTAGCAATCTTTTCCTCGAACATTCTCGTGAACAACGACGTTGGCCTCACCATCGGCGAAGCGTCCGACGGTTGCCTTTCCGAGGTTGATGTTGAGGTGACGGCAGATTTCCAAAGAAAGCGCAAGGTTTCCGTTTCCCGAAAAGAGTTTGATTCCACCCGAGTGCTGCTTTGCCTTTTTTCGTCGCCTTTTCGATTTCCCATTCCTGTGCGGTCATGTCGGGGATCGAGTCGGCAACGGCGGCAACAATGGAGGCCTTTTGTTCCGCCAATCGGGCTTCCTTGCGCTCCTCGGTGGGACTCGTCGCCTGCATTCTCTGCTCCTGGGCTTTTTTCTTTTCGTCCATCTCGTTCTGGATGGCCATTTTGGCATACACCGTCATGGGGTCGATCGGACCGTCCTTTGCACTCGAAAGTCTTCGCTTGACTCCGGACGATGGAGGTGCAGATTCCTCCTCTTCCGTTGAGGGGTAGGTTTGTGGATCGAAAACATTGGTCTTTTTGGTAATGGAGGGAGCACCATCGCAGGCAGCAATAGTTCCGGCTCCCAAGAGGGCGGAACCGGCAAGAGCCAGAGCGGCGGTCCAGGATTGTTTGTCATCGTTCTGTTGTTGCCATTTAGACGACGATGATGCGGCGGCAGGTGTGGCAAGCTGGCGAATAGCAAAGTTTCGGGTGCCAACAGATGCCTGCGACAGAAATCAAAGAGAGCAAAAAGAACAACCAAAATCATACACAAAACACAAGAGTGTCAGGAAGTGTCCACAGAATCCGAACGAAGTGTCAGCATGCCGACACGAAGCTTCCGCAATTACAAAAAGTCCCTTTTCTTCAAAACTCACAGCCCTTGTCGTCGACATGACGATCATCCGCCTCGAAGCGGATAGTGCGGAATTCATATTTTAAGGATTCGAAGGATTCAACCTTGCAATCTTTCTATCGAGCCGTTTATCTATATGGCTTGGATGGAATATTACGAATTCTTCAATTGATATCAACTATCTATTGGAGAATGCAACGTCCTTGTTCTGTTTCGTTGATCGATTCCAATCTAATTCCGCAAGAAGGTATTTTTGGGCAGCTTGAGAGCGAATCAGTGGTCACATCATCATCAAATATCTGAAGCGTCTTGCCAAGGTTGATTGATTGCGCCGGGCGCGACTTACGTCCTTCGGATTTTGCATCTACCCGTTTGTCTTGTGCGGCCCACAGGGCGTCAACTCCGCGATGTGCGCGCGCGATGTTGATGTGACGCATTGTGATTGGGCGGGAAGGCCATCAATCCATCAAACACGAGGCATCCAAGATTCGTCTGTTCACGTGCGTTCTTATGAGTCGCGAAACTCCACTTCACCGTTGCACAGTCCCAGTTTTCGGATGGCTGCGCGCTCCTTCCAAATGTTTGACTCATACGATTACAAATTTGGCACATAACCCGTTCACCTTTTACCGCCTTACTTGGGTTTCCGATTTCACATCCTCTTTCCTGTGTTGGCCCGCACTAGCAGCACAACATACCGAGCGCGTTTGAAAATCGTCCGGAAACCTTCTTATCTGTCCTATTGTAGTAGCCGACAATCACTAAGTTCAGGTGAGAGCAACCATGGCGCCGTTTTAGACGAATGAATGATGTATACCATGCGGAAGAACAATAGAATAGTGTAGATGATGCTAGGACGATGACGACAATCAGTTTCGTTTGCCTTGGGACCATCGGAGGAGGATTTCTGCCACCGTTATTGGCCCTGCTGCGGCTGTATCGACGTCGTTCATAGCCGTCGCTCTATGCGTTACAAAATACGCTTAGAATCCAATTCAATCACATACAGTTTGACTTACAATATCTCTTTCTCTTTGTTTCATCTTCCAATTCAGAAATAGTTCATCATGCCTACCCGAACCCACAAGAACCGAAAAAAGAGAGGACACGTCTCCGCCGGTCACGGACGTATCGGAAAGCACCGAAAGCACCCTGGTGGTCGCGGTAACGCCGGAGGACAGCACCACCACCGAATTCTCATGGATAAATATCACCCGGGTTACTTCGGTAAGGTCGGTATGCGTCAATTCCACGTCTTGAAAAACAGAACCCACTGCCCAACGATCAACCTCGACAAGATCTTCAACGTCGCTGGAGAGGGATACTATGAGGCCGCTAAGAACGGAGGAGGAAAGGCCCCCGTCATTGATTTGGTAAAGCACGGATACTTCAAGCTTCTTGGAAACGGACAAATTGATGTCCCTGTCATTGTCAAGGCCAAATTCTTCTCCCGATTGGCAGAACAAAAGATCAAGGCCGCCGGAGGAGCATGCCTGCTTGTCGCGTAATTGATTTGATAGAATTCATGAAATCAATTATACAACTATAATAAAAACAAACTTTTACAACCCCCTTATAAGAACCAGGTGGAGACGAAGATCTCGTCATAGAAAGATGGACCCTCAACAAGAATCTGACGGAGACAAAGTACTCGTTGTAGAAATTTGGATTGCACATGAACGAGCTGCGGATGGAGGTGTTATGGCATGGATCAGTACAATTGCTGTCTGACTAAGAATTCTATTATTAGTTGTATGTTAGAAGAGCAAGCTTCTTGCTATGCAGATCTAGAGTAGATCAAAACACGCGACGAAGCAATTCAACCTTCATGCTTCTAAATGTGGAAAGAGCGAATGTATCTGCAAATCGTAATCACAATGCACTCTCGTCGTTAGTCGTAGACTACCTTCGTTCGAATCGTAAGTTCAATGTATTCCAAACCTCAAAGATCTATTGCTATTCGGAGGTTGGAAAGGCAACACAAACGTTGCCTGAAAAGAAAATCGAAGCTAAAAGTTTCTCTCCCTTCATTTGAATGGTGACGATATTGCACAATCTTTTTCTTTTGTGTTTGACTCGTCCAATAAACCATGTTTTCCACAAAATTCATGTTTCTCGTTGCCGAAGAGAGTGAGCGGTGTTCTCATGTCGTTGTCGATGGGGAGCCCCGAGGTTTCGGAATCACACCCGACTCGATACACGCCTTGTACATTTCCGGGCGATTATGGGAAAGAAACTGTTCGAGCTTTCCCATAGGAGGACGTTGGGCCTCATCCTTCAAGAGTCTAGCAAGGAACTCTTGAATGCGCTCTCGGGCCTCGGCTACAGCGCGGTCGTTGCGGGCTTGGGCTTTTTCTGCTGCTTCTTTGTCCTCGATGCTGACGTCCTCGCCCTCGACTACTGCCTCCACTTCGCCGACTGCGAATCCATCAGGGGTCGTATCCAGATCTACCACGAGGTTTACGTCTGTATCTTTGGCATTGCTTGGATCCGGCTTCCACTTGGCACGATGGGTTACTATTCGGGCAAATGGCACAACGTCGCAACCTTCAATTGGTAGAACCGGAATGGGATGTCCATCGAAGGTTGTTGCTGTCTCAGTAGCATCATTTGCTCGAGGACGAGGAATGCTCTTGCACCAATCGCAAAGGCTATTTCCACTGCCCGGATTCCCTCGATCTCTTCGTAGACGGTTGCACCTCCACCGCCGCCACTCTTTTTATTGCCACGCTTGAGCTGCCACTCTCCGTCATTTCCATCTTTGGTTTCTCGATATCTCAACCAGTGATCTTTTCGAACCAGCGGGAGTTCCAAATTCTCTTCCTGAAAGTGGTCAAAGTACCAGTCCACCATTGTGACTTCTTTCACCGGAAACGAAGCCCTCTTCTCGCAATCGTTCTTCGAGGCGAGACCGATCCAAAAATGGGAATTTTTGTTCCACTTCCAGCAGCTTTGGAATGCTGGAAGAAGATGACATTCTGGAAACCAGAGACGATACCCTTCCTACCTGGCCTATGAAGTGGCGCGAATCCAAGCGAAAAGAGATGCCCTGCCCGCAAGCAACACGAGGGTTGCAACCATCCAGCTGCAACAAATAAGATTCTGTGCAATGGAAACAATATTGGTTCTTCGACTGCTGCCTTTCCTCGTCATTCCCACGTTCACACCTTTTGTTCCTGTGACGTTTACGGTTTGCTCTTCCCTTTGCTTTCGTCTACAATGACAAATGTAATACTATTTCGTTCTGCCAACCTTTATCGGTTACGATGCAAAGTAATTCACAATATGAGAACAACAACATCATCGTCGTCACTACTTTGTTCACCAGATTGATAGATTCAAGATGATAAAGGCTCATGCGGGACTGGACTGAATCGGACTGATTTGTTTCGTTCCGATTTTTGATGCAATATCTTTTCGGAAGCTCATTCGTCAGTCTGCAACATACCGTAATCATAGCATGCCTGACGCTGATCGACCCAAACGACCCTGAGAGTGATAGCCAAGAATGCAATCATCAACTATCAGGAACTTTGAGATTCAAATAAGAGCATAAAATTCCTTACACTAAGCAGCACCAAGCTACTTGATTCTCACAATGGTTGCTTCCGTCTTTCGTTTTGCGTTGCTCTTGCTGGTGAGCACTAACGTGGAAGGCTTTGTAACGACAAAACCTGGCAGTAGTTCGAAGTGCCAAATCGCCTCGATTCAAAGAAAGGATTCCTTGCTCAAGGCCATACCAACGAATGAGAATGATGAAACAGAAAAAGAGACTGTTGGAATCGACCGTCGACGGGCACTCACGGCTACCGGTTTGGCAGTAGCGTCCCTGTGGCTGGGCGATACCTTTGGAACCGGCAACCCTGCCGCCAAGTGGGCCGCAAACGCTGCCGAAGAGGCAAGCGCTTCTGCCACCAGCCGAACCGTATTGATCACCGGATGCAATTCCGGCATTGGGTTGGAGGCTGCTCGAATATTGGCCCGCAAGGGTGGCGAAAAAATTATCCTAGCCTGCCGAACGAAGCAAAAGGCGGAAGACACGGCTGCCATGATCTTGGCCGAAAGTCCAAAGGCCGATCTGATTCCTGCCGAGTGTGACCTAGCAAGCCTGGAATCCATCAAGAAATTCGCTTCCACCGTCAATAGTGGTGTCGATGTGGTGTGCTACAATGCCGGGATCGCTCTCAACACCGCGGGAGAAATCGAACGAACGGCCGATGGATTCGAAAAGACTATCGGAACGAACCACTTGGGACACTTTTACCTCCACCACCTCTTGGAACCAAAGATTTCCACCGCCACCGCTGGAAAGGTTGTCATCACCGCCTCGAGCGTCCACGATCCGGAAAGTCCCGGCGGGAAGCAGGGCATTCCTGCTACCCTCGGCAAGCTCGAGGGCTTTTCGAGGGACGGGAAAGACTTTGAAATGGTCGACGGGAATCCTTACAATGGTGACAAGGCCTACAAGGATAGCAAGCTCTGCAACATTTTGTTTTGCCGGGAGCTCACCTCCAGGCTAGCAGGAAAGAACATTATCGTTCAACGCCTTTAGCCCGGGATTGATCACCTCGAGCGGATTCTTCCGATACCAGAATCCTGTCTTTTCATCGGTCTTCAACGTGGCTGCCACCAACCTCTTAAAGGTAGCGGAAACTCCCGAATATGGGGGAGCCGCCTTGGCTTTCATGACGACAGTCGACAGCACCAAGGGCGAATTCTGGGATAGCCCACCAGGGACTTCCAATAAGTATAAGAATGATATCAACTACAAGGGTGCCTTTGGCAAGGAGTTCAACGTGGCCCAGGTCAGCAAAGAGGCAAGGGACGCGGAAAAGGGCAAGGAATTGTGGAAGCTCAGCGAAAAGTTGGTGGGAATCTAATTGTATTTTGCTACGAATCTTGAACTGATACTGGTAATTTATGCAACAAAATATTTATAATTTTCTCAAATTTAAATAGTCTAATAATACAACAATGTATTTGCACAAAAATGCTTCATTTACTGTCCACTCTTGAGAACAGGCTTTTCGAACTTGAAATCCGTTACTTCTCTCGAGATTTCGCCATCGATGAAACTCTCTCCGGGTTCACCATCGTAACGCGTCTTGTAGGATGTTACGGTGACTCTACCGTATCGGTCGGGATCAAGGGCTTTCTTGAATTCCAGTTGCTTCTTGTAATCCTTCTTGATTGTTGGAGAGTTCAGCTTGGGTTGAGGTGGAGTCATTCTCAAATCGAGAATATCATCGTGCTGAACACCGTTCTCTCCAAGAGTGAATGGGTCGTCGAGCTCGTTGCCCTTGAATTTCAAGATTTGTTTCTTGGGAGGAATGCCCTCGCTCTTGCTAACCATGTTTTTCACATCGTTTGGAGTTCCCGTTCTGGGGTTAACATTCAGTGTAATCTTCTTACCACCTGGCAAACGAACGTGGACCCTCCATGGTTCAAGCTTGAGGGTGTCTTGGTGCACAATGCCGACATCGTCCAAAGACTTATTATCGTCCACAAGAACATTGGAGTCGAATACCAAGCGTTGATCCTCGCTCTCAACACCTGTCTTGTCCTCAACTTGCGATTTGATGTCTCCGACGGTATCCGTCGGGTTGACTGTATAAGTTCCCTTATTTCCATCGAGATCGATGACGTAAATTTCCATCGGCAACAACTCAATCATGTCACCGTGGCGGATGCCATTATCCTTCAGCGTGCTCTTCTTTGGCAATGGCTCACCGTTGAATGCAGGGCGCTGATTCTTGGTTGGGATTCCAAGCTGCTTCTTAACCTTCTTCTTAATGTCATCAATGCTATCATCAGGATTGACCACAAGATCGGCAATCCGGCCATCTGGAGCCTTGACTTGAATAACCATGGGTTGAAGATGAATTGTATCTCCATCTTGAATACCGTTGTCGTCCAAAGTGCTGTTATCCGGCAATTCCTTGTCATTGAATACAGGACGTTGATCTTTTGCCGGAATTCCGAGCTTCTTCTCCACTTGATTCTTAATGGAAGGGATAGTGTCGTCGGGATTGACATTGAGGGTGACAGTACGACCATCAGGAGCCTCAACTTTGATTTGCATTGGTTGAAGATCGATAACATCACCGTGCTTGATGCCGTTATCATCTAGGGTACTGTCATCAAGCAGGGGCTTGTTCTTGAAGGTAGGACGTTGCTGCTTCGTCGGAATACCAAGCTTCTTCTTGACTTGCTTTTTGATGGCAGGAATGGTGTCCTGTGGTTGGACATTAAGCTCGCAGACTTTGCCATCGGGAGCTCGAACTCTGATCTTCATTGGCGACAAATCGATAACATCGCCGTGGCCAATATTGTTGTCTTCGAGAGTGCTGTTGTCGTACAATGGCTTTCCGTCAAAGGTTGGACGCTGCTCCTTTACTGGAATACCAAGCTCTTTCTCCACTTGGTCTTTGATATCTGGAATGGTATCATCCGGCTTAACGGTAAGCGTGCAGGTTTCTCCATCGGGAGCCCTGACTTTGATTTGCATGGGGGTGAGGTCAATCACATCACCGTGACGGATGTCGTTATCTTCGAGAGTGCTGTTGTCGGGCAATAGGCTTTCCGTCGAATGTTGGACGCTGTTCCTTCGCCGGAATTCCCAACTTCTTTTTGACTTGCTTCTTCACGTCGTTAATGCTGTCATCGGGTTTGACAATAAGATCACAGATACGTCCATCGGGAGCCTTGACTTTAATTTGCATGGGTTGCATATCGATAGTGTCGTCGTGCTCGATTTCGTAGTCGTCAAGCGTCTTGTGGTCCTTGTCGAGGGGATATCCATCAAAATCCAAAACCTGTCCATTCTTTGGAATGCCAGTCTTGGCCTCGATCTTGTTCTTGACTTCGTCGATTGTGTCGGTTGGGTTGACGTTAAGCGTGTGTGTCTTGTCGCTGTATGGTTCTCTGACGTGGATCTTCCAATCCAGATCGAGTGTCGCGCAATCCACAATGCCACAATCCACAAGTGTTTCCTTGGGCTTGTCTAGTGACCGACTTCCAAAACGAAGTCGTTGGTGTGCTCGAGGGATATGGTGCTCGTCTTCGAGTCGGTTCTGAATTTCGTAGATAGTATCGTCGGGCTTTACATTTTCCAAGCAAAGTCTGGTGCCGTCCCACTTTCGAACATAAATTTTCATAGGAGGAGGGAGTTTGTTTCTCCTGCTCTTAGGGTGAAGTGATTGGCGAAGGTGATTGGCGAAGCTCTGGGTGTAATTCCAGGTCCGATGGGCTTGTCATCAGATCCGGGCTTCTTGTAGAGGAGCTTCCAGTCTCCGGCAACGTCATAAGCGTGGGTGGGTTCTGCCTTGCCAATGTCGAGAAAGCCGATCTCCTGTTGTGCCAGATGAGAATCGTCTCGCTTCACGGGTGCATACTCCTTGCCTGTTAAAGGGACAGCCTTTGTCCACACCAAACCCTTCTCGGCCGCCATTTCCTTTGCCTTAGCCTTGCGCTCCTCATCGAGTTCAGTCTTTCGACGACCGGGAGTGCCAGACCGACTTCGACTTCGGGGAGTCCGTGGCGACTTTTTGGACTTGGGGGTCTTGGGTGTCCTTGGTGATTTAGGTGCTTTATCTTTAGATGTCGGCATGGTGTCTGTTGTCTTTTGAATTTGATAGATTATGCCAATTCGACGACACGAAAGAAGATGGGTCGAAATTTTCGACGAGAAGTTTTTATGATACAAGAAGTATTTACGGAATTTATGCATCTCACCCTGGCATGTTTTCCGTAGATTCTCTGACGAATTTTTACCTTACTCGTACCATTAATTTTTTGTATTTTTGGTACGTAAAATTCGTCGAGTGTACCATCGATGTCGCTAACTTCTCTTTCATGACTGGGGTGAAGGAAAGGAAGAACCTGCAGAACCTCCTAGCGCGGTGGGATTTTACACAGCTCATAAACGCTCAGGGCGACATAAGCGCCTATCGTGAAGGTAGGCACGCCGACTCGCAGACAAGACTACATATATGCTCCAAAGAGAACGAGGATTGAAGAATGAGAAGTCGCTAAGAAATGAGTATTATAAGGAGAAATATCAATCGGCAATGATGATAATTGTTGCGGTATGTATACGATCAACATATATGCTAGGAACAACAATTAAACGTTATCCGAGTCATGAGTCCCGGATGACCTGACCGAAGAATGAGTTAAATGTTGGAGCCACAATTCATTCACGCCGACTGCGATGTTCCGTAAATGATTTCCATCCTGACCAAAGAACCACCAACAAATATCCCCCTGTCAACAAATATCCTTTCGCCAAATCTGTCAAATGATGGAGAAAGTTGTTTTACTCTCACGAAGACCCATCTTGGGTCACAGTTGAACTTCCTCGAACTGTGTCATGGTCATGCGACAACAATTATCAACTGGGACTCCTCCTCCAAGTTTATTCTTATCCTCATTGTGACTCCCAAAATCTTGACCGAGACCGATAGAACAACTTAACCCTAAGCGTGGAACAAAGATAAGAGAAAGCGCTACTTGCTAGAGGCAACGTGGTGCATTGCAGCTACACAGCTTTCAGCGTAGTGGAATGGCTTCCTTCCTCGCCAAGTTTTTCTTATACCAACCAACTCGTGGTACACGAACGAGCACAGGCGTATATTCCATGGTTAGCGAATGGTGAGCCCTATCCTTTGACCATACTTTGGGCTTTGCTCGTCATCATAGAGAAGCTTTGCTCGACGAAATAATGGTCACGTAGTCCCCACACTCTCCAAAATCGAGATCTTGACCGTCAAAAATGCGCCTGGGAATGGACTTGATTTCTCGATTCAATGGGGCATGAAGACTCTGGATGCAGTAGAAGCGGTGAAGACGTCAGGCAACAATGGCTAAGTGAGCCATTAAGCAAGTCGAATCCTTCATTGATGTCTCATGCCAATATGGTTTGCAAAACATCACGACAAGGTAAAATTGCGTTCACCATGGACGATCAACCAAAGTGACAACGAAAAGATCGATCAGGCGTAAAGCAATGCTTATTCTGAAAATGAATGATTCTGAAATCTAGTATTACAGTGTTTATCAGCTTATTCAATTTGTTCTGTTGTTTTCATCCAAGATATGGTCTGTTCACTTCTTCTTGAAGATCGAGGCAACGAGGCCAATCATGATTGGACCCGAAACCATCATGGTCAAAACAGCCAAAACGCACCCGACAAAATTCACCACCCGAGGGGACGATTTGTCGCCTTCGACTTCAGCACTTTCTGCACCGTTGCTGTTGCTGGCTGACTCTGGGGTTGTCGCCAACAACGGAGCTTCCATCGGATCTTCGGAACTCGCGGCAGTGCTTTGGTGCTCCGGCAGATAGAGGATTATAATTTCCGCGACAGCCCACGCACTCATCCAGTACAGCCAGCAGAAAAGGAAATCGAACGGACGCAAGTAGTCTCCACAGACGTCTTTGTCGTTGCAGACTAGTTTATCGTTCCCCTCGTCGTCTCCTTTATTAAAATAGGGCGTTTGATAGACTTTGAATATCAAGAGAAGTGTGTACCAGTATCGATAAAGTATAGGCGCAACGATCTGGGAAACACTCCGAATCGCCCAGTTCCGATGGTCTGTCACGGTATATCTCCCGTCTGGGTTCCTGCTCGGCGCCGTCTTCCATGTCATGTACGCAAAATACGCAATGGCAAAGCCCGAAGCCGAAAAGGCCACTCCCATGTTGTACCCACCCACTAAAACGAATTCCTTGAGGAAAATGAACCACTGCCCAAAGATAAAGGAGAGAATGGCACAAACCACATAGACTCTACCGGAAAACCGATGGAGTTTACGATACCAGTTGTCTACGCTTCTCTTCTTCCAGGCAGCAGTGAAGGGGGTGTACAGTTGAATCGGAGAGCACAAGATTGCAATACCGCCAAAGGTCATGTGATTGCGAATCGTGAATTTTCGGAGGGCACTGCAAAAGACAAAAGCCAAAAGGAAAAAGAAACTGTTGGAAATTCTGGCATTTGTAGTAGCAAAGCCGCTGTTTTACAAGAAAAAATAGAAACTCACGTTTTCCCCAAACCGGGCAAGGCCTTTTCAAAGTCTTCCTTCACCCAATACCGTAGAATGATTACCATTACGAACCAGAAAATGTAAAAGAAGAAAAAGAAGCCCGTGGCAATCTTCCAGGGCATGCGCCAGACGAGTACTTCTTTTGGTTCCGCGGACGACTCGTCTGCTGTGCTGTTGCCGGCATCTTCGCTTGGTGGAGCTTCCTGACGACAAGCGCCATATTCGCCTTCGGGAGAGGACGCTGTTGCGTCTTGATCTGTTGTTGCTGTTGCTTTTGCCATTGCTTTCGTAGTTTCCAATCTTTATCTGACAGATGCACTTTGGGCTTAAAAAAAGGGAACAAAGGATCAGTGTGACAACAGCCCGAGACAAAGATCGAATGAATCACCTTCGGTGAATCATCTCATCAGACCTGTCAAAAGAAACCGTTCTTTGCGTCGTATTTCATTCTACTAGTAGAAACACGTCAAGTCGTGATTCGCTCTCATTGACGTTATTCTTGCATGCACTTTTTCACATTGCTTCGAAAAGACGCGAAGAATAGACGGGCATATTCTCAAACCGGTTCGTATGAAACTCGAAAACGGGTTCGTACGTATGAACCAAAACCATCTTCGTATGAACCAAAAATCATCCCGAAAGGCCAATTTGAATTTTGGAGTGTGAAATCATTTTTTTACTCGAGCTTTCGAAGCTTTGTTCTCGTTGGGACACAAGAAGTATTCCAATTCCGAAAAGATCAAATACAGACATCAAGTTAAAACGAAGGAATGACAGCAGGGTCCGAAAACGATCCACAATATACATGAAAGAACAAAGAAGTTTGTTCTACCCGAAAGGAGATGGGTGCAACGGAATCACAGAAATTCGCACGATATTGCAGTAACTGAAACATCATTCATTGACCATGACGTCGACATTATCGGTGGTCTGCCATCGCTTGAAGAGCAACTGGAGGGTCATTCTTTTGGGACAGTTTCTGAGCTTTCTCTTGGCGAGTGCCGGGGCGGCACAGGCGACACTGCATCTGGACTGCGGGTTGTCGGCACCTACGTTTACCATGTCATTGGTGTATTTTGGGCTCATGATAATTCACTTGCCGTTGTTCTTGTGGAGGCGAGGGGGAATATGTCGACAGCAAAAAGCGGAACGGGTTCCGACACACGATTCCGATGTCCAGCATGAGGACGGAGTCGAATCATTGGAAGAAACCATTTCTCCCAACAGCCCCGACGATGCAGCGAATGATAATTCCGACGAGGCAATGTATTGGTCGCTCCGCTGGTATCTTCTTCTAGCCTTTTTTGACGTCGAAGCCAATGCTGTTACCATGCTGGCCTTTCGGTATACGACACTGACATCGGTCACCCTCTTTGATGCGCTGGCAATTCCGGCTTCCATGTTCATTTCGCGATGCATTGTCTTTCGATCCAGTCGAAGATACCGTCCCCTGCATTATATTGGTGCCATCGTTTGTATGGTGGGTGTCGTTCTCAACGTCCTTCAGGACTACGAGTCCGATTCCAACGCTGATGAAAAAGAGGAATATCCGCACAAGCTGTGGGGAGACTTGTGCGCGATTACCGGGGGCATCTTGTACGGCCTTAACGACGTTTTGACCGAGGTGACGGTGAGCAAGGCTCGTGGAACGACGGAATATCTGGGCATGCTGGGAGCCTGTGGCTTTGTGATTACCGTGCTCCAATCGCTCTGGCTCGAACGCGATGACATTCGGGCTTTCTTTCCCACCAAGGGAGGCTTTGAAAATGACAGCGAGTGCTCTTTGCAATCGGGGTTTCTCCTGCTCTTTGCCTTTGTCGGAGTGACCATGTGCAGCTATGTTGGTGCCTCGCGCTTTCTCATCCTTTCCGAGGCGGCCTTTTTCAACCTTTCCCTTCTGACGGGGGATTTGTGGTCGGTGCTCTTTTCTGTGGTTGCCGAACGCATCGTTCCCCAACCTCTCTACTTTTGCGCCCTCGCTGCGGTTCTGAGTGGTATCGTCGTGTACGAAATGGCACCCTCCCCGGCACTGGAGAAATCGCAACAACATGGGGAACAAAACTGGGAAAATGCTAACAATATCGATTCGGAAGAATACAGCGACGGGAAGGACAGCGTAATTATAGACAATCATCAATATGCATCACAAGACACGGAGTACGATGGTGATGGAACAGATCTTGCCGGTGTAGAGCTAAAGGCCTTTTCCATTTCTTAGAATATCGCAAATTCTGCAAGAATTTTGGCAGAGATACAGCTTACGGGCAAGCACGTAAATTAGTTGAGCTAGTTAATAACTCTAGAAGTCTATCTTCGAATGAATAGTAAAGCGTGTGCAACTTTATTGCTCTCGGAATCACTATCGAAGCTACTTTTTGTTCATAATGAATAAAATAGAAAATGATTTTCTGGTGTACAATTTGTTTTTACATTTTTTATTAACTCTTCGCGGTCCAATACACACTTCCGCAAACTCACAGCAAGGGTTCCGCCAATTCCGTGATTGCGTCCTCCCCTCCGCCGTTTGCAATCTCAGGTGCCAACCACATCGTACCCCTGCTGTTTCTTCTGGCTCTGTTTCCTCAACCGCTTGGCTTCCCTCCACGCGGGGAACTAGCGGCAGCAGCAAAGCACCAAACTGCCGTTGAGACAATCTGAAAAATGGCCGTGACCAGAAACGTGTGGGTGTAGTCGTATTTGTCGGCCAGCCAACCACCAAAGGCTGCGGATCCACACCATCCAAAGGAAGAAATCGAATCCAGAGATTTCCACCGTGCCCGCTGGTGCTTGGGGACAAAATCCATCAAAATCGATTCGTGCAGTGGATAAGTCGCATTCATCAAACCCGTTCGTAAGACATAAATCGGCACCAAGTAGATTGGGTGAACGTCCAAAAACTTTTTGAAAAAGACCATGCACAGCAGCAGCGAAATGCCGCCAATGTTATAGAGAGCAGTTGTCTGAACACGGCCAACGCCAGCACGTGCAATCTTTGTGCAAAATGCTCCCAAGATGACCATGACCAAGGGCACCAAGCAATAAATAATCTGCACCTGAGAGGGTGTCATGCCGACCTCGTCCTTGAAAAACAGGGGAAAGAATTTGACCGTCATGCCACTTCCCAGCGACGAGATGAGACCGGCTGCAAACACAATGTAGGGAATCCATTCTTGTCGCTTTTGTAGAGGCGTATGAGGCGACGATGACGACGAAGAGTCGGAAGACGATGCTTCGTCCTCAGCTACTTCTTCGGGTTGATCAGAAGGTTCCATCCACGGCATCGTCGTCTTCGGACAAATCTTCAGTCGTCTGTCTCCTCCAATGCCTTCTTGTCGTCAAAGAGCATCATCAAGTAAGCATTAAAAACTTCCATCCCCAATCCCGCATAAATGACTAGCCTCAGATGATCCAGATCCCATTCGTCTCCAAGAGTCTGAAACATGGCGATGGACACCAGAGGACCAACGGCAGACGCGGACAAGTAACAAGCGAATTGGTAGGTAAAATAAGTCGATCGCTCTCCTTCGGGGGTCGAATCGGCAAAGAGCGCCTGGCAGGGTCCGTTGACAACACCGTCGCCGAGTCCCCAAAAGATCATGATTCCACCAAACAACCACAGCGCCGTGTTGTGCTTGTTGCTGTGGCTTGTGTCATCCTCGTCTTCAAAATCCGTCCCGACCCACTCCAGAATTCCAATCTGGAGCACCGCAGTACACAACAATAAGATTCCACCCGCACGAATGACAATCGATCGTCCCATCTTGTCGGCTAAATACCCAATCGGCAATGCACACAAGAGGGAAGCCAATCCCGAAACCGCCTCGATATTTCCGACGGGCACGTTGCTCCCGTGTCCCAGCTTTTTCAAATATGCCACATAGGCCGTCCCGCTCCACAAGGAATTGGAAATTCCATAAAGTACCGATAGAGTTAGATTCAAAAAGACATTGTGGTTCACGCGGATCGTTGCTTCTTCGTCACCTTCCTTTTTACAGCATTTTCTCAGGACAATGTCTTTCTGAATCTCTGGTGGAGGAGCATTGGGACTTTCGTCATTCGAAACAAGAAGGGGTTCTGTCAAATCATTCGTGTCTGGGTCGACCGAGTTTTCGACTTCTTGCAGGAGCCATTGTTCAATGATATTGATTGTCGACGTTGTTGTTTTCCTCTTTTCCAGTCAATTCTTGTCAAACAATGAGTGGTTGGGAAGTGAATTGTTCTTGTGCTCAATTGATGGCACGGTACTCGTATGATCGAGTTAATTCGCTTTTTTCGTAAGGTTGTACAAGTTTCAAAAGACTCTTATTTTGTTCCTTCCTTGTTTCAGGCACCTTTCACCTGGAAACGTCACATTGCTGCGATTGCCGCTGAAAAAGTTGTGTCGTGCTTTACATCCTATGATTAGTATGATACTATACATATGATGTCAGTCGAGAAAACAATTCCTCCAAGTTTTGCAAAAGCGAAGCGCACACCTTCTCTTACTCTTGTGACATGAATGAATTTTAACGGTTGTATTCATGATTTTGCTCACTCAAATACTTGAGCACGTGAACGTGCTGAAAGCACGTGCTTTCGCTTGTTCTTTTTAGGCGACTCTTAAAGTTTTGGCAGGTATAGAATGTGTCGAGAATGAGAACCATTTTTTGTTGAACTAATAAGAAAAGGAATCCTCTTCACATTAAGATCGAAATGCCCTAACAGAGGTTACGATTCCGTCTTCGGACGAGAAACATTGACTTTACGATGGCGCCCTCACCTAAACGAAAGCTGCAGCTTGCCATTGAAACAGGGGATGCCAAACGCATTTGCATAGAAAGCAATGCCGACAAGGACAAATCGATTTCCGATCCGGTGTCGACGAAAATTGTTGCTCCAGCGGTAGAAGTTCCGCAAGAAAACGGTAGAAGGACGTGCCGTGAGCGAGCAACTACATGAAGAGCACGTAACAATTCCGGAAGTCTCTCCAGCCTCCGATTTCCTTGGATCCCGAAACAAAAATTGAGTCGGCAACTGGCTCTAGAAACGTTACACCATCTCAACCACAAGCGACGAAAAAAGCAGATGACGAATCATCGCTTCGTCGTCGTCATCCTCCTCTTCTTCGTCGTCGTCTTCGGAAGAGGAGTCTACTATTTTGAGTGAATGGACGGGAAGTTCGAGCGAGGAGGATGTGAAATTGCCCACGCTATGGGTGAGTGCGAAGGGTCACGGGAATCGAGAGGCTGGAGAAGATACTAAAAATCCGACAGAAACGCCTGAAAAAATTGTGTCATGGCCAAGCCGCCTGCCTATGTGCACCTGCTCAAAGAGAACTGAAGCCGTGGCCGGACAGATCAAAATTCGCCGAGTACATGAAAAATCATCCAGCGGAGGATCACGATGTTACACCGCCGGTATCACCAACGTCAGGCGACAAAAAACTGTCGTACTGGAAGGGGATTCTTCAATTTGAGTTGATCCACATGCTTCCAAATGCGTATGCAGTGTTTATGGTTTGTGCGGTGCATTCCGGCCTTTTTTGGCGTTCTGGAATGCTTTTGTCGGATAGTTTGTGCAAAGTGTCGTCAATCCCCCTCGGTGGTAGCAACGAAGCCTTTTATATCAGCACTGGTGTTTCTTGGAATAACCCTCTTGCGCTTCAACGGTGGTCTCGTCTGGTACACGAGAAGCAGCAGTGGCTACAATCGGATCAAGATGGAAATGAGCAATCGATTTAAGCTTGGTATGTTCGATGCCAGACTACTGAAACGAACCAAACACAACCTCACAGGTTCGGCGTTCAGCATGTTTGGATATTACTTTATTTGCATCGGAATCAATTACTTTTACTATCACTACCATTTCAAGTGGATGACGATATTCGAGACTTGGATGGCCGATGTTTGGGGTCGCGCAACCGAATGCGGTCAACTGCCGAATTGCGAAAGGAGCAAGAGGATTGGGCGGATTACAACGATCTGGCATTCGGGCAAGCCGTTGAGACGCCAGACAGAGAGTTTACTCCGTCTTGCGAATATTCCCAGGACATGGTGTCGAATTGGATGCTCAAGCCATTCTGGAAACTTTGGTGCAGCGATGCTTCCTTGGAATACAAGAGCGTCGAAATCTTGTATCACATACTGACGTTATCTGTTTCGGGATTTTTGGCATTTCGCGTTGGACAGAATCTGCTGACACTTTGCGATTAAGCGCAAACAGCAGTACAGATCGCTAATTTTAATCTAGAGAGCAGATCGGACGAAAGCCCAAACACAATCACACGGATATACTTTTGTCTTGATTTCAAATTTCATGGCCAAGCTATGCTCCTCATCCCACCATTGTCATATTACGGGATACGCAGAGCTTTTACGATCAACCATTTTTGCCTTTTCAGCGGTTGATACAATACTCATGGCACAAGGATACGCATGCCGACGTAACTTTCCTTCCCATTACCTACGTGGTGGTAGAACTCTACCACACCTTTTGGGTTGGAACATTCAAAAGTTCAGAACGTCTTTGTTTCTTTTATGGAAACTAGTCTATCGTAAATGAGAATAGGTTCTTTCGAACTGCGTCTCGAATTAAAGACATTGAACATGCAAAAGCCGTTCTAATTTTTTTATTATAATATAGACTAAAGAATTCTGAACACTCGCTCCGAAGTATTCTATTTGCCACAGATATACCTAGCTGTAGGAAGAAGGAAAATTCACTGATGCCCTTGCTGAAATAAATTATCGTGTTATTGCCATTATTCCCAACCTTTCCTTAATGAGCCAGGGAAACGAACGAATTAATCGTCATGATAATGATACATTTCTTTTAGATGAGGTGGAAAAGTCCCGTCATCAAGATTCCGAGAAATGTAGATGCGATTCCGGTATCCAACATGTTGGTAGCCCCGCTTTGGTAATCGAGTAAATTCATCTGAACCAATGTCAACTCCATCCACCTGAACCATTCCATCTGCATTGCCTTCCTCATCACTACTCTGGCTTTCATCTTCGCTTTCACTCAAGCTCTCGCTCTCAACCTCGTCCTCACTTTCACTTTCTGCTCCAATGCCCGAAGTGTTTGTAGTCATATTTGTAGACACGCTATCGAACCTGAGTAAATTCACCCGAGCCGAGCTAGGTCTGCTGACTTTGCCAGCTATCACCCGAACCAAAGTGCCGTCTGCGTTGCCCTCCTCATCAGTGATATCGAGGCTTACACTTTCATCTTCACTTTCACTGAGGCTCTCGCTTTCTTCCTCATCTTCACTTTCACTTTCTACTCCAACCTCGTCGGTTCCAACAATACCTGATGTGCTGGTAATCTCACTTTCGAGATTTGAAATCTCACTTTGAAGCTCGTCAATCTCACTTTGAAGATCGAGCAAATTCATCTGGGCAGAGCTGTCTCTGGTAGCGGTTTCCCCTAGCATCGACCTGAACCAAGCTGTCTCCAGTGACTTCTTCTTCAGTGCTATCTAGGCTCTCGTCTTCGCTTTCACTTAGACTAGTCGCTCAAGCTGTCACTTAGACTTTCGTCCTCGCTTACGCTTTCTGCTCCATCCTCTTCTTCAACTTCATTGGTCACCCCAATACCCGAGATACTGGAAGCACCACTCTCGAGATCGAGTAAATTCATCTGGGCAGAGCTGTCTCTGGTAGTGGCTTCCCCAGCATCGACCTGAACCAAGCTGTCTTCAGTAGCTTCCTCTTCAATGCTATCCAGGCTTTCGCTCTCGTCTTCGCTTTCACTTAGACTGTCGCTCAAGCTGTCACTTAGACTTTCGTCCTCGCTTACGCTTTCTGCTCCATCCTCTTCTTGATCTTCACCATTGGATACCTCAATACCGGAAATACCGGAAGCACCGCTCTCGAGATCGAGCAACTTTAGCTCCTGGACTGTTCCATCCCCGGTGGCTTCTCCACTATCGACCTGAACTAAGCTGTCTCCACCAGTAGATTCCTCTTCAATGCTATCCAGGCTTTCGCTCTCGTCTTCACTTTCACTGAGACTATCGCTCAAGCTGTCACTTAGGCTCTCACTTTCCTCTTCGCCTTCACCACTGGGTTCCAAATTGCGGATTCTAAGGTCGCGGTCCACGTTTCCGCGGAGCACATTGCGAAGAACACGATTGCTATTTACGGCATGAACACTAGAAGTAGCAATCATGCAGCTTGCCGAAATGGCGATGGTAACGATGGGAGCAATGAACTTCATTTCACTTGACTTTTTTGATCTAGCTGAAACTTTGTGAGGTGAAAAATGGAAGAGGAGAGTTACAAGGTCGCATCAGCGTTCGAGGGCGCACGTAGACTGGTCATAGCATAGAACTCGATCGTGCGAATTCTGTTAAAAATCTAGGCACTTGTGGTAGCAGAAGTACCAATCGTTCTTCGTTTTTGAGACTGTTGTTCAAGCGACGAGCCAGTTAGCTTCCGTTTGGATCTAAATCTGTATTTGCAAAAACTAGACCTTTTTGTAAAAGTTGATTAGTATGAACAAAAAAACGATATTTATGGTCGTGCGAACCGAAACTCCGTTCTGGGAAAATTTGACACGACCGAGAACGAATAGTACAATATCGATGTTGTTGTTCCATTGTCATTATTCAATCAGGCATAATTTGAAGATAAAAAACAGAGACAGAGAGACACGATAGAGAGAGCTAGGTTACTGCTATTCAATGGATTGGCTTGGTCTTTCCAGAGAAGAGTACTTGTAGCTCTCTTTCGTTATGCGACAGCGATTTTCCTTCTGGTAGGAACTTGAAAGAAGAAGATTTTCAATCAGTCAATCAGATTAGTCGAATTATTTTGAATTTTGAAAAGGATTTCGAAACGAGCTTCACATCATCATCAAAGAATCAATTCAATCAGCATGACATAAAAATTCCCATTTCAATTCATAATCAATCAACAGTCGAGAATCGTCTTTTGTCAAAGGTGATGGCAATGTTCATCTTCGAGTCTCCGCGTTAGCGAGTTTGGAGCATTTTCTCACTACAACTCAACCAAAAATCATACAACGCTGGAACTCGAGTTGATTGTAGTTCATTCAGAATATCAAGTATGGACGGAACAATTTCTAGGATTGCAAAGAAGAGAAAGACAAGCGGGGTTGGCAATGATGATTACAGTCCTATCCGTCCATTCTCAATTTTGGACGATGCTTCTCTCCGTGCAGTATTGCTACGAACCCAAGCTAGCGATCTCAAGAATCTGAAACTTTGCTGCAAACGCTTTTGTCGTGCTATTCATTCGAAACCTTTCAAGCAAGCAAGAAGCGCTTCCGGATTGGCGGACATGTCAGAATCGATCCTGGCCGAACAGCAAACGCTCGACCATCCAATAACAAGTTCTTCACCTCCCCTGAAAGCAAAGACGGGGCTTGCTAAAGAACTTTATAATCTTGTTAGAGGAATATGGTCCAAAAATAACAAACCATCTCGTTGGCTCCTTGAGGACTACTTTGGAGGGATTTGGTGACGTGTACCTCAAGAGAGACTATCGGCAGTATTGTGCATGAATATAACAAAAATTCTGAATCAATGCGGAACTCGTGAAAAGCGTCGTCAAATCATTTTGGATTCCGACGCCATCCATCTCTGTGCTGCTCATGGAACCCTGACGCTGATCAAAATACTACTATGTCAATTATTGCCGCTACCACCAAGACCGACTGCTATTGTTGTGAATAATCTTGACGAAAGAGGGCTCACGCCCCTAATGTTTTGCGCTCGGAGATTGTTTCAAAGGGATTTGAGTCCCCAAGACGCAAAAAAAGCTCGAGAATTTGTTGAATCATTCATAGACCTGGGGGCAGATAAATGTGCTGTTCATGCATACACAGGACTTTCAGCACTAGGATTCTTTCGACACGGAGTGCGGGATTTACGAAACTATAACATCGCAGACCCCGATGGTGACGGTTCAAGTCTATCAGAAGAGCTCCGCGTCGAAGCTGATCGAATTGAAAAATTACTAACTCCAGACGACGGCCCAACGCAAGCGGATGATAAATGTCCTTCATAACGACGACTACTAGGATGCTGATACTGACTTCCTCACACGTTAGTTCCGAGAAGGAAGAAATTGATCACTAGGCACTAATTCTCTCGAACTGCTGATAGCATATGATAATAGATACTTTTAGAGTTATGAAAACACAAAACAGCGATTTTCCATGTGAGAATTATTTGAAAGATGATTTTTAATCCGACTGGTCGAGAAACATGAAGATTCTGATCCGAAACCAAAACAGGAAGGAAAAAATCTTTCTGCAAAATACATCACTTTTCGATGGAACTCAAAAGCAAAAAGAAGCGTTGACGAAGTATTGCCATTGCATTCAATCGACTCGAATCTTCCTTCCTCACTACATGTTACCTTAAAATGTTGGATCAGGTCAGATTAATGCTCCTTTTTGGATTCTTGCTGCTGGCAAGCACAATTGCGACAGAGCGCAAAGTTCCGGATAGAGCACTGGAGTCGCCATTGTCACTGTCAGCACCTCCAACAAAAATCGATTCTTCATTTGATCTCTCGTTCGATCCCAACGTCACAGGGTACTGGTTCGATACCATTAGTAGATCATTTCAACTTCCGTCCTACTGCAGAAGCCACATTTCCTCTTCGATACTACGTCAACGATCAGTACTATGCCAACAGCAGCAGCCCGGTTTTGTTCTACGCTGGCAACGAAGCTCCTATCCTTCAGTTTGTGAAAAACAGCGGATTTCTTTGGGAGTCTGCCGAGAAACTTGGAGCCATGGTGGTCTTTGCCGAGCACCGATACTATGGCGAAAGCTTCCCCTTTGGTTCCCCCAAAGCCGCTCTCACTCCACAGAACATTTCCTACCTGACGGTGGAACAGGCCATGGCAGATTTCAATACGCTTCAGGTTCACATGCGCGAGAAATGGAAAATGTCCCGCGATGCAGCCTTTATTGTTGCGGGTGGGAGCTACGGAGGCAACTTAGCATTGTGGCTCCGTCTGAAGAATCCCAATCTCTGGGCGGGAGCTCTAGCAAGCTCGGCGACGCCTCTGAAACACCTGCTGAGAGAGTCCAATGCCTTTTCGAAAATTGTTGCCGATGTGTACTGGGAATGTTTCCTCTAAATGTCCCAGAGATGATTACGCGATGGTTGGAAGAATCTTTTTGATCTTGTGGAATCGGAGGAGGGACGGAAAGGTAGTTCCAAACCGAACTCAATCTCTGCAACATGCCGGAAGAAAGAGCACCGAAGGATGCAGCCAACAACATTTACGGATGGATTTCGGGAGCACTCGAGACAATGGTGCAATACGGATATCCGTACCCCACGGAATTTTACAATCCTGTTCCCGGATTTCCGTTTCGAGTTGCCTGCGAGAACATGTTGGACGAAACAACAGGCCTTGGGGCTCTCAGGGCAGCAGCAGAAGTATACTACAACTACACGGGACAAGCGGGATCTTGTTTTGATTGGCTGTCATCGGAATCAGCTCCTTTATCGACAAGAAATAGTTATGAAATGCGAGTTGTTTCGTCAAGGAGGAAACAACAAATATATCCTCTAGAAGACGATTGGCTCGGAAAAGCTTGGGGCTATCAATGTTGCACCGAAGTTTACCAGCCGATGCCAACAGACGGTGTTACCGACATTGAGTTGCCCCATCAACCAAACAAGGCAGAGTATTTTGAGGGATGCCGCAAACGCTGGGATGGGGTGACTCCCCGACCGGATTGGGAAGAGATGACCTTCATGAGTAACAACATCCAGGGAGGTTCGAATATCATCTTGACGAGTGGGCAACTAGATCCATGGCGAGCTGCTGGAATCCAAAGCCTCCCAAAGAATGCCGATCCTGATAGCATCGTTATCCGCATCATCGAAGATGGTGCCCATCACCTGGATCTGAGATCCTCCCATCCACTGGATCCACCCTCGGTGACAAAAGTCCGAAAGGAAGAGTTGGAATACTTTGAACGATGGATTCGGGAATGGCGAGAAATGTATCCTTCGCAACAATCCTCTACGCCCGATCAGATTCTGAGGCAAGGTTTGCGAGGGAAAACTTCAACTTGATGAGAAAAATCAGCACAGCTTGAACCTGCTATTCAGAACATAGTAACTACAGTAGAACGACGATTTTTTCTAAGACATAATTCGATAGAAAACAACCAAAAACTGATTCCCCTATTTTTACAAAATTAGATCCAACATGACACAAGACTTTATTTCCGCCATCGGTTAGGATTTTTGGAAGAATTCTTCCCGTGGATGTTTTTCATGGACGCACACGATGATCCAAATCGCAAACCGGTAGGATCACACTCCCGACATGGCATTGTGGAAAAGGCAAAGCTCCCATCATTGTCTACCGTTACACACATGGTATAGGCGGAAATCTGTTTGCGCCAAGAACCCGTCTCCTGTAGTGCCAGCCATTCCTCATGCGTCACCAATTCGGTCACGACGTGATTCTCCCGATCTAAAAGCTCATTGTTGCATTCACGGCTTCGGCGGGGAGTGCTGCTATTGTGGTTGCTATTGTTGAGGTCATCCAAGCTGATGATCCGTTGTTCTTGTTCTTGCTGCTGTTGGTGGCGCTCTTCCTCGAGTCGCATCATGGCCATGCGCTGAGTTGCTGCCTCTGTGCGGGAGATTCCAGCAGCTACGAGAGCGTTGATGGTTTCGGCGTCCAAGATGGGTTGGACTCCCACGGGGGAGCGCGGAACTGCTACCGAATGCGCTGCAATGGAAGCCATGACAGGGGAGGGAGAGGAAACCCCGTGTTGTTGTTTTTCATCTTTCACACTCGAATACAGCTGAGGGGTATCACCTCTCAAAAAGGCTTCCAAGTGCGGCGGAAGGAGGGCAAGTTTGTGGGCATCGCACAAGAGGGCACACGAATCTGGAGGAAGCGGCTTGCATCCTTCTCCCGTCTTGATATACCGCCTCCACTGATGGCACCAAGCGCGTGGGAGCATTAACGTACGTGCCACTGGAAAGAGGACAACTTTCTGCCTACGAACTGCGAAGAGGAGTCTCTTCGCAGACACGGAGAACTCATCTTGCC
The DNA here is from genome assembly GCA_037355735.1 of Pseudo-nitzschia delicatissima. Classification (NCBI taxonomy): domain Eukaryota; phylum Bacillariophyta; class Bacillariophyceae; order Bacillariales; family Bacillariaceae; genus Pseudo-nitzschia; species Pseudo-nitzschia delicatissima. The sequence goes on along the minus strand of CM074777.1, from coordinate 1,412,091 downwards.
ACCACCATCCTCTCCAAATTCTTCGCCATTGTTCTCCACCAAACAGTGGTAGGGGACTCCTCTGGTTCGCGTATAAAATCGTCGGACGTGAGGGATTTGCGAGTGGCAGCTTGCGCTCTTGCTTGAGTTGTTCCAAACGATCCTCTTCGGCTCTGCGGGCTGTCTCAGCTTCCATAAGGCACTGCAGGCACTCTCCCGAGACGCTGCTGAGCTGCGTCGAATCCGGATAGAGCTTGCTCAGCACCTTCCAGCTCTTTTTGTCCATGAGCTTTCTGTGCGATCGGGCAGCTTTGGCACCGCTTCGTTGCAAGTTCTGGTGCTCACAGAGTATATCGCTGTTGGCATTGGGCCATGGGGGAGAAACATCCGACAGCCTGCGGTTGCGCTGTCGCTGCTGTTTCTTGGTGAGTTTCTTTTTGGGCTGGGTAGTCGGCTCGTTGGCCTTTTCCAGCCAGAGGAGAGTCTTTTTGATCCAGGCCTTGCTGACAAAGTACCCCGTCTTGGGTTCGGGTAGTGACAGGACACGAGCGACGACAGCCAATTCGATCGACCGGAGTTGGCCCAAGGTGTACCGCAAGGGTTTTCCTTCCTTGGCAGCATCATCGTCATTTACCACACACTGTGGGTGTTGTTTGCGATTTTTGTTTTTCTTGCCGTGGTTCTTGCCACCGGCCTTTTTGGCATTGTTGCTAATGTTGGCTGTTGAAGCGTCGAATTCCCGAACGACTCCGTCCGTGTATTCTGTCCCATACACGTGGTGGACGAAGTGCGTTACCACCTTGTGGATCCGTTCGGGATTATTGTAGAATTGGCATGTCTGCTGAACAGGACCTAGATCAAAGGATCTAAGAAAGGTGAGAATGTGAACCTGAACTTCATCGGGAAGTTGGGTCAAGGAAATTGTATTTGTGGAGGTTGTAGCTGGAGGAGGACATGTTGACATTCTAGAGAAGGTTGTATGAGGAGAAGTATAGATAGATGCGCTGTTTTTGTGGCAGGTTTGGAACTTCGATTGATTGTAATCGAAGTACTTTAGGCTAGCGAGCTTTGGAATGAGAGATAGCTGTGCACTGTCAATGTGCACGCGGTGTGTCTTTTCAAATGATGTTTGAATCGTTGATGTGAACTCAACTGAAGCGCTGAGATTCGAATGGGATCTGGGATCCTTTTGATACTGCTGTGTTTCTGTGATGTGAAAGACTGCGTATCGGAAATAAGAATGTGTCATCCGTTATTCTTGAAAAAAGAATTATCGCAATCCTATCGCCATCATACGAAAAGATGGTGGCATCACTCGAGGAGGTATGTTTTCGGGCAACAACTCATTCAAATGAAAGCACGTACGCGAGGCAGGCAGCGGGAATCTCGTACAAAAAGAATCAAACCCGTGTAGAAGAAATTCTTCTTCTTGATGATTGGAGGAACCGAATCTTTGCTGTGAGAAAATTCTGATCGCCGTGTTTCTGATTCGTGCGTTGTGAATCAAGTGGGTTTTCCCGTTGCCTCCTCTGAACTAGGACTACTTTAGTCTTTATTTGTAACCATACCTATCGTATGAGAACTAGGATTACGTATGAAGCCCTTCGCTGCCCTCCGAAAAAATTGCGCGGAAACACAACAACGACCGAAACAATGGCTCGAGCGTAGAAAGCCGAAGAGAAAACAACGGGTTCATTACTGTTACACGATATCGAAAACGGATTGCGGGTACAGATTGAATTGTAGGAGCCGTATCGAAGCGTAGCAGAAAGAATAATATTAACATTTTAACGAACAGGCGCAAGAAACCGCGGATTTAAACAAAACGACACAATGGCTGACGATGAACAAGTAGCTTCCAATACCGTCACGGACGATGCTCCGATGGATACCTCGGAGGACGCTGCCAACGGCGAAGATGACCAGACCGCGGGGGAGGCCAGCACCTCGGATATTGCCACAAATGTTGATGATGAAGAGGAAGAAAAGTCGGTGGCTACCTCCGCTAACAACGACGACGATGACGTAGAAGAAGACGAAGAAGAGGAAAAACCAGAATCGGTTGCCGAGATTACCGTGTCACCGTCGGCCCCGCCCCCGAAAAAGAAGCGTGGAAAACCACAAATTCCGGCCTCCGCTCGCAAGGGACGAGCTCCCGCGGTAAAGGGATTGAACATCCCATTTCGAACGGTCAAGAAGGCAATGAAACTGGACCCCGATATTCCAATCGTTCAAAACGAGGCTGCCATTATGACGACATTGGCGGCCGAACTATTTCTAAAACGCCTTGCGGATCAAAGCCAAAAGATATGCAAGAATCGGGGGAAGAATACCATTCGGTAAGTTCAGGTACTATAGTACAAAGCTTGCAAAGTTATTATCGTTTGCTTCGTGAACTAACGCTTTCGCCGGCCTTTCGTTTCAATGGTATTCTAGTTACGAGGATGTTGCAGACGCTAGAGCCAACGACCCCTCTTTGGCATTCTTGAAGACGATTATTCCTTAAAACACGAAGGGGTAAAATAATAGAGTTTCTTTAAGTTTATATTCGGAATGTATATTATTTGTTCGTCCTTGGTTCTTGTGTGTTCTACAAGCACGAACTCTTGTGTATTTTATATTATTGTATTGTAGCCCCATAAGTTCTATAAAGTCTTGCGTACAATACCAAAATTCTTTGTAGTAGGAAGCTTCATTCGATAGGCTCTCCCGTCATTTTGAATTTCGTTGGTGATCAATCCCTGTTGATCAAGTTGTTCCCCTTTCCCTTGTGATAATATTTATTCTTTCTAAGAGTGCATGTAGTTTCCGAGATGCGCGTTCGTCATCGTCGGTATTATTGTTGACCGTCTAATCTATCATTCGTCTCGCGACGATGGAATGCTTGCGATGCGATATTTTCGATATTCTTTCCAGCCCGTGTCGAACAAGATGCTAATCAGAGCCAGGCTGGCAAACCATGAGGTCCAAGACGAAGAATCGTCACCGTGATGCCGTCGTTGTTCCGTTTGTTCTTGCGTTTGCGAATCAAAGACGAACCTTTCTAAAGGTTTCTTGAATCCTCCGTCGGGGAGTGGTGTGTCTGGGACAAACATGGGTCGTTGTTTTTGTGGACGAGCCATTACTAGATTGCCTCCGGGATGACCCGCAGATCCACGAATACGGTTGGTGTTTGCTGGATCAGCTTTTGGAAAGTAGAATTTTGGAAGCTCGGGTTGGTGGCGATTGTTTTCGGTGGTCTGCGTGTTCCACTCCATCCGTTGTTTCTCTTCTATCTGTGTGATATTGTTCCTGAACAAGAGGAAAGGCAATCTCCTCTCGTCGAATGTTGATATCAGGTTGATATTGCTGCCGGTAATATTGCCTCGAGTTTCTCATGTTATCGTGAGTTGACAGCATGACGAGAAAGACAGCTCCAAGAATCAACGCGAATCGTTGTCTGCTTCTTCCCAAAACAGAGCGCGATGCTGATACAGTTTGCAATGTAGACAATGATTGGGATTCCGATAGTGGATTTGTTCCTATGCTCTCAAAATCCGCAACTGCTGTTCAGTCTACGCCGGAAACTGTTCCTTCGAACGGCGCTTGTATCTGCATGTCATCGTTGGATTGGTTCCTCCCCAACCGACATCGAGGCAGGACATGCTGATTCAAAGCCGTCTTCTATTATATCCGCGTTATGATGAGAGTAACTGATGCTCGATTGAGATGCAGCGTGAGGATGTTGGCCACACACACTGTCTGTTTCCTCCTCCGTCAAAACAAATTCCAGCGTGCTCGGTATTCTAGGAATTTCATACTGGATCGATATTGATATCGCCGTTTTCCATCTCGTCCAAGCTTCCACAGATGCTCTCGTCGCCATCGTCGTTCCATTCTGGAACTGGGCTGGCGCAATCATCTTCGGAATTGCTGCTGTCACGGCTTATCTCTTCGATGCTGTCCACATCGTGATCGCTGCGATCAATCGCCGTACTGGAAACCATCGTTCTATTGTTGCTTTATTGTTTTTTCTTCCGATAGACGGTGGAATAATTAGGGCTTCAAGAGCTGACACTTTCTCAGATCCAAGCTCCTGAAGCAGTTGGAAAAGCAAAAACCCAACGGTGTACGGAGTTGAATCTCTCTTCTTCTCTCTTGACAAAAAGGCCCTTCAATGGGAATAAGGATCTTTCTGAATCTGGTACTGTACTTGGTACCGTGGCAGATGTTTGGCAGTGTGGGGATGGGGTGAGAAGCGATCTGTCTTACGATTAACGATCAGAGTTAACGCAGGAACAAACGAACGAATAATATAGAGCGAATAGGATGACTTCACGCAAATTCAAAAAAAAAGAACCAGTACGTGCTTCGAAGGTGGCCTTTTTCTCTCTTCGTTATCGCCTTTGAAGGAATTAAAAACAGAAAAGATTCTCTATCGGTGTCAAAGTGCGTCGAACGCGTGTCGTCACCGTGTTGTCCGTATATTCGAAGCTGCGACTGGCGTGACGTGAATCCGATCGGAGACGGCTTTTCCCGCGGAGTTGTTTAACTACAACGGTTATCTTCTATGGATTTTGCGAGGCATCCACATTTTAAATCTAAACTTTGAGTCCCGACACATCGCTTTCTGACTCCCACGGGGACTGAGTTGCGCGCACCGGACGGAGTAGAAATAATTCTCGTCTGGCCATCCCTCCTTGGAAGGAAAGAAAGGACAACCAACAACAACACACCGATTTTTATTTTACGATCGAACCGAATCAATCTCTAAATTCTTTTGACCCTCAAGTCTACGACATTCTTATTTGGAAAATCCCGAAATTGAAAGTAGGTGTCGATTCCAAAAGTTCGTCACCCAGAATTCAAATCGTTGGAGCATCTACCCTTTCATTCAAAGATAGCGAATCCATTCAGCATGAGTAAACGACGGAAGCAACAACTACAAGAATATCAATTCGACGAAGCGAGTAGCGGGAAGCGATGACAGCGATAGCAGCGATGAAGAGGATGACGACGAGTTGAAGTCAATGAGAAACGAAGCGGAGGAACCTCCTCGTCGGCGAAAGCAATCAGCAAAAACCAATGATTCCGAAAGTGGTTCGTCTGGTGATGACGATAATAGCGATAGTGATGGCAGTGCCGATTCCGAAAACGAAAAAGAACAGGCGGGCAACCAGGATTCCGACGATGATTCCGACCAGGAGGAGGATTCCTCTTCGGACGAAGAGGACGCGCCTCTTCACCAGCGTGTATTGAAAAAAGAGGAACGGGGAAGCATGCAACAATCTTCTCGTCGGGAGCGTAAATCAAAAGCCCTGGAGGAAGCAACGAAACGATTAGCTTCGTTCAAAGAAGCCCAACGAAAAAAGAAAGAAAGCGGGGAGAAAAAACCGTCGAAGAAGACATTGGAAGCTGCAGCCTAAGAAAAAGAAGAAAAACAAGCACAAACCCACCGAGGTGTCCTCGAAGAGATCCGACTTTTTTGCACGCGGGGCACGCAGGCTCAACGAAAGCGGTCTGGGTATCGATATTGGAGCACATCGGTACAAGCCCATGGATCCACGGCAATCGAGTCTCAGCGGGCATTTCGACGAGGATCGTTTCCACAAAAACTATGCTTTCTTGGAGGAGATGCGAAACAAGGAAATCGGGCAGGTTCGAAAACGCATCGCCGCGCATAAGGCGACGGGCAAAAAGGGGAATCGAATGCGAAACAAGCTTCAGATGATCGAGGCAGACGGGGGTCATTCTTCGACTTTGGAAGAAGACGTTGCTCGCCTCAAGGAACTGACGCAGACGAGGGCAGACCTGGAGCGCCGCAAGATTGATCGGGCCGCCAGACAATCCGTCAAGCGAAAGATCCGAGAGGATGTCGAATCTGGAAAGTCGGGTGCCTATTTCTTGAAGCGCAAGGAAAAGAAACGACTGGAACTCGAGGCACGCTTCGAGGAAATTCGAAAGCGGGGAGGCGAAAAGGCCGTGGAAAAGATTCTCACCAAGAAGCGACAAAAGAACAAATCGAGAGATGCGAGTGCCTTTGCCAAATAAGATGCAAATTCTTCGACACACTTGGTTTGTGCTTTTTCTTTCAAATCGCTTAAAGTCAGCCTATGAAAGACAGTTAACGACACGATAATTGAAATAGTTCACTTCCTTTTTTGGATTAAATTGAAATAGTTCTCTTTCTATTTTTGGATGTGCATTTATGCATAAAAATGTTTTTGGATGTAGTTGGAAATCGGCCTACATGCATTCGAACAATGCTCTCGAACAAGAATTATGCGCAAGTCGTATCGTATACAAGGATAGATTGTTGATGAAAGGTGGATCAATCTATTGTGGTCGTGTTCTTTCTGAAAATAGAGCGATGTATTTTATTTCGTATATAATATTATGTCTGATTGATATATGCATTCATTGTGAATGTAAGAACCAAATTGATTCTGCATTATGCAGGGTTGCTGAGGGAGAAAGTCGTCTATTCAATATCCACGGAACTTGTGGATAGCGACCTGAGAATGCATGTTGGAATGATAGGGCATTAACATGGAGGATGCAACCTGTGGTGTTATACCGGTATATGGGACAAACTGAGGCACCTGCGGTAATGGTTGCGTCGGTGCAACCGTAGGTGTAGTGGTGTTCTCTTGCGTATCTTTCTCTGATCCTGGATCAGATTCCGTCCCGTGAATTCGTTTCCAAATTCGATGGAAAAAGATCTTTCGTAGCCCTCTTCGATTTTTCGATTGAGATTGGGTTTTGTGCAGCCGAATGAGATCCTTTTTGATGTGTTCAGGGCAGCGGCGACACTTTTTCAGGTGGTTGTACACATTTCGATCCGAGTTTGCCAAACTCAAGGCACCTACCGATGATGGGAAAATATCTCCCGAATCCTGCACGGCCTTGGCAGTGGCGACATTCCATTCCCGGAAAACCTACTTCGTTGTCCTTGATCTTGCTTCGACCTCCAATTCTGTCTGCTTCCGTGAAGCGACATGTTTGCATTTGATCCATTAACAGAAAGAGATAGTTGGTGACAAGACCCTGATCTGCTGCTCGAACAACGGGTTTTGCCGTATGCCCTGGAGCATCCGGAGCTCCCGGCAATTGATAGCCTAATGGAACTGGCAGGGGACCTAGATCGCATGGCTTCCGTGAGAATCGTACACCCCGAGACGTATCCACCATGCCGAGACGCCTATATCACAAGAAAGTTTGAAAACAATGTTAGAGAACAGTTAGATACAAACAAGGTAAAGAGAACAACTCGAGTTGTAGTGATAGTTTTTCTGTAACATACCTTGCCGAATCTTCCCAGTATTGACGACGTCCACCAGCTCTTGTCTTCGATGACTCCATGAGCTCCATAATGCTTTTGCGGACCCATGGGGTGATGTGTTTGCAAACCAAACTGTGACGGCGTTGCCAGGTTTCGATGGAGTGGTAAATATTGCGCAAGGAACTCGGATAACACACAGCTCGTTCGGCCCGCTTCCCGTGGGGTAGGTGCTTGCAGTGTAGACAACGAATGCCTACTTGCCCGACTTCTACCTTGAAACCATGAGACTTTCCGTATCTAGGTGTTGCCACGTCTTCGTCGGCAGCCGAAAAGGCCTCAACGCAATAGCGTCTCATGAAACAGTGCAGAGGAGACAGAACATCGTCGTCTTCGGGAGTGTGCAAAGAAACAGAACCTGGCACCCAGTTTCTGAGGTACGCGTCCTCGAGTTCAGGAGTGTCCGAAGACGAGGATTTGCTCGGTGGCTTGTTCAACGCTGCGGCAGGGGAATGAGAGGGGAGAATCCTAGGACTTGACGTTTTGTTGGTCTTCTCGTTGGGAGAGGTTTTGTCGTTCGGTGAAGATCCTCCCATGTTGAGCAATAGATTCGCAAGTTCCATGTCTCCTCCGGTTCCATTCTTGGCATCCATACCACCAAACTGGGTTGACTTTACGGACATCTGGCTTGATTGGACTCCGAGAGACTGCGGAGAGAGACCAGGTTGGCCAGAAAGCGGAGTTTTCGGGGTGACCGATGTTGTTGGGTGTGCCGTGGTTGCCAAGGAATTCGTGGTATTTTGGCTTAGAACATCTCTTGCTTGGCGCAACTCGCCTCCTGTTAGCAAGAGGGGAGAATCTTCGGACTCGCGTTTCTTGTTGCTGCCACTATCGACCCTGTTGGCGGTCGCATAGATGACTCGAGGATTCGACGCAGATGCCGGAATCAAGGCTGTGTTGCCGGAATATCCGGCGAGTAGCGGGTTTTCCACGGCAGGAAGCCACCTCCATACCACTGGGCATCCTTGGAACGAATCCCGATCCAATTGTGTTCGGGCTGGAGCGCCTTGTCCCATTTGCGATGGATGTTGACGAACTCGATTCATATCGTAAGTATATTTTGGAATTGTCGGCGATGCCAGGGGAATTTTCGTGCTTGGCAACGGTGGCACTGGGTTTGACTGTGCTTTTTTAGGATAATGTAGAGGGACCATGGCGTAAGAGTAGTTTTGTTGCTGCTCTGTACTATAGATAATCATGAATACATTCCATACATGATGGCTGAGGCTGTTTTCTTTCGTCGTGGATGATATTTACAGCCTGTACTAAACTCGTGAGAAGTCTCACGTTCTCTTCGTATTTTTCGTGATGATAAAAGCATAGAAGGGCCTTTTTTCACCTATGATGATTAGGAGATCTGAATCTCTTTGACGAACAAACTCGAATCACTTCATTCACCTGGGGTCCGTACGACTCGTGCCAGAACTCTGATACATATTGATGAACTTTCAATTTGTTTTTAAATGTTTCTCCACTGTATGTGCTTTCATCTAAATAGTCTCGTGGGAGAAGTTATATTGTATTCGGTAATGAATAACATTGATGGCAATGGGTTAAATACTGAAGAACATGATGACGCGTGCTGGAGTGAATGAGAACAGTGTTGTAGGGCCTACGATCAAAATTCGTGGCTAGCAATCCCCTTCTAAATGTGAAAAGTATGTCTAATCCATAGATGCTTCTTTCACAACCAATGCACGTTCAATCATGAATGACTCGTCGCACATGAGAAAGGTTCCAAGGAAGCGTTCGCACATCCGTGGGAGCAATCATTGTACTGCCGTAGTGATTTGTTATCATAAATTGGCACGTGCGTTAAGTGGTTCCCGGATTCTCCCGGGATAAGTGTTCGCCATAGTAGTATATAATGATTCTCTCAATAATTACTTCACCACGCCCAAAGAGAAGGAATTCTCAAAATACCCTTTTTCGGATGAGCGGTCGGGATTCACATTAACATGATTCACTGTTCTTCTTTTCATGACGTCTTTTTTGGTTATTTGACGTTACCAAAAGAACCAATGCCGTCTGCTGAAAGATCGAAATGAAAGTGAGGACTGAACTAGATTTTAGTTGGGAAAATAGTGTAGCGGCCAATTGAGACTGAAAAATCTTGATTGCTTTCAAGAATGTAGTAGCTGCTGTTGTTGGTAGTTATTGAACATTTTTCTATTATAATAAGTTAAATGCCAATTTGTCGTATCAAAGACTGATACTTGGTGGTACGATGCGACAACTCCATAGCGGAAAAAGTTGTCGTCATTTTTTATTCATCGTTGCTGTTCTTCTTGTTCTTTTCTTTCTTCGCCTTCAAGTATTTTTTTCTCATTTTGTTCCATATTCTCCTCGATACATCCATGACCCTTTCCGACATGATGCGCACATAAATAGGCGTTCCTTCTTCCGTCAATTCCTCAGTCGTCGTCGTCATCTTGTTCCGCCACTGCTTTATTCTTAGCATATAGCGATGGGACATACTTTGGATCAAAATTGATCGGATCGCGATACAATTTGTTAACCTCTGTTTCCATACTATGCCATTCATAAGAATCCGTAAGATCGTGCAAATAAGGATGCTGTTGAATAAAGGTCTTGACGTGATCATCTGGCTCATTATGGGCGATTCGACGTTTGATATCACGCATCGCCATAATTTTCGCGAATGACAACTGGTCTAGATCATTGCCCCATTGAACGTGCTCTTGGTACCAATCACAGCGCAACAAACGAGATTCTTCCATCGTGAAATCATGAAGAACCCATCGGGATCGAATCCAATGCCTCATGCTAAATTGATACCATGGCTCATAGGGTGACCGGAGTTCCTTCTTTTTGTTGATATAGGAAGGAATGCGTTCGTAAAACTCTCGTTGACGCCGAAGCGAAGCCGGTTCCTTTTCTCCTGGCTTGTAACCAACTTCAAATCCCATAAATTTCGACGCGTGTTGCAAGGTAAGCTTTCGATTTCCGCTCTTATACTGCTCGATTATAGGATCATCGATGTTGGGAATGCGGAGTGGAGTAAGTAAAATGGCAGCTTTTCGTGCAGGTTCCGCTGGGATGTTGTATTTGATCTGTTGCTGTACTGGGCCGCTTGGAGACTCGATTTCCACCTTCTTTTTCAGGGTTCGATCATCCATCTTGGCTCGACGCATTTCGTGAACCAGGAATAAAACATCTTCTAGATTCGGCGAGACCTTGAAATTGTCCTCCACAAAGAGCCCGTATTTCACGGAAGGATGGAAAAACTTGGATGGTGATAATTTCAATAGTGATGCGTCGGGGGCACTGAGTTCTTGCATTCCGTCCTTCACCCAAATCAAAATCCAGCCTCTGTATAGCAATCGCCCGTTCAACATGTCCAGTTTTCGTTCCCTCATTTCCTTGGCGCTCTTATCGGATGTTTTCGACTCGAATGCCAAACTTGGCCAACTGATCTGCTGGAACCTTTCCGGATACTGTAGCAACCAAATCGGACTCTCGAGGAACAAAGGCAAAGTTACATACCAACAATTCGTCGTCCTCCAAGTCAGAGTCATCCATGTATTCTGCATGGAGCTCTGCATCTTTCACGTTGTAACCCAACATTTGCGTGTACATTGCAACATCAGCAACCTTCCGACACTGTATAAATCAGCTCACGGGCATCATCAAAAACGCTAGGTACACAATTTTTATGTGTGTTGCACTCGGAATTACAGGGTAAATAGTCGAAAGAATTGTGACAAGTGACATCATATGCATCGCAAGTTTCCATCCCGTGCCGTTGCAAAAATACGTCCCCTGTTTCAACAGGTGTAGTAATGGAAACATCTGCGTCGGGACTTGCAACCGGAGCGGATCCAAAGGGTGTCAAACGGTCCATGTGCCAGGCGATGGATTTTAGCAATCCATCTTTCAATGAGATTTGCTTTGTCTTGGGAAGGATCAGAGATTGTTCTCTGTCATTCTCCATTGTCGTTTCGACTGGATGTAGTGTATTCAGTTTGGCATGCAAAAATGAGACTTTGTTTGCGGTTGTGGCATGCAGCAATGACTGGACGGCCGAGGACAGGAATTCTGTAGAAATAGTTCTTTCTGCCGGTAACTGTTACCGTCATAGCTTTGTCGGGTTTGTATTGTAGAGCGGAGATTAATGCTTTCCACGGCGTCGTCGACGATAGAGAAGTTCCAAGCTGTCGTTGTCCTCATTTTTTCGTTTTATGGACGAGGCAGAGTCATCGTTGACGCTGCCTACTTGTTCTTCCACAGCCCGTGCAAAGATATCATGAGTTACTGAACCAGCGTGTCCCCACGGGCCGTAAATTGAGTTGGGCAGTCGCATTCCGATGGACTGGCAATCCATCCTCATTGCTATTGTGATAGGAGTCTGCCAACAATTCATCCATCTGCTTCATCGTGTGGAATACAGTATCGTATCTGTCGAGTTTAGTAGTCTTTTGATCTGCTGGTTTAGGCGACGTAGAGAAATTGCGGTCGCTCTTCCACCGGAAATCTTGCAATTGTTTGCAAGAGTTGTTCCATGGATACCATTCCGGATCTCAACGGATAAAAATACGGGTTCAGCTTTTGTGGATCAGATGCGTGCTCTTTTGGAACATAGGGCGATTTAGTATTTTTCCACTCGGGATCGACAAGCGCATCGCTGTAAACATCCATCGAATAGGATGCCAGATGCACTACGTGCGTTGGTTTGAAAGCTTTGCAACCAATCGAGTCCATCTTCTAAACTTTTCGTTTTCCAGTTGACTTTACGTTTTTCTTTCGTCTGCGAGTCAAGCCCAAAGAAAGACAAAACCACGGGTTTCGTTGACGCTGATCCTTGTGAATTGGAGTGTAGCAATTGTATTCGATCTTGCATTTCCACCCTGTTTAGAACTGTATTTGGATACATGGCGTCGACGCCAAGAACGTGTTGAACCCCACAGACTTTCTTGAGACGCAAAGCCAGAGATAGTCCAACCGGATTCAAGACACCAGTGATCACAACCCTCGAATTTCCAGTTGAGAGCAGTTTTTGCTGTATACGATTCCGGTGATAGTGCGGAAGAATTTCGTGCGACATAACCGCATAAATCATCAATGGATGCGGGCATCTCATCGCTACTCGTGGATTGTGTTCGTAGTTCTGTGGTTTCTTTCTCGTCCTGGTTCAATATTCGATGCCAGTTATTGCTCTCGGGTTTCCTGCTCTCGTCGAAGGAAAACGTATGGACGCCAATCTCCCAAGAGATGCCTCGGTTGTTGTGCTGGTTTTGTGCGATCTCGTCGGCTCTGTTTTCGTGCCTCGATCATCGATCCGTGATGTTTTAATCTCCTCCCATTGCTCCTCGTACCACCCAGGTATCGGTTGCTGTTGACATCCCGTTCCCCTGGTATGTCTCGAACCGGAGCAATTTGAATTTGTGTCCCAAATGCTTGGCGAAAAAATGCTTGGAGCATCAATGTCGTCCGTGCTCATGGAACGATCCCCCAATATGTACATAGACCTGGCGATCAGTGCCAGATAAATCGCAAGCCCAATTCCAAAGGTCCATCGAGCAACCCATACCGTAGATCGTTTCGGAACGGAATGGATGCTTTGTAGTGTTTGTCATGGAGTTGTTCAATCGCATGGTGTTTATAGGGTGTCAAAAAGGCTCGCTGTCGCATCAGACGATGCTGTGGAGATTCGTCGTCGTAATCGCTCCCGTCATGGTAAGAGTATTTTTCGGCAGGTGTCATAGGTATTGCCATTGCCATTGTGATGGGCATGCCGATGGTGCAAATTTCCATTTTCGTTGCGTTTCGGTGAGGGTGATTCCATCGTAAAAGATTGATACCGCCCGTGTTTGTTGCGGCCAAGGCCTCCGCTTATTGTGTTTACAAAGTCCTCGGCATCGGCAATATCGGTGCTGCTGCCACTAATATTGATGGCATCTCCGTTCGGATCTCGTCGCAATTTGGAAGGTGATCCCTCAGTCGCTGTCGTAATGAGAGTCTTCCGAAGTGATAGAAATCGTTTTCGTCACCAAAAGGAGATGCAGGAACTCGGCTGGGAGGTGGTGACCCATTGGACCATTCTTCCCGACGTTGCCGCCTCATGGTTGCAACAATTCAGAGCGCTTTTCGATGGGTAGCTCTTTCTCGATTGCTTTTGATAGATCGCAATATATTATATGAAAGAGAGAAAGGATTTCGCTATGCCTACTGCTGGTGTAGTGCTTCCCTCAGCTTGCAATGTCTCCAGCTATTTGTTAACTGATAGACCGCGTGTCAAGAGGGTTTCCTGCTAGCTTGTAGTTTGTGAACGAGGTTTTCGTCCGCAGTACAAAAGCTTTCGGTGGCTTTTGTTTCGGTAGGCAGAACAGTACTATGCCTTGGTTGCACGAATGCGGGTGAGACTTTGGTCACACCAAACTTTGTTTTGGTTGACGCGTCGTTGAGAAACCACGAAAATTAATTCATTCCCTTGAGTCCATAGCTACGGGTATGTGCGTAAGACTCCCTCCGCCGGCTAATCCCAAAATTAGCCGATGGTACTTAGATGAGATGATCACGTGAGACCAAATAGGGCGAGCGGGCGGAACCCCGTTTCCTCCATGTTTCTAATCTAGCCGTTATCACACACCAAAAATTTCAGTAATGTTAGTGGGATCATTTAAATCCGCATCTGCGCGCGCAAAACTGGTTGGCGCGCATTCACAAACAAGCCTTTCGTGTATCGAAAACCCATCAAAAGTGTGAACCCGCACAACAAACCACATGATCTTTCGAATTCCCTGGTTTTTGAAACTCGAGAGCACGAGCCGAAATACGGTATGCTTTTTGATTCAAAATACCATCACACATGAATTCTCAAGTCGGGGATGACATTTACCTCAAAACCTGTTTTTACAATGGAAGCATCATATCCTTTTCACAAAACAATGAGCAAACCAAACTCGTTTCGAATATGTTGTGCATTAGGTTTCCGATGAATCACTGCAACATCATGATGACTTGCAACAGAAACCATGATTCGATATGGTTGTTGCAGCTACAACCTAATGAAAATGCCTCGGCCATTCATTGATAGAGTAAAAGGCGCAAATGATGGAAAGATGAAGCTTCGAATAGCACTTTCCTTCGGCTCTTCACAACATCTCGCATCTACATCTCGCAAACGTCTACAAAATATCTTTGAACCAACAAGACAATGAAGCTTTCCAAATCCTCTATACTGTTCTGGGCCGCTACAACAATGGCACCTTCTGCCCAAGGAATGCCCGCCAACCCTCTTGCTACATTTCAAGAACGCCAACCCGACGGGACGATTGTCACTCTAAGCCTCAACGGAGGCGCTGAAGATTCCTGGATGGTCGACCAAGATCAGTATACGGTTCTCAAAGATCCATCAACGGGATTCTTTGTTTATGCCCAACCCGATGGAATGGGAGGTCTCGAGCCGTCCTTGGAAGTTGTACAGAACCATACTTTGTCCAAAGATGATCCGATGGATGGTCCATTTTATCAGGACGAACAACACCAGAAGATACCACCACACTTTCCCTTCGGATTCTATCTCATGGGCATCTGAATTGGATTTGGAATCTTCTTCACTGGAAGAATCGACCTGTTTTCAAGAAGGAAAAGAATCTCCGTCCTACCAAGCGTGATTGTCACAACAAGATATGTGGGGAACACGAGAATATCGAAAATAGTCTACGCAGAAAACGCGGTCTACGCGGTGCGAGCTTCAGCTCTCAAGAACAACGCTACTGGTATCGACTCTAGTATTCTCAGGCCGTCGACGTGCTTCATCCGGCGAAAAGCAAACCCTACGGAATCTCGTTGTCCTCTTGCAGTGGTCAGATCATAAGCGACTAGGAGACTTCCCGACTAGAGAAGATTACGATATTCTCATGAACCACGAAGGTCCCCATTCTATTTGCCCAACGGGATCCGTCCGTGACGTATTTCTGCAAAATTCCTATGGCATGCTGGAAGTCGATTCCTACGTTACCGATTGGATTCCAATGAATGGTACGGAAGAATTTTATTCGAATGGAGACAAGGGAACGACTACTTACCTCCACGATGCGCTCCGATATGCACTAGGCTATATCGACAAATTGAAGGGAAACGATACTATCGATTTCGACTTTTTCGATCAAGACCAAGATGGCTATATCGATTCGCTTACGTTCATCCATTCAGGATATCCTGCTGAGCTAGGCGGGACAGATATCGACGGTACATTCTACGAGCAGCGGATATGGTCTCACAAATGGGCATTGCGCACTGAAAATTTTCAGAGCCAAAAGGGGCGAAAGGTCAAGGTCGATGCCTATCACATTTCCGCGGGCCTATGGGGATTACGGGGGTCCGAAATCGGGCGCATCGGGGTGATTGCCCACGAAATGGCACACTTTCTGGGATTGCCAGATCTGTACGATTACGATTCCAGCAGCAATGGGGTTGGAGATTATGGCTTGATGGCCAATTCCTGGGGAGCAAATGGCCAACAGCGCTTCCCACCGTACATGACGCCATTGGCAAAAATGGAAATGGGATGGATTACGCCCTTGGAACCAACTCTTGGAACGAACATCATCGAAGCTTCCGCTGAACAAAATCCTTCCAAACCACAATTTTATATCATCCGGGAAGGTTTTCCAAGGGGCGAATTCCTCATGATTGAAAACAGACAACCGATCGGGTACGATTTGTTGCTGCCACAGGGAGGCCTAGCTATTTGGCACGTCGACTTGGGATCAGGCGGTGTCTTCAACATGATGGATGTCTTCTTTCGGCAAGCCAGAGAGGGCCATCCCGAGCAAGAAGGCTGGCCCGAAAATGGAAACCACTATGCTGTGGCATTGCTCCAAGCAGATGGTTACTACGACTTGGAAAACAATCTCAATACTGGTGACTACGCAGACTTCTTTCACGCCGATAACGTCAATGAGCTCATTCCGTGCCAAAACAAAAACAATTGTCAGTATCCCAACACTGATTCGTACCAAGATGGAGTCATCGCTCGCTCGAATGTTCATATTACAAATATCAGTACCTCGGGAAACATCATGACCTTCGATTACAAGGTCGAGGAAGCAATCCAAACAGAATCACCAACATTTTCGCCAACATATTCTCCTACATTATTTCCAACAACCTCGCCAACGATTTCCCCAACCACCGAGGACGAGAGAGAGGGCAGAAAGAAGGGACGAATTTGCCGGAATGACGGGATGTGCACGAGTGGCTATTGCAAAAAGCGATGGCGATGGTTTTTCGGGTATGGATGGAGCTATTTTGGAAAATGTGCATTGGTCGAATTATAAGGAATTTTGTCTTTTGAATCAAATCGTGATTAACAATGAATTAAAAGAAAAAATGTGATTAAAATAGGAGAAAAAGTGAATAGATTGCAAGACTATTTCGTAACTTTAGACTTTTTTATTTCACTAAATTGAGCTGAATTCGGAATAGATCTTCTGCTGTAGCCGGTGTTGGAATTCTGCGGACAGGCTCGGGGACCTGCAAACTTGACTCTTCCGAACAAGTGGATTGGAAGGTGTATCTATTTTGGCAATACCAGCTCCGCGGCTTTCCAACCATTGGCGGGCAACTGCCGCGGCCTTGTCTACTTCTTGCGATGCAGCTGCCTTTCGTGTCATCATTTCGCGGAGTTGCATTCGAGGCGATTTGCCGTTTGTAATATCCACCAAACGAACCGATGCAGTTGCCCGCTGATACGTCGAAAGTGAAGAAGAAAGCTGGAATAGAGGATCCATATCTTCGTCGGCAAACTTTTCTTCGCCTGCAGTTGGATCCATACAAACCTTGAGCGGCGGCAGGTTCAGCAGAGTGTTAACAGTTGCCTTCGCCTTCCACTGCGCTGCATCGCGTCGAGCAGCTTGCAGAGCAGGGACGGAAAAGAGCTGCTTCGAAGGCACTCCTGCTCCCGTCTTCGCTATCGCGCAAGCTATCTGAGCTGCTGCTGCGACTGGTAGATTCTGGCGTAAAGGATCGTCTCGGACGCCTTGCTTTGGTTGGTGTTTTGGAATCTCTAGCACGGATTTCATTTTCGTATTCTTCCACTTGGCGGTGAAGGACATCCATGGCTTCCGAAAGATATTGATTTTCTTGCTTGAGAGATTTCACCTCTTCGGACGAAGCTTGTGATGCTACAAGACGAGAAGATGGCTGAGCATTTGATCTGGCTAGCATCTTCTCGAGATCTACAAGCCTGGCGTTCTGCATCGAGATTTCCTTCGACCGCAAGGCAAGAGCCTTTTCGAGACTTGCCACCTTGGTTTTCGCTAGAGATAGTTCGGGAACAGATTCAACAGCGTCTTCGAGGCTATTCTCAATAACCCTGGCACGCACTAAGCAATTGATATCGTCTTCGTCTCCATCCTTTGCGCGAATGGTTCTCGCAAGCATCGTGACTCCTTCCCATACATCAGCAATCTCTGGGGAGAAAGGATGGAACTTGTTGTCATCGGCATCCGTCAGGTTGGCAGATCTCAACACGGTTGCAAAGTGGGAGACAACTCTCACTACTTCGTCCGTAGCAGCCTCGCAGGCACCAACGGATTCAGGAGTGAGCCCGTCTTCGGAAAGGAGCATATTGTAGATGTTGCCCAACAAGTCATCTGCCGAGACTGTCCAGATTTCAGCGGCTTCCGAAAGGCTAGCGACAATAGTTTCGTCCAAAACATCGAGCTTGGCAAGTCGCAAGCACGATTTTGCGGCTTCGGAGGCCGCCATGTCTAGCTTCTTTAGAAGTGGCTTGAGAATTGCAATGAATTCTTGTCCTCTGATCTTTTCCTCGGGGGATTTGATGGCATCTCCCGTATTCAAAATGCATGCAACTGCAGCGTAGCATCCCAAACTGGAATACTTTGCACGCGATGCATCACGGAACAATCTGAGAGCCGAAGGTTTCCAGTCCATGGGAACCAACGATTCGCCGTCTTGTTCAATGTGCTGAACGCAAGGTTTGCATGGTGGTCACAACCGTTTGACGGAAGGCACCAATGTTGGATTGGTGGGGTGAAAGAACACCTTCTTCCTTGAGAGTATTAAGGACATTTCCTAAAACGATATCGAGTTCGCTCATGGAGTGTCCCATGATCGCTCCGAGTTCGCTAGAGGCTTCTGTGGAGAGAATATCTGGCCATTGACCAGCCGACAAAAGCCACAAAAGATCTCCACTGACATCGATGGCTACATGAGCTACTTCCGACTGATGGATCATTGTAGCAGCCATCTTGCTGCTGTTCGTCCGTCAGGGCAAGAGTGTTGTGTGCTACGATATCCTCCTCCTTCTCTTCGGCATTGCTGTTGTTCGATCGCCATTCCCATGACTTGGCACGAATCGTCTTGGCAAAAGATCGGGCAATCCCGTCGAGAGAAAGGGATGACTTTCCGACCACCTTCGACAAGAGCAATTCTCCCTTGATGGATGCAATTTCGGCTGCCGCAACGGATGGTGGCAATAAGCTCTCCAAACGATTCGAAAGATGCATTCGAACCTGGGAATCGATGCGATCGATTGCTGCCTGGGCTTCTCGTTTGCGCATTTCAGGCGGCATCTTGAACCAACTGTGCGGCTCTGGCCAATGCCTTTTGAGATGCAGATGCCAAATCCGACTTTTCTCCTTCACCTCCTTGGTGCAATTCGTAGAGTGCATTCTTTTCCTGCTTGAGAGTTTCCACTGACTTTGCGGTAATTGCTGACGGTTCGTTGAAAGTCTTCCTCGCGTTTGCGTTGCCTTTATTTTCGTGAAAAAAATCGATGCGCGAAATTGTAGAAATTGTTAGCGAAAGAGCACAGAAAATTGAAATTAGAAAAAACAGCATCAAACCAACTTACATCTTGATGGCCTCCTCGAGATTGCGAATGATCGCTTCTCGATCTTCCATGTCCCGATTGAGTGCCTTGAGCTCTTCTGTCTGGACTTCTTCCATTCTCCGCCGTAATGTCAGCAGCTTCCTCCATTTCCCGAATGATTTGAAGGGAAGAAGAAAGTTCCTCTTCCAAACTCAAAACGCGGTCACTCAGGTCTTCCACCATGATTTCGTAGGCAGATCCCTGTTCGACCATGTCCTTGAGATCAGAAATTTGTTCCTCCAGCTCCTTGTTGGTTTCTCTCAAGCTCTCAACCTGCGTGGCCAGGTTTGTGGCCTCTTCGACGTGCTTTTCGGCCGTTCGAAGCTGCCGCGTCAGGTCCATCTTTTCGATGGAGGACTGTTCGCGCAGCCGGATGAGTGCCTCTCGCATACGGGCGTTCTGGATCGACAGATTGTGCGCCAAATCCGCCTGTGCCTGCTGCTCCTCCCCGGCAGCGGTTTCGCTTTCTCCGCTGGCAGCCGAGGTGATGCCCATCGATGCAGCCGAGGTCATTGCGCTTGCGCTAGCTAGCCTCGTAGCGCGTGCGTGCTTCCTCCAATTCCATCTTGGTATCTTCCTAGTTCCATCTGTGCGGTTTCCGAATCCAATTTCACCTCCTCGAGGCGATCTTCCAACGCTTCCTTTTCTTCCGCGAGCTGTTCCTTGTCCAGTGCCAAATCTTCCACGTTGTGTTCGAGGTCCTGTTTGTCAATCTCGAGTTGTTCCACCCTTCGGGTCAACTTGGCAACCTCCGACTGAAGTTTCGCTCGTTCCTTGTAGTGGTTGGCCTCGGAGGTTCGAGATTGCGCCTGGTCTTCCGCCTCGTGATCACGGTTGGTCAATTCCTCTTCCAACCCAGTCACCTGCGCCTTGGCGGCAGCAAGATCCACCTCTGCCTGCTGGAATTTTGCCTTGGAGCTCGTCAGTGTGTTTTTTGGGATGCCTTGATCGATCCATCGAGTTTTCTCTCCAAGTCTTCGACCTGTGCTTGCAACTGGGCAATCTCTGCCTCAGCAGCGGCAACCTCGTCGGAGTGAGGGGCTTTCTTCGGTGTCGCGGGCTTGGCTTGTGCAGCCTTGAGTTCCTTTTCCAAAAACTTGATCTGGTTTTGAAATTCTTTGTTTTCCTCCTGGGCACTCGACAATTCGGATTGCGTGGATTCTACCTGCGATTGCAATTCTTGTACCTTTTGTGCCAATTCCGTGTCATCGGAGCTGTCCGCACTGTCGCTCTGGAGTTGTGCCCTTCGCTGACGAATCTGATCCAATCGACTTGATCCACTCGCCTTGGGAGGGGTTACCTTGGTACGACTGGCAGTTGCCGATGTTGGAGTCTTTGGAATTCCAGAGGCAATCCGACTACGAGCAGGTGTTGCAGTTGCCTTGGAAGAACTACCGCTTTCGGTGCTGGCCAATTCTCGACGGAGCCTCAATTCCTCGAGGCGGGACAATTGTCGTTTTGAAACGGCCGAGGCCTTGACAAAGATTCCGCATCCCGCGGGACAACTAAAGTAACGCTTTCCCTTGACGGTTCCATCGTTCTTTCCGAGACCCACAGAGGAACCCGTGAGCCGAACACCCACCCAATCGTCGTCGCTGTTAAAGTCAACGGGCCCGAGATAGGCCACAACTCCCTCGAGGGTGGCCTTTCCTCCCGTCTTGACGGGGGTGTTTCCCGTGGACTTGTTCACATTAACGGGATCGTTCACTTCCAATGACATGGTTTCTATCTATCTTTGTTACTGGCTGTCTAGAATTGGCTTTGGATTCGAATTTCGTCCCGTCGCGGAAGGATCAACAACTGCGCAATGGATATATTGAGAAACAAATGACGCTTTGGATCCTCCGTTGTCTAAGCTCCCTAGTTGTCCTTGCTAGCTTGCTGCGTTCGTTGCTCTTAACACACCAAACTGTCTTTCCAATGCAATCGAAGCGATTCAATGGTAGTTCTGCTTCAGGAAGAGGGCTTGGATCCTTCCTATGTTGCTTCCACTGTCTTGTTTTGTCTGTCCTGAAATGCTTGATTCGTGATAGTTGAGCTCTTGCGAGCGGCAAAAATCAAAAATGCTCCGTTGTG